>OY979458.1:17500-1267500 GCA_963855545.1 Ethmia dodecea | reverse complement strand
GGGCGGAGTTGCAAAAATGTAAAAAAATAGTCATTTGCACATGGTTCTAATTACGTCCATTCGATTCATTGTGACTCGAATGTCTGTCTGTGTCTACACGAAGGGTCTTGTAATTGCTTGCTTTAAAAACCAATGCACGCCACTGCCTAGCGCGACCGTCAAGACAATTTTTTTTTAAACGGTCTGCCTTGAAATATCAGAAGCCTGAATGTCTACCTATTCGATTTTCTTGGTTTTTTATAAGTAATCAAAGATCAGTCCAAGAGGCAGACATGTGCAAATGATTTAAGATACACTTTTTTTTACAAGTTCGAAGCGCTGGCAATCGAAAACGCAGCGGAACCATGGTGGCAGAGGCGGACCTTGATGTTCCTTATGGTATAATTATCGCTATCAATAGCGTCTCCCACGTGTGCTAATCATATAGAAATTTTGTTCACTGTCACTTCGCTATCACTGCTCTACATAATGAATTTTTCAATTATGTTTTGAATGAATGTTAACTAACTTATATTAATTTACCGCTATGTCATAATCTTAATAAATAATTAAGGATAAAAAAAAACAATATTTTTGAAAATTTGCTTGGGTTGTTGCGCGAGGCCCCTGCAAGAGCGAGGCCCCGGGCGATTGCCCCGTTCGCCACCCCCAAAGGCCGCCTCTGAATGGTATAACCAAAATACTTACGTGCTGTCTTTTTTGTGAAGCATCGCCGATCATTTCGATTTATTCTTTATTGATTCTGAAATTTCTTTGCAGCAAAGAATGCGTGATGCCGATGATTCCTCTGGGGCTGAAGGAGACCAAGGAGGTGGACTTCCGCGAGCCGTTCAAGGACTTCATCCTGGAACACTACAGTGAGAGTGCCTCGGCCTACGAGGACGCCATCTCCGACTTCATGGATATGAGACAGGTAAGACGTAATGACTTTAAAAAGAGCTGTCATAGAGTTTGTTGCTGGTTCTTCTCGGGGTACTGCAGGATTCTGAACCAGCAACACGCCGGTGGAGATGGGTTGCTATTTACATTCAGCCAACCTCCATGGACGACTTTAGAGTCCTTGTTAGTAGAATATTGAGGTTTATAAATTGTATATTTTTTTAAACTTCTTCGATAAGAGGGCTTTTAAGTCCCTACATTTAATAAAAACTTTTAACTTTTTTTATTTTTATAAGAAAAAAGGGTCACCTGATGGTAAGTGACTACCGTCGCCCATGGACACCTGCAACTCAAAGTCACAACACAACTGCGTTGCCGGCCTTTGAGGTGGGAGTAGGGGGAGGGGGAAAGAGGGGGTTGTAGTAAGAGTCGCTCTAGTAAGACATCTACCTCTTTTTCTATATGTATAATATCTCTGGTCGTGTCAGCTAATGACGACGTGTTTCCAGGCAATGCGCACTCCGGTACGGTCCACGGCGGGCGTGGCGCTGCTGTTCAAGTACTACAACCAGCTGTACTTCATCGAGCGACGGTTCTTCCCGCCCGACCGCTCGCTTGGCGTCTACTTCGAGTGGTTCGACTCGCTCACAGGTACGCTCGCTCAGCTCGCTTCGGAACTGGATCCGGACAAGGAAATTCTGCCCACTAGCTGCTCACAACGATGTGACATAAATATGTTTGTATTTAAGTCATTACTGGGTTCGATTCTGCATTACAGCGCCTAAACTTATTTTGGTTTAGTCCTGTCATTTTCTTTCTCTTAAGAGAAGAAAAGAGACGAGTGATATTTAGTCCTGTCAAATTAAAATTAGTCCTGTCAACTAAGGCATTTCATAACGTGTTTAGTGCATAAGTAAATAAGTCACGACTAAAATTACAGCCTCTGACAGGACTAAATTCGGTAGGTTATCTTCTATCCCTTTTCTTTTTTTGAGGTAAAATAAAGACAGGAATAAACTAAAATAAGTTTAGTCGCTGTAATGCAGAATCGAACCCAGTACTTAAAAGTAAGAAGTTATCAGCCAAAATAAGACACAGAAATTGTATTTTGTCATTGATGCTCCACAAAAATAAGTAAATTTTCAAAGTTTCTTCCACACTCTTTTTATTACAAAGCAATCTTATTACATTTTTATTTAGATAATATGTTATTATGTTTTGAAAATATCTTCCCCACTATGTAAATAGATTGGTTCGAATTCACTGTATTCTATTTATACTGTGCTGTAGTCCATGTTCGTTGCTACTTCGCCCGAACTCTGAACTGGGTTAGTCAATGCCAGAAAAGCGTTGCTTTATCAATATTTTCCTTTAAGAGATTTATAGAAAAAATAATTAATATATTGTCTACATTTTTCCAGTAATTTTGAAGCTGTTGTTGTTGTTGTGTTGGAAAAATTACATCTACAAACTTATTGTTAGATTTCAAATAGTGATGTACTCGTAGCAACAACTGACGTGTCCCGTAATTGGTTTCAGGAGTCCCATCGTGCCAGCGAACGGTGGCTTTCGAGAAAGCTTGCGTCCTGTTCAACATGGCCGGCATCTACACGCAAATAGGCGCCAAGCAGGTAACCATTCTACTGCACATTATAAATGGTAAATAAACGTATATAAGGGTTATTATAAACATTACAAAACAGTGATTAAATTTGAATAAAACTTCTCATTGTATTATTATTGTAGTTTGTTTAACTTTAATAGGTACGTTTAGTTTGTAGTTATAAATTAATAAAAAACTAATTTATTATGATGGATTGTTGTTTCCTATTCTAGCGTCTACGCTAGTTCTAATTTAATTTCATTCAAGTTTGTCTGGAAGATATCGCTAAAAGGAATAAGAGCGCCCATTGTTCTTTAAATAATTTTAGCGACACTACATAGAACGCGCCAATAGACGGCCGAGTTCTAAACCGCGCTATCGAAGTTTTCTAATGAGTTTATATAACTACAACTGTCCAACATCACGATCACCTCGCCTGGCGGAAAATCTTCCCTTTTCACGATGGAGGAGCATTCCACCTCCGCTCCTCCATAATATCTATAATATATAAAGCTCGACTACCACTCACTCACTCACTCACTCACTGACTCATTGACATAATTGTTCTCCCAGAAGGAGTCGTTTTGGAGACAAGTCATATATGAGAAAAGTGTTCAAGATGGCGGGGTGACCCCGGGAAAATTCCGACTTTTCAAAAAAACAAAATGGCGGCCAGGCTTGCCTATCGTATCTCTTTTGTTTTCCGGCCGATCCGGTTGAAATTTTTGAAATCTGTAGAAATGTTTAGCTGAATTAAAAAAGTTGAAAAAACAAAATGGCGGCCGCGTAGTAGTGTTTCAAAGTTGGAGTGGTTTTAGACCCCACTTGACCCGAATTGATCTCCCAGGTGCCAATATGCTAAAGGGATGTGTTTGGTGTCATCGCACAGGGCATATCCTGTAGTTTACCAGAAAATCCCGAAAATTTGAAAAACCAAGATGGCCGACCGGTGATTTGCTCCCAAAGAAAAGTATTAATTTTACCACATTTTGATTGTCGATTTTCGGCAAGATGGCAACACCTGAGCGAGTTGGTCTGTATAGCGGGGTTGGAGGTCTTGCTACGTAGTGTGGCCGTGTTGAAGAATTTTCCCGGAATTTTTCGTATTTTTTTACTTTTAACGCAAAATGTCAAAAGTCTAAATTTTACCATTTTGCAAAAACAAGTGACAGTCAGTGAAACATTTTATTCCTCCCTATGACCTTTTGTAGGTTTTTTGAATTTCACCTGGCAACACTGAAAGTTATGGCCGATTGAATTTTTACGGTAGACCTCGAAAGACCCGAATTGATCTCCCAGATGCCGATATCCTACAGGGATGTGTTTGATGTCATCACATAGGTCATATCCTGTAGTTTACCAGAAAATCCCGAAAATCTGAAAAAACAAGATGGCCGCCCCGTTATTTTTGTTTTACTGAAAAAAATCAATTTTCTTAATCTTAATCGGCATTTTTTACACTGTTGGCAACACTTTGGAAAGTTGGCTTGTATGGAGCGATTGTGGGTCTCAGTAAACAGTGTTGCCATGAAAAGAAATATTTAAGAAAATGGTATTATTTTTTGACTTAAAATGGCTAAAACAAGATGGCCGCCCAAAATTAGACTTTATTTGTCTGTCAAAATACGACCCCACAGAGACACGCGTGGCCGCTTGCGGCCTCGCGCACCGCGCGACATCTAGTCCATATTATATTCTTTGTGGTGTAAAATAAAAAGTTATTGTATTGTAGCCTCAATTACGGTTGTATGATACTAGGAGCGCAACACGTGCGCTGGGCTGGACGGCGCGGTGGACGCGCTGCTACGCGCCGCGGGCACGCTGCGCTACATCCACGAGAACTTCACCAACGCGCCATCTGTGGATCTCGCTGCTGACACCCTGCTCGTCCTCGGCGCGCTCATGACGGTAAACAGTCAAGGCTAATAGTTATTTCAATAGGATTTTATGGATTCTAATTAAACATCAGCCAGGCAATGGACTCCTCGACCTTATTTAGTTAAAAAGAAACATACAAAGAAACATATACAGGGTGACTTTTTTTACCGTCTGGAAAAAAATGTGGTTCGATAGGTAAGTGTAATAGATTCATTTGGCAGTGTTACTTAAAAAATATTTTTTTTCTCAAAAAAAATTTTTCTTGCTTAAACTAATATACATTACTCAATTGTAGTCAATTATACACACTGAAATATTTGAAATAGTATTTTAAAAAGAAACAGGCTCGTAGATTCCATTTATGCGCAATTTACCTACAACCGCCAGCAGCGTGTAGTACTTGCGCGTATTTTTCTAGATTTTGTAAATTGCATTAAACATGACTATATTAAACAATTAATCTCGTGTATAACTTCGGCTCTAGATACCTTATAAGTCATATTTTTTTTCCAGACGGTAAAAAAAAACATCCAGTATATTTTCATAATGCAGATGTAAATTTTTGTGACATCTTTAATCACAAAGAGACGTTTTTTTGCAAACTTTTAAGTACCATTTTATCTCTTCAAATACAAATTTTATTGGATTTACCAAAAATGATAAGAAATTTGATTTTCTTCATTAAAAGAATCCTTTCAATTTCTCCGGGCGGCGAAGACGAAGCGGACAATTTTAGCCCGCTGCGCTAAACGAAGTTGCCGCTTTTCGCCTCCGTCGAGAAGAAAAAAGTAAACACGCCTCGGGAAGTAAATAAGAAAGCCTCAGATCACATGTTTGTAGACCTCTGCTTCGCCTCGGTTGACAATTACATGTGATATGAGACATTTCCTCTTTTACTTCCCAAGAGTGTAATATACTATTTGTGACATCTTCAATCACAAGGAGACGTTTTTGTGCACTTTTAAGTACCATTTTATCTCTTCAAATACAAATTGTATTGGATTTACCAAAAATTATAAGAAAGATTTACTTCCCTAGATGTGTAATATAGGTACCATTATATAAGTGAAGATGTAGATTTGTGACATCTTCAATCACAAAGAGGTGTTTATGCGCAGGCGCAAGCCCGCGAGTGCCTCTTCGAGAAGCTTCAGCTGCAAGCGCGCGAGGCATGCCGCGAGCGAGAGCTGCGCGACGACCTCGACATGTGCCTCGACCTCGCGCAGGAGAGCGCGCAGTTGGCGCATGTGTACCACCAGCTTTATGAGAAGGTAACATCTAAGGAATTCAAAAAGCAAGTCAAGAGTGCGAATAATAAAAGAGCGTGTATGAAAAGGCTTATGAATGTGAAGGAAGCGAGGGAAGTGTGCGAAGATCGGGCAAAGTGGCGATCCATCGTCTCTGCCTACCCCTGTGGGAAGAAGGCGTGAGCTGTATGTATGTATGTAACTTCTAAGGCTCACCTCAAATACACTCCAGAGACCGCCACTACTTGTTTAAATCATTGTGTTATTTATTTATTTATTTATTTATTTAACTTCATGTACCAAGAAAATGTACACATGGCGAACTTAATGCCTAAAGGCATTATCTACCAGTCAACCATCAGGTTAGGTTATCATATTTTTACCTGCTTATTTACCTACCTATCTATAGAGCAGTGATAGCCCGGACGGTTAAAGAGCCGGCCGAAAATCAGTGAGGCTCGGGTTCGAATCCTGGCATGTACCAATGAGTTTTTCAAAAACTTACGTACATATTTATCACTAGCTCGACGGTGAAGGAAAACATCGTGAGGAAACCCGCAGGTCTCAGAATTAATTCTGAGACATGTGTAAATAGACCCGGTCCGGCGATAGGCTCACCCCCTATCACGTTTAGGGGTCCAATATATCTCGTGAAATGTGGGTAGGTATATCCAGTAATGGAATACCTCTGCCTACCCCCTCGGGGATAAAAAAGGCGTAAGATTATATTATTATTATATATTATTATTTACCTAAGTATTTCTGTCAAACTTAAATTTCTGTTAACCAGAAATACGCTAAGCTTAGGCGGTTATTCTTAATAATACATTTAAAACGAGATTAATTAAACATAAATTGAATTAAGGGCGGCTTGCGCAAGCGAGTTAAATCTAGATTTAAGACGAGTTAAATTCGGTTTAAACCTAAGTCGAAGTTTAAGAGTAGTTAAGTCAAGTACCTGCATTTCACACTATTGCAAGACGTATAATCTAGTTCAAGTTAAATCGAGTTTAATGCTTAATAAGAACTTATTTAAATCTAGATTTAAGAACAAATGGTGCAAGCACAAAAACAAAAAATGTGACAATAGTTACCTGACTTTTCTTGAAGTGTTCATTTGTTCATGTGCACTTTGTTTTCTTTCTAATCGCAGATGCAATCGGAAGGTGTGTTCAACTACGTGCCATACTCGTGGGTGTCCCTCGTTCATGTCAAGACTGAATTCTACAAAGGTTCGTGTAACAACCCTGAAACCACGCAATCCTCGATTTTTTTTTATTACATTCTATCGACAGTCGCTACGCCATTGACTACTACGTTCCCAATAAATTATGTAAGGAAAACAGATTCAGCAGTGAATAGTTAGTATGACATTAAAAAGAGCTGCCCTTGTGTTTCTTGTTGGTTCTTCTCGGGGTACTGCATTTGGAACCGGCAACTTTGGTGGAGATGGGTTGCTGTTTACATTTAGCCAATCTTCATGGACGAGTTTAGAGTGCCTTATTATTAGACTATTGACATTTCTAAGTTTTCTAAAATGCTAAATGTTTAATATTAACCGTTGGACCGCTGTCGCGTGTCTAGACTTCACTTGAACGATTGAGGAGCATTGGAATGAGAAGTTAGACCTCCAGACGTTTTTCTAGAAGGAAGAACAGTTGATCTAGGTAAGATAAACCTTTGCGATCTGAAGGCATACCCCAGGGGTTTAAGTGGGAATGGCAGCACTAGGCTGTCAAGCCCAATCACATTATGTAACCCAATTTAGTATTAAGTAACAATTGATTAAAAGAATGTTGTGTTGAGGAGTTTCTTGCCCCGCTTCTTCTCCTCAACCATACATGCTGAAGCGGTGGAGTTGAAATGACTTTCAATAAGTGGACTTCTAAGTTCCAACTTTGATTAAAACATTTTGACTTTGACTTTGAGCTCCATATAACCCTCCCCCCCACCTCCCGGGTCGTGTAGTATGCAGTACCTAATGCATTTCCCATGGGAAAGAAAAGGGTAAGATAAGCATGTGGTTAATGTAATTGCAGCGCTGGCGCACCAGTACTGCGCCACGGGGCTGCTGCACGCGAACGCTGCGCGCGCGCCGGCCCGCCTCGCCGCGCTCTACGCGCCCGCAGACCGCAGCGCGGACAACGGTTAGTTCGCTTAAAGTTTCTTCATTATTCAATCTATATTTAGAAGATGATAAACTGACTGACTGATTGGTGATGTATCAACGCACAGCCTAAACCGCCGGGATTAGAGACTTGAATTTTTGCACTAGATAGCTTAAACAGTGTAGGCATCCACTAAGAATTTTGCAAAATTCAACCTATAAGGGGGTAAAATAAACGAGCGCTAGTGTCACATATTTCTTACAATCTTTTTGTACGTTTGTTTCTAACAATAGGGTATTTAACTGCATCGAAAGTACCTGAATTGCGAGAAGTAATTAATTAAGAAGCTTATCCCAAAACAACTCTAAAAATGGTATTTTCATTTATCCGGGCGGAAAGCGGCAAATTTCGGCCCGCTGAGCTAAACGAAGTCCCGCTTTCCGCCTCCGTCGAAAAGAAAAAAGTATAGGTACACACCTAAATAAGAAAGCCTCAGATCACATGTTTGTAGACCTCAGCTTCTCCTCGGTCGACAATTATAGGTGATATGAGACATTTCATATTTTCCTTCCCTAGATGTGTAATATACTATTTTCATTTTACGATTAAGTATAGCACATTTTGCAATAATAAAAAAAACATAAAAGTGATGCCATTGAGTACAGTCAAGAGCACAATGTGAAGCTTTACACTTGTGGTGCGAGTCTGAAAAGTGTAAAAGAAAAAGTGTGAAAGTTGCGCGGAACATTTACGAAAACATAACGACCATTTCAACTCTTCTAATGTAATCTTATAAGTGTTTGACATAACTAACAGTTGTACAGGACAACGTCTGTCGTGTCAACTAGTTTTATTTATAAGCAAAAATGTGTTAAAGTAAAATTAAAAACTTGTTTTTGGAAACTTAGATAAGTAAGTGTCATAATATGCTTAATAGTGATTAAGCTATAGGTATATTCTGATTATGATGTATAGACCAGTTTGGCGAGGACTTTTAGAATAAGAACAAAATAATGTTACAAATGAAGAAAAACAAAATTTAAAAAAAATATATAAACATGGCTGTTCTCTCAGGGTCATCGATATCGCCAATGAAATACGACCAGGATTTGGACCCCGCCGCGCTGGGCAGAGCCCATCTGGCGGAAGCTTTGGCCCTCTACGAGGAGGCGCTGCGGCTGCAGAGGATGTGTCGGTGAGTACCACTCGGCCTTGCACCAAACATAGCACGTGATCTGGCAATAATTTATTTTCTCTCAACAGGTAGCTATGGAGGTACAGAATTTTACATTACCTAACCTCTCAAGCCAATAAAATAAAACAAAATTGATTTTAAATTGTTACGGTGCCTATTGGAACCGCGCGGTGCTCGACGAAACCTGTCTGCTTGAGAGACTGTTTGGACCCGCAGGGCGATCATTTTTACAACAAATTTCAATGTTTTTATAATCTCTTCGCGGTTAATATTGCCAAGATGACATTGATGAAAATTTGCACAATGGAGTGGAAGAGAGATGCGTCACAAGCCACTTAGGCGGATCGTGCCTCTCTATCGCTTGTTCTGCGCTCTCGCTTACACGCTCGTCTCAGGCGGAACGTAACACTTTTTCGTGCGTGCAGCCGGCGTTCTTCGATTTATAAGTTAAATAACCACTCTAAAGAGTAAAAAAAAAGACTTTAATCTTCAACTTATATGGTTTTCTCATGGATGCCGTTGTCAGAACTGGACGAAATTAAAATGGGATCAATCTGGAAGCACCAGCTTTCAAATAAAAAAAGAATCATCCAAATCGGTTCACCCAGTCGAAAGTTCTGAGGTAACAAACATAAAAAAAAACAGACGAATCGATAACCTCCTCTTTGAAGTCGCTTAAAAATAAATATGTTTTCTCTGGTTAAAGGGAACTTCGCGATAAAGAAGCACTATCGCTAGTGGTTCGCGCACACGCAGAGCGAGCGGCTCGTGAACGTGCCGCTTTGCACGACGAGCCTGACTTTGCGGACTTGCTCGACGCGCCTGGCATATTGCGTAAGTGTTTATATAAAAATGAACTAGCAGATGCCAAGTGACTTTGCCCGCGCTTAGGTGTGTAGCTGAGCGGGAACCATGAAATAATAATAATCTCACGCCTTTTATCCCCGAGGGGGTAGGCAAAGGTATTAAATTTCTGGATATACCCCCTTTTCACGAGATATTCTTTGGACTCTAGTGGCGTACTAAGCCTGTCGGAGGCCCGGGGCGGAAACACTGAATGAGGCCCCACCGGTCTTAGAACTTTTGGATTTGGAGGCCCCCCAGGCTCAGCCTCTGGTCCTGGGGGACCACCAAATTTAGTGTACCTTTAATCGTATTTGTATCTATGTAGCCACCAACCAACACCCAAATGCATCTTATCCTTGTTCAGGATTTGATGAGATTTGAAGAGAACTTCCCCCCCCCCCATCCCGAGGCGGTAAGCCTATCGCTGGACCGGTTCTGTTTACACATGTCTCAGAATTCGTTCTGGGAGTTGCGGGTTTCCTCACGATGTTTTCCTTCACCGTGGAGCTAGTGATAAATAGGTAAGTAGGTATATACCTACGTCAGTTTTGAAAAACTCATTGATTCCAGGATTCGAACCCGAGCCTCACTGATTTTCATCATGTGAAGCAGGCTCTTTAACCGTAAGGCTATCACTGTTACTTAGTGCAATAAAATTCCTTCCATATTTCTTTCTAACCTAACATTTTTTCACAGCCTCCTCAAAGTTCCAACTAGCACTAACCCCGCCAGACTTCGCTCAACACCGAGTAGAAGACCTCTTCAAATCCCTCGGCCCAATAGCAGTGTTTTCCGCCAAACGGCACTGGAGCGCCCCACGCCTGGTCCAACTCCAAAAACACTCGGACAAACGCAGAGAAAGTTCTAGAAAAGACCGAAGGAACCGCATAGAAGAGTTCGAAGTCAACGGAAAACGTAACGAAAAGCGAGACAGATCCGAAGACAACAGCACTTACTACAACCAAATAATCAGAAGCGACGAGAAATACACAGACGAATACGAAAAGAAGCTGAGCAAAGTCACGAAACACAACGGGGTTTACATAAATAGTTATAATAATAACAATTATGATTACCATCCAAAGGTTATAGATTACTACAGTAAAGGCCAAGAAAACTATAACGGTAACGGGACGGAGTATAATGGGAAATTGAAGAATGGGAGAGTGAAGAAAGGTGATCCTTTAAGAAGGGCGGCTAGCGAGTATAACGTCTCGAATAATAGGACCGATGAAGAGGGATTCGGGTTTTCTGTGCGAGGCGACGCGCCAGTCGTGATAGCTGCTGTCGAACCCAACTCTTTGGCTGATGTAAGTTCTTTTGAAGTGTTTCCTGATAAGTTACACAATGCTCTTTTTATCTTTATATTTCATTTATTTACCGGCATATATACCAGTAATAATTCCGAGATAGCATGTACTGTCATCGCAAACACTGCTTGACCGAACACCAAATCAATATTACTTAGGTACCTGGATATAACAATAAAAATATCGAGCGAGTTGGATGAGATATTTCTGGATATGCCCACTTTCCTCCAGTATATTTTTGGACTTCTAAACTTTAACTAATCGAATCTTTGCAAATGGCACGAACACTTGACGTTGTTTATCTAGCTTTAAAATCAATAAAATCACTTTACAAATATAAGTACCAACTTTTGAATTAAATAATAATTTCCTGGTAAATAAGTAGAGTTAATATTTATTTGCAAGAATACACTTTCACATTTAAAAGATCTTATGATGTAGGTACTTAAGGGTTAGTAACGTAGGTATTCAGACCTCAATCGATCTTGCAAATATTGTTGGTTAGTTTTAAAATGTCAAAAAAATATAATTCCTGAATGACAACGGTTAATCCCGAAATTACAGAAACTGGAATCAATCTGAATTTTTCGACAACTCCATATTATAGGTATAAGGACCTAGATAATAATACTTCACAGTAATCCTATAACCTATTCCCAGAACAGTTCAGTATAACAGATTTCTCGTTTTTCCCGCCAGATCGGTGGAATGCGCGAAGGAGATTTCATCATCAGCATCGGAGACCGCGACGTGAAGTGGAGCTCTCACGAGGAGGTGGTCCGGCTGATCCAGCAGGCTGTGGACACACTCACCATGCGGCTCGCCACGCCCATGGACAAGAGCTGCGTCAAAGTGAGTCTTTGCCCAGCATCCGAGACGTTTAAAAAAAATGGTTGTTTGTCAAGTTTACGGACGTTAATTTTACGTCATAAGAAACCATTGATGAACTATACTGGAGTGGAAGAGAGGACGCAAGCCGAACACTTAGCCGATCGTGGCCATAGATAAGAATATGTACTAATCGTGGCATCGTGCCTCTCTATCGCTTGTTCCGTGCTCTGGCTTGCACGCTCGGCTCGGGCGAAACGTGACACTTTATCATGTCAAAAAGAAAACCTAGTTCTCTTTTTCGAGATAGATGGCGATGACATATAAAATTTTAACTGTCATGTTTTATTTTTTATATTTATATTTATAAATTTTTATAATAGTATCGAATGAAAGTATCGAAATTGTAGTGATTCATTAAAAAGATAGATAGATAGAAGATTTATTTACTTATACAGCACATAAACAGTTTAAAGATTATCCCAAAACACCAATTAAATATATAAAAATGGACGTTAGTTTATGTTTGTCATCCATACGTTCCTATCCTATACCATTCAACGCACGCTTAGGAAGTTTAAAAAAACCCCCGGGAACGGGAAAAACCCGCACACAGCCGATCGTTATAAATACCAAAAATTGTGGGTACAAGGTGCTAAACATTAGTGGAGACTTTGTTGGCTTACTGTACTATTTAATTAAATATCTATAAGTTTTTATTATATAAGCTATTTGTTTCCTTAATAAAGAAAATAAAAATGAATTTCCAGTCATCACCAGACATCCCTCGGCAGACAAACTCCAACCAAGGCTCAGTATCGGCAGCATCAACGGCCTCTAGCGGATCTACGGCGGTCACAGCTCGCTCGTCCGCCCGTCGAGCGCCATCTTGGAATCCTTTCCGGCGACACACGTCACGGGATAACAGTTCGCATAGAGGTTCTCATACGAGCAACGTAATTTTCAGATAAAGCGCCATCTATATGTTTGGTGTTGAGTTAGCTCCTAGTTTGTTCGTTTCATGGCTCTTTTTTGTGTTCTGCTAAGATTTATGGTTTGGTTTTTAGAATTCGTTGCAGTAATTAAACTGGATTTCAGTAAATAGAAATGGCAATGAGGTAGATTTATTGTGTGTTTATTAATTTTACTACTTAAATTGGGATTTTACTACTTAAATTGGGATAATAAATTGGTTTTATTATTGTGATACATTTTTCTTGAAACATGTATACTTACTAGTCAATATTTATTAGTATTTTTTCTTCAATTAAGTGAAACTCTCTAAAGCAGCAATGAAATGAAACTTCAATTATTATGTACAGTAGCGCCATCTATTATCTAGTTCGTAAAATAAAGGGTTGAGTCTGGATATTATGTAAGGTGTTCTTGGTTCATTAGGAAGTCGGTAATGGTTTATCAATTTTTAACACCTATTATATAAAGTATTACAGGGTTAGACATTTATTCACTAATACAAGTACTAGTAACTTTAAAACAACAACTTTCACCAAGTAGTGTGTAACTACATGACTTTCATAAATATAACTTTCTCTCATCGCATAAATGCTGCAGTACAAGTAGGCCTTGGCCATTGTTTTTTATCTGAAGGTATATGAAGCAACTATTTGACCAATAGGTGGCACTATCTAGAAGTCTATTATGCCTATGGTATGTATACGTCACTGTCAATTTGACAGTACTGACATAAAGCTGGCTATTCAACTGCTATCTGTTTGCTTACCATTAACTCTAAGCGTAGCCATAATTTTTTTGGCTAGCTAAATCGAAATCTATAAACAAAGAAGAAGGCTATATGTACTTAATCTATGTATATTGAGGGAGGGGCAAACGACCCATCCTTGGCTACGCCTATGAGTCATTTCCACATTGTAAATTTTATATATATGCACAGAAGCGATTGGGGCCTGTCTATTGAAAGTCATAATCGCAATCAAAATACAGACGTACATAGCTACTGATGTGATCTGTCATTACCGACAGTGTCTAAAAAGCAAATGTCAAATAAAGTCGTTTTCAATTATAAATTATAAATAGAAAATAAAGCCGGTTTTCATTGTAAGAGCGCGATCGGACCGCGTCTACTGGGACGCTAGTCGTATCATGTAACACGTGATCCGAGTGCACACGGATGTTGGTAGCAATCAGTGGATCGAACAGCTTTTTATTGATTCGAGCGCACTCCGCCCGAGATCGATCTTACCGTGAGAATGTTAAGGCAGGCGTTACCAATGTCAATTCCGGTTCGTAAAGTCAAAAACAGGCCGTAAAAAATCTGGAATTGCGTGTGGAGTGCTGGCGTACGCAACTAATATATATTTAAATGTATAAATATATAATTAGACTATTGGGAATTTCGGCTATGATGATCCAAAGGGAAATGTTTGTTATTTATTATCTGCTGAAACTATATTCTATGCTATTTTCTTCTTAAATTCCATCGAAAAAGACACCAGGGGATCAAGGAATATAGGTGTCATTATTGTCAATATTAGGTTATATCATATGAATAGCTAATAATACTACTTATAGAAACAAAGAAAGAGGTTCAAGCCTATAATGATAGCCTGCAGTTCTCAACTTCTAATATTGGTTTAACAATGCACCAAGAAATGTTCATTTTTAGCTATTTATATGGTTGCAGCTTCACTGTTCTTATAGTGATTTCACCGACGCCACCATAATAATTATAACATTTTACATTAACAAGTCCGTTATTCCTTTAATAGAAATACTCTCAAACTGCTAATAGGACTTCGATCACTTATTTAAAAACCAGATACAAACTGAAAGTCTCAAAATGCGGGAAAAAAGACGCAGTCAGTTGAACATTTGAGTTTTGAGTGGACTTTCGTTTCAATAGAGTCCACAATATAACTGTATAAGTTCAGTATTTCACTGGGATATTGTATGTAAAGGGTTTATAACTTATCGAAGCTACATACAATATGTTACTTAAAACATTATTTTTTAAATTAGACAAACTCATCGTTAATCTCATACTGCCTGTTTTTTCTTCAGTGGTTATTGGAGATCTATATTTAATCAACTGTTGGTTTCGGAGAATTGGCACTTCTTTATTTAGTTAAAAAGATGTGATCAGTTGGTGATTTGTATGAGACTTGTATAATCCATTTATTATATAGCTATTAAGGTCAGCATGCACTGACACTAAGCGACTACTGTCAATTTATGATAAACGGGTGTTTAAAATTATATGACCGCTCTTCTGGTTAGTTTTGGACACTTAGTTATTGTTTTAACACTTTTTACAGTCGTTTAGTGTTGGTGAACTTGGATCTAAGAATTGTATTTTTTTATATATTATACTACTGGAATCATAATACCCTATATGATAATATATTAAAAACCTAAAAGCAATATAATTATAACTTATACTGTATATATTGTAATTGGCGATACCCAAACATATAACATTGCTAAGACTTCTTTTTCAAAAGACATGACGACAAAACATAAGAGATATATTTTTAAAGACCATATATTATTTTAATGTATATTTTGAGGTTTAATCTGTCAATCGAGTATTGTCTATTTCATTGTGATAAAGATAAAATTCTTTGTCACTAATTTTGGTTGTGATCGATAAAAAAAACAATTTTCATTGATCGCACCCAAAACTACTGGAAAAATAAAACATAGATAATATTTTAATGAAATTGTTTATTTTTTGTAAAAATACTACTTAATTATAAAGTTATTTAGAAATTAAAAATGTATATCTATGTAAAAACATGTAAGTTAAAATAAAACAGAATTGTATAGATAACTTGTTATGAATCCACTTATTTTTGAGAATAAAATTATTTAACGGCAACCATCTTGATTTATTGCAAGCGATCAAAAATACTTTCTTTGGTAATTTTATTGCCGGTTACTAAACTTTTTAAAAGTTTAACGAACTATACATTATTTTAAAACATAACACATGACAATTTCCTTATAAATAGTTAACGAGTATCTCATATGATATGAGAAATAAAATACTGCGTTTGAAACGAAATCCCTTCCCCTTTTGTGTAGTGACATCTATCCGTGCTCTATATAACCACAAGCGCCGCAGACGGCTTGCTCGTGTTAAACCATAAACTACTAGCGGTTCTGCGCGGTTTCACTCGCGTAGTTCCCGTTCCCGTGGGAATACGGGAATAAAATATAGCCTATGTTACTCAGGGATCTTCTAGCTTTCCATTAGTAGTTTTTGAGTTTATTCATAACAAACATACAAAAATACAAATCTTTCCCCTTTATAATATTAATATAGAAGTATAGATAACAGCTCAGTTTTAAACCGAGCTATCACAATAGGGTATTTTACTGTATCGAAATTACATTGTGTTATCCTAAAACACCTCCAAAAATGTATAACGATTTGTATTTTACAATTATAGTTAAATTTTGAAATAAAAAACAAACAAAAAAGTGGTGCAATTGAGTACTCAAAATTATGACGTCAAAAAAATCTGTGCTCAGTTTACATATACCTTTTTCTATATGTACGGCCGTCTTAACTTGGCAGCTCTAAAGTTGCGCAAATTGGGTTTGCTCAAGCGAAGCCTATGTTCAGAGAAGCCAAGTTACAATGGCCGTACTGTAACTCTGTAGTCGTTTTTCGCCGAGGCTCTTGACGTCATCGTATATCCCGAAATTCTGACACTTAGCACTTGACACTAGCGTCACATTAGTGACACATGATCGACCACCATTTTATAGTCTGCTACCTCTGTCGTTTCTCGACGATGGTTTTAACGTCATCGTAGATCCCGAAATTCTGACACTTAGCACATGACAATAGCGTCATATAGTGACACTTACATGATCCACCACCATTTTACAGTCTGCTACCTCTGCAGTCTTTTCTCGACGATGGTTTTAACGTCATCTTAGATCCCGAAATTCTGACACTTAGCACTTGACAATAGCGTCATATAGTGACACTTACATGATCCAGCATAACTTTATAGTCTGCTACCTCTGCAGTCTTTTCTCGACGATGGTTTTAACGTCATCTTAGATCCCGAAATTCTGACACTTAGCACTTGACAATAGCGTCATATAGTGACACTTACATGATCCACCACCATTTTACAGTCTGCTACCTCTGCAGTCGTTTCTCGACGATGGTTTTGACGTCATCGTAGATCCCGAAGAAGACGAATCCTCCAAGCATGAACGCGGTGGCGCGGGGAGCGACTCCCGCGAACAGTCCACGTAGGCCTCCAGAGCAGTATATCTGAGATAGTACCTGAAAAAGGTATATGGAATATAAAATAAATAAATAATCTCACGCATTTTATCCCCAAGAGAGTACACAGATGTATTCGATTTCACGAGATATACCTTGATGATGGGTTCGAATCCTGGCATGTACCAATTTACGTACATATTTATCTCTAGATGGTGAAGGAAAACATTGTGAGGAACCCCGCAGGTCTCAGAATTATTCTGAGGCATGTTGTAACAGACCCGGTCCACCGATGGGCTATATGGAACACGTAATAGTTATGCAACAAGAGAGTGAAGTAATTTTTTGCTGCAAGTGCAATTTTTGGGTCCTGAGCAAGCGAAGGATTCTATAATTGAATGTCAAGCGTAGCGAGTGATTCTAAGTTAAAATACTGGCTCGAAGGCACGAGATGCAAATCATTTTGTTCTCATGCTGCACACAAGTTTTCACCTCAGCAATGAGAACACAAAGACATACATACGCTTCCCAATTTGCGGATAATTACCGCCTTACCACAAAAAAGTCTACGGGACGTAGAATTCCCTAGGGAACGGCAAATTTCCCACGGGAACGGAAGAATTCCCGCGGTAACGGAAAAATTCCCGCGGGAACGGGATAAACCCGTATCAGCTCGGGCATCCGCTGAGGGTACAGCTAGACAAAAAGTGATTACCGGTCGTATCCGCAGCTTGCGCTCCTCGCTGCACTCGCTAGCCAGCATGATCCTGGTCTTGGCCAGGTCCAGGGGGGTCGTCAAAGCGGCCGCGAACCCGCCGGCGATGGAACCGCAAACCGCACTCTACAGAACGGGCCGAGGCAATATAAAAAAAAATTGTGGGACACAATTCACACACAGTTATTTAGTCCTAAATTTGGCCTGGCCTGTACTGTAGGTACTAAACAACTGATAGACATACTTAAATAAATATTAAACCCAACGAAGCCAACAGACATGTTCACGCACCCAAATGTTGACTCCGAGCGGGAATCGTAATCGCGACCTCAAACTCAGAAGGCAGGGTCACTACCAACTGAACCAACAGGCCCGTTAATGATAATAAATTTTATTTCAAAAGCGATGCACTTTTATAAAAAAAGCATAAATTTATGTTACGATGATGCTCATTAAATCTATTTACCTGGCTCCCAGACTAGGATTCCCTGTACTATTAGTTATAGAGCCCACGACCAAAACCATGTCTCATAGCAATACGGCAAAAACCCTATAAAATCGTGAGATTGTATGATTCTGAACCCGACTAGGTGTGTAGTAACGGTCGAAAGTGTAGCAACTGCGTGGGAGGCCATTTCTGCTGTGTCTAAAAAAAAAGACAGTCGGTATTATAGCAATACGTCTGATAGTGAAAATGTTTAGATATACATAGATTTCATAATTGTATTACGAAAAACTTTGTTTTCAGACATTTTGCGCGTAGCATATAGCCTGAGCGCATTTTTGAAAATGTCAAAAAATTTAGCCGACCTGTATCATAGCAATACGGATATTATTTTTTTTTCAAACTTTTCGTATTGCTGCCAGGATTACCAAAAACCTGTTTTCAGACACTTTAAGTGTAGCATATACTCCCAAAAACGAAAATAACGTTTCGGAGTCGCCTGGCCGACGCCTCAGCGCTTGTTACGCTCCTGCGGCGGGTACGGCTTTTCGCGTGTTAAGCCGTATACAGAAAGAAAGCTGAAAACTTATCAGCGCCGATAAGCGCCGATCTGGTCCATTGAGCTGGTCCATTCTACAGAAAGCAAGCAGATTGAAGCAGAGCGAGCAAAATGTCGTACGATGATTGGCGGGCGGCACCAGCGCTGACCGGCGCGAGTCGGCGCCGATCGGCACTTATCGGCGCTAATAAGCGCCGATCGGCGCTTAGCGGCGCTGATAAGTTTTCAGCTTTCTTTTTGTATACGGCTTTAGGGCCTGGCCACAGTTTCTGGCGGTGTGGAGCGTTTGCGGTGGTATGCCACAGCTCGACCAGTTGCGACCGCGGTGACATCAGCGGTGGACGTATAGAGAACTATTATAATGGCCCTATCAAAAGTGGCACGGTATTGCCTTGAAACTAGTGCGTTCTTAGCTCAAGATATCATTCACTCAAGAATAGGAGCCGATTCCGAATCCGACAGCGATTGAATACGAGAATATTTTGTAACTTTGAATAAACCGTTTTTTATTGAACTTCATCCCAGTTTCCTTTTGTGCGATTTATTTCAGTCCTTCAACTTCAATGTTACGGTTTCGGGTAACTCTATCGAAAAGTTGTCTGATAGAGAAGGTGCTACACTTAATTTGTCTGATATAAATTTTTTGCACATGTGGACAACTTATTTTATCTGTCCAACAATTTTCAGACATATTGCTATGATACCGATCGGTAAAATTTGTTAACCTTTTTAAAAACGATCTCAAAATTTAATGCGTTCACATTTCCGTCTGAAAATTGTTTTGTTCGCATCAAATAACCAAAATTTACTAATAAAAAAGATTTTCAGACGTATTAGTCCAGTAAATTTGTCGGTTGAATGTCCCATACATTTAGTATAGATTAGTGTAGATATCTATGTGATAAAAGACAAATATAAACTTAGCGGCTGCACGGATTTAGATGAAATTTGGTAGGTAGATAGATTAGGACGCGGATAAACATATAGGCTACCTTTTATCCCTAAATAATGCGAACGAAGTAGCAGGCAACATTTTAAAACGACAGAAATGCAAAAAATTGCGAAGTTCGAAAAAAAATATAAACTTTGAAAGGCTAAATCTCAGAAACTATTGGGTCTACAGAGACAATTCTAGTATCATATTGTAGTTAATTTAGTCTACTTTAAAAACGTCCTTAGAAAGTTTTTTCAGAAACTAGTCCTTTAGGGTTATAATCGCCAAAATTTGAAAAAAAAAACTCTTTTTTCGCTCTTTTTTCGATTTTTGACAAAGTTGCGTTCGGCGCTCGAGGTCACAAACTTGGATTATACATTAAACCAACATCATAAACAAGTCTGCAAAAAATCAGAACTACCGGATTTGAAGCATGCGGTAATGTATAAATTTACTGGACTATATTGCTATGAGACATTTTTTTTGTCTCATTTTTAATTTTTTTAAGTGATTTTACGGGTTAGCGCTACACCACTAACGTCTGAAAAATATGTTTCCGGTATCTCAGAACTATCATTCAACTACAGTCTGCAAATCAGACATATTGCTATGATGCAGTTCGGTAAAATTCTTTTATAACACATTTGCTCGTAAAAGGTGTCTTATTTCACCAATTTCAATATCGTATTGTATCTCATTACGCCCAAGTGCAGTAAGTGTAAAGTAAAACGCACGGTTTATCAAGATGCTCCGTCTAAAAACGAACGGTACTTTTTAAAATCTCAGCAAAGAGTTTTTATGTCAAAAAAGTTGTCAACATTTTATGATTAAAATTAACTTTGGGAGATAAAATATAATAAAGAAATATTTATGTACATAATTATTTAATTTAATTAATGTTGACAGTAAATTACAACCAATTAATCTGTAACAAAAACACAAAAATATTAATTTACTTTATTAGTAATACTGGCTGTTTTTGTGCCTTTGCCTCAAAAAAAATGATGATGCGCGCCGCGCCATTTTTCTTAACGCTGTACCTATTGTTTTTATTTGTTTACCATAGTCGGAGTTTTATTTTATTTCCTCGCAAATGTGTTATAAAACGTCGTATGACATACGTGCGCTTTGATAATTACAGCCTCTGCTTACTTGTAGCCCTCGCCTACGGCTCGGGCTAGCAATATCGCCTCGGCTGTAATTTTCAACCTACCGCACTTATATCATAATGTACTATGACAATTTTGAAAATTCGGTCAGATCAAACGCTACGCGGAAAATGTCTGATATTGGTATTTTCGAGTTCAAGATAATCGTATCTATCGATTTGATGCGGTTTTGGCCGTATTGCTATGAGTCAAAAATTTTGGTCGTGGGCTCTCGTACTATATGAGTAGCCAGTCTTTCATCTTCACACTAATATTATAAAGAGGAAATATTTATATTTGTATTTTTGTATGTACTTAACGAATAAACTCAAATTCTAGATACTGGACCAATTTAAAAAATTCTTTCACTAATAATTAAATTATGGGACACAATTCACACACGGTTATACATATTCTCCTTTTTTTAAAGTCAATTCAATTCTTTATTTTGCTTATCACATGGTGAGTACATTTTGGTACTTAATATTAGGTACATCCAACACATGTGATACCCCGTAGGGGCACTGCAATAGAGAAAGGTTACTAGGTAACTAAAGTTATTTTCTAAGTTATCTTATTCTATCTAAACTAAAATATATAAAGGCGTGAGATTATTATACTTATACTAAAATATCCTAGGTAACATCAGATCAGTTGTTATTATTTATAATATACAATCTATAAAAATCTACTATAATCTTAAAAAACAGTTTAAATATTATATAGATATTAATATGGCACGTCTATGACTTGTCCTTATCTCCAATAAATTCTTCTATATTATAAAAGGCCTTTTGTAACAGATAGTTTTTTAGTTGTTTATTGAAGCTTGATATGTTTTCTTGATCTTTAATATGGTTAGGGATATTATTGTATATTTGTATTAACATAGAATGAGGTCCTGATCTGTATAAATTTAGAGTAGTGAATGGTAGTTTTAATTTGTTCAAATTTCTATTATTTCTTTTTACTGTTTTAATCGGTGAGAAAAGATGCATATACTTTTTGATAAATTTACAGCATTCCAGAATATATATTGAGGTTATGGTTAACATTTTAAGTTAAATAAAATAGGGTTTGCATGAATCGGTTTGGTGAATATTTACAAGTACTCTAATGCATTTCTTCTGAAGTACAAAAATATCTTCAAAGTCAAAACTCAACAATCATTTATTTTCTGCAGGTACAAAAAGTACACATAGGAAGGTCAATAGTCAAGACAGTAAACCATAACATAATCACCTGAAAACTATTGATCTGTCCATCGTTCCGCTCCCTGATGGTGGTCTTGAGCATCTCCCAGACGGGCAGCTCGATGAAGCTGAAGGGGAGGTCCCTGGCTACAGTCGACAGGAAGCCACGGTACAGACCGTTCCTGAACCCCTCTGCTTTATATGCCTGGAATTAAAAGTGTTCATGTGGAATGGAAAAAATCTGGTAGGTATATAGCTAATGAGGTTTTCATACCATCTATTCGAAAAGTGACGTTTTGTTTGGTCCTCAATAAGAGGGAGCAAATTAAGTCTTTTCCGATAGGGTTTTAATAAGTGCGAATAAGTGTTTTGAATTTCGAATTAGAAATTTTCTTCAACATTCTTAGATAAAAAGATAAGCTAAATAAGTTTGCATCTAAGGTTGGCGCCACTGTAGCTTATGTATCATAACAAAACATTAGTTCCATTTTTCGCCCCATTAGACTGACATGGCTAGACTGAATGGCGTTCGATGGTTGTGCCACACTGTCAGAAAAAACTCGCTAAGGCAATGCGGGCGTTTTCGTAATTATTTTTCTCACAGAGAGGGATGAAAAGCAGAGTGTATCATTTGGTCGCAAAATTATGTTTACCTTGGGCTACGTACTTTAAACCCCTCACTTCGTTCATGATTCTACATTAGAATCATTGACTATGTTCGTGATTTAAAAAAACGCCCTCGCTGTAAAAATATCGTTTTGCTCCCGTATGACACAATCTACTATTTTCTTCTTCACAATCACGGCTGCTTCTACTAATATCCATATATCAGTCATATCTATATATCAGTCAAGCACCGTGCGGTTTCAATGCGCACCAGAACAATTATAATAGGGTTGTGTCCTACCTAGTCAAATCAGTTACTTTTTACGATCTGTCAAAACGAAATTTTACTATGGAAAATGTACTGAAATAGCAAACTGTGACGTCATAGTTTGTAGTACTCAATTGCAGCACTTTTTTTGATTGTTTATTATTTTAAAATTTGCTATAATTGTAAATTGAAAATCAAAATACATATTTTGAGGTGTTTTCGGATAATCTTTTTAATGTATGACTACTCGCAATTTAATTTCGATGCTGTCAACTACCCAATAGTAATAATAATTTATTTAGTTATAAGCCTTTTACAAACGCATAAGTATGATAGCTACAAAATTAAAATTTACATCGGCTTGTTTATTGGTGAAACAACAAAATATTCCCTGACCTTTATGCTAGGATACCCTGTGTTATAAGAATACCCTGTGTTTAAAATTAAAAATCAATTGTGTCTAATTTTCTTGGCTTAAGAGGTTAGTTACTGTGAAAGGTATAAACAATCATAGGTCGCTGGATAAAATAACGAGAGAATGTAATTCTATGGACAAACTTCCACCTGTTGACTGCCAACAACGAAAATGATGTTAATGATGATAATAATTTTGATGGTGACATTTTTTGACATTTTTGTAATTTTTTGTCATTTTTGAAACTTTTGACATTTTAGACCTTTTTGACATTTTGACATTTTTGAACTTTTTGACATTTTAACATTTTTGACATTTTGACATTTTTGACATTTTTTGACCTTTTTGACATTTTGACATTTTTTGACATTTTTGACCTATTTGACATTTTTGACATTTTTGAACTTTTTGACATTTTGACATTTTTGACATTTTTTGACATTTTTGACCTTTTTTGACATTTTGACATTTTTTGACATTTTTGACCTTTTTGACATTTTTGAAATTTTGTCATTTTTGAACTTTTTGACATTTTGACATTTTGGAACTTTTTGACATTTTTGACATTTTTTGACCTTTTTTGACATTTTGACATTTTTGACCTTTTTGACTATTTGACATTTTTGAACTTTTTGACATTTTTGACATTTTATGACCTTTTTGACATTTTTGACCATTTTTGACATTTTGACATTTTTGACCTTTTTGACATTTTTGAGCTTTTTGACATTTTGACATTTTTTGACATTTTTGAAATTTTTGAAATTTTTTGACCTTTTTGACATTTATGACAGTTTTGGCATTTTTGAGATTTTTGAAATTTTTGACCCACGGGTCTGAAATGCCCAGTCCCTTTTGACCCACGGGTCTGAAATTCAAACTCGATCGAGGTATTGACCTAAGGTATCTACTGACCGAATTTGAAGTCAATCGGTCCAGTAGATCCGGAGATATCCTGTCGACAGACACACAGACACACAGACACACAGATACACAGACAGACATCTTACTCAAACCATTAACTTCCTCTTATAATGCTACGCAGGAGGAAGTTAATAATAGGTAAAACGTAGAACGTGAAAAAACATGGAGAGAAAAACAAAATGACATCAGTTAAAATCCATGAAATTAAAAGTAAAATAAATTAAAAATATGTTTTACTTTCGGCCCGCTGCGATATAGCTTTTCGTTTACGTCGAGCAGAAAAAAAGTACACCTCGCGAAGCAAATAAGTAAGATCAGATCATTACGTGTGATCCGAGACATTTTTTATTTTACTTCCCTATGTATGTTATTATCTTCTTAACCTTTTCAATGAATACTCTCAATTCAATTTCTATACAGTTTATTACTGACTTGTAGTTACCTCGAGCAATATTGATATACTGCTGCGTGTCTTTGGCCCAACTGCAGTCTGTTTCCGTTGTTTGGCTATCTCGGCTGGCACTCGGATCACGCACGCGAACTGCAACAAGCAATAAGTGTAGCTGGGGTCCCACGGTCCGCTATTCTACGGATCAGCTACACTCAGCCGACAAGCACGGACGGCGACGCACCACAGGCAGGGCCGGTCCAACGGTGCGTGTCGGTGTGTGTAGATGTTTTTATGTTGTCATAATGCAAAGCGAAAGAAAGAGAGAGAAGAGCGCACCTTTGAAGTTACCGACTCACGATGGATACGGGCGCACCGCCACAGACGTTCTGTGCTATCACGGACGAGGCCGGTCCCACGGTGCGTCGTGCGAGCTGGTCTGCGTGCATCCGCGATTTTACGGACCGTGGGACCCAAGCTTTACGTGGTGTTGTAACAAGGTATTGGCCACCCTTCAAAATTTCCGTATCATTCCATCTAACTTCACACTTCAAAACCTAATAAATGATCTGAAGCTCAGCTCCATATTATGTGCATTTATTAATATTATCCGTATATCACAATATATCATCACCAGACCATAATAAAAAAACTGGCAAAGGCACCGGCACCGTCCGGTAAGTTATTAACTCCTCATGCTACCTTCCGTGTCTCATCCTTGTAAATCATCCCCATTTCCATTTCAGGTGTCTTACTTTTACATTAAACACATCCAACAACAACTTGTTTCCCTCCTCCGTCGCCCGCTACATCACAGTGTTACTAAGGTTGGGGTACAGTCAAAATTACCATACAAAGAACAGACTTACACTTGTATATTTTGTCATATTAGTACAATAATAATAATCTTCACGAAGGCGTAGGCAGAGATTTACCCATTTTTCACGAGATATTCTTTGGACCCATAAACGTGATAGGTGGACCGGGTCTTTTACACATCTGTCAGAATTAATTCTGGGACCTGCGGGTTTCCTCACGATGTTTTCCTTCACCGTCGAGCTAGTGATAAATATGTATTTAAGTTTTGAAAACCGCATTGGTACATGCCAAGAATCGAGCCCGAGCTTCAATGATTATAATCATGCGAAGCAGGCTCTTTAACCGTAAGGCTATCACTGCTGCCTATTGTTAAATTCTAATGAAATATTAATAAAATCGAATGCCAAATCAGTCAAGTACTTAATTATTGATCAGTCAAAGTCATCAGTCAAAATTTTGACTTTTGAAATTTTTGTCCAATTGGACACCGTTTATTTTGACCGGACAAGCAAATTAAAACCCTTACTATGTCCGGCTTTATCCGGACGCCTGGCAACGCTACGAATAGGCAAGCTGTACTCACGACCTCTCCGATGCTGGCCGCAAACATGTGTACGAATGGAGCGTAGTGTGCCGCTACGTGGGGCTGGAGCACCAGCTTCGTGGTCTCGTAGGACGTGAAGAACAAAGCCGAAGTCGGCATCGAAGTGGCTGCTACGGTCATCAGACCTACAATGGACAACATTTCATTTTCACCGAGGAAGCAAGAAAAATAAGTAAACCATTTGGGGCGTGCGAAATTAAAAATTATTATTTACTGAGATAATAAATAATTTCTAAATATTATGCCAAAAACGAAAACTCAGGCACAACTTACTTTGTGTCTTAGCCTAACTGCAGAAAATAATAAAAATTTTTCAACATTGACATTTATGGTTGTATTGACATGTGATTGACATTGATATATTGTTGATAAGCAAAGGTATGTCTGCATATATAAGCTGATTTTAATTATTATTTTTATGGGAAAAAATTTTTTTTTAACTAAAATACAAAATATTCTAATACTAACAATACCTATTCTATATTTGTATATAATATATATATATATATATATAATATAATCTCACGCCTTTTTATCCCCGAGGGGGTAGGCAGAGGTATTCCATTACTGGATATACCCACATTTCACGAGATATATTGGACCCCTAAACATGATAGGTGGTGAGCCTATCGCCGGACCGGGTCTATTTTTGTAACTACTTTCAATCTAAATTATAATTTAGGAGAGTTTAGAAAATGAAATTTTGGGTATTATAACATTTAATAGTGGTGATGACAGTATAGGTGAGGTATGAGAGGGTTGATCTGCCCCTGCGTCTCACAGTCAAGAGCACGCTAAGCTTGACACTTTGGACTTTGACACGGCCCTGTATTCTATGGCGCGCAGTACAAACCAGAGCTCAGCTTGAACTGGTAGTGTCAAGCTTGACTTGCTCTTGACTGTACTATAGCGGACACCTGTGTCTTCATTTGCCATAGACCCATATCTTACACAATAGGTATATAATTTATTATTATTAATCAGACAACCACTTTACATAAATCTGATAAAGGCATGTATTTGAAGCAGCGGGAGCTGCTGATTTGAGATATGGAAATGATGCGTAGCAATTGCATTGAAATATTTCTAAATTGATTAACTTTTAATGCTGAGAGTACGTCTTCTGATCTGACCACTCCATTGCTCAAAAAATAACTTATATTACGTTATTCTGATGTATGTCATATTGCTATAAAGATTCATCAAAATCTGTTCTGTAGTTTTATTTATTTATTTATTTGTACATATTTTCATAGCCACATTGTTAAAAGCTCTTAAAATCTAAAACAGTACATTATGTAGCACCCTGAAGGGGCATTGTAAATAGAGAGAGAGCTAACAGACCAAAGTAGTAATAACTTTAGTAATAGTAGTAACTTTAGCATTTCTAATATTAGTATGATCAGGAATGATGAAGTGCCATCAGCAAACATAGCCCTAGTAAGCCAATAAACTATTTCTATTCAGCGTGCTACAAGATGACAACTTACCAACCTTTATAAACACCATTGAAACCTCCCGCCCGCTTGAAGCCCTGCTGGCTCTGCAGACGAGTCTTCAGGGTGTCCAGAGGGTACAAAGCCAGGTCAACTGAGAGGCCAGCAACAGCACCCGCCTGGAAGGAATCATAGACCCAAACGATAATTGACATAGATCATTGTCTATTGACAACCTAAATCCCAATGTCTTCCCTTTGACTTACATTGGTTCTGACATACATCTGTCATTCATTACCTTCAATGTGTACAAAGCAAGCGCTGGTTGTGTAATAAAAGTCAAATAAACATGATAAAATAATTTGGGACTAAATAACTGTAGGTGAATTATGTCCCACAATTTACTTTGGGAATATGTAGAACCTAGTACTTTGTGGTTATGTAGACATACATACATCTTATGGCTTACCTATATAAAACTTAATAAAAAAAAATAAAAAAAACTTCTTTAAGTTTATCTTGATTTCAGTAGATAAATATAAGAGCTAATAAAAATACAATTTTGTTACATACACTTTATTATTGAAGAGTTTGCAAGTTTCTAACCTATAAAAATAATCGAGATAAAGCTCGTAAACACGAATTGTGTAACTCTAAGATGACTGACCCATTATATTAGGAAACTCACCAATAAAGGCGCCATGTAAGAATAATTCTTGTGATCTTCTCGGTCTTTTGGCTCCATGTTACTAAAATTCCAGCGCACTTCTTACAATAAGATTTCCTTACATAGCAAGGTAGCAGACACAAATGTTGTTGTAACACATCTTGGGCGCTTGATTTTAGTCAATCTCGAAGTTATAATTTACCTACATCTCACAGTTTGTCCACGAATTACATGAATTTCATTAAACATGTGCAAACAATTGAAAATTGAGCAAGCGCGCGTTTTTCTTTTCCGCTTTTCCTTGATTCCTTCACTTCAATCTCGACTTTATTGGTACGGTCCAAATTGCGCTTTCTGCGCTCGTGTGCGCTATATTCATGCAAACAACTGTTCAAATTGCGCTGTGGTACGCTGACATGAGCATTGTGACGTCATCGATGACGTCATCGATTGGTGCAAACAGTGCTAACAACGAGGAGGTAGTGCAATGTCTCCGGATCTGTCAAACAGTTGTCAAACTTCAATGTGCGTGGTGTTTTTTTTCCCGCGAACTTTTTTCATATTCGTTATGTAATCGATTAATTAAAATTAGGTATGTCGTCATTAATATTAACAGAAGCATTACATTGTGAAGCTTCGGGGGACACTATACGACTCAAATACGACTGAATTTAACTTCAGAACAGTATCAACCTAAATATTAAAAGAACTGTCATTTTTGACAAACGAAAACCTGTTCAAATTGTTTGCATGCTAACAATCGTAATCATTTTGAACAGTCGTGTGCGTGCTTACGAACGTATTTACTATTTGCACAAAACGGACCGCAGCCTATGACAGTTTTGACTTGACATTGACAGTGACATATGTCAGATGTGTTTTTTATAGGTATACCATACTGCTGCTGGAGTGAGCTAAATTCACAAAATATGATTTATTATGATGAAATACTTATCAACAGGAATCTCAACCAAGAATCTTTAACAACCTTTGTAAATAAGTCAAGCAGGGTAGAGTAAGGTTCTTACTTTACTACTTTCTACCGTGGCAACTGTGCCTAGCGCCTAGACCAACCAAGTTCATTTATAGCAACGTCTTTCATCCGCTTTCTGACAACAAGATTTGACCAATACCAAAAGAAAATTGTGAAGTTGCCTAGCAACGGATTATTTTATCAAAGAGACATAACGAAAATTTCAACCTAGTCTTCGTTACATTGCTTTTATTTTAAGTTTTATATTATTTTTACAATGCCTAAAGTTACTCCAACAAAAAATCCCCACGACGACATTCAGTACCACTTAGTGCGGGAAGGACATGACCCAGGGTGCTATCAGCTACATAAGTAAATAAATAATTTTACAATAAACCAATAGACTTTTCAAAAATTACATAAAATTACGGGTAGGTAATTTTTTTTCAGACCTCGAGAATGCCGCCTAAAATTTCCTATAACAAATCGTCCTATACACAAATGCGAAGTGCCAAAAAAAGAGATAATCCGAGTTCCACAATTGGGAGTGGGATGGAGAAAATTAATAGTTCCCAGCAAAAAACCCAATTACTATCCAGCTGTTATGCACGTGGACGAATTTGAGCGGTTGCAAAAACAGGCTAAGGTAAGCGCCTGATATTTTTTTATAGCAAATAAGTTTGGAATCAATTGCTATATTAAATTACGTAGACGCAAAGAAATATTTCGTCGTATCTGCTTCTATGGTTTTTGAATTCTTCAATTTTATTCCCGGTATCCATCTTTTTCAAATAAATTCCTTTACAAATGCGTTTCCTATTACTTTCCTTCAATAGGTGCTATTTAACAGATATTACCTTGTATTTAACAGATAATAACACAGGAAGAGCAAATCAAAATGATGAATGAGCAAGAAGCGGCTGTCCAGCAAGCCGCCAAGGAGTCTGAGAAGCGGAAGCGGATGCTTAAGGAGAAGCTGTTGCCTCAGCCGGGGGCAGAAGCGGCCACGGGCACGGCAGACCCTGAACTGGAGGGGCCAGACCAGGCAGCCCACACGCTATCCAGAGCCGAGAGTCAGTTTCTTTCATGTCTTTATGCATATTTGACGGGCCTGTTGGCTCAGTTGGTATAGTGACCCTGCCTTGAGTCGGAGGTCGCGGGTTCGATCCCCGCTCTGGGCCAACATTTGTGTGCATGAACATGTCTGTTGGCTTCTTGTCTGGATGTTTAATATTTATTTAAGTATGTCTATCAGTTGTTTAGTACCCATAGTACAGGATCTGCCTACTTATTTATTCTATTCTGCGTAGGTACATAATATTCATCATTAGCTTGACGGTGAAGGAAAACATTCTGAGGAAACCCGTAGTTCCCAGAATTAATTCTGAGACATGTGTAAAAGACCGGGTCCGGCGATGAGCTCATTTTATATCACCTTTAGGGGGTAAAGAATATCTCGTGAAAAGTAGGTATATCCAAAAATTAAATACCTCTGCTTACCCCCTCGGAGATAAAAGGCGTGAGATTATTATTAGACAAAAACTTTATTTGTGTTAAAAGCTGGGGTTATCCACAAAAGTTTTTGCTCCAGCCATACTACGGCCCATCGAAGCTTGCCAAAACCTGCGGTAGCTATGAATACCTAAAGCGCAAGGCCTCAACAATTGTTAGAATTAACTATATGTATATACCTTGTAGTGATGAAGGCGGACAACATGCAAGGCCCAAGGCTATGCAACAGGATCATCCTAGCGTCCAAGTGCCATGCCATTCGGGACGCACAGATCGCGGAGAAGGAACTCATCAAGAAAGAGCTGGATGAGGAGGAGAGACGGTGAGTCTGCAGAGGGGGATGTTGGCAACTCCTAAAATTTGTCTGCAGACAGTGTTCTGCACTAGAAGGGCGAAAATTTTGTGTCTTTATTTTATACTTTATTAGTTACATCGCTCTGTGTCAAGTAAAATTCAGTGTCTTCAACACTTTCTACAACCTTCCCTTTTGATTATCGACGGTGAAATTATAGCACTCTTACTGAAGACTTCTTTGTGACATCTTGAGGCAATCCAAATATGTCCATCCCTCGCACTTTATCGAATTTCTCATTCACTGCACACTTTCACGGAAACTCTATCACTAATACGCAATTCCTCATACACCCATAATTAATACATTATTATAAAAAAGATATGATACAATCGAACTTTAGTTGTGTCTAAACAATATTCATAGATAACGATTAATAATAGCACAATTTCCATAGAAAGCACTAGATTCAGCTACGCTAATTCATTTTTTTGAAAAATTTAACACATATTAAAAATAGCTGAAATCGAATAAGTAGTCGATACTGAACAAACTAATTTCAGGAATTGCGCTTATTCTATTACATGTTGTATAAGTCAACACCCGAAATATAGATACAGCAAAATGACAAATAAACAAAAAGCATGCGTCCTTCTTCGGATTCCCGCCAAAAAGCCAAGTAGTGTTGTATCACTAAACGATTAACCGATGACGTCCCGAAATACCCCCAGATTGGATTCTATCATGGAGGAGAATCGCCAAGCGGCGGTGGCGAGAGCTGAGGCTGAGGAGGAGCGTCGTCACCATCTGAGACTCCAGAACCTCTCGGCCTTGAAGGAGCAGATCAACGCACATGAGACTGCCAAGGTATTTGTAGGCCATTGGATAGCCAGGCCAATACATGGGCCAGAGGCGGCCATAGCCTTTCCAATGATTTCAATGAAGGAGACTTGAATATGCCTGTACATTGAATAAAATCTTTTTGATTTGTTTTTTTTTTATTATCAGACGCATAGTGATTGAGCGAAATAGGCATAAACTAACTATTTTACAAACAAAGTGATCCTACAAGAATTCCGTTATTTTTAAGCTATTGCATAGCTTCTATCGCGGGCCTTGAGCGCGGGGACCGAATCCAGAAATTCCGTAACGAAAAAAACCTCACGGTCCACACTCCGACGGGCACGGAGGTCCGAGTCCGAGTCCGAGTCCGGGTCCGGGTCCGAGATAAAAGTTGCATAATCCAAAGTCCTTCATAATCTTTGTAAGGAATGCGCCCATTTTGCGCATGACAAGTTTGCTAAGATTATTTTTGCTACTTTTATATGCAGCTCAAAAAATATTTTTTGGCTTCCCCTCTGAGTGCTTACCAAAATTTTATTAAACAGCCATCCAGAATGACATAAAATGCTGATAGGTTTTATAATGTTTGCTGGCCATGAGTTGCTGACCAATTAGCTATTTCTGCTTACAGATTATATTTTTCTGCTTACAAAAATACGAATACTCTGCTAACCATCTAAATAACACCCGTGTGGCTTGAAGGCCGTGCATTGTCTAACGTCCTTTCTTTTCGGCAGTCTTGTTGATACAAAATGCTATGCAATAGCTTTACCGCGGCAGTCCCCGAGTGCCACAAGTCTTTTTTTAAATAATTTTTTTTAACACTAAAACACTTAATCCTACTCTAACTGTACATCCAGTAGGTACTAATACAACTTTATATTTTCATAACGATAGTCCGAATGTTCGATCCACAAGCACAAAAAAATTACCCTTGGATCAACTAGTAAAATTCCAATCCCGCCGTGATCCGCTCCCGGTACTATTTAATAGCAAAATTTTTATCATTATTAGTAGATACTATTGTCACGATAGTGGGAGACAAAATGGGAGAAACCTCCCTAGCAATACTTACGTACTTTTATGACAATGTCCATTTATCCATGGTCCAAGTTGTAAGCAAATAGCCTACGGTGCTGACCAATGACGGCCATTCTTAGTATCTCCTAATAACAACCTGATTGAACCAGATAATGGAGGCCGAGCGCATCGAGGAGGAGAGCATCCGGGTGAACCAGGCCAACATCGCGATGCAGATCGAAGAGGCGCAGAAGCTGAAAGAAAAGCACGGCCGTCAGCTCAAACTAAAGGAGATCCTCGACCAGGGTGAGTTCAGAATTAGCTGACCAATCCTGAGGCCAGGTTGAAATGATGTAGGAAACCTCATTGGTTATCTTTACCAAGAATAGAAATTGCTACCAATAGAGCTTTCACTGCTCAGTAGGTATTCCCCCCTTATTTCATGTACCAGTGTACCTACATAAATTTGCAAAGCTGCGCTTACGCCTCGCGAACTGTAGATACTATATATTTTAGGACTTCCACATTGAAAATACTTAGATATCAAAAAATGTACCTACCTTCCCCTAATGAAAGTAGTTTGAACAGTTGTTGGTGTGGTTACAGTAACGAACTTAGCATTTAACTTAACTTTTTATAAAAAATATATGGAGGGGGTGGACATGTATTTTAATTAGGATAGGACAGGATATGGTCTGAAATAAAACGTAAACAGTTAACTCTTCGAGCCTTTTTTACTGCAAACAAATCTATGGCCTTGTCGTAAATTATCTCATGAGCGTTAGCACAGACCAGTGGGTCTAAAATGGCCACTTTGAGCAATTCCTCTGAGCAATTCTCCTTTTCTGAATTCTCAGTAAATCCTAAGCAATTCCTCTAAATTTCGTAAAATGGTCCCATAATTTAGTGATTCACTGTCAATTTAATTCATTAGCAGATTCGTATTTGGTGAAAAATTCGAATATGAATCGAAATAAGAAATAAGAAATTCTATTATGATTCACCCGAAACGGCCTTTTTAGACCCGCTGTTTAAGTTAGTAATCGCAAAGTTGCGACAATGTAGGAGAATATGCCAATGTAGCGTATTCGTCTAGCTTGAATATGCCGCCCTCTGAATATGCTATGTTTTAGAAGGCACGTTAAATTGTTGGTCCCGGTTTTCGTTGTGTTTACGCACAATGGAAGTCGTTAAGCCATGTCAGATACCCTTGGGTGGCTTGAAAAATTCTGACTGTTAAGTGGCCACTAGCTTAACACCATCTCCCAATCCGCGGTGGGCTCGCGTGGGAGATTATAGCCCATACCTACTTCCTCATGTGTGAGGAAAGACCCTTAGCTCAGCAGTGGGCTGTTACGGGTTGATGATGATGAGGCATATGCTGTCACCTAGTATTTTGTTAGGCAACGCGGAACTGCTGTACTACAAGCAGCTGCAGAACGAGGAGGATCGGATCATGAGCATGAGGATCGACAACTTCATCAAGGCGAAGCACGAACGAGAGGCGAAGAACAAGGCAGATGCAGACGCCATCAAGGCCGCCAAGCAGAAGGGCATCGCGCATATTGCCAAGGCCCAAAAGGTACTACAAACGATCCGTTATACATTTGGAAGAATTTTCGGTTGAAAGGTCAAGTTTCAGTAGAAAGCAAAGATCTTTAAGTCCATTTAGGGTTTAAGCCTATTTCAGAAAATACCAACATCGATTTAAGTCTAACTCTCTTTATACCTACTTTGCGTTACGTTTGAGACGTAACGCGAATAAGTCTATTTACGAATTAGGCACTCCTCGCGTAAAGGAGCTAAACTGAGGAGGAGGACGTATTAATTTAGTGATATATTAACCTTTATCTCCTCTTAGGCAGAACAAGAGCTGAAAGAAGAGCTAGATAGGATCAGGAACCTCAAGATCCAGGAAGACGTGGAGAGGGAATACCGTAGGAAAGAGCGGGACGCCGCTATCAAGAGGAACAGGGACATGAAGAATCTGCACGAGGCCAGGGTGCAGCAGGTAAGGGGATAACTCATCAGCTTGGATCAATTGGGTGAGTTAGGGTTACCGAGCACGCACGCACGTGCAGCTAGGTCCGCTGGGGATTTGGTGAGCTAGAGTAACGTCTGTGGAAGCTGACAGGTGACTAGTGGGTATGACGTGAGCTAGATTATATTTTGCAGCAGGCGTGGGGTAAATCGTCAGCTAGGTTTATTCGGTAAGCAGCTGACACAGCTAACACGTAAGCCAGAGTTAAGACAAGCTACCAAATGAGATAACCTTATTTTATAGAGGTAACCTTTATTTATTGACATCAATTTTACATACATACATACAGCTCACGCCTACTTCCCACAGGGGTAGGCAGAGACGATGGATCGCCACTTTGCCCGATCTTTGCACACTTCCCTCGCTTCCTTCACATCCATAAGCCTTTTCATGCACGCTCTTTTATTCTTTGCACTCTTGACACCAGATTTTTGAAGGACGTCACTAATTTGATCCGTGAACCTCCTACTGGGGCGTCCTCTTGCCTTGTATCCTTCAACATTTGCACCATAAATCTCTTTCGTTACTCTTCTTTCATCCATACGTTCTAAATGACCAAACCAGCTTAACATACCCTTTTCTATCCTTGTCACTACATCTTCTTTCAAACCACACTTCTCTCGTATATCCGCATTCCTCACTCTATCACACAATTTTGCTCCACACATTTTCCTCAAAGATCTCATTTCCACTGCGTTCACCTTGCTTTCATGCTTCTTCTGCCACACCCAACATTCACTCGCATACATCAGCGTCGGGACCAGAACAGCGTTATGCATAGCCATCCTTGCCTTGTTAGAAATGACCTGGCTACTCACAAGGCTATTCAGGGCCCCATTCACTGCATTTCCTTTCAGTACTCTTCTTTCAATATCTTTCTCATACTTGCCATCCCTTGTAAACACGCTACCCAAATACACGAACTCTTTCACTTGCTCAACATTCTCACCATCAATCTTTATATCACACTCTGTCATACACTCTTCTCTTTCAAAAATCATCACTTTAGTTTTTGCAACATTCACTTTCATGCCCTTCTTTTCAAAAGCTGCATTCATTATATCCACCATCTTTTGCAACTCGGACGCCGACGATGCAAGGATGACTTGGTCGTCGGCGTACAAGAGGCATTTGATGGTGGTGATCTCAATCATTTTCAATCCACAATCACTCTCACGCAAATCATCCCAACAGCTGTCCATGAATAGGTTGAAGAGAAACGGCGATGCTACACAGCCCTGTCTAACACCCCTTGAGATGTTAAACCAGTCTGTGTAGGCGCCATTTAGTCTGACACATGCACTGGAATCCTCGTAGAGTGATTTCAGTGCATTTATCAACCGGCTTTCCAACCCAAACTTGGACAGTACATCCCACATTTCATTCCTCCTCACTTTGTCATAAGCCTTCTCCAGGTCTATAAAGGCGCAAAACACCTTCTGATGTTTGGCGAGGTTTTTTCTGTTAGGCACCTTAGGGAGAAGACTTGATCCATACACCCCATTCCCTTTCTGAATCCCGCTTGTACATCCCATATTTTCTCATCCGTCTCTCTCATCACTCTTTCGATCAATACCTTTGCATACAATTTGCCGACAATGCTGAGAAGACTGATTCCGCGGTAATTTTTGGCATTTTCGCTTAGTAATAAATTCGAAGTCATTTATTTCTGTAAGTAAAAAATTACACTTCGAAACGTCAATAGTCTAACTAGGGAGTCTAAAATCGTCCATGGCTGAATGTGCAGCAAGGTCAGCAACATATCTCCACCGACGAATTGCTTGAAATGGTTTCAGATCTTTTTTATTTTTCAGATCAACGACATACACCGACTGATTGCGAGGGAGATAGCCAAAGACGAGCAGAGCTTCAACAACGCGGCAAGGCAGAACGAGGAGTTCCTCCGGAAAGAGAAAGAGGTGGGAAAAGAGATCATAATATAAGAATTAGAAGATATGCTGCGGGTAAAAACTTAAAATCTAAACATCATCGTTTTTTTTTATGGCTTTTTGGCGGGAATCCGAAGAGGGACGCGTGCTTTTTGTATAATTTTAATTTTGCTGTATATTTCTGGTTTTGACTTATATTAGTGATAGTATATTATGTATGTCTTATGTCGCAAGTATCCGTGAAAGTCTGCAGTGAATAGGAAATTGTATTAAATTCTAGGGATGGACATTTTTAGATCGCCTCAAGAAGTCACAACGAAGTCTTCAGTAAAAGTGGTATCATTTTACTGTTGATAACCAAGGAAAAGATGTAGAAAGTGTTGAAGACACAGAATTTTTGAGCATGGTATCTGATGCAGAGCCATTTAATTAAGATTAAAGTATAAAATTAAGACTTGAAAACTAAATTACTTGACATTGGAAAAATGCGGTGTAAAAAAAAGATTATAATATGAGCATATATTTTTAATTTTTTTTTTTGACGGAATAAACTCAATGAGAGTCTTTGTTATGCCAGTTGGACGACAAACGCAAAGCGCGCATCGAGCGTCACCGCCAAGCGATCATGAAGCAAATCAACGATAAGGAACGGGCCAGGTAATAAACCTAATTTTAGAAATAATAAAATTATAATTAACTAGTGGCCCGGGCAAACGTCGTTCTGCCACCGTATAAACCATCCCTGGACCCACTCTAACCCACACAAAAAGTTTCATCAAAGTCTGTCCAGCCGTTCTGGAGTTTTAATCAGACTAACGAACATCAATTCATTTTTATTTATATAGAAGATAGATAAATAAATAATCTCCGAGGGGGTAGACGAGATATCTTTAGACCCCTAAACGTGATAGGTGGTGATCCCATCGCCGGACAGGGTCTGTTACAGATGCCTCAGAATTAATTCTGGGACCTGCGGGTTTCCTCACGATGTTTTCCTGCACCGCCGAGCTAGTGATAAATATGTAGGTACGTAAGTTTTGAAAAACTCATTGGTACATGCCAGGATTCGAAACCGAGCCTCACTGATTTTCATCATGTTAAGCAGGCTCTTTAACCGTAAGCCCCTTTTCACACGTACCGGTTGCCGGGTAGCCGGCGGGCGACGAAGTGTATGGCCATGTACGTTCGCTTTCATACGTACCGGCGGGCAACCGGGCAATCGGCCATACATTTCGCCGCCGGTTAGCCGGCCCGGCGGAAACCGGTACGTGTGAAAAGGGGCTAAGGCTATCACTGCTCTGAGATTATTTATTTTTATTTATTTTACAAACTCACTACAGGGCGGAGCTCCGAGAGAAGATCCACAACGAGGGCGTGGCCCTGCGCATGGAGCAGGAGCAACAAGACAAGTACGAGAAGAAGGTCATCAAGCAGAAGGTGAACATGAACCCTTATGTGCACCATCTGTGCAGTGGTTTAATATTAAGTCGCAATAACGGCATATTCCAGCAGCGCCACGATCTTGCATTTTGAAATGGAATATGGCCATCTAGCGGTTCTACATAGAACTAACTGAAATGGTACCTTTCGTGAAACCCACCAATCAGGGACAGCCGAACGATTAATCATGAAGGACGCCCTCCGGCCAGATGGGATGACCTGCGAAAGGCTGCAGGCAGATGCTGGATGCGTCGAGCCGAAGACAGGGCGCTATGGCGCTCATTAGGGGAGGCCTATGTCCAGCAGTGGACGAATGTAGGCTGATGATGATGATTAAACAGTTTCACTTCGATAGATTATAATCTACCGAAAAATAATGCGTTACACTGAAAGCAGTATGTATTGGTCCACAATATTTCGATAGATTACAATCTCGGGAGATAAATGTAATAATCTAATGTTGTTTACAATTTTACGGTAACATATACAACTGTCCAAAATCAACTGTTGGACCGCTCAGACACGATCACCTTGCCTAAAGATCTTCTTTTTTCATGATGGAGGAGCATTCCACCTCCACTCCTCCACACTTGCTTCATTTAATCACTGAATAATGGTCAAAAAGTGACAAAATGCCAGTTGCAGTACTTTCGAAGATGAGAAGTTTGTGGCGCTGCAAGGATGACGTCATTCCAGCAGCGCCACTGCTGAAACTTCATATCACCACGACCAGATTAAACAGTTTTATTTAAACTAGTCTATGATATGACTAAAAGCTTGTGAACTTGAATTTGGCACTATAACACACAATTTATACATAGGATATGTATGTATGTATGTATGTTAACGCGGGCTTGTTTCCGCAACTCGACGTCCTTTCTGCGCCTATTTTGCGTGATGGTGGGAATGGTTCTACTTTTGCCATTCTAGCTCCTCCAGGAAGCCCAGCAGCGACTTGATGTCCATATACATAGGATATTCCATTACTGGATATACCCACATTTCACGAGATATATTGGACCCCTAAACGTGATAGGTGGTGAGCCCATCGCCGGACCGGGTCTGTTTACATATATCCAGTAATGGAATACCTCTGCCTACCCCCTCGGGGATAAAAAAAAAAGGCGTGAGATTATATTATTATTATTACATAGGATATTTCTTTATTTTATTTTATTTATTCGGAGAAAAAACAGTACATAGTGTATGTAAATTCTTATGGGGTATGTTTGTATTTCACTTACATAGGTAACACTATGCCCATGGAATCTTATTATATCTTATTAGAAATCTGACGCGAGTTGCGGGTAAAAGCTATCAATCAATCATATTGAAGCGCGCTCATTTTGAACCCCGAGGTGATTTTTTTTTTCAGGTGGGAGCGATGAGGCAACAGAAGGTGGCTGAGAAGTATGTGAAGGAGGTGGAGCAAACTCTTGGGAAGCACGGCTACAAGTGACGTCACATCAGTAGCTTAGCTTAATAATAATAACACAGATGTAACTGCACAAACCACTTCTTTGTTGCTTTCATGTGGTACATAGATGTTTAGATAAAATACACTGTAATACGTAATACATTAGGTAGGTTATTCTAAATCACGAAAGTGTGCCTTACTTGTAGAAACACTATCTTTACAGTGGAAAATAAGAGTTAGAATATCAGTCTTTGGGTGTTTATAATTTGTCCTGCTTTTTCCAGTTCCCTTAATCGGGCAAGGGGAAAATAGTTCCCACTTTAAATTGAACTCTATGTAATTATAATAATAGAATCCAAAACCAATGAAAAATGTTACAGGGTTAAGCTTTTGAGTATTAAACCAACAGGAGACGTCACGCGCACTAGTTTCTTTGCAAAAAAGTCTGCCAATTTCTGCGCGGGGGACGAGGAAAAAAAACACAAATAATGTTAACACAAACGCATTTTTTGACAAAACGAATAAATACTAGCTTGAAGTAGATGCACACAAATACATTCACCAATCCGAGCACTCTGTGAACTCAAAAAAATAGTTGTATATAACAGGTATGCGCGTTGACCGACACTTTTTTTTGGCAGAGGGGAACGCCTGTCAGTGGCGTCTCCGGTTGGTTTAATTCTCAAAGGGTTTAGCAGAGGTTGGCTGTTTATTGCCTGTGTATATAATTTATTTATTTATAGTCAAATGAATCTCAACGGCATTATGTTATTTAATACAGTAAACTGAAGTATGATGTTAAACTTATTGAATAGGCGTTTATTTATTTTTTTTATCCAAAAAAGGGATTGTTTATTAGTTTTAAATAAAAGCGAATAGGGTATATTGGTATTAGATTTAAAAGATGATGAATTTTTCACGTGTTCTTTGCAAAGAAATCTATTGACTTTACTCTTCTCGAATATATGACACAAGCGAGCGATATTAAAACAAAATTGAGTGTTAATTAAACAAAGTTTTATTTATCCTAGACTTAATACTCAACTACACATGCATAGTCAGCCATATCATTAAAAATTATCATTGTTCCATTCGCAGAATCATAATTATCATTAACAGTACTAACAATACTCGTTGTGGCGAAGAAAAGGAATATTGTTTACATAATTTACGAACTTTTATGTTCATAGCAACGATTTAAATTCAACTTAATTAGCATAAGCATAAGACTCAACTCTTCGAGCATCCTATTGTGATTTTATGATATACCATTTACAGTCGCATACAAACGGATATTAAGTTGCATTTAAATTGTTGCTACAATTTAACTGAGACTGTTCCTGAGGGCGATGAGGTCACCGATGACGTCATAGAAGTGTCGCGAGGGTTGAGGCGAACAGGGATAAAATATATCCTATGTTACTCACTGATAATGTAGCTTTCCATTGGTGAAAGATTTTTTTAAATCGGTTAAGGCGTGAAAGTGAAACAAACAAAGTAACTTTCGCATTTATAATATTAGTTAGGGCTGATTTTTCAAATAAAAGTTATCTGAAGAATAAACATCACCTGTCACTTTTCCTTTCTATTCTGTCAGAGAGTGACATCAATATATTTTCCAGATAAGATTTATCTGACGATTGAAAAATGAGCCCAGGATAAGTAATTAATAAGTTAAACAACGATTTCTCTGTTAATATGTCAACTAGCAATAACCTTGATAACAATCTATACACTCAAGTTCACATTTTGAAAACACTAGCTACCTCGCTCTCGTTAATTGTGCAACAAATGTGCGGAAGCGAGACAGAAAGCGCTTCTCAGCGTAACCGTGACGTCACCCCCACCGCTCCTCGGGAACCTTCTCACTTAAGCTGTAGACCTTAATATTCACAAATACTTCATATAAAAACATTCACCCTTAACGGGCATAGGCAGCTTAATTTTTTTCCACTGGTTTTGAATCTTATTTCAATTACATAGAGTTCAATATTTAACGTAACTATTTGCCATCTGCCCATTAAAGTGTTAACACCTCACTTGAAAGCCCTCTGGCCGGCCTTGACCATCTTCTCAAGGTTGTCCTTGAGGGTCTCCAGCTGGCTGAGCACGTTGGAGTCCATCAGGGAGAACGGGATGTAGGCCTGGGACTCTCTCAGCTGCTTCGGCTGTAGAGACAGCATCGTGCCGTCTTGTAAGAGGATGTTGCAGTTAGCCTTTTCATCGGGTTGCATTCTGTGGGGAAATAATAATAATAATAATTTATTTAAGACTTCTTTATTTATTTACTAGCAGCGCCGGTTTCACCAGCGTAGATTCCGATCCCGTGGAAATACGCTGATAAAATATCGCATATGTGTAATTCTAATGTGTAAGCTATATAACGGTAAAGTTTCGTCAAAATCCGTTAAGTAGTTTTTGCGTGATAAAGCAACAAACATCCATACTAACAAACTTTCGCGTTTATAATATTAGTAGGAAGTAGGATTTATTTAGATGCACAAAACAGTTAGTGACATAACAGTTCAAATCCAAAGTTAAAAGATCTAGCCACTAAAACCAAAACATGTGCATACAACGTAAGCAGCTCAAAACAACAATTTTAAAGGGAAAATAAGTAGTAATCTATTTTTACAATCTACTTTTTACTTGTAGGTAATAGATAGGAAGTTATTGAGTTCTTTTTATAGGTAAAAAGTTCTGTTTACACTGTTCACATTTATGGATATTGAGAATGACTGATTTAGAAAAAAATCCATTAAGGTTCATATCATGTCTCCCTTTCAGAATGTATATTTCTTAGAATTTCTATACCCAAAATGTCCTAACTTCAGATTATCGTTTCCCCAGAAGTCCCTCTTTCCAAAAATGTCCGTTTCCTAGTACACTCCCTTTCCCAGAGTCGACCCACCCAACTCTCTCTCCCAAAATGTCCCTAGTACAGTACGGCCGTTTTAACTTGGCATCTCTGAAAATAGGCTTCGCCTGCGCAAACCCCCTCGTACCGCCAAATGGTAGCTAAAAAATGTTATTGAGCAACTTCAGAGCTGCCAAGTTAAAACGGCCGCACTGTACATCTTTCCTAGAACAACTCCCAGACTCCTCTACCATTTCTCAAATAAATATATATATATATATATAATCTCACGCCTTTCATCCCCGAGGGGGTAGGCAGAGGTATTCCATTACTGGATATACCCACATTTCACGAGATACATTGGACCCCTAAACGTGATAGGTGGTGAGCCCATCGCCGGACCGGGTCTATTTACACATGTCGCAGAATTAATTCTGAGACCTGCGGGTTTCCTCACGATGTTTTCCTTCACCGTCGAGCTAGTGATAAATATGTATACGTAAGTTTTTTAAAAACTCATTGGTACATGCCAGGATTCGAACCCGAGCCTCACTGATTTTCGGCCGGCTCTTTAACCGTCCGGGCTATCACTGCTCAAATAAAGAAACCTGCATAAAACCATGGAGACTTACGTGGAGTAATTGGGCACCATGACAGGCGAGCCGGTCATGGAGACCACCATCTCGCCCTGCCGCGGCTGCCGGAGCACCGTCAGGGCCGTGTTCGGTGCCACCTTCAACACGAGGCAAGGTTAATTGGGTAGTTGACAGCATCGAAATTAAATTGCGAGTAGTCATAAATTAAAAAGATTATCCCAAAACACCTCAAAATATGTATTTCGATTTTCAATTTTACAATTATAGCAAATTTAAAAATAATAAAACAATCAAAAAAAGTGCTGCAATTGAGTACTACAAACTATGACGTCACGGTTTGCTATTTCAGTACATTTTCCATAGTAAAATTTCGTTTTGACAGATAGTAAAAAGTAACTGATTTGACTAGGTAGGACACAACCCTATTATTGTGAGGAAAGCCCCTCTCTTAATGGACTTTTGCTGTGCCCTTCAGGTTGAATGAGCTTTAAGGCTCTTTATGGTAGATTATTATGGTACAATAAAACTTTTAAATATTAATTAATTCTTAGGCTCAATTCACACCGAGATGGCAACGGTCGGGGCAGCGAAGCGACGAGCAGTTTCAGTGTCATGTAATTTTAAACTTATTCTTCATTACTGTAACTAGCGACCCTCCCCGGCTTCGCACGGGTGCAATGCTAACACTAAAACCTTCCTCTTTAATCACTCTATCTATTAAAAAAAACCACATCAAAATCCGTAGCGTAGTTTTAAATATTTAAGCATACAAATGGATATAGGGACAGAGAAAGCGACTTTGTTTTATACTATGTAGTTATAGTTACTATAATACAAAGTATCGCTTGACGTCACATATTTTGTAATTTTACACTTTGACTAAGACAGCAGTTCCGAAATAAGTTTTATTTTTATTTAAATTATTGTTTAATGTAATCAACGACAAAAATACATAATTACGGAATATTAGATTTTGAAATGGGGCGTCACAAAATTTAGGGCTCCTCCCACCTTGTCCACACAATGTCACAATACCGAAAATTCAAATTTGAAATAATTTGTTGAGTGAAACGATTTGGATTTAGTTTTGTCTGTAAGTTTACGTTGTTCTGGAAATAAATAACCAGAATGACCCCTTAACGTATGACGTAATTTATGGATCTCCCCTTAGATTTAAACTGTGTATGGTTAACCTATAAGTGTGTAATGTAGAGCACTGACCTTTGGCGTGATGGGCGCGTAGGCGACGGGGGCGTTCTTGTTGTATGCGGGCGTGCGGTAGACGGATCGCGAGCGTCGCCGGGGCGCGGGCCTAGCGCTGCTGGTCGCGCTGCCTGCGCTGGGCGCTGCGCGGGCGCACGCGTTGGCCGAGCGAGATCGCCGCGCAGACGCCGGGCGGCTCACGGACTTGGGGGGCACTGTAGAGACGCACACATACTTTGTACCGATGGACTTGTCTATACTAATATTATAAAGAGGAAAGATTTGTATTTTTTTATGTTTGTTACGAATAAACTTAAAAACTACCGGACCGATTTTAAAAATTCTTTCACCAATGTAAAGCTGCATTATTACCGAGTAACATAGGCTATATTTCATTCCCGTTTTCCCACGGGAACGGGAACTACGCAGGTGAACCGCTAGTAACAAAATAAAATAAATATAACAAACAATTTCAAAGAGTAAAAAACCTACTTCATACACATACACACATACATAACGCTCACGCCATTGTCCCACAGGGGTAGGCAGAGACGATGGTTTGCTACTTTGCTCGATCGCTGCATACTTCTTTCGCTTCCTTCACATCATTTATTCTTCGCACTCCGTACCCCAGCTTTTTGAAGGACATGACTAATTTGATCTGTGAACGTCATTCTGGGGCGTCCTTTTTCCTTGGATCCTTCAACATTCGCACCATGAATCTCTTTCGTTACTCTTCTTTCATCCATACGTTCTAAATGACCAAACCAGCGCAACATAGTATGTTTCTATTCTTGTCACTACATCTTCTTACTTACCCACTTCAAAGAATAGCAATTTTTAAACTTTCGTTGACTTATAAAAACAAAAACAAGTACGCAAGTACGAGTGCAAGCTTGCACTGCAAGCATGTGTTTAGTATTTCCACTAAATGATAATGATCAATAAAAACATCGTCGTATAAACAAGGGTTTTAAGCAGGGTTGTAACATTTTTTTTTTAAATCCGATCGTCATAATTTCTATGAACACTATTTATCTTTTTTTTATGTATATAATGGCACCGGATTTAGCATTTTGTCAATGTCAAGTAATTTAGCTTTCAAGTCTTTAGTTAACAAAAAAATTCTGTGTCTTCAACACTTAACATCCCTCCCTTGATAACAACAGTAAAATGATAGCACCCTCACTGAAGACTTCGTTGTGACTTCTTGGGGCAATCCAAAAATGTCCATCCCTTGAATTTTATCGAATTTCCCATGAACTACAAGTTTCACTGACACTTGTCACATAATATACTATCAGTAATATGAGTCAAAACCAGAAATATACAGCAAAATTAAAAATTATACAAAAAGCATGACGTCCCTCTTCGGATTCCCGCCAAAAAGCCTGAAGACTATACTGGAAGTTTTTTTTACAGTCTAGAAAAAAATATGACGTATAAGGTATCTAGAGCCGAAGTTATACACATGATTAATTGTTAAATATAGTCATGTTTAATGCAATTTACGAAATCTAGAAAACTACGCACAGTACTACGCGCAGCTGACGGTTGTAGGTAGATTGAGCAGAAATAGAAGCTACAAGCCTGTTTCTTCTTAAAATACTATTTCAAATATTTCCGTGTGTATTATTGACTACAATTGAGTAATGTATATTAGTTTAAGCAAGAAAAAAAAATTTAGAAAAAAAACCTTTTTTAACCTACCACATTTTTTTCCAGACGGTAAAAAAAAGTCCATGGCTTTTTAACCTTTTCATGGATAGTTGTTTGACAGATTACAAAGATCGAGAATTTAAAATTACACCAGTTACAACCCCGATTAAAAGTACAGATGCCACAGTAGAAGAACCAGCCAGCCAGAGTGTACTCACCCATCTTGGACACGTGCCCACCGGACCCCTGCGAGTTCTCCGTGATGTACCCTGCCCCAGAAAGCACCCGGTTAGTGGAAACAATGTTGGTGAGGGTTAGTTTGATGAAAGACGAACATTTACGAGAATGAAACTATGGCAAAACTATGACTACAATGGATACAGTAATCTCATAGTAAAAACAAGGTGAAACAGCTAGTAACTACTGTAATTTTAGTCCCCCTATTGTGAAAAACCCTTGCATATTGCCGTAGCACACCAAAAATACCTACATGGGCATCAACCGTTATCAAAGACGTTACCCAACTGTATGGCTTTTAAAACTGTCGTAATAAGAAGTAAGTTTTATTTAAATTAGCTGAGATCATGTACTAATATTTTCGTTCTATTTATTTTAAGACACTACAATGTTTTTGGTTACTCTTTAAGTACTCTAAAACTCAAACATAGGTATGCACATAATCTATCAAAATGTTATACCTAATTTGTATTATGAAACTACAGTACGGCCGTCTTAACTTGGCTGCTCTGAACATAGGCTCCGCTTGTGCAAACCTCCTCCTACCTCCAAATGGTCATTTGCGCAACTTTAGAGCTGCCAAGTTATAGCGGCCGTACTGTAACATCAAATTCACTCGTTATATTTGAAATGTAAGAAATAAACAGTTCTACTGAATTAAATGAAGTCTCATGCAAGTTACCATCGTCGTGGGAGCCTGAGCGGGCAGTGTATTGACTCCCCCGGGAGTCTGTTACTTCTTTGAGGAGCAGCTCATTTTTCTGGAATAAAATAATAAGGTAAACTAAAAATAAAATAAAAACTCTTGTTGTAGGAGTGTCTAATATTAATGTGGAAGGAGGAGAAGGTGTTGTTGTGACTTACTGTAGTTTTTGTATTTAAATGACAGTTGGACTTAATCTTTTGATCACAATAACAAATATGATTGCCAAAATAAAGAATAATTTCAAGTTTACTTTCGTTTTTCAGTACAAAATGTATGAAAAATTTTTTTGGCGATTTCTGTCATTTCTAGTACTCATGTCCCATAGAGTCTTTTGTTCCCCCCCGAAATAGGATTGATTGGCATAAAAATAGATTCTTTTGTATTTTAGCATTTTTTTACTGACTGTACATTTTCTCCAAAATCTGTGAATGCAGTTCATAATATCTTAAAAAGTTAGGGATGGTCTCCTACAAATGTTTTCCTGTGACTATAACGAATGAGGTGCCCTTACTGTCCCGTCTCAAAAATCCACCCTGTATAGCTTATATATAAGATATACTTATACGTAACCTGTGTCACCATAAATGATTTGAGATTGAAATTGAAGAATAGCACATAAGCTATATTTTATCCCCGTATTCCCCCAGGAACGGGAACTACGCGGGTGCAACCGCGGGGCGCTGCTAGTTTTAATATAATCATAGGAATAAAAATAATTTAACTACTTTGGGGGAGTTTGCATACGCATTCAGGGTTTTTTTTATTATAAAAAAATCCTGAATGCATGTTTAAACGTTAATCAAGTATTTTGTTAAAACACATATTAAATTTTAATAATTTTAAATTAATGATGAGGATGGCAAAAAATAACCATTACCAGTTGACCGATGGTCATGTGCAGATGCTGTTTGGGAATGGCACCGATCAGTATTTTGAATGCCAGCTCCAAGTTGCGGACTTCCATGTGAATGCGTTCATCAATTTTCTTCTTTTGATCAGCCACTGGAATGATAAATTTGGATTTATGAAAACTCACTTTTGTCATATTTTATCATCAGCCTACTCCTGAAAACAAGGCTCTTTGAAGTCACGCTACTGCATCCGTTCTTCAGCCTAGCCATCGCGTCATATTTAAAGCCAAAGAGATTAAAATATACTAGGGCATAGAGGGGGGGCATTGGGAATATTTTCATACAAAAACTCAAGCTCAAGCGTCATGTCAGTTGGTATGAACGTGAGCTGTCATTCGGTCAGATCACGCTAGACTTTTTCCATCTTGTAATGACTTTTGGCTTCAAATTTTCCTCGCTTTGTCCCCTATATGCCTATATTTTAATCTCTTTGTTTAAAGTATACAGAGGTGCTACAGTACTATTATATGGTGGGAAAATGAAGAGAGAACCAAGACTACACACCCAACTTGTCCAATTTCTTCAAGGTCTCACCACCTTCCAACAGCTTCTCAGGTTTCTTCGCAGGACGCTTTGTCCTCGGCATTTTCACAAATAATTGGATTCACTACACTCAATCTGTGACACGGGTAACAGTGGCGGTACACTCTCTGTCTAGATATCCTACAGTATTTTATATAAAAATAAATCACACGGAAACATCACACTTTTCGAACAAAACAAAACTAACGGATCTTTTTTCAAAAACTGACATTGTGTTTGTTTTTTATTTTTGGATGATGATTGATAAAAGAAACAGAGAAGCAATATGGCAATCTTGTATAACGCTGACTCTTTCTTTGGCGTTTCAATGAGCTTATGGATGAATTTACTTGTTCGAATACATTTTATTTACGTAGATAAACGTATAAACGTAGGTCGTTTTCAAAATAATATATAAAACTTTATAAGCAAAATTTTGTCTGATTGGCGAATAAATATTGATTGAAAATAAGAAGGGAATTTTATTAATCATCACTATCACTAAATAGTATAAAATAAAGTCGCTTTCTCTGTCCCTATGTCCTTATGTCCCTTTGTATGCTTAAATCTTTAAAACTACGCAACGGATTTTGATGCGGTTTTTTTTAATAGATAGAGTGATTCAAGAGGAAGGTTTTAGTATTAGCATAGTATTATTGTACCCGTGCGAAGCCGGGGCGGGTCGCTAGTAATTATATAAAGAGCAAATCAACTCTAAATCTTGTCGGAGCACATCTAGTAAAAACATTTTTATATCATTGTTCTCAGGATGCGGAAATAGCCAAAAAACCTTATATGAAAATGTATTGTATGTACAAAGTGATAATCTTTGCTGTATAATTTCAAAATAAAAATGTATTTAAATATGTTTACTTTCTGTTTACAGTATTCATTTATTTACTTATTTCCTCGAAATTATTAGTGCTGCTGTCGACTACCGTAGTGCATTGTTATGATGAACGAAGAATGGCGGACGCTGTCATTGTTGGATATTTGTTCACATTTTTACTAATAAATGCTTGTTATGGTAAGTTTATGAACTTGTTATACTTTAAAAATTATCCTAATAGTGTCTACAACAATTCGCAAAAGTATTAGCATATGCCTTTCTATGTAAACCGGAAAACGATCAGTGGCTTGTGATCTTGAGAAATTCTTGACTGTTTTATTATTGTTTTTCAATAACACAAGGCCAAAAGTGAACTTTTTTATGTAAATCATTAGTAGATATTACTCTTGCGCAAATCAATAAATTTATAGTTAGTTTTTTTTTCTATATTCTCATCTTGGGGAACGATAAACAATAACTTCTAGTTTTTTTTCATCAACTTGCTTGTTTTGGATGCATATCTCCATTTGATTGAATACCTACCTCAACTCGCTACTGTTATGCGTTTACAGAGGACTTCCTCCTTCTTTGACACAACCCTTAGTCCCTTAGTTATAAACATTTTTTAACATTATTATGGTAATAAAATTGGTATCTTTTACCTAGTTGATTTTGCATATAAACATCCCAAGTAAAAATTATTATAAATGTTTGGGCCAATGTGAATTTTGAAAAAGTTTTGAAAAAGCCTAGGAAAATACTACAACATCAAAACAAGACAGTATTTTACTATCTCAGACCATAAAAATTGTGGTTTGAAGACCATTTATTCTTTTCTGTGTCATCAAGAGTTGGTCGCCTAAGAAAAGACTATACAACATCAAAACAAGACAGTATTTTATTCAGATCAGTGTAAAAAAGTGGTGTAAAGACAATAATTTATTCTTCTCTGTGTCATCATTTGTATTTGAATTAAAAGTGCAGTAAAACATATTTAAAAAACTATTTAGCTTTGGTTTGAGAAGCCAATCACATACCACTTTAATATTTTGTGGTAGACCACCAACATTAAATGTCAGTTATTTATAATCCTCAACCTGCATACCAAGCGGTGATGGTACAGGCACAGCATTGGGTTATAATAACCTTATTGTTAAACTCGTATATGACATAGAACACCTTAATTTTGCAGGCAAGCAGAACTTTTAATACACTGTACGAAGACCTGGAGCTGGATCTTTTCAGTACCGGTTGTATGACGGCAAAACGCACTTTAAGCAGTTTTTTATTTAACAGATAAATACTATGTACCTAAGTCAATTTTTATATCTTTACACATATTTCCATGTAATAGGTAGTTGATAAGTGTGTTCTGTGCATTCAGTGTGCAAAAAATGTGTTTTTGTCTTCTATTTTATTGTTATCTGTGAAGACCTGTCATTGACTTCGTTTTTACTCAATTAAGCTTTTATAGCTGTTAGTCTTCCGACCATTAAATAAATAAATAGTTTATGTGATTTTAAACTTATGATGATTGCTCACAGCAGGTCTCCCAGGTCTGGACACATCGGAGCAGGATGGCTCATCACCCAGCAAACAGCCCTCAGAAAATGACCTACAGTATGACCCCATATCATTGGATAAGATGATGGTCCACCATCCAAGGTAATCCTTTTGTTACTTTATCGCTATTAATTCTCCCAGTTATGAGAGATAGTTGTAAACACCAGCTAATTTTGCTGGTCTAAATTTAGTCAAAGGTCAAAAAATATATTCTGTAGGTACAAAAACTACACTTAGAAAGGTCAATAGTCTAATAACAAGGCACTCTAAACTTGTCCATGAAGATTGGCTAAATGTAAACAGCAGAATATAGCGCAAACCGCTTCACATTATCCACAGAAGAATAGCTGGTTTGTTCTATCTCAGTTTTACAAGCGTGAATGAAAAGGTAGTTCAGATAGTTAAATTTAAGGGCCATGGCAGGGCCGGGTTACATCCATGGCTTGAGATCGGTGTAAACATATTGTGTAAATGTCCATACACATGTTGGTATCACTGATGGCATTGTATTATTCTTTCATTCCTAGTGAAACACATCCTGTCCACCACTCTCTGCCCTATCCCTGATATTTGCAGATGATTCTTTATCTTGTGTATATTTTACTGTATTAATTATCTGCTATAGTCTGACTGCTAGCGCTATACCGCGCCTTAGTTAACTGAACGACGAGACGCGGGGATCAGGCCGCATGCTTACCTCACCTCTCTTCACTGTTTAATTGACACACGTGCGCGGGCGGCGCATGTCTGTCCAGCACAAGTTCTGTCTGCCTAGTTCGACACTAGGAATTAGCCCATCTTTGTGCAGGTGTCATAATCTACATCTTAAATTTACACACATAATATTGTAAAGAGGAATTATTTGTATGTTTCTGTTTGTAACAAATACTCAAAAACTACTGGACCAATTTAAAAATTTCTTTAACCAGTGGAAAGCTACATTATCAGGGAGTAAGATAGGCTATATTTTATTCCCGTATTCCAACGGGAATGGGAACTATGCGGGTGAAACCGGTCAGAACAGCTAGTACTAAAACATATTGTTTTAAAGCAACATTTGCTAACATATTTTATATTTCTTATGCTGTCCAGGAGAAGAAAATTTCAGAAAAGGTAGGTAATCGTTTGCATGTGTATAGTATATAGTAGCGTAGTACAGGTTTTGCGTTATTTTGGACTAAGTAAGATGTAAGATGGTAAGTGTGTAAATAAATAAAAAAAAAATAGCCTTTATTCACCGACTTAGTATTTCTTATCTCTACATTATAATAAGTGAGTTTATAACTAAAATCATTGTGTTATTATCAGCAATATTGACAATAGCTATGAATGAAATAGTTTGGTTGATGTAGAGTTTATCTAGAGTTATCATTATCACTTTGTGAGTCACTTCTGGATGTTTATTCGTGTTGTTTATATTTGATATCTATTTTAATTGACATGAATGAGTCTATCGTTAGTTGAAGTAAAATAAATTAGTAAAGAAACAAGAAGATGGTTGTGAAGCGCATCATGCAAGCGAAAGGGTCATGGCTCAGTCACTACGTCACAGCCATGGGGCTATTATTGTCTGTTTCTTTGCCACAACTCAGCGAGAAAAGGGGACGCCTCCTAAGAACACAGGCACAGCTCTCATTTAGAGATATAATAGAAATAATAAATAGATAAATGAAATATATTAAATTAAATTATTCATTGATAAGCAGTGATAGTCTTACGGTTAAAGAGCCTGCTTCACATGATGAAAATCAGCGAGGCTCGGGTTCGAATCCTAGCATGTACTAATGAGTTGAAAAAAAAAATTACGCACATTTTAAGAAAACCGCAGGTCTCAGAATTAATTCTGAGACATGTGTAACAGACCCGGTCCGGCGATGGACTCACGGACTCACCTATCACGTTTACGGGTCCAAAGAATATCTGAAAAGTGGGTATATTCAAAAATGGAATACCTCTACCCCCTCCGGGATAAAAAGGCGTGAGATTTTTAAAATTATTCATATAATACAGGTACATAAATAATATAGGTATTTATAGCATACAAAACAATTAATTATTAATTAGTAACAATTAAGTGGCCACTAGCTTAACACCATCTCCCAATCCGCGGTGGGCTCGCATGGGAGATAGCCCATACTTCTTCATGTGTGAGGAAAGACCCTTCGCTCAGCAGTGGGCTGTTACGGGTTGATGATGATGATAGTAACAATCATTGATAAGCCTAAATAAATAACTTCCAGGTACAAATGCTACCAGTGCGAGTCCGACGAGTGCGCGGTGGGTTCGGGCAGCGAGTGCGGTGGGGCTCTGTGGTGCTACAAGGCGGCGGTCAGATCTGCGGACGGAGCGCTTCAGCTGTCCCGCGGATGCTCCACACACCGGGACCACTACCAGTTCACCTGCAGGACCACGCAGCCGCCGGGGTCAGTGGCCTCTACACTTTATACAGAACAGCTGTGACAGGAACAGTGGGTCTAAAATGGCCACTTTGAGCAATTCCTCCTTTTATGAATTCCCAGCAATATAATATATATATCGTACCCAACTAACTGCAGTGAACATAGTTTCGAGTAAATTAGTTTTTAATATTTGATGAGAAGATTATATACCTAAATAGTGCATTTTGTCTTTGTGAGTTGTTTTTTATATTACGCAATCTAATCAGCTATTGTATAGTGTAATAAAAAATGATAAAAAATATAAAGATCCCAAAAAAAATTTGAAAAATCTATGGCGGCGGGGTCACTTAGTTGGTTTTACCTGAATTATGTAAACTAGAACTTATTTCTGAAAGGAAGCCCTGTACGCTTCTGAGTCGAATATTAACACCGATACCACTACCAGTTCACCTGCAGGACCACGCAGCCGCCGGGGTCAGTGGCCTCTACACTTTATACAATATGTAACAGAATAAGCGCAATTGCTAAAATTAGTTTGTTCAGTATCGACTACTCAATCGATTTCAGCTATTTTTAATATGTGTTAAATTTTTCCGAAAAATGAATTAGCATAGCTGAATTTTGTGCTTTCTATTGAAATCGTGCTATTATTAATCGATATTTAAGAAAATTGGTTAGACACAACTAAAATTCGATTGCATTATAATTTTTTATAATAATATACTAATTGGGGTGTATGAGGAATTGCGCTTTTTCTGTTACGCGTTGTATAGAACAGCTGTGAAGGAACAGATGTTTTTGACGTGACAACGTCTTATAATTCGATGGAGCCGGCTGCATGCACGAAAAAGTATGACGTATGCGGCGTTCCAGTGCAAGCGAGAGCGCGCGACGAGCGACAAAGAGGCACAATCAATTCCATTAGTATTTTCTTATGACGTTGTCACGTTCAACTATCGTCAGTAAACCGACTTTACAGACAACCGATTTTTTTGAAAGACTTCAAGAAAGGATGTTCTCTATTTGATTCTTCATTCATCAATTGTGAATCGATTTTGGTGATTCTTTTTTGACGTCTTATACATCGATGAACGCCGGCTGCACGTACGGAAAAACATGACTTAGCCGAGCGTGCGAGCAGCGTTCGGCTTGTGACGTTTCTGTTTCTTACGAAGTTATCACGTAAAATTGTCGTCCGTAAACCGCCTTTACAGACAACATTTTTTTTTATAAGGATTACTGCTATCACTTCAAATTGTTGTTTTAGTTGAAATTTCCTTTCATTTAGCATCAACCCGGGGTACCGAGAAGAACCAGCAAGAAACTTGAGGAGAGTTTGACAGGACAGGACAGTGTTTTTCATCTTATGTCTTACTAGTATCTCGTATACAGTAGTGATAGCCTTTACGGTTAAAGAGCCGACCGAAAATCAGTGAGGCTCGGGTTCGAATCCTGGCATGTACCAAATGAGTTTTTCAAAAACTTACGTTCATATTTATCACTAGCTCGACGGTGAAGGAAAACATCACGAGGAAACCAGCAGGTCTCAGAATTAATTCTGAGACATGTGTAAATAGACCCGGTCCCGATGGGCTCACCACCTATCACGTTTAGGGGTCCAATGTATCTCGTGAAATGTGGGTATATCCAGTAATGGAATACCTCTGCCTACCCCCTCGGAGAGAGTTTTTTTTTTATTAATATCTCGTTCGAAAATCAAAGTATGCAATTTTGATTGAACAAATGTCATATTTCTCAGTCTCCGCAAGCGACACGCGGGCCAGCTGAACATAACGTGTTGTCGAGGAGATCTGTGCAACGCGGGGGAATTCCCTCCCCTGCCCCTGGAGGCGGCCGTGGAGCCTCTGCCGGCCCCCGTGTGGAGGCTAGCGGCTACTGTGTTGGCCGCTGTACTAGCTGTCGCTGCTATAGGCGCATTGGCTGTCTTCGTGCTTAGGAGGAGTCACAGGTGAAGTATACAGGGCGAATTTTTTACTGGGCGTGCATGGCTAAATCAGAAACTATTAGCCTAAGATCCGGCCGCAAAAAAGTGTAGGGATCGAGTAGGTAAATGCTACAAACCAAATTTTTACGCATATTTATAATAAGGAGAATAAATATTTACTAGGGTAATAGGGTCGAAATATGGGCGCAAGTATTTTTAATAATAAAAAAAATCTTGATTTTTGGGACGAAATTTTATTCACTTGTTTTTTTAAATCTTTATAATTTTGCCCCTTTGTGTATATTATGCTTTTGCTGCCGCTTTATGTACAAAGATTTTGAAATATCAGCTGATTTTTCAGAGTATTTATGCATATTGCCGTGATGTGGACGATATTTTATGTAAAAAAATAAGAGAATGAAATTTCGTCCCAAAAATCGAGATCTCGTACTATATGGGGAATAGCGAAAAGTACTCACAAGGAGTCTCGGGCCCGATTTTGATGAAAAATAAAACTGCATAAAGATTCCCGGCTAGACGTTTTAGCCAGGAATCTAACACGTTAATTTTGGCAAAAATAAAACAGCCTGTATTATTACACCATTACTGGGAAGAAATGACACAACCAAAGGAAAATTTTGGATTTTAATAAACTGATTCATATTATTCTCTTCCACTCCAATATACAATTTTATATCAATGTTTTCTTATTAAGTTATCACGTTAAATTTTCGTCTGTAAACCGACTTTACAGACAACCAATTTTTATAAGCTAACGAAGGATTAAGACTATGTTTTCAAATTGTTGTTTTAGTATTTAATAATCATATTTTTTATTGTGCTTGGAATTCGAGTACAATTTTAAGCATTTACAGCTTTACAGGGTTTCATCAGAACCTACCCTTTCGGGTGTACACACATTTACTCTTAGACCACCTAGACTTACTAATTAACGTTATTAGTAGAAATTTCCGTTTCCGTACATATTTATCACTAGCTTGACGGTGAAGGAAAACATCGGGAGGAAACCCGCAGGTCTCAGAATTAATTCTGAGACATGTGTAAAAGACCCGGTCCGGCGATGGGCTCACCACCTATCACGTTTAGGGGTCCAATATATCTCGTGAAATGTGGGTATATCCAGTAATGGAATACCTCTGCCTACCCCCTCGGGGATAAAAAAAGGCGTGAGATTATTATAAATTTCCGTTCATAACTTTTGACTTAAAGATGTGTTTTTTTACAGACTTCGCGTGTCCCGAGCAGCTCTGCATAAGCTCGGCGCTGCTCCCGGCTACTGTGCCGGCAGTGTGTACAGCCCGCACGTGACCAGCGCATACTACGAAGGTATACCTACTAGCGGCCTGCCCTGGCTTGGCTTCGGTTTATTTGATACTAGCGACCCGCCCCGGCTTCGCACGGGTCCAATGCTAACACTAAAACCTTCCTCTTGAATCACTCTATCTATTAAAAAAAACCGCATCAAAATCCGTTGCGTAGTTTTAAAGATTTTAGCATACAAAGGGACATAGGGATATAGGGCCAGAGAAAGCGACTTTGTTTTATACTATGTAGTGATTTGATTTGATATAATATTATGCTTTCTCGAATCACTCTATCTATTAAAAAAACCCCATCAAAATCCTGAAACTGAAACTGACGCATTTTTATTTTTTTGCAAGATTTTTTTAATGAATATTAAGCAAGTATATTGTTATAAATAAGTGAATAGGCAAGTGTAAGATTGTATAATGCATGTGCACCTACAATCTGTGCTAAATTAATAATAGACGAAAAGGGCGTTTTCTCGCCGACAAACTGTATTGTAGTTTGACGAGTGTAATTTAAAGTTTGCATACTATTCGTAAAAGGAAAAAAAAAAGATCTAAGCTTCAATAGGCAGACAGACAGCGAGAAGCGACTTTGTTTTATACTATGTAGTGATTATATAGGGCGTCCCACGGCCATGCCACACGGAGGGAAGTGCATTAAATATTGAGGATAGGATATTTTACTAGGAGACATCATTATATTTTTTTAATAATAAGATTTTTTAAAAGCGCCTGCCTCAACCGGGAATCGAATTGACGGGCCTGTTGGCTCAATTGATAGTGACTCTGTCTTCTGAGTCGGAGGTCGTGCGTGAACATGTCTGTTGGCTTCGTGTCTGGTCGTTTAATATTTATTTAAGTATGTTTATCAGTTATTTAGCACCCGTAGTACAGGCCCTGCCTAGTTTGGGACTAAGTAACCGTGTGTGAATTGTGTCCCACAATTTATTTATTTATTTATGGTAACATTTCTCCGGCAGGCGTGGAGGGGTCCCAGAACGGTGGCGGCCTGAAGGCGGTCCCGGCTGGCGACTCTACTCTCCGCGAGTACCTCGAGTGCTCCGTCACTTCCGGATCCGGCTCTGGTTTGCCTCTGATGGTGCAGAGGACATTGGCGAAACAGGTGTCGCTCATCGAGTGCGTCGGGAAGGTAACTTGCAAAATTCAACAAGGCTTGCACATTTTTTTTTAAATTTATTCCCAACTACGCAGAGCCTGTACTATGAGTACTAAACAACTGATAAACATACATAAATAAATATTAAACGACCAGACACGAAGCCAACAGACATGTTCACGCACATAAATGTTGGTGTGTGTTGAGAATCGGCCAAGTGCGATTCGAAGTCGTAGTTCCGTACCATCTACACTAATATTTATTTATTTATTTAAACGACGTACAGAACAGTTAAAAATCAGTAAAATATATTTCCAGATTAAAAGCTAAAGGTATTGTTCTAGATTGCAAACCAAAAACATGAATGTACAGCTCGGTTAAGCAGGTTATCTGAGTAAATATACATTTAAGAAAATTAACACAAAATAACAGAAAATATTGTAATGGTTATGGCTCTTGATGACGGATTTAGAGTGAATCCGTACGTTTCGTGCCATTTTTGTAGATAGTGGTACAGAACCCTTCGCCGGTTTTGTTAATTGGATGTTTATTTTAATCTCTCCGGGCGGAAAGCGTCAAGAAAAAAAGTATACACCTCGGGAAGTAAATAAGAAAGCCTCAAATCACACGCTTATAATAAAATAATATACTATTCCTAAACTTAAAGACCACTCTACCGTTTTAAAAAATTATTTCCACAATGGAAAGCTAGAAGATCCCTGAGTAACAAGGCTATAGTTTATTCCCGTATTCCCACGGGAACGGGAACTACGCTTGCGAAACCGCGCAGAACCTTTAATCGATGATATTTTTAGTGCTATTCGTTGAAGTCTGTTTTTACTTTTTACAGTTGTTTTTACAGTATGGCCGTTTTAACTTGGCTTCTCTGAACATAGGCTTCCCCTGCGCAACTTCAGAGCTGCCAATTTGAAACGGCCGCACTGTAATCGTAATCGTAAAACTGAACATACAGTAGAGTGAAATGTTGTTGTTTCGTCCCTAGGGTCGGTACGGCGAGGTGTGGCGCGGCTCTTGGTACGCGGACAGCGTGGCCGTGAAGATCTTCTTCTCCCGCGACGAGGCCTCCTGGAGGAGGGAGACGGAGATCTACAGCACCGTGCTGCTAAGGCACGAGAACATCGTCGGGTACATCGGCAGCGACATGACCAGCAGAGGGAGCTGCACGCAGGTGGGAATTGAGTGGCGTTCCCGTGGGAATTTCGCAGAATTGTTTGTTGTGAGAGGCCTAGGTATCTGCAGTAATCTGATGATCAAATTTCAAGTCTCTAGCTTCATTCGTCAATCAGGTACGAGATACATAGAGTCGGATACATCGGCAGCGACATGACCAGCAGAGGGAGCTGCACGCAGGTGAGAATTAAGCGGCGTTCCCGTGGGAATTTCGCAGAATCGTTTGTTATGCGAGGCCTAGGTATCTGCAGGAATCTGCTGATAAAATTTCAAGTCTCTAGCTTCATTCGTCAATCAGGTACGAGATACATACAGTTAAGGTCCCAAGAAAGAGTTTCTGTATCTTGGTAATAGAAGGAATTTATTGTCCAAATTTCAAGGCTGTAGCAGAGCGCGACGTCATCATTGTTAGTACTGAATAGCTTAAATTTTGATATTTTTTTATTTTCTACTTGTCTATTTCATCACTAACAGTCATCAACATCAGATGGTGGGCTAGTAACTAACAGCTTGCAATTCTGATTGTAACCTGAGAGAGTCAATTTTGATTATAACCTACCACAACCTCTTAAAAAACTATTATAGTTCTAGAAAGTTTTTTTTTTCAATCTTAAAACAACACCACTCAGGTTTGTACCACGACCCCTTATAGCAATCTTATTTTATTCCTACTAGTAGTGTAAAAGAACGAATGATTGTCCCATAAACGACTATTCCATAACAAGATGCAGCCTCGTCTTTAATTAGCGTGATCACTTTTCAACAGGATTCTTAAACAAGCTTACTTTATAATAACGTCATGGTACGAAGATAGCAATCTTAAAACTATTTTAAGCTTGTTTTAAGAGATGGTGGTACGGGGCCTGAAGTAATGATTTTTCGAATGTCACCTATATGTCAAACAAAACAACAAAATTATATAGCCTCTTTATGACGTCTCTGCTTACCCCCAGCTGTGGCTGATCACGCACTTCCACCCGCTGGGCTCCCTGTACGAGCACCTGAACAGGACCACGCTCACGAGGCACCAGATGATGGCCGCCTGCCTCTCCACCGTCAACGGGCTGCTGCATCTGCACACCGAGATACACGGCACTCAGGTAACAGAAAAAAACGGCCAAGTGCGAGTCGGACACACGTTTGTTGTATGGGAACATTGGGAACCCCCTTAGATATTTATTTTATTTGTAGTGTTTGTTGTTATAGCGGCAACAGAAACACATCATCTGTGAAAATTTCAACTGTCTAACTATAACGGTTCATGAGATACAGCCTGGTGACAGACGGACAGACAGACAGACGGATGGACAGTGGAGTCTTAGTAATAGGGTCCCATTTTACTCTTTGGGTATGGTATATTTCAACCAAGTTATAAATTTAATTAATTTTTACGTTTTTAGTAATTTCGTACAATTGTTCATTAGATATCTATATAAATATATATAAATCTATGCCTTTTTAAATGTTATTTTTAACCGACTTCAGAAAGGAGAGAACCGATTTGAATGATTAATTTTTTATTTGAAAGCTGGTGCTTCCAGATTGGTCCCATTTTAATTTCGTCCAGTTCTGAGGATGGCATCCATGAGAAAACCATATAAGTTGAAGATTGAAGTCGGTTTTTTTACTTTTAGAGTGTTTGTCACAAATGATATCAAGAAATTTTATTCTTATTCTTAATACACCACAATACATCCTTTTGCAGGGCAAGCCGGCTATAGCTCACCGCGACATAAAATCCAAGAACATACTGGTGAAAGTGAACGGTGAATGCTGCATAGCGGACTTCGGTCTGGCCGTGACGAGGCAGCACGTGGCGGACCAGAGGGCGCACAACCCGAGGCAGGGGACCAAGCGGTACATGAGCCCCGAGATGCTGGATCAGAGGTACGGCTCCAGACGGCTTAAACTCAAACTCAAAATTCTTTTATTTCAGTAGGTATAAAAAATACACTTTGAAATGTCAATATAAACAAGGCACACTAAACTCCTCCATGAGGATTGGCTAAATGTAAACAGCAGTCCATCTCCACCGACGAGTTGCTGGTTCCAAATGCAGTACCCGGAGAAGAGCCAGCAAGAAACTCAACTTAAGCCGTAAACTTGGATAGTGGTAGGACCTCAGGTAGGACTGGAGGCTTTTAAGCGATGTAGGACCAGAGGCTTCTTGAGCCCAGAGATGCTCGATCAGAGGTACAGCTCGAGACGGCTTAAGCCGTAATAATAAATTGTAGGACACAATTCACACACAAATAAATATTAAGGGACCAGACACGAAACCAACAGACATGTTCATGCACACAAATGTTGGCCCCGAGCGGGGATCGAGGCAGGGTCACTACCAATCGAGCCAACAGGCCCGTAAAATTGGACGGAGGAAAATGAAAATGTATTTATTTCATTTATTTATTGCTAGTCACAAATTTTCTGTAGGTAATTAAGAATTACACAGAAAAGTCATAGTCTAATAACAATGGCACACTAAACTCGTCCATGAAGATTGGTTAAATGTAAACAGCAGCCCATCTCCACCGGTTCCAAATGCAGTACCCCGAGAAGAGCCAGCAAGAAACTCAAGGGCAGCTCTTTTTAATCTCATGTCTTACTAGTAAATATGGTTTACAACAATAATTATAATTAATAGCCTTACATAGCGTCGAGTCGTTTAGAGGTCTAAAATAAGGCCCCATGAGCCCTAAGCTTGTTTGATAGGACCAAGCGGTACATGAGCCCCAAGACGCTTGACCAGGGGTACGGCTCAAAACGTCTCAAGTCGTAAACTTTAATGGACGAGATGCTCGGTCATAGACAGGACCTAAACTTGTACAGAGGAGAGCTTCGTGATCCTCGATCAGAGGTACGGCTATCGGCGGCTTAAAAATAAAGCTTCGCTTAACATATTCCCAGCATAAACATGCAGTGCCTAGAGTCTTTCCGCAAATGCGACATTTACGCCTTTGGCCTGGCAGTGTGGGAAGTGTGTAGCCCCGTGGCAAGCAAACATTTTCCTACCTGTCACTCAAACTTTCCCTGCTGTCACGCAAACTTTCCCCACTGTCACGTAAACGTTCCCCCTGTCACGTAACTTTTTCCACCTTGTCACGCAATCTTTCCCCCAGCATAAACGTACAGTGCCAGGAGGCGTTCCGCAAGTGCGACATATACGCCTTTGGTCTAGTAGTGTAGGAAGTGAGTAGCCCCGTGACATAAAAAACTTCTTCCCTTCGGGAACATAATGTTCAATTTAAATTAAAATAGTCTCAAAATGAATCGAATTTTAAAACAGCTTTTTTAGTGGTGTACCAACAGATGAGAATTCAACATTTTGAGAACTCAACATTAAGTTTACGATGGACTTCCCCCCACCCTGTCACGCAAACTTCCCCCTGTCACGGAAACTTTCCAACCTGTCACGCAATCTTTTTCCCCCAGCATAAACGTGCAGTGCCTGGAGGCGTTCCGCAAGTGCGACATCTACGCCCTGGGGCTGGTGCTGTGGGAGGTGTGCAGGAGGACTGGCTCCGGGAGGGAGTACCGCGCGCCCTTCCACGAGGCCGCCCCAGGGGACCCCAGCTTCGAGGACATGAGGAAGATCGTCTGCGTAGACCAGGCCAGGCCCGCGCCGCCCACTGATGGGCATCCGGTCAGTATACTGTGTTATTATTTATAATCTCAGGCCTTATATCCCCGTGGGTTGGCAGAGGTATTCAATTTCTGGATATACCCACATTTCACGAGATATATTGGACCCCTAAACGTGATAGGTGGTGAGCCCATCGCCGGACCGGGTCTGTTACACATGTCTCAGAATTAATTCTTTCCTTCACAGTCGAGCTAGTGATAAATATGTATTACGTAAGTTTTTGAAAAACTCATTGGTACATGCCAGGATTCGAACCCGAGCCTCACTGATTTTCGGCCGGATCTTTAACCGTTTGGGCTATCAAGTCAAAATGTTTTATTCAGAATAGGAACTTAAAAGTCCACTTATTGAACGTCATTTCAACTCCACCGCTTCAGCATGTATGGTTGAGGAGAAGAAGCGGGGCAAAAAACTCCTCAACACAATATTCTTTTAATCAATTGTTACTTAACACTAAATTGGGTTACATAGAGCAGTGATAGCCCAAACGGTTAAAGAGCCGGCCGAAAATCAGTGATGCTCGGGTTCGAATCCTGGCATGTACCAATGAGTTTTTCAAAAACTTACGTACATATTTATCACTAGCTCGACGGTGAAGGAAAACATCGTGAGGAAACCCGCAGGTCTCAGAATTAATTCTGAGACATGTGTAAATAGACCCGGTCCGACGATGGGCTCACCACCTATCACGTTTAGGGGCCCAATGTATCTTGTGAAATGTGGGTATATCCAGTAATGGAATACCTCTGCCTACCTCCTCGGGGATGAAAGGCGTGAGATTATTTATTTTTTATCTATTTTATTTATCACTAGCGGGTGCCCAGCGGCGTTGCCCGCGTGGATCCAGTTTATTCCCGTTCCCGTGGGAATTTCAAAAAATCCCTTTATAGTGGTTGCCTACGACATTTAAGCCACTTACATACCGTATTTCAAGTTTCTATGTGTTATCGTTTCGGAATAGTACGTATTTCTCTTTTTACCCAGTGTTTATATTTTCCCGTGCGAATGAGATATTTTTCTGGAATAAAAAGTACCCTAGATGTTGACCTGGGTACTCAGTTATTTGCATACCAAATTTCATCAAAATCCGTCCAGTAGTTTTTGAGTGATGCGTGCACAACCAGACAGACAGACAGACAAAAATTCCAAAAATCGGTGTTTCGGCATCCATATCGATAACTATATGTATACACTACCGTTAAAATTTTCAAAAAATATTTGATGTACAGACACGGCCTCGTTAGAGTTTTATTATATGTATAGATTACAGTAATTATATTAGTGTAGATGTAAAGGCGAAATAATTTAAAAATATTTGTGTCTCAGACGATGGTTGGCATGGCAAAGCTGATGCAGGAATGTTGGCATCAAAATCCTTCAGTCCGGCTCCCAGCTCTCCGCATCAAGAAGACACTCCTCAAGCTAGCTCACAACGACAACGCCATCCACCTGAATGAGGATAACGAGGTTTCCGTATGAGGATCACTCGTCCATGAGGATTGTATGGTAAGTGGCGAGCGGTGGATGGAAGTCTGATCTGGAATATTCCGTTTAATTGGAATTAAAGTTCAATAGGATATTTTGTAATATCAATATTGTACAGTCAAGAGCAAGTCAAGCTTTACACTACCAGTTTAAGCTGAGCTCTGAATTATACAGCGCTCCATAGATTACAGGGCCGGTTCAAAGTCCAATGTGTCAAGCTCTACGTGCTCTTGACTGTACTGCCAAGGGAAAATTTACTTTTTATTATCTGTCAAAAGGTCTGTCTGGAAGCGCTCGTAGCCCTGCGGTGCCAATGTGTTTGTTACGATCACACTGGTTAAGCAAAGTTGGGCGCGGTCAGTCAGTGGATGGGTGACCGCCTAGTGGTATTTATATTACGAGCGCTTCCGTGTTTCGGAAGGCACGTTAAATTGTTGGTCCCGTTTTTCGGTGTTTCCGCACAGTGGAAGTCGTTAAGCCGTGTCAGATACCCTTGGGTGGCTTGAAAAATTCTGACTGTTAAGTGGCCACTAGCTTAGCACCATCTCCCAATCCGCGGTGGGCTCGCGTGGGAGATTATAGCCCATACTTCCTCATGTGCGAGGAAAGACCCTTAGCTCAGCAGTGGGCTGTTACGGGTTGATGATGATGAATCTGTCAAAAAAAATTACTATGGAACATTTACTGACTAGTGTCTGTGACGTCATCATTGTAGCTACTCATTTGCATCACTCTTATTGTTTTATTTTAATACCAGCCCTCACTTCGGATTTTTTCTACTTTTAAGATTGTATTAAGTGACTTTTTTACGAAATTCGGTCATAAAAATAAAATTCTTTTCAAGGAGTATTATGTTTTCAATCGACTTCAAAAAAGGAGGAGATTAATCAATTCGACTGTGTTTTTTTTATGTTTGTTACCTTTCAACCGATTTCGATTATTCTTTTTTAATTGAAACCTGGTGCTTCCCGTGTGGACCAATTTTAATTTGGTCCAGTCCTGACAATGGCATCCTTGAGAAAACCATATAAGTTGAAGTCGGTTCTTTATTCTTTAGAGTTCTATGTTATTAATGAATATATAATAATAATAATATAATCTCACGCCTTTTATCCCCGAGGGGGTAGGCAGAGGTATTCCATTACTGGATATACCCACATTTCACGAGATATATTGAACCCCTAAGCGTGATAGGTGGTGAGCCCATCGCCGGACCGGGTCTGTTTACACATGTCTCAGAATTAATTCTGAGACCTGCGGGTTTCCTCACGATGTTTGTAATTTAAAGTCGATAGATAAAGCTACAAAGGCTTTTCAAATGTAATATTCTAGTTTCGGCTTCCTTTTTAACCTCTCCTCAATTATCTAACTATATTGTATATAACTAATAGTTTAACATACAAAGGAATATTTTATAATTCGTATCCTTATTGTTTATGGACTTGTTCAAAATATTGTCTTTGCATTATTAATTATGCATGTAACCATGTTGGCAGCTTAAAATACAACTTATGAAACATACAATATTGTATTCAGTATGCTTATATCCTGTTTCTAGCAGTGATGATCCAGTGTAAATAGATGATGAATCACCCAGTTAAAATTAATAAATGAAACTAGTACCAGATTTTAAAATTAGACCGCCAAAGTACAACTGTGAAAACCCAATTTGGTGCAGTACATCCGGACAGACATAAAAAACTATTACTAACTACTACTAAAAAATGTGTTGGCTTCTTTTAATGTTATAAACACCCCCTCTTATTAAGTTTTTTTAAATATTCTGCGCGATCTCACCCGCATAGTTCCCGTTCCCGTGGGAATACGGGAATAGAATATAGTCTATGAGACTCAGAGATGTTCTAGCTTTCCATTCGTGAAAGAATTTTTGAAATCGGTCCAGTACTTTTTGAGTTTATTCGTAACAAACATACAAAAATACAAATCTTTCCTCTTTATAATGTTAGTATAGGTCTCCTATGTACCTATAGACATTGGTCAGTTACAATTTTCAAACTAAACAAAAGTAAAACATCACGAGGAAAACCGTAGCTATTTCAAGTCGTTAAAAAAGCACACAAAAAATACACTTTAGACAAGAATGCAATACCTATAACTTAAAAAAAGCTAATAAAAACAGGATATAAGCTTGGGCTGATGTAAACATTATGATTTACCACAAAGAAGCTTTACGTTGCTATAGTTAGCATAGCCTGCTTTATATTTATAGCTATGATTTAAGATTTTTTTATTAATTTTAGTTTAAGATAACATTACGCCCCTTTTCACACGTACCGATCCATTCATCGACACAACATGGTCATAAAAATTTAAGAAACACTTTTTTATAATTGTCATTGTTACTTTATGTGAGGGATTTGTCGCCACGGGGTGGGAAAAGATAGCTGCACGCTAAAATGACACTCAAGTGTATCAGGCAGAACTTTTACTGATAGTACGTCGCTTTCACACGTACCGGCGGTCAACCGGGCAATCGGCCATACATTTTAACCATACATTGAAACCGGTACGTGTGAAAGGGCAGTAACTGTTCTAATACTTAGCGTATGTTTTTATAGAAAAAAATGTTTACATACTTCGATCACTAATATAAAACCAGATACAAAATACATAATAAAATATCAACACTGATTTGAGTGCCCTTTTTAGGGTTTCAAGTGGAATCCCTGCCGTTGAGCTTGTCTGTCCGTCTGTCACACCGACTTATCTAATCAACTACAAATTCTATCAACTTGGAATAAGCAATAGTTTTAAAACTGTACTGAAATGGAAATCAATTAAAAAATATTTCTAATGTAGGAGTAAAAAGGGGCGATAAGGGGTTAAAATTTTAAGTGGCGCTACAAGGGTAGTAGGGTATCATATAAAAAGGTTATATTTGTATACTACACCCACGTAGTTCCCGTTCCCGTGGGAATACGGGGATAAAAATATAGCCTATGTGTTTTTCACATGTAAAAGCTATATAACTGTAAAGTTTCATCAAAATCCGTTCAGTAGTTTTTGCATGAAAGAGGAACAAACATACATCCATACAAACTTTCGCATTTATAATATTAGTAGGATTATTCTCGAGTCCTACTAGCACTTTTTTTAAAGGGAAAATTTCAAGTGGACAGTGTTTCACTGTAATTTCGAACGTGGCAGAGCCATGCTTCGGCACGCTTGGGCCACCTCGACCGGAGTGATACCACGGCCTCACAGAAAACCAGCGTAAAGCAATACATTGCGTTTCGTTGAGTTAGTGAGGTAACCGGAGGCCCCAATCCCCCCTCCCCATCCCCTCCCACCTTAAAGGTCGGCAACGCAGTTGTGACTTGAGTTGCAGGTGTCCATGGGCGACGGACGTCACTTACTAGTGACCCGTCTGCTCGTTAGCCCCTTTATTAAAAAAAAAACTGTATGTACCTAGATATCTTGTTTCATAATGTAGTGATCGAAGTTTATATACCACAATGATTTGAGCATTTAAATCAATAATGCGTTTTTGGGTACTACGTATTGGGATGTGTAAGTGTAATAATTTGGAATGAAATATCATAAGGGAAAGTTTAAAAACGTGGTCGTATTTCGCAATAACATAATTGTATACTTGTATAGATGGTCAAATTAAGATTTTTATTTTAAAAAATCTGCAACGCTTCATTAAAATGTTTGTTGGTTCGAATCGTAAGTAAGTGGCCTTAGTTTTTTTTATTAATGATGGGCTTACCCCAGACTTTTCAGTTTCACATATCGCATAAGGAAATTTGAAATAGTGACCTTTTACAGTACGGCTGTTTTAACTTGGCAGCTCTGAAGTTGGGCAGATGGCTGCGCAATAACATTTTTTAGTGACCATTTTGCGGTACGAGGGGGTGCCTATATTCAGAGACACCAAGTTAAAACGGCCGTACTTTAATCTATCTGTAATTTTGTTACTAGACTAGTTAAGTTACGCGTAGTTACTTAAACATGAAGTGCCGAATAGTATTTTAATGTAGTCTTACGATGTATTATACTATGTTAAGGAATTGTATATAAGTTACTAAATATTATATAAATAATTGTATGTCTTGAATTAGCGTCGCTTCAGTCTAAACTTTATTGAATATGTTTGTCTTAGGCGCAAAATGCCACATTCGCAAAATGCCTCATTGACTGCCACAGTGCCATACTTGTTCAACTCCCTTTCTTGCAGTATGTTCGAGAGTGTGGCATTATGCGAAAATGGCATTTTGAGAATGTGGCATTTTGCGAATGTGGCGTTTTGAGAATGTGACATTTTGCGAAAACCGAATGTGTTATTTTGCGAATGTGGCATTTTGTGCCTAATCCATATGTTTGTTGCCATAATAAAATGCATTTCTAATTAGTTATTTGTACAAAATCGAAAATGTATTTTTTTTATATTTTTTGTGAATAGATTGCTTTGTGTCATACGATATTAATTTTCGAAACTAATAAACTCGCAAGATTTATTCAAGATTTCTAGGTTACGAGATCTTTTTGTTTACAATCAGTTGTACAATTTTAAGGCCTGTATATGTCTATAGTGACATCTAGCGGTCTGACATAGAACTCAACGCAAGCGCCACAGTCGCCACAAGTTCTAAACCGCGCTATTAAAGTTTTTTCCAGTCTGTATAAGAAGGACTGTCCAACTTCAATTATTTTATTTTATTATTTTAACACATTTTCGTTCTAGTCGAAAATGAATTCGATTTATATTATTTGAATCTCTGTTTCGGCAATGAAATTCACTTGTTGATGTTACACCAGACGCTATTCTAGTTTGTAAGTTTGTTTGTGACCGTGCCGTTTTGTGCCGTGCATTTACTTCGGTTCCTTTGTAACGCGGAAAATACTCAAATGTTTAAAAGACAATAAGATGTATATCTGTAATTCAAAGGTTTGGTCGATGTTGAGGTAATGTATTACGTATTAGGGACACGGCACAACTAATTTTCTAAACCTATTTCGCACTATACCAGTCAAAAGTCAATAGTCGAATAACAAGGCACTCTAAACTCGTCCATGAAGATTGGGTAAATGTAAACAGCAGCCCATCTTCACCGACGAGTTGCTGGTTCCAAATGCAGTAGCCCGAGAAGAACCAGCAACAAACTCAAGGGCAGCTCTTTTTAATCTCATGTCCTTTAACCTCAGTAATCCTATATTTTCTTTAAACGAGCATTCTTGTATGTATTTCGTGTCATCTCAGAAACGGCTTTAACGATTTGTTGAAATTTTGTTTTGCATTATAAGTTCAACTGGATAGTTGTATTTCCTGTAAAAACGTATTTTTTCAATAATACAGCCATTCACCGGCAGATTGCGCTAGTGACACTGGTATTAGGAAAGAGGTTGGAAGAAAATCATTATCTGAGAGAAACTTTTCTTTAAACGTCCTTGGGTATTAGAACTAGCGAAGCTCGCTCTTCCAGGTACCTACTTATAATTGTGTTAGTAGTTGACAGGTCTGTCGGTTTCGTGTAGTACGTAGGTAACATGAGATTAAAGAGCTGCCCTTGAGTATCTTGCTGGCTTTTCTCGGGGTACTGCATTTGCAGCAACTCGTCGGTGGAGATGGGCTGCTGTTTATATTTAGCCAATCTTCATGGACCAGTTTAGAGTGTCTTGTTATTGACATTTCAAAGTGTAATAGTGCAAAAGTATTTTTCATACCTACTGAAATAAACTGTATTTGTATTGTATTAACATAAAAACGTTTATCAGTTTAGTACTAGTGTATACTATACCAAATGTACTGCCAAGTTTAAGACTAAATAACCGCGTGTAAATTGTATCAAAAAACCATATTTTAGCTTCATTCATTCCTAAATTTTTGGTAGGTATATTGCGAACTAGGCTTTCGTACTGCACACTTTTCTATGAAAACAGTCAGTCACGTTTGGAACGCAGTAGTTCTTGCAGTAGCTCTTGTAGCACGGTAATACGTTATAATTCTGTGTTGGTTATTTAGTTGTTTTCTATGTCAATTTTACTGGGAACGTGCCTCGTGTTACGATGTAACATCCATATCGTCTAGCCGCGTTTTAACGGTGCGAGCGCTATCAGACCACTTCTCTACTCGGACGCCACTCTTATCATATAAATATGTCATCCAAGTGACGTTCTTTTTGACATGTCCGAGCACTCATGTACCGAGAAAAGGCGGCTCTAAAAGTAATTTCTGTGTTTTTATATTGCGTTGACTTTAATTTAATAATTTAACAGTAATCAGCAATGACTCGATAGACATAAATTCAGATTTAATTCCATGGAATTCTCAATCGGCATTTCAAAATGTTTAGACAATATTCCCTTAAAAGAGGAAAAACAACGGAAAAAACCAATAATCGTTGTTGTACTGTAATGACAGCTGTCAGAATTCCACAGAATAAAAAATCTGATTTATATTCAAATAGAATATTGATAAACCGCTGAAAATTTTTAACCTCTGTTAATGTGTTCAGGTTTGTAAATACTTGTAAGATAGCGTAAGGGGCATGAACAGAATAAATAAAATATTTGTCTATTAACATTGTTTCATTTATTAACATCACACAGAGATCAAAATAACAGGACATAGAGGGGGCATTGGGAATATTTTCATACAAAACTTTGAAGCTCAAGCGTCATGTCAGTTAGTATGAACGCGAGCTGTAATTCGGTCGAAATTGTACTAGACTTATTCCACTTGGAATAACTTTTCGGCTTCAAATTTTCCTTGCTTTGTCCTCCCTATGCCCTATTATATTTTAATCTCTTTGACGTCACACCAATTATACTGGGTAAGTAAGTAAGTAGAAATAGATATTGTAAAAAAATAAAATCTTTTATCCCCGAGGGGGTAGGCAGAGGTATTCCACTCAATACACACGTTACACTAGTATACTTTGCACCCCTAAACGTGATAGGTGATGAGCGGGCGTCGGACCGAGGTGCTGACACAAATGTTGTAATGCAGACTTTTCAACTGCTTTTTATTTTAAAAAGCTGAAGCTTGAGATAGGTATAGTCAAGAGGACGTCCGGAGCTTGACATATTGAACTTTGTAACGTTCTTATTACAATCGCCTTATAGGTCAGACTCGCACTACAAGTGTAAAGCTTCTTGTGCTCTTCACTGTACGTTAGTTCAGTTTGATGATACAAAGTCGTGCGTATTAATTATTATGATTCCTACGGGAACAGCAAAACTGCACTGGTCAGTATTATATTGATTTTTCGACAGTCACATTTTTTGTGGAAAAAAACAAACTTACTGCTGTGACCTAGCAACAATAAAAATCTTTCTTTAACCCTTCTGCATGTAAAATAGTCTCTTGTAAACTTCAACATGTTTACAATCCCTGTTTTGAATATCCAAATATGGACTGCGATCTGCGTTGCTTGAGAAACCGATGTTTATGGTAATGCAGAGATTATGCATACAGCCATTGCCGCCATCTTGAATCCACGCTGATGTGGCTAGCAAAGTTCTAAAAATTTTACCAAACTACGGCAAATACAAAATGAAGGATTGTTATTCCTGAGAATGTCTGCAGCTTTTTCTGTTCCCATGGGAAAGCACATGTTACCTACTCTCTGAAAAGTATAATTTTTCAATTGTAAAAAAAAACGGTCCAGTCGTTGAGTTTATTTGTTACAAACATACCTACTACAAATCTTTCCTCTTTATAATATTAGGTACTGTAGACTACTCATTTTAAATTAAAGCAAATATTTAAAGGGTAGATCAAAAAGATAACAAAAAACTATATAATACACAGGGTGACATTTTTTACCGTCTGGAAAAAAATGTGGTGTGATAGGTAAGTGTAATAGATTCATTTGGCAAAGTAAGTAAAAATTTTTTTTTTTCTCAAAAAATTTTTTTCTTGCTTAAACTAATATACATTACTCAATTGTAGCCAATAATACACACTGAAATATTTGAAATTGTATTTTAAAAAGAAAACAGGCTCGTGGAAGCTCCATTTATGCGCAATTTACCTACAACCGCCAGCTGCGCGTAGTACTGTGCGTAGTTTTCTAGATTTTGTAAATTGCATTAAACATGACTATATTTAACAATTAATCTCGTGTATAACTTTGGCTCTAGATACCTTATACCTACGTCATATTTTTTTCCAGACGGTAAAAAAAAATCATCCAGTATAATATTTGAACTGGGGCACGGTAGTTACTCCCGCCAAGTCGAGAAGTGCAGCCGACCTACAGCCTTTTCTTGAAGCAATATTAACTGTACGAATGTAATTTAGAGTACCTACCTACTTCTAATCTAATCTGATTTCATTACAGGATCAAGTTATGCGAAATAAAATATTTCTATATTAAGAACACACATAAGGACTACTTACATGGCTGATAATTTTTTTTCGAGTTTTTCAAGTTGGTCCTTTTGCGATTATAGTCGTATCGTATCCACTATCCACCCTATATACCTACACCTTGTTAATTGTGGTATTACTTGGCATTGACAGTAATGCAAAGGTTTACTTCTGCAAACCTAAGTACCTACATTCTTAGTCTTGATCGATTTAGATCAAACTATTCATCTCGAAACTACAATTTAGGTTAGTTTTTATATAATAATACCAACAGTTTTGTTTAAAACATTTAATTATAAATTAATATATAAAAAGCATACAAGACATTATAATAACTTATTCTAAGAAATGCACGAATTGGTACGTCTCTTATTTAATACATAGCATTTGAGATTTAATTTTTTTGGTTAAAATTCTTTTAAAACATTTTTATTGTATAAAATATTTGCACTGCAACGGATCGTCACTTCTTATGACGGGACATAGTGCAAAGAAACCATGAAATTTGTAGGTAGATTACCTATAGAAATATCCTGCAGACATAAATTAATAGGATTTCATTTATCGTTGGTCACTGGCCCCCCGAGAACAATACGAGACGTTTTGGATAGATCCAAGTGAAATACAAAGTCACACTTCAAAATATTATTCTTTACAACTACCCACATCGTTTAAAAATGATATTAGACCCATCAGAGATCTCTATCGACTAGTTTTCTAATAAAACTTGCTGTTTTCGGGTTCGCCAGTCCCACCAGTTAGGACCATACTCTTTTCAGTCTCTCGTCTAGTCATGGTGCTCATCTGGCTGCAGTTCCTCCATGTCTTCCTGATCAAATTCTGTGTCGTCTTCCGCGGTCGCCTCCTGGTACTGCTGGTACTCTGAGACTAGGTCGTTGACGTTGCTCTCCGCTTCGCTGAACTCCATCTCGTCCATACCCTCGCCAGTGTACCAATGCAAGAAAGCCTTGCGCCTGAACATAGCCGTGAATTGCTCAGAGATGCGCTTGAACAGCTCCTGGATGGCGGTCGTGTTGCCAATGAAGGTTGAAGACATCTTCAGACCTTTAGGAGGGATGTCGCATACGGCCGTCTTCACGTTGTTCGGGATCCATTCGACAAAGAAGCTGCTGTTCTTGTTTTGAATCGACAGCATCTGCTCGTCGACCTCCTTCATGGACATGCGGCCACGGAAGATGGCGGCGACGGTGAGGTAGCGGCCGTGACGCGGGTCGCACGCCGCCATCATGTTCTTGGAGTCAAACATCTGTTGCGTGAGCTCGGGCACGGTGAGGGCGCGGTACTGCTGGCTGCCGCGGGATGTCAGCGGCGCGAAGCCGGGCATGAAGAAGTGAAGACGCGGGAACGGCACCATGTTGACGGCCAATTTGCGGAGATCCGCGTTTAGTTGACCGGGGAATCGCAGACAGGTGGTGACTCCCGACATGGTGAGCGACACGAGATGGTTCAGGTCGCCGTACGTCGGGTTTGGCACTTTGAGCGTTCTATAGCAGATGTCATACAAAGCTTCGTTGTCTATGCAGTAGGTCTCGTCTGTGTTCTCGACTAGCTGGTGAATGGATAGGACTGCGTTGTACGGTTCGACTACTGTATCTGACACTTTGGGAGAGGGGACGACTGAGTATGTGTTCATGATTCTGTCGGGATATTCTTCTCTGATTTTGGAGATGAGTAGGGTGCCCATTCCGGAGCCGGTGCCGCCGCCGAGCGAGTGTGTAAGCTGGAATCCCTGGAGGCAGTCGCAGTTCTCGCACTCCTTGCGGACGACGTCGAGGACCGCGTCTACTAGCTCGGCGCCCTCGGTGTAGTGTCCCTTGGCCCAGTTGTTGCCGGCCCCGGACTGCCCGAAGACGAAGTTGTCGGGCCTGAAGAGTTCGCCGTAGTCGCCGGAGCGCACCGCGTCCATGGTGCCTGGCTCGAGGTCGAGCAGGATGGCGCGGGGGACGTACTTGCCCCCGTTCTCCGCCGTCGCAACTGTCGGGAAATGACGCCTTGTTAGAGCTGAACACAACATTAATACTATAAAGAGTATAGGACGCGTGATGAGATGACGCGGTTACAACAACCACTCAGCTATGAGGATACGATGAAGAAGAATATTATCGTGACCCGAGAGGTGATGTCGAGTGTTCATTGTCGATAAAACATAATCTATGAGCAGGAATAGTGTAGCTTTGTTATAATCCGGTTTTTTAGGATTAAATCTAACAACAACTTACGTAATTTGGCAAAATATTCGAATATGATTTATTTTTGTAATTATCCTTTGTGACACCCATACAACTTTGCTGAGCTTTTTGTGTTCCTGCCATAATACCTATCTCTAAGCTCGCAGATGAAATATTTGAATATTTCTGTCAATTGAAAACCATTATTTAATCAACTTAAGTGCATACACTACAGTGTAGATACATGCAGGCAGTAGGTGAATATTTTAAATACCTAAACATTATTGTATAAAGAGACATTGCACAACGCAAGTACAAAATTGTGCTTTTGTCATAAACAATTTTTAAATTCTAATAATTAAGTAATAACTTCGACGTAAGGTAGGAAGTAAGTACCTATCTAAGAAATTAATATCGGCAATAATAAATAAAATTCGTCTCAAGGTTCATATGATACTAGAACTTGGCTTGTCACTGCTCACCGCAAGAATAGGGTTACCATGTTCATACCCGTATTTCCGGAATATTTCAATGATGTTATCGCATTATATTATACCTATAGCTGGTACTTGCACTGATAATACAGAAAGACCCTTAGCTCAGCAGTGGGCTGTTAAGGGTTGATGATGATACTCAAGAGCGAAATACCACTCACTCACTGATTAATCCCGAAATCTCAGAAAGTATAAATGCTCAAAACTTGAAATCCCGTGGGTAGACGGACTTAATAGTAGTCCATACAAGCTTAGCACCAGTCGTAGATTAAAGTCCACATGATTGTACTATCAAATCTGTCGGCCAGAGCCCGTAGAGGGGTCGTGGGGCTCTCGCGCAGCGCAGCTCATAACGCCGCCGATTTTTCACGACAGATGGCGTCGAACCCATCATAAGGAGTATGTATCCGCTAAGAAAGGATTAAATGGAACAGGACAAACCTACTTCCTAAATATAATATGAATTTGAAAACCGCAGAAAATAAACTATTACTGTGTGTATGATAGGTAGGTAGTAATTTCGACTTATATTTATTTTCTTAAGCCATCGCAAATAGCAGGTCGTGATGCCGTGTAAGTCGTGTAACTAAATATTTTGTTTAGTTTCTAAAGTTGAAAATGTTTCTAAAAACACTCGTGAAAAGTAATATAATCCTCATGCTTGTAGGTATTATATTTTTATTTTATACTGACAATTATTAAGGTATTGTAAAATAAAAAGCAGACAAACTTTAATAACAGCCGAATTGGTGACCCTACTTTCTGCGCGCACGCATCGCTGAGCTAACTGTCCGCTGCGCATACTGTTATAATATCAGCACTACTATTATTATTCATAATCTTTGCGGCGTTAGAAGTGTGGTATGACTCTCAAAAACGGTTGCGAATTTCTGCAGATGAGAATCAGATGCAGATGACTCTTGAATTTTTAACTTTTTTTATTGTTGTTATAGCAGAAAATGTAATTTGCCTACCTGAATAATTTTGGACAACCTATATATACGTTGATGCCTTATAAGTTTTTATTCTAACAGTTACTAAAATAATAAAGATACTATGTAGTTACTTCTTTGTTCTTTATTATGTGACACCCTCTTGGCACCCGTGGTTATAACGTGTTTTCTTATAAAATATCATTTGTAGGTACCAAAGAGATTAAAATATAATAGGACATTTAAATCTCTCTGGTAGGTACAGACTTCAGACTTGATGCTTGTAAGATCATTATCAAAACTCGCAACAAAAGGGTGTAAGACCAAAGTAGGAAGCATCTAGCTTAGTCACTTGATTGTGATTACCACACGGGGTCATTAAACCCATAACGGGCACTTAGCGCTGTCCGTCGGTCTGTCCACAATTATTCGTCGCAGTAATTGGACAATTGCTGCGGATTTCGGAAGGTTCACGGTTGGATATGTTACGGTAATGTCTGTAATGGGATAATGTAGGGAATGCCTGGGTAATTTTACACTACTTGGGCAAGGGCGTAGATTGCTCAGCTTGCCTCTCATGTTTTAATTCTGGTAAGGGCATGTACGAATAAGTTTTTTTTAAACTTAGTACCTATTTACGTACCTACTCGGTACTGAAGATATCAAATATTTCAAAGACATTTTTGGCTTATTACCTGCCACGTTCAGGAGTTAGAAATAGTAGGTATTGTGATTGTATTGTCGACCGAGTCGAAGCCGAGGTCTGTCATTAGGTACTTTGAAGTCCCTAATCCCTATATTGAATAAAAACTTTTTGATGGGATGTTATTTTAAATACTCCCCGGGCATAACTGCATCTGCCCAATCTACCGACTTTGCAATCAACATGGTACTTCCACACCAAGACTTGTGGAGGTGTGGGAATGTAGACAATAAAACCAAGTTATCGCCTTTGTAAATTACGGCACGGTTTTTATTAAAGATTATTATTATTATTATTATTTAAATTAATCCGAAAGACCGTGTAGATACTTTCACACGTCATATTTTGTTTTCTCGTAGATGTTGGTAGTAAAAAGGCGCCAAAGTCAGCTGGGGAAGCTACTTCCTCGTTAATCTGACCTTCTCTGTAGCCTTTTTTTTTTAAGAGGAAAGGGGGTAAACGAGCAGACGGGTCGCCTTACCACGAAAGTTTCCATTGTTAATAAATAAATTGTGGGACACAATTTACACACGGTTATTCAGTCCCAAACTAGGCAGAGCCTGTACTATAGGTACTAAACAACTGATAAACATACTTAAATAAATACTAAACACCCAGACACGAAGCCAACAGACATGTTCATGCACACAAATGTTGGCCCCGAGCGGGGATCGAACCCGCGACCTCCGACTCAGAAGGCAGGGTCACTACCAACTGAGCCAACAGGCCCGTCAAATTGTTGAAAGCTAAATTAGATTTTTTTTAAATCAGTCTTGTTGTTTTTGATTTTATTCGTTATCAACATACAAAAATACAAATATTTCCTCTTCATAGTATTAGCACAGTTTAACAATATGATTTTTAAACTGTGGTATTAGTGTAGACGTGCAGAATCTTATAACAAAAATAAATTTTGGTGCCCAATTCAAATCGCAAAAGTCAAATGAACGTTGAATGGTAACCATTTGGATATTTGAAGATTTTAGATAGTAGAGTTGATTGATATTACTAATGAGGTGATAGAGGTCATAGAGGGGACAAAGCGAGAAAAATTTTAAGCCGAAAAGTTTTCCAAGTGGAATAAGTCTAGTACAATTTCGACCGAATGACAGCTCGTGTTCATACTAACTGACATGACGCTTGAGCTTCAAACATGCTTCAAAGTTTTGTATGAAAATATTCCCAATGCCCCTTCTATGCCCTGTTATATTTTGATCTCTTTGATATTACTCAAAGGAAAGTGCTTCAGTCGGCCTTCTTTACGTTAGTAGGTACTATTTTATAATCTGTGGTGATGGTGTTGATGAATCCTTACCAGAGGCCTCATTGTAGTAGACTGAGATCCTCTCTAGCTGCAGATCGCTGGTGCCTCGGTAGACACCTGATTTGTCGATGCCGTGCTCCTCCGATATGATCTCCCAGAACTGCGGGAAAATAACGAAAGTAAGTTGTAGACTTTTAGTCCAATCAAATTTCTTTTATTTCTGTACCTAGGTAAAATAACACACTTAGAAACGCCAATAGTGTAACAAGAGACTCTAAACTCGTCCATGCCATGGCATCGGTTAGCTGGATGTAAGCAGCAGCCCATCTCCACCGACGAGTTGCTGGTATACCCCGAGAAGAACCAGCAACAAACTCAAGGGCAGCTCTTTTTAACGTCAAAGTACGGCCGTTTTAACTTGGCATCTCTGGAGTTTCGCAAATGGCTGCGCAATAACATTTTTTAGCGACAATTTGGGGGTCTACGCAGGCGAAGCCTATGTCCAGAGAAGCCAAGTTAAAACGGCCGTACTTTACTGCATCTATTAGGTATCTGTGCCGACCCATAAAGGCATGAGCATTTTTTAAACTTATTTTTAAGCTGTTAGTTGTAGCCGCAAGCATCATTGTCATTCATTTTATCGTCTAGTTTGTAATACGCCATGTTTAATAATAGGATTCATTGTATTGTTCATCTAGACATGTGTTCCTTATAATACGAGGGGAGCCAGAAACATGTTGAACATGTATTTATATTATGCCGCATTTCTCGGGTTATGAGTCGCCATAAATTAATTAATAGTTGACCGTTAATAAATCTTGTCACGTCATAAATCTATATTCAAAGCAGTACGCAAGTAATGCGAATACACAATGAATTGATTTTAGTAAAATTATTAATCTTTTTAATTTGATTTAATCGGAATTAGGTATAGACTAGCTAGAATTTGGAAAAACGAGAAGCCATCCCCTATTTAACACCGTTAGGGGATGAGTTTTCAAAAATACTTTCTAAGTAAACTCCCGTGCAAAATGTGATGCTTCTAGACTCACCGATCAGTGCCGGTTGTATGTCAGTTTTGGAATAAGTATTATTATGTAAGTATAGTAAGGAAATCACATATTGTAAGTATATAAACATGTAGGTATAGATATGTTTTGTATTGACCACATTTTTTAAGCAAATAGTTATCGAATTTTGGAGTAATCCGTAGCTATGTATGACGGCTAATAAGCAAAAGATGAAAAAGAGTTAGCTGCGCCAACCATGAATACTTAATCTAAATGACGATGGAAATCTCAATAGGTACCTAGAGCTAGACCCAAATGCACCTTCATACGAGTATTTCAATTGTTTTAACGAAAAATCGATTTAAAAACATTGTCTCCCCGGGAAACAGACGATATTTTAATCTAGAAAACACCATTGAACCCAACACACGCAAGTGTCCAGTCCCCACGCGATAGGTCAAACCAATTGCGGGGACATCGGTATATTGCCGATCGATTTTGAGAATCGAACCCGACGGTTCAATGCGCTTAGGAAATTGAAGTCTATCGCTACTGACTGGCCATAGATAAAATCGTGGAACAGGACAAGCAAATATCGCGTTTTTTTATAAAAATTAATAAATAATCTCCCTGCCATGATATGCCATTCTGGAAATACGCACATTTCACCAGCATAATCTTTGGACCCTTTAACGTGATAGGTGGTGAGCCTGTTACACATACCTCAGAATTAATTCTGGGACCTGCGCACGATGTTTTCCTTCACCGTCGAGCTAGTGGTGAATATGTACCTACGTAAGTTTTGAAAAACTCATTGGTAGTACATGCCAGGATTTAAATTCGAGCCTCACTGATTATCATCATAAAAAGCGGGCCCTTTAACCGTAATACTATCACTGCATTTTTTTTTATCTACGTATATATCTATTGTATATTAAAGAAATTACTGGCTGATTGACTGATGAGTGATGATTGAGTGACTTTTCTAAGTGTATATATTCAATAGGTACCTACTGAAAATAAATGCATTTGACTTTGACTGACTGACTGACTGATCGAACTAGAAGCATGAAATGAACAAATATTATTCAACACGTTCGCTGCCAACTACCTACGTATCAGCATATTCAGTAACTAACTCTTCGGATTGAGACATATTGTAGGTTAGGTATCTCTAAGCTTGACTCTGAAGCAGATCTAAGAATCTTTAATTTCGTTTGTGTTTAGTGCTGATGACTAAATTGACTATGCATTAAAAAAAATATTCGAGTATACGTTTGGACGAATTATCCACAGTATATGTAAATACTGACACAACACTATCTACAATCCCTTTTACACTTTACCCACATGCAAGGTATGTTTATCGGTCGAGTTATCGCCCTTTTACAACTTTCCGATGGAATGCAAGTTTCGAAAGTGGAAACAATGTGACAACAGAGTTCATTGTTCTTGCTTTTACCGAAACTATAAGTGGGCAGCGACTGTGTCTGCTTTTTAGTTTACTAAAAGAAAAAAGAGGGGTGTTATAAGTTTGACGCGTGTTTCTGGTATATCTGTAGCTCCTAAACGCCTAAACCAATTTTGATTTAGTTTTTTTGTTTGAAAGGTGACTTAATCGAATGTTCTTAGCTATGGTTTAAGAAAATCTGTCCAGCCGTTAGTGTTTAGTTGTGTCAGGGGTTTCATATTTTTTTAATTTAATGTTATTCATATTACTAAAGTGGAAATTCGTCATCGTCGCTCATGGACATCTGCAATAGCAGGGAAGTCACATGCGTTAGTAACCTCTGCGAGAGGTTCGTTTTAGAAGAACCGCGCGTAATAAAAAGGAGCTCATAGAAAGCTTTTGTTTCTTTCTTCTTTTCTTTTCACTTTATTAACATCGACACATACATATAGTAGTAGCTTTTGCCCGCGGCTTCGCTCGCGCACGTTTATTTCGCCCCCTTAGGGGTTGAATTTTTCAAAATCCTTTCTTAGAGGGCGGATAAACAACTGATGAAAAATTATTAAAGAACACCTTTTTAATTTTAAACTTTTTTATTTGTTGTTATATTATTAGATATTATTGTTTCTTGTATGGGGACCCTATACAAGAAATTGTGTTTTTCACTTCTCATGCATAAAAGTACGCCAATATAGCCCTACGAAGCGGGACTAAAGTGACCACTTTAGTCCCTAGGGTAGGGAGTATAAAGTATTTCTTTTTAATTTCCTTAATGAGAAAAAGACAACCTCAAACAACCAGTAAATATCTGTAGAGTGTGGACCATCTTCATTGCGAAAATGTGAAGAGTTTTAGTTCCATGGTTTTTCCGCGAAGAAGGTGGCGCCATGTGTTTTAAATTGTTTACCTGCAAAGAGATTTAAATCTCTTTGTTAATCTGTGACAGCATGACAGGTTTAGAAGAAAAAACTGACCGCGAAAATTTCTGAATTTTTGTCGAGTGTAAATTTGTTGGGTTTTAAATAAATTTGTACTAAATTGACAATTTTTCTCGCACTCAAAGTGAAAAGTACAGTTTGCACCTCGAGACTAAACGCCAACTTAATATACCCTCGGTTTCATGACTCCCTCGCAAGCTCGGGAGTCAAACCACCTCTGGTATATAATGGCTTCGTTTAATCCCTCGATATAAAATATACTATTATTTAACACTTGTCCGTTTTTTTAAGTGTAATTGTGTCAAGCAATTCACGGCAAGTAAAAAGCCAAAACTAATCGACATCATCGCGATCAATAGTCATTGAGGCCAAAGCGCTGACCCGAAGAGAGCTGCTGAAATGTTGAGTTCTGTATTTTATTTAGCGGGGTCAACGAATTTTCTTACAATTTTGGTGTAAGTAATAAGTATGCAGAGGTTATATTAGAAGTTTTTTTTGGCGTACTTCGAAAACAGAAAAAAATGACTTTTCTCGAAAAGTTGTGTCTGTGGGGGTGTCTTAAAACTGCCTAAAAATGGGTAACTAATTATTTTTAAATAAAACTATAGACAATGTAGAAGATATTTTGCTGATCTACTATACCTAAAACCAAATATATGTATAAAGATATCAATTTTATGAATAATTTTAGAACACAAAATAAATATGATTAAAAACAAATACTACTTAGTATTAAAATGTATACCTTATTTATTTTAAAGTGCATCGTCTACCCTAGTTTCATCCATATCCAGTAAGACCGCCTATTGTAAGTACCTACCTAGGTACTTTATTTTACAGTGATTTTCGTTTGCAAAAAAGTTATTTTCTTTGTAGGTATTCTACCCTCGTATGAGCACGCAGAAAGAATTTTAGTAAACTCATCCCCCGAACTGTTTAAATGGGGTATGAAATTTTGTAAGGAAGTTCTTCTTTTTCCTAATCCCATGGGGCATACGGCTAGGGTTGCCAGGTCGCCAAACCTACAAGCCGGACGGACCAGCCAGTTTGGCCGGACATTGGGGTAAAAAGACCGGACACCCTACATATATTGTCCACGCTATAAAACGTACGACTAACATTTTTTTATGATTTTTTTTTATTATTACGGTCAACGTTATTAAATTCCAATGAAAACTAAATAAAATCTAATTCCAAATCAGTCAAAGTACTTTATTATTGACTAGCGGGTGCCCAGCGGCGTTGCCCGCGCGGATCCAGTTTATTCCTGTTCCCGTGGGAATTTCCAAAAATCCCTTTATAGTGGTTGCCTATGACATATATATAAGACACCTACATTACATACCATATTTCAAATAGCGGGTGCCCATAGCGACGTTGCCCGCGCGCATCCCGATTATTCCCGTCCCCGTGGGAATTTACGAATATCCCTTTATATGGGTTGGCCACGATGTATAAGACACCTTCACACCATATTTCAAGATTCTAGGTGTTATCGTTTCAGAGTAGTACGTATTTTTCTTTTTACCCAGTTTTTATATTTTCCCGTGGGAATGAGATATTTTTCTGGAATAAAAAGTACCCTAGATGTTGACCCGGGTACTCAGCTATCACCACACCAAATTTCATCAAAATCCGTCCAGTAGTTTTTGCGTGATGCGTGCACAACCAGACAGACAGACAGACAAAAATTCCAAAAAAATGTGTTTTGGTATCTATATCGATAACTATATACACTACCGTTAAAATTTTCAAAAAATATTTAATGTACAGACACGGCCCCGTTAGAGTTTTATTATATGTATAGATTATTTAAATACATCAAAATTGTACTCGTTTGTGAAATCTAAAAAGCCTAACAAAAGCCGGACACCAAATAGATTTAAATATAATAGGGCATAGAGGGGGCATTGGGAATATTTTCATACAAAACTTTGAAGCCTAAGCGTCATGTCCTTGTCATGTCAGTTAGTATGAACGCGAGCTGTCATTCGGTCGAAATTGTACTAGACTTATTCCACTTGGAATAACTTTTGACTTCAAATTTTCCTCGCTTTGTCCCCTCTATGCCTTATTATATTTTAAGTTTATTTTGGATGGACACGCAATCAAAAAGCCTAACTATGTCCGGCTTGATCCGGTCGCCTGGCAACGCTACTGGTTCTCAAATAATACCTACTCAATGAAATCTGGTCAATTGCTTTATCTGATGGACTGACAATCATTGACCAATATAAGCCATTATGGCTTATATTGGTCCTGATTGGATGTTGATACGGGCTTTGGAACAAGACCGAAGACACTCAAATCCCAGTACATACCTATTATTAATTCCAAGTGTCTGTTTGTGAGTAAGCGGGTACTTCTTAGAGCAGCAACAAAGCAACGGGTTGACTTGATTTTTGTATGTATCGATGTATGGATGTTTGTTCCTCTTTCACGCAAAAACTACTGAACGGATTTTGATGAAACTTTAACTTATACATCAGAATATCACATAGTATCACATAGTCCCCGTATTCATACGGGAACCGGAACTACGCGAGTGAAACCGCTCAGAACCGCTGGTATAAAATAAATCTAGAACACCTTTTATACACGACTACTTTATTTAGTACCAAACCCGGCCCGGGTACTTAACAAATTGTAAATAAACTTATAAAAGCACCTAGAACTGAAACCACAACTTCTGGCTTCCGACATTTGGAAGAAGATAATCTGTTTCATAACATATTTTTAAAATATTTGCGTTTTTGTCATTTTATGTTGTAATTCTAATTTCCAATTATATATACGAAGCATATACAAAGTTGTTGTCAGGAAAAACCTGACACCTCAATGGCGCCAGTAGCGGAAATACCTACCGGTCCGGAAACCGGTGAACAGAGTCACTACCACATGAGTAAAGATTTCTTTACTCATGTGGTAGTCACTACCTAGCAAGTAGCAACCAATACAAGTAGGTACGAAAATTTTACTCAGTAGTGTCACATTACTGGGCGATTCATTCAACGATTTTCCACGAACTTATTTAAGATGAAGATAATGTTTGATGTTCTACAGGTAGATTATGCTGTAGATGTACTAGCCGTCAGCCCGATTAAATTAAAAAAAAATACAAACTTCTGTCCCATACAAACTTTCGGTTAGGGGATAATTTCAAAATAGTCTATTAGTGCTCACCTCGTTATGTATGAGGAACTCCTGTAAGAAAATATATGTTCTCGGCTCACCAGGTTAGGCAGTGCGTTGTCTGCCTGTCAGTCGGTCAGTCAGATTGAGAAGATTTTCAGACCATATAGAAACCGTTCTTTCAATTAAAATTGTGAAGTAAAAGTTGTTTTAAATAATTTTCTTCATTATCAAATCCTATTTATAAATACTCGTTATGATAATTATTTATTCTGTGGTGGTGATGATGGTAAGTAGGTACCTAATGTATAAGGTATGCTATGTATCAAATATGTAGCAAATCTACAACGAGAGTACCAAATTTTTCTGGCGTTCATTGTGTACTTATCTGTTATTATACAATACAATAAGTGATCGAAGCTAAGAATTAATATGACAATAAATATTTTTGAGGCCATTAGTCACAAAAATACTAGTCACATATTAATTTTAAAAACTTATTGGCAGAAAAAAATAGCCGCTAAAGTTTCTCCGAGTTCCTTATTATTTTAATCGCAGTACATCAAACAATGCCTTGTTTCATACTATTACTTCTATAATTATGGTGCCGCTCATATTTAGTTACGCTATCACATTTCATCGAGTACCTACAAACGTACCTATATTTAATCACAATCGCACATGAAAACCCCGTTTTTAGTCGGAAACTTGAGTCGGAACCGACTTGTGCGGTCGATTGTTTTAGCTTTCATCTACGTCTAGACTGCTGACGATATCGCTTTTCGAGTTTGTTAACAAAGTAACTTATAACACGCAAGCCAGACGTCAAGAAATGTCATTGTCATTATCTGGTCATTAGTGTAATTAATTTTAATCCATTCCATAATCCTATCCACTGAAATAAGAATCTTTTGTATTGATTTTCTGGACAGTAAAAAGGTTTACTGATTAAAAATAACCTCCAAAGAGAAATCGTTTTTGTATAATACCTATTTACTTATTAAGCTTTAATTGAAAACTTAAAAAAATCAATGAGGCTCGGGTTCGAATCCTGGCATGTACCAATGAGTTTTTCAAAAACTTACGTACCTACATATTTATCACTAGCTCGACGGTGAAGGAAAACATCGTGAGGAAACCCGCAGGTCTCAGAATTAATTCTGAGACATGTGTAAATAGACCCGGCCCGGCGATGGACTCACCACCTATGTACGTTTCGGGACTTTCGGGGTACAATGTATCTCGTGAAATGTGGGTATATCCAGTAATGGAATACCTCTGCCTACCCCCTCGGGGATAGAAGGCGTGAGATTATTTATTTTTATTATATTTATTTTTTAGGGTTCCGTACCTCAAAAGGAAAAAACGGAACCCTTATAGGATCACTTTGTTGTCCGTCCGTCCGTCCGTCTGTCAAGACCCTTTTTCTCAGGAACGCGTGGAGGTATGAAGCTGAAATTTATATCAATTACTCAGGTCTACTGCCCCTTGAAGCTGTGAAAAAATCAAACTTCTAAGCCAACGCAATCAAAAGATACAGCCGTTTATGCCGCAAATTTTCGACACTTGCAAGGGAATCAAAACCTACAGGGTGCTTCCCGTGAACTCAGAATCTTGAAATTTGGTACGAAGCAACGTCTTATAGCATAGATAAAGGAAAAATTACGAAAACCATAAATTTGCAAGGTTGTACGGAACCCTCGGTGCGCGAGTCCGACTCGCACTTGGCCGGTTTTTTTTTAAACTTAAACTAGAGATCAAGTTAACTAAATGAAACTGCCATTTTATCCAAATCCATAACAGTATCTTATAATACAAAAGTAGGTACCTATCCAACTGCTTGTTTGTCTGTTTATTTTTTTATGAAGCCTAAAAAGACAAAGGCTACGTTTACAGCCCTTGCATGGTAGTAACAACAGCAATCTGAAAATGATCGCTGCCAGACCAGACTGTCCCTTTCAGAAACACTGGATGGAGACAGTCATAGGTCTAATAAAATAAATAGATAAGTAGGTAAGTAAATAAAAATAACAATACTAACATAAGTACATAAGCTCTATTGTTACTAACAGAACTATGGACACTAGTCTTTTTTATTATTATTATATACCCCGGGACTTAGGTAATGTTATTCTGTGCCCGGGCCACACCCGGGCTGCGAAGTGGCAGACAACGGAGACGGTCCAAACTTTAAAAGCTCAATAAACATGAAAAAAAAAGCAATAACAGTATGTATTAATTCGAGTTTTAAACTAACTTTCACACCAACGACGTTATGATTGATTTTACAGCGATAGTAATGGAAACTATCGTTTACAGTTACCGTCGCAAATTACAGTTTTTGCGCCGCCATTTTTTGCGAATTTTGCCAGTTTAGACTCGCTCTCTCATTTTATGGGAGCTTTAACACTTATTGTCTGTTGATTCTGTCTGAGTTAGTATTTGAACTTTCACTACTCTAAATTGTTTATTTGATTGGCTATGGTTATAATTCAATATTTGACATTTCTTAATCATCTTTCTTATTTCCGTAAGCAGACTTATATTCATAAAGTTAAATCCCTTTGCCTCTTTGAGTATTAAACCAACCGGAGACGCCACTGACAGGCGTTCCCCTCTGCCAAAAAAACGTGTCGGTCTTTGAGCACACCGGTTAAATACAACTAGTTTGTTTGAGTTCTCGGAGAGCTTGTATTGGTGAATGTATTTGTGTGCACCTAGTTCAAGCTAGTGTTTAATTGTTTTATCAAAAAATGCGTTTGTTTTAACATTATTTGTGATTGTTTCCTCGTCCCCCCCGCAGAAATTGGCAGACTTTTTTGTAAAGAAACTAGTGCGCGTGACGTCTCCTGTTGGTTTAATACTCAAAGCTTTGCCTCGGTAGCATTTGAAAATAACAACTTTAGACACGACACGACCGCGATGTTAGCTCTCCACTGCATTTTGAAAATAGAACAAGTTTTTCTTTACCTTGTTGCATCGCTCGCTGGCCGTTGACATCTGCGATTATTTTCGGCCAGTGCAGTGGCGGGAGATCGCCATATTTAACTGAAGACCATATAGTAACTTGATACGCTTAGAGCTGATTCCTCCGAACTTTCGCTATGCATGAGTAAATTTGACCAGTATAGCAAAAATAAAAATTACCTACCTATGTGATAAATTTATCCATAATTTTAGTCGAAATGTCACGGCAAATTAATATCAGTGTATTACAATTAAAAAAAACTAAAAAGATTTTAAAGAATAGCAGTGTTTACAATAATATTTCTTTGGATTTAGGATTTAAAAAATTGTAAAATAGGATGGACTGTATCAAAATTAAATGTCGAGTAATCAATCATTCATTAAAAAGATTATACCAAAACACCTATAAGAATGTTTTTCGAACTACCTACTAAAAAGAGGGAGAGAGAAAGTAACTCATTTGGCATTGGCAATCAACTACCCTATTGAACCGAGAGTGAAAGAAACATTTGATACATGTTTAGGCGATCCTAAAAGTGTATTTTTACACCCAAAGCTGTAGGAAACGATAGACTCTGTCAGTAAGAGGCCCATCTCATCCGCGGTTTATAAAGGAATGATTCATTGCTATAGGAAACGAAGTGCTGACAGTGAGGTTGATACCAGATGTTGTGATGATAGAATTTAACAATATGTACACGGTTTTATTACTGAAATTACACCTATGCATAAAAAGTACCTATATATCCATAGGTATACTAGGTACACGATGTGTGGACCAAAAGGGCGTGGGTTCTAGAAAAAAAATGTATCTGGATAGGTACTGAACCAATTTCGACTTTTAGTATGTAATAATAACTAACACTAAATAGGTAGGTACTCATCGCACTATGTCAAGGGCTGAGCAGAAAAAAAAGGTAAGTAATTACAAGTAAAAGTTGACTGAAGTCTCTTTACACTGACTTTTATTTTAATTGTTAAACTTAACTTACGTACCTACATATTTTAATTATTTCCGATAAATCCGATTAAAATCGACAGGAAATGTTATTCGGGTAATTTAATTTTTACAGCTGTCATAAAAACAGCGCGACTGTCTTCCGAACGGCGTTTATTTGAACAAAATTAAACAAAAACAAATCGTTCCGGAGTGGTGTTGTTACAGCCCGTCTAGCTGGATGTAAACATTCTTCAGCCACTTACCGCGCTAAAAAAGCAAAGCGGCCATCTTGTCTTAAAATCAAAGATATTATATCTAGAAAGACGTAGATATGTTACTAGAGCACGGAAAATGAGGCCTACAAATGTAGTTAATTAACCACATTTTATTTAGTCGCATTGTATTTCAAGTCGAATTTTAAGCGCAACAGATTAACAGATAGCTTTTTTTTCTTTATTATTCGTTCCGTATCATCTTTCCCCGTCATTGTTGTATCCTATAAATACGCTAAGAAGTAAGTATGTACATGTTGTAGCACACTCGTAGGGGATCAATTTTCAAACGCAAGCAGTATGAATATAACTCATCCTTACTTTAATATCTTTGCTTAAAATGGTATATGAGTCAAAGTCTACATAGTAGGTAGCTACCAAAACCACATTTCAAACAAAAGAAATTGGTTGTCTGTAAATTCGGTTTACGGACGTTAATTTTACGTGTTAACGAACGTCATAAGAAAATATTGATGAAAAATTGCATACTGGAGTGGAAGAGAGATAGATGCGTCACCAGCCGAACGCTTACCTAGGCGGATCGTGCCTCTATCGCTTCAAGCGGGCGTGAGCGCGGAACAAGCGATTCGGTTGTTCCGCGCTCACGCTTGCACGCTCGGCTCAGGCGGAACGTGACACTTTTTCGTGCGTACAGCCGGCTTTCATCGATTTATCACGTCAAAAACTCAATCAAATTCGGTTCATCCGCTTGTGAGCTACGATGCCACACAGATATAAGTAAGTACAAGTAAAACTCATAAGTAATACTTCCCTGTTTGCGTCGTGGCTTAAAACAGTACCTACCTACACTTCTATTATTTCTTGAAACTATTGAATACAAACAAATAAAAAAATAACAGGAAAACTGCATCGTATCTTACAGTCATCGTCAGAAAAAACTGTCCGACCGACAGACCAATGGAATGGTGCTTGCGGATTAGCAATTACAGAGGTCGTTAGCCCCGTATAAAGTTAAAAAATATTCAGCACGTAGCACGTAATAGCACGCTGGTTTGGTTAGTACCTACCTAGCCAGGTATTACAAAAGGATATATTAAAAAAAAACTTCCGACTTCCAAATACTTCCGCAAGAAAAAACAAGGATTGGTCGTGGTTTAAAAAATATGGTGAAATATTCCAAGACTATAATAGTACATTATGGTACAAGTGAGTAAAGTTGGTGATTACCGCTGAGGCGCCATTGAGACCCGAGCCGTAGGCGAGGGTCATAAGAGAGCCGAGGACGGTAATCATCAATACACACGTGTATCATACGACGTTTTTCAACACACTTGTGAATAAATAATACTAAAAAATCATTTTAAAATAATCATTCGCAATGGCGGGGAAAATTAATTGGTTTTCCAATTTTTTATTTATATAATTTGGAAAAGGCAAAAGGATCTAGGCCCATACAGCCTCGTTTTCCTATGCGCTCGCATCTTACAATGGCGATCGGCCATGGACTAAAAAAATTAGGTTTCTTTTTCTTTGGTTTGTCGTGGATAGCGTTTTAGCCACGTACAAAATGGGGTATTTAAAGTTTTTACAGAGAAAACCAAAGTTATATTTGAGTGAAAGTTTTGTTTATTAAACACGTACAAGTTGAAATGATCTATTTAAATACGAAGTTGCATGAAATGAGCAAGCCATATTTGTGTATTAATTTATTAGTACGATTGAATACGATCTTTTTTGTATCGAAACTTTTTTAAGAACAAAGCAACTCTAGCAACAAAATTGAAAAAAAAAAATCTATAACTCACTAGTGAATAATAGCAAACAAAAAGTCTCAGTTTGATTATAGGTGTCATTATGTGCCTAATTGCAGTGAAATTAGAGCCACTTTATGAGCAAGTGTGTTGAAAAAGACTATAATTCTTTTCATACACAGCTACCAGTAGGTATAATTAATTGAATGTTGAAAATATTGATTTTTATTTGTCGGCACACCTTATCAGTGGGTTCATTCTTTCTCTTAATAATTTTATTACAGTCATATTGTTCCTAATTTTGTTATTCCTAACACAGTCTGTACTGAGAATATGATTATTTCATAATATCTTTAAAATAATATTCGAATCTTACGAAGTTTACGACAGAACAGATGGTAAGAGATTAAGAGAACTTGGATGCAAGTTTCAACTATAATAATATTCAATGAACTATGTCCTAACAATGTTTTTGCACATATAAACATGAACGATTTGTAAGTTTGTTTGTAATGAATAGGATCCAAAACTACTAGAGACGGATTTAAAACATTCTTCTACCAATGGAAAACCTAATTTTCTGAAAGTTCGCCACTGGATCGCGACTTACGCGGGTTTGGGGTCAGCTATAGGTATTGTTATTACCCAATCTCTAGCTTCATCTTTTCATAGAAAATAACTTAAATTATTATGTACACGTACATACACTCGAATCAACAGTAAAAACCAACGGTATAAAGTAATTAGGTACCTACTATATAAAGGCCTTCAAAATAATAGTTCATACAGAAGTTCATTGTCCACTGCAATAGACTCAAATTACGTCGGTGACGGCATATTAGCCGAATTAAAGGAATTATCCAATTATAGAATAACTGGCCCCTTCACTCTATGCTTCTTGGTGTGTTCTTGGTATGAGCTGGGGTGTGAGTTTCAGTAGGTACTAATGTTGGGTATTAAAGAAAACCGAATAAAAAATATTTTTTTTAAAGTAGGTAAGTATGTAGGTATGTAACGTTTTTATTTACCTAATGTTTATAGCTTAGTGTATGTAGTGTCCGGGTCATTATAAAAAAATGGTAATTTTGTTCGAGACAAAAACTGACACAACCAATGTCATTTCAATTTCAGAAAATTATTCAATTTTCTAGATGATCTTATGTTTCGTAGATATATCATTCTATTTTTATAGTGTATAGCCAAAAAATCTCTATATATAAATAGAATACTTAATATCTTTACGAAGGAACTAGTGAAGTACAAAATTAAATAAAATAAGCCATTATCATGTAAATAAGTGGTTCCGACACCTGACATTTCAGTAACATCAAACCTTTTGGTTTCTTTCTTTCAAATATGTTTTTGGCTTACCGCTTTCGAGACGTCAAAGTTATATCGACAAAATAAATAGAAACGACATTGATACATCAATAAATAGTCAATCATCGTTTACGACCGCTTGAATGGCGACAATTTGTCAACATCTTTACCGTCGACGTGTGGTCGTTAATTTGCCACTGACGTTTCGTAGCTACGTTTTGTATACCTGCTTGTTTTGTTAATCTTTTTTACTTACAGTGCACAAGAAAATATTTTTACTTGATTTTATGATTTGTTCTTTAGCAATAACTTTTGGTCCACATAAATGGACAAATTCCTTTGAATATAAGGTTTGTGGTACCTACATCCCTTTGAGTATTAAACCAACCGGAGACGCCACTGACAGGCGTTCCCCTCTGCCAAGAAAAAGTGTCGGTCAACGATCATACCTGTTATATACAACTAGTTTTTTTGAGTTCACGGAGTGCTCGGATTGGTGAATGTATTTGTGTGCATCTAGTTCAAGCTAGTGTTTAAATGTTTTGTCAAAAAATGCGTTTGTTTTAACATTATTTGTGTTTGTTTCCTCGTCCCCCCCGCAGAAATTGGCAGACTTTTTTGCAAAGAAACTAGTGCGCGTGACGTCTCCTGTTGGTTTAATACTCAAAGCTACATCCACATGACGTTTATATTGGCAGAATGACAGCTCATCTCTATAAATCAACCGAGTGAATAAATTTATGTTAATTTACAATTTGCATTTGTTTTGGAAGCCTGCCAAAATCAGCTGAACCGTAAAAAGAGACATTTTACTTGTCCAAACATGTTTAACAGACTCGGCCATGTTTCCCGTCTGCACTTCAATAAATAACCTTTGTGAGAATAAGTAGGTACCTATAGGTACCAAGTTTTTTTCTTTGTTTTATATCAGTGACGTAGCTAAGTAACAAAATACACTAGTGCAAAAAATAGGGGCCCCATCTAAAAGAGTTCATTTGTATCAACAAATACATACATAATTTAAGATTTTTTCCCGGCGGGGTAGTCAGAGACAATAGACTGCCACGAGCTTTGAACCCCTCGTGCTTCATCCCAATCCATCGACTCATAGACGTTTGTAGAAAATTTAATATTTGAGACAGACTGCACTCACATTAGAAAATCGGAATCTAGTTCATCAAAATGTTTTTGCTTTATAATTATTTTGAAGGCGGGATACATTTTCGCATATTCACTTCCTTTGAGGTTTTGCTGGAAAGGGTCATCAAGGGTCCAAGTGCCCCCTCCGACGGCTACGTCCCTGTTTAAGATCTGTAAAGTTGGTGACAGCTTTATTTAAAAATTGATTTCTCAAAGATATAAATTCAAGTTTCAATTGCAACATTGTTATTTATTGACGACTTGCTATGTCTGGGTTCCGGTTAAAAAAGTACCTATCTTACTTTGTGTAAATTCAAGTTAATCTATCTACCTATGTGGGATGGGCTAATCCCAAAGAAATTTAAATGTAATAGGGCATAGAGGGGGCATTGGGAATATTTTCATACAAAACTTTGAAGCCTAAGCGTCATGTCCTTGCCTTGTCATGTCAGTTACTATAGTATGAACGCGAGCTGTCATTCGGTCGAAATTGTACTAGACTTATTCCACTTGGAATAACTTTTGACTTTAAATTTTCCTCGCTTTGTCCCCTCTATGCCCTATTATATTTAAATCTCTTTGGCTAATCCATTAGCATGATGTATCGCACAAAAACATCTCTTCGGGTTCCCGCCAAAAAGCACTAAACATATATTTTTTTAGTTTATTGTTTGGCTACACGGCCTTTACCAAGTCTTTCTATTTGGTTAACATGATATAATGTAAACAATGTAATGAATCAATTGTTGCCAATAAAATGATGATTAGGAATATATTATGTTATTCCCTGATAATGTATCATAATGGTAGCTTAACATTGGTGAAAGAATTTTTAAAATGGGTTCAGTGGTTTTTGAGTTTATTCGTTACAAACGTTCAAAAATACTAATATTTCCTTTAAAATAGTGTAGATCACAATGATGACTCACTTATCGTTTAGGGAACAGATAATATAGATTAGTTGGAATTTCTGAATCGAGATAGGTACCTTCACTGCTTACTGAGTTAGTAAATTTTCAAACGAGTGAAAAACTCTGGCGGTAGTCTAGTCCAGTCACAACTATGATTCACAGATTAAATTGCTTTCCCTGAATGTTGGTAGTGAAACATTACTTGCCTAGTCATTTGTTTCTTAGAAAATACTTTTGTCATATCAGACCTTTGAGTATTAAACCAACCGGAGACGCCACTGACAGGCGTTCCCCTCTGCCAAAAAAAAGTGTCGGTCAACACGCATACCTGATAAATACAACTAGTTTTATTGAGTTCACGGAGTGCTTGGATTAGTGAATGTATTTGTGTGCATCTAGTTCAAGCTGGTGTTTAATTGTTTTGTCAAAAAATGCGTTTGTTACATTATTTGTGTTTGTTTCCTCGTCCCCCGCGCAGAAATCGGCAGACTTTTTTGCAAAGAAACTAGTGCGCGTGACGTCTCCTGTTGGTTTAATACTCAAAGTATCAGACAATTTACAATTTACTTACAAACTAAGTAGGTACTTTATTTAATATTTGTCTCAAATACCGATATAATATTGTCGTATGTTCGTAAAGTTTATTTTTATTTCACGCGGCCTTAAATTCAGGCGGATTGTTTAGGAATCTGTTTTAAACTACTTTATTTAAGTAAGTAATATTTGTCTCAAATACCGATGCTTACCGATATAGGTAATATAGTCTTATGTTCGTAGCGTTATCTATATCGGGCTACCTCCAAACTTCGACACTCTAGAAATCCGGCAAACAAAAGCAACACAATGATTGAAATCGACTCTAGCGCAGCGCATCTAACGTGAATGCGTCAGGTTATTGTATTTGCATTGCAACTGCAGTGCAGGATGCAATATTTATGGTTTAATATTTGCTGAAGCTTTGATGTTTATGAGTAGGAAACTAAATATGAAAGACATATTAAACTAAGATAATAATAGAAACTGAAAAGGAAATGGATTCTGAGGCATCTGTAACGCGTAGATATTTCGTACTCCATGGAGATCCCATGGTATACCTACGTGACTCACTACGTATCGCGAATTACATATAGTCTCCTTGCTATTCGCATTTTCATCATTGGAACTAATAAAACCTTGTATAACTCACTCACAACTATCGTCGGGCGATGACGTCACAAAATTACGTCTGGCACTCAAATTAGTATTAACTTCTTAGTTCATATTACGTTATCTATCTGTAGGCAAAACGAAGCGACCCTTATAATCCTTTGGAATGTTTATAAACAATTTGGACTGTCAAAACAAAAGAAGTTCGACTGGTAAAAGTATTTTAAAAACAAAGGCCGTAGCGTTAGACGGTTAGCCCCAAGGAAACTAGCAAGCGGACAAACAAGGAAGGAAGTTTCGTGATACAAATGCTAAATTTACTCACAAAACGCAGATCCAGACGTCAGCCAGCGCAGCGCACAGAGGAATGACTAACAATCAACAGACCACGGTGGGCGGTTGTACAAACGGAATTAAAACTCGATAATTCCAGACATGTGTACTTTACGTACAAGTTGCAATTGTATCCTCAAGGTATCTGGTCGTATTATTGCAATTAATTAACATTTTGGAATTGCGCAGCAAAAAGCGTGTGTGTATTACCTACGTACCTACACATCGACGCTGTACTATATAAGGCTATTAATCGTAATTATTATCGTAAACCATATTTACTAGTAAGACATGAGATTAAAAAGAGCTGACCTTGAGTTTCTTGCTGGTTCTTCTACATTTGGAACCAGCAACTCGTCGATGGAGATGGGCTGCTGTTTACATCTAGCTAATCTTCATGGACGAGTTTAGAGTGCCTCGTTATCAGACTTGACGTTTCTAAGTGTACCTTTAGTACCTACAGGAAATAAATGATTTTTGACTTTTGATAATATACGTATTTATGAAAGTGCTACGTAATTATTAGAATACTTAGTGAGGGCACAAATGTTCAAAAAATAAATTTCTTCCAGAACTACTATTGTATAGAATGACGTTACGCATTGCTGACAGTCGCATTTGGAACAATTAGGCCCATAATAAAGAAGGATCCTCAAACATAAAGCTTGAGAACAATTAGAAGAGGACAGTTTTATGGGATTGCTATAACGGCATCTCTTTCTGGAATTCTCAAGCTTAGTTTCGTTGGTTGAGAATATATTTTTGTTTTTTGAAATTCTCAAGCTTAGTTTCTTGGGTTGAGAATATATTTTTGTTTTCTGAAATTCTCAAGCTTAGTTTCGTTGGTTGAGAATATTTTTTTGTTACAAGTCTCAGTCTGATAGCAATTTTGTTCAAAATCCGACTGATAGTATCACTACTAAGTAGGTAATATTTAAAATGGCACATACATAGATAGCCTCTTAGGGAAGAACCTACTAAAATTGTTGTAAAGGTTCTAAGAAAAGAGGAATGCTAAATAGACATATGGATAGATTGTGTAGATAGAGGAAGATATGTGCAAAAAGGAAGAGAATTCAAATAATAAGACGAATTAAGAATTAAAATAAACTTGGAAATCATACATAACCCATCCTTGAGCAGTCTAAGGAATTGGAGTCTCACCTTGATATACAGTTTGAGTCTCCATAAAGTGCACATACGAGTATGAAAATGGGTGAAACTAGACACATTTTTATCGACGGAAAAAATGATAAAAAAAATCGAAGATTTTATTTTTTTATATTTTATAGATATTTTTTTCTTCTGATTACTAACTGTTGACTTTATGTAAAGAAACCGTTATAACTTTTAAACTATGAAGTATATCGTGGTAAAATAAAAACAGTAATGATGTCAAATAACAGAAGATACTAATAAAATAAGAAATAATAAAATGGGACAATCTAGAACGAAGCGTTGAATCGTGCACCCGGAATGACTTAGTTCAAATACTTATAGTAAACGTTGTGATATGGATAAAGATACGGGATTTTTGTTTTTTAAAGGTAATACGATGGACAATAACATAAAGTAATAAAAACTACATATAATATGGGCATTATTTAGAGAAATTTGATAATTAATTAAAAAAACACGAATAAAAATACAGATTTTCCTCAAAAAGTCCCTTTTTATTATTTCTTGGTGCCGTTTTTTGAATATTTTTTTATTTTATTAGTATCTTCTGTTATTTTACAGAATAACTGTTTTTATTTTATCACAATATACTTCTTAGTTAAAAAGTTATAACGTTTTATTTACATAAAGTCAACAGTACGTAATCAAAAGAAAAAATATTTATAAAAAAATAATTTAAAAAATCAGATTTTTTATATCATTTTTTCCGTCGATAAAAATGTGTCTAGTTTCACCCATTTTCATATGTGCACTTTATGGAGACTCACACTGTATAATAGTATTGAAGTTACTATATTTTTATACATAGAAAATGCCGAGGCCAAAACTCTAGATTAGTAGGTATAGTAAGAATATTTATGTTTCCGATTGGCCTTCTGGTATCCATGGTCATAGCTCAGGATTATAAAAAACATGAAACGCTAGCACCAAACGAACAATATCCACGGAATCAGTATTCCAAATTCAAAAAAATCTTGGCATGAATCAGGCATGGAAGTGGCGAGCCGTGAGCGGAATTTTTCATTAGAAATAATAATGGTGTAGGCCATATTCGCAGACCATTGTCCAAGCAGACCGGGTATGCGCACAGCTGACGAATTTCCGGCCTATTTGTGTTCACTTTTATGGCTTCGGACCTTATTTTGACGCTTGACGACCCTATAATTATGTGGCTTAAAAAGGTTTATTAACCTTTTTGGTGATTTAAATGTGTTTTTAAAACCCTTGTTAGTCCGGTATTTCATGTTTTGGTAATCTAACTATCACGGTATTATGACAATGCCTGTTTTTGTTTTAAACTAAGTGATAATGAGCGCTTCAACTTGTTTTTACAGAAATGGAAATCTTACTTAACTCCCCAAAAACATAGGTACCTACCTAACCTACTTCTATAGGTTGTGAAATTATTTGCTTTGTGATGACAACATTATAAGTTGTGACTTGTGAATAATTATTTACTGAGCATGGAATAACAACAGGATAATAGGCGTTTATGGAGGGTAATTCAATACACACTAGCTATTGTTTTATTATCTACTTATAAAGATTAATTAATTAATGATTGCGCATTTCAATAAACATTACTAAGCTACTTATATTCAGAAAACAACTGATCTTATAATGTCTCGACTCGCAACTTTATGAAGCGGTAATAAACTAACGGTCGATAACGGTCACTTTTTGCTAGCGTAATGTAATGACAATAAGGATTATTGTCGTAGTCGCCATCGCCTTCATCGTACAATTAGATACCGTACGTAGGTAATTAGGCAGTACATAATTTCCAATTTTGAAATTAGAATTCTTTTTCGTTTTTTCATTTCAAATACAAGCGAGCGAGGTTTATGAAAGAGTTCTTCAATTAACCAAAGTCGTTGCAAAAAAGATCAGAGCTGTTCCGAGCTCCTTTCTACCCCGCCCTAAACATGTCGGAATATGTCACAAGAGCAAAACTATAATTACCTACGCCTAATTATTTATTTATCAGCGGGCAATGCTCTTGAGGTCAAGAATCAGCCAGCAGCCGAATTTCATCGATCGAGATTTAAAGCCGTCAGAAGAAATTAGGTCAGGCGATACGGTGTCGATGTTTTACAAATTATAAACAACAAGCTTTTTCAAAAGTTGCCTATAAGTTATTCTCATAATATAATTTTCATTAAAATCCCTTTAGTAGTTTTTTGTGTGAAAGAGTAAAAAAAAACATTAATCCATCCTCACAAACGTTCGACTTTGCAAAAGGTACATAAATATTTTAACAGTGATTTTCATCATGTCTACCAAAAAAAGATTAGAGACGAAGAAGAAGAGAGAGAGATAAGCTAAGAGCAGTGATAGCCGGTTAAAGACCCTGCTTCACAAGATGATAATCAGTGAGGCTCGAGTTCGAATCCTGGCATGTACCAATGAGTTTTTCAAAAAACTTACGTACATACCTACCTATTTATCACTAGCTCGACAGTGAAGAAAAAACATTGTGAGAAAACCCGCATGCAGGTCCAAAGAATATCTCGTGAAAAGTCGGTAGATACATATATTCAAAAATTGAATATCTCTTCCGGCTCTGCCCCACACCCTCCGGACTATAAGATTATTTATTTTAGCAAAAAATATATAAACCTAATTATTTTCATAGGTACCAATAATTAAAGATGTTTATAAGACTCGTCTTATGTTTTAAAATAAAAGATACGGAACGGTGACAAGAAAAAAGTTGTTGACAAAAGAAGAGGGGATGTTGTTGAAAGAAAACTCTTGTCTCTTTGGCGCCACTAGAGACGTCCTTCAGACTGCCAATCAGAAATCAGCAACGCATTTTTTTTTAAATAAGTTCGATCTGTGCGCATAAATGTTTGCCTGAAAATGTCTATTGGTAAGTACAAAAAGATTCCACCAAATTTCCTCTGAGTTTTATTTCTAACAGAGTTCAAAAAAGAAGGCGCTTCTCAATTCGGTAGATTTTTTTAAATGATTGTTACCTCAGAACTTTGTCATTTTAAAACAGATTTCGATTTTTTTTTTATTTCAAAGGATTTACTTCCAGTTTCATTCAGTTAATTATAAAATCCTGTTCCGATTAAGAGATTCATGAGGAATTGCTGGAACTCCTCAATTTTATAGGCACACATATTAGTGATTTTGATATTTTCGGCATCATTTCAAGCATTAAGATTAATTATTTTGAAGAAGTTAACACCACAATGCGGAAAATTATAGACTACTTTCCTCGGCATTGCTATTATTGTTAACCTCCATAGAACATTATTATTGTTAGATTAATTCATTCTTGATTTTGCGAGCAGTTTGCCTGTATTTTTACCCTGAATATAATTAATAATAAATTATATAAATTTTGATTTTTTTAAATCTCTGTAAGTATGTATATTTAGCAGTTTATTACAATAAAAAAAAATTACATTGACTTCAAGAAAGTAGTCTACTCTCAAAAAGTTAATTGACATGTTGAATTAATAAAAAATAATTTCGGTTACATTACTTAGTACTTATCAATAATGTTAAATATTAGTATGTAAGTATTTTAGATGCCATGAATCTATATAGATTTAGTTAGGTATATGTTTTGTTTAAAAAAAAGTTTTGAAAACTTAAATTATTGTCCATCGTTATGAGAACTAGACTAATCAAAATCTAAGTGTTTCTAGTCTGCCGCCGCCGTCTGTTAGAAAGCATATCATTTGCCTTGCTCCAGTAAAAAAGTGTAAAAAGCGTACAATCACACCCGTTACACTTAAGTACTGGACATGAAAGTGGCTGAATGCAACAAATCTCAGTAGCCTTTCTAAGTTCAAAATAAAAGAGTTTGTGAAAATGGAACGATCACTTTTTATAACGATTGAAAGTTCTTAGTATCGCCTTTGTTATAAGTACTTTCGCAAAACCCTGTAATTTGCAATGATTTTAAGTAACATATTATTACTTACTTATTCAACTCAGTTCTCGTATTTTATGACAACATCGAGATATAAAAACTTAGGGTACTACATACAAAGAAAAAATCTCATGTAAAACATATAAGATTTACATAAATCAATTTTATCTACGTATTGTTGAAATAATTAACATCTACAACAAATACGACGAAAGATTCAGTTTCCAATGTATCTTCCTACCTACTCTAAACAAGGAAGTAATATTCACAACAAAGAAATATTTCTTCATCAAACGAAAACGCTGACGCGAAAAAAATTAAACACGCACGACATACTATTAAAAATATTGGCAAGTCAGCGAAGCCGTTATGACCAAAAAAAGGAAAAATTAAAAAGATCTGAAAAGTATCTTTATGCGTGCAATACAATAACCGTTAGACAATTAACTCGAGAGTAGGTAGTTAAAAAAGTTAATTGTTTTTTGTGTCAGTAAAAAAGGAAATTAAGTGCCTAAACATTACACAGCACCACATAAAATCTCCAATTAAAAAAATATAAAATTTAAATTTAAAAAGAAGTTGGTTTGACAGTTGCGATTTTAAATTTGAATTAAGAACTTACTTTTGCGCCGATCTGGTTCCCGCACTGGCCGGCTTGGAGGTGCACTATTTCCCTCATGTTGTGTGAATTTATGACAACTTATTAACTAGGAGGTTTGTTTATCGGTTTGCTCCCGCGAGCCGGTCCACACTGACTGGCCGAGGGAAGTGAATAGTGAAATAAAAGGAGCGATGCAGAGTGTTGTCGCTCGGGGGTTTGTGTGGACAGCTTCCAAATTTTACCAGATTTCGGGGAGTTTTTCTTGATTTTGTAAAAGTATTCAGTGTTTCAGATAAGTTCATGTTTTTCAAAAAGTATAATATAGGATAATTATTCTGTAAAAATATTGCTTCGTAGAAAGTTTCTTATTGATTGATTTATTTATTTATGGCATTCATGTTGTACATAAGATAAAATTACAGGAGAAGAGAGCATTGAGTAATAAATAAAACTGGGATCTGAAATATTATTTAAAACATAGATAATTATTATTGCGTACATTTAGTTATACATCACAATTTACTTTCAAGTTTAACTCATCTGAGGGTATTTCATAATTTTACGACAGTAACTAACCTTACCTAACTCTTTCTTCTTTTCACGTATGTCGGATGTTCTTTGGTATCGTGAATAAAAATAATTATTATACTAAAGGTGAAATGAAATTTTGGTAATTCTTCGAGTATGACGTGTGTAACCAAAAATTTTATTTTTTTTAAAAATTACAAGAAAATCATATCAAAACATATTATGTTTACTTCCAAAATTCATTAATTAGGTACAAGACTTATTGCTTATTTTTATTTAGTCTCAAAAAACTAAAAATCATAATTGAATATTCTAAAATTATTTTAAAACGATACGAAATCGCTTTGATGCTTAATTTAGGAATATTTTATTAATATTTTAATGACTCCTGCAAATAATCATGGCATGCTTCAGTCATGAGGATACAACGAAGAAGAAACCGTGCATGTCATGTAAAACAGCATTTTTTTTTCTTATTTAGAAATTCCAGGGTTTCGGGGGTAATTCCGCTCAAAGCTGGCAACATCGCGGCCATGATTCACCGCAAGTTCAAGCACATCGGCCGCCGCGCCACACGAACCATAAATTGTACTTCTACCGCTAATTGTTATCAACTGCATTACTATTACTTGGCATTTCGCCGCTAAAAATGCGGTCAATATTTCTCTGGAAATGTGTACATAATAGATACAAGACTGGTAACTTTTAAAAAAGGAATATGTTTCAGATCTAGGTAGACTGTGATAGTAAATATATATTAGTTTGGTCTTCGTAAAATTAAAATCAATATGTACCTAATAATATTTGTAATTTTTAGGGTTCCGTACCCAAAGGGTAAAACGGGAGTCTATTACTAAGACTCCGCTGTCCGTCCGTCTATCTGTTCGTGTACATGTAATGAGACAATGACAAAAACTTTAATAGGAGATACCTATGTCGATTTAAACTTTAAAAAAATATTCAAGATAACATATTGACACTGGTCGCAATCGGTAAAAAAAGGAAAGTTTGTTGAAAATAACAATGAAAGAAAAAGGAAATTCTACAACCCTCTGACCTACCTGCTTTAGTAAATATAAATATTCAAAAGTACGAAAAGGCACGAAGGAACTTATCTTGGTGAAAAAGTACATCCTATAGAATCATTAATTTCATATGACTGAAAGTCACAAAAGTTCAATGACAATGAGTTAAATAAAACAAATCTATCTACCTAGACTGATGTGAAATAAAATGACTGTCTAAAAGAAAATTGCTGAGGTTACCATCATAATTTCTCTGGAGGTCTTAATGGCTGCCAAACAATGGCCTCGCGGTAATGGCCAACCACCATCACGCCACTTTGATGCAAGCGCGAAATTAACTGTCTCCTGCGTTTACCTGACTATCGTCTATTTTTTTTTTAAGAAATCTGACGTTTTAAGCACAGAAAAAAAAGAAAATGAAAAAAATGTTGGTTATTACTGAAATGACACCTGTCGGAAGATGATTTCCTTCACTTTTTGAAAAACTAATGATGTATAAGTGAATTTGGACTGGACACGAATGAGAAGCGGGCTTCTTTATCCACTGCTCCATAGGTTACAATTTACTTACTTATAATACATAGATTAAGGCCCTAGATTATTATTTGAACGAGTCGTTTGTTGAACTCAGACTGTAACAAATTATTTTTACAAATTGGATTGGCGAAGATAATAATTATTAAAATTAATTACAATTTCGACTAAAAAGACTTTCAGACAATCTTTCTTTTTAATTACTGTATGATCTAAGTACTTTCTACATATTTCTACTCTCTCGAGACAAAGTTTTATGTGCATAAAATGAACATTGAACATGTTTGCTACTATCGTGTGAGGACGACTAAAGCCGTATACAGAAAGAAAGCCGAAAGCTTGTCGGCGCCGATGGGCGCCGATCGGCGCCCATCGGCGCCGGTCCATTCTACAGAAAGCAAGCAGATTGAAGCAGAGCGAGCAAAATGTCGTACGATGATTGGCGGGCGGCACCAGCGCCGACCGGCGCGAGTCGGCGCCCATCAGCGCTTGTTCATATAAATGCCTCCGCCGGTTACCTGCGTAGACCGGCGCCTGTAGGCGCCGATAGGCGCCGATCGGCGCCGACTCGCGCCGGTCGGCGCTGGTGCCGCCCGCCAATCATCGTACGACATTTTGCTCGCTCTGCTTCAATCTGCTTGCTTTCTGTAGAATGGACCGGCGCCGATGGGCGCCGGTCGGCGCCGATGGGTTTTCGGCTTTCTTTCTGTATACGGCTCTAGGCGTACTTACATCGACCAAATCGGCGATGTTATTGAAGAAAAGTCAGATAAAGAGTACCCGAAACTGATAACCATGCATGAGTCATTTAATGGATGTGGAGGAAGCACGAGAGATTTGCCAGGTTCATAGCAAGTGGCAGTCTATTGTCTCTGCCTACCCCAATCTGAAATAGGTGAGATTATGTATGTAACCTTTCACCAAATAATCTGGTGATTAACCAGCAAAATGTCTTTACTTGAGTGTATAAGATACCTTATATTTTGAGAGTCATAATTTTAGCGTCAGTGTGCTACAGTCGTCCCTCTGAGAATTGACACAGTTAACAACTTTCTCGGGCGATTATTATTTGCTAATTCCCATGGGGATTACCTTCTTTCGTTGTACGTGTATATAGAGAGCTGTTTTGTATAAATTGAAATAGTTTTTTTTATAGTGTAGGTGGAATTTTTTTTTTCAAGCAAGCAATCAGTAATTGATATTAGATCTTTACGTCTACGCTAATCTATCTATGTAGGTATATCAAATCAAATCAAATGTTTTTATTCAATGTAGGGGCTTATAAAAGCGCGGTCTGAAGGGGGGGGTCACAGGGGACATGACCCCCCCCCCCCCAAAATCTAAGGTCAAATTGAAAAATCTAAAAAATTTGCCAAATAATAAAAGGAATTTCTACGCTTAGTCGCTTAGGCGTGTAAAAACGTTTGAGACAGGTTTAGCTCTTCTAAACATTCACCTGGAAATAGTAGGGAGACCGAGGGGTTTTGAAACAGAGGTTAGTTGAAACAGCGCTGATTACGAGGAGCTTGTAACTGTTAGAGAGGTGGCCACTTCCAAAATCAACCAACTTTTAAGTGCACGTCATCCTTAAGTACACATCCGAGACTCAATGCGCACGGTTGCGTCGTCGGTAGCTCACCCGTCGCAAAAATCGCCGAAAGTAAGTTTAAAACCGTTTTTTTCGGGACCTATATTTTCATAACCCAATAATATTTTGATTTTAATTATATATGTATGGAAAGTTAATTTACTCAAGTTTGAATTTACTGGCCACGTACTTGTAATTTCTTCGTATTTTTTTTATTATATTTAATTTTGTCAACTTTGGGGTTATTTTTAGGCCTGAGGGGATTTGAAACAGGCTGTTTCAATTCACCTCGCGTAGGTTTTATTAGACAGTTTTGCCTCATAATGGTGTGGTATACATATATATTTTTCTGTTTATTTTATTCCAGTATCCCTACAAATTATAAAAAGAAGTATGGCTAGTCTCTAAATATACGAACTCGTATCATGAAAACTTACATTTCATCATAAAAGTCTGTGACGCGGTTTCTAGAAATACCTTCACTTGTGTAATGCAAATTTTTCGATAAGCATAAACTAAAACATAAACAAAACTAAAACATTATAGTTTTTCATCAAAATGAATACTTAATATAACGCCAAAACATTTGAAATGAAGCTGTATGGACATTCAAAGAGGTTAATTTAAAAAAACTTGTAAAGCAAACTTTGATTTTATTTTTAATTAATAAACTATTTACAAGAAATTATTATTTATTTAAGATTGAAAATAAAAATAAATAAAACTTGCTCGATACTGTTTCAAATATTGTTGTATAAATAATAATACTACTTTGTCAGACATCATTTACAGAACACGTAGATATTTAGTCTTTGACTAGGCTAAAAAAACTAGTGTCTGGTACTATGAGTTTTTTTTAAATATAAACACTTTCATAAATTCTCGCGTAAACACCCAGACACAAAGTCAACAGACATGTGTGACAAATATTGTCCCCGGGTGGGAATCCTACGCGCTCACCTTTGACTCAGAAGGTATGGTCATTAACAGCTGAGCCAACGTCCCTATAAATTATACTATCATCTCTAATGTATGGCCCTCAAATCCATTAAAAAAACAGCTGTTTCAATTCACCTAGACCCCTGTTTCAACTTACCTCGGCATAAGGAGAGTTGAAACAGAATGACTTATTACGTTCAAATCGATTTTTTGTCACAGATTTTACTGTTAGCCATTCTTTGTGGCCATTATCTGAAAATATAAGAAACAAACTATCGATTGAGCCTAAATTCACGCGGTTTGTGCTCTTAGATTTTTGTTTATGAAGCATTATGTAAAATTTGTTTCAACTCCCCTAGGTCTCCCCTACCATACGTCCCAAATATTATCATCCGATTCGCAAATACAAAAAAGCGACTTCCATTTGTTTTATAGGTAATGTATAAAATAAAATTGTGTCTTTTGCAATAATGTTTATTTTATTCCAGTGACTAAGGGATATCTATTTTTTATTAGTGTAGTGAGTGAGCCCCTCCAAAATTTCAGACTGCGACCGCGCCTGCCTCTCATTGAAAGTCATTGTGACTTCACTAGGTAGGTGAACAAGTAGATTCCTTTCATGACCTAGACGTCAGATAAGAAAAGGATTTTGCAAAATTCGCACGGGAACGGGAGAAGATATCGGTCGCCTTCTATATGTCTACTTACTAATATTATGAAGAGGAAAGATTTGGTTTTTGTTTGTTTGTTGGTATTGAATAGGCTCCGAAACTATTGGACCGATTTTAAAAATTCCCTTGCCAATGGAAAGCTTATTTTTCTAGATAAAATCGCTGAGAAAAGCTATAGTCGACAATAACATTCGTTGTTAATATACTTAGACCACTAAAACTGACATCAAAACTATTAAAATACTTTTCCATAGTGTCCATGTTTCTAGTTATTATCATTAGGTAATACTATCCTAGCTAATCTGATACCTACCTATTGCTAATAGAATTTAATGTCAAAGTTTTAAATGTCTCAGAGTTCTTCAAACTGGTTTCTTTAGACTCTCAATTTAAAGCCAGTTTAAAATCTTTAAAATAATAATAAAAGTTGTACTATTTTACATAATATCTTTTGGCCTATGAATAAAAAGTTTTAACTAACTTTGGAAACTTAGAATCTGGTATAGGTATGCAAATAAAATCAGACCAAGTGCAAGGTCCGTACAGTAGATATTTGAGTTCGGCATAATACCTATTAAATCTTAAATAAACGTGTTTTCGTTCAATCAATTCCGGTTTCAACAGGCGAGACCGACTTACTAATAAGGCGGTTTTTTTATTTTATATTTTGCACTACAATCTCACTATGTTTGCCGGTGTTCGTATATCCGTTTATCTCATCGTATCGTCTGTATAAAAAAATGAAAATCGAAAATGGCGTGAATTGCTTCGAGAAAAGGATGGAACGGCCGTGCCGCTTTTTGCTCGACTTGGCGGGGGCACTGCCGTGCCCCCAGATTATGAGTAACCCCCTTAGTTTTAGTTTTTTCATTACTTTTTAAGATATTATCAGCCATAGAAACAAAAATTCAGTAAAATTTTAAACCGACTAGATAGAAACCCTTTAAACCGACTAGATAGAAACCTTTCAAGAGAACAGCGTCAGCCTTGTCAGCCCATTTGCTTTTACTTTTTATATATTGTTTTATTCTTAATACAAATGTTAATCTAAGTTCACAACTGATAAGTTTTAATTAATACATTTCTTTTCTTTGACCTCACGCATTTTATATTTCCGTAGGTATGTACAGTCAACTACAAAGTCATAGACAAAGGTCTGTGTAGATATGTGCATGTAAAAAAATAAATAATCTCACGCCTTTCATCCCCGAGGGGGTAGGCAGAGGTATTCCATTACTGGATATACCCACATTTCACGAGATTTATTGGACCCCTAAACGTGATAGGTGGTGAGCCCATCGCCGGACCGGGTCTGTTTACACATGTCTCAGAATTAATTCTGAGACCTGTGGGTTTCCTCACGATGTTTTTCTTCACCGTCGAGCTAGTGATAAATATGTAGTTATGTGCATGTACAATGTACATAATATGGTATGCATGAATGTGTATCTGTTTTTTTTTTATTCCTTATGGAAGCGTTGGCTTCAATTCATTATGCCAATGCTCATCAACAGTACAGCACCGTTACATAGTCTGAGGCCGTCTCGCGGAACAAAAACACAGCATTGTTCACACAGACGGACGGACAGGTCGCGGTCATGGCAATTCCGATCGATCTTGCAAAACATCTAGCTACTCGTATCCATTAATATTTGTCATTTTCTACCTATAAGAAACATTATGGTTAATTTCAAAAATGTTCATGTCATACCAGCTACTATTGTTCACCTAGCCTGCTACTTATGAAATTGGAAATCATGTGAATTTCATTTCATTCCGTAGCAAGTGTGATTTTTCATCGTAATTTCAAGTCATTGCCTGTTAAATTTCACAGGTGAAATCATAATTATGAGAAAATAAATCCTATCAGCAAATCTATAAAATGAATCCCTTTTTCCCTTGGTCACGGCATCACGCGTTAATGGCTGAACCGATTTGGTTGAAAGTTGGTGGGGAGGTAGCTTAGAACCAGGAGACGGACATAGGATACTTTTTATTCCGATATTCCCACGGGAACGGGAACTACGCGGGTGAAATCGACCGAAAAATGAATTAGCATAGCTGAATTTAATTAATATACCTATGGAAATCGTACCATTATTGCTCTTTATTTAAGAAAATCGGTTAGATAGATACAACTAAAGTACGAAGGCATCATGTTTTTTTTTTATATTAATATTATATTAAATGTTATGTTAAAGAGCCTGCCGAAAATCAGTGAGGCTCGGGTTCGAATCCTAGCATGTACCAATGAGTTTTTCAAAATCTTATGTACATATTTATCACTAGCTCGATGGTGAAGGAAAACATCGTGAGGAAACCCGCAGGTCTCAGAATTAATTCTGAGACAGTGTAAACAGACCCGGTCCGGCGATGGGCTCACCACCTATCACGTTTAGGGGTCCAATGTATCTCGTCAAATGTGGGTATATCCAGTAATGGAATACCTCTGCCTACCCCCTCGGGGATGAAAGGCGTGAGATTTTTTATTTATGAATAATTACGCTTATTCTGTTACGCGTTGCATCAAAGTCCAGTCTATATGTATTTTTCTGTCTGTCTGGATTTTTTATCAGCGTGGTTTGTGACCTTGAATTCTAGAACTTGATTACTTTTCGCTGGCAGCCTGTCAGTGTATCTTGAAAAAAATAAGCAAAAACGCAAACATACGAAACTCCTGACTGGAGTAGGAACTCTTTTTAATTTCAAGGAAGGGTTCTGTATCCGTATTAGGAATATGCGAAATGAGAAGGGTAGGTACCTATTACAAATGAATATTTCAGCGTTAAAAAAAATTAAGAGAAAAACTTTTATTTGTGTTTTTCACAAGAATTCACAGGAATATATTGCAGGATTTTAATTTATTTATTTAAGAAAATCAGTAGCATCTTTAATATAATAGGAGGTAGCCTATACTTATAATATCACAGAATATATAGGTATACCTAACAAAAAGCTAAATAAGTATCTTACCTAGCCTCGCAAAATTTTCTAGCCTGCGCAGACGACAGACTTTGTCCCAGGACAAATTCCCCCGAATCGTATAAAAATATGTCCGTCTCTTTTTGTCCTGTACCGCCCCTCGGTGTCCGCGATTATTCGGGGGACTTTTTGTACGCCATACTTTTAATCCCTCGTGTGCGTTACTCGATACAGTTGTAAGCGTTCTATTTTGGCGGACAAAAAAATACGGGGACAAAAGTGTGTCGTTTGCGCAGGCTACAATGTGACAAACATTTTGTCGATATAAAAATTACCTACATTGAAAGTACCTACCTACCTAATCATTTTATTTCGCCGATTTCAAATTTCAGATCAGAGATGTTTCTTTTTTATAAGCTTATTCATAGGCAAGGCAAGGATCAGTTTATCTGTATGGCAATGTTTAGGTACATACCTACCTACCTATTACTGGATGATTTTTTTTACCGCCTGGAAAAAAATATGACGTATAAGGTATCTAGAGCCGAAGTTATACACGAGATTAATTGTTAAATATACTTAGTCATGTTTAATGCAATTTCCAAAATCTAGAAAACTACGCACAGTACTACGCGCTGCAGGCGGTTGTAGGCAAATTGCGCATAAATGGAAGCTACGAGCCTGTTTCTTTTTAAAAGACTATTTCAAATATTTCAGTGTGTATTATTGACTACAATTGAGTAATGTATATTAGTTAAAGCAAGAAAAAAATTTTTTGGGAAAAAATAATGTTAAGTTACATTGCCAAATGAATCTGTTACACTTACCTATCACACCACATTTTTTTCCAGACTATAAAAAAAGTCACCCTGTATACCTACTAGTCCTACTACGTTCAATGGAAGTATTTTTAATAGGACGGTGAACTAGGCATTGGCTCCGCGCCAGACAGCCGTAATTCACAGCGGTTTATCCTCCACCAATTCTAGGTTTATAATCAGGAAATTGTAAAGTTTATGATCACAATGAAGATGACTGGTAATGCAAAGATGGTATCGGATCTCGAATGGTGTGATTCTGTTTGTGTGGTAATGGGATATATTTCATTTCATGTACTTTAGCATAGTTTAATAGATTTATTTACATACAAAAACTTTAGTAGCTTTAGAGAAAACAGAGAAAAATGAATTTTTTTTTGTATCTCTATTTTATCTATGCACCTACTGTGTATTATTATTATGTGCAAAATAAGTAAGTACCTAGGTACATACATATCTTACCTCAAATAGCTCTTAAAATTAAGGCCAAGGCTCGAGCTCGGATAATATTATACTTATAGCTTATATTACTCCCTGACAAAGAGATTTAAATATTATTATATTTTAATCTCTTTGCTGCCTGATAATGTATCTTTCCATTGGTGGATTTTATTGGTTTAACATACAAACTCATTTTTATAGAATACTACATAAGTAGTTAGGATATAATAATAAAATATAATAAAAATAAGTCGGGTTTTCCTTCCTGACGCTATAACTCCTGAACGCACGAACCGATTTCCACGGTTTTGCATTCGTTGGAAAGGTCTCGGGCTCCGTGAGGTTTATAGCAAAGAAAATTCAGGAAAAAATTCAACAGAAAAGCGGGAAATCTTATAAGCATTGCACCCGTGCGAAGCCGGGGCGGGTCGCTAGTAAAATATATTATTACATATACTTATAAATGTCTCGAAATGTCTAGTGTAGTTCTACTTTGTAAATTTATTTATGTAAGGAAAACCAACAGTCATATCAAACATTATAGTTAAAAATATTATAAACAAAGTAGGAAAATTACAGGTTTTCACAGATGGAAAAAGAATAGAAAACAAAAATATCTACTGACAGAAAATTAACTCATGTACTACCTACGTACAACAAGAAAGCATTAGGTTAAATATTTGGTAACTTATAAGTTTAAACGCCAACTGTAAAAGAAGAGATTACAAACTATTCAGCAAAGTACAAAATTCGACGATCACACCATGCAAATTCTCTGGCAACAAAACTACTGGACAGTACTACAGATGTGATGAGACTTAAAAGGCGTCAAATCCTACAACCTAATTAAAAACAACAGAGGAAAATTAAATGAAAAGGATGTAGTCAATGGACTGCTTCCTTCCATGTGGCGATAATGACGAAGATGACAAGATCTGATAAAGGCTTAACAGCTGATTGCAGATAGAAAAAGAAAAAAAAAACTTATGAGTTTGGTACATTTTAGGCAAATGAAATGAAATAAAAACTATAGCTACCCGAACATCGCTCACGGAAAGTTTTGTAAAAACAAATTTAAACTATGTTTTCTTTTCTTCGAACTTCCGCCAAAAGTTCAGTTTGTTTACAAGCCAATACCCTAGCATCTGTTTCACTCATCAATTCACAAATTAAAACGTTTATAGTGTTTTTAACACCGATAGAAGCGATCGCAAATAAAGACAGTGGAAGTTACCATGGGTATTTTCTGTCAATTTCCATTTCTCGCTTAGAAATTCAATCCTATAAATGCTGTTTGCACGATGGTTAAATCTGTCATTATATTTTAACTAGTTTAATGTTTGTTCGGAAGGAATCTTGAAACTCAATTTTAAACAGATATCTGAGCTGAAATTTTTGTATATAATATGTACACGATTACTTTGAAAAATAAAAAAAAAAAAAAATCTCACGCCTTTTATCCCCGAGGGGGTACGCAGAGGTATTCCATTACTGGATATACCCACATTTCACGAGATATATTGGACCACTAAACGTGATAGGTGGTGAGCCCATCGTCGGACGTCTATTTACACATGTCTCAGAATTAATTCTGAGACCTGCGGGTTTCCTCACGATGTTTTCCTTCACCGTCGAGCTAGTGATAAATATGTATACGTAAGTTTTTTAAAAACTCATTGGTACATGACAGGATTCGAACCCGAGCCTCACTGATTTTCGGCCGGCTCTTTAACCTTACTTACTTTGAGTTGCATGATTATAATTTACAAAAGACAATGTCAGTGCTTCTATGGAGTTCTTTTCTTTTCTTCTGGAACTTATTCTAAAACTTTATTATTATTTCTAAGAAGTTACGTTATTTGTGATTCAATAACAGCATTATTTCTAATGATTAAAGTGAGAACTTTGATTAAAACTAGGAAGGATCGGGAAAAAACTAAATGATGCGGGGAAACGGTCGGTCGCTAACGCTTCAATCATCCTTTCCCAAGCACTATAAAACTCATTTCCCCTCAAACTGAATATCCGTTGGCTACTTCGCCGGAGATCTTAAAAAAACAACCGCCGTCTCGTCCCCAAATAGAAACGCATCCCTGCTTTCTGTCAAAAAACAAAACAACTCGACCACTAAGTTGATACTTTGTGCCAAAACGACTTTATGTCTATAGTGTTTGGGTGCATATTGATTCAAAATCGAAAATATCAGTTGGTCTGATTCTATTCCTGCACCGTGTGACAAAAGGAAGTTATGGCTTAAGACTAGACATTCTTGAAATTGGAATGTTACTAAAATAACAGATTTTCAAGAAGATCGCCATCTCTTCTCGTAAAAGGGATGTGCGTCTGCCTGAGAACCGGGCTCAGGTGAACGCTGTGATTATAACTAGGTCCAAACTACAAAACTATGTTAAATAGCCCCTTAGCAATGTATTTCCCATAAGTCACGCATGTAAATTATCTTTTGGTATTGCAATAAACAGATATACATGGTCATTTTAAATGAAGTGCAAATATTTAATGGATATTAAAATAAGTATCCATTAAATTAAATTGCTCGACGGTGAAGGAAAACATCGTGCGTGAAGAAACCCGCAAGAATGAATTCTAATACATGTGTAACAGACCCGCAGGCGTACTCACGGAGCTTCGATATTCGATATTCGACTTGAGTCAAAGATTCAGAGATGCCGGTATCGAAAACGAATGTCATATTTGACATAAGGATTCGGACAATTTGCCGTGGCTGTCAGAACGCCTAGAATACAGTTTCCGAAGTCGATAGACTCGACTTCGGAAAATTTTTCACTCGATCTGAATCGAACGGAAACGGTGTCGAGCCTCCGTGAATACGCCTGCCGCGGTGCGGCGATGGGCTCACCACCTATCACGTTTAGGGGTACAACAAAGATATTAAAGTAAGGATGAGTTATATTCATACTGCTTGCGTTTGAAAATTGATCCCCTACGAGTGTGCTACAACATAGTACATACTACTTCTTAGCGTATTTATAGGATACAACAATGACGGGGAAAGATGATACGGAACGAATAATAAAGAAAAAGACAGCTATCTGTTAAGAGTTGTGCTTAAAATTCGACTTGAAATACAATGCGACTAAATAAAATGTGGTTAATTAACTACATTTGTCGGCCTCATTTTCCGTGCTCTAGTAACATATCTACTTACGTCTTTCTATATATAATATCTTTGGGGTCCAAAGAATATCTGGTGAAAAGTGGGTTTATCCAGAAATGGAATACCTCTGCCTACCCCCTCGGGGATTTAAGGCGTAAGATTATTAAAATTATTATTTAAATATTTAAAAATATAGATACAAGAAACTATTTTCGGCATCGATATTTATACTTTACAAGATAGCATTCGATTATTATAATAGTACATTATGATATAAGTGCGGTAGGTTGAAAATTACAGCCGAGGCGATATTGCTAGCCCGAGCCGTAGGCGAGGGCTACAAGTAAGCAGAGGCTGTAATTATCAAAGCGCACGTATGTCATACGACGTTTTATAACACATTTGCGAGGAAATAAAATAAAACTCCGACTATGATAAACGAATAAAAACAATACAGCGTTAAAAAAAAGCGCGCGGCGGGCATCATAATTTTTTTTTAGGCAAATGCACAAAAAACAGCCAGTATTACAAAGTCAATTAATATTTTTGTGTTTTGTTACAGATTAATTGGTTGTAATTTACTGTCAAAATTAATTAAATTAAATAATTATGTACATAAATAATTCCTTATTATATTTTATCTCCCAAATTTAATGTTAATCATAAAATGTTGACAACTTTTTTGACATAAAAACTCTTTGCTGAGATTTTAAAAGTACCGTTCGTTTTTAGACGGAGCATCTTGATAAACCGTGCGTTTTACTTTACACTTACCGCACTTGGGCGTAATGAGATACAATACGATATTGAAATTGGTGAAATAAGACACCTTTTACGAGCAAATGTGTTATAAAAAAATTAAAACAATCTAACACGCTGTACCTACATAAACAAAACACGCACACTACCCAATAAAAAATTGCGCGAAAATAACAAATTAAATTTAAAAAAGCCGACAAAAGTGGCGTTTTAGGGCGGTATTGTGTGTGAGGGTTTATGCAAAGCATGTTCAAAAAAATTTTTTTTTGTTAGAAAAAAAAAACGTCTTTTTTTTTTCTCTTTATATGTTAAAATTCTATTTCTCTTACAGATATGTAGGTACCTACCCTGAAAATATTTGAACTTTATTTAAAATTACCTTGTATTTTACGGTGCGAAAAATACCGACATTTCGCCAGTATATTTTTATGACTCCTAAACATCACAAGTGATCAACGTTTTCCATCACCGTTGAGATTAATATGTGCTGCATATGTAGTTATGTACACAAAGTGAAGACTCTTGAGTTATCATAAGTACATAGTTTGTTTGAGAGCAGTGATAGCCCGCACGGTTAAAGAGCCGACCGAAAATCAGTGAAGCTCGGGTTCGAATCCTGGCATGCACCAATGAGTTTTTCAAAAACTTACGTACATATTTATCACTAGCTCGATGGTGAACGAAAACATCGTGAGGAAACCCGCAGGTCTCAGAATTAATTCTGAGACATGTGTAAACAGACCCGGCCCGGCGATGGGCTGACCACCTATCATGTTTAGGGGTCCAATATATCTCGTGAAATGTGTGTATATTATATCCAGTAATAGAATACCTCTGCCTACCCCCTCGGGGATAAAAGGCGTGAGATTTATTATTTTATAGTTTGTTAGACGCAGGGTAGAGTGCCCTACGACTCCCCTCTCCAGTCCAGTGAATGCTGTCAAGCCATAAGGGCAAACAGCATAAATTCAATTCGAAAAAAATATGGCTGTTTTCCAACGGGCTATAACAGCTTCTATTGACCCTGAACTACGCTAACACACTAATAGGTACCCAATATTTTCGGAAACCGGTAGGTGCCCCACAGATGAAAATAATTATGATATAGACTTGTTTACAAGTGACTCATTGGTTCCTCTCGATGCGATTTGACTGCACGTAACTACATCTTTATTCCAATGGTTTTTATTTTTAAATTTTTCCTGAAAGAAGCCATTTTAAGATGTTTTTAGTGATGTGATAGTGTTTTTTTTATTTGGTAAAACAGTAAAGTTTTGTGCACAAATCCCCTTCGAGCTACCGCTCGAAACCGGCTTGCGAGATTAAACGAATCAAAAAAAAAAAAAAAGTCAAAATGTTTTATTCAAAATAGGAACTTACAAGTCCACTTATTGAACGTCATTTCAATTCCACCGCTTCAGCATGCATGGTTGAGGAGAAGAATACAATTATTCTCCAGATGTCGCAGCTGCTGGAGGACCTGGCTGTGCAGCTGTTCGACGCAGGCGCGGTGCGGCTGGGAGACATTGAAGCAAAGGTCGGGAGAAGGACTCCGGTGTACTTCGACCTGCGGGTGGTCGTGTCGCATCCTCGCATTATGGTAAGGAAATGCTAAAGACTAGATCACACAATGGCGAAGCGACATGCCTTCTGTGTCCATTCTCCAGTCACGGCTAAGACTACCACTCGGCGTCTCTTCGCGTGTCTCTATGATTAGCAGGGGCACAGTGGTGAGATACCTAATCGATGCTACACTACCGATCATATTTTTCTTTACCATGACATTGGTGAAAATCACCAAAACGTTGGAAACTGGAAAGTCATTATTTCTTAAAAGAAAAAGAATGCCGAAGTTCGGCTGCTAATTGGACTTAACGTACGCCAAAATCGCGGCGCAGTTTCGGCATGAAATGCATCGTTAGTGAGGATGAGTTCTTACCGTTTTCGGCCATGGCGACCATTTCGACTCTCTTAGTCAGCTTGGCGACGCTAGTGTGCCCGAATATGGCTAATGTTGCTGATCTTTGCGGCACACTCCCTTGCGCAGTAAGGGCACGTTAGCACGCCGTTATCATAGGTAAACTACTCGTATTAGTTACCTAATGGTAATGCTGGCCGGGGCGGCCTCTTTACAATACCACGTTAGGTATACCAGGCGTTGGTAGCGGCAACAGTTTTTTTTATTTCTTCAAATTACCTTGTTAACGTAGTAGTTCAACATTTTGAGAAGTGATTGTGAGAAGTGGTAATGTTGCGAAGTTGTCATTATGAGGTGAAACGAGTTCGTTTTCGTACACAGATGGCGATAGCGCAACAGCTCCAGAAATTGGCGTCAGAAGTAATCCACGACCTCCTCTGCGGCGAGCCCTACGCCGCTCTCCCTCTCACAGCCGTCATGTCAGTCAACTCCAACACCCCGATGATCATGAAGAGAAAAGAAACAAAACTATACGCCACAAAAAAGATATTAGAAGGCGTCTATGAAAAGAACCAGAAATGCTTAGTAGTGGAAGATGTGGTGCATTCTGGCTGCAGTCTGCTAGAAGCAGTTGGTACGTTGAGAAACGAAGGTTTGAATGTCACCCACGCTGTCGTAGTTCTCGACAGGGACCAAGGTGGCGTTAGTGCGCTGAAAGCAAATGGCGTCGAAGTGAAATCGCTGTTTACTCTTTCCAATTTGGTCGTAATTCTCAAAAATGCTGGCAAAATAAACAAGGATACTGTTGATTTAATTTTAGAGCACATAAGGGAATGCAAGTTTGGGATGAAGGATAATCTAGACTAGATTAAGCATTGCACTTTAAAATATAATAGTCGATGTCAAAAAATATGGGAATTAGGTAAAACATGCAAATTGAATGAGAAATTGAATGTTTGGGATGTCTCTTACTGATGGTCAGCTAAAATTGCTGGAGGAACCTATCACACACCTATCTGTATTAAAAACCCATCTTTCATTAAATTTAGTTATGTTATTCAGTTGTTTTATTTTCTTCTTGAGTTGCAGGTGTCCATGGGCGACGGTATTTAGTCATTTACCATCTGATGCCCTAAATAGAAATATATACCTAATAACATAAATATATATAGTGCCATAAATATCATAAGTAGTGAAGCAATTCGAAGTTTAATAGGTTTCCTCTCGATGTTTTTCTTCGCCGTTGAGATAAATATGTATATTATGCCTATGTAAGTTTCAAATAAATTTATTGTTAGGTACCACGTATGGTAAAAGACTCTGTAGTTTGTTAGACGCAGAGTAGAGTCACAGTATAACAAATAGTACTAGCGTAGTAGAGTGCCCTACGCACTCCCCTCCCCAGTCCCGTAAATGCTGTCAAGCCATTATGGCAAACAGCTTATAGTCATTTCATAAAAATAGTAACCTGTCTTCCAACGAGCTATCAAAGCGTCAACGGAAAATCATGTTCAGCTTTTATTGACCCTGAACTAAGCTAACACACTAATAGAACCAATTCTCCCATTTATTATCGGAAACCGGTAGGTGTCCGACAGAACATCCATTGAAAATAATTATGATAGACTTGTTTACTGAGTGATTCATTGGTTCCTCTCGATGCGACTTGACTGCACGTATCTTTATTACTAAAAAGTTTTTATATTTAAAAAAGTTTTTATTCATAAATACTTAGTAATAAAGTTTTTGTTGCTCGCGTTTTCCCAAAATCCGCCATTTTGAGGGTTTAGTGATGTGACAGTGTTTTTTTTTTATTTGACAAAACAGTAAAGTGTTGTGCAATCGGTCGTCTTTCTAGGAACAAGTTTGTAAAGAAAGTAAGTTTAATAATAATTTACTTCGGATATCATCTATAATTTGTTAGTAGGTAAGTAGCTACGTTAGTAACAATATAATCACTATACATAGTATAAAACAAAGTCGCTTTCTCTGTCCCTATATCCCTATGTCCTTATGTCCCTTTGTATGCTTAAATCTTTAAAACTACGCAACGGATTTTGATGCGGTTTTTTTTAAAAGATAGAGTGATTCAAGAGGAAGGTTTTAGTATAAGCATTGTACCCGTGCGAAACCGGGGCGGGTCGCTAGTCTATAATATAAAAATGAATCGCAAAATGTGTTGGTAAGCGCATAACTCAACGCCTGAACCAATTTTCCCAATTCTTTTTTTTAAATGTTCGTTGAAGTTCAAAGATGGTTTTTACGGCGAGAAAAATTCAAATAATTGCCGGAAAAACCCTAAAAACACGCGGGAACGGAAACGGGAACTACGCGGGTGAAACCGCGGGGCGCTGCTAGTAAATAATAAAAACACGAACTTCCTGACACTAGCTACAATCATGGACTAACCTACCTGACTACGTGTAGGCGACAGGCGCATTCAGTGCTACATAAACAATGATGTTAAATATAAAAAGAGGTAGATTTCGTACTACAGCGCGATAACTGAGGCCGATAAATGTTGCTAATTAGCGCAATACTGTTTAGTCGCGTTATAGCAGCGCATGAGTAAGCGCGTGCCGAATGTGCCTATCATAACTACTCGCGATATTCTCAAAATGCCGCATTGTGTACTGCGAAAATGCAAAAACTATGGTATAAAAATAAAAAAGGACCAAGGAGTTACATACCACGCGTAAATACATAAAAATGTCGTCATATTTTAATATTTTATCAAAATTACATCATATTATTAAATATTTGAAATTATGGTTGAAAAGGGATAGCGAAAATGGACGGCAACTGCAGTGCGATAAGGCCAGATAGCGAGCACGTCCGCCATTCATAGATTATTCAATCAGAAGCGAAGTCGTAGGCACAATTTACAACATCATGTACTTAGTTATAGCCTGCTTTGAGGCTGATTCATGTATGTTATGTTAAAAATTAAAACATATGATGTAAATGAATTTCTTAACATATAATTAATTTTATTTAAGGTTTTTATAATTGTATATTATGTATTATTGTGACTAATTTCCTACACAGTGTTTATTGTTTGTGGAATAAATATAATTGAAATTGAAACCAGTGTAACATGAAACAGCTTTTACATGATTAAAATCACTGAGGCTCGGGTTCGAATCTTGGTATGTACCAATGAGTTTTTGAAAACTTACATACATATTTATCACTAACACTCGACAGTGAAGGAAAACATCGTGAGGAAACCCGCAGGTCCCAGAATTAATTCTGAGACATGTGTAAAACACACCGAGTTTTTGGAAAGAAGTTCCTTAACGCGCGTTGTGAAAAAATTAAGACCAAAAGTTGTAACGACACTTTTTATAACGACACATTTTGCTATAGTTGTAAGCCGTGCGGCGTGCGCGTGTCTCTCTCTCTCTCTCTCTCAGAAAGATAGTGACACCCGGATGGAACTTCGTTGATGGTGATGATGATGATGGTGATGATGAGATGATGGTGTTTATGAAATGATGATGATGCTGATGAGATGATGATGATGTCATGATGATTATGAGCTGCTTCTGATGATGATGATGGTTGATTGTGATGCGATGATGATGATGATGAGATGAGATGGTGATGACGAGATGATTATGATGAGATGATGATGATGGTGAGATGATGATGATGAGACGATGATGATGATATGACGATGATAAGATGATGATGAGGTGATGGTGTTGATGATGATGATGCTGATGATGAGATATTGATGATGAGATGAGATGATGATGATGACCGAAATTCGTTCCATCCGGGTGTCCCTTGACACCTCTCAAGTTTTTTTTTACACATTTTTTGGTTATATTTTTAATAATTTTGCGAATATAATCGTGTCATATTATGTAAGTATTATAACTAGCAGCCACTATTATGTTTTAATGTTATCCAGATTTCCAAGTGACGAGCTTATGCGACATAAATGGATCAGCAATAGTCAGCATAGTACAGGCGGAAAGAAGTGAATATGATTGGTTACCTACAAAAAGCCAAACATACCAAAGAAAGAAAGAAAGTTGGTGATTGTAAGCCAATAGCTTGTTTTATTTAATGTCCCTACTGTTTGCATTTTTCACCTAGTCTATGTTGCGTTGACGTATTTTAAACGCAACTCTTGACAGATACTGTCTCTTTCTATATCATTCGTTCCGTATCATCTTTCGCCGTCATTGATGTATCCTATAAATACGCTAAGAGGTAAGTATGTACATGTCGTAGTCACTCGTAGCGGAACAATTATTTAAACCAGCGTCGTATGACCACATGAGTAAAGAAACGGAACAGAGACAAAGCTTCATACAACCGCGCTGTCGTAGGTACACTACTACAAGCATGCAATGCTTGTGTGCGTTTCTACTAGCGCTGCGTCACATACGCGCCGCAACTGGATAAAACCGGCTCGGTCAGTAGAAATGCCGAGGGCCGCGCAATGGTTGCCGTATTTGTTTCGCGCTCCTGCTTAGTGAGAAATGGTTATTTTAAATTGTTTATGGTAGAATAAAGTATTAAACTAAAAAGTCAAGAAAGTGTAAATAATTAGATTCGGAGGTGTAAAATGGTTACCTACTGTACAGTTTGCATGAATGTCTCGAAAATCACATATATGACGAAATAAAATTGTTTGTTAATAGACCTGAACAACCTATAAATATGGGCAAAGATTCTTTAATTACTCATTACAAAGAACTCGACGTAAACATTGTAAATATTGGTACCTAATGATATTCTGAATCGAGTGTAAGATTGTAAAAATATTATGCCATGTGGAAGCGTCCTTAATGATTATTTGAAAAAACTTTATATCCATTAGATTTAGAATTCATCATTAGATTAAAAGATTTAATAATTTATTAAAAATAAAAAGTTATAAAAAAATATTTAGAGTAGGTAATTTGTAAATAATCTAATGTACAAATAAAAGTCTAATAAACGTTTTGTTTATTTTATTCTCCTTTGCCAACCCTACTAAAATAGGTAAGAATTTTGCACGCTCCTTAGAAGCTTTGTCTCTGTTCCTTTTCTTTACTCATGTGGTATGACTATACGCCATCTTGGTATTTAACATCATTGTACATAAACTGTAAAACTTTTCCATTTTTTACTATAATATCTTTAGCGCTGTTATTTTCCATGGCAACTTATTCGGAAGTTATTCGATTATATCGCGACTCTAGGGAATAGTTTTTGAAATTTTCAAAAACCAAAAACTTCAGTTGCAAAAGAGGATTTTTTTCACTACACGATTATTTTTTGAATAAACATCACCTGTCACTTTTCCTTTCTATTGTGTCAGACAGTGACAGCATCAATATATTCGACGAGTGAAAAATCAGCCCTAAAAGAAATAATGTCTGAATCATCATCATCAACCCGTAACAGCCCACTGCTGAGCTAAGGGTCTTTCCTCACACATGAGGAAGTATGGGCTATAATCTCCCACGCGAGCCCACTGCTGATTGGGAGATGGTGTTAAGGTCAGAATTTTTCAAGCCACCCAAAGAGATTTAAATACTAGTATTTAAATCTCTTTGAAGCCACCCAAGGGTATCTGACATGGCTTAACGACTTCCATTGTGCGTAACACAACGAAAACCGGGACCAACAATTTAACGTGCCTTCCGAAACACGGAAGCGCTCATAATATAAATGCCACTAGGCGGTCACCCATCCACTGACTGACCGCACCCAACTTTGCTTAACCAGTGTGATCGTTACAAACACACTGGCACCGCAGGGCTACGAGCGCTTCACTGTCATGTCTGAATATCTCTATAAAAATATATTTTGTAGTTATTATTAAATGAAATGGCGATGAAATTGGTACATTTCCTTATAATTAACATATAATTACTAAATGTTTGTTTGCAACTTTCTGTGCTCATCAAATTTGTGCATATCAATAGGTATTTTATTTAGTTTATACTTATAGCCTGCGCAGACGAGACACTTTTGTCCCCGTATTTTTTTGTCCTCCAAAATAGAGCGCTACACAAAAAGTCCCCCGAATAATCGCGGACACCGAGGGCCGGGACAGGACAAAAGTACACGGTACTCCCCGAAAAAATAGAACTAACGTGACTTAGGCGCTGCAACGCACACGGCACACTTTAGTATTCGCTGCGCGCTCGATAGGGATGTGACATTGATCGAAAATTTATAGACTTTTTAATGATAATGGTATTTTAAGATTATTAATTTTCTTAAAAATAATCGATATTTAAAAATCGATTTTACGAAAAATAAATACAAATTTATATGAAAAAATATCATTTAGAGATTTAATGTCGAATTAGGAAAAAACTAAATATGGTATTTTATGCTTATTTATTATTATTAACCAATTAATAAAAACAAATCTTTCTTCTGGACCAATGCACATCCTCATAATTGTCAGAATAACTTTTAAAGGGGTTTCACAATTGACAACAACTCCTCAAAAGTTCCAACCGACGTTTTATAATATTTGAAGAATGTTTTTGGATATTGTTTCAACCATAGCAAAAAAAATAGAAATTTATGGTTTCAACTGAGCATGCTTCGCATGAAAATATCCATTCATTAATCGATCCGATATATAGGGATGGGCTCAGTATTCTCTTTTAAAACTACTTCTATTTTTCTTAAACTTCATGTAAATTACAACACAAACGTAATCTCATAATATTCGCTTCGATAGTGTGCGCTTCTCTAAATTTTCGGGGGACAAATGATCGAACACCGTGTGCGTTGAGTCCGCGGCAAGTCCTCGGTGGACATATTTTTTTACGATTCGGGGGATTTTGTCCTCCGGGGACAAAGTCCGTCGTCTGCGCAGGCTATTTCGTGTACTTATCTCGGAAACAGTTAAAAAAATCAAATAAATAATCTCACGCCTTTTATCCCAGAGGGGGTAGGCAGAGGTATTCCATTTCTGGATATACCCACTCTTCACAAGATATTCTTTGGACCCCTAAACGTGATAGGTGGTGAGCCCATCGCCGGACTGGTCCTGTTACACATGTCTCAGAATTAATTCTGGGACATCCGGGTTTTCTCAGGGATTGAAAGATTTAAATAAAACTTTGTATTTAAATAAAGTTTTGCTTTTAAAGTTTCTTTAGGCATCTTTTCCGAAAATACAAGATTTCATAATATGTAATTATTAAAAGGATGATAATATCAAAATTTATTTCTTAATTTTATCAACACAATATTTTCCTATTATGATGACGTCTGCATAGCAACTGACTCTATGAAACTGGAATTTTCTCGATACCGCATGTTATAAAAATAGCGTTATAGGAAGTGTTATATTGGCGAACTCTTGTTGAGGCCACTTCTTTTTTGTTATATTTTTTTAGGAAAATCATTTACAGCTAATTGGTAGTAGGTAGCGAGCAAGAAAAAATGGTTGTATTTAAGTGCTTCCAATATTTTAATGTTACTTGTTTGCCTTTTCGACTCTAATGCCTTTATTCGTCTATGGACAGATGGTTTATTGCCAAATTGCCTATTTATAATTTAAACCGGAGTCGTCTTTCATCATCATTATCAACCCGTAACAGCTCACAGCTGAGCTAAGGGTATTTTCTCACACATATGAAAGTATGGGCTATAACCTTTCTGTGAAGTGAAGACCGTTGTAGCCCTGTGCTTATAGTGAGCCCGCGTGTGTTAAGGGGGCCAATTCCGCTAAAACTCTACGGTTATAGTTGGATGACAATTGACAATGACATGCCAATGGTCAGTCAATGGTGTTATTTGCTCTGAAAAGTTCCAAATAACACCATTGACATGTCATTGTTATCCAACTATAACCGTTGACATTTAGAGGAATTGGCCCCCAGGTCTATAGCCCGTGTCCGATTAATTTGACTCGGGATCAACTGAGTCCTGCAATGGTTTCATCACCTGTCACGTTCAAAGTCCGAAAATAGACTGGTGAATAGTACCTCTGCATGAATGAAATTTAATACCTCGGATTATCGATTCGTTAAAACATGACCATATGTATTTTACAATAGACTCGCAGTTTCTCGCGATTTCACCCGCGTCAGTCCCGTTCCAGTGGGAAAATTATAGCCCATATTACTCCGAGAAAAATAAGCTTTTTATTGGTAAAAGAATTTTTAAAATCGGTCCAGTACTTTGAGTTTATTCGTTACAAACATACAAGAATACAAATCATTCATTTGACGGGCCGGTTGGCTCAGTTGGTAGTGACCCTGCCTTCTGAATCGGAGGTCGCGGGTTCGATCCCCGCTCGGGGCCAACATTTGTGTGCTTGAACATGTCTGTTGGCTTCGTGTCTGGGTGTTGAGTATTTATTTAAGTATGTATATCAGTTGTTTAGTACCCATAGTACAGGCACTGCCTAGTTTGGGACTGAATAACCGTGTGTAAATTGTCCAACAATTTATAAATATTATTATTTGGGTATAATATTAGTGTGGATGTAGTAAAAGGGACTTTTCGCCAAAGGGCCAAAAACTGGTTGCAACCTGATTTTTTAAAAATTACTTTATTAAATGTGAAATTTCTGTTACGATATCAATTAATGCCTTATTAACTTACTTTTTATAAGATTGTCTTTCAAACAACTCATTTAAATCGGAAGTAATACTGGACTGAAACAAAAAAATCGGGGTGTAACGTGTGCTGCATTTCTACTTTTAAAACTTTGACTCGGTGTACAAAAAAATTACTAGCAAATTTACACTTACTTATGATTTTATACATTAGAATATAGTTTTAGCATTAAGTAAAAATAGAAAATAAATTTGTAGGTGCCTCATAAACATGTTATCTACAACGTTACAACTTCTGGTAGCAATTTTTGTCCTTACCGGTTTTCGTAACAAAATGTTAAAGCATAAGTAAACTATGCACCTCACACATACAGGCGCATCACTGTGCATAGGCAAGCTCGTCATGCGTCCGTTGAGCGTAGAAATGTTAGATTGCGTGCCTTTGTTTTTGCTGTACAAGCGTTCCTTCTAAAAATTTGAAAATATGTCCACACCGGCACCACATCCAGATTTAAGGTAAGTACTATTTATATATGTCTGAGTCCTAGATATATTATAAAAACAGCTTTTTTGTGCGTAATACGTCTAAAAAACCGGTGTAATATTGGAAAGTTTTAGAATGAAGTCACAAAAACCGTCGAATGTCCTTACCACGACTGTCCTCGCCGGGTCCTGTTAAGTAGAGCGGTAAGGACAGTTTTGGGATGGTAATGACATTTAATTTTTTTATAGAAAGAATTATCCCAATATCCCAGTCATATTAGGTAAAAAAGGGACCTCAACCTCGGAATGAAAGAAAATAAGCTGTAAATTGGTATAAAACTTTATTTTGTCGTCCTAAATATTGTCTCAAAAGTCACAAATGCTATCGTGTTCGCGTCTTAAGATATTGAAGGTCAAAGGTAATAAAAATCGGTTTTTCGTGAATATATCGGTTTTTATTGCTTAAATGAGATTTGCACCTATTATAAAAGTTGTAAAGTATAAAATTTCAAACTAAAGTTGTAAAAAATTGTATACTCTAGAACTTTTATAATAAGTGTAAATCTCATTTAAGCAATAGGAACAAAGATATTTGCGAAAAACCAATTTTCACCCCTAATATGACTGGGCTATAAAGGATATCAAGTTATAATATGAATATTAAAGTACTAAATGAACATTATTTATTTATTTATTTTTAAGGGTAGGTATCATTTAAAACTAAAAACTAAAGAATTATTGTTTGTTATTTAGAACATAAATATACTTAAGCATTAAATGTTATAAAAAACTATTAGCATTAGAAGCAAGAGTGTTTTTGTTTTGTATCTTTCTTTTACATTTTGGAGAAAATACGTTTTAGTTAATTCAAGTAAAAGTCTTTTATTATTTCTTATTTCTTATGAATGTTCAAATTATATTATTTGTTTTTTACTTTTGTATAAAATAAAGTGCTTACCTAAGTTACGGCAGATTTACAGTTTGGCAAAAAGTTATTTGTTTTTTTTAAATGTTTTTTAAAAAGTTTTGTTATTTTAAATTTGATACTAACCTAATCATATAAATTGTGGAGAGTTTATATGTTTTTAGTTATTTACAGAAATCGTTAGTATAAAGACTTATTCTATAGCACTATACAATGTGACTGGAAAATCAAGGGAATTCTTCAAGAGGGTAAATAAAAAGCCGATACCTTTAGCATAAAAAAACACCACCTTAATGTATGCGGAATGTTGATGGCTACCAAAATTTTACTAATTTTATTTTCGAATGTTCTTAAAATGTAGGTATATGTAGTATGTATTTAGACTAGCCCAACTCATACAACTCGTCGTTATCCGTGGCTAATATCCGTGGATACAAACCCTTCAAAACATCTTCCGAGTTTTTAAAAGTTGTCATTACCGGTCCAAAAATGTCCTTACCAAAACTTTATTGCTAAATATCTCGTAAATTAAGATACAGATTCGGTGCAATCCAACATATTTTTGATGTTCAAATGATCCTTTATGCACTTTGACCCTTTTTACTTCTAATTTTGAACTTTTTTTCTCGTTCTCCCAAAACAGTGAAGTTGGCGAAACTGCCCAAAATCATCTTCGACCACCACGACCACGACCGCTCGAAAGCGCCTTGAGAGATTAAACGAAAGCAATTATTCTCCAGATGTCGCAGCAGCTGGAGGACCTGGCGGTGCAGCTGTTCGATGCAGGCGCGGTGCGACTGGGAGACATCGAAGCGAAGGTCGGGAGGAGAACGCCCGTGTATTTCGACCTGCGGGTGGTCGTGTCGCATCCTCGCATTATGGTGAGGAAAGGCTAAAGACTACATCACGACAACATTTAATTTTGACCGAGGAAGCAAGATAAGAAAACCATTTAGGGGTGTTAGATTATTATAAAACTCAGGCACAACTTACTTTGTGCCTTAGCCTACAGGGAATAAAAAAAAGCGCTCGTAGCCCCGCGGTGCCCAGTGTGTTTGTAACGATCACACTGGTTAAGCAAAGTTGGGTGCGGTCAGTCAGTGGATGGGTGACTGCCTAGTGGCATTTATATTACGAGCGCTTCCGTGTTTCGGAAGGCACGTTAAATTGTTGGTCCCGGTTTTCGTTGTGTTTACGCACAATGGAAGTCGTTAAGCCATGTCAGATACCCTTGGGTCGCTTGAAAAATTCTGACTGTTAAGTGGCCACTAGCTTAACACCATCTCCCAATCCGCGGTGGGCTCGCGTGGGAGATTATAGCCCATACTTCCTCATGTGTGAGGAAAGACCCTTAGCTCAGCAGTGGGCTGTTACGGGTTGATGAAGATGATGATGAATTTGAGCCTGTCTTGGCTGGACAGGCATCTGAAGGCTGGTTCCGCCCTCGTTTCGAAATTAACGTACAGTCAAGAGCACATGAAGCCTTACACTTGTAGTGCGAGTCTGACTTCTAAAGCTATTGCAATAAGACCGTTACATAGTCCAATGTGTCAAGCTCCAAGTGCTCTTGAATGTACGCCAAAAACGTGGCGTACTTTCGGCATAACATTATTATGTCGCGGGTACCTACTTATGCAGGCGTAAACTTGCTGAAGTTCTGCAGCGTATATCTGATTATAGAAGCTGTATAATTCCACTGGCTGGTAACGCATTACCACGAAAAATAGTTGTCCTGCTTTTCTGTATTGTGTCTCATAAGCAAGCAGCATAACCCGCTATCACGATTCACGGCCAACTCAATAAATAGAATAACAAGATCCATTGATCGTCCCTGAATAGGTAGGTACCTACTCTTATCTTCGGACAATGAACACTGTGCCGTAAGAGTGTTCACGAACTCAGCTGGCCGTATGAGTTACTTTGTGTGTCGTGATATTAAGCATGTTTTTCCATATTGACATCAGAAATAATTATAATAAATTGTGGGAAACAATTCACACACGGTTATTTAGTCCCAAACTATGATAAACGTGGTCCTTAAATATATTTAAGGACCATGCACGAAGACAACAGACATGTTCACGCACACAAATATTGGCCTCGAGCGGAGGTCACGGGTTCGATCCCGAACCCGTGACCTCCGGCCCAAAAGGCAGGGGCACTACCAACTGAGCCAACAGGCCCGTCTGTAAATAAATAAATTTGTAATCTGTTTATTAATGTATGTAGGTACTTATAATTTAAATATGTAATCTTTTTTTTAAAAAGAGTAAAAGGCTGATTCATTTTACACCGGGGTGGGTCAAAATCTATAGATATATGTAGGTACTTTTTATATGAAGCGCTGGCCCGGACGGCGGTGTCGACATGTCGAGCCGTATTGAGGATGATTCACCCCGGACGGCGCACGTCCGAACCCGGGCACGTCCGGGCCCGGACGGGGATCGGCCCGTTGTAACATGAATCAGCCTTTAGTTCTGCTTCTGAGGTATGGGCAACGCCAACATCACACAATCACCTCACTAACTGTCACATTTAGAAAAAAATGTGTCCTATGTAGGTAGGTACCTTCATCCAGCGGCCAATGCGGCGAATATAGATACAATAGGCCCTATTGTATATTTACAACCTTAATCGTCTTCATTTTATCGGGCACTCCTTACGTTCATCTGTCATTACCGCAATTTTTTTGTAACATTATTGTAAGTACATACACTGAGGCTAGTTATTTGATAGGTTATCAATCTGCCATTAGTTGGTAGGTGCATTATACACGGCGTCATTGCGTTGGAAGGTACCAAAAGTTATCTAAGTACCTGTTTTTTATATAAGTACTTACCTATATAAAGTACCTATATAATGAAAACTGCCTTTACCTACTGTACGTACCTACACATCAATGACATAAGTATTTATTGAAATATTTTAAAAACTAACCCATGATACTCCAGAGATAAATACAAATCGCACTTCAAAATCCGTCTAACCTGTTTAGCCTAGCACACACGAAAAACATCAAATGTAGATTTTTAAAATATCTTTATTTTCGTCCACAGATGGCGATAGCGCAGCAGCTCCAGAAATTGGCTTCAGATATAATCCACGACCTCCTATGTGGCGTGCCGTACGCCGCCCTTCCGCTCGCTGCCGTAATGTCAGTCAACTCCAATACCCCGATGATCATGATGAGAAAAGAAACAAAACTATACGCCACAAAAAAGATATTAGAAGGAGTCTATGAAAAGAACCAGAAATGCTTAGTAGTGGAGGATGTGGTGACATCTGGCGGCAGTCTGCTAGAAGCAGTTGGTACGTTGCGAAAGGAAGGTTTGAATGTCACCCACGCTGTCGTAGTTCTCAACAGGGACCAAGGTGGCGCTAGTGTGCTGAAAGCAAATGGCGTCGAAGTGAAATCGCTGTTTACTCTTTCTAATTTGGTCGTAATTCTCAAAAATGCGGGCAAAATAAACGAGAAAACTGTTGGTTTAATTTTAGAGCACATAAAAGAATACCAGTTTGGGATGAAGGATAATCTAGATTAAGCTTTTCAGTTGGAATGAAAACGTGCAAATTGAACTGCCTATCTGTATTAAAAATTCTTCTTTCATTTTATAAATATACACAAGTTTTGTTATTCAGTTGTTTTAATTCGTTTTGTGTTGGGTTGCTATTCACTATAATAAGTCGGTGCTTATAACTAGCGGTCGGCCCAGACTTTACTTGCATATAAACTAAGTCTTACAACTGGTCTCTGGTCTTACCTATCGCCGTTATCGTTGATGAGGAAATGTCCAGGCCAGCCACATCCGCTTATACAGCTTTGCTTAAATTATTTAGTTATAAAGTAAGCAGCAAATATCACAGGAAAGTTCTTACCTTGTACCAATTTGGAAATAAATCAAATTACTCCTGAAAGTAAGAGTGTGGTGTGGTAGTTCTCAGCAGCAGCATCGCTGCACCGAAATCATCATATTTTATAGACTTCATTATGTTATTAATTAGCCTCGCTCAGTAATTTAATAGAGAATGCATCATCTTTTTCTTTATATAAACGGTGGCTAACAAAAAGTCGTTTTTCTTTTCGCTTACATACATACAGCTCACGCCTTCTTCCCACAGGGGTAGGCAGAGACGATGGATCGCAACTTTGCCCGATCTTCGCACACTTCCTTCACATTCATAAGCCTTTTCATGCACGCTCTTTTAATCTTTATTGATGGACTCATTAATAGAAAAACTTTACACAATTAATGGCGATAAAAATTTCCTAACGTGCTACCATAAAATATCCATAGCCATAAAATATCGGGCGGACTATGATTGGTTGATTATCATGTAGGTAATTGCAATAGACTAGATCGAGTCTGCAGATTGCTTCAAGATTTTATCATAGATCAAAATTTTATCAAATTAGTACAAGTTTTTTGCAAGTCTGTAATTAGAAATATAGGGTTTATCCACCTAGTTATACTATTAGTTATACGATATAACAAGATGGACACAAATAATCCAGATAGGAATGGACCTGCCTCAGACATTACTGTATGTGCCGCGTCATAATCAAAATCTTTATGTACCTACTTTATTGATAAAGTTAGTTATCAGGCACTGCATTCGAGATATCTTTGATAAGATGTGATGCTTCCATATTTAAGTTAGTTGCAATTTTGAAAAGGTCTTGTAACAAAAACAAGGAGATAAAATCATTGTAGTTTATTATTCACCAGCTGGAATATAATAATTAAAAACTTTGATCGACTTCGAAAAATTGTACGTCATCAGCTTTTCGTTCAAAAAGCTTGAACTCATCACACTGGTTATTACAAAACGAAGTATTAAAATTAAACTTAGGTTAAATCATGTTCAGCCTTATCAAAAAAAGATCTTTTCCTTTTGTGTCATCAGTGTAAGCACTGCGGATGGTCAGAGGTCACATCTAGTGGGGGCTGTTTATGCGAATAAACATCCGAGAGTGCCCCTCAGCAAGGAAAACACTGGGAATGTAAAATCATGCTACCAAAACATCAATGTCACTCCCTGAAACGAAACGCTTTCTTGTCAAAACTGTACGTACAAAAATACTAAAGAAGCTAAATGCTGGCGCCCGGATACGGATCGCGGTAGGAGAGGGTTAGGTGTTACGTCGCGATGAGTTAAGGTGTTTAGTTGTCTTCGATCTCCTGTTCCTGCTCCTCGTCGAACTCTGCGTCCTCGTCGGCGGTCGCCTCCTGGTACTGCTGGTACTCTGAGACCAGGTCGTTCATGTTGCTCTCCGCCTCCGTGAACTCCATCTCGTCCATACCCTCGCCAGTGTACCAATGCAAGAAAGCCTTGCGCCTGAACATAGCCGTGAACTGCTCAGAGATGCGCTTGAACAGCTCCTGGATGGCGGTCGAGTTACCGATGAAGGTGGCGGCCATCTTGAGACCACGGGGCGGGATGTCGCACACGGCGGTCTTCACGTTGTTCGGGATCCATTCGACGAAGTACGACGAGTTCTTGTTCTGGATGTTGAGCATCTGCTCGTCGACCTCCTTCATGGACATGCGGCCACGGAAGATGGCGGCGACGGTAAGGTAGCGGCCGTGACGCGGGTCGCACGCCGCCATCATGTTCTTAGCGTCGAACATCTGCTGGGTGAGCTCGGGCACGGTAAGGGCGCGGTACTGTTGGCTGCCGCGGGAGGTAAGCGGCGCGAAGCCGGGCATGAAGAAGTGAAGACGCGGGAACGGAACCATGTTGACGGCCAGTTTGCGGAGATCCGCGTTTAGTTGACCGGGGAATCGCAGACAGGTGGTGACTCCGGACATGGTGAGCGACACGAGATGGTTCAGGTCGCCGTACGTGGGGGTGGAAAGTTTGAGCGTGCGGAAACAGATGTCATACAATGCTTCGTTGTCAATGCAGTAGGTCTCGTCGGTGTTCTCGACTAGCTGGTGGACTGAGAGTGTGGCGTTGTACGGTTCGACTACTGTATCTGACACTTTAGGTGAGGGTACGACTGAGTATGTGTTCATGATTCTGTCGGGATACTCTTCTCTGATTTTGGAGATGAGTAGGGTGCCCATTCCGGAGCCGGTGCCGCCGCCGAGCGAGTGTGTGAGCTGGAATCCCTGGAGGCAGTCGCAGGACTCCGCTTCCTTGCGTACGACGTCTAATACTGAGTCGACAAGCTCGGCGCCCTCGGTGTAGTGTCCCTTAGCCCAGTTGTTGCCAGCACCTGACTGTCCGAACACAAAGTTGTCCGGGCGGAAGATCTGTCCGAAAGGTCCTGAGCGGACAGAGTCCATGGTGCCGGGTTCCAGGTCTACCAGGATGGCTCTGGGCACGTATTTGCCGCCGGAGGCCTCATTGTAGTAGACGTTGATGCGCTCCAGTTGTAGGTCCGAGTCGCCATGGTAGGCGCCGGTGGGGTCGATGCCGTGCTCATCGGAGATGATCTCCCAGAACTGTAACAAAAGAAATAACTGGTAAATAAAAATCATTTAAGAACTCAGGCGTTTAAGACATTCGTTGCCAGGATTAGGCGCTATATGCCACATTCGCAAAATGTCACATTAGCAAAATGCCATTTTCGCATGTGACATTCTCAAAGGTTTTTTAATATTTCGAATCTTGTTATTTTGATAATATGGCACTTTGTTAGTGTGACATTTTGCGAATGTGGCATTGGGCGACTAATCCTCGTTGCCTGATAAATCTCAAAAACGTGGTTCTATCGCATCCTCTAAACTTAAAAACAAACACATTAATGCGCTAAATGCTAGGAGTCACATATCCCAGTTACTAAGGGAGGGCGGCGCACTGGCGAGTACAAGATGACTCACGTCGCTAGGTGACGGTGCTCGCAACAACGCTCGCGGAGGCGGCTTATTTCCATATCCACGGCCATTTTATCGATCCCACGAGTACCGGGCCTACGCCATAAACTTATACAAATTAAGACATGCCAATGTTAAAGCCAATTGCAGCAAAAAGTTCGATGGCCGCCCACTTTCAAGTTACGTAATGGTCCTTATATGCAGAGAGCAGACGGGTTTCTTATTTCGATTTAATTATTTGCCCATAAATCAAGTGGGGCCGAGCAAGCGTCACGACAGCTGACGTTTTTGGGACGAAATAAACATAATTCTCTGCAAGTCATCCATTACTCACGTGCTGGTTGTATCGCGAATCAATCTGTTCATGGTAATTGAAATGCAACAAAGCACTAGACGCGATAACATCAGCAAATGCTGGAGATGCCGAGATTAGAAAACGATTTATTATATTCTCAGATAAATTGAAAGCATGAAAGTTAGATGCAAACTCAAATGTGATGAGATTAACTGTAAAAATATTGGCATTATTTGCAAGACTTTGATGATTGCCGTCTAGATTTAAGAACGACCTAAAAATTATAACTGTACAAAACTCCGTCTATTGCTTTTCAAATCATTAAAGACATTGACGTCACGTTCGGCAAGTGCAAAACTCGATCGTAAGAATAGGAATCAATGAGACATTATGTATTGTTACTCCTTGTAGGCCCCAGTCCTAATTTGAGGCAAGGACAACCGGGTGAATCATTTGATGCGTCATGCCGTGGGGTGAATATCAAGGGAAGCAGGTGGGACTAACCCCTGTTCAATAATTCTAAAGTAATCCAAAGTAGTTATTTACTAACGGACATGACATTAACGATATTGATTATTACAAGGTATTGTTGTTAAATGATATTACCGTTTTATGTCAGTATTGATAGAATCTATGTTCAGTAAATCAATTGTTAGGTTTCACTTCTATTTGTAGCGTTGATTACTACTGAGGTTTATATTTAAGAGAAATGAAATAAGATACTCGTCATTTAAAAGACCACTAATTAAGTGGCGTGAGTAACTCAATGCAAAGAGCGTACCGTGGGATACCTTGTTTTGTTTTCGAAAATCTAGCGATGGCTTTGCTCTCACATTAATTCACCTGATAAGTTTAAAACTGCTAATTCTATAACATGGAACTTTAAAGAGTAAAAAACCGACTTCAACTTATATATGGTTTTCTCATGGATGCCATTGTCAGAACTGGACCAAATGGGACCACACGAGAAGCACCAGCTTTCAAATAAAAAAAGAATCATCAAAATCGTTTTACCTAGTCGAAAGTTCTGAGGTAACAAACTTAAAAAATATTTATACAGTCGAATTGAGAACTTCAACTTCCTCCTTTTTTAACCGACTTCAAAAAAGAGGAGGTTATCAATTCGTCTGAATTATTTTTTTATGTTTTTTGAAGTCTGTTGACACTATTGAGGGGAATCGCCCACCACTCCAAAAAGGGCAAATTAGCTATAGAAGTATTCGTCCAACATTGAGTAGTAAAAAACTTTACTGTTAGGATCCAGGCCGTCAGAAACACTTTTTGGGTATCTAGAAAGTTTGTACGTTGTAATGGTGGACATAAAGCCATGGTTGGACGCCATGTCTTCATCTCAACCTTGCTCTAGCGCCCTGTTGGTAGACACACCGTGAACATACACGCTGCATCCTCATTGAAGCGCTTCCCCTGATATTATACGACATTTAACTTTACGTATAAGTATTTCACTTACGTATACTTTTCATTATGACTAGCTCAACTGTGAAGGAAAATAGTATGTCCCACAATTGGTTCTAAGGCGTGTGTACTCGTAGCATCACAATCCGGCGATTGTCTCACCTCTAACGATCCCCTCGGCGATAAGGAGTGGCGTTATTTATAGCCTTAACCTTTGTCCATTCCCAAGGTGCAAGTTAACTGTAAAATTTTACCACGATTGGTTCAGCAGTTTATCAGTGCAAGTCAACAAGGAGACGCAATAATAATAGTTTTTGTACTTTTAGATCGGATCGATAATACTCAAGCAACAAGTGCATATGCCTTCCACAGAAACATTCACTTATACCTACTACATACTTGAAACCGAAGTGCAATATATCCGGATTATCTGATTATCTATACATATTAGTTAACAAATATACCTTATCTATTGTTTAGGAAAGAGTTACCTATTATAGATATGGTGACGATTATTGATTTACGTGTACGTACCTACATGCCTAGTTGGATTTCATGTGGGCTTCATTTATGAATCAGAAGTGTATTTATGTCTTGTTATGCCGGGATGGTGTCTTAGGTGTCTTATGATACCATATTAGGTTTGTCCGTTAATATTATTTCAATAGTCTTTCTTGGAGCTATTGACTTGAAATTTAAAGTTCTTAGTTTATTTAGGACTAGCTCGTAGTTCCCGTTCCCGTGGGAATACGAGGATAAAAATAGCTGAAAAAAAATTTTTAAATCGAAGCAGTACTTTTTGAGTTTACTAGTTACAAGCATACAAATATTTCTTCTTTATAATATTAGTATAGATTGATTAAATACTAGTGGTGACTAGCGGCGCTAACTGGGTTCAGTCCGATTTTTTTCCGTTCCTGAAGGTATTTATAAAAATCTGTCAGTCACTTGCGTCATTTAACGAGTCTTTGTCTAGACCCAGCGTTTTCGGCTGTGCATTGATCAATCAGTCAATCTGTTCTTCTTTTATGTATATAGATATATTAAAGAAGTCAGAATTCCAATGGTTTTGTCAAAATTAAGAGCAGACATTATTTTAATAGCTGGTGGCTATGTTAATATTATTCAGCGAACCACTATGTGGGAAAACCAGTCCGCCCAGCCAACACTTGATCGATATTGATAGAACATTTGCATTTTAAATTGATATGTTTTCCACGCTACCTATAAAATTTATGGTTTTAATTATGTAGATAATAATATCTTCGAAAAACTTTTCGACTGAGAATAATATACCAAAATAAATTGTGGTTGTGATCTAACTCATATTATGCAATCTTGGTCGTAATAAAAATAAAACAAAAACGTTATAAATTGCAATAAAACCTACATAAACTCAACCCTAACGCTATCATCGGTTGGAAACTCACAAAATCTTCACTTTAGTTAAGACTATCAGATGTTAAGACTTTCGATAAGCAGACTCATATTGGAAAAAGCTTCGATTTTGATCTTGTGAAATTAAGTTAGGTATCCAGTCTTAATTACTGTCTGTCTAGTCTGACTCATCAAGATTTGAATCATAAACATAGGTCAAACTGCATTCAATCACGTCCCAATGGAAACGGCCATGAAATTTTATCATTATAGCAATCTGTAATAAAAAGTCTACCTACTTTAGTTCCACAGAACAAATAATATTCCAATCAAAGTCATACGAAAGACAAATCAATAAAACATAGTTTATTGACATTAATTTATGACCTAACTTTTGTTCTTAACTTGTTTTTATCCCAAAATATGACATTTTGGGATAAAAACCTGCCAAGTACGAGTCGGACTCTCACACGAAGAGTCCCGTACCGCCGTACAGTAAAAAAAGGTTTCTTATAGTTGCGTGTCTTTGGTTTTTATTATTATTTGTTATAGAAATAACACATTTTGTGAAATTTTTAACAATCTACCTATTACGGGTCGTAGATACCTACATGCCACTGACAAATTTGAGAAAATTAAAAAGTGGCCTAAATCATACCTCGGTTTTCCAACTATCTCTGGGCTAAATTCGATAGATTCGTTGTTCCGTAAATGATCCCAACACTTTCACATTTTAATATTATTGGGATTCCTTTGTAATTAATAAGTTTAACAAGTAGACAAAAATGCCAACACGAAATGTTATTTATTAGGGACTGTCAGATCGGTGAGTAAAAACGAGTTTTCGCTTCGTGGTCAGAGCTTTGTCGGTTGGCTAGTCGCCAGATCGCTGGAAAAATGGCTGTTTCAAAAGTTGAAGTAAATTTAAGTGTATTTTTGTTGACTTGCATCTTGCTCTGATGTTCTGAATTTGGGTGGCCATTCTAAATAAAGCTATATACCTACTTAGTAATACTTTATTTGAGGCTAATAAAGAAATTTAGAAAGTGTGTAGAATCATTTAGAATTTCTAGACGTAACAATTACAATTTAAATTAGGTATACAACTTAATATCTTCAGCACTGTACCGACATAATTTCGCTTTATGTTTAAGTGCAAATAAGTTACCTATTCCAAAAAGTTGGTACATATTTTTAACTCTTGAAGGAAAACACCGTGAGGATACCAGCAGGCCCCAGAATTGATTTAAGGCATGTGTAACAGCACCCACCTCAGCAGTATGGTCCAAAAAATAAGCTGGTTAAATGCGGATAGTTTCCGAAAAGGAATATCCCTGCCAACTTTTAGGAGACTATAGAAAAAGTCAGCACAAGAAAAAGTGTAAGGCATCTTTGTTACTAAAACCAAAAATCTGTCTCCAATTTATTTTATTGTACCACAAAATCACAATGGCTATAAAAGATCAAAGGCCCAAAATGCCAAATAAAACTTAATTAAGCCATAGCCGTATTTAAAAGTTAAGCCGAAATAGTAACATTTATGATGCTAACACACTATTTCTAGGTTAATTAACTGGATGAGGAACTAATTGGCTCTGCTGTGATCCAATTAACTGAACGCCAGCCTAACCGGGCATTCTTTTATAGCTTAACAAAATGGTTGCCTAATATAGTTTTATTAGAGAATTCTTTAAAGTTATCCTACTGTATAATATAAGTTTACTTTTACATTTGTCAATCAATATCTAAAAAGAAATTGGACCTCTCATACCAAAGACGGTTTATACTGTGGATCGAACTTCCTGTTAAATCTGTTTGGAATAAAAAACACGCCATTTATCCCCGAGGGGGTAGGCAGAGGTATTATATTTCTGGAATTACCCACTTTTCACGAGTATATTCGACCACAAAACGTGATAGGTGGTGAGCCCATCGCTGGATCTGTTTTAAATATTTAAGGAAACTTGCATAATACAATTAATTTAATACCAATATAAATGTTTTAAACAGAGCAAACTGAAAAGCCACTGTGTCAATGCCAAGAGGTAAATTACAAATTAGTAGGAAAATGATAAAACATTATTTTAGTCGCAAAACAAGGAAAACTTAACAGGAACAATGTGCAACCTTGTTAAAAGTTTAGGCGTATTCTAAATTGCATTACTATTCTCATCTTCAAACGCCATGTCAGCCAATAAACTGAGTTCGCTTCATAAAACCCCAGTTACTGACATGTGTTTTATTTTAGCACCGCGGAAGTCGGCCGTTGACCCCGTGATAGTTAGTTAGTTACCCATGCGTCTTCCTTCCTATTTTAACAATTAGCTTTGCTGCATTTTATGGGCAAGTTGGCGAATCTGTTAGCTTTATTGTGACTGTGTAATTTTTGCAAGTGATCAGGCAAACTGCTTGAATATTTTTTCATACCTATTGGCCAACTTATTGGCACTTGGCGGTGTAAACAGTTACCTACCTCATGTATGATTTATTGGTACATATGGGATTTGTATTATAGCACTTTTTAAGTAGGTAAGTGATTTAGTTTGTTTACTGATATTTAAAAAAAGTTTTAACTAACTCGGAACATCGTACCTATCACACAGGCATCTTTCTTGAATAAATAAGTCACTAATCTTACTTATACAAATTACAAAAAATATACCCATAACAAATATGTGTACGCTGTTATTAAAAAAAAAAACATCTGGGCCCGGTAGCTTGGCCGTTATTTTTTTTATCTCAAAATTCGAACGTTACTAGTCTACGCTAGGTGATTGGTCGCCCTTATCGCAGGACGCGGTATGTAACCTTGAGTGGGTTCAAAACTAGAGTGCCCTTTTTGTAACGGATTTTTCGAGCGGGAAATTCCGACCCCTTTTGCGTTTATCAACAATTTATTACACATACAATAAAATTTATTAGTATTATTATCTAAAGAATAATATGGAGACATTCAATATCGGAGAATTACTAAATTAGCCTCTTACTCATAAATGGTGCAGTTGATCAAAATAACACGTCATCAAAAATGACTAATTCATGAGAATTTCTCAAGAAACAGTATGTAGCGGCGAAATAGAGTACCACCGGCGAATAGCGATAATACACGTGGAAGTTTCGCCCGAACTCGCCTGTCTACTTATCACCGATCGATACCGGCGGAATAGGTGGGGCCGCGATGGAAAACCGCACATTTTCACTAATTCAGATCAAATTCGTACACGAAACATCATAAAAACCGCAAAATGAGTGAACAAAGGAGCACAGAAGTGAAAAGTAGGGTGGGGAACTGGGGACATCGAAAACTGGGCCAATCTCACTAAAAATCGTGACAATTAAGTAGCTTATTTATTTTGGAGGCATAAAAGAGGCAAATTAAAACCAAAATGGCATTCCCGTTGACAATTTTAGAGGAATTCCATGTAGCGGGCCACTTTTCTTCGTCATAGCGGCGAAACAAAATGCCGGCAGCGACGCGACTCGCATTTTTAAATCTCGAATTGTACGCTAAGAAAACAATTGAACATAGAAATACCTTGGCTCCAATCTGGTTGCCGCACTGTCCAGCCTGAATGTGCACGATTTCCCTCATTTTGTCTATGTGAACTTAATAAATTACTTATCACTAAATTATGTTTCTGCTCCGCACGCACCACGTACTTTCGTGGTTGCTTGAAGAATAATCGCGATCCGTTTCGTGCAGCCCACCAAAGTAGCGGATTTTATAGTGCTGAGAATTCGCTATCGATAAAAATTTGTCGCATTGCGACATACTTGTTTGTGATTTTAAATATAAAGTAAATTGAAAAATGGACCCTTGAAAAGATTTTTGTTAATTATTATTGAACTAATAAGTACAAAATAGTAACATTTTGGACTTATACATTTTTTAATAATTAACAAACATAAAAATCTTTACATCATGACTGTAAAATAAGCTAACAATGCAAAATTTTACATTATATACTGTAATGTGTTGGTGTTTCGTAGATTAAAAAAAAATCTTTATTACAAACCTATTTCATTTTTATTTGATTTAGCACATAGGTAATAATTATTACGCAAAAGTTTTATACAGCCTTATGTGGCGAAAACAATCATCACAAATCTCAAGCGAAAATGGATAGGACATGTGGTTTGATGGGACGACGAGCAGGTTAACCGAAGCAGTCAAGAAGCGAAGAACTAGAACCGCAGATAGACGGTTGGTGAGCAACAGGTATTCTAAAAACTTCAGGAAGTCTGTAAATGAAACATTTTTGTATAATTTAATTGTTCTAGTACCTATTAGAAATAAATATTTATCTAGTGTATATTAAATCACTACATAGTATAAAACAAAGTAGCTCTCTCTGTTTCTGTATGTATGCTTAAATCTTTTAAAGTACGCAACGGATTTTGATGCGGTTTTTTTTAATAGATAGAGTGATTCAAGAGGAAGGTTTTAGTATAAGCATTGCACCCGTGCGAAGTCGGGGCGGGTTACTAGTAGTTATATAAAGTTAAAGTTATATAAAGCGTACTTTTAAGTACATACTTATTGCGAATACTTGCGAACACTTGTGGAAACCTCTAATTGGCTTCCAGATGTCTAAATTCTTTGCTCATTATTATTATTATAGCTGTGGGTTTCCCTAAATTAAGTAAATAAATAAATAAAGTTAGTTAGATATACACTACGGCCGTTTTAACTTGGCTTCTCTGAACATAGGCTTCGCCTGCGCAAACCCCCTCCTACCGCCAAATGGTCGCTAAAAAATGTTACTGCGCAGCCATTTGCGCAACTTCAGAGTGGTCAAGTTATAACGGCCGGGGTGTACACTGTAGAACCATTAATTGTAGACTTATAAGTTATTTTACTAACCTCATTACCTCAATTTATGTGTCGAAAGTAGTTTGGTAGGATACTACTATATACGTAAGAGTTTAAAAACATTCTAATTCTACATTATTCTTATCGTAACACGATGAACTTAAAAATACGGTGTCGATATCGAGTCTCGTATTAGTAACAACACTACTTTTTGTGCTCGTCCGCGATTGGTTGTAAATCGGCTTACTTTTTTCAATGCTGCCAACATACCGACAACAAAACCTCATAGCATCCGATTACGTTTGCTGTCTAATTATTAGTTTTTTGTGAGTTTGTTTATAGAACTGAGTAAATAATTTAAATTTTCTATTTAATTGTACCGTAATGAATGAAAAACTAGATAACTCTTTGTAGTTCTTGCATTAAATTTGAAACATCGTCACAGATGTTTCTTCTCGTATGTTTCCGGCCTTGAACTCAACGCCTGCGTATTGCGTACGCCGGCCGGTAATAACAAAAGAATCCAAATAAAATTCTACACTTAATTGTTTTAGCTATTTGTTACTTGTTTTAGTTCAATTAAATTGTAAAAAAGCGTTTATATTTTTTAGGAAGATATCAGTGACATAATAAAATACGCTCAATTTTATAAACGGGTTTTTGTGCAGTAGGTAAATTAAATTTTTTATGAAAAATCTATATATAAATAAAATAAATATATATACCTAGGTTTATAGAAATGTAGGTTTTTCCATTAATATGTAACTATATAATATAATATAAAATTAGATCCTTAATAATGTCAACAGATGGCGGTAACAGCGTTTCAATACGCAAAAATCATGTTTTGCATACCTTACAATCCATGGCCTTATTCGTAACTCTCATACTAGATTCTGCTGTCTATCCTCGGCTTACAAATTACAATACAATAGAAAGAGAGATTAAGAAAGTAGGTACAATGGGGTTTAATCTCTCAGCTATCTCTTTCAGACAACCTTAGGATGTGTAGCGACATAATATTATAGTAACTATCTACCTATTTAGTAATAATATGTGGTACAGTTGTAAGTTGTAAGGTACGTATTACCTGTGGTATTACCACCTAGGCATAGATTCCTAGCTAGGTAACAGAATCCTACTTATACTTACATTAAAAATGTAAAAGTTTGAAACTTTAGACCCGTCTATGTGAGATACTGGTCCCTTGAGGTAAATACCACCTTAGTTATGGGTCGCCAGGGTCGCAGGGTATTATAATACTATTATAATAAATTGTGGGACACAACTGATAAACATACTTAAATAAAATATTAAACACCCTGATACGAAGATAACAGACATGTTCATGCCCACAAATGTTGGCCCCGAGCGGGGATCGAACCCGTGACCTCCGACTCAGAAGGCAGGGTCACTCACTACCAACTGAGCCAACACGGCCGCCAAATCGAAGGGTATTGGAGTACTGTTTCTCATCCACAAAACCAAAAGGTGCTCCTACACAGAGCTTTCGCTTGTAATGTAACATTTAGATTCTGTGTTTAGATTCGATTTTGATAATTTACGTTACAATACTGCGTCCCTGACTGACAAGCATTCGCCGGGGGGCCATTCCACTAAATGTCAACGGTTATAGTTGGATGACAATGACATGTCAGTCAATGGTGATAGATTGGCACTTTTTAGAGCAAATAACACCATCGACTGACCTAATGGTCAGTCTAAATGTGTTTCATGCCAATGCATGTCATTGTCATGCAACTATAACCGTTGACTAGTGGAATTGGCCCCCAGATTCTATGTTCAGCGTTTAGTTGATTCCACAATTGTTGCGCATTGATATTACAAATTGTATCAAAATATACTGTAATACTCAGTTCTCCCTCACTGATGTAATGTAACGTTACATTACAGGTGAATGCTCTCGGTGAAGGAGCAACAATCTATTCTGAAAGTCTCATAACATCGTGGAGACCTGGTCAAAACATTTAAGATCTTGACAGGGCACTATGATCTATGATTAGCACTATGATTAGTCATTAGCGCTCGACTGCATGCTATTTATCGCCTTATCGCTATTGCATTTGGGTATGTTTTGTGGTTTATATTTTGGTCGTTCATAATGTTATTTAAAAAAATATTTTTTGACACTGTCGTTCGTTTTGAGTGGGTTACTGATTCAATGTTATTCCATAATGTGTGTTTGCTAATTCAAATACACTATGCCACAATAATTAATGTTATTAATGTTTTTGACATATATTCTAGCTGTAAAATATCAATGCTCTGGTTTCTTGTGGTATATATAAAGAAACATTGCAACAATTATTCTCATATTACCCTCATTCAGATATACATTGCTTATATTGCATCTAGACCTAGGTTCTACCTCATTTAGTATTTACTATCAGAATGCTCAGGGATTGCGAACTAAAACGGCTATATTTAAACGTAATATTGGTATTAATAATTATGACGTAATCTCAGTAACGGAAACGTGGTTAATTGATGGGATCGGGGACCAGGAACTTTTTGATGACCGATACTTAGTGTGGCGTCGAGATCGTGATTATGCCTTGACAAATCAAGAGTACGGGGGTGGAGTCATGATAGCGGTGAGGCGAGACTTGGTTGCTGAGGAGCGCCCGCTCTGGCGTTCTTCTGCCGAGGACCTCTGGCTCACAATTAAATTACGTAATAACGGTGCTAGTTTAATGTTGCATTTATGTGTTATATATGTTTGTAACCAGAACGGAGGCAATTCTTTAATTACTCAGTTAGAAAATTATTCGAGTAAGCTATGTGACAACCTTAACTGTAGCCCGACTGATTTGGTTATAATCTTAGGTGACTTTAACATGCCCAATGTCATTTGGAGCACGTTCTCCTCTGGTGCCCTTCAGCCCTCGGGAGCAACACAACGTCAAACCACTTTTCTTGATGCGATTTTGGAATGCAACTTGGATCAATACAATTACATACCTAACAAAAATAATGTATTTCTGGATCTGATTTTTTCAAATACAATTGTCTCATTGCGGTCATGCGATAGCCCATTAGTTCCTGAGAACCCAAACCATAGATCTTATTGTATTGATTTACCGTTGGTTTCTTATAAGCCATTAGTAGAAAACAAGAGACAGAAATACTATTATAATAGCGGAGACTATAACACAATTAACTCTGCCTTAGGCGACATTCATTGGAACCACATATTATCGAAGAACTCGATCAATGATGCAGTAGATTTTCTTAATTCCACTTTAAATGAACTCCGAGATAAATACATCCCTAACAAAATTATTTCAAGTAATACTTTCCCTAGCTGGTATAATTCATCTTTAAAAAAAGTTTTAAAAGAGAAATTTAAGTTCTTGGGTAAATATAAAAAATATGGTAACCTGGATGATTACGCAACATACTCCTTACTTAGAGATCGAGCCAAAACAATGGAGCATGAGTGTTACCAAGCATATTTGGACAAAGTGGAGCAATCAGTAGCTCAGAATCCTCGGTTCTTCTGGTCCTACTCTAAATCATTAAACAAGGCTTCGCACACGTTGCCATCTGTGATGAATTATAATGATAGTATTGCTGACAAGGGGGAGTCTGTAAGTAACTTATTTGCTGGCTACTTTCAGTCTACTTTTCTTACGCCACATTCTTCCTCAACAGCATCATCGAATCAGATAGATAGTAGCTGTAATAATTTGAATATTAATGACTTAGAAATAAGCCCAAAAGAAGTCTCAAAGCTGCTTAAAAATCTGAACATTAATAAAGGAGCAGGGCCAGATAACATATCACCAATATTGATTAAGCACTGTGCAGAAAAATTGGTTACTCCTTTATGTATAATTTTTAGTCGATCAATTAGGGAAGGCGATGTGCCCGTACTTTGGAAATCGGCATTCATAACACCAGTTCATAAAGGTGGTGATAGGTCGAACGTAAAAAACTACAGACCAATATCAAAGCTTTGTATATTTGCAAAAATTTTCGAAAAATTAGTCTACCGACAGGTATATGAATCTCTGCAATCATTCTTTTCACCAGAACAGCATGGTTTTCTATCGCGTAGGTCAACTACGTCTAACCTTTTAGTTTTTAATGATTATGTGACATCACAGATGGAGGCGGGTGCGCAGGTCGATACTGTTTTTACCGATTTTAGTAAGGCCTTTGATCGAATAGACCATCTGTTACTGCTAGAAAAGCTAATATACGCCGGTATTCACGGAAATCTTTATCGCTGGTTTACTTCCTACATCAAAAATCGAACTCAAGCGGTTGCTATTAATGGTTTTTTGTCTTCTTGGCAACCTATTCCTTCTGGCGTCCCGCAGGGATCCTTATTGGGACCTCTGCTTTTTGTTATTTTTATTAATGACATTGGATCTTGCCTCAGGAACTCCAAATTCTTATTGTATGCAGATGATACAAAAATTTATAAGTCTGTCAAAAGTATCACTGATTGCAATCTCCTTCAAACTGATCTGAACAGTTTTGAACAGTACTGTGTAAAGAATAAATTAGGTTTAAATATCTCGAAATGCTTCGTAACAACTTTCACCCATAAACCGAACCCAGTTGTGTATACATATACCCTTTCTCAAAACCCCCTTACTAAAACTAACAATATGAAAGACCTTGGGATCATGCAGGATACTAAAGTAGCATATGATTATCATATCGACTATATTATTAAAAAAGCCACTAAATCCCTTGGTTTTATAAAGAGATCTACCTCAATGTTTAAAACGTTAAAGCCAATTAAAGTACTGTATTGTTCATACGTACGCAGTATTTTAGAATATGCATCAGTCGTTTGGAACCCACAGTATAACATCCATATTGATCGAATTGAGTCAGTTCAAAAACGTTTCCTTCGATACCTTCAGTTTAAATGTAAAGGAAAGGACCATGGTTATGAGACTAGGTGTAAAAAGTATCATTTTCTACCCTTGACGAAGAGACGAGAGGTATCTGACCTGATTTATTTGATCAATATATTAAATGGTACAATTGACTGTCCTGGCCTTCTGGAAAATGTTTGTATCCATGTTCCCCGTAGTATATCTGTTAGGCATAAGAAAACTTTATTTGTTCCCAGAGCGAAAACAAACTACCGTCGAAATTCATTTATCTTAAGAGTCAGTAATTCACTCAATAATCTGATAAAATTACATAATAATTTAGATTTGTTCTGTTGTAAACCCGTAGAAATACGACGAATATTTAGCAATAAATTCTTTGGCTATACTCGGTCGCGAGCGCAACAACACTTAAATACTTAATATTTAACTATGTATTGCTAAGTGCTATAAATAGTGCTTGAACTTCCTTTTTTTTTTTTTTTCTCGAGCTTGACAGTCTTCATCTAAATTTGTACCTATCTGCGAACACCTGTAAATGGCTTCGTTGATATATTTTCTTAGGTTTAGTTGTATTTCTTAATTTGCTGTAGGTGTTCCGAAAATAATAAAATAAAATAAATAAAAAATAAATAATCTGCAGGATTTTCATAAATTATTTGAACGTGACTGCAATGCCCGTCTAAGAGGACATGGTCTCAAACTACACACAACAATCCTTACAGACACTTCTTGAGCAACACAGTGGTCAGATCATGGAAAGAGCTACTAGAAGACGTAGTTTTAGGCCTCAGCACCCAATGTCAATCAATTAAAAAAAACTTGACAAATACCTTAAAAATAAAATTGAGTACCGTATCTTGGGTAATAATAAGTCAGATTATGCGGCTGCTCTTTCTAGTTTAAAAATTACATCCCTTTGCCATCGCCGTGAACGTACTGATGCGTTATTACTTTTTAAATTATTAAACCATCATATTGATGCACCTGCGTTACTGCACTTATTGTCATTTAGAGTACCTCGTAGACGTGAGCGAGCATGTAGAAAAAAGCCTCTATTTAATATAGCTCTTATGCAAGCAACAGTTTCATAAAGCGGGCTAGCAGGCTTTATAACGATAAGTTAGTAGATGTCGATATTTTTAGTGAAACCTTAAACAGTTTTAAAAAAATATCCCTGCAGTGTATCACACAAACTAACTAAGATATCTGATCTTTTATAAAATAGTCATCTGTACTTTATTACAGTTCTATCTTTGAGTTTTTATACTTAGTGAGGAAACTGTAAGTCTAGTGGGTCTAAAATGGCCACTTTGAGCAATTCCTCGGAGCAATTCTCCTTTTCTAAATTCCCAGCAAATTCTAAGAAATTCCTCTAAATTTCGTAAAATGGTCCCTTATTTTAGTGATTCCCTGACAATTCAATTCATTAGCAGATTCGTATATTTGGTGAAAATTTCGAATATGAATCGAAATAGAATCCTATTATGATTCACCCGAAACGGCCTTTTTAGACCCCTAGATCTTGTGTAATTTATTTACAATACTATTTATAACAATATATGACTGTTTGTTTCTAAATAAATAATAATAAAAAAAAACCTATCCTGTAATGAGAAAGCTTGAGTGGAGAACACCTGGATACAGGCGTTTATCAGTTGTAAACTGCTTGCCTGATTAATAATAATAATAATATTTTAAATTAGGAAGTGGGTTGTATTAGTAGGCTGAAACGCCGCATTGTCCAGGGAATAGAAACTAATATTTTACCGTTTACGTAACACTCAGGGTGTGTCCCGACTGCAGGCTAGCGACTGGAGTCAGTCACCTGGCCAGGGCCGGAGCTAGGATCTAGGAAGAAAGAGCACGTCTTAGAAAATGGGAAATTAATCTAGGTAGGAAGGTACCTAGGCAACTATTCATGTTTAAGACACTTAGGTTTGTACCTACTGAATTTGCAAATATCGGGACGATCTATTGGGCAGTTAATGTACCTTTATTCATCTTTTTATATAAAAAACGACTGCTTTATGCTTAGTAACAAGCAAATATTACTTAAACCTTTCCAGCTTTTGGTTTCAATAGTCTTTTAACTTTCAAAAGGTTTTTTAAGCTACATCAATTTGTCAAAAATATGTGCACCGAGATATACTTATCATTTAAAAAAAAATACCATAGAGACATCTGCAATGCAATACCACCCGAGGGATCACCAAAAGATTTCATTTCATTTCAAAGGAAAACCTTCAGAGCCAAAGAGATTAAAATATAAAGGACATAAGAGGGGGATATTTTCATACAAAACTTTGAAGCATGTTTGAAGCTCAAGCGTCATTTCAGTTAGTATGAACGCGAGCTGTCATTCGGTCGAAATTGTACTAGACTTATTCCACTTGGAATAACTTTTGGCTTCAAATTTTCCTCGCTTTGTCCCTGTGCCCTATTATATTTTAGTCTCTTTGTTCAGAGCACAGTTTTGTTCCCCAGACTCTAGGATAGTATTTATAATTCGAGACATATTTTGACAGATCGAAAACGTCAGTTTGTAAAATAAAAAAAAAGTTTAAAGCAGTATAGGTGCCTACCTAGTGAGTTCTTCAAATAACTCCTATGGGAATAGCCTGTATAGCCTGGATGCAGTCCTGCATTGCCGCAGCGTCTGACCCGGCATACCCAGGGAATAAAAAACAGGCTAGTCTACAATGGAGCTTTTAGAAATATTAAATTTCCATTTATGATGGATGGCTCCATTTTAACGTAGAATCATAATAATATATAGGAAAGTAGCTCCATCTGTTTTTTAACTTGTGAAATGAATTGACACCCTGAACCGATCTTGGTGAGATTTTGGTAAGATTGCTTGCTTCAGATGGAACCATCGCAAAATGTCAGATTAGCAAAATGACGGATTCGCAAAATGTCAGATTAGCAAATGATATTTTGTAAGCTACTAAGGATGCGAATGGCGAAGGCAGGCATTTTTTAAGTCGGATCGGAACATTACTTAACAAATTTTTAAAGGCTGCTGATCTATTATAAATATAAATAAATCCTAAGTAAATTAAAATTTATTGAAACCCCTCCTTAATTTCGCCTCGTCACTTAATTAATATAATTAAGTTTAAAAGAGGGCAATTAAGTTTAAAACAAGTTGATAATACAATTTTTTCTGTTCTTATGAAATAAAATAATAAATTTATAATAATTTATAATACTTAATAGTGTTATTTTAATTATTCGAGGCTAGCATAGGAATTATTTAAGTGAATTAGAAATTACCTATCTTTGGCCTCAGTTTTTTCTACATTATAAAATGTACTTACATAACACTAGTTAGTACCTAATATAGGTATATATTAATATAATTGCCATTGGGACTCGATCTGTAGGTATAATTTTTTTTACAGTTACTTCGAGTTTTTACTCGCACTTAGGTAGGTACCTACTTACTCTCTTTTTTTCTATGTAAATAAATATATTGTTTGTAAAAATTTACAGTAGCTCATTTCGATACAAGTTTGTTCAACATCGTAAGCATTTTTCGGTGGGAGTAAGACTCGTTACTCCACAATTATCGACCATCTGTACGTTGCGTTACTTATGTAGGTACCCACGTACGTACTTACATGCATGATTACAGGCGAATTTCTCCATACATTGGCGCCATCTTCGAATTTCAATGTCTGGCGATCGTTTTGAACTGTTTGTATTCCATTGGTAACTATATTATGTCCTTTTGCCTTTGGAATAAAGTACCTAACTATTAGTTGACTGGATGTAAAAATTTATGTAACTTGCTTTTATAAAAAAAAGTTTAAAAACCAAAACAGCGAGCTGAACAGTTTAAAAAAAAATAAGTTCCGAAATAGACGTCATTTACGATTATTTCGTCACATATTTGTGTGTTTGTGCTTTTTCACTAAATCATTCTAGAATCTAGAATATGAGACTAGGTACCATTTTATTTCACTCTTAAAAAAAACCACAGACAGTGGCTTAGAAGTGCACCCACCAATTTAGTTTTTTTGTATGTTAGTTTTTATCTTTATTTCCTATCAATGTAGACTAGTGGTAGCATTATGTACCTACCTACCTACAAACCTTAGTGGTTTATATTATGTCATAATGTTTAAAGGAGAATGAACCAACCCATTATGTGGCGTTGTTTATTGGTGTATTATTTAGTTTTTTTTTTAGGTTATTTCGTTTTTTTTATTCTAAAAAGCAATGTACATTAAACATCCCAGACATCTCTGACAAGCAATACAAGCGTTTGCATTTCGTAACAAGCCGTGACTCACGGCTTTCTTCCGATCAATTTTGTGGCCAAATCGGGCGACACAGGGAGTGTTGCAAGAAAAACGCGCTGCGTTATCTTGTGTTACTTTATTGTTATTGAATAAAACGCGCACAGACATTTTGGGAAGCTGTGCAGACCTGCCTTGCACACTAGTTGTGTGTAAAATTTTGCAGATGTAAGTAATGCTTAGGATGGACCAAAGAGATTACAATATAATAAGGCATAGAGGGGACAAAGCGAGGAAAATTTGAAGTCAAAAGTTATTCCAAGTGGAATAAGTCTAGTACAATTTCGACCGAATGACAGCTCGCGTTCATACTAACTGACATGACAAGGACATGACGCTTAGGCTTCAAAGTTTTGTATGAAAATATTCCCAATGCCCCCTCTATGCCCTATAATATTTAAATCTCTTTGGGATGGACAGAGCATATATATTCTTTAAGCCTTAAATAAGAAGTAGATGGCTACCAATGTGTTCGATTCTGCTTTACAGCGACGAAACTTATTTAAAAAAAATAGTTTATTTCCATAAAGAATTAGGTACTGTGGACAGAGTTTTTACACAATCCAAACAATTTCCCAGTTACACGAACGAAGAAAATGACCAGGGGGTCCCTAAACTAGGCTGAAGCACCTGTATCTTGGACCCATTTAATTCCAGTACCTACCTATGTGTATGTGAAGCTAGTTGCATTAAGACATGTGTAACAGACCCGCAGACGTATTCACAGAGACTCGATACCGTTTCCGTTCGATTCGAGTCGAATCTATCGACAACTAATGTCACATACGACAGTTGGTGTCACATATGACATTAGTTTTCGATACCAACATCAGCCCATCTCGATAGATTCATTTCCGATGTCGATAGATTCGACTCGAATCGAACGGAAACGGTATCGAGTCTCTGTGAATACGTTTGCCGGTCCGGCGATGGGCTCACCACCTATCACGTTTATGTTCCAAAGAATATCTCGTGAAGAGTGGGTATTTCCAGTAATGGAATACCTCTGCCTACCCTGTCGGGGATAAAAGGCGTGAGATTATTATTATTATTTGTATATAGGAATACGGAAGTAGTCTCGGGAGACAGATAGTAGGTATCTTATAGGTAGGTATATATATGCCCATCCTGTAACACTGTTACTGGCTGGGAAAAAGATTCGTCATCTAGTAACAGTGTTATAATGTCCTAGGAAACGCAAGTGCAGCATCCCACCTAAGATTGAAACAACCTTCAGTACCCAAGTAGGTGTATACTTTCATATGGCCTATCGCCCACGCAGTGTAACAATACATGTGTCAGGACAGAATGACGAATGCCATATTTCCGTTGCCTTCTGAGTTAGAGGTCGCTGGTTTGAAGCTCGAACGAAGACAATATTAAAATGTTTTTAGTCTGTTTATTTAAGTATGCCTATCATTTGTATACTTAACTTACCTATTTATTAGATACGCATGTAGAATCGCACAACCTTTTTTTTATTTTTTATTAATAATAGGCAAACCGCATTTGTCTGCCATCTCAACTGATGGAAAGTGATGATGCAGAAGACGATGGAGTATGTTTGCCTAGTTATTGCCTATTCACACTAGCCTTGAAAAGGCCCAGGTTATAACGTTCCGGAAACAGATCCGCAGGCAGGGAGTTCCATTCCTTAGCCGTTCGCATTAAAAATGTTGAAGCCTACCTACCTTCATCTGTTTATCTCGTTAAATCCATCCTAAGGTTGTCTGGAAGAAATCCCTTAAAGCGATAAGACCACCCATTGTACTTTCTTTGTCATTGTGTCACTTATTCCATATTTTTATTGGTGTACAATAAAGAGTTGTAACTTACTCTCTGCTTGCCGTCGCGGGGATTAAAGGCTTGAGAATTTTGTTAGTCTCCATTCGGCTCTAGCCTAAAACCATCTCCCGATATGAATCAAAGCGGTGGGCTCGTGTGGGAGATTGTGGCCCACACTTCCTCATAAATGAGGACCCACATCTCAGCACTGTGTTGTCACAAGTTGATGTTATTGTTACACAATATTTTTTGTATCAATTTAAATGCGATTAAGATTTTTTAACCTTGAAAATAGTTATTCTTAAAACTCATTAAAATTCAATTCCATATTTGAACTGATGTCATAGTTTTACCTTTAACTATATAGGTACATAGACTTACAATGTTATCGTTATCGCATTTATTACCTACCTTGCATAGTAGGTAGCAATGATTATAAAATAATCGACTAAGCCAAGTTCAACGAATGTTTTAATCGATAACCATAAACAAGTTATAGTACATTATGGTACAAGTGAGTAAAGTTGGTGATTACCGCTGAGGCGCCATTGAGACCCGAGCCGTAGGCGAGGGTCATAAGAGAGCCGAGGACGGTAATCATCAATACACACGTGTATCATACGACGTTTTTCAACACACTTGTGAATAAATAATACTAAAAAATCATTTTAAAATAATCATTCGCAATGGCGGGGAAAATTAATTGGTTTTCCAATTTTTTATTTATATAATTTGGAAAAGGCAAAAGGATCTAGGCCCATACAGCCTCGTTTTCCTATGCGCTCGCATCTTACAATGGCGATCGGCCATGGACTAAAAAAATTAGGTTTCTTTTTCTTTGGTTTGTCGTGGATAGCGTTTTAGCCACGTACAAAATGGGGTATTTAAAGTTTTTACAGAGAAAACCAAAGTTATATTTGAGTGAAAGTTTTGTTTATTAAACACGTACAAGTTGAAATGATCTATTTAAATACGAAGTTGCATGAAATGAGCAAGCCATATTTGTGTATTAATTTATTAGTACGATTGAATACGATCTTTTTTGTATCGAAACTTTTTTAAGAACAAAGCAACTCTAGCAACAAAATTGAAAAAAAAAATCTATAACTCACTAGTGAATAATAGCAAACAAAAAGTCTCAGTTTGATTATAGGTGTCATTATGTGCCTAATTGCAGTGAAATTAGAGCCACTTTATGAGCAAGTGTGTTGAAATAGTACATTATGGTACAAGTGAGTAAAGTTGGTGATTACCGCTGAGGCGCCATTGAGACCCGAGCCGTAGGCGAGGGTCATAAGAGAGCCGAGGACGGTAATCATCAATACACACGTGTATCATACGACGTTTTTCAACACACTTGTGAATAAATAATACTAAAAAATCATTTTAAAATAATCATTCGCAATGGCGGGGAAAATTAATTGGTTTTCCAATTTTTTATTTATATAATTTGGAAAAGGCAAAAGGATCTAGGCCCATACAGCCTCGTTTTCCTATGCGCTCGCATCTTACAATGGCGATCGGCCATGGACTAAAAAAATTAGGTTTCTTTTTCTTTGGTTTGTCGTGGATAGCGTTTTAGCCACGTACAAAATGGGGTATTTAAAGTTTTTACAGAGAAAACCAAAGTTATATTTGAGTGAAAGTTTTGTTTATTAAACACGTACAAGTTGAAATGATCTATTTAAATACGAAGTTGCATGAAATGAGCAAGCCATATTTGTGTATTAATTTATTAGTACGATTGAATACGATCTTTTTTGTATCGAAACTTTTTTAAGAACAAAGCAACTCTAGCAACAAAATTGAAAAAAAAAATCTATAACTCACTAGTGAATAATAGCAAACAAAAAGTCTCAGTTTGATTATAGGTGTCATTATGTGCCTAATTGCAGTGAAATTAGAGCCACTTTATGAGCAAGTGTGTTGAAAAATAATAAACAAGTTCTTTCTCGAGAAATCTAACGGTGACCTCACTACCACCGCCATTTTGAAAATACCAAATACATGCAAGGGTTGTGGAGCGCGGAGTTTTTATTTTTTTATTATAAAAACCTAAAATGTATGGTATAATCAAAACTGGATTTTAGTGTTTACCAATGATTCAATGTCATTTGATATATACCTACCTAAGTACCTACCAATAAAAGTTTATCTTAAGTTTATCTATAGTATTTTTGGAGTTTTAGTATTGTAGAATGTAGGTAATACAATTGGTCGATTACTTATAAAAAGCTTCATTCTTCTATATATATTTACTAGGGGTTCTGCGCGGTTTCACCCGCGTAATTCCCGTTCCCTCGGGAATACGGGAATAAAATATAGCCTATGTTACTCAGGGATATTCTAGCTTTCCATTGGTTAAAGAATTTTAAAAATCGGTCCAGTAGTTTTGGAGGTTATTCGTAACAAACATACAAAAATATAAATCTTTCCTCTTTATAATATTAGTATAGATTTTTTTTATTAGATATCTACGTTTGTATTATTTATTATATTATGATTTAATATTTACATCCGAATATTTGTTTCGGCATAATGTTAATAATATATGTAAATTATATAGGTAATAAAATATAAATAAATAAATATAATATCACGCCCTTTTTATCCCCGAGGGGGAAGGCAGAGGTATTCCATTACTGGATATACCCACATTTCACAAGATAAATTGGACCCCTAAACGTGATAGGTGGTGAGCCCATCGCCGGACCGGGTCTGTTTACACATGTAAATAATAATAGGTAATAATAAAATTAATAAATATAAAATTTGTTTAGATTAGTATAGATATATGTATAAAAGTAGAAACTGCCTGGCAGACTGACCGCTAGATCTAGAAGCATGAAACTTAGCACAAAGGTACCTGAGAAGAGATTTTGGAAAATTCGCACCAGAACGGAAAAAAAACGTCAACACTGGCAACGAAGATCACTAGCTGTTTATAAAAACAACAGTAACTATGTACATAAACAAGTAAAACTATATTTATAGTCATGACAGCATTTGCGTAGACTTCTTTGAAACATAATGACCTACTTAGCAAGGAATGCCATAGAGTATAAACAGCTTTCAATAAGGTGACGTCCTTCCATGATCTAAATACTGGCTACACCAAGTGAGAAATTGACGTGACATAACTCTTTACAATGAATTTAAGTCTGACATCATTCTTTTATCAGATCACAGGAACTTCTGCCAATTTGTAAAGACCTTCCTTAGTTGACCGACGCTTGAGTTGATAAGGACTGAATGATCAGATCACAGGTCAGAATTAAATGTTGTTTTGAAATGTGTACTGCATTTCTATATTTAGCGCCAAGGTGGATGATGTCAGGTATCAGGTGATAAGAGCTTGTTCGGAAAATTGTAAGCTATGCTTTATAAATAATGTTTTTTTAGTAGTAGCTGCAATTACTTTTAATTTGTGGACTTATATACAGGGTGACTTTTTTTACCGTCTGGAAAAAAATGTGGTGTGATAGGAAAGTGTAATAGATTCATTTGGCAATGTTAATTAAAAAAAATTTTTTTTTTTCAAACATATTTTTTCTTGCTTAAACTAATATACATTACTCAATTGTAGTCAATAATACACCCTGAAATATTTGAAATAGTATTTTAAAAAGAAACAGGCTCGTAGCTTCCATTTATGCGCAATCTACCTACAACCGCCAGCTGCGCGTAGTACTGTGCGTAGTTTTCTAGATTTTGTAAATTGCATTAAACATAACTATATTTAACAATTAATCTCGTGTATAACTTCGGCTCTAGATACCTTATACGTAAAAATCACCAGTATAAGTCCATTGGACAAAAACTTTTTATGATGCTTAATTGTAAAAAGAATGCTGCCAGCATTTTGGGTGCTTTACCTCAACATGGTGCTCTGGAGGACATATTTTATCTTTAGTTTAGTTTGTAAATATTATGCGTGTTTTATAATTCTTATGTAACTAATTTAACTTAAAGATACTAACAAAAATCTACCTAAAATAAACTACCTACATTACTTTTGTCATATCTTGAGGCTGATTGGATGACTATATTTTGGAAAAGAGTTACATTTACATACCTAAACTAATTCCGACATACAGAGTCTGTAATAAAGATTTATTTTTCATAGTAGTTTTTTTGTCAGCCAATTATCTTTAAGGTAATGAGTAACGAGTTTCTCCTCTTATGTTTGTATTTGCACTAAAGCTAATAAGAATAACCTCGATCATAGTGAATAATTGCGCTCGTTCCATTGAAATACATGTGACATCGCAAGAAATATATCTTCGTTAAGTTGGCACTGTTCTGCTGACCAAGTTTGCCTCCAACTCAATGAGTTTCTTCCTTTTATGGCCGTGACATACTTCGATGGAGTCATACTATATTTACTTGAATAATCGTCGGAATTGCTTATCGGTTTTATGTAAGACTTTGGTAGATATTGTAAAGAATTGTTTTGTTTGTCGTATAAGAATCTTTATCAGAGATAATATTGATAATAATTCAAGGTATTTCAATACAGGCAGGATGGCAAGGAAACAAGTATAAATAAATAAAAATCTTTATTATATACATTAAATTATTGTTCAAAACAATTTTAATCGTAATAAAACTTCTGTTATTGAAGCCTTCATAATTATTCACGTTTGGCTTAACAGACTTCCAAACTTTATCATAAATACATAAAGAGTGTCTATGGTAGATCAGCCTTTACAAAATTCAGATCTTGCTCTCAACGAGGCTTGGTGGAATCTTAAGGAATGTATTTTACAAATACTTTCGATTCACGCATGTCATGACCAGGGTTTGTTAAGTCGTGCATTCTGTTAAAAGTTAGAAAGCAGGTCTTTTTCAATTCACAGTATAGGAATCATTAATGTTACTTAAAAATAAAGTAACGCGAGATATAATGGCATGTACTTTGTTGCGCGGGAACTAGTCCGCTGTGACCACGTTTAGTGGTGGTCCTCCAGCTCCTGTTCCTGCTCCTCATCAAACTCTGCGTCCTCGTCGGCGGTCGCCTCCTGGTACTGCTGGTACTCTGAGACCAGGTCGTTCATGTTGCTCTCCGCCTCCGTGAACTCCATCTCATCCATACCCTCGCCAGTGTACCAATGCAAGAAAGCCTTGCGCCTGAACATAGCCGTGAACTGCTCAGAGATGCGCTTGAACAGCTCCTGGATGGCAGTCGAGTTACCGATGAAGGTGGCGGCCATCTTAAGACCACGCGGAGGGATGTCGCACACGGCGGTCTTAACGTTGTTCGGGATCCATTCGACGAAGTACGACGAGTTCTTGTTCTGGATGTTGAGCATTTGCTCGTCGACCTCCTTCATGGACATGCGACCCCGGAAGATGGCGGCGACGGTGAGGTAGCGGCCGTGACGCGGGTCACACGCCGCCATCATGTTCTTGGCGTCGAACATCTGCTGCGTCAGCTCGGGCACAGTGAGAGCACGGTATTGTCTGCTGCCGCGGGAGGTAAGAGGAGCGAAACCAGGCATGAAGAAGTGGAGACGTGGGAAAGGAACCATGTTGACAGCCAATTTGCGAAGATCAGCGTTGAGCTGACCAGGGAACCTGAGGCAAGTTGTGACACCGGACATTGTGAGGGATACTAAGTGGTTGAGATCACCGTACGTGGGGGTGGACAGTTTGAGCGTGCGGAAGCAGATGTCATAGAGGGCCTCGTTGTCAATGCAGTAGGTTTCGTCTGTGTTTTCTACGAGCTGGTGAACTGAGAGAGTCGCGTTGTAGGGTTCCACAACGGTGTCTGATACTTTGGGCGAGGGGACGACTGAGTATGTGTTCATTATTCTATCGGGGTATTCCTCACGAATCTTTGAGATGAGGAGTGTACCCATACCGGAGCCGGTACCGCCACCGAGGGAGTGTGTGAGCTGGAAGCCCTGGAGGCAATCACATGATTCAGCTTCTTTGCGGACTACGTCAAGAACTGAGTCGACGAGTTCAGCGCCTTCTGTGTAGTGTCCCTTAGCCCAGTTGTTGCCAGCTCCCGACTGTCCGAACACAAAGTTGTCCGGGCGGAAGATCTGTCCGAAAGGTCCTGAGCGGACAGAGTCCATGGTGCCAGGCTCAAGGTCCACAAGGATCGCCCTTGGGACGTATTTGCCGCCGGAAGCCTCATTGTAGTATACGTTGATGCGCTCTAGCTGCAGGTCGGAGTCACCGCGGTACGCACCGGTAGGGTCGATGCCGTGCTCATCGGAGATGATCTCCCAGAACTGTAACAAAGAAAACAACCGTTAGTTAGCCGGGAGTAATATTTAGAAGCGTCGAAGAGAATGCGGTCCATTAAAGTGCCGACACGAAAGCTCAGTGCTCTCTCAAGGTGTAAGTACGCAGCGTCGCTACTTTCGAACCGGTTCTATGCAGGCTTTCTTGATATCTTTGGAGAGAATCAGCAGTTACTAGCAAGTTCTATTCATATTGAAATGTTTGTTGAACGCGGAATTCTATTCAATATTGACAGTGGAACTAACAATAACGCGGTTGTCAAGTGATGCCTACATTGAAGCTCAATGAACCATCGCGTAAATGGCAGACAGGATACATAATACATCGTTAATGGCTACTACAGCTTCACGGCGATTGCGTAAGACAATGGCATGAGTTACGGCGGGCGTGCACCGAGTTCCCGCGAGCGCCGCCGGCGTCTTGACGACGGGCGACGCCCACGTCTCCCGTATTTGGCTTATCTCGCCATATAAGTAGTGAATGTCTTGCGGGTTTAAATAATTAGCATTCAAAATCTTTCGATGCTTGTAATCCGTGGCCTGGATATTGGGTTGGGGCCGACCATATGGTTCGCATTTTGCAACAAAATGTAACTGGTGTTTCTTGAGTAGTGTCTAGAATTAGGAGAATAATTAAAACTCACAGTAAGCCGCTATGGAATATAATATTTAAAATCAATATTGAGATCGGAAATGAAACTGGTTTGCTTAGGCTTACGTAAATGTTTAAACACAAGACAAATCCTTGACAGCAACAAAAGGCCGCGAGCGGACGCTTAGCGACGGTGTGTAGAGCATTAAAATTCTGCTGCCTGATCGGTATGATGTCATTCTGCACTCCGTAGGTGTGTTTGTGTGGGTAAGGCGAACGTGTCGCGCTGACACCGCCGTATATGGCTATATGACTAATAAGGAGGCTCTGCTCGATTCAGGGCTTCGAGATTCGCGGAAAATATTAATAGGCGAGAAGTGGCGGAGGCGTGCGCTATGTCCATTAACTCAAAATTTGGATTGCCCTGCCAGATCTAGTTCCTTAGAAAGATCAATGCTCTGAAATGGGATTTTAACATCTAGAAATCTTAATCTAGAGACTTTTGAGACAGTTATCTAAATCGAGGACAATTGCAGCCTGGAAATTGACTTCTGAAATGACTGTCATTACAAAGTTGGTACTCACAAAAAGAATGGAGCACGTCAAAACTTTCAAACATCATGACATGGTAATGATTTTTAATAACAACAAAAAGTGAAAGGTGATCGGGTGGTGTTCGATTGTACCGAGAAAGGCTGCTTTCTGTAACTAGATAAGAGAGATGAAAGTGTGTGAACGAAGAGCGGTGTTAGTGTACCTTATGTCTTTGCTAGAGAGTCGGTGTTCGCGCAAAAACTCGCTTTACCGCTTGCAAGGGAAACCCTGTACAATGGTGTTACTGTTTCTGTGCGTGTCCCACCTGCTGAGAGATAAATTTCGCTCGACCGCAATTGTACCTTGCATTAGGATAGGCTAATGGATCGGACTGTGCATTCCCCTTCACTTCACTTAAAGGGATAGTACAGTAGATTTACTGCTTACAGCTAAAACATTGAAATTTATTACAGAGCAATAAACTTTCCCTGCAATTGATGTGTCGGCCGATGTAGCACATCTTAACTGTTCTGAAGACTGAAATATTGCATTAGGAGTGCACTCTCGCCATAGCGAGAGATGGTGGCTATTTATAGAGGTAAGTGCGTATCGCTGGCCGTCGACCGTGGGTTCGTTGCCCCGGCTAATCTATCGGCCTTAGCTAATCGGTCTTTAGACTATAGAACTCTATTCCATATTAGGACACTCGATTAGATAAAATCATTAGGCTTTTCTAAGATGTTCCTGTCAAAAAAACTGATTCATTCTTGCTGTTTGTGTGTATTGTAACTTTAAAATTAAAATTTGTTTTAGTCATCAGAGATAGACGGTTAAAAATATAATTCAAAGTCATCCGTGAAAATGAATCACACAACATAATGTATCAAATCGAAACAACTGGAGGCAGCAGAGTGGAAATCTAGTACCTAGCTGAAATCATCACCATTGTTTCGGTTAGCAATCATTATAGGAAATTGTCCGGAACACCATACACAAAAGGCGGAGATTGTTGAGCTATATTAGCCTCTATTACCAACGCATGAGGTACTAATGCTTTTACTAGTAGCTGCTATGTACAGCAGAGATTACCACTTTCAAAAACTTGAAGATTTTAACATAAAATATTCATGGGGAGTCCTAGTTCTCAGAGTTGCGTAAAACAAACAAAAATCGTCAGCATGGACGGTAATTTGTTGAGACAGCTTGCGCTTCGACTACGTGGGGTGTTAATGCATCATCCATCTCTTTCCAATGAAATTCCGAGGCGTCTCAACAATGATTCATGTACTGTGTTCTGACTAACCAGCGGGTTGTGTAGATATAAATATGAATATAATAAGAAGAGAAACCTCGATTGTATGTTGTGTGGCAGATCGATCAATACCATCTGTTTCTACGTCTGCTACAGCAAGTTGCACAGAGTTTTGAGTAATAAGGTTTTAATTTATAACTGCCCCGGATTCTGAAATGGTATTCGGTCCGCCGCGCCGTTATAATTTCTCGGCCTAGTTATCTAACACTAAAGTTTTACGTCCGAGTAATTGGAGTTACGGTAAAATACATTGATTAAGAATTCACGACCAATTTACCAATTTATTGATTTTAATTCAATACAATCGGCTTTGATTCTTTGTGTTGAGCTGCCAATTTCGAAGCCTTAGCTATGAATGAAAAGACTATAGCGGACGCCGGCGGCTTCGTTTGATGGCTTATAAGTTATTCTGGTGTACGTATAAGCTATAATACTTAACTATTGTAATTTGTAAATTTTTATAGATATCCGATTGAATCAGCGTCTTTGCGTGGAAAAGTATCAAACATTAATGTCATCCATCCTCAAAGACGCTCGCGTTTATTATATTAATTGCCTCTAGACACTGTTGTAGTATAGATACTTATTAAAAGCGATTAATTATCAAAGATTGGAGCTTGAAGATTGTTAATTTAAAGAAAGTTAGCAAATAATCACCGTCACCGCAGATTTACATAGTCCGCAGAGTCAGGATAATTGCATTTAGTTCATGCACCAACGGTAGCGGTGAGTTTCACCGGTAGATTCGATAAGAAAGCCGGTAATTGCTAATTTGCAAGCCATTTCAATAACTATGTAGGTGACTTTAGCCGTAAAACACAAAAATATAGTAATAAGTGGTGAGTCTCAAAGTCGGTGTTCAAAACAACAACCGAACCGGTCTAGTTAATAAATAAGGTGTTTTAAAATCTTTTTTTGTATTCTTTATAGGCACGCGTTTGACCAGATTGTGTATCCGTCTCCTTGACGACAATCTCATTTTATTTGAAGATCAATACAGAGGCCACATCGTTAAAAAGACTGACTGAGTCATTGCCCGTTTTAGGAGCTTATTTATTGGGACGAGCGAAAATGTATTTTTCGAGAGGATGCCCATAAATTGGCAACAATTTGTGGTTTGCTTAAACAACATTCATTACGAATTTGAAACATAAATCGAGGTACCGAATTAATCAGTCATAAAAGTTAGATCAATTGCCAAGATTAAAAAAACTGAGCATGCGAAGGGGTGCCAACCCTAGTCGATGACGCGATCACGCGTGAAATATTTAAATTCTCACGTCACCTATTTCCTAATATTGAATGAAACTATGCAACAAGGCATCATTGAAGTCCAAAAACCATCTCAACAACAAACCTTGTCATAGTTGAATCACATTGAATGAAATTAAGTACTACGAACATTCCGATCGAATTCCTCCGCTAAAGGGAACCGTTATCCGCCGTTACTCTAAGTACTTACTATATCAATTTAAAAATAGAACTTTGGAAAAGAGATTGCTCACCTTAGCTCCAATCTGGTTACCGCACTGGCCGGCCTGGAGGTGCACGATTTCCCTCATATTTGTTATTTTTTAAATTGGAATAAATTAAATATTAACACTATACGCGACTCTCGCACAACACTACTAGCAGATTTGATCAGCCGGCCGGCTCGGAGGGGATTTTTGAGGCGAGCTTCGCCTCCACGCTGCGTTGCGGCCGAGCGCTGTGATTGGTCGGTGATCCCATTCGGCACTCACTTCATGGCATTGCAAGATTTGCGAGACTCCTTATCACTACCGAAATGAGATGATTCTGCTTTGCTATACATGGTCGTGCATTACCGTCCTGCATTATTATTATTAATTTCTTATTATAATAGAAAGGATTTTATTTTTTTATTTTAATGAGCTGTGATAGAGCGCAGTGGTTCGTGAGCCTGCCTGTCATGCGTGAGGCTCGCGTTCGAATCCTAATGATTTACTTACCTACATTTTTATGACTAGCCGACAGTGTAGGAAAACATTGCGAGGAAACACGCAGGAACAATGGATTCTGAGGCATGTATTGATGGGCTCATCACGTTTAGTAGGGGTCCAAATAAATAGTGGTGATAAGTAGGTTCCAGGAATGGCATACCTGTGCCGACCCTCCCGGGAACAAAGGCGTACGTGACGTTTGTCTTCACACTTGAGCGTATAATTAATCTTTTCGTTATTTTTCTTTTATTATTTGGTTCCCTTTTACATGCTTCGCTGCCGGTTGTGATCATGCGTGTATTTTTAGCTTCGCAGTGGGAATTCGGTAATTTAGCCCATTAGACGGAGTGTTGACGCACCCTAGCGACACCCCTATTCACACCATGGAAACATACAGCCTATGCAAACAGTGTTAGGTCACGCTAGCTTTTGTAATATTTGTTTTTTGGACTGCCTTTTAATATAAATAATTATCAAATGAGTAGCTACACAGAAATATTCAAATAAGTAGGGTATTTTACTGCCTGGTGAAATGTAGTACCTACTGACTTTATGACGTCATCAATTCTAGTACTCAATTGCATCACTTTTTTGAGTTTTTACTATTTAAAAATTTTCTATAATTTTAAAATGAAAATCAAAATGCATTTTAGAGGTGTTGATAAGCTCAGTTGGTAGTGACCCTGCTTTCTGTGGAGGAGGTCGCAGGTTCGATCCCCGCTCTGAGCCAACATTTATGTGCATAAACATGTGTGTTGGCTTCGTGCCTGGGTGTTTAATATTTATTTAAGTAGGTATGTTTTTCTGTTGTTTTGTTAAGTACCCATCATAGTACATGCTCTGTCTAGTTGGGGACTGGATAACCTTGGAGAATTGGTCTCACAATTTAAAAAAAAAATGCATATGACGGTGATAGCCTTACGGTGAAGGAGCCTGCGTCACATGATGAAAATCAGTGAGGCTCAGGTTCGAATCCTGGCATATACAATGAGTTTTTCAAAAGTTACGTACATATTATCACTAGCTCGATGGTGAAGGAAAACATCGGGCGGAAACCCGCAGATCCCAGAATTAATTCTGAGACATGTGTTACAGACCCGGTCCGGCGATGGGCTCACCACCTATCACGTTTAGGGGTCCAAAGAATATCTGGTGAGAAGTGGGTATATCCAGAAATGGAATACCTCTGCCTACCCCCTCGGGGATATAAGGCGTGAGAGGTATAATGTGTTAAATTATAAAAGGATGTACCTACAGTTATCGCAATTAATCAGTCTCTTAAGCTTGGCAGGTCTATAACCTAATATTTTATATCACTAGGTCCAAATACGTAACCTGTTTCGCCAAATTCGTCAATAGAACTCATTTTCTGAATTGTTTTTTGGCTGACCAATTTAAGGGGTTGGGTAGACTAGAAAGTATACGTACATAAAAAAAGTTTCATACCTATTTACTTATCTAAGAGGTCTGGTTAACATCATAAAGTAGGTGTCTGCTATACATATATAGGTTGTTTGATATGTAGTACCTGTACAGTACATACAGTACAGTCAAGAGCTCGTGGAGCTTGACACATTGGACTTTGTAAAGTTCTTATTACAATCGCTTTAGAGGTCAGACTCGCACTACAAATGTAAAGCTTCATGTGTTCTTGACTGTACCTACCTTGTATTTAATCCTGTAAGTATACCTACCCATCTATTAAGTACCTAATGAATTTACGTAGTTAAATAATATGTAGGTCGGTATAACTATATAATACAGAGTAATTAGTAGACAGTACATACCTACATAAATACTAGTCTAATAAGAATACACTTTTTAATCTACATTACAAATTAATTTTACTTTTAAACTTTCTCTCTTTTGAATAGGAAGGTACTTAAGTAAGGAACGACAAAAAAACATACAAAAAGTAAGTTGTAAACATTTTCGTGAATGTTTTATGGCGTTGAAAGTCGAATTGACTGTTAAAAGCCTGATCAACGCACAGCTGAAACCGCATGGGTCTAGCTAGCAGCTAGCTAGAGGCATAATGTTTGCAAAAGACGGTCTTTTTTTTTAATTTTTACCGGGAAGGGCAAAACGCAATGCCTGTTCACCCTCTAGTTAAAAATAATATTATGCGTCTGTGTCAAAAAGGTCATAGATACGTCGTTACTATTGAAAATGAAAATGTATTTTATTGTGTAGGTAATAAGAATTATAATCTCACGCCTTTTTTATCCCCGAAGGAGTAGGCAGAGGTATTCCATTAGTGGATATACCCACATTTCACGAGATATATTGGACCCCTAAACATGATAGGTGGTGAGCCCATCGCCGGACCGGGTCTATTTACACATGTCTCAGAATTAATTCTGAGACCTGCGGGTTTCCTCACGATGTTTTCCTTCACCGTCGAGCTAGTGATAAATATGTACGTAAGTTTTTGAAAAACTCATTGGTACATGCCAGGATTCGAACCCGAGCCTCACTGATTTTCGGCCGGCTCTTTAACCGTTCGGGCTATCACTGCTCTAATAAGAATTACACTTAGAAAAGTCAATAGTCTAATAACAAGGCACACTAAACTCGTCCATGAAGATTGGCTAAATATAAACAACAGCCCATCTCCACCGACGAGTTGTTGGTTCCAAATGCAGTACCCCGAGAAGAACCAGCAAGAAACTCAAGGGCAGCTCTTTTTAATCTCATGTCATACTACGTACGTATTTTACGGTACTAGTAAATAAATAAGGTTTACACTGTCACACTGTCATAATATAATAAGGCTGTTTTTTCTAAATTTGCAACAGTAGGAACCCTTAGTTGGCTGTCAAAAAGGAAATCAAAATGGCGCAGGATATTTTTGTGTTTATTTCAGTTTATTTCCAAGAATCGTTACTGTGTCAATTTGCGGTTTTGACCATAATAAAACGTACTAAGAAATGATTTATTTTAGCTGACATACTTATGACATGACAATAATTGTGAGATCATGACCTAATATGTTTCTTCCGATGAATGAATAGTTAAAAAAGACTTTATTAAGTTGTATTTCCTTAACCCAATTAGTCACAAGTGTCAACGAGGACACCGGAGGCCCGATACAAAAATGTGTGATTTGTATTTCAATTAAATGCATTCCTAATTCGTCGGGCCTGTTGGCTCAGTTGGTAGTGACCCTGCCTTCTGAGTCGGAGGTCCGGGTTCGATCCACGCTCGGTGCCAACATTTGTGTGCATGAACATGTCTGTTGGCTTCGTGTCTGGGTGTTTATTATTTATTTAAGTATGTTTATCAATTGCTGTTACACATAGTACAGGCTCTGCCTAGTTTGGGACTAAATAACCGTGTGTAAATTGTGTCCCACAATGTTTATTGGTACCAAAGAGATTTAAATATAATAGGACATAGAGGGGCATTAGGAATATTTTCATACAAAACTTTGAAGCATGTTTGAAGCTCAAGCGTCATGTCAGTTAGTATGAACGCGAGCTGTCATTCGGTCGAAATTGTACTAGACTTATTCCACTTGGAATAACTTTTGGCTTCAAGTTTTCCTCGCTTTGTCCCTTCTATGCCCTATTGTATTTTAATCTCTTTGATTGGTACCTACTTTACTTCTGTTGTCCTTGCCATGATAGTCACACTAATTAATAATACTTTTCATTTCACAATATCGCCAAAGTAAGTACAGGTGTAAAAACAGACGCTAAATTAGATTCGTTCCAAACAATAACATAGTTTTTGTGATATTTGAGTGAATCATCGTAGTGAAGTCACTATGTACCTATGCTAATGAGTAATATTGTTTGTGTATCTTTGAATTGGTTACGCTTTTTGAAACATGAATTTAGAGAAACGTTATTGTCAGCTATAATATCAAGACTCCAGCTTAGCTATCCAAAGAAGGAATGGTGCCAGTCTTATGAACTGTTCTTCATAGTTCCTTTGTTAATATCATTTTGATATGTATTTTATTTCCGGTAATTGTTGTCCACAGCTGGACAAGAGCCTTTCCCAACCATTCCGGTCTTGGGCAGCCCGCATCCACTGCCACCTTCTTTAGGTCGTCGGTCCATCGTGCCCATAGACATAATATATCGTGCCGCAGGGCGCCCTACACTTCGTTTGCCCAAAAGCGGTCTCCACTCCAACACGTGTCGGCTCCAAGTGCTAAGTAGATAGGTATTTAAGTGAATAATTTATATTAAAAAAAATCTTCCCCCTTATATCGCCTTATATTCCATTTCTAGATATAAGTACCCAGTTTTCACGAGATATTCTTTAGACCCCTAAACGAGAGAGGCGGTGAGCATATCGCCGGACCGGGGGACGTATTAACGGAGATTCGATACTCGATATTCGACTCGGAATCGGAAAATCTGTCGAAAGGTTTCGAGATGGGCTATACACAGATGTCATATTTGACATAAGGATTCGACAGATTTTCTGAAATCCAGTATCGAATCTCCGTGAATACGCCCGCGGGTCTGTTTACTAATCTATATATATAAAAGGAGAAGCTAAATCTAAAAATCAAGGCCCAGCCCAAACCGCTGAACATAGAAACATGAAATTTTGTGTGTAGTGTGCGTTTATAGTGTAGATGCTCGCTAAGAAAGGATTTTACGAAATTCAACCCTTAAGGGTGTGAAAGAGGGGGTTGAAGTTTGTATGGGATAGTGTGATTTCTGCGTGTATCAACTCTAAACTTGGCACAAATACTCTTCAAAACACACTATGAAATATTAGTTCTAGGATTTTTTGAAAATCATCCTCCAAGGGGGTGAGAGTAGGGGATGAAGTTTGTATCGAAAACCTTCATTTTTGGGTGTATCAATTCGAAACTTTGTAAAAATACTCCTCAAAACATTCAACAAGACACGTATTTCCGGATTTTTCAAAAATCATCCCCTAAGGGGGTGAAACAGGGGAGTGGAGTTTGTATGGAGACGTGTTGTTTTAACGTATATCAACTTCAAACTTAACATTAATACTCTTAGAAATAAATTATGTGACACATATTATTGGATTTTTCGAAAATCATCCCCTAAACGGATGAAAGTAGGGGTTGAAGTTGATACGAAGAAGTTTATTTTTTGCATCCATCAACTTGAAACTTGGCACAAATGCTTCTGAAAACAAACTATGAGATATTAGTTCTAGGATTTTTCAAAAATCTTCTTCCAAGGGGGTGAAAGTGGGGGTTGAAGTTTGTATGGAAAACCTTCATTTTTGGGTGTATCGATTCGAAACTTTGAAAAAATACTCCTCAAAACAAATAACAAGATACGTATTTCTGGTACGATTCTGATATGATACGTAGTTTGACTTTATTTAAATGTATTGAAAGAAATAGAGGGAAGTGGTCAGTAATAGCTGATTCTAAAACCAGGGAGGTGACTGAGTTGACACTTCTAATCATAATATGGTCGATACAGTTATTACCTCTTGTCGGTGTTTGATGTGCTGGTAAAAGACCATGAGATGCATTAAATAACAGGTATTCGCTGCTTCTATCGTCATCATTAGTTGGTTTAATATCAATGTTTAAATCTCCAACAAGTGCAATATTTTTGTAATTTTTTAGGCTAGAATACACTGCGTTTAAGCTGGTCAAGAAATTTTCAAAGCAGTCTCTTGTTTTGTAAGCTGGTGATCGATACACAGCTACTACTGCCAAGTTATTATTGATAAGGCAGGTCAAACAGTTAGCGTTGGTAAAGTTTGGTTCATAAACTGTGCATTGTAGGTCGTTTTTAGTGTACAGAACTATGCCATCATTTTGATTCTGAGTGTTTTTTGTATGCCAAGACATATAGCCATCAAGTTTAGGGACGTTAGTTATTTTGCTTAGCCAGCACTCTGTTAGTATTATGATATCGCATTGAACTTTAATAAGGGACAAAAGAACTCGCATTTCATCAAAGTTTTTATTTATGCTTCGAATATTTAAGTGAAGGATATTAAGTGTTTTAGTGTTTACATTCAAAAATTTTGTGCAGTCTTCAGGTAAGCATACATACGAGGTTGCTATTTCAAAGGTATCTAATTCAGAAACAAGATTCTCAACTGTGTTAGCCATTGGGAACTTTAGTTACACTGAAGATTGATGTTACACTGAATTAGTTTTTTTGTTTGAAAAGTTTGTTGATCCAAAGTGTTTTAGCCTTTCTAGTTGATGAAGGGATGTGAGGAACATTCACATGTCTGATTGATTCGAAATTTGGGATCCTGTTACTTCAATGATATTATTTTTTTCAAAATAATGGTCCGTCGCGCGTCGCCGGGGTGCCTTACATCAGTGTCATGCATCGTACGGCCAAAAGTATGAACTTAAGTCTACTTATTGAACGTCATTTCAACTCCACCGCTTCAGCATGTATGGTTGAGGAGAAGAAGCGGGGCAAGAAACTCCTCAACACAATATTATTTTAATAAATTGTTACATCATAGGTACAGTCAAGAGCAAGTCAAGCTTTACACTACCAGTTTAAGCTGAGCTCTGTTTTATACTGCGCGCCATAGCATACAGGGCCGGTTCAGTCCAAAGTGTCAAGCTTAACGTGCTCTTGACTGTTCTAAATTAGGTTACATAATTTCGTTATTTTTCGCTGTCGCATTGCGCTGTGCTGGAGGAAAGGAAGGAAATCTGTTCCAAGCATCATTGTCAGCTTTGTTGGCAGAACGGAGGGCCTGATCCTCCTCAGATATTATATTACCTCCACATGTTTGCTTTTTTGTTTGTACCACCTGTACCGTGAGCCCTCAACTGCAAACTATCTTAGTGTAATTTGTGTTTAGTTAGGTTTCAAATATTGCAGAATGACCGATGAATTGAGAATGCAAAAAAGCTCAATTTTCCTCAACGACCGATCTTGAATGCAAATGTTTATGATACAAGAGTCACGTCTCTGTATAAAGCCATGGACCCAATACCACGCGATTTCTCGCCAAAAACGGAAGCTTGTTGTGGCCGAAATATTTATTTCTTTATGTACTTGCTTACATCTTACGCTCATGATTGTACGTATTATACACATACTGACACATCGTTGTATTAAATTATGTGTCGATTAAAGTAGACTTGAAGGATCCTGTAATGTTTTGGGAATGTTTTTTTACCAGTGTAGTGGGCAGACAAGCCCGTATCATTAAGTTGCGATTATCCTGACTTACAAAATTGTATATGGATACCTAAGTATTAAAAAATACTTTTATGGAGGAACCATGTGGAGAAGTCTAGCTGCATGCTACATGGAATTTCCTCTCTTAATATTACCTCTTTTTTTAATAAATGTAATTTTATTCGTCCATATAGATCGTCATCATTGTGACCGGAGTGATTAAAAAAATACGTACGTAGTAAGACATGAGATTAAAAAGAGCTGAACTTGAGTTTCTTGCTGGTTTTCCTCGGGGTACTGCATTTGGAACCAGCAACTCGTCGGTGGAGATGGCTGTTGTTTACATTTAGCCAATCTTCATGGACGAGTTTAGAGTGCCTTGTTATTAGACTACTGACGTTTCTAAGTGTATTTTTTGTACGAACAGAAAAAAGATTTTTTAGTACGATAAACCATCTACGAAACCTCAATGTTTGTAATCCTCAAAGGTCTCGGTACTGAGACAAGGTTCCGAAATACTGGCAACTTTTTCATTCATAAATATTATGTCTCCAATTTTGGTGGTCACGGATAACGGCTTCTTATTTTAAATTGTCATTTCGTCATAATATTATAGTCGGCCACTACCAAAATGTTTTATCTATAGTCGACCAGTATTTTTTTTTAAATGCTACAAATAGGCAGGTCTCATGTACTACTGACTGACGACGGTAATGCCTAACGCTTACAGACTCATTCAAGTATATTCTACTGCGAATGAGGGAATTTCAATTACCCACTTATCTAATGAATTAGAGGGATAAGAACGCACATTGTTAGTGCTTATTTTTTGACGGGCCTGTTGGCTCAGTTGGTAGTGATCTTGGGACCGATACCGCTCGGGGCCAACATTTGTGTGCAGCAACATTGGCTGTTGTGTTCGTTTCTGGGTATTTAATATTTATTTAAGTATCTATCAGTTGTTTAATACCCATAATACAGGCTCTGCCTAGTTTGGGACTAAATAACCGTGTGTAAATTGTGTTCCACAATTAATTTAATTTATTTATGACTAGCGATCCGCCCCGGCTTCGCACGGGTGCAATGCTAACACTAAAACCGTCCTCTTGAATCACTCTATCTATTAAAAAAAACCGCATCAAAATCCGTTAAAACTACGCTTAAAGATTTAAGCATACATAGGGATATAGGGACAGAAAAAGCGACTTATACTATGTAGTGATAGTGATTCTACTAGTAACTTCTTAAGGTGGGTCCACATTTGTGACAATTTACCGAACATTATCCCGTGACCGTATCAGAAACACGTGTCAGTACCGATAATGTGGACGTATTTTTGTTACGCGAACAATTGTCACGAGCTGCAGTACGATTCAATCCATTCCGAACACTGAAACAAACTGCCGAACACAGAATAAATGGCAGGACAATGTACGAAGTTACGATATACTCGCCGGGCCCAGTGTGGACGTTGGTCTGTGTACTGTCACGCATCTAAGTCACATAGTTACGAGCCGATCCATCGAAAGTCGGTTTTTTTCAAAGGATGTTCGCTATTGTCTGCGTGACCAGGAGACGTCCACACTTGCATTTATGACACGCGTCGAAGTACGCCAGATGACACAGATACAGACACGGGGTGGGAATGGATCACGTCGTGACGTGTCGCGGACGGTACGTCCCACGCCCGCACCTCGCCGCGCCAAGTAATATAAAGGCTGCACTAGCACAAGCTAAGTGTAAATTTACTTCTGCTATTTCTTCTGCCGACGACGACATTACTGCCTGGTGGTTAGAGCTTAAATGATACCACTAACCGAATCCTGTAGCCATGCCAAGCCACGCAGTCTAGTTCGACACAATGCGTCTACACTTGTAACACTTCATCGTACATGGTTTGGGACCGTGTCAGCACAACCTAGATCGCGTCCACATTTAGCGTAACTTGTCCTGTACGCTGCCACGTAGTCCGGTCCGTCGTCATGTCACAAGTGTGGACCCACCTTTACGGTTCATGAGATACAGTCCACTGACAGACTTACTTACATACTCATCACTAGGTCGACGGTGAAGGAAAACATCGTGGGGACGGGCAGGTCCTAGAATTAATTCTGAGGCCTAAAGTCGAAAGTCGAAAGTCGAAAGTCGATAGTCGATAGTCGAAAGTCGAAAGTCGAAAGTCGAAAGTCGAAAGTCGAAAGTCGAAAGTCGAAAGTCGAAAGTCGAAAGTCGAAAGTCGAAAGTCGAAAGTCGTAAGTCGTAAGTCGAAAGTCGAAAGTCGAAAGTCGAAAGTCGAAAGTCGAAAGTCGAAAGTCGAAAGTCGAGTCGGAGTCGGAGTCGAGTCGAGTCGAGTCGAGTCGAGTCGAGTCGAGTCGAGTCGAGTCGAGTCGAGTCGAATCGAATCGAATCGAATCGAATCGAATGAAATGAAATGAAATGAAATAGTCAGACCAACCAAGACAGTCAACTTTATGCTATGCAATAGCTTTACCGCGGCAGTCCCCGAGTGCCACACGTCTTTTTTTATTTTATTTTATGGTATTCGTAGGTGGCCAGTTACTCCACGTTAGCCCTATTTTATTTATGTCTTATCGAAAGGACACGCCTTCACCTTGGTATTATAAGAGAGGTCATGTCCTTGAATAATAAAGCTTTCTTTCAAAGAGATTAAAATATAATAGGACATAGAGGGGGCATTGGGAATATTTTCATACAAAACTTTGATAACCCAGTGAATAGAGAGCTGATACCTTACAAACGGTCCGGTAGTTCTAGACAGCTCGCGTTCATACTAACTGACATGACGCTTGAGCTTCAAACATGCTTCATAGTACAGTGAATAGAGACCAAATAAGGGGGGTTACCTTACAAACGGTCCGGTACAATGATGTTAAATATAAAAAGAGGTAGATTTCGTACTACAGCGCGATAACTGAGGCCGATAAATGTTGCTAATTAGCGCAATACTGTTTAGTCGCGTTATAGCAGCGCATGAGTAAGCGCGTGCCGAATGTGCCTATCATAACTACTCGCGATATTCTCAAAATGCCGCATTGTGTACTGCGAAAATGCAAAAACTATGGTATAAAAATAAAAAAGGACCAAGGAGTTACATACCACGCGTAAATACATAAAAATGTCGTCATATTTTAATATTTTATCAAAATTACATCATATTATTAAATATTTGAAATTATGGTTGAAAAGGGATAGCGAAAATGGACGGCAACTGCAGTGCGATAAGGCCAGATAGCGAGCACGTCCGCCATTCATAGATTATTCAATCAGAAGCGAAGTCGTAGGCACAATTTACAATATCATGTACTTAGTTATAGCCTTACGGTTAAAGAGCCTGCTTTAAGGCTGATTCATGTATGTTATATAAAAAATTAAAACATATGATGTAAATGAATTTCTTAACATATAATTAATTTTATTTAAGGTTTTTATAATTGTATATTATGTATTATTGTGACTAATTTTCTACACAGTGTTTATTGTTTGTGGAATAAATATAATTGAAATTGAAACCAGTGTAACATGAATCAGCTTTTACATGATTAAAATCAGTGAGGCTCGGGTTCGAATCTTGGTATGTACCAATGAGTTTTTGAAAACTTACATACATATTTATCACTAACACTCGACAGTGAAGGAAAACATCGTGAGGAAACCCGCAGGTCCCAGAATTAATTCTGAGACATGTGTAAAACACACCGAGTTTTTGGAAAGAAGTTCCTTAACGCGCGTTGTAAAAAAATTAAGATCAAAAGTTGTAACGACACTTTTTATAACGACACATTTTGCTATAGTTGTAAGCCGTGCGGCGTGCGCGTGTCTCTCTCTCTCTCTCTCAGAAAGATAGTGACACCCGGATGGAACTTCGTTGATGGTGATGATGATGATGATGATGGTGATGATGAGATGATGGTGTTTATGAAATGATGATGATGCTGATGAGATGATGATGATGTCATGATGATTATGAGCTGCTTCTGATGATGATGATGGTTGATTGTGATGCGATGATGATGATGATGAGATGAGATGGTGATGATGAGATGATTATGATGAGATGATGATGATGGTGAGATGATAATGATGAGATGATGATGAGACGATGATGATGATATGACGATGATAAGATGATGATGAGGTGATGGTGTTGATGATGATGATGCTGATGATGAGATAATGATGATGAGATGAGATGATGATGATGACCGAAATTCGTTCCATCCGGGTGTCCCTTGACACCTCTCAAGTTTTTTTTACACATTTTTTGGTTATATTTTTAATAATTTTACGAATATAATCGTGTCATATTATGTAAGTATTATAACTAGCAGCCACTATTATGTTTTAATGTTATCCAGATTTCCAAGTGACGAGCTTATGCGACATAAATGGATCAGCAATAGTCAGCATAGTACAGGCGGAAAGAAGTGAATATGATTGGTTACCTACAAAAAGCCAAACATACCAAAGAAAGAAAGAAAGTTGGTGATTGTAAGCCAATAGCTTGTTTTATTTAATGTCCCTACTGTTTGCATTTTTCACCTAGTCTATGTTGCGTTGACGTATTTTAAACGCAACTCTTGACAGATACTGTCTCTTTCTATATCATTCGTTCCGTATCATCTTTCGCCGTCATTGATGTATCCTATAAATACGCTAAGAGGTAAGTATGTACATGTCGTAGTCACTCGTAGCGGAACAATTATTTAAACCAGCGTCGTATGACTATACGCCATCTTGGTATTTAACATCATTGGTCCGGTAGTTCAAAATTTTTTACATGTTGTCTAGGATGGTTGTTAAGTATTTAAAATGCAAAATGCACAATTCCCCCTCCTCCGCGCCCGCCATCATCTTGAAAAAACCGAAAAAAAATTGAAAAATTTCCGGAAAATGCGTATTTTTTTATATTTTTTAAAATATCTCGTGAACTATCTGCCCTACAAACAAAATTTAACACGTATATTATAGGGAATTTCATTCTCTACAACATTGAATAGAACTGTTTTGTAGCTAAAATGCACCGAAACAAAGATATAAGTGAAAATCTAAAAAAAGTGCCGATTTTTTTCGTTTTTTTCAAGATGATGGCGGGCGCGGAGGAGGGGGAATTGTGCATTTTGCATTTTAAATACTTAACAACCATCCTAGACAACATGTAAAAAATTTTGAACTACCGGACCGTTTGTAAGGTAACCCCCCTTATTTGGTCTCTATTCACTGTACTATGAAGCATGTTTGAAGCTCAAGCGTCATGTCAGTTACTATGAACGCGAGCTGTCATTCGGTCGAAATTGCACTAGACTTATTCCACTTGGAATAACCTCTGGCTTCAAATTTTCCTCGCTTTGTCCCCTCTATGCCCTATTATATTTTAATCTCTTTGCTTTCTTTTATTAGCTAACAACTACCGAATACTCAAGAGCTTGTTACCAATCGTACAATTTTATTAAGTAGGTAGTTTAAGTACCTACTATACGGTTTGAAATACCTTCAATTTGGGACTTAACTGCGTATGTTCTGTAAAACATATATTTCCCTCTTCTTGAATCCCAGTAAGCGATCTAACAAAGCGATTCGCAGATATAAAAAGATGATAGCATTTATATGTGTACAATTTAGAGCCGTAAATTAACCTTTGCTTATCAATTATCATATAACTACAGGTTGCCCCCATTAAATCCGTTTTTGAAACTGTTCCCGTTTGAATTTCCTACAAAATCCCTTTTGAACGATTGTTCCATGCTTCTATGGTATGATAAAGCCCGCGGTTTTGTCTTTAATCGATCAGACATTCAGCCAGTTTTTTCTTTTATATATTTAGTACTTTTATGTATCTTTTTGAACCTTTTGATGAATACTCTGTTTCAATATTACAAAAAACATATATAATATAATAACAATAATAAATTGTGGGACACAATTTACACACGGTTATTCAGTTTCAAACTAGGCAGGGCCTGTACTATGGGTATTGAACAACTGAAAAACATACTTAAATAAGATGCAGCAGAATACATTTAGTTATGTATTTTTAGATTTTGCAACAAAGTTTCTTTCTGAACATCATTCTAAAACTATTCGAAACAAGTCGTTATACTAACACACCAGCGACCCGCCCCGGCTTCGCACGGGTGCAATGCTAACACTAAAACCTTCCTCTTGAATCACTCTATCCATTAAAAAAACCGCATCAAAATCCGTTGCGTAGTTTTAAAGATTTAAGCATACATAGGGAAATAGGGACATAGGGACATAAGGATATAGAAATATAGGGACAGAGAAAGCGACTTTGTTTTATACTATTGTAGTGATGAAGCAGCAGTGAAAATTACAGCGGTAGGTACCATAATATGGTCCCTTTATATTGACCATACTGTTGTTTACCTACTCTGAGTAAATGTATCCTTAGGACAGTATCCTTGATCTAAGTCAACAGTGTGTCACTGAACGCCCACTTCCAGACGATCGATGAAGCGGCCACTGCCTTATATAGCCCAGCCTAGACTTGCGTGGCTACCCTGCGCGGAAGACACAGACATCGACAATCAACTCATGCATAGTATTGTTTCGTCGAAATTGGAATTGGATGCCTCAGAATCTGAAGCAACATTTATTCTCTTCTCGTGGATGGCATCCAATCCAAAGAGGCGGCAAAGTGGAATAATCACAACATTGAATTTCGTGATATCGAAAAATAGCATAGAACTCTTTTAGAGTAAAAAACCGAAGAATAAAAATTAATTAATAAATAATCTCACGCCTTTTTATCCCCGAGAAGTTAGGCAGTGGTATTCCATTTCTGGAAATACCCACTTTTCACGAGAATATTCGACCCCTAAACGTGGTGGTGAGCCCATCGCTGGACCGGGTCTGTTTACACATGTCTCAGAATTAATTCTGGGACCTGCGAGTTTCCTCACGGTGTTTTCCTTCACCGCCGAGCTAGTGGTAAATATGTAGATTCTAAGTTTTGAAAAACTCATTGGTACATGCCAGTATTCGAACCCGAGCATCACTGATTTTCATCATTTATTTATACTTCCCATAAATACCAATAAAGAACGATGCTATTTTAAAAACTTTAAATTATCTACTGAAATCAACAACGCGACTGGCAAGCGTGAAAATACCTTACATTATGAGGACTCTTGCTCAATATTCTGTCAGTGATTTATGAAGTGACCCTGCATAAATTGGACTGGGTCCATAATATGGTCGTAGGCCTACCGGTTCCAGTTTGATGTCATCCACCCGCTGTAGGTGAGTGGGTGACCCTTCATTACAGAGCACAGCACTACGTCAAACGTAATATTCGTAATTTTGTACCTTGTGTAGGCGTTTGTATATTTGTTACTCTGCACTGAATTGTATCCATTCGGAAGTTCGCTGTATTATTTATTTATTTATTTAACTTTAGGTATGTACCAAGAAAATGTACACATGGCGAACTTAATGCCTAAATGCATTATCTACCAGTCAACCATCAGGCTAAGCAGAAATAATTAGAAATAAGTATTAGGTTACTAGCTACGGTTTCACCCGCGTAGTTCCCGTTCCCGTGGGAATATGGCGATAAAATATAGCCTACCAGGGACCCGTCCTCGCTTGGCTTCAGTTTATATGATATTATATACATATAACCTTCCTCTTGAATCACTCTGTCTAACCGCAAAACCAAAAAACCGCATCAAAATCCGTTGCGTAGTTTTAAACATCTAAGCAAACATAGGGACAGCCGAGAAGCGACTTTTGTTTTATACTATAGTGATGTTACTCAGGGATACTGTAGCATTCTGCGTTTGGTCTCTACCGACCCAAAAGAAAAAACATACATACCTACATGTAGGTAGGTACATACGTACGTATGTACCTACCTACATGTAGGTAGGTACATACGTACGTATGTACCTATGTTATAGGGTGTTATGTACATTATCCTCCTTGCATTGCACAGTCGGGCAATAAACTGTCTCTCTTCGTCACACTTCCGTATCATTGCATATCCAATAAGCAAGCACAAAAGTTGCATAATAAAGTGGTAACAGGGCGACCTCAGACGAGTGACTCAGAGCTGAACTCACAGCAGTGGGAGGCTTCGAGGCAAGGTGTAGGCGCATCCTAATTTAGTCACTATATTTTGCATTGATTGATCTATGGATAAGCCTGTTACATGTTCAACACTCACGGTGAACAAGTAGTGTACAAAGTGGCTTACAAACTAGATGATTATACGAATGACAATGATGCTTGGAGCAAATTTGTTTTAACGCAGCGCGATAAGTCAACGAAAGATGTATAATATATTTGTTATTAATATTTATATAAGTACCAAGTTTTATATTATATAAAATAACATCTAGAAGTCTTTTACGCCGCTTCTTCTCAGCTAAACACTTTTCGAAGCGAAAGAAAGCGAAAACAATTCTAGAGGTATTCCATTTCATGAAATACCCGCGTTTCACCGATATATTTCTGAACCGTGATAGGTGGTGAGCCCATTGCCGGACCGGGTCTATTATACACATGCCTCAGAATTAATTCTGAGACCTGCGGGTTTCCTCACGATGTTTTCCTTCACAGTTACTTAAATTAAAGCGTGAGACATTCAACATAAAAAACTTATGTTTTACCTGGTTTTACTGATTTAATATACACAGGTCTGTCTACTGAAGGGTGATTCGCAAATGACGCGTTTGAGGAGTGTCCGAGCCAGAGAATCCATAAAAACATCTGATTTCCATAGTAAGGTATTTTTTTATATGAATTGTATCGTACTTGTTTAGATAAATATTAAATTAAAATAAATACAAAAAATACTTAAATTATTTAGTCCTTTTCTTCGTTCTTAGGTTTTGTATTTAAATTATAACGCAAACAATTTTGTCCTAAGAAAAAATACTAATTTCTCTGGTGCAATGAAATCGTGTACTTACTCTGCTTAAAACAACCACTGGGATATATTGCCCAAGCTTCAGTGCACCCTTCAGTCACCTGCTAGCCAACACCAAGGGCAAGAGGTGCGCAAACTTTACGGAACGACGAGAATTTTTTTTTTCCTTCCATATCGGACTTTCGTCCGGTAAGTGCCTAATGTCTTCGACATTTATTGTCAAGATAGTATTTTGTTCCTGTTGCTTGCGAATTTTTGTACACATTCCCTTAGTCAAACAGTATGCACGTTCGAATAAAAGGTGAAAATCGTACATCAGATTTTTGAGAAAATAAATAAATATTGATGATTTCTAATTTCTTTGGCACTAATTTCTTTGGATTTCTTTGGCATATCGCGCCAAAGAGATTAGTGTTGGTACAAAGAAATTAGAAAAAAAATCGTTAAAGGCATTAAAATGTCTAGTATACTAACATTATGTCAATTTATGCTGGTAATTTTTTGTATAATATAAGCTAAATTGATTAATGTAGCTTTATCATATTATAAAATTTTCTTTCTGTGAAATCTAGCGAGACCGCTCGCTTTGCTTGCTTGGTATGTTCGCTGTCAACCTACCTCCCTAGGTCCATTTTTATAAGGAGGGTCTGACTTATGAAGAGTGCATCTTGCATTGTGTATTGAAGAAATGACCTACAAGTGAAAAATCTTCACATTATAAGTATTAGATTTTTCGTCGGTTTTATGAAGCCATTCTGTGACATGGTCAAGTCCTTTTTGCAATATTTCTGTAGCTTTTTGAGGGTCTTTGTTGTTGACTAGTATGGTATAGTAGGTATCGCATGGGCATCATCCGCCAAAGTAACGATGGCGGTCTCTTCAATTTGTGGTAGGTCTGCAGTATACACGATATATAAGACCGGTGCCATAACAGATTCTTGGGGCACTCCCGCCTTTACATCGTAAAACGTTGACGACGCATCGGCTTCTATAACATGGAATAGCGTCTAGTCTATCCGACTTGATTTTGCAGAGTAATCCACCATGCCAGACCTTATCAAAGGCTTGCTGTATATCAAGGAATACAGAGGAGCAGTATTCTTTATTTTCCAGTGCGTTTCTTATTTTGTTGTACACTCGGTGCACCTGGTCTGTGGGTGTGTGCTGAGTGCTGCTTACGGAATCCAAATTGGTGGTTGGGTAACATTATTTTCGGCTAGAAAGGGTAGCATCCTCCTGATTGGGACTTTCTCTAAAACTTTAGAGAGGATTGGGAGCAGATTAATAGGCCTATATGACGCCACTTCTGTGGCTGGTTTTCCTGGTTTGCGTATCATCAGGACTTGTGACGCAACAGTCTGGGAAAATATTGAAGTCTTAAGTTTCCAATAAACAAGATAGTTGGGAACACTATTGCCTTTCTTGGCAATTGTACTAGTACTTCCCTGGTTATAAAGTCAAATCCTGGCACTTTTTTGACTTTCAGGACTCTTATTATTCTGCATACCTCACATGGTGTTACTGCCTTAGGTGGAAGCTATAATTTTAGGTCTTGTTTTAATCTTAAAACACTCCGTTTCCATTTCATTTTGTTGTTGGTAAATATGATGTGGAGTGAATACTTTGGATAGGTGAGCAGCGACGGTATCAGATTTTTCCTGTGGTATTCGTGCCCAGGTGTTGTCGGTCGTTCTGATCGGAGGTTTTGCTTCTTGTGGTCTATTACAGGACTTCGTGAACTTCGATAATGTGTAGTTTGTAGCATTACTTGCAGTAAGAGCGTCCAGTTTTAAATTCAAGGTATTGTTGTACCACTTCTGGATCGTTGTCTAAAATTTTTCTACCATATTCATAATAGAAGGAGGTCGTGGGTTCGATCCCCACTCCGGGCTATCATTTGTGTGCATGAACATGTCTGTTGGCTTTGTGTTTGGTTGTTTAATATTTGTTTAAGTATGTTTATCAGTTTTTTTGTACTTATTGTACAGGCCCTGCCTAGTTTCGGACTAAATAGCCGTGTGTGAATTGTGTCCCACAACTTTTTTTTTTATTGTTAAAATAATGTCAAACACCAATAAAGTTGTTTTTTTTTTATTTTAGTGCCAATTTTGACTAGAAAAATAATTTATTTCTTCACAAATCTAAATTCTTTGGCATACTTCCTAATTTTTTTGGTACATTTTCTACTTTCTTTGGTAAGGTTTCTAATTTCTTTGGATAAAAATCTAATTTCTTTGTTAAATGTCTAATTTCTATGGTCAAGTATATTTTAAAATGGCTAAAACTTCGAAACGGCTCGGCTAGATTTTAGGGAAAATAACATATAAATGTAGGTCTTAGACGCCTCTACAAAGTATGCTAATTCATTTTCTGAATATATGAAGAAAAAATTGCGCCAAAGAAATTATGTGTTTGGAGCCATTTTTTGCGAATCACCTGCAAAGAGTTCTATAATTCTTTACCTTAAAATTCATTAATCTAAACGGCTATTTCTTTGCGTGATATCGTTAAAGAGGTTCAACTCTTTCTTAATCCCGAAACATGTTAGGTAAATATATTGTTTCAAAAAGTCTGTTACAAGCCTCTACATTATCAAATTCACTGGACTCAAAATGCATTTACTTTGTAACGAGATACCAGATACCATATCAGATTGTGGTCTTGAGTGGGAGGACTGGTCCCACCAAATGGTCAATTTTGGGCCTTTCTAATTTGGAATGTAAAATGTAATATCTTGGGGAGTTAATAAATAATTCGTACACGATATACGAGAAAGGAAACTGAACTTCAAGCTATATACTTCACATAGCGACCTACCCCGGCTTCGCACGGGTGCAATGTTGATACTAAAATCTTCCTCATAAATCGCTCTATCTATTAAAAAAGACAGCTTCAAAATCCGTTGCGTAGTTTTAAAGATCTAAGCATACATAGGGACGGACAGAGGGAAACGACTTTGTGTATACTTTTACTAAGTAGTAGTGATATTCAAGGAGGGATACCTACATGTTTGTGCCGTTTAGGGTGGAGACCATGGGATGATGGGACCGTTGAGTTTGGAGGCAGCTCCTCAAAGGGCTGTCAGTGCGTTTGGTCGAGGCTTTAGGTGACCAGAGGGCTGGCAGCTATCTCTGTCAAATGATCAGATCTAGCTATCCAGAGAGGGAATGCGATCAGTCTTCTGGGCACTGTCACATGGTTCCTTTTTGGAAATGTAAAAAAGTGTATATTATTTCACCTTATAAAAAACTTATTAGATGCAATTGATTCTAATGATACTTAGGCTGATTCACTTCCAAAACAGCTGTAGTTTAAGTTACAGTTAAAACTCATAACCGTTCAAAACCACTTTAGACTGCAAAAAACAGTAAAAAGTGGTTTAGTGTGACTGTAACAAATACATAATAGTTCTCAAATATCTTTCTTTATTCTATTAACCCCACTTCCCCCCGTTTCGGTATTGATCGAAGTCCGTCTGGGCCGGGGTGAGTTGGTGACTCACACATGATGTCATTCATGAAAATTCGTTCCCTAAGGGGGTTAAATAAATATACACCACGGTAGAAATATAGTCATACAATTTTAGTGCCACTAGGCGAGGTCGAGGGCGATGAGGGTTGCAGAAATGAAAGATGTTGCTCGTGTCGACTGTCGAGATCGATTGTGATCGGCGATCGGATCAGCAGGCGTATTCACGGAGGCTCGACACCGTTTCCGTTCGATTCAGATCGAGTGAAAAATTTTCAGAATTCGAATCTATCGACTTCGGAAACTGTATTCTACACGTTTCTGACAGCCACGGAAAATTTTCCGAATCCTTATGTCAAATATGACATTCGTTTTCGATACCGACATCTGTAAATAGCCCATCTTCGACAGATTTTCCGATTCCGAGTCGAATATCGAAGCTCCGTGAATACGCCTGCTGACCTCCTTTAATAGGCTACCCCTTTTTTATACAGCGTAAATTGAGACAGACGTTCGTCTTAACTGACTTTTATGACCTTAACATCCACCAAGACTCTCTAAAAAGGACTTTAAACTCTACTGCTCTGTATTAAAGGTGTCAATCACACGAGGGATAGTAGATAACACTGTAAGGAGATAAGTGTGTATCGCCCACGGGTCTCCTACGGCCAACAGTTAGTGAAGTGCCTTGATTGCTTAATTGAAAGAGATTGGTCCTCCAAAGAGTAGAATTACAGGGAACGTAAATAAAAAAAAGACCAAAGTGCGCGACAAAATCGCACAGGAACCACAGTTCATTAAAAAAACACGTTTGAAATTAAACAAGACTAACTCTACGTTTAGACTAGAAATATTCTAAAACCTACTTCTTAAATTTCTAGGACCTAGAATCAAGGGTGCGTTACTTAAAGTAGGTTGTATTCGTGATGCAAGAGTCGACGGTATTATATAAGAAAACAAAAAAAATCTAGTTGAAGACATGTCTTCTTATATACAAAAGTGTAACCCTAAGCGCTATATCAACATTTGTGTGCATGAACATATCTGTTGGCTTCGTGTCTAGGTGTTTAATATTTATTTAAGTAGTTTTATCAGTTGTTTAGTACCCATAGTGCAGGCTCTGCCTAGTTTGGGACAATCTTTTTTTTAAACCCACACTGCTATAAAGCTACCCGCATCTGCCTAGCTAGTTACCATGGCAACGCTCCAAATACACCAGACAAGCTGAACACTGCGCTACACATGACTCCAGACGGAGAGAGATGGTCTGATGCAATCCCCATAGCCGCATCCCTGTCTGGCTAACGGAAAAATACGTAGGCCTCGCAGATAGCCCGGACCACGCCTTCACATCCAGGCAGCCTAGGCAGTTAGGTTTAACAGCCGCTTGCACTAATGTTAGACTATGACATTCACTGATCATCTTTTTTCTGTTTTGGTAACTTACCAGTGTCAGTTATTGCAAAACCAGAAAATAGGATGACTTCTTGGAAAAATTATCTACAAAGATACGAATTTCAAAGCGGTAGTAGCTACAAGGACTTTCAATAAGTCGACTTACATTAATAATATTTTTTAAAAACTCATCTAAGAGACAAAAAAATCTTTGAAACAAGCACAGGTAGACATAAACATTTATTTCATTGTATAAAATAAGATTAGATTACGCCTTTATGCCTGAGGGGGCATTCCATTTCCGGAAATATTCAATTAAATTTTCGCAAGTATGTAACTATATTTTTTTAATTCCTAAACCTGACCGGTGTAAGCCCATCGCTGGACTGAGTTGCATAATCTATAAGTATATATAAATTGATAAACTGACTGTATAAAAAACAAAAGGAACATTTTCAAAAACTTATAATAATTGGAGTAGGTGTGTATTAGGTTAGGAACAACATACAATAAATAACACAGTGAGATAAGCAGTTAAAAATATAGAATTTCTTTGTATTGATTGACAGCTTCGCTCGATTCGATGATGTCAATAAAATGACGTAATACTCGTAGCACAGCCTTAAAACTTGGTTCTATGGCCCGTGTAAGGAAACTCGACACGCGATGTGATTCGGCAACGGTAATCATGCGTTTTGGTACAACTTCCTGATTGATAGTATTGATAAAACAGAATTCTGGAGGGTATTTTCTGAAGCTGGTTAACATAGCTAAAAATATTTATGATTGGGGATTTTGTAACTTAGAAATTGTGTTTGTGAAAAGTGGACAGCGGTACAAAAAGAACTGTTTTTAGTCCTACCATTAAGTAGGTATTATATAGGTAGTGACATCATATGCTGTTAGGTAGCTACTACCTTAATACTATCTCCCAATCAGCGGGGGGCTCGCGTGGGAGATAATAGCCCATACTTCTTCATGTGTGAGGAAAACCCCTAAGCTTAGCAGTGGGCTGTTACGGGTTGATGCTAGTGGTCATACACTGCATACTTTTCTTTTCTTACTTTTTTTGCAGAATATATTGTTATTTGAAAAGGGATCTTCACTTGAGCACAGTTGAAAAGAGATGCCGCTATATTGCCGCATAAAGCTGTGCCCTTCTAACTCTGCTCAAGATGGAATCGGTATCTACGTCACATTTTATAATATGACCATGTAAACATAACATTGATAGCTACGATTCGGATAATACATCTGTTTCAGTTTGCATAGCTGTTCTAGTACGTTCTAGATCATAAAATTTAATGGTCTAAACTAAACTTTTTGCTGTTGGTAGTTGGTACCCAATTATTAATGATATTTATTTATTTATTTATTTTTCGGAAAACTTACAGCTATTATAACATTATGAGCAATAATCATAAGCAACAGAGAGCCAATTAAAAGTTTTCACAATTAGAAACAATTTAAGTCAATATAGGTTTCGACAAAGGTACTGTAACAGTTAAATTTTTCAGGGAGCCACACAAATCAGAATAACTTAAAGAAATCCTCACATAGATCCTTCTTAAGTTTTTTTTCACTCAGACAGAATAAATCAAATGAATGTTGTTTACAATAGTTATTAAATAATTTACAAACTCGCCACAAATAAGAATTTCGTCTGTAATTTGTTGATGCATTACACAGTGTGAAGGTGGAAGTGACGCGAAGAGACCTGTTTGGTACATAAAAATTTAGTTTACCTAGTAGCTCGGGACATCTACTAGTTTATTTAATATCGAAAATATCAGAATTCTAACCATCAAGTACTTATGTACATCACCAGTGGCCTTCGTGGAAGAAGTTACATGGTATTAACATTGACAAAATTCAATGTAAATTTTTCAAACTTACATAATAAACTAGTCACTAATTAATACCCACGGGCAATGACAGACATAGTAAATAAAACCGTACAGCCAAAACAAATTAACTTTAAATCTTCTTGCTATAAAAACAAAAAAATAAAAACTCCTTGTGTGATAGATAAACATTCCCATCTACTCACGCCATCTGGTGCGGTTTGCGGTAACCCTCATTGAGACTAGGACAAAACTGTAGGTTAGAAAACCACCAGTTAACCAATGGTTAACCCATCGGCCCTGGCACAAATCCATTCCAGTATTGATCCAGTACTACCTACCTAGCTTCTACTATGTAACTTGGTGCCTAGATTTAATAGCCAGACCACTTGAAATTAAAATTTTATTCTGAATAAGTAAGTACCGTTCCAGTATTGTAGAGCGTTGAACCTAACTTTTATTAAACATTTCAGAAGCCAACGTATGCAAATGCCCCTATTGTTGTAGAAGAAAATAAAATGTTTCGCGCCATTTTTTTATCGAGGGGCTAGGCTGCGGCGAGCACCTATCTTCTGGAGATATATTTGTACATTAAGTACCTAAGCTACTACAAATCAGATACCAGCTAAAATTTGCGGTAATATTGGTGTTGAACCTGAGAAATGTAATCACAAAATTATAATAACTAGAGAGAAAAAAACGAATTCATTTATTTAGGTATATAAATATGTAGGTACTCACTAATGCATTGAAATCATTTTTGAATCGGAATAGGGAAGTCCTTATCTTGATATACTTATAAAATACTTTGTCCAGAATGACTGACTGACGGGTCAACTCACAGCCTAAACCTCTGATCGTAGAGACCTGAAACTTTTAGGGTGTGTTGTTTGTATGACGTAGGTAGATACTATGACGTAGGAATCCGATAGAAAAGGATTTTCTGAAATTCTACCAATAAGGGGTTGAAAAAGGGGGCAGTTTGTATGGGACAACGTGATTACCTACTTGGTTCAATCTACTCCAAATTTTGCATAAACATTCTTTAACATATTTGGTATTCCCACAGGGACGGGAACTACTCGGGTGAAACCGCGGGGCGCTGCTAGTTTAAAAAATAAATGAAGAAAATAACATCACCATACTTTTTTGGCTGTGGCTCTTTAGTCTAATATCTTTTTCCGCCCCATTCTGAATTCTGAAATATTTGTATACTTACCCTTGACTTACCCCTATTCGGATGTGGTTTAGTTAGTACCTACCTACCTACCTAGACTTCGGCATTGCGGGTTGCGGTGGAAACAGATTGAGCAGAATCTTACTGCGGCGGACGCAATACTCAATACCTACTAACTACAAATGAGTGATACTTACATATAGTTCTTATTTTTTTTGGCCCTTATTTCTTTTGTTTGGTACCTATGGAGCCTACAACGTCTAGAAAATTACACTAAGAGCTACCTAGCTAGAGAAATAATCCCATTACCTATGTCTGCAAATGGTTTTTTGACCCTAAAAACAATCACCTTGTCCCCGAAAGGGTGGCAAAAGTATTCAATTTCCGGAACTACCCCATTTACCCCCAAATGTGACGACAGTTGTTGAGCCTATCGCCGGAAGGGGCGTTACAGCTGTTCGGGTGGTACAAATTATATAGGTACTTAAATAACTTTTTAAGGTATATTTATTATTAGGTATTTTTTTGCAATAAGCTTTACAAATTGCAACTTAAAAATACTCGCCAAACTGCTTGGTAGTTTTTTGGCAAGCTTATCTTGTAGGTTAGGTACTTACCTAGTAGGTACATATGCATTCAAAATCGAAAATTCTCGCAAATAAAACCCTAGACAAAAGCTAGTATGTCACCAAGTTACCCGGTAACCTCCTGTCGGAAGGTCAACAGCTGGCACTGCCGCCGCCATATTTCTTATGATTGTCTATGACCAATGGAGCGTGGCGCCCCGGCCGCGGCAGTTTTAATAATAAGTTGGTACCATTGATTTATTTATTCCTGTATGGTTTTGGGTACCTATATGGGTTTGACCGCTCAATCCACGTTGTGTTACCATCGGGAATCTGCCGACTTCAGCTCCTACGATGCAGATGTAACGCCTACCAACATTTCACTTGATGTATTTTTGTTACAGCGTGCAGCGTAGGGTAGGTCTTTTTGAACAGGGATGGTAAGTCACCAGTGTCAAAACATAATAAATACATACCTACCTACCGAATAATAAATTTTGTAACAAAATTTACAAACGGTATTCAGTAAAAATATAACAGTGGTTCTCAGAGTATCTACCACAACTGACTACACTAATTTGCCTTCCCATTGAGGGAAATTCGAAATATGAGTTTTTAAATGCGTCTACATTGCCTAACTTATGTTATGGTGAACGTCGAGTAAACTTCGTTAGAGAATTAGTTCAACTAGATGATCTCTGTTGCCCTAACAGTCAGGGTTAACTCAATAATTGGATGATCTACGAATTAGTTGAAACACGATAGCTATTATTCTCCAATTACTGCGATCCAAGTCGCTAACTCGTCCCTAACTATTGAAATCTATTATGGCTGTTAGCGTCATGGTGACGCCATTTTCTTTTGGAAGTAGCTAAATACCTATGTATACCCATGTTTGTTTTTCGTGAAATAGCAGCGATAAAATAAAAAATCTTACGTCTTTTATCCCCGAGGGGGTAGGCAGAGGTAATCCATTTCTAGAAATACCCACTTTTCACGAGAATATTCGACCCCTAAACGTGAAGGTGGTGAGCATCGCCGGACCGGGTCTGTAACACATGCCTCCGAATTAATTCTGAGACTTGCGGGTTTGCTCACGATGTTTTCCTTCATCGTCGAGCTAGTGATGAATATGTACCTAGTTACCTGCGTAAGTTTTTGACAAACTCATTGGTACAGTCAAGAGCAAGTCAAACTTTACACTACCAATTTAAGCTGAGCTCTGATTTATACTGCGCGCCGTACAATACAGGGCCGCCGGTTCAAAGTCCAGAGTGTCAAGCTTAACGTGCTTGACTTGACTTGACATGCTTGCTTGACTGTACATGGCAGGATTTGAACCCGAGTCTCACTGATTATCATCATAAGAAGCCGGCTCTTTAACCGTAAGACTCCTATCTATATATAGCTATAATATCAGCGATAGAAATATGAATTATACTTTTTATCTGGCCATACCAGAGAATAGGTAGGTACCTACCTACCTGAATCACAGTGAAACCAAAAGGAATGGTTGTACTTAGCAGTCTTTGTATATATAGGTACATAATATATTTTAGGCGTAACGCCTAAAGTATTCGACTGATTTGGATGAATGAGGTGTGAGTAGATTATACGGTTCCACCGGGTGATACCGCGGGGTGCTACTAGTGTGACAATCTGAAAAGTGCAATTTGGCCAGAAGCCAGAATCTCGGAACGCGACAGTATTGATCGCACTCGCCGACTCACCAGCTGGTTACTATAATCCCTTAATACTTAATTATAATCCCTTGTAGCATCTTTGTTTATCACTACTACTTGCCCCGTTGCCCGCTACTTCGTTCGGAATTTGGACTCGACCAGTTTTTGTTTTATTCGGCAATGATACATTTTCCTGCAATAAAAAGTATAGGTAGGTAAGTACTATACGTTGACTTACTAAATTATTACACCCATTTCATAAAACTCTGTCAAGTACATACTTAGTGTTTTCAGAGACCAGTTTTAAATCAATTAACTCTCTCTACACTACTATTTTTCAAAAACAAACTTCCAAAAACTATTTCATAGCTGTTTTCTATATTTTTATAAAAAGTAGTGGCCCGGGCAGACGTCCTACCACCGACATTATAGCAGTCAATGGACCAACTCATAATACACACAAAATTTCCTCCAAATCGGTCCAGCCGTTTAGGAGGAGTTAGATGACGAACGTCGAACACACGTACGTACAGAAGAATTAGATATATGTTAGATGACGAACGTCGAACACACGTACGTACAGAAGAATTAGATATATGTTTAAAGGTATGTCAGTACGGCCGTTTTAACTTGGCATTTTCTAGCGACCATGTGGCTGTAGGTAGTCAGAAAAGCCAAGTTAAAACAGCCGTACTGTAAGAAATAATGCGATGCGATGCTAAGTAATAAGGAAAATATTCCAAACACCACTGGCAATTTGGGTTAGAACATACTTAGCTACAACCACCAAAATTCACGTTAAATAAGTACGAAACCATTACCTAACCTAATAATCTAGGGCGATAAAACGATAAGCTTGTGCAATCGGCCAATAAATCAAAAGGGCCTAAAATAAAAACTGACGGAAGAAAGTTCGCTAATGCCTCCTCTACACGCAATAAGGCTATCGATTCCCATTACAACAATGTGATGCCAGGGTCGGATTCAGAGGGAACATGACCCCATGGTCTTAAAAAAGGAAGGTAAATATTTAAATAGATCATATGGATTTTTATGATTCGCTAGTGGCCGAATCGCCGCACTTCTAAGTCAAAAGTTTTTATTCAATCTAGGGGCTTATAAGTCCTCTTATTAAAGTCATTGCGACTCCACCGCTTCAGTATTTATGGTTGAGGAGAAGAAGCGGGACAAGAAACTCCTCAACACATTATATGTTTTAAATAATAATATATATAATATAATAATAATATAATCTCACGCCTTTTATCCCCGAGGGGGTAGGCAGAGGTATTCCATTACTAGATATACCCACATTTCTCGAGATATATTGGACGAGACGATTTTAGAGTGCCTTGTTATTATAAAATATTGACGTTTCTAAGTGTATATTTTAATACCAATAGAAAATAAACGATTTTTGAATTTGAATTTTTTGAATTTGGACCCCTAAACGTGATAGGTGGTGAGCCCATCGCCGGACCGGGTCTGTTTACACATGTCTCAGAATTAGTTCTGAATTAGTTCCTCACGATGTTTTCCTTCACCGTCGAGCTAGTGATAAATATGTAGTTAAGTACCTACGTAAGTTTTTGAAAAACTCATTGGTACATGCCAGGATTCGAACCCGAGCCTCACTGATTTTCGGCCGGCTCTGTAACCGTTCGGGCTATCACTGCTCTTTTAAACAATCAATATAATACAAAGTACAAGTTACATGGTTTTAGTGCTTTGCTGAGCTGGAGAAAATTTACACCAAACATCATTGTCATTCAAATATTCATCTAACTTATAATATGCCATTTTACATAAAGCCATTTAATGTGAGTTTCGAACATTTTTTCTGGCAAATCTAGAACAGCTTTATGTAAGTATCTTGTTGTAAAACCGTACACACTTCTATTATCAATGTAATATTTCTTCCGACTTGTTTCTGAGGCATGTGTAACAAGCACTCCAGTAGGTAATTAGGTACTTATAGATGGGCTCTCTACGAGTACCTGTCATCCTTAGGGGTCCGAAAATTACATTGGCGAATTGGGTACCCACATTAGGTAAATAATTAATTTAATGTAATTTAGGTATTCCAGTTCTCTATATTATCTGCCGACCCCTCCAGGAATAAGGCGTAAGCTATTTTTATATACTTTTAGTTTGACAAGATTGACAATCAGGCTCCCTAAATTTTGGGGCCCTCATAGTTTTACGAGTCCGCTCCTGTGTGGCTTCGTTTCTCGGTATCGGAATTGTGTGTTTAATGCGATTGTTTATTCTGTGGTTTATTTGACTATCTGATCCATATAAATTCAGATAGAATACAATAGTTTCAAAGGGTTTAATAACAAGTCTGATCAATAGTCATGCAATCCAAGAATCCTTCATTATACTTAAAATAACTAGTAACCGACCTAAGTTTTGTTTTCGGCTATCAAATTATGATTCGTCCATAAACTAATAAACAGAAGCTTCGGCGAATCCGAAAATCAGAAGTTCGTGCTTCCTCCACATACCTACATCCAACGACTCGAGCACGCTCGTCGGTTTCGGGTAGGTACTCTTTTCTGGCTTTTCTTCAATACATCACCGATCTCGATAGCACAGATGCGATAAGTTGATATATAAGTCCGACAGTTTCTCTATTTAGCTTTCAATAGGTAAGTACATCTAGTTTTACACACATTATCTATTAACCCATATACTTCCTCACGCGGTATCCTACGCATGTTTCGAAGCAATTTGTAGTCATAACGACTATAACGAGCGGAAACATGTCAGCTACAAGGCACGCTTTGGATGATGGCAGGTATATGGCCTACTTCCTGGAGCACGGCAAGTCTGAATTATAAGTTATGCTTGGCGAATCATCTACATCTAGGTACACTAACTTGTAAAGAGGAAAGATTTTTTATTATTTCTTTTACAAATAGCATACAATTTTAAATTACACTCGCCAAACTACAATGCAGTTAGTAACGAATAAACTCAACTACTGGACCGATTTTTAAATTCTTTCACCAATGGAAAGCTACAATATCCCTGAGTAACATAGGCTATATCTTATCCCCGTATTCCCAAGGGAACGGGAACTACGCGGGTGAAACCGCGCAGAACCGCTAGAAATATTATAAAGAGGAATGATTTGCGTGTTTGTAACGAATAAACTCAAAAACAGTTTTCAAAAATTCTTTCACCAATGGAAACCTTACTTTTTTGGGAGTATCATTTAATATTACGGCTTTACGGCTATAATTTTCTTACGGGAACGGGATTGAAGCCGTATACAGAAAGAAAGCTGACAACTTATCAGCGCTTATAGGCGCCGGTCTACACAGGTAACCGGCGCAGGCATTTATATGAACAAGCGCCGATAAGCGCCGACAATCTTCGACAGGCGCCGGTCAGCGCTGGTGCCGCCCTCCAATCATCGTACGACATTTTGCTCGCTCTGCTTCAATCTGCTTGCTTTATGTAGAATTGACCAGCGCCGATAAATTTTTTAGCTTTTTTTCTGTATACGGCTTTACGCAGATGAAATCTTATATGGTGTCTTCATCAACTAGCGACAGACTACTGCTGAGAAGAAAGTAGTGGCTGTAATCTCCCAAGCGAGCCCACCTAGGACTGGGAGATGGTGTTCGGCTGTTAGCATTTTTCACGCCACCCAAGCGTATCTGACGTGGCTTATCGACTTCCATTGGTTAACAACGAAAACCTGGACCAACCTTAACGTGCCTTCCGAAACACTGATGCCCTCGAGACATAATGCCACGGTTATCCATTCATTGATTGACCGCGCCCAACTTTGCCCTTTAACCGTTAACCAGTGTCATAGTTACAAACACATTGGTGTCGCAGGGCTACGAGCGCCACTACGCGAAACTAGCTGTTCCGCGCGGTTTCACCAGCGTAGTACCCGTTCCCTTGGGAATAGGGGGATAAGATATAGCCTATATTACTCCCTGATAATGCAGCTTCACTACAAACATAGACAACTTTCCTCTTAATAATATTAGTGTACATCAAAGTCAAAGTCTAAATCATTTATTTTTTGTAGGTATAGAAAATACACTTGGAAAATTCAATAATCTAATAACAAGGCACTCTAATGAAGATTGGCTAAATGTAAACCGCAGCCCATCTTCACCGACGAGTTGCTGGTTCCAAATGCAGTACCCCGAGAAGAGCCAGCACGAAACTCATGGGCAGTTTTTAATCTCATGTCAGATTAATGGTACGGTCCAAATTGCGCTTTCTGCGCTCGTGTGCGCTATATTCATGCAAACAACTGTTGAAATTGCGCTGTGGTACGCTGACATGAGCATTGTGACGTCATCGATGACGTCATCGATTGGTGCAAACAGTGCTAACAACGAGGAGGTAGTGCAATGTCTCCGGATCTGTCAAACAGTTGTCAAACTTCAATGTGCGTGGTGTTTTTTTTCCCGCGAACTTTTTTCATATTCGTTATGTAATCGATTAATTAAAATTAGGTATGTCGTCATTAATATTAACAGAAGGATTACATTGTGAAGCTTCGGGGGACACTATACGACTCAAATACGACTGAATTTATCTTCAGAACAGTATCAACCTAAATATTAAAAGAACTGTCATTTTTGACAAACGAAAACCTGTTCAAATTGTTTGCATGCTAACAATCGTAATCATTTTGAACAGTCGTGTGCGTGCTTACGAACGTATTTACTATTTGCACAAAACGGACCGCAGCCATGTAGATAGCAGGACAGCAAATAAAACGCTAGCTTACTCAAAATAAGAGTTTATTGGCAGTTGTGCTACGCGTCGGCGATGGTGACCTCGACCTCTACACCCGGCTCGATATTGATGGATGTGATCTGCTTCACAATCTCCGAGGGAGAATGCAGGTCGATGACCCGCTTGTGGATCCTCATCTGGAAGCGGTCCCAGGTCTTGGATCCCTCACCACAAGGGGTTTTCCTGGTGGTGATGCGAAGGATCTTGGTTGGCATGCGGACTGGGCCCTGGAATGAAGCATAAGCTTTTGTTGTAATAATAGCTTATTTATGAGACTTTTTAGGTTCATACACAACAACAAACAATAATATAAAATAAAATCTCACGCCTTTTTTATCCCCGAGGTGGTAGGCAGAGGTATTCCATTACTGGATATACCCACATTTCACGAGATATATTGGACCCCTAAACGTGATAGGTGGTGAGCCCATCTCCGGACCGGGTCTGTTTACACATGTCTCAGAATTAATTCTGAGACCTGCGGGTTTCCACACCATGTTTTCCTTTACTGTCAAGCTAGTGATAAATATGTACATAAGTTTTTGAAAAAAACTCATTGGTACATGCCAGGATTCGAACCCGATCCTCACTGATTTTAAATTAGGAAGCATGCCAAAGAATTTAGAGAACAACAAACAAGTTGGTAATAAAATATTTTATAGACTGACTATAGAATGTTTTGTGATCTATATTAACCTATGTTATGGCCAGTCTGGACTTTTAGCAGCTTTTTAAATTAAGTATTATAAATGCGAACCTGCGTTTTCTATACACACACTTTTTGTTTTGTTTTAGTAAAATGTTTTTACAGGTGTTTTGGGATACTCTTCAGGAAACACTAACATTTCACCAGTATAATCTTTGGACAATGAACACCTTAACATGATAGGTGGTGAGCCTATCGCCGGACCGGCTCTGTTACCTAAAATGAAATACCTCGCCTACGCCCTCGGGGATATAAGATGTGAGATTATCTATTTTTTTGGATCAGTTATTCTGTCATAGACAACAGTGCCAACTACTGGGTCCAAAACTTGCTATCTATCAAGCTGGATTCACAATTAAAAAAAACAAGACTACTATCCCAGAGGGATTAGAGGGATATACTATTTTTGAAATGCGAATAAAATTTTAGGTGTTTTGATATTTTTAAAATTAATGTATTGTTACTCCCCTATGAGCAGTGTGAGGTACAAACACACACACTGCACTTTGAAGAGTATTTCTGTGGCACCGGTTTAGTGAACACCCCAGTATAGCACTTGGCGTGTCTTCATCAAGGCGCTACTTGACAAGGGATAACTCTCAGACCATGAATCACAGACACAATATATTTTTAATTGTGTCTCGGTTCCAATTGGAACCAGCGGTTCTTTACTGATTAAATGAGAGAGATTATAGGACACCATCCGAAAACCCTGTATTTTGTGATATTCAAGTTATCAGCTACTCCGCATTGTTTCAACCGTGTAGTTCCTGTAGGAACACGGGAAAAAAATATAGCCATGTTACCCAGGCATATTGTAGAATTCTACTGGTAAAAGAATTTTTTAAAAAGATCAGGCAGTTTTTGAGTGTATTTGTTACAAACATACTTAGTGTAATTTAGATCTGGTGATTAAGTACTCGTAGCAGAACAGAAAAGTAATACAAAGATATCTTCAACCTATAATTTCAAGATGAAAACTATTGTAAACATAGTATTTGTCAACTTTGATGATAGATTAAGATGTAGATATTAATTAATTTTAAAAAGATATCTAGGAGGCGGCTGTCGCGCCGCCATCTTCCGTGCTTGTTAGATGTGGAGATAAATTACTGGACAATTATTAGATTGAAATAAATAAAATAGCTACATCCCTTGACCTATCAAGAGGAATTACGATGATATTATCTTCTATGGTATTATTGTTCTTTAACGATGGAAAAGCCATAACCAAAAAGTTAAGTTAACCTCACCTTAACACGGAGCTTCTGCTTCTTAGCACCGTTGATGAGGTCCGCGCACACCTTCTCGAGAGAGCGCACATTGCGGGACGTGAGCGTGATGCGGATGCGATGGATGGGGGAGATTTCTGCCTGAGGCTTCTCAATGTCCTTGCCTGCGACGACTGCGGCTGCCTGCAATACAACAGACCGTTTTGTTACTTACACGTAGACTGGGTCGTCATTTTCTTGTCCCGTGGAATACCTTGTTTTTAACTGTGGTATCTGCGTACGACATACTATATCCATTGCATTTGAAGCTATGTGTAGAGCCCAAATAGACTAAAAAATGTGATATTGGTCAGATTACAAATCAATAATAATGTGGTAGAAAGAATCCTTGTACTGTGGTTATTTCTGGATAATAGACATATTTAATTTATGTGTATATAAGCTCGAAACAAACGAATACATCGAATGACACGTGCAATCCTAACCTATAAATTTTAACTTTCGATTTGGAGTGAAAACTACAAATATGCGGTATGAAAATGCTGGAAATTCGTTTAGTATCTATAAATATGTCTACGTACCATGTTTATGTGATTTCCCGGTCGAGATAAACAACTTTTCAATCAAAAATTGCTCAGCGCTGAACCGGAGCTCCACGCAATTTACATGAAATGAAAGAGAAAGAAAGAAAATTTAAATGACATTGACAGCGGAATGTTATTTTTTGTTATATTTCAAGTTAGGCAGACGAATCTTAGTTCATACAGCCATATACTTTAGGTTAACCTTAATGACTGCTCCAAAAGTCCTTGCCAAATCCAATATGTTCAACATTGTGTAAAATGATTCTTCTTTTAATGAAGTGCTTCTTGAGACAATTTTAAAATTTTCTTTTTTTCCACAGCAACAGATTTTATAATGTCTTTGTATTGTGTCATTGGACTCGATTCTACAGACCAGCTAAAATTCCTAATTTTAAGTTAGCCTATCCTTCTCCATAGAATATGGAAGAAAAAGGACAGAAACAAACCATAGAATGAAGAGTAATGTAAAACATGTAAAAAAACAACTAATTTTAACCTTATGAACGTGCTTAACTGTCACTTTTATCCATGACTTTTTTACATACACGCTAAAAATGCAAAACACGCCTCAGTTGACAGGACTAATTTTAATTTGACAGGACTAAATTTATCTCGTCTCTTTTCTTTTCTAGGAGAAAGAAAATGACAGGACTAAACTAAAATAAGTTTAGTAATAATACGCTGTAATGCAGAATCGAGCCGAGAAAAATCGATAACACTTTATTTATTTTAATTAAAATAAATAAAGTGTTATCGATTTTTCTTATCTACCTTGATGAATAAATATCAGGCTTATTTTTAGAAGGTATAAATGGCGTGTGTACTAATAGTAGAACTGAGGAGAGGATAATTTATTACCAACATGGATTGGATATCTTTTTGCTTGTTTATGTTTTTTGAGGTGTTTTTTTACAGAGTAGCAGTTAAAGGCGAGGCATAAAGATATAAATATACTTTTAATCACAGCAATACAATTCGACCATATCCGCAAGGGTATAAACAACAACAGTAACTATGACGATACTGTTCCACATATGAAATACGATTAAGTATATATGTCTATAGACAGCCAGTATAGTTCAATCCTATATGACCTCTAACACGCCCCCTTAATCTATTACATGTGGGCACAATAAAATAATAAACGTACACACCTCTGTACTCGACTGTACTCGGCAAATAAAATAAACAGATATCGAACACTTTTGTTCTCACCTATACTATACCTCCATTTCAATAGTATAACAATAACAATAATAAAAATAATCCTGCACAATTAATAAATTAGTAAAATTAATCTATTACACATACAAAGCACTTATAAATACATGTATAAAACATTAGATCAAAACATCCCTAACTCGCTGACTACATATCCGCCCCCTTAATAGAGTAATTTGACAAAGATAACTGCCCTAAGAACTCTTTTATTTTCGGACCGTTTACAGATTTTGTAAAAATGTCAGCTATCATTTTATCGGTTGGCATGTATCTGATTTCAACATTGTTGTTCAGGACACATTCCCGAATAAAATGATATTTGATGTCTATGTGCTTCGTCCTGTTATGCATCATTTTATTAGCCGCAATCCTATGTGCAGACTGGTTGTCATTATGAATGACTACCGCTTTGTTGTCGACAGATATTAAACTTCCTAACAAGCTTTTTAAATAAATCGCTTCCTTTGAAGCTTGGCTCAAGCCTACGTATTCCGATTCCGTAGAGGATAACGAGACAGTAGCTTGTTTCTTACTTTCCCACGTTAATACATTTTTGCCTAATTTGAAAAGTAATCCAGTAAAAGATTTCCTGTCATACGCTCCACCCCAATCTGCATCTACGTAGCCACGTAAGTCTAAATCTCCTGATTTTCTAAAAGTAAGGCAGAGATGTGACGTACCTTTGAGATAACGTAGTGTAGGTGTTGACGGTTCTCGGAGAATAAAACACGTTATATCCACAACACCTTATATTAAATACATATGGGCTAAGATAGCCCGTGTTCAAAACTTCGTACAGTTCGTCTCTTAGCTGGTAATAGACAAGTCAGAATACAGAACCATAGACTACAACTAGTGTTGCCAGGTGGCGATACCGCCACACCACCCCCCTACGGAGACAGAAAAGCTAATCTAAATTTTTAAATTTAACTCGCCTACCGGAGCGTGTGGTGTATGGATCTTTCGGCGCGTCTTTGTGCGCCGCGGATGCAGATGTAGACGGAACGGGCTCCTTCGCAGCAGGTAAGCTAGGCGACGGAGCAACTCGGTGGCCTTGCGAATCCGGGCCTTCAATATAGGCCGGCTTGAGACGATCGATGCTTACCACTACTGATCTACCCTTCACTTCGAGGGTAACGGTTTTACCATCACTGGCTCGATTTAAAACTGGGTAAGGACCCGTGTACGGAGGCTGCAATGGACGACGAACCGTATCGTCCCGTAAAAATACGTGGGACGCAGTAGACAACTCTTTAAAAATAAAAACTGGTTTCTCCGCATGACGAGAAGCTGCAACCGGACGAATGCTGGACATCCGCCGTCGTAAACCAACGACGAAATCCGCTGCGTCATCCACTCTATTCTCAGGGACGGCTGGACAGAGCAACTCTCCAGGAAGACGCAACGTCTCACCGTATACCATCTCGGCGACGGTGGCCTTGATATCTCCCTTGAAGGAGGACCTCATGCCCAACAAGACGAGGGGTAGCGCTGCTATCCAATAACCTCCGTGGCACATCAGCGCTGCCTTGAGTTGGCGATGTACCCGCTCTATCATACCATTTGCGATCGGATGGTATGATGTCGTACGGTTGCGTTTGGTAGCAAAACTGTACATCAGGCGCCGGAATAATTCTGACTCGAATTGCGCCCCTCGGTCAGTTGTTATTACCGAAGGCACGCCGAATCGTGGAAGCCACTCTCTGGTGAAGGTGTCGGCAACTTCTTCAGCGGAAATGGTACGCATGGGCCAAACTTCGGGCCATCTGGTCGTTCTATCAATTGCAGTAAGACAGTAGCGAAATTCGTTACAAACAGGCAATGGGCCAATAATGTCAATGTGTACATGCATGAAACGACCAGATGGTGCCTCAAAAGAACCCAGCGGGGCGGAAACATGTCTCGTCACCTTGCTGCGCTGACACGCTTCACAAGAGAGGGACCACTCCTTACAGTCTTTTCTGACTGAGGGCCAGACATACCTTTCCGTCACGAGTCGCGTAGTAGCTCGACTGCCAGGATGACTCAGGCTGTGTAGCCTGGTAAATATCTTGCGTCGCAGATCTCGTGTGACGAAAGGGCGCGGCTTGCCTGCCGAGACATCACAAATTAAGGAAATGTCCGTGCCAGGAATAGTGACTTTGGTCAACTCGAGACTGGAACTAGAATCGCCGGAAAGCAATTTAGCTAGCTCCTCATCTGACTGTTGAGACTTGGCCAGGACCTCGTACTCCTGCTCCAAAGAAATAGCGCCGACGCACGACATCGCATCGGCGACAACGTTGTCCTCTCCCTTGATGTACCTAATATCCGTTGTGAATTGACTGATAAAGGAAAGCTGATTCAGTTGGGAAGGAGGAAGCTTTTCACGGCGTTGTACGAAAGCGTACAGCAAAGGCTTATGGTCCGTGTAAATCGTCGCATGCTGAACCTCTAGCATGTACCGGAAATGCTGTACACTTTCGTACACGGCCAGAAGCTCTCGGTAATAAGCTGGCCATTCAGCTTGTTTAGGAGTCAGCTTTTTGCTAAAAAATGCCAAAGGACACCATTGACCCTCAATCTCCTGTTGCAAGCAAGCCCCGATATGCACACTGGATGCATCGGTAAACAGACCCAATGGAGCATCGTTCACCGGGTGATGAAGAAGTGTAGCCTGGGTGAGACTCTGATAATTCAGGACTCCTAGAAAGCGTCTCATCCCTTGAATAGTTTCCGGGGGACTGAAGTTCAGGAGAGCTTCCACTCTATCCTGAGGAGGACGAATGCCATCGGCGGTGATGGAATGACCCAGGAACACCACCTCGCTGGCCCCTAGAACGCATTTTGACGGGTTCACGACTATTCCATGATCCTGAAAACGCTTCAAGAGCGTGCGAAGATTTTCCTGGTGAGTAACTTCATCTGGGGAAAAGACCAGCACGTCATCAACGTATGGGAAACAAAAGTCGAGACCCCGTGTGACCTCATCGATAAACCGTTGAAAGGTCTGCCCACTGTTACGTAGGCCGAAAGGCATGACGGGAAACTCGAAGAGGCCAAACGGGGTGACGATGGCCGTCTTCTGTATGTCATCCCCGAATACGGGGATCTGATGATACGCTTTTACCAAGTCGATCGTGCTGAAAATCTTTGATCCAGAAAGATTGTGGGTAAAATCGCCGATATGCCGCACGGGATACCTATCGGGAACTGTGCGGGCGTTTACACCACGATAGTCTCCTGCGGGACGCCACTGATTATCCTTTTTGGGGACCATCTGCAGGGGGGACGCCCAGGGACTTTTAGAAGGCCTAACGATACCTGCCTGCATCATGTCTTCGAATTCCTTCCGGGCTGCTACAAGTTTGTGAGGAGCCAATCGGCGAGGACGATGGGATACCGGGGGACCTTCAGTCGTCTTGATATAATGCACAGTATTGTGCTTCACCACTTTCGGTAAACCAGGAGGACGCGTGACATCAGGGAACTCGGCCAGCACTTGTGCGAAAACTGAACTTCCGCAGGTTACGGCCTTGACACTGGTCTGCGCAGTCCTGGAAGTAGAAACAGGGACGAATAAATCAGTGTTCCCATCCACAAGGCGTTGACGTCGACAATCCGGAAGTAAGTTGTAATAACTTAAGAAATCCGACCCAATAATCGGCAGACTAACGTCGGCAACCACGAAATTCCAGCGGAAATCCCGCCGCAATCCTAAATCTAGGTGCTTGGAAACAGTGCCGTAAGTCTTAATCGTACTGCCATTTGCAGCATTTAAGTCAAAATTGGTTGTCGAATAACGACCCTTCAACAGGCGCCGAGGGAAGCAGCATAAGTCCGATCCTGTATCAATAAGGTACTGGTGCTTGGACTTCTGATCTGTGACAAAAAGTCGGCGGCTGGGTCGAAAACAATCAGCTGCCGCCGCTACTGATTGTTGTTCGAGTTTTCCGGAGGCACCCAAGCACAAGGTTTGGTGCATTTGGAAGCCTTGGTTTTGTAGTTCTTATGGTACCAACACAGCTTACTTTTATCGGCAGGTGTGGCGTCGCGCGAGCGGTTGGATCCCGAGCGTGAATTAGAACGGCCGCGGGGTCGCGAGTGAGCAGAACCAGTAGAAAGGGAAGCAATTTGTTTGCCTAATTCTTCCACCTTCTGCCTCAGGGAGTCCAAGACTGAAGTAGCTGCAGCGCCTGAAGAAGTTGGAATGGCACAAGAATAAACTTGATTTGGATTAGCCACTTCCATTACCTTATCGGCTAGGTCTGCAACTTTGTCAAGGGAGAGCTCAGCTTGAGAGGCTAATATTGCCTGAACCTGCTGAGGGAGCCGGCGTATCCAAAGCTGACGCAGGATATTGTCGTCCGACAATGCCGCTCCAGCAAGAGAACGGAGATGGCGAAGGAACTGGGAGGGCTTCCTGTCACCGAGTTCCTCTTCGCTGATGAGCTGCCGAACACGCTGCTCCTGTGACATTGACAAGCGTCTAATCAATTCCTGTTTTAATTTTGCATACCGCTGACCACTGTCTGGAGGGTTGGTAATAAGATCCTCTACCTCTCCGGCCAACTTCTGGTCTAGCTGAGCAATGACATAATTGAACATCGTGTTGTCCTGTGATATGCCTGCAATCTGAAATTGAGCCTCAACTTGCGCGAACCACACTGCGGGCTTGTCCGGCCAGAATGGAGGCAGCTTGGCCGACACTTTACAGATACCTGCTTTGAAGGCTTTCTCCTCATTAAGACGAGTCTGCAATTCCTCATTTTGAGCCTTTAAAGCTTCAACGAGTCTTCTTAAATCCTCTGCCATTTCCACCCAAACACTCCCGCGAGTTAAATAAATCCCAAAGCGAAATGACACCAGTGGGGGGTAATATGGCAATATTGTCACCTTATGTTAAAGTAAACACCGACAAAATATGTTAGTAGTGTTAACAAATCCGCAAAAATTCGTAAAATTAACACCCAGAATGCACAAAAATTTAAAATGAGTTAACACAATCCAGGTTAAGTTGGTACAGTACATAAGAATAAATCAGTATGTTATTACACAAAATCTTGCAATTAGCATACGAAATTGTTCGTAATTAGTTGTTAAAAGGTTAAAGTTACAAAACAATCAATTTCAGTTGGTTAAATAAGCAAAACAAACTAGTAAAACAGTTTGCAAAAAGTTGTTTAGAAATGCACAAACAAATGCTCCAAAATTCGCAAAAATGGTCATAAAACTTACCAAAAACTGTAGTGAGTGTCCAATTGCACTTTATACAAACCTTAATTATACAAACTTACGCTAAAATTCCCTAAATACCGCACAAAAGTTCAATCTAAACGTAGTTCAAAGTTTTTTGTTTACGTTCGTTGCGAAAACGAGAATGACAGCAGAGCTTAGAGATGTCCCAAAAATGATCGATTATCGATCGAACGAAACACTCAATGTCCATACATGAATGAATGGGTTCAGTTTATTACGCAATGTCCGGCACGTCACATCCCTATCCGAGTAACGAGCAAAACAGTTTATCTACTCGATGACAGATGGCGTTATGAGTCCAAAAGTTGCTCGCGTTAACGAAAAGTCTCGAAATGCGATGAAAAATGAACCGACGACGCACTTTTTCGATGATTTTTAGCACTGATCACAGCACAAGACACACGTACGAAGAGAATGTTTGTTAACAACACCCGCACCAAAAGATCCGCCGAATTTCGTTCCGCCGCGCCGCAACAAACCGGTTTGAACCAGTTGCTATGCGAAGCCGGCCGGCGAAATAATGAAAATCTGTGCCGCTGACTCTTCCACCAGCGTTCGAAGGCGATTGGAGCGAGCCACGCACCCCTCGAAACCGCCAGCAGGGCTCCAGGCCCCAGGAAGCGTCGAAAAGATCTTATCCAGTCGGGAACTGCTGATGCCTGTGGCCGACAATGCGTCAAAGCTCTCGGCTCACGTTCGGGGTCACCAATGTAGGTGTTGACGGTTCTCGGAGAATAAAACACGTTATATCCACAACACCTTATATTAAATACATATGGGCTAAGATAGCCCGTGTTCAAAACTTCGTACAGTTCGTCTCTTAGCTGGTAATAGACAAGTCAGAATACAGAACCATAGACTACAACTAGTGTTGCCAGGTGGCGATACCGCCACAGTAGAACACGTTTCGCGCACTTAAAGTGTATTTCGTCATAGCACGAATTAAATTGCGAAAGTACACTCACAGCGTGTGCGATATCAGGTCGCGTATTACAAGCTAGGTAATTAAGACAACCTATCAAATTTTGATATGGCAGTTTACAGTTAGATTCTGTTGACTTTTCTAACTTCATACCTACTTCCATAGGAGTGGTTACAGGTTTAGCATCCGACATGCCAAAATCGGCTATCACATTTTGAATGAATTGCTCCTGATCTAGATAAACTACTTCATTATCCCTCCTCAGTCTCATTCCTAAAACATGTCTTGCCGTACCTAAGTCTTTTACTTTAAACTTATTGAACAAACCGCTTTTGAATTTTTGTTTCTCCTCCTCACAATTACCGAATATAAAAATATCGTCAACGAAAATTACCACGATCAACTTCTTATTATTCTTCAATTGTTTTTGGTACAAGCACGGTTCTATTTTCGATTGTACAAACCCTAAGTTAAGCGTTTCTCTATCTAACTCATTGAACCAAGCGTTTGAGGCTTGTTTCAAACCATATAGAGATCGTTGAAGCTTACATACTTTGGTTTCCTGACCTTTAGTTACTGCGCCTTTCGGCTGAAGCATGTAAATGTCTTCTTTTATCCTACCATACAAAAATGCGGTAGTAACGTCCCACTGGTCAATAAACCAACCGTATTCAATTGCTAAAGAAAATAACATTCGCAAAGTAGATCCTCTAACAACAGGTGAATAGGTCTCACTATAATCTACACCACGTACCTGTGTAAATCCTTTTGCTACCAATCTAGCTTTATATTTTGTTACCTTCCCATCGCTATCCTTTTTGATTTTGAACACCCATTTACACTGTATTGGCTTCTTGTCGGGCGGAAGATCAACCAACGTCCAAGTCTGATTTTCCTTGAGTGATTGTAGTTCATCTTCTATTGCTTTGCGCCATAAAGCGCTATCCGGCCTCGCCAATGCTTCCTCAACAGTAGAGGGGTCACCATCAATATTGTCAATAGCACGCATTACATTACATCCGTAATGATCGACAGGTTTTCGCTCTCTTACAGGATACCTTCTTTCTGTTGGTTCAGGTACTGTAACTAGTTCTTCAGGTTCTTCTGATCTATTTTCTGTAGATTCTACCACATCATCGTCGTTTTCAGCATCACAAAATACAATGTCGTGATCCGTCGATGATACTGCTTGACTGCCAGATCCACTGGGTACACTGGACTGAACATTGGAATCTCCATCAAGGTTTAACGTCGCAACTGAGTTTTTCTCCTTCTCATCACGCAAAAAACTATTTTCTAAAAATTTGACGTCTCTTGCCGTTGCCACTTGACCTGTCTTCGGATTCATCAAACGATATCCTTTTTGATTATCCGGATATCCAATAAAAATCATTGGTTCAGTTTTCATATCCAGTTTACGTCTTTTTTGTTTAGGTGTTAGTCTGAAAGCTAAACAACCAAAGACTTTCAGATGACTTACATCAACATCTTTACCAGTCCAAAGACTCTCGGGTACTGCATTCTTTATAGCTTTAGTAGGGCTTCTGTTCTTTAAATATACAACAGTGTTGACTGCTTCGGCCCAATATTTTTTGCTTAGGTTCGCTTCAGACAGTAATGTTCTCGCCTTTTCGATGATGATTCGGTTCGCCCTCTCTGCCACACCATTCTGCTCCGGTGTATAGGGCACAGTCGTCTGGTGCTTTATTCCTGCAGACTTTAAAAACTTATTAAACTGACTATTACAGTATTCAGTACCATTATCTGATCTCAGGCATTTTATTGACTTGTTCGTCTCATTTTCAACTTCCGCTTTATATTCTCGGAATTTATCAAATGTTTGACTCTTGTTTCTCAAAAAGTAAACGTGCGTTTTTCTAGTATAATCGTCAATAAAAAGTAAAACATACCTCGAACCACTGAACGACGGTTCTTCAATCGGTCCGCATAAATCGCTATGAACTATTTGCAAAATCTCGTTCGCCCTCGTACCTTTGTTTTTAAAGGGACTCTTGCATGTTTTCCCTTCTATGCAAGGAATACATCCTTGGCTGAACTCTTGACTATTGAATTCCATTCCAGTTACAAGGTTTTTCATTTGTTGCATGTAATTTTTACTTAAATGGGCTAGTCTTTTATGCCAAATATTCGTAGTGTTTACATCTTGTTTTGACAATGTCAAATTGACGACTTCATTTGTCTTTTCTTGTAATTCATAAATTCCGTCAACTTCCAAGCAGTTTGCAATTATTTCATTCTCATTTCGAATGTTGCAACCTCCTTTGTCAAAATTAATTCTGTAATTTTTCTTGGTCAAATCGCTAACCGAAATAAGGTTCATGCTTAAATCAGGAACATGCAAAACATTATTCAGAGATAATCTCTTGTTTTCGCTGACTTGAGGTTCAGCGTTCCCGCTTCCTTGTACACTATCAATCAATATCTCAATGAATTACTTGTTTCCGACTCCTCATTGGATCTTTTCACATGTTCAGAACCTAAATTCATAGCCTCCGCGGGACACTATTTTGAGTCTTTGACCAGAGACAGCAGTATCAATTATTAATTGTAATGAGATGTGTACTTTGGTTATTGTTTAATGAATAATAATAATATAATTTTATGTTTAATTTTGCAATCAGATGTTTATGACCCATGTGACTATAATTATTTTTTATTGTTATTAAAAGGAATACTTACAGACTAATTATAGAAACAAATTTGACATGTACTTAATTAATTTGCTGACGACAATTGTTATATATTAAATAATAGATAATAATATTAATATAACATAATTCATTTAATTCATGTATAATTTAGTAGTAAATACTATTGCGTTTGGAATATATCTGTTAGCAATATGTAATTATTAAAATAAATAAATAAATAAATAAATACACGTAGCTTTTCACCATTCGCTACCGAAATTTTCATGTTGCCCTTTTCAGGTTTATAGGACATCAACTTGCTTCTATCGTGGGTCATGTGATTTGAACATCCACTATCTAAATACCACATGTCTTTATTGATCGCCTTCTTAGTGTTCAGGCAGACATTCGCGGATTTAGTTCGCTCTTTACACTCCGACGCTTTGTGCCCTTGTTTGTGGCACTTATAGCACTTATAACCAAACTTCTGCTTACGATCATTGGCTTTCGGGTGTGATCTGGCATCATTTTGTGCTTTTCGTGTAAATAAAGCTTGCTCCTCGCTTGAGTTTATTTTGCTCTGCCTGCTTCCCTCTTGCAATAACTTAGTTTTTATCTGCTCCAATGTGATTTCCTGACCACTGTTATCTACAGCCATGATAAGAGGGCCGTACTCAGGAGTCAATCCTCCAAGCAAAATTGATATGATCCAGTCATTCGATATTGCTGAATCAATATCGGCTAATTGTTGCGCAAGGAAAGTAACATTAGAGATATACCTTTCTACAGATTCGTAATTCTCTAATTTGCAATTCCAGAGCTCTCGTTGAAGAGAAATCCTTCTTCCCCAACCTTTGTCTTCGAATGCTGATTTCAAGCTGTTCCACGCTTCTTTCGCTGTTTTCGCATTGTACACGTGCGTAAAGCACTCCGATTCGAGTAACAAACATATAGTGGTCCTTGCCTTTCGATCTACGTCTTTGTCATACTTATCGGTTTCATCCCGTTCTATGACTTTCCACCAATCCTTATTTTCCAAGTAATTCCTTACTAAAAATTTCCAGTTTGGATAATCCGACGTACCTTTCAGTTTCTTTATTCCGCTTATGCCGGTGGAGCTTAATTCCTCTGACATGTTGTTGTGCAGAATAAATTTCACAAGTCACGATCACTATAATTTTTTTTATATTTTTGTTACTCCAATGCTTTGGATTCTGCCAGGGCCATTAACAGGGCTTTCTGGGATTCTGGGCCCATAACCTTTTACAGAGTAGCAGTTAAAGGCGAGGCATAAAGATATAAATATACTTTTAATCACAGCAATACAATTCGACCATATCCGCAAGGGTATAAACAACAACAGTAACTATGACGATACTGTTCCACATATGAAATACGATTAAGTATATATGTCTATAGACAGCCAGTATAGTTCAATCCTATATGACCTCTAACATGTTTCCGTTTGATAAAAACAATTTCCTATTTACCAGGTACATACAGACTGTAATAAATTTTCTACAATAATGGTAAGTGGACCAAGTTTACCGAGAAAATATGACTAAAACTCTTAAATACTTGAAATAAATAAATAATAAGTCCGATTATTTAATATCTTTAATTAAATTTATAACATGGTTTACAATTTTATTTTATAAATAAAACTTACTTACACATATCTTGATAAATGCTAATTATTAACTTTTTAATGCATGTGTTGTCGAAATCAAACGTAATTCAACATCTCTATCAACTGAGGACACCTCAAAATTTTCGTAACATTTTGCCCAAAAAATACATTGGCATTGCAGCTTCGTTAATATTCTAGCGGACGTCATTCCTTCAAACATTGTTGAGCATCAAATTTTTGACTAGCTTGTCGAATTTACTGAAAACAAAAGAAAAAGTTCAGATAAATCAGACGAATTCATTAGTTCAATTTCATTAAAGTATTCAATTTAATAATTACTGTATTTTTTTGACTGGATATTTTTAACAAACAGTAAGATTAACTTGAAATTATATGTTTCAGTTTTTCGATTTATTCTTGGGATAAGGCATACTCCACGCCACGCCGGACAAATCCAGCCTTACACGTAGAATTATAATGTAGCTGAATATACCTACCTTTTGACAACATATTTCATACAATTACCCATGCCAAACAATTAATACATATTATCAAAAAAACATTGACAGATTACTGTACACAAAAAACTTACGGAGAAGTGATCTGGTCTCCCGGCAAATGGAATGGATTGCACATGGCATCAGCGTACAGAGCGTGTAGCCTCCTAAGAGCCGTTCTCACTTCCGCGTCACGCATGTTGCTGCCACTTGGCGTTGTCGAGCTCGTCACGAGGACCAATTTAATTTTTGTATTTGTAACATATCCGTAACTGTAACAAGGAATTGTAATATTTTGATTATAACATTATTTTGACAAACTATATTATTTGCATTCTTTGAACGTTACTCGTGCAGGTACCAGAACGGATTTTTTAAATGTAACGTAAATATCTATATCTTGCCTAAATAATTCCTAAAAACCTAGTCTTAAGTACGGTTTTCTTGTTTAACGTATATAGTCAGTTAGGTAACGGGTATAGACGTTTCACATTCAACCAACGGCCGTGTTTTGACAGCTTCAACCGATTTTTATAATAATTCTCTTGCATGCACGTATTTTACAAATATTCAAAGATATTTATTTTTTATTACGAGCATTGCACAAAATTCTAATATACTAGCTGTTCCGCGCAGTTTTATCCACGTCCAGTATTCATCAGTAGTCATCGGTCCAGTAGTTTTTGAGTTTATTCGTTACAAACATACAAATCTTTCTTCATATTAATATTAGTGTAGATTAATGTGATTTAAAGTATTTCAGTCGACAAATCATTAGATCTTAGGATCTTACGCACATTCGATGGGTGTCTGTTGAAGAAAGTAATCCTAAATACAAGTCACGTAGGTCGGTACGCGCTGCGTTTGCGTTGGCACCAGCGTTGTTGGCGTTGGCTGAAGCGAGTCTCTCTTCCAGTGCATCTAGAGCTGTGTGAACGAGCCACTGCCGCGACAGCTCGTTATCCGTACTTGTGTCATGGCCTATTCCACTAATATACAACGGGGCATTCTGAAAAAAAAAAAAACATAATTTATTATTTTTTAGGCCAAAAGTCTGTCTTTTTAGGCATTTGATATAACCAAAATCTAGAAATAGAAGGAGAAAATACGACACTCATCGAGGAGCAAATGAGTTTAAATTACCGTATTTGCATTGTATTTTAAGGCTCCATACAATTTATGAATAAGTCAGAGTTACCCTGACTATGGGGTAAGGTGTTTAACGTTATTGTTTTTGGGACTGCCTGACTGCCGTGTCGGCAGTCAGACAGAATAATGAATAGTGGACTGAATGAAATATTAAAAAAAAAAAAACTAGTTGTCAATGTCAAATTGTGTTGATGATGACGTTACAATAAATAAAGTCGTCGACATTAGCCATTTCAGAGTAAAAAACCACTGTAGAATTCAAGCAAACAATCATAAAAACATTAACGTTGCGTGATATAAGCTAAGAAGTGCAGAATTGTGATAAAAACTTACATCTTTCCCAATAACTGCGACGCAGACAGCCATTATTTTTGTGTACTTATCACCGGAAGTGGGTGGATGTCAGTATTGACAACATTGCGTCAGTGAGTATCTAGGTCAAGAATCACATCCGGTGTCTATTTTTGGCGGTGGCGGGAAGCTTGTTTTACTTCAGTTATTACTGCCAATAAAACTCGATATTTATTTGTGTGTTTTCGTAAATTCTGTGGCAAATTACAGTGAATTGTGAAGAAATGGTTGCGTGTAAATAGTGCATAAATTTACGTTGGTAACAATGAAATATATTGAAGTCAAGAAATTGCTTTACGAAGTCAACGAGAAAGACGACAGAGTTCTAGTCAGATCCACGGACTCCAGCAGCAGAGCGTACCTACGGTTCACCAACAAGACTTCCAGGCCGGTGGACATTTGGTGGCGGGATTTCAGTGGCACGAAACACCACTACATCTCGCTAGAACCCCGAAGCCATTATGATGTTAATACCTTTATCACCCACCCTTGGGAGTTCACAGACACGTTCTCTAAAGAAAGTTACGTTATTAACAACTGTATGATATTTCGGCCACCGCCAAATTTGGGTGGAATGATGTACAGGACCAACTGGAATATCACGGTTAGTGTCCGCAGCCTTCGGCATACCACCTTGATGTTTCTAGCTGAGCGTATCACTAACCTAGGTGTTGTGAGCCACCTTGGTCTACCGAGGGTTCTAGAAGCAGAGCTATCGAAGTTGGTGATGACACTCCATGGTGTAGAGCCGGTGGAGGAACAAGAATGATCTGCGCTGTAAGTCACCTGGTTTTCTATGGTCCACTCATGGCCTATATTTGTGATTGTTATGTGTATATCGGTTTCAGTGGCAAAGATCTCATATATCGGATAATTTATTATCCTTGTGCAGTTGCAGACCTCTGATGTTTTACTGGAATTGAATATCCCTACTAATATAAATGCTCGACGGTGAAGGAAAACATCGTGAGGAAACCCGCAGGTCTCAGAATTAATTCTGAGACATGTGTAAACAGACCCAGTCCGGCGATGGGCTCACCACCTATCACGTTTAGGGGTCCAATGTATCTCGTGAAATGTGGGTATATCCAGTAATGGAATACCTCTGCCTACCCCCTCGGGGATAAAAGGCGTGAGATTATATTATTATTATATATAAATGATGGACTCGATTCTGCAAACCACCTAAAATTCCTAATTTTAAGTTAGCCTATCCTTCTTTATAGAATATGAAAGAAAAAGGACAGAAACAAACCATAGATTATAGAGTAATGTTAAACGTGTAAAAACCTACTAATTTGATGTCTTATCTGCCACTTTTATCCATGACCTCCTTACATCGTTGCTAAAATTGCTAAAAATGTGTATTTGAATGTGTCCATAAGGTTCAATTTGTTATTTTGACATTTATGACGTTGTAAATAAATATGGCGCTTATTCCTGTCCCTTTCCTTCCAAAGCGGTGGCAAAGAATAGAGCTAACTTAAAATTAGGAATTTTAGGTGGTTTGCAGAATGGACTCCATTATAGAAGTAACTATCTTTTCGATTTCACTATTCAAACATTAAACCAACCTTAATTAAGTTTCACAGTGAAGCAACTTGTATCTTCCAAAAGCACATAAGCTACTTTTCATTCCGGAACATAGAAAAAGTCGCTATCTAGTTCTCAATTCATAATATGTGTCTAACATGTAACTGTTTTAAGGCAGAATGGATATCTTATCTACTTCTTGAATACAATAAACAATACTTGTAACATTATTAAAAGCATTAATGATCCCATTGCGTTTTGCAAAATGTTTCTCGACTGGTTTTGTGCAAAATTATTGCTTGATGTTCCAGAGTTGAAAATTTTGTCTAACCTATGATTTAACTGGAAGACATTCACTCTCTCAAAAGTATAGAATTAATATAGGGAACATTAGCTGGAAAAGAAATTAAACTGTTGTAACTCTGATAGTGCATGTTTAATTCTACACTAAACTAAAATAGCAGTGAGCAGTGATAGACCGGACGGTTAAAGAGCCGGCCGAAAATCAGTGAGGCTCGGGTTCGAATCCTGGCATGTACCAATGAGTTTTTCAAAGAAACTTACGTACATATTTATCACTAGCTCGCCGGTGAAGGAAAACATCGTGAGGAAACCCGCAGGTCTGAGAATTAATTCTGAGACATGTGTAAATAGACCCGGTCCGGCGATAGGCTCACCACCTATCACGTTTAGGGGTCCAATGTATCTCGAGAAATGTGGGTATATCCAGTAATGGAATACCTCTGCCTACCCCCTCGGGGATAAAAAGGCGTGAGATTATATATATATATATATATATATTATATATATAGTGTCCTCTTTTATTTTTATTAACTACTGTGATATATAATTAAATAACTGTGTATGTAATTATGCCTTGTAGATTTAAATTGTATTCAGCACAATTCAATTTATTTTTGTTAGCTTTTGTTAAACAAACTAGAGAATATGTTTTAAATAATGCTACATACTAAAAAAAATATGTTAAGGCTAGCTAGTATTTAAATAGGTACATACTCTCATTGTGAAGGAGAGGAGCTATATAAATTGAATTCTAACATCTATACTATATTCTGATGGCCTAAATAGTTATCTATTTTTAGACATAATGTTAGCATTAACACACCGTTTTGCGATAAGGTCGTAAATGTATAATTATATTTTATTTACTACTTCTAAAAAAATTTGAGCTTATTTGTAACAGAATGCATTTAATATGCAATAATTATACTTGTGTATAAAAAAGATCTTGTATAATTATATAAATTGAAGAGACTAGGCTAAAATTGCTGCCAAAAATATTTTTCTATTGTTAATTAAAAGTGTGCCATATTCTAAGTAATAGTAATCATGTTATTAAGTTTTCAATGTCTAAGTATACTTAATAAAACTAAGTTTTAAAAGGTGTTTTACTGAAACAACAACCAGGGGTATAAAAATAATTTATTATATGCTTCATAAAAACAAAATTAAGTGTTGATAATCACAATTTTCATGGGTATCTATTATGAGTCGATTGTTTATAGCAAGTCATTTTTTCTCTTTGTGCATGTGAGTTACTATAGCAAGCGCCCCTCCGGGAATGAAGCGAACGAAATTGTCAGCAGTCAGCGGCCCTAGAGCGTATATACCTTTGGGTGCATTTAGGAGTTCATGGGTGCTTTTGTCTATGGCTATTGGGTTCGATCTCCCATCCACTGGCTTCTCCGGAACGATGCCGAATCCAATACCGCTGGAGTATGGGTCATCATGGCAAGTGCATTTTATCTTATCTAAAGTGTGTATAGGAACGTCGCATGCGCAGTCTTTCTCTTTAATCCCGTTTATAACGATACATGTGCACTTTTTCTCTCTATCATTGCAATCTGGGACCACGCACTTTGTGTTGGTATTACCGTTGATTTCCGAATAATTTAGGTACCTCGATTTACAACTCTGAATGCTCTGCCCTACAACAGATTTTAGGTAGTGCCAATGGTTTTTGAGGAAACAATGCCGGGTTTCTTCCTCGATTTTTCTTTTGTGTTTCTCGCATTTGATGCATTTGTTGACGTCGATGCAGTTGAGGGTGAAGTTCGTTTGGAGGAAGAAGAGGTCTGGTTTCGAGCCGATTAGTATGGCGATTAGGGATACAGTGAGTTCTGTGGTTTGGTTTGTGACTAGGTTCAGGAGGGTGACCCTTTTGAGGCGGATTGCTGTTTCTTCTGCGTCGCCTTCGCGCGTGTCTTCGGCGGGAGCGACGTCGACGATCACGTGTTCTGGGTACGAAGAGTAGTTCGGGTACTCGTCGGATTTGCCGTCGCACATCATTTTGTATACCTGAGGGTAGTACACGTAAATTAGTAAACTATAAATAAATTGTGGGACACAATTCACACGGTTATTTAGTCCCAAACTAGGCAGGGCCTGTGCTATGGGTACTAAACAACTTATAAACATACTTAAATAATTAAACGACAAGACAAAAAGCCAACATACATGTTCACCTTTTCACACAAATGTTGGCCCCGAGGGGGGATTGAACCATGTACTTTGTAAAATGGCATATTACAAACTAGACGACTATATAAATGACAATGATGCTTGGAACAGATTTCCTCCAGTCCAGCGCAATACGATAGCGAAAAACAAACGAAACTATGTAACCCAATTTAGTATTAAGTAACAATTGATTAAAAGAATATTGTGTTGAGGAGTTTCTTGCCCCGCTTCTTCTCCTCAACCATACATGCTGAAGCGGTGGAGTTGAAATGACGTTCAATAAGTGGACTTGTAAGTTCCTATTTTGACTTTGACTTTGAACCAATTGATCTAACAGGCTCGTTAATATAATTAGCTAGATAATATAATATTTGTGTAGATGTATAAGTACGGCCGTTTTAACTTGGCTGCTCTGAACATAGGCTTCGCCTGCGCAAACCGCCTCGTAGCGTCAATAATTATAATATAATCTCACGCCTTTTATCCTCGAGGGGGTAGGCAGAGGTATTCCATTGATATACCCACATTTCACGAGATACATTGGACCCCTAAACGTGATAGGTGGCGAGCCCATCGCCGGACCGGGTCTATTTACACATGTCTGAGACCTGCGAGTTTCCTCACGATGTTTTCCTTCACCGTCGAGCTGGTAGCGTAGCGTCAAATGGTCGGTATTTTTTTTATTGCGCAGCCATTTGCGCAACTTCAGAGCTGCCAAGTTAAAACGGCCGTACTGTAGATTCCCGTGGTATTAACCTGGGTGTAGTCCGGGTAGTCGTGAGGCGAGAGCCTGGCCAAGGCGTCGGCCGGGGAGCGGTGCAAGTGCCGCACCCGCAACGCAGCTCGCAGCGACAACCGCACCGCATCCGCCGCGCTCACGCCAGAACCCACCACCAGCACTGACGCCGGCTCAGAGCACTCTGGGGATGTAAATTGGGAGGATTTTTAGAACAATCGATCTTTTAAATACAAACAATTCAATTTTTAATTAATCGATTATATTTTTACACGTTTTAATCGATTTTTGTAAACAGTACCTGTGCTACGACTGAAGAAATTTTAAGTAAGTTTACTGACATAAAGTTTATATTAACTTCTCAGACCATGAATCACAGACACAATAGATTTTTTAATTGTGTCTCGATTCCAATTGGAACCGGCGCTTCTTAACTGATTAAAAGGATAAAGAATGTAAAAAAAAATTATATCAATTGGTTTTTTTTTCGTTTAATCGATCTTTCTGATTATCTTTTTGATTATTAAGAAGAAATTATCACTTTCCTAGAGCAGTGATAGTCTTACTGTTAAAGAGCCTGCTTCACATAATGATAATCATTGAGGATCGGGTTCGAATCCTGGCATGTACAGTCAAGAGCACGCTAAGCTTGACACTTTGGACTTTGACCCGGCCCTATATTCTATGGCGCGCAGTACAAATCAGAGCTCAGCTGTCAAGCTTGACTTGCTCTTGACTGTACCAATGAGTTTTTCAAAACTGACGTACATATTCATCACTAGCTCGACGGTGAAAGAAAACATCGTGAGGAAACCCGCAGGTCTCATAATTAATTATGAGACTTTTGTAAAAGACCCGGTCCAGCCACCTATCACGTTTAGGGGTCCAAATAACATCTCGTGAAGAGTGGGTATACTTATCCAGAAATGTAATGCCTCTGCCTGCCCCCTAAAAAAGACATGAGATTTTTTATTTTTTTATGTACCTATTACTGTTCAGCTTAAACTTGGTTTGTTTTTTTCCTTGAATATCATTAATGGACTCTGCAGACCAGCTAAAATTCCTAATTTTAAGTTAGCTCTATCCTTTTTCACCGCTTTGGAAAGGAAAGCGACAGAAATAAGCGCCATATTTATTTACAATGTCACAAATGTCAAAATAACCGGACGCATTCACATCTTATTCAAATACACGTTTTTAACAATTTTAGCGACGATGTAACAAGGTCATGGATAAAGGTGACAGATCAGCACGTTCATAAGGTTCAAATTAGTTGGTTTTTACATGTTTGACATAACTCTATAGTTTGTTTCTGTCCTTTTTCTTCCGTATTCTATGGAGAAGGATAGTCTAACTTAAAATTAGGAATTTTTGCTGGCCTTTTTTTTATTTATTTAAATAAATTTATAATATACAGTGGTGTTACTTAATTCTAACATCGCCAAACTTTTACGTTTGATGGCGAGAAGCGCTCATTCACATAAAAGTGAACCACCTTATGCACTACTTATCTACTACTTATCTATAGGTAACTATTTTCATCTTAAATAATGTCTTTACTTCTATATTTTGGAATCATGAATAATGTTTTTTAATTTTGTCTTAAGTGATCCTTTACTAATTTTTACTTTTGTTAAACACTTTAGGTACCAGATACTTAGTCTGCAGAATCGAGTCCATTACCTACCGTAACCAGGGTGAAGTCCTAAGAGATTACAATATAATAGGGCATAGAGGGGGCATTGGGAATATTTTCATACAAAACTTTGAAGCCTAAGCGCCATGTCCTTGTCATGTCAGTTAGTATGAACGCGAGCTGTCATTCGGTCGAAATTGTACTAGACTTATTCCACTTGGAATAACTTTTGACTTCAAATTTTCCTCGCTTTGTCCCCTCGATGCCTTATTATATTTTAATCTCTTTGATTACTCCTAACGGAGCTCTGGAAGCAATTTTTTTAAACTGTTGATCAGCTTTTGGATTCTAGCCCTTTGAGCCTTATTACTTTTCTATTATTTCTTAGTTAAATGGCTCTGCTTTAGACACCATGCACAAAAATTCAGTCTCTGGAAACAACGGCGGCCAGTGTTGCCATGTCTCAAAAATATTTCCCCCTAAAGCTCCAGTCAATAACGCAAAAAACACCAATTACTTTAAATCCCCCTGATAAAATAATATAGAACAGTGATATCCTTACGGTTAAAGAGCCTGCTTCACATGATGATAATCAGTGTGGCTCAGGTTCGAATCCTGGCATGTACCAATGAATTTTTCAAAACTTACGTACATATTCATAACTAGCTCGACGGTGAAGGAAAAAGCCCGCAGGTCTCAGAATTAATTCCGAGACATGCGTAACGGACCTCATGACGAATCACGTTTACGGGTCTGAATAACATCTCGTGAAAAGTGGGTATATCCAGAAATGCTCTGCCTGCCCCCTCGGGGATAAAACACGAGATTTTTTATTTTTATGTATTACTGTTCAGCTTAATTTTTTATTGTTTTTTTTTCCTTGAATATCCTTAATACTACCCCCTAACCAGGGTCAAACCCAAATCCTGAATCCACGTACCGTTAGACGGGTCCTGGAGCAGTTGCACGGCTCGTTCGACGCTGGCCAAGTCGTGCACCGCCCTGTGCGCCACTCTCGGCTCCAGCGAGTTGGGCCTGTCGCCGCCGCCGCACGAGACCACCACGCGCCGGCACAGGTAACGGAAAGCTCGCCCAGACCACACCTCGTACCTGGTCATATGGTAACAAAGTCAAAATTTCACTCCCCACACATACACACACCCTTAGGCTACCCGCACACACTCAATATTATTGTCAATAATAGAAGTATTGTCAATAATATTGAGCGTATTCGGATTGTATTGTCATATTTTGCAGTATGCGGGGCGGCTAGCCGCACACACGCAATATTATTGTCAAACTAAAATTGACAATATTACTTATCAATATAAGGCCTTATATTGATTTTCCATTTTCCCAAAAAATCTAACGTGCATCCTAGTTCAAAGCTCCTGCTCATCTAAAATATTGTGATACGACTCGCAAACACAAAATAATAATGACAATACCCTGCCTCCCCCTGATATTGAAAATAATATTTCAAAATATCCGGAATTCCGCAATAATATTGATCAATATGACAATACAATCCGAATACGCTCAATATTATTAACAATACTTCTATTATTGACAATAATATTGAGTGTGTGCGGGTAGCCTTACACACATGCACCTTCACCCCTCACTCACAAACACCCACACACACCCCCATATATCGCACTACTGTTTTTTTTTCATTCCATTAGTGGAATTAAATCTTAGGATTTAAATCTTATTTAAGTAACTAAGCGTTGTCTTTCTAGTTAAATGAGGAGCGAAATCATGGATTGGAATGGATTTTGGAAAAAAAACACACCTGTATTATTATACCATTCGCGTAGTGTCGTTAATACGGATCTTGACATACGGCAAACTTAAGGAAAATGTTGGATTTTAATAAACTGACTCATATTTTAAAGTAATTCGAAATTATGATCAATATTTTTTTCAACACAGACTCGCATCGCATTTTTTTAATTATCTCTTCGCGTTTTGCCGTATGTCATTTCTTCCCAGAATTAGATCCGGTTAGATATTATTACTAATACAGGTGTGTTTTTTTCCAAAATCAACGTGTTCGATTCCTGGCTAGGAAGATAGTTTTTTTTAATCCAAAGATGCAGTTTTAGTTTTCATCAAAATCGGGACCGAGACTCCTTTGAGTACTTTTCGAAATTCCTCATAGTTTCTGATTTAGCCTACCATGCCCACTTGAAAAATTCACCCTGTACCCGTCCAGTGGTTGGGGAAAATTTATTCACGTCGGGTAACACTGTTACTCGATGAAACATTTTATTATTATTATACCATCCAGAAACACTAGCGCGTTATAATATAACGCGCTAGTGATAATAATAAAATGTTTCATCGAGTAACAGTGTTACCCGACGTGAATTAATTTTTCCCAACCACTGGACGGGTATACAGGGTGATTTTTTCAAGATGTAACTAATTTTTGTCTTCTGTATTACTGCTAGTTGAGATGATCTTACCCGGAGACGCAGTACTGAGCGCCTCGAGGGCAGCCGGGCCCATCGCACGGCGGCTGAGTCCGAGGGAGGACCCTCACGCTGGTCACCACCACGCCCGTCCGGAAGAATCTCTAAAAACATTAGTTGACATGTTAATATTGAGTGTATTGTGTGTAAGAGCAGTAATAGCCTTACGGTTGAAGAGCCTGCTTCATATGGTGATAATCAGTGAGGCTCGGGTTCGAATGTGCCAATGAGTTTTTCAAAACTTACATACATATTCATCAGTAGCTCGAACGGTGAAGGAACACATCGTGAGGAAACCAGCAGGTCTCAGAATTAATTCTGAGATAATAATATGTGTCTGAAACAGACCCGGTCCAGCGATGGGCTCACCACCTATCACGTTTAGGGGTCCAAAGAATATCTCGTGAAAGGTGGGCACTATATTCAGAAATGGAATACCTCTGCCTACCCCTTCGGAAATAAAAAGCGTGAGATTATTATTTATGAGTGTATTTCTGTTGTAGAAATGAATTTTGTTCTATTCTATTCTATCAATCACTCCCCCAAAACAGCTTTGTCCCACAACTTTGTCCCCTGTCCCTGCACCGTTTAACAACAGCTTTTTTTTTTTTTTTTATTAATAGCTAGCTTGTCATAGTCCCCTCAGCGATCACGACTATTCCAACTACGGTTACGATCACCACACTTGTCCCCAGTTGGTAAATCGTTCTGCCCTTATCTCCTTACCTCAATAAGGCAGAACCATTAAACACAGTGGAAAATTTGATAAAAATATATTATAGCTAAAGTACGATGGGAGATGAGAGACAAGAATCTTTCAACAGACGTCATTAAAAAGCAAACGAACACATCACACCAGGAGGCTTTTAGACCGTGAAGATGATACCTACATTAACAACAGTGACCATGTCCCCCGATCACATAATTGTCCCCACAGTGTCCACTATGTCCCCCAACTGACCTGCAAGCGACACGCGTGCACGTATCGTCGACAGTACGCAGCGACAGCGCGGGCCGATAGCCTCCCGGTCCCAGCGGCGGCGTGTGGGGGCAAAGCGAGCCACGCGCCGGGGGACAGAGTGCGGACCGATGGGGGGAAAGTGTGCCATGCGCCCCCCGGTGGTCCCCGACCGAGGACCACGTGGTCTATCTGGAAATTGCAAAGGAACGTTTGGAAATAATGTTTTAGTTAGTAAGACATGACATTAATAAACTTAAAAACCCCCGACACGAAAAATACATATAAATACAAACGGCTGGACAGATTTTCTTGAACCATAGCTAAGAACTTCTCGATCATGCCAACTTTCAAACTAAAAAACTAAATCAAAATCGGTTTAGACGTTTGGGAGTTACGAGCGAACAGACAGACATACAGATAAACAGAAACACGCTAGAAACTTATAACACCTAATAAACCTCTGTTTTTCGTCGGGGATTAAAAAGAGAAATATACAAGGGTGTTGTGAATGGGCAAGGCGGTAGAGGGCTACCTAGGCGTACTTACATCGACCAAATCGGAGATGTATTGAAGAAAAGCCAGAGAAAGAGTACCCGAAACCGACGAGCATGGACGAGTCGTTTGATGGATGTAGATGAAGCAAAAGAGGTCTGCATTCGAGCAGTCGAGGTACTGCATTTGGGACCAGCAACTCGTAGTACTACGTACTAGGTGAAGATGTTGCTGTTTACATTCAGCCAATCTTCATGGACGAGTTTAGAGTTCCTTGTTATTAGACTATTGACGTTTTTAAGTGTTTTACCTAGAAGTTTGAGTTTTGACTTTTTAAATAAATAAATACAATAAAAATAAATATGCTTACAGGTATCCCATTCCTCACGATGTTTTCCTTCACAGCCGTGCTAGTGATAAAAAATACGTAAGTTGAAAAAAAAACTCATTGGTTATATTATAGGTTAAACTACTGGACCGATTTAAAAAAATCTTTCACCAATGGAAAGCTTACTTTTCTGGGAGTAACAGCAGCTATAATTTTCCCACGGGAACGGGACCTACGGGTGAACTTAGTGTGTAGTAATACCTGTTTGTCTATGTCGAACTTCCACTCAATGAGCGAGTCTGCCTGGATGCCGAGGTCAGCACAAGGCCGCAGTAGGTTATCCACCTGGAAAATAATATACACTAACTTTAATAAGTATATTTTATTTATTTATTTTTAAAATATATATACAACATGTAACAGAATAAGCGCAATGCCTGAAATTAGATTGTTCAGTATCGACTACTTATTCGATTTCCTCTATTTTTAATGTGTGTTAAATTTAAAAAAAATGAATTATCGTAGCTGAATTTAGTGCTTTCTATGGAAATCTTGTTATTGTTAATCGATATTTAAGAAAATTGGTTAGACACAACTAAAGTTCGATTGCATCATATTTTTTTTATATTAACAGACTAATTGGGGTGTATGAGGAATTGCGCTGTTTCTGTAACGCGTTGTATTTTATTTATTTATATTTATTCTAAGCAAATATGTTTCGCATTGAATTGATTACACATGCCACAATCCTACTAATATTATAAATGCGAAAGTTTGTTTAGATGGATGTCTGGATGTATGGATGTATGTTTGTTCCTCTTTCACGCAAAAACTACTGAACGGATTTTGATGAAACTTTACAGTTATATAGCTTATACATCAGAATAACACATAGGCTATATTTTATCTCCGTATTCCCACGGGAACGGGAACTACGCGGGTGAAACCGCGGGGCGCTGCTAGTAATAAATAAACCACAACTAGATTTTATTTCACCCCTTAGGGGTTGAATTTTGCAAAATCCTTTCTTAGTGGATGCCTACACTGTATAAGCTATCAATAGAAAAGATCGTAAGGAAACCCGCAGTTCACATAATTGATTCTGAGGAAAGTGTAACAGCAACCCGGTCAGTCTATGGGCCCACCACATGTCACTTTTAGGGGTCAAAAAATATTCTGGTGAATAGTGTATTCTTAGATGTTTTACTTTTTAGATAAAAAAAATTGGAGTAGCTGCCCCGAAGATTGAAAGAGCGCGTTTGCCTATCTTAAAAAATCTCTTCGATTTCAAAATTTTCTTCCAAATATTTTATTATTAAACTACCTCAGGAAACGTCGTTATTTAACAATCTTGGACGGTAATATAAATAACCTTGCAATTAATAATGATGAACTGTTTTTGCCTGTTGACCCAGTTGGTAGTGGCCCTTATGATTTAGAGGTCGTGGGTTCGATCCCCACCGAGACTAACTTTAGTGTGCATGAACAGCTGTTTCTGGCTGTTAACATTTGTAATGTTTATCATTTAGCTCCCATATAAAGTGTTCTTGTTTTGCAATGCGCTAATTTCTTGCATATTTATTTATCTTTTACCATGGGCGTATAACATAAAAGATCGCTTATTTCTCGGTCCCTATTGCGTCACATATCTTGTCACAAAGGTTTAAAATGTTAATTCCGTCGGTACATGGTGTGATTGTTGTACTTTAGTTAATGTTGGTATCCATATTGTGTTGTTTTTGGTGTACAATAAAGAGGTATTGTATTGTTTTAGAATTCGCCGATTGTGTGAAAACCATAGACAAAGCATGTGGTGCTCCAGTCTACCAATGTTGATCAATCATTATGCGGGGAAGCCCTCACAATCAAAATGATAGCAGAAATAAGAAGTCTCATCACCGTCACAATACTTCTAGGTGGTTCTAGAAAAGAAGGTCCACATGCTCACGATAAAGTGTCAATTTGTAAGCGTAAATAACAGTTCAAAAATTGTCCACAATGGCGCTAGCATAGGCAAAATGTATGGTAGTTAAGAATTAGAGATGCACCGAACGTGGGTTCTGCCGAATGTCGAATTCGGCCGAATGTTCGGTTCAAAAATCTGCCGAAGACGAACTTCGGCCGAAGTTCGGCCGAAATTCGGTAAGACTATGCGCTCCTATGACGGACAGGTCACGGCTCGTTACGACGTGTTTTAATTATCGCTTCCATTTTCTTTAGTAAACTACTGAACAGATTTTGATGAAATTGGGCAAGTAGGACTACTACTGCTAAATTGCTAATATCCTGACACATAATTCCTAGGGGTTAGGAGTCATCAGGTAAAACATAAAATCCACGCGGACCGAGTCGCGGGCATCAGCTAGTATCGATTTATTTTTTTATTTTACTTATTAAACTTGACAAGTATCTTAGTGCAGAAATTGTGTGTAAACTACCGAACATTCGGTATCTGTCACAGAAGTTCGGTATTTTTTACCGAAATTCGGCCAGTCGAAATTCGGTAAAAGCTGCCGAACTTCGGTTTTACCGAATGTGAAACGAATTTCGGTGCATCTATAATATGAATGTAGCAGTGGTTGACAGATTGAAGTGTGGTTTATATTTTTGGTGACTATAGACTACTAACCCCTAAAGCTGGAGCTGATTTCATTTTTTAGGGTTCCGTACCTCAAAAGGAAAAAACGGAACCCTTATAGGATCACTTTGTTGTCCGTCTGTCCGTCCGTCCGTCCGTCTGTCAAGACCCTTTTTCTCAGGAACGCGTGGAGGTATGAAGCTGAAATTTATATCAATTACTCAGGTCTACTGTCCCTTGAAGCTGTGAAAAAATCAAACTTCTAAGCCAACGCAATCAAAAGATACAGCCGTTTATGCCGCAAATTTTCGACACTTGCAAGGGAATCAAAACCTACAGGGTGCTTCCCGTGAACTCAGAATCTTGAAATTTGGTACGAAGCAACGTCTTATAGCATAGATAAAGGAAAAATTACGAAAACCATAAATTTGCAAGGTTGTACGGAACCCTCGGTGCGCGAGTCCGACTCGCACTTGGCCGGTTTTTTTATAAGTGCCGTACATACTAAAGCTTGTTTTTTGTTGTTTTCATGAACTAAAATCACTTATTATGGCGCGAAGTCACGGATGACAACATTGACAACTTATTGATCTTTGTGTAAAACGAACGCCCGTGACCATGACTTAGTCACAAATATTATGTAAGAATTTGCATTTCGAAACAAGTCCTAAGCAATGCACGTGGGAGATCACGTTCTCAAAAACATGTCATTCACATGGCGCACATCACGATCATCGCAACGGCAATTGTCATTTTCCTAATTGTGATTGCTAGTACAATTACGTAGTACTATTACTTATTCTGTGGTACAATGTAATGACGGCAACACAGTAGCTACTACCAGTGGCGGACTAAGGGCGCCTTCAAATTTGCCGCAAAGTGCCGCGCGATGGCTGTCGCTAGGTTTGAGAATCGTAGTGTAGTACCAAAGAGATTAAAATATAATATGACATAGAGGGGGCATTGGGAATATTTTCATACAAAACTTTGAAGCTCAAGCGTCTAAACTACTGTTAGAAATTATATATTGTTTATTTTGTAATTCCATTATTTTTATATCACGTTGAAGAATATAAGAATAGAATAAAAAAACACTTTATTTACTTAAATACACACACCGGCACAATTAGCGGAACAGAAAAAAAAAGGAGAAAAAAGAGGGAATTTAGAACAATGAATGTAATTTTTAAACAACATATTATTTAAAATGAAACAACAATTAAATTAACATGTTTTGACATTCATTTGTAACACCATACTTAAAATTTTATAAAAATAAAAATTAAATTAAACAAAATGCATTTTTCTTCGATTTTTAATTATAGAGAAACAGCAGAAAATTCAAGATTTTCCAAAGTTTAACAACAATTTCAATGACTGTTCAATATCGAGTGTTTCCTCCTCGTGCTCTGATGAGGGTTTCCATCCGTCTGGGCATGCTGCGGATGATGTTATCAATGGTTTCTTGGGGCAACCTCTGCCATTCTTCAAGTAATGCGTTTCACAACTCGTTGAGATTATTGGGAGGGGGCATTCTTGACTTTACACTCCTCTTTAGCAAGTCCCAGACGTGTTCTATAGGGTTCATATCGGGGGACCGTGCTGGCCACTCCATCACCGTTATACCAACATGGTTTAGGTATGTCTGTACTGTGCGAGCACTGTGAGCCCGAGCATTATCCTGCATTAGAATGAAGTTGTTACCAATAAAGGGGGCAAATGGCACAACATGTTCTTCTAAAATCTCCCTGATATACCGATCAGCATTCAGATTCCCGCCATCGACCACTACTAACTCCGTACGAGCTCCTAAACATATTCCTCCCCAGACCATAATTGAACCGCCGCCATATGCAACTGTATTTTCAAAATTAGACTGGATATACCGTTCTCCTTTGCGTCTCCATACTCGCTGCCTTCCATCAATTTGATTTAACATAACTCTGCATTCATCAGTAAAAAGAACCTGTCCCCAGTCGTCGAAGTCCCAATCACGATGTTCACGACCAAAGTGTAGACGGTTTGTGCGATGATGTCTCTCAAGTTTTGGGGCTTTGGCGGGCACATACGAGCCTATACCCACTTCTTCGAATCTTCTACGAACTGTCCGCTCACTCATCCTTACTGCTCGTACCTCTTCCAGTAAATTTCGAGCCTGCACCGCCGTTAGTCTCGTGTTCCGTCGGACTTGAAGTTGGAGAAAACGGTCATCCCTCCTTGAAGTACACCTTTTCCGGCCTTGTCCTCTCCTTCTCACTAGAGCATTCGTCAATCTGTATCGTTGGATGCTACGATAAATCGTTGATAACGATCGACGAAGGCTTCTGGCAATCGATCTGTAGGTTTGACCATTTCTCCTCATTTGATCTGCCCTAATGATTTCTGATGGCGTTAAATCAGGCATAATTAGATGCTCGTAAATTATCAATATGCGAAAAAACTCAAAAGCCTCAAAAACTGCAATTCAAAGCTTTTCAAATGGAATTCACGAACCTTCTAAAAACGGACAAGCGGTGGAAAAAATGAATCAATGAAAATTAAAACAAAAGAATGAAAAAAAGGGCAGTCGCTTAGTATTCCATTTTTAAATTAAAACCCAAATTTAAAAAAAGCTTGTTTAGCCGGCCAGTAACACGCAAAAATGCGTAAATACTCCCTTTTTTTTCTGTTCCGCTAATTGTGCCGGTGTGTGTAATACACAGATACACTAACTAAACACAATTAACAAAGAGGAGTACAGAACAAGAAGATGGTCGTGGTGATGATGGTGATGGTGATGGTTTATTACTTATAGTTACGATTTATTCTAAAAAAATGATACATATGTTGACTGAATTATATTTATAATTGTAATCACTCATTCAATGTTATGTTTCGGAACGAATGATTTTGTGAAATGACAGTTCATCGTTTGAAATCTTAGAGGTTTGGTGTTTCTATTACTACTAACACCGTTTATCTACTGCTACATGTTTTAAAAAGATTGTACCTATCTTAAAAATGAATATGATCACGCCTTATCCCAGAGGGCCACGGATTTCAGTTGAATTTTGGAAATGCCCAAAATTTCGTCAGTGTATTAAGTATTTCCAGCCTATTGCCAAGCCGGGGTTCTATAACAAATGCTCAGAATTACTGGTTATTTGCATCTCTCTCTTTAGCTTGGCGAGGTATACCTTTAGTAGCAGCGATAGCCTTACGTTTAAAAGAGCCTGCTTCACATGATGATAATCAGTGAGGCTCGGGTTCGAATCTTAGCATCTACGAGTACCAATGAATTTTTAAAAACTTGCGAACATATTTATCACTAATTGACGGCGAAGGAAAACATCGTGAGGAAACCCGCAGGTCGAAGAATTAATTCTGAAACATGTGTAAAAGACCCGGTCTGGCGATGGGCTCACCAGTCACCAGTCACCGCCTATCACGTTTAGGGTTCCAATATATCTCGTGAAATGTGGGTATATCCAGAAATGGAATACCTCTGCCTACCCACTCGGGGATGAAAGGCGTGACATTATTTATTTATTTATTATTAAGGCATATCTAGCATAATTTATTAAGTATACCATTTCGGATGGCGTAGTCGTGCGTGGACAAAGGCGCAGAAATGCGCAAAAAGTGCTACCCGACCGGCTTGGGCTAGTTATTAATAACAATAAAGAGGAAATCAGGAAACTTTATTACCCGCCTGCAGGGTTATTAATGTCTCGAATGTGTGGTTAAGAGGTCCAAGGAATACGCGTGCCCATAAAATTATTTATCACTACATAGCCGGCGATTCTGTACACCGACTAAACTTGGTTTAGTTCTGTCTTTGTCTTACCTCAAAAAAGAAAAGGATGTTGAATGTAATCACATGAAAACCAGGACCACCAGGAACACGGAGGCGATCGTGATATGAGAAAAGGCGTGAGAGTTTTTTTGGCGTAATAACTTATAAATCGATGAACGCCGGCTGCACGTACGAAAAAGTGTCACGTTCCGCCTGAGCCGAACGTGCAAGCGAGAGCGCGGAACAAGCGACAGAGACTCCCGATCGGCCTAAGCGTTCGGCTTGTGACGCGTCTATCTCTCTTCCACTCCAGTGTGCAATTTTTCATTCATAAAATTATCGTCCGTAAACCGACTTTACAGACAACAAATTTTCACACCGAAGTAATACTTCTAAGGTCAAACTCCGTAGGTGCTCTCAGTCAATCAGTGCTCCGTCGCGTTGGGTTCAAGGCTCAAATCGAATATCGCAACTTATCTTAATTTTGTACAAGTCAATGACACGCCCTCACCAATATTCATATCTAGTTGCTAACGCTAAAAAATCATTCTCACGGCGGGGAACCCGTGTATTAAAAGAAAAAAAAACTAGTGGAGGTTTACGTCATGTAGCGCACGAGTGGTATTTTTTGCGTTACAATAAACCATTTTTTGTCAGAACAGGTTTTAACATAATGAATCTTTAGCGATTAAAGCTTTGCCTGTTAAAAAAGGTTTTACAGCGTAACAAACATGACTAATGTAGATAATTATATTCAGTTATTTATTATCATCTGTTAAACTCAAATTCATTATGGTTAAAAACGTAGGTACTGAATATTAAATTATGATCATTTTTAGTATTCGATTGTGTCACTTTTTTAATTGCTTGAATAATTTAAAATTTACTTAAATCAGTTAAGAACCACCGGTTTCAATTGGAACCTAGACACAATTAAAAATCTATTGTGTCTGTGATTCATGGTCTGAGAGGTTAGCTGTAGAATGAAAATCGTAATGCATTGTAGAGTAATCATCATTATGTCCGACGTAGAGCAAGTCCACTGCTGGAGATAGTCCCCCCCAAGCCAGGGCGGATTCAGCTTTTTGAGTCGGAGGCCCCCATAGTCAAGATCAAATCCAGGACATTCTCCGATTCGACCCTCCTGGATTCGCTCTTGTCCCTTTAGAGGAGGTGGAATGCTCCTCTACCGTGATGGAAGTTATTCCGCCAGGCAAGGTGATCGTGCCCGTACCGCGATCCAACCGTTGATGATGGACAGTTGTACTTATACAAACTCTTCAGAACACTCCGATAGCGCGGTTTAGAACTTGCCATCAATGGCGGTTTACTTAGTGCTATGTAGAATAGCTAGATGTCACTACACCCCAAGCATCACCACAATGGATCGGGAACTGCGCGGATGAAACCACGGGGCACTGCTGGTTGTCAATAAAATTGTAAACTACTAACTTGCTTACTGAGACAAGTCAATCGGAGGGTTGCCTAATTTATCATTTTTCTTTTGGGTAGTTTAAAATAAATAATCTCACGCCTGAGGGGGTAGGCAGAGGTATTCCATTACTGGATATACCCACATTTCACGAGATATATTGGACCCCTAAACGTGATAGGTGGTGAGCCCATCGCCGGACCGGGTCTATTTACACACGTCTCAGAATTAATTCTGAGACCTGCGGGTTTCCTCACGATGTTTTCCTTCACCGTCGAGCTAGTGATAAATATGTACGATAGTTTTTGAAAAACTCATTGGTACCTACATGCCAGGATTCGAACCCGAGCCTCACTGATTTTCGACCGGCTCTTCTATCACTGCTCTTGGGTAGTTTGTGTTACTTTAATCTGCATGTGCTAGTATTGAAATTAAATTGAGAGTTTATTCATTAAAAAGATTATCTCAATACACCTCCAAATGTGTATCGATTTTCATTTTGCAATTGTAGCAAACTTTTAAAATAATACGAGTAACACATTTTTTTTTATTTATTTATCATTAGCTCGACGGTGAAGGAAAACATCGTGAGGAAACCTGTAGGTCCCAGAATGAATTCTGAGATATGTGTAAACAGACCCGGTCCGGCGATGCGCTCACCACCCATCACGTTTAGGGGTCCAAAGAATATTTCGTTAAAAGTGGGTATATCCATTATCCAGTAATGGAATACCTCTGCCTACCCCCTCGGGGATAAAAGGCGTGAGATTTTTTTTAACACAAAATTGTGATGGGATTGAGAAACTATGAGTTTTACATTTTCGTTTCGACAGATAAAAGTAAGTCATTTGACTAGGCAGTCAGTCAGCAAAAGTGAAGTAGGAAAACTGAAACCAGTAAAATAAACCCGGATATACATATTGTGCAATTTAACATCTACTGTCGATAACTATTCCCTTGAACCGTGAAACGTAACCTTGATGGTCGCGGCCGTTCCGGTCTACTTTAACTATATAATATATTGTCTACAATAATATTATAAAGAAAAGATTTGACTTTTGTATTTTTGTAACGAAAAAACTCAAAGACTACTGGATGGATTTCAAAAATTCTTTCACCATTAGAATGCTAGGTACAATCCAGCTACAATATCCCTGAGTAACATAGTCCTCCGTATTCCTACGGGAACGGAGCAGCTTGTAATATAGAAGATAGCTGCTCCGCGCGGCGGCGATGACTATATCCCGTTACTGTGGGAATTTCTAAGAATCCCTTCTTAGTGCTCACTTACGTCATTTCAGGAACCTTTGTGCAAAATTTCATGATTTTAGACCTAGCGGTTTCGGCTGTGCGTTGATCGATCAGTCAGTCAGCCAATCAGCCAGTCAGACAGTAATTTTTTTTTTATATTTTATAGATAAGATTATTTTAAATGTCAATGATGGTATCCTTGTTCTACTTGTTGATACCGCGATAGCCTAGACAAGCTGTTATGGCCTAAATTGGTTCTGTACTATAAATAGGTAAATAGAAAAAAAACCTGTCGTTATGTAATACTAGCGGTTCTGCGCGGTTTCACCCGCGTAGTTCCCGTTCCCGTGGGAATACGGGAATAAAAATATAGCCTATGTTACTCAAGGATTATTTAGCATTCTAATGGAGTTGATTCGTAACAAACCTACAAAAATACAAATATTTCCTCTTAATAATATTAAATTAGTGTAGATTGTGATGTGTATGGTTATCACCAGGTCGGCGGTAAAGGAAAACTTTGTTAGGAATTCCCCAGGCCCAAATGGTGCTGACTCATGTCATGTGACAGCACTGACTTTCGGCCATGGGCTCAGTGTTGCCAACTGCTACCCTTACCTTGTAGCTAGACATCTTGCGAAAAGTAGCCAGATTGCCCGATTTGTTGACACAAAAAAGTAGCTAGAAGTAGCTAACACTTAAAACTAGGTAAAGTAAGCAGATTACGTGTATTTTTTCATAGGTAAATCAATTTTCAGTTTATTAAAACAGCGAGCAATAATTTTAAATTTATAAAATAAGACAAAGCAGAACGCAATATAAGTTTTAAACGAAGAAAAATGTTTATCCTATTCATTTATCCAGATATTAGTAATAAAATACATAAGCCAGCCACGTTTAGGTACAATTTAAGGACCGATACCCTACTATAAAGTCTCGAAAGTACTCACATCTTGTAAAAGAGTAAAAGTAGCTAAAAAATTTAGGTACAAGATTTTGTAAATTGTAGCTGCCTGATACCCAAAAATAGCTAGATCTAGCTATAAAGTAGCTAAGTTGGCAACACTGCATGGGCTAACCATGTAACGTTTGGAAGTCCGAAAAATGTGTTGAATAAAATGACTGAAATATCAGCCTGTCAAGGCGAATCTGACTCTGTTAGGCAGTATCTGTCATTTAGCAAATCTTACTTTGTTAGGAAGTATCAGTCGTTTGTCATTTTGCGAATCTGACTTTGTTAGGCAATAAAAGTCTGTTATTTTGCAAATATGACTTTGTTAGACAATATAAGTCTGTCATTTGTAAATCTGACTTTGTCAGGAAGTGTCAATTTGTCATTTTGCAAATCTGATTTCGTTAGGAAATATCAGTCAGTTATTTAAGGGCCTCTGTTTACGTTATTTAAGATCTAATAATGTAAATATTGCCTGAAATAAAGATTTATTATTATTTATTTTTATTATTTAGAAAACTGACTTTGATAGGCAATAACAGACGGCTGTTATTATGAAAATATGACATTGTTTAGATATCCTTGTACGAATATGACTTCATCATCAACCCGTAACAGCCCACTGCTGAGATAAGGGTCTTCCTCGCACATGAGGAAATATGGGCTATAATCTCCCACGCGAGCCCACCGCGGATTGGGAGATGGTGTTGAGCTAGTGGCCACTTAACAGTCAGAATTTTTCAAGCCACCCAAGGGTATCTGACATGGCTTAACGACTTCCATTGTGCGGAAACACAACGAAAACCGGGACCAACAATTTAACGTGCTTTCCGAAACACGGAAGCGCTCGTAATATAAATGCCACTTGACCGCGCCTAACTTTGCTTAACTAGTGTGATCGAATAGGAAATCTGACTTTGTTGAGGCCTACGTCATTTTGCAAATCTGACTTCGTGAAGCTGACTTTGACGTCATTTCGCGGATCTGACACGTTGCGTGGGATCTGATATCTGTTGGATTATCGTATCGCTTCGTTCTAACAATTAGTTCTTATCGCATTGTAATTGTTAATACGAGTACATGTGGAGTGCCATGTTCATTGTAATTGGTATCAATATTATTATCGTTGTTTAATTGTAATCCAACGGCTGTCACGCGGTTGGACATGCATATCCCTTTGATATTTGAGGATTAGGGGCCATCTATACAATGCGTAACAGAAAAAGCGCAATTCCTAATACACCCCAATTAGTATATTAATATAAAAAATATATGATGCAATCAAACTTTAGTTATGTCTAACCAATGTTCTTAAATATCGATTAATTATAGCACGATTTCTATGGAAAGCACTAAATTCAGCTATGATAATTCATTTTTTTTAAATCTAACATATTAAAAATAGCTGAAATTGAATAAGTACCTAGTCGATACGGAACAATCTAATTTCAGGAATCGCGCTTATTAACTTCCTCCTGCGTAGCATTATAAGAGGAAGTTAATGGTTTGAGTAGGATGTCTGTCTGTCTGTGTGTCTGTCGACAGGTTATCTCCGGGTCTACTGGACCGATTGACTTCAAATTCGGTCAGTAGATACCTTAGGTCAATACCTAGATCGAGAATTTCAGACCCGTGGGTCAAAAGGGACTGGGCATTTCAGACCCGTGGGTCAAAAATTTCAAAAATCTCAAAAAGGTCAAAAAGGTCTAAAATGTCAAAAATGTCGAAAAGGTCAAAAATGTCAAAAAGGGCAACAATCTCAAAAATGCCAACTGTCAAAAAATCTCAAAAAGGTCATAAACGTCAAAAAGGTCTAAAATGTCAAAAAGGTCAAAAATCTCAAAAATGCCAACAATCTCAAAAATGCCAAAACTGTCAAAAAATGTCAAATTGGTCAAAAATGACAAAAAGGTCAACAATCTCAAAAATGCCAAAACTGTCTAAAAGGTCAAAAATGTACAAAATCTCAAAAATGTCAAAAATGATTTCGTTGTTGGCAGTAAACAGGTGGAAGTTTGTCCATAGAATTACATTCTCTCGTTCTGTTACATGTTGTATACTGGATGTTTTTTTTACCGTCTGGAAAAAATATGGTGTGACAGGTAAGTGTAATAGATTCATTTGGTATTGTTATTTCAAACATTTTTTTTTAACAATTTTTTTTTCTTGCATAAACTAATGTACCTATCTTGATTTTTTGACCTTCCCGCCCCCCCTTTGTTGTCGCCGCCTGTGTTACGAGTAGGAGTCCAAAAATTTACTGGTGAAAAGTGGGATTTCCAGGAATGGAATGCCTCCTTACACACACATTTTCGACAAAGCATTTTCGTATTAATTTATACCTGGCTCCATCAGAAAGGAGGGTAGGTAATGTTTTTGACGTGATAACGTCTTCACTACATAGTATAAAACAAAGTCGCTTTCTCTGTCCCTATATCCCAATATTCCCAATGTATGCTTAAATCTTTAAAACTACGTGCGGATTCTGATGCGGTTTTTTTTAATAGATAGAGTGATTCAAGAGGAAGGCTTTAGTGTTGCATTGCACCCGTGCGAAGCCGGGGCGGGTCGCTAGTATATTATAAATCGATGAACGTCGGCTGCACCCACGAAAAAACCCGTTCCGCCTGAGCCGTGCAAGCGAGAGCGCGGAACAAGCGACAGAGAGGCACGATCGGACTAAGCGTTCGGCTTGTCATGCATCTATCTCTCTTCCACTCCAGTATGCAATTTTTCATCAATGACGTTTATCACGTAAAATTATAAACCAACTTTACAGTCAATTTTTTTATTTCGAGAGCAACTGTCTTTCTGTCTAAATTTCACTGTTAGCTGAACAGATCTTGTTAAAATTTCTAATAGAATTCATCTTGAGTAAGGAGATAAGGCACTATTCAATTCAGAAAGTGGACAGTGTTGATAGCTGCTGGATATTTCAGACTGTTTAACACTTCAGTCTCTTCGTGTCGTGCAATGTGATCAGGCTCATTATCCGACAAACGTGCTGTGAAGAGTGCTTGAGCTTCAAGAGCCCTTACAGCTAATTAAGGAAGAAATTATAGCACTTTGACAAAGTAATTATTTATGTTAAGGGTTTTTGTGTGATAAGAATAGAAGATGCGATGTTTTGGAAGAGAGATAGTTTGCGGAGGAATTTTAGTTGTTCTGGTCCTGTCGGTTCTTATTTTATCTTGAAAAGTAGCAAAGGGATACAAAATCATTTATTTCTGTAGGTAAAAAAAACACTTCATAACAAGAGACTCTAAGCTCGACCATTAAGATTAGCTAAATGTAAAGAGCAGCCCATCTCCACCGACGAGTTGCTGGTTAAAAATGCAGTACCCCGAGAAGAACCAGCAAGAAACTCGAGGTCAGCTCTTTTTAATCTCATCTCTTAGTAGTAATTATAATAATAACGCTTGAAGATATATCCCGTTCCCGTGGGAATTTAGCAAAATCCTTCCTTATCGGATACCTACTCCCTGGGGAATCTATCTGCCAAATTTCAAGATTTCGTGATTAATCAGTTAGTAAATAAGTAGTATTTCGCTTCTATTTATATATTGAAATATCTGTCAGGTCCGTAGCAAGTGTTAGTATATGGCCTCTGCTTAACCCGAAGGTACAAAGGCGACATTACGTATAAATGTGACAGACGGTCATTATGGCGCTGAATTTAAAATGTCAATGATTAATGTCTTTGAAAGGACTCCAATGAATGTGGATAATTGATATGAATCATTCGTTCTACCTATATCTGATGTGCTATCGAATGGAATCCATAAAAAATTCAACATTTATCGATTTACTGCGTCGTTTATACTTTATCCATTTCAATCGTGGACTTTGTATCTGCATACACTCTTCAGACTAAAGTTAAACTAGTTTTTAGAATCGGAAAGCGTAGGGCCGTCAGGCTAGAACTGACGATCTTCGTTCGGTTCGCCGGTAGCAGCTGGATTAGAAGAATTTTTATTTATAATTTATAATATACTAGCTTTTACCCGCGGCTTCGCTCGCGCACGTTTATTTCACCCCCTTAGGGGTTAAACTTAGCAAAATCCTTTCTTGGTGGATGCCTACACTGTATAAGCTATCTATGTGCAAAATTTCAAGTCTAGACCCAGCGGTTTAGGCTGTGCGTTGATACATCACCAATCAGTCAGTCAGTTTATCATTTTATACATATAGATTTTATTAAAAATGCGATTGATTTGAATGCCGCGTCACGTTTCATACACGCAGTGGTGCCAAACTGCCAATAAAACTGATAGCGATACCATAATATCGCGGTTTTGACCTTTGCTGCATGATAATGGCAAACGAAAAACTTCAGGGTTCCCTGTGTAACTAAATTCCGTATCAGCGAGTGGTTTTTCTTGTGTTTGTGGAAGAGCGGAGGTTGAGTGCTCCTCCATCGTGAAAAGGGAAGATCACATCTTCGTTTAGGCGAGGCCATCGTGCCAGGGGACCGCGGTCCAACGGTTGATGCTGGACAGTTGTATTTATACAAACTCCAGTCCATGGCGCTTCAGTTCGCTTTCAGTTCTATGTAGTGTCGCTAGATGTCACTACATGTCTAAAATAAAAAGGCGATAAAGGTATTCCATTTGTGGGAATATTATATGAGAAAAACAAAAATAGTGTTTTTTTTTTCAAAATTATTGTATTGGTACTATCTAAGGGGTTGAGCCAGGAATACCATAGCACAGGTTATCCTAGTTTGGGCTCCTGTCTCCCACTTTACGACTATCTTAGCCTTATTTTTGCTATTTTTAAAACATTGTGGGTGAAATATGAAACCATTTTTTCAATTTTTTTTTCGTGGGAGAGCCATGCTTCGGCACGCTTGGGCCGGCTCGACCGGAGTGATACCACGGCCTCACAGAAAATCAGCGTAAAGCAATGCATTGCGTTTCGTTGAGTGAGTGAGGTAGCCGGAGGCCCCAATCCCCCCCCCCCTCCACTCCCCCTCCCACTATTCCCACCTCCTAAGGCCGGCAACGCAGTTGTGACTCTTGAGTTGCAGGTGTCCATGGGCGACGGTAGTCACTTACATCAGGTGACCCGTCTGCTCGTTTGCCCCCTTTTTCTTATAAAAAAAAAATAATTTCATTTTCTACTAAAATTCTCACTAGTTCGACGATCGAACTAGTGAGAACAAACGGAAAAAGGTTTGATTGTGAGTTCAACTAGCACTTGATCGATTTTGATGCTAAATTACTACATTCTAGACTACGGAACCTTTGGAATATAGCCGTTATCATATTCGACAAGTTTTTTTATGATTGACGTAACTTTATCAACCACATGGCGTAACAACTAAAAATACCTACTGCACCACTTTTAATGAGTAAAATATTGATAAAAATAGTTATATGAATGACACTCTTTTTAATTCAAGCTGTTTTTAAACGTGCATTAATATATCGGCCAAGTGTGAATTTTAAGGAGGGACCTTTTTTATGAATCTTTGTGGGCTGTATCTATGAACGGTATTAGGTAGACAGTTGTCAATTTCACAGAATGTGTATTTATATTGCCGCTATAAATTTGTACCTATCTGCGAACACCTGTAAATGGCTTCGTTGACTTATTTTTAGGCGTTAGTTATATTTCTTAATTTGCTGTAGGTGTTCCGAAAAAAAAAAACAACAATAACGTAAAACTCTCAAGAGTAAAAAACCGACTTCAACTGATATAGTTTTCTCTTGGATGCCATTGCCAGCACTGGACCAAATTAAAATTGGTCCACACGGGAAGCACCAGCTTTCAATTAAAAAAAGAATCATCCAAATCGGTTCACCCAGTCGAAAGTTCTGACGTAACAAACATAAAAAAAAAAACATACAGTCGAATTGATAACCTCCTCCTTTTTTGAAGTCGGTTGAAAAATTAAATTTTATTATACATTCCCATAGAAGAAACTTTTTTTTGGCGCTTTTTTGCTCGATTGAGATTTCATCAATAGTTCACAGAGTCTGTATAGTCGATATAAAAACGATTTGGTTTTCGCTATGTACGCTTAGATCTTAGATAGATAGATATAATGTTAAAAAATAAAGGGGGTACAAAACCCCATAAAAATACGTGTTTATTGGCGTTTTATGCTTGATTATTTTATTGTATGTATGGTACGGAACCTTTCGTCTGCGAATCTGACTATCACTTTAATTATGTCTCGCACAGAATAACTAAATTCTCGTCTGCAACAATCATAATATGGGGCAAGCATTACTTAGAATTACGCAAAAATTTCAAGCTGATATCATGAGTAATTTCATCCAAACTGACGGAGAGAACCAGTTTTCGTACCTTGTGGTACGAAACCCCAAAAACAAGTATATGCAGGTATTTAAATGTAAAAAAGGTAAGTATGCAATAAATATAATCTTGATAAATTAATCGAATAGCGGGAGAGTAATACGACCCATATTTATAAACCGGTCTCAATTTACAGACGGTTCTTGAGTTTAGTGTAATCAGATTTTTAAACTATTGCATAGCTTCTATCGCGGGCCTTGAGCGCGGGGACCGAATCCAGAAATTCCGTAACGAAAAAACCTCACGCTCCCCACTCCGACGTCCGAGTCCGAGTCCGAGTCCGAGTCAAAATGTTTTATTCAAAATTCAAAATTCGAAATTCGAAATTCATAATTCAAAATTCAAAATTCAAAATTCAAAATTCAAAATTCAAAATTCAAAATTCAAAACACAAAATTCAAATTTCAAAATTCAAAAGCTATATCTGCTTACAGATTATATTTTTCTGCTTACAAAAATACGAATACGCTAACCATTTAAATAACACCCGTGTGGCTTGAAGGCCGTGCATTGTCTAACGTCGTTTCTTTTCGGCAGTCTTGTTGATAAAAAATGCTATGCAATAGCTTTACCGCGGCAGTCCCCGAGTGCCACACGTCTTTTTTTTTTCATTGAGGACTAGTCTACCCGCGGCTTCGCTCGCGCACGTTTATTTCACCACCTTAGGGATTGAATATAGAAAATTCTTTCTTAGTGAATGCCCTGTATAGGCTATCTATGTGCACAATTTCAAGTCTCTAGACTCAGCGGTTTAGGCTGTGCGTTGCATTGAATAAACTGTTTCCACCTAAATAAATAAATTAGTACTAGGAGCATAGGACTTACCAGCAGTGGAATGGGGTTCTGGCTGCGTCCCTCCAGACCCTCAGCTAACTGCATGAGATCTGTCTCGTACAAGTTCTGTCCAGGCGGCAGGTTTGATAGTCTGGAACAAGGAAGTATATGTTTTATTTTCATTGCTACAAGATCGAAAATTCGGTATGTTAAGTTTTTTTCGAGTATTTATTTATAGTAGGTATTATTAGGGGTTCTGCGTGGTTGCACCCGCTTGGTTCTCGTTCCCGTGGGAATACGGGCATAAAATATAGCCTACGTTACTAACTGATAATGTAAAAAAAATTATAAAATTTAGCTTTCCACTGGTGAAAGAATTTTTAAAATCGGTTAAGTTGTTTCGGAGCCTATTCAAATAAAACAAGTTCTTAGATATATACCTGGCTCTGAGCATCTCGTCTATGGGCAGGTCCTGTGGGATCTCCTTCAGGTAGGGAACGTTGCCAGCCAGCATGAATGACGTCACCATCCCGCTTGGTCCGTTGCCTGGCAACCAAAGGATTCGGAATGAGACACAACTTTACAAGGATGTCTGACGGAAGTCAAAGTCAAAATGTTTTATTCAAAATAGGAACTTACTAGTCCACTTATTGAACGTCATTTCAACTCGACCGCTTCAGCATGTATGGTTGAGGAGAAGAAGCGGGGCAAGAAACTCCTCAACACAATATTCTTTTAATCAATTGTTACTTATAGTTAGGGAGGCGAATAGGGGAATTTTCGGTAATACTCGAGCGTGGCAGTTTAAGATATGAGAGATACCTTAGACCTAATAGAACAACCTTGTCAAGTATTTAGCTCTATAAGTAGTGACGCGCGCCTAGGATAGACGATCAGATTAGTAAAAAAAAATCGATAGGCTGAAATACTCAAGCGCGTCAGATTAAGATATTGGGGGTTGATTTTAGTGTTTTAAGACTAAATTTAACTAATCTGACGATAAGTCCTTGACGCCGCCAAGTTATAGGGTCGCGAACTTGTATAAAAAAAACGTTAATCCGGCATTCTCGAGCGCGATTTTTTTATTTTTTATTTTGAAGAATATAATCTAAAACTTACTAAAAATACAAAATCTGCCGGTTTCCGCATGACCGGAAGTGTGGAGGAGCCATTTTGTCTTCCGAAAAACGCGTTGCGGCATATAAGTCGCGAATGATACATTTTACACAAAAAAAGTTTAAATAAACAAAAAAGGTAATTTTATTTTACACAAAAAATGTCTCTTTACATTTTTGTCCAAAGTTAAAACTTTTTGACTTGAAGCATCATAAAAACTCAAACTCCCGGTTTTTTGAGTATATCTCGAAAACTGAGGTTTTTAAAATAAATTAATATGAAATAACGATGATTAAATTATTGAACTTTTATTATATCTCAAAATTTTTTTTTTCTAAAGCGTCTCGACAATTTTCGTGGACTCGGAAAAAGTTACGCGTATCTGTATACAAAAGTTTTATTAACATGTACAGTTCCATGTATGTATATTATTCAATAGCCTGTTGATCCTCAAATTGTTTTTTGGACGTACCGTAACTCGTAAGCAAAACGAAGTGAAGAATTGAAGCAAAAAAGAGGAATTTGCCATAAACATGTAATACAGACTGAGCGCTTCGCGGAAATATGCCGTCCCACCAGTATTTTTCCTTTATTTCGCAACATTGATGGTGGGGAAAAAAGCAGTAGAAGGGAATTTTCGGTACACCTTAATATATATATAATTCCCCGTTTTATCAAGGAGAAAGAAAGGAAAAAAATAAACCAAAAAACCTTTTTCGGTCAGATTAAGAGAACCCACCAACATTTTTGTCAGATTAAGAAAATATGCTTTCAGGATACCAAGATAAACCTCCCCTATGAAAATCTGACGCGCTCGAGTATTGCAAAAGAACTATTTTTTTTTGCATTTTCAAACATTCATCGTAACTTATCGTCACGCCCAAATCGTCAGTTTTTTTAAAGGGAGCTTCCTTGGGGCCTACTTAACACCCCTTCCGAAAATCTGACGCGCTCGAGTAATTTTTTTTTTTTGCATTTTTGACTACTTTTTATGCCTACCCCCACCACGCAAACCGGCAGATTAGTATACCGTTGTTATCAGAGGCACTTGGGGCATACGTAGTATGAATATCTGACGCGCTCGAGAATGCCCAAGTAACTGTTTTTTTTTTACATTTTTGAAAAACCGTACACGCCAAACCCACCGCTAAAATGGTTTTTACCATATTAGCTTTTCTTTTCGAAATTATTTTATCTTTCGATTTTGATAGGTCTCGACGGCGCCGTTGAATTACGCCATTTAGCTACCTCGCCTCCCTAACTATTAATACTAAATTGGGTTACATAGTTTCGTTTGTTTTTCGCTATCGTATTGCGCTGGACTGGAGGAAATCTGTTCCAAGCATCATTGTCATTTATATAATCGTCTAGTTTGTAATATTTTACAAAGTACATAGAAGTTATATTATACGGAGTTAACAGTGTTCAGTACTAATATTAAGTTTATTATCAACGACGGTTCTTCGCAGTTGCACCCGCGGTAGTTCCCGTTCCCGTCGGAATACGGGATTAAAATATAACCTATGTTACTCAGGGATATTGTGGATTTATATTGATGTAAGAATTTTTAAAATCGGTTTAGTAATTTTTGAGTTTATCTATATATATAAAATGATTAACTGACTGACTCATTGGTGATGTATTAACGCACAGCCTAAACCGTTGGGTCTAGAGACTTAAAATTTTGCACATAGATAGTGTAGTGTAGGCATCCACTAAGAAATGATTTTGAAAAATTCAACCTCTAAGGGGGTGAAAGCCGCGGGTAAAAGCTAGTTCGTTATAAACATACAAGCCGTTAGGGCAGAAAAGTTATCGAGTGGCGACCACGATTAGATAAGCGTGGAGTGGGCAGGACCCCCCCAGGTGGACCGACGATCTGGTAAAGGTCTTGGGAAGCCGCTGGATGCGAGCGGCGCAGGACCGGACGTTGTGGAGAACCTTGGGGGAGGCCTTTGTCCAGCAGTGGACGTCTATAGGCTGACATGATGAAGCATACAAGAATACAAATCTATCCTCTTTATAATATTAGTATAGAAGTACCTATAGACTAGCGGTTCTACACTAAATTAAGTAAAATGACACCGAAATAAAGACATGGGTCAAATTAATTACAGAAGCGTATCGCGGAGCGCGTGTTACGAAATGCAATAAATATTCCAACGCCGACCCAGCGGTTCAATTCAGCTAATGTTGGGCTATCAGTCCAATTGACCCGGTTCGAACCCGGGACCACGATTAGTCATCTAGAAAATTCTGCTAGACTGATAAGACATTTAATAGATTAAAAATCCGAATGCCTTATAATGAATTTTATTGTAAGTGCCACAATGTCAACGACGGACGCTAAATCTACAAATAAAGAATAAAATTACATAACAACATAACTTCCGTCTCGGGCTGTATTTCAGTTTCTACTACAGTTATTGAGCAGTTCTGTTTCGATTTCATTCGGTATATGCTTGACTTTACAAAAGAGCAGTGATAGCATTACAGTAAAGGAGCCTGCTTTTTTTTATGATAAAAAAGGGGGCAAACGAGCAGACGGGTCACCTGATGGTAAGAGCAGTGATAGCCCGGACGGTTAAAGAGCCGGCCGAAAATCAGTAAGGCTCGGGTTCGAATCCTGGCATGTACCAATGAGTTTTTCAAAAACTTACGTACATATTTATCACTAGCTCGACGGTGAAGGAAAACATCGTGAGGAAACCCGCAGGTCTCAGAATTAATTCTGAGACATGTGTAAACAGACCCGGTCTGCGATGGGCTCACCGCCTATCACGTTTAGGAGTCCAAAGAATATCTCGTGAAAAGTGGGTATATACAAAAATGGAATACCTACCGTCGGGGATAAAAGGCGTGTGATTATTATTATTATTTATGCTTGACTTTTTACTATCACTACATAGTATAAAACAAAGTAGCTTTCTCTGTCCTATATCCCTATATATGTCCTTATATCCCTATGTCCCTTTGTATGCTTGATGCGGTTTTTTTAATGGATAGAGTGATTCAAGAGGAAGGTTTTAGTGTTAGCATTGCACCCGTGCGAAGCCGGGGCGGGTCGCTAGTAAATAAATAAAACAAATATAAAATCTTCACCGACGAGTTGCCGGTTCCAAATGCAGTACCCCGAGATGAACCAGCAAGGAAATCTCTTATGAGTGCAAGCGCTTAGGAGACTTATGCGGGTAAACATAGTCTCAATTTAAACGTAACTCGGGCTAGTCAAAGACTCATAAAAAGTCAAAAGTCTTATTCAAAGTAGGAAATTAATGAGAGAATAAACTGGTTCAACCACAGACAACAAATTATTATGGTAAGAGAACATCTAATGTATCTGGTAAAATTTTAACAAAATAGATATATAATATAATATAATATAAATATAAATAAATATAATCTCACGCCTTTTTTATCCCCGAGGGGGTAGGCAGAGGTATTCCATTACTGGATATACCCACATTTCACGAGATATATTGGACCCCTAAACGTGATAGGTGGTGAGCCCATCGCCGGACCGGGTCTGTTTACACATGTCTCAGAATTAATTCTGAGACAAAATAGATCTTTTAAGAGAAACGGTAAAAATTGGTAAATAATCACTTAAGACAAAATTTAAACCATTATATAGGATTAGATAAGTAGTAGATAAGGACAGGTGGTTAATTGTTAATATTTAGTAAAAGAGCGCTTCTCGCCATCAAACGTAAAAGTTTTGCGAGGCTATAATTAAAAGTAACACTTCTGTATTATGTTCCATTTATTTCAATATAGCGGTTATGTGCGATTTCACCTGCGTAGTTCCCGTTACCATGGGAATACGGGAATAAAATATAGCCTATGTTACTCAGGGATCCTCTAGCTTTCCATTGGTGAAAGAATTTTAAAAATCGGTAAAGTAGTTTTCGAGTTTATTCGTAACAAACATACAAATCTTTCCTCTTTAGTTCGTAACAAAAATACAAATCTTTCCTCTTTATAATATTACTAGCGACCCGCCCCGGCTTCGCACGGGTACAATGCTAACACTAAAACCTGCCTCTTGAATCAGTCTATCTATTAAAAAAAACCGCATCTAAATCCGTTGCGTAGTTTTAAAGATTTAAGCATACATAGGGGTATAGGGACAGAGAAAGCGACTTTGTTTTATACCATGTAGTGATAGTATACATAAAAAAGGCCACTTATTGATTGTCCACTAATGTTGTCGAGATCCGTGTTTATAAATCGAATGGTTCATGCCGTGTCTGTGACCGTTTGATCTGTGGCGCCCTTATCGCTCTGTCTTGGAGGCAATTACCTTTTGCGACTTACTTTATTTAAAGCTCCGATACCGACTTATCTAGGAACTAGAAAAGTGTGTGGATTAATTTATTGTTTACTAGCGACCCGCCCCGACTTCGCACGGGTGCAATGCTTATAAGGCATTTGACTGCGTTATTCATGAAACTCTATTAATGCAACTGTATCGCGTAGGAATAAGAGGAAATGCATTAATGCTTATGGAATCATACCTCAGTAATAGGTCACAGACAACGCTTCTAGATTTCTACAATAGAAAAAATAAAACAATAGAACAGGCCATCCAGCTTTCAACCTGTCAGTTTGGGAGTACCACAAGGAAGCATTCTCGGACCTCTTTTGTTTCTTATATATGTTAATGAACTGCCTGATATAGTAAATCACCTTTGTATCATGTTTGCTGATGATGCTACAATATTCATACCTAGAGATCATAAATCAGACTCTGAATATGAAACAGAAATAAGTAAATCCCTTAATGCAGTAACTACGTGGTTAGAAACTCTAAATTTAAATGTTAACTTAAATAAAACTAAAATAGTACAATTTAGGAATTACAGACAGAAACCATCAGATTTAAATATAATTAATGCAGGTGAACAGATTGAAGAAGTAAGACACATTAACTTTTTAGGAGTGACTATAGATTCTCACCTCAATTGGAAAAAGCACATCGGGAAAATTAACAAAAAAATTGCGAGTTATTGGTATGCACTTTCTATAATAAGAAATGTGACTTCGGAAGAGGTTACCAGGAATGCATACTTCGGACAAGTATATCCATTTCTTACTTATGGAGTAATTTTTTGGGGTTGCTCTGTCGAATCTAACTCTACGTTCATCCTTCAGAAAAGATGTCTGCGCATCATATACAGGGTTGATAACTTGGAATCCCTAAGAGATGTATTCATAATTGAGAGATTACTGACGCTCACTTGCATTTATATATTGGAAGTTTGTTTATTTGTAAGGACACATCCTGAATATTTTGTGAGATTAAGTGATATAAAGAAGAATGCACGCCTAAATTATAAATATGACATGTGTATCCCTAATCTCAACATTAATAGTTTTAGGTATTATGGAAAGAAGTTCATGTGTCAGAGGTGTCAAAATTTTTAATCATCTGCCGCAGTCAATTAAAATGCTAAGCGGAAACTTATTTAAGAAAAAACTAAAATTTTGGTTACTTTTGAAAGGATTTTATAATTTGAATGAATATTTCGCTAGTAATTACTGACTGTGATAAAATTTAAATTTATATTAATAATTATTTGAATATTTTTGACATAACTAAGTACTGACCTTATAATCTCTAATGTATAAATTATTGGTATTAATTGTAATTGTAAATTTAATTTAATTACTTGTACCTAATATAATTATTCACATTTTTTTTTCTTAAATATTGCAGCAGTGATAGCCCGGACGGTTAAAGAGCCGGCCGAAAATCAGTGAGGCTCGGGTTCAAATCCTGGCATGTACCAATGAGTTTTTCAAAAACTTACGTACATATTTATCACTAGCTCGACGGTGAAGGAAAACATCGTGAGGAAACTCACAGGTCTCAGAATTAATTCTGAGACATGTGTAAACAGACCCGGTCCGGCGATAGGCTCACCACCTATCACGTTTAGGGGTCCAATATATCTCGTGAAATGTGGGTATATCCAGTAATAGAATACCTCTGCCTACCCCCTCGGGGATAAAAAGGCGTGAGATTATATTATATTATATTATTAAATATTGTAAAATTTTGTATTTGTACGTCCGAACAGGACACACTGTTGGTTCTAAGTACTTACCTAATTTTAAGACCATATTGTACATAGTGAACAAATAAAACATATTCTATTCTATTCTATACTAAAACCTTCGTCTTGAATTACTTTATCTATTAAAAAAAAACAGCATCAAAATCCGTTGCGTAGTTTTAAAGATTTAAGCATACATAGGGACATAGACATATAGGGAGAAAGAAAGCGACATTGTTTTATACTATGTAGTGATAGTGAAGTCATTATAGTATTAAACAACACTAGCGGTTCGGCGCTGTTTCACCCGCGTAGTTGCCAGTTGGAATACGGAAATAAAATATAGCCTACATAGGCTACAAAAGATAAAGCTACAGAAGCGTTCCATTAGTGTCTTTCACTAATGGAAAGCTACAGAAGATCCCTCAGTAATGTTACTGAGGGATCTTCTCAAGGCAAGGCTCTAATAGGCAAGAGAGAGAGATAAGCAAGAGGCCTATTAGAATACAATGGCAAGCCACAAGTTACCGTTACCAAGTAGCTGTTAAGCGCGGTTTCACCCGAGTAGTTCCCGTTCCCGTGGGAATGGGTACTGTAATAAAATATCTAGCTTATGTTACTCAATGATAATGTAGCTTTGCATTGGTAAAAGATTTTTTAAAATCGGTCAAGTAGTTTTTGAGTTTATTCGTAACAAACATACAAATCTTTACTCTTTACAATATTAGTGTAGATTCACGTCCGTTATTGACATAAATGTCAAACGCCATGGTTATGTTACCAAAGTTATTACGGTCGCATTCCCACGGGAACGGGAACTACGCGGGGGAAACCAGAACCGCTGGTAAATAATAAAGACCTTAATTTCATCATGCATGACAAGCGTTTTTGACAATAAACGTCACCGTGTGTCATACTCAGTATCTTATTTAGTCAAGATAAGTTGATAAGTGATAAGAGGTAAATATTGCATTTTATTATTTTGATGATAATAATAGCACTCATCTTTGAACATGAACATTTTGTACGAGATGTAAAACTAAAATATATGAGTACGATTTTATCCAATATAATTTAAAAAAAAACACGGGTTGCACTCCGGTAGTGCCGCAGAAGTGAAAACTTGAGTATCGATTTCGGTGTTACAACACTACTCTCCAACCGTCTTACGGTTTTTCGATCAGCACACGTGACCTCACACGAGTTTCGCAGTTTTACCCATCCCACAAAAGTGCTCAACGCCGCTAAAGAAGTTTTCACTTCAAAAAGAAGATATTTTTATTGATTTTTGCTATCGATCGATGGGCTTACCACCTATAACGTTTAGGGGTAAAATACATCTCGTGAAAAGTGGGAATATCCAGTAATGGAATACCTCTGCCTACCACCTCGGGGATAAAAGGCGTGAGATTATATTATTATTAATATCATTTAAAAACAACTCACCGATGACAACCACTTCCTTGTATACCGCATCGTCCACCAACGTGTGTTCGCAGGGGTGTATGTTGTCCTTCATTATTCCAGATATTATTTGCACACGCGATCTCCTTAATTCCAGTTTACAACTTTATCTGATTTCCACTTGATTTTTAATCTATGTCCGTCGGACTTGTCAATTCGAATTCTAAAATGCGCTTCTTATTTTAAAATAAATTATATCACACGCAGTTTAGAGTCTTACGGACTAATTTTTGAATTTTATTTTTTTATGTTTTTTTTTCTTTTCCTTCGCAGGTGGATGGCCGTTTTTGGAGCTGCCACTTCGAGCTGCCGAGTGTCACTGTCGATACGAGCTGCCGTCGTTTTATCTGTAACAATTGACAATAGGTTAGTATAGCGGTTTTCAAACTTTTTTTGGCGCCGAAACCTTTTTGGCGAAATATCTGACGGAGCTCTAAACAAAAACCTGGTTTTACGTATATTATTTTTGTCGAGCTAGTGATAAATATGTCCGTAAGGTTTTGAAAATTTATTGTCACATGCCTACACATAATTTTTGACGTGACAACGTCTTTTAATTCGATGGAGCCGGCTGCATGCACGAAAAAGTATGACGTATGCAGCGTTCCAGTTCCAGTGCAAGCGAGAGCGCCCAACGAGCGACAAAGAGGCACAATCCAAAAAGTATGACGTTGTCACGTTCAACTATCGTCAGTAAACCGACTTTACAGACAACCGATTTTTTTTAAATTAATTTCTATATTAAAAAAAATACTTAGCAACCTTATTTTTTTTAATATGATTAGTATTTTTGCATATCCCACAGAGGCTTTCCTTTTCACAGAGGCTTGGGCAGCGCGGCGATGAAACACTTTGAGTATGGCTGGGTTAGTAAAACAAATAACTACTATGCGGTCTATTCGTCAAAATACACACATTGTTTTCTAAACATTGCGTCACTTCGTGTGGTTTACGTTACCGCGTATTGATTAATTACATTGAATGAAAAAGGAGTTTCTTTACAAAAAGTTGCTATATCAGCGTAGGTTTTTTTGTTACTTTTAGGGGCTCGGAACAACATCCAAGGTCATAAACATACATACAGGGGTAGGCAGAGACAGACACTGACACTTGCTACAAACCTAGTAGATCTCTCGCGTGCTTCATCCACATCAATAAAACAACTTATGCATGCTCGTTGGTTTTGGGTACTCTTTATCTGGCTTTTCTTCAATACATCGCCGATCTGGTCGATGCAGGTACGCCTAGGTCGTCTTCTACCTACTCTCCCATTCACAACACCCTGGTACATTTACTGTGGTATAGCTTAGTAGTTCGTAGGGCTACACCTACGGGAGAAAGGTCTGAAGGTATACGAGGTGATGTGGTTGTGACAATGTATTGTATTGTGTACACTGTATTGTGGTTTAATTATTCATAGTACGTTTCATTACTCTCGATGGCGTCAACATTTACCACAACAATTCCTTATTTTTATTTACATATTTTCCTTACAGGACACTATTATGTATAGTAAGTGAGGACAGCTGTGACGCCAGCAAGGAAGCTCAAAATTAAAAAAATCAACATCATTTACTTTCTGTATCTAAAAAGGACACTTAGAAAAGTCAATAGTCTAATAACAAGGGGCTCTAAACTCGTTCATGAAGATTGGCTGAATGTAAACAGCAGCCTATCTCCACCAGCTGCTGGTTCCAAATGTACCCCGAGAAGAACCAGCAAGAAACTCAAGGGCAGTTCTTTTTAATGTCATTTCTTACTAACAATTTTTTTTTATATAACATTTATAAATAAAGAAAATATACATTCATGTACAATAATTACAGATAAAAAATGACCTCCAAAGAGGAACAATGAGGGTCAGTGCCCAGAAGACTGGCCGCATTCCCTCTCTGGATAGCTAGGCTGATCCTTCGACAGAGATAGCTGCCAGCCCTCTGGTCACCTGAAGCCTCCACCAAACGCACTGACAGCTCTTTGAGGAGCTGCCGCGCCTCCGGCCCCCACATTATGGTTGATAGCCTGACATAGCGTCGAATCAGTAAACCCCATGCATGTAGGTCTTTGAGTAGTCTCTAACAAAGCACCAATTCCGCCATATTGTTTTTTGTAATGGAATACCTCTGCCTACCCCCTCGGGGATGAAAGGCGTGAAATTAATATATTTTTTATTTGTTTTTTGTGACGGCACCAACCCTCTGTCACTTCCCTCTAACCCCGAGAGGCCGTAAGTAGCGGTTTGTTCTCACTATTCGATTCATTAGTTCGATCGTCGAACTCCTGAGAATTATTTTTCTCAGTTGTTCTACCGTCGAACTACTGAGAATTAATTTCTCATTTCTTGTTCAAATGAAGTTTAAAAAACACTTCTTTCGATTAAAAAGGTTTATATTTCGTATAGGTGCATAATGTAACTAAGTAATGCATTTTTTCATTTTTTTCTAAAAAATGCCCAACACAAATTTCTCCGCATGTTAATTGCATTTGAGCTTTAATTACACAATCGTCATTTAATAAATCAATTTTTCTCCTTTTAGAACGTTTGTTTGACTTAGAAGGTCTTTGGAGAATATGATTTCGATATGAAGACACTATGGAATCTTCCCGTAAAATATGTAGGTTGAACTAATGAATTGAATATAGTGAGAACAAACGTATGTAGCTAGGGTCATAAGTTTGAGAACCCCTGATAAATAGTATGTGAATACAGCTGTGACGCTAGCAAGGGTGTGGTATTGGAAGGTAGGTACATATACAGGAGGTATGTATAAGCCATGTTATCGTGTTATTAGAGCAGCCATACTCAACCTTTTTTTTATAGGGGCCACAAACACGTTTCAGTCATGGTGTCGAGGGCCGCAAGCAAAAATTATTTAGGTCTTATTTAAAAAAACCTGATTCCACGTTAACGATGTAGTTAAAAAAGAAGTTTTAACAAAGATGTTTATATGTTTTAATGCGATTTTTGATACTGTGAACACTTTTTCAGTACTTTATCAAGGTCTGGCTGGCGATTAGATATTTTTCTTTTATATTTAGAAGACACTTCTGACATTATATTGATACTAAAACCACTATTAACTGCAATTACTGGGCGAGATTAGCTATAGCTGATAGCGCTCGGCTCACATTCCCGTTCTGATACACCCATTCTCTGATGGGCGCGCAATTTAAAATGTTTTACAGTAAATGTGTAACTTCAGATGGGCCAATAACAAAGGTCCGGCGGGCCGCATGCGGCCCGCGGGCCGCAGGTTGAGTATAGCTGTATTAGAGGCTTGCCAACTGTCAAGATATCACAAACTGTTATGAAATAGATATAATGCTATAGATTAGACTAGCTGGTGCCCAGCGGCGTTGCCCAGTTTATTCCCGTTCCCGTGGAAATTTCCGAAAATCCCTTCATAGCTGTCTACGACATATAAGACACCTACGTACATTATTTCAAGTTTTCAAGGTGTTATCGTTTCAGAGTAGTACGTATTTCTCGTTGTATTTTTTAAACTAGTTTTTATAATCCCATGGTAATGAGATACTTTCCTACAGTAAAAAGTAACCTAAATGTTGACCCGGTTACTCAGTTATCTCCACACTAAATTTCATTAAAATCGGTACAGTAGTTTTTGCGTGATGCGTGCACTACCAGAGTTTTAGGCAACTAAAATATTTCATGTAAAGAAACGGTCTCGTTAGAGTTAACTAAACAAATTTATTTCAATAAATTTTTTATTCAGGCTTTTAATACAAGGTATTATGTCAGCCTCATATTGTCTGGCATTCTAAATAAAAATAATAATAATGCGAGCTCCTAAAACCTACCATTCATTATCCTCTTTCCTGATCAGCTCATAGGGAAAACCACAGTGCGAATGAAAAGCTTTATGCGGAAGGAAAATATTTTATTTTTAATGCCCTTCTACAATATGGGTTACAAATGTAATATAAGGGCTTGCTAAGAATAACTCGAAAAATAAAGTGACGTCACTCTAAATCCGAAAGCTTGTTTACAAAAAGTTGTTTAAAATTTAATTTATTTTCCCTTGATTACTAACTAAAAATAATGATTTAGCTGCGGTATAGGTACTTTTAAAGTTTGCTTACTGTAGATAAAGCTAGAAAGAAGAAAATTCTAGAAAATATAATATCATTATCCTGTTTTCTCTCATTGTTATCATTAAACTATAATTTATATTCTAATTGTTGTGCCAGAGAGCGTGAATAGCCGTCATAATTGCACAATTAATATAAATTGGCTCAATGAATTAACCCGTTGCAATGTTTTATTATTAAAAAAAACTAAACATTACTGGCACGTTGACCCTGGTACCTAAGTATAAAATAAAAATGTTTTCAATCATTATTTTATTTCTTTAAAAATTATCGAAATGTCACAATAGAACAACATACATAATGATAGTTTTTTGGCGGGAATCCGCAGAGGGACGTCATGTTTTTGTAAAATTTTCATTTTGCTGTGTGTTTTGGGTTTTGGCTCATAATAATGATAATGTGGGAAATGGATAAAATTCCCACGTATTTTATCGAATTTCCCTTCCACTGCACCCTGCATCGTCACTTATAACTTAATATACCTACTCTATCACTATTATGAGCCAGAGCAAAATGAAAATTTTACAAAAAATACAACGGGTTTCCACTAAAAAACTTAATAAATTATTTATTCTCTGAATTATTCTGACAATCGCTATCTACAGAATATTTTTCCTTGCCAGCCAGTATTAAGTTCAAAGAATGAATGAATGAATCGATAACGGTCTCTGTAGACGATAAGAAATGCAGGCACGATGCCAGACGACACAATATTTCGAAATTTGAAATAGTTTTATTTTATTTTACTTACTCACGTCTCACCATCCAACAAATATTTTTAGAAGCAGTTTGTTCCTTCGTAACGTAAAAATAATCTGTCACTCTCGTTCATTAGTTTAAATGTAGGTCGGGTTTGATGGATGACTGTGAGACAAGAGAGGTCTATGTACTTTAGAGATAGCGTCATCTACTTTTTTATGCACAGAAGTGTAAACAAAATATGTAATTGATATTGTAGTTTATTTATACATTGTTTTTACAAATTCTTTAATCAAATTATTAATGGTCGTATGTGAGTAGGTACAAATAGTAGACTTAAAAATGTCAATCTTTATTATTTATATATATATATATATATATAAAATTATAAAGTGACTGACTGATTGGTGATGTATCAACACACAGCCTAAACCGCTGAGTCTAGAGACTTGAAATTTTTGCACATAGATAGCTTATACAGTGTAGGCATCCACTAAGAAAGGATTTTGCAAAATTCAACTCCTAAGTGGATGAAATAAACGTGCGCGAGCGCCGCAGGTAAAAGCTAGTAGTCTAATTACAAGGCACTCTAAACTCGTCCATGAAGACTGGCTAAATGTAAACAGCAGCCCATTTCCACCGACGAGTTGCTAGTTCCAAATGCATACCTTTTTTTAATATCATGTCTTAATAGTAATTATGGTTTGCAGTAATAATTATGATAAATAGCCTTACATAGCGTCGCGTCGATATATCAGATCTCATGTAGAGCCAAGCTTCTAACTCTAAAACTACAATCCCTAACTTCACAAACTCTACACCGCTCCAAGTATGTCTCTTTACCGCTTCGTTACTACAATAACTTATTGTATAACAGAAAAAAAATGAAGAGTAAAACAATTTTTTCACTTTATGCCCATTTGATAGTAGATTGCCCAAGTACACTTGAATCAAGTGTCTACATAATACGAGCAGCGTCCGAGTAAATACTCTACGAGCGCGCGCCTACTGTAATAAGTTATTATATTTCATGAAAACAGAAAAACATTTATTGAGGATAAATAAAAATGAATCCGTTGAAGATATCTGCTACAAAATTGAGTTGCAAGACTTGCAAGCTTCCACCCGAACATAATAAAAATAAATTAATCTCACGACTTCTTTCCCCAGGGGGGTAGGCAGAGGTATTAAATTTCTGGATATACCCACTTTTCACGAGATGTTCTATGGACCCCTAAACGTGATAGGTGGTGAACCCGTCGCCGGACCGGGTCTTGTACACATGTCTCAGAATTAATTCTGAGACCAGCGGGTTTCCCCACGATGTTTTTTCCTTCACCGTCGAGCTAGTGATAAAAATGTACGTGAGATTTGAAAAACTCATTGGTACATGCCAGGATTCGAACCCGAGCCTCTCTGATTATCATCATGTGAAGCAGCTCTTTAACCGTAAGGCTATCACCACAGATATCTTTAACTAGTCGGAGACAGATAGGACACTCTTCCGTTTAAGCAATAGTTCCTAAAAGTTCACCGAGCGCTAGTGTCGCATAGTGTTGTGAAAGTACCCCTTTCAATTGTAATCGATATCGATACGGCTAGTGATGTGCTTATAAAAAAGATCGATATATGGCCACTGTTAAGTTTTATTTTTCAAAAAGCAATAAAAAAAGAATTCCAAGTTATTTCTTTTTATTTCTTTATTTATATATGTAATCATTATGGGAGGCCTGTGTCCAGTAGTGGACAAATTTAGGCTGATGATGATGATGAAATTGTTTATAATTTTATACCAATTATGATTGTGCATTCTTAATATCAATTTCATACAAAACTTATTAGTTTCTTTTTTATGAATGGTGCAGCCCAACCAGTAAATTAGTTTATTAATTTGATAATATTATTTAAAGTATGGACCAAAGAAGTTACTTCTCGGTACATCATTAAAAAGTTTTTGGTAAGGATAAGCTAAGTTGCTGTGCTTTGATCTCAAAGTTTTCTATTTCATTTGTAATATTTGTATTTTTTTTTGCAATTATTGCACTTAAATTTTGGGGACATAGAAATTTACTAATGGGTCTTGATTTGGATTTCTTGGAAAAATGTACACAATATTATGCTCCTTGAACAGCAACTTTCCTATCCTTTCTATTGTCGTGATCCATCCTTCTAACGAAGGAACACGCCCATAATGTGTTTTTTTTTTATAGTTTACTGGTTGAGTCTACAAATGAAACATTTTTCATAATGTCCTTTGCTTCATGCCACAAACTGAAATGCTCAGATTCGGGTTGAATAGAGCCGTGAAGCTTTCCTTGTTTTGTTGTTGTTTTTTAGCCATTGACACAGTTTATCTATAAATTCTACTGCTTCCCCTGTTGTTTCCATGGTTTTGCTGACGAGCTCTCCTTCAAAAGTTTTTCTGTAAGCATACAACTTTATTATAGAAAATAAAAGATCCAGACTACTTAGTAGACCAGCATGCATGGGATTAACCAACTCGACGGTAAGGCTATTAATCATAATTATTATTGTAAACCATATTTACAAGTAAGACATGAGATTAAAAAGAGTTTGAGTTTCTTGCTGGTTCTTCTCGGGGTACTGCATTTGGAACCAGCAATCCATCGGTGGACATGGGCTGCTGTTTACATTTAGCCAATCTTCATGGACGAGCTTAGAGTGCCTTGTTATTAGACTATTGCCCTTTCTTAGTGTACTTTTTGTATGTTTAGAAAATAAATTATATTTGACATAAAAAAATATATTTTAGAAGCAGAATATAAACAATGATACATACTTACCATCTTTTACTATTTTTACAGTGAATTCATTGACCTCCGTTTCAGATTTTAAATAGGTGTGTTCACTTGAAAAAATTCCATCTGGAAATGGAAAATATTCATATTTAATTAAAAATTAAACACTAACACAATTTGACATTACAAAAAAAAGGCTACTATAAAATTACCGACTACTTAGTAGACAAAAATGCATGGGTTTAAGCGACTCAGCGCTATGTAAGGCTATTCATTATAATTATTATTGTGAACCATATTTACTAGTTAGACATGAGACTAAAAAGAGCTGCCCTTGAGTTTCTTGCTGGCTCTTCTCGGGGTACTGCATTTGGAACCAGCAACTCATCGGTGGAGATGGACTGCTGTTTACATTTAGCCAATCTTCATGGACGAGTTTAGTGTGCCTTGTTATTGACATTTCAAAGTTTATTTTGTATACCTACTGAAATAAATTAATTTTGAGTTTGAGTTTGATCGGATTGGTCAGAAAATCTTAATATTCAAAAGCTTACCAGAAGTACTCAGTGAGGGATTTTATTTGGTCTGAGGGGATACAAAACAGCTTGATTGCGATCACCCTTCCCGTCAAATTACTATTTAGCAGTGTTTTTGACACACAGGTTTTTTCTGTAATTGGTCTTTTGGCAACCCACTTAACTCTTCATTGTGAGTATTTGTAAGGAATTAGAAAAGATAACCACAGTTCCCGTAAATCATTGTTTCTCGGAATATTATACAAGCGATGACGACACTCGCACAACACTTTACAGTTTGTTTGTCCACTTTGCATGTTTATTGATTACTTTGTAACTCAAGCTTGAAAGCTAATACTTACTACCATACTACAAATAAAAATTTAATGCGATTGCAGCGCTTCGTGAACCAATCGGTACTAACAAGTGTCAAGAGTGTCACAGGCCTGGCTATCACCGCTCTACATACATTACAAGCTAAATAACATTTCGTAAGAAGCGTCTTTTTTTTCGCGACAAAGAGTAGGTATTTTTAAACGTTCCGTTTCACGTAACAGAGATTAGGGAAATGGCGTAACCTAGCTACGAATTGCCTAATCCACACAGTCTTATAGATTAGATAACAATAATACCTACCGGATTATAGCAATCGCTAATAATCTGTTCAGTTTTTTATTGAAGCAAAAAGGTTTTCTAGCACAATATCAGTTTATTTTGCGCAATATCAGAAAACATTGAAGGTTATCTTTAGTTTAGAACTAGCGACCGGCCTCGACTTCGCACGGATGCAATGCTTATACTAAAACCTTCCTCTTGAATCACTCTATCTATTAAAAAAAACCGCATCAAAGTCTGTCGCGTAGTTTTAAAGATTTAAGCATACATAGGGACATAGGGATATAGGGACAGAGAAAGCGACTTTGTTTTATACTATGTAGTGATAGTGATATCTACCTACACAAATTGTTATAATCCTAAACATTCTAAATGCTATTGACTTTGTTTGTTACGCTTTCAAGCATAAACCACTACACCGATTTTAAAAATACTATCACACTACGAAAGCTACATTATCAGAGAGTAACATAGGCTATATTTTATCCCCGTATTCCCATGGGAACGGGAACTATGTGGCTGAAACTGTGGGGCGGTAGCCAATCTTCATAGACAAGTTTAGACACTTGTTATTAGACGATTGTCATTTTTAAGTGTACTTATTGTACCTACCTACAAAAAATAAATTATTATAGATTAAAAAAAAACGTTTTAACAAAAAAGCAACCAACAATAAACCTTTTTTATTCAACCTTAATACCTTTTATGTCGTTCAATATGACACTTTGCTCGATTGTCCTTGTATTGTAATATGGACCGTTATTTTCTCCGGTTAGAAATTTTTTTCTGAAGTGAAAAACGGAAGCACACAAAAAAAAACGATTACCAAGATATGACATGTTAATGATTGTACCGATACACTTCAATCTATATATATAAAATGACTAGCTTTTACCCGCGGCTTCGCTCGCGGACGTTTATTTAACCCCCTTAGGGATAGAATTTTGAAAAATCCTTTCCTTTTACTATAACTGATTGGTGATGTATCAACGCACAGCGTAAACCGCTAGGTCTAGAGACTTGAAATTTTCCACATAGATAGTTTATACAGTGTAGGCATCCACTTAGAAAGCATTTTGCAAAATTCAACCCCTAAGGGGGTGAAATAAACGTGCGCGAGCGAAGCCGCGGGTAAAAGCTAGTGGATTACAAACGTTTCAAAGGAAACTCCCACTAATTCTGGCCACTCGCCAAATTCGTGAGATTAACTGTGTTTAACAGTGAAAAAGTACTTAGTCATAGCTATATTATTGATTGCGTCATGTTTTACAATAATTATAACAAGTACTCAACTAGTAAATTATTAGAAACACGACCTAAAATAAGTTTGTTAAGAATTCGAAGTGGGAATAGTATATTACACATCTAGGGAAGTAAAATAGGTGTTCAAAAATGATTTCGAGGTTTCTAATATTTTTTCTAAATTGAATACACACACCGGCACAATTAGCGGAACAGAAAAAAAAGGGAGTATTTACGCATTTTTGCGTGTTACTGGCCGGCTAAACAAGCTTTTTTTAAATTTGGGTTTTAATTTAAAAATGGAATACTAAGCGACTGCCCTTTTTTTCATTCTTTTGTTTTAATTTTCATTGATTCATTTTTTCCACCGCTTGTCCGTTTTTAGAAGGTTCGTGAATTCCATTTGAAAAGCTTTGAATTGCAGTTTTTGAGGCTTTTGAGTTTTTTCGCATATTGATAATTTACGAGCATCTAATTATGCCTGATTTAACGCCATCAGAAATCATTAGGGCAGATCAAATGAGGAGAAATGGTCAAACCTACAGATCGATTGCCAGAAGCCTTCGTCGATCGTTATCAACGATTTATCGTAGCATCCAACGATACAGATTGACGAATGCTCTAGTGAGAAGGAGAGGACAAGGCCGGAAAAGGTGTACTTCAAGGAGGGATGACCGTTTTCTCCAACTTCAAGTCCGACGGAACACGAGACTAACGGCGGTGCAGGCTCGAAATTTACTGGAAGAGGTACGAGCAGTAAGGATGAGTGAGCGGACAGTTCGTAGAAGATTCGAAGAAGTGGGTATAGGCTCGTATGTGCCCGCCAAAGCCCCAAAACTTGAGAGACATCATCGCACAAACCGTCTACACTTTTGGTCGTGAACATCGTGATTGGGACTTCGACGACTGGGGACAGGTTCTTTTTACTGATGAATGCAGAGTTATGTTAAATCAAATTGATGGAAGGCAGCGAGTATGGAGACGCAAAGGAGAACGGTATATCCAGTCTAATTTTGAAAATACAGTTGCATATGGCGGCGGTTCAATTATGGTCTGGGGAGGAATATGTTTAGGAGCTCGTACGGAGTTAGTAGTGGTCGATGGCGGGAATCTGAATGCTGATCGGTATATCAGGGAGATTTTAGAAGAACATGTTGTGCCATTTGCCCCCTTTATTGGTAACAACTTCATTCTAATGCAGGATAATGCTCGGGCTCACAGTGCTCGCACAGTACAGACATACCTAAACCATGTTGGTATAACGGTGATGGAGTGGCCAGCACGGTCCCCCGATATGAACCCTATAGAACACGTCTGGGACTTGCTAAAGAGGAGTGTAAAGTCAAGAATGCCCCCTCCCAATAATCTCAACGAGTTGCGAAACGCATTACTTGAAGAATGGCAGAGGTTGCCCCAAGAAACCATTGATAACATCATCCGCAGCATGCCCAGACGGATGGAAACCCTCATCAGAGCACGAGGAGGAAACACTCGATATTGAACAGTCATTGAAATTGTTGTTAAACTTTGGAAAATCTTGAATTTTCTGCTGTTTCTCTATAATTAAAAATCGAAGAAAAATGCATTTTGTTTAATTTAATTTTTATTTTTATAAAATTTTAAGTATGGTGTTACAAATGAATGTCAAAACATGTTAATTTAATTGTTGTTTCATTTTAAATAATATATTGTTTAAAAATTACATTCATTGTTCTAAATTCCCTCTTTTTTCTCCTTTTTTTTTCTGTTCCGCTAATTGTGCCGGTGTGTGTAGTTTGCGCGAGAGACACTTCCAAGTGTAACTTCTAAATAAGAGAATTATAAAACTAAAAAAAAAATATGATTTACGTTACCATGCAAAACTTCCACCGAAAATTGGTTTGAACGAGATCTAGTAAGCAGTTTTTTTTAATACGATATAAATCGTATACCGCAATTTACCTTTCATAGCTTTTTATAGATGACGGTACGGAACCCTTAGTGCGCGAGTCCGACTCGCACTTAGCCGGTTTTTTTTTAATTCACACACGGTTGTTTAGTCCCAAACTAGACAGGGCCTGTACTATGGAACTGATTGACAAACTTAAATAAATATTAAACGACACGAAGCCAACAGACAGTTTATGCACAAAAATGTTGACCCCGAGCGCGGATCGAACCCGCGACCTCCGTCTCAGATGGCAGGATCAATACCAACTGAGCCAACAGGCCCTTCTACAGTATAATAGGTAGTTAATGAAAGGATGAATGAATAATGAATAAAAAACCAGCTGATGACAGCAAACCCGTGCAGTTGTAAATCAATGTTGGTTTTTTCCTGTTACTATTGACACGTTTTTGATGACATTGTTTTATTCTACTTAGTTTGAGAGTGGCGTGACACATCTAAAACCTCTAAAGGTCTTTATCAAAGTAAACACAAAAAGCAGACATTTTTTTATTTGCCTAAAGACCGTTTTTACAAATTATCATGCCAAAACAAAACCTCTTATTTGTAAAGTGTAATTCTATCTCAAAATGTCTTTCTAACGCAAAACTTCCGATTTGCATAATATCATCCTAACGCAAAACGGCCAACGGAAATCATACTAAAGCAAAATGACCGATTTGGAAAAGTAATTCTAAAGTAAAACGTCCGACAGAATATCACCCTAATCAAAGAATTTACTAGGAAAATCAAGTCAATATCGCAGTAAGATTCTCGTTTGATCAATAACTCGATTTTATTACTACTAAAATGACCTTTTTACTCGTGAAAATGCAAATTAGCTGCGATTACGAGTTATAACGGATTTAACTTGTCACTAAATAAGTTATCAATGACACATAATGACTTGTAAATAACTTGTCACATGGTTGTAGTGCTGTGATTTACATATTTTAAATAAATTATAATACATTTTGAGAAAATTGGGTAGGTAATAGTAACTTGAGCTTAGCCTCGAATAATTTGACGATTAGTTAGTCCAACTTACTAATTCAAACAAATTATAAATTTATTATAATCGTGTACTATTTAAAAATATTCTAATAAGTCTAAATGTAGTTATTTTTTAAATATAAAGTAGATAGATCCTAAATATGCTATTAATTAATTCAAAATGTATTTCCGAGATTCTAAATTAAAACAATATTATTTATGTGATGTCCGTTCAAACACATCGGATGTTAAGAAAAGAAAAAAATATTTCGGATTTACAAAAAATAAAGTACTAAAAAACATACCTGCCAAATCCGACGCTGCCAACCCAAAAAAACACAACAGACTTTAATGTAAGCTCCGAAAAAAGAACACAAAAAGTCTCAACAAAAACTTTTTAGACTTATTTTAAAACGAATCGGAAAAAAGAACTGGCGCGTAATATTTAAATGGCCGCGAAAAACATGCGCTCTGCACGACGACCGCGAATAAACTGTCGGGACTTCCGATCCGGATAAGAAATTAAATTGCGTCTACAGTCCACGACACTGTGGGAGTACATGTTTGCCCGACTGTACACGTGAATAGAGCTATATTTTTAAAAAAATACTAGGTCGCGCCGATCTAGTTTCTCAATTTATAGAATATCTATCGATTTTAGGGACATGTGAAAGAAATCCCTGAAAGCTATAAGAACACCCATTTTACTGTTTTTGTCATTGTGTTGATTTATTACCTATTTTTTTTATTGGCGTGCATTAAAGAGTATTTTTTTACTTACGTTTATTCACTCATAGATATGTAAGCTTCAGTTACGAGACTTAAAGAAAAAGATTAAAGTTATATTGTGTGAATATATAATTTGCGTTGCGTTGTAGGAGAGGAAATTCGATGTAGTGATGATTTCCATGTTCGTAACTGCAACTAAGTACTACTGTGAGCAATGTGTATCGCTGCGTTGTAGCGGAGTTTAAATACAGTACGTTCTAGTAGGTAATAAACAAACAATGAACAATCGGTGAATGTCCATTGAACTAATTAAAATTAATTAATAAGTGGAGTTGTGACGTAAAACAATATAAAAGTTTTGAATTTGAAACAATGTGTCACATTTTAGTCTAACGACCGTTCGAGTCTGCGGTAGAATTTTAAAATCGAAATTATGTTTGAATTTGAAGATGGCACAATTCATCAAAAATGTTTTATACCAGCTAGTGTACAGCGGCATTGTTCTCGTGGGATCCCTTCATAGCGATTGTCTAATACATACTATTCCGAAACGTTACCACCTAAGAAACTTAAAATATGGTAGGTATGTAGGTGGCTTATGACACGTCGTAGGAAACCGCTATGAAGGATTTTTGGAAATTCCTACGGGAACGGGAATAAACTGGAACTGCTTGGGCAAAGCCGCTGGGCACCTACCAATGGAAAGTTTACTTTCCTGGGAGTAGCATGGACTTTAATGTGCCCACGGGAACGGGACCGACGCGTGTGCGATGGGGCGCTGATACGTCGGCAGTGTTTATTACAAAGAGATTACAATATAATAGTGCATAGAGGGGGCATTGGGAATATTTTCATACAAAACTTTGAAGCCTAAGCGTCATGTCCTTGTCATGTCAGTTAGTATGAACGCGAGCTGTCATTCGGTCGAAATTGTACTAGACGTATTCCACTTGGAATAACTTTTGACTTCAAATTTTCTTCGCATTGTCCCCTCTATGCCTTTATTATATCTTAATCTCTTTGGTTTATTACCGGAGACGCCACTGACAGGCGATCCCCTCTGCCAAAAATAAGTGTCGGTCAATACGCATACCTGTTATATACAAGTAGTTTTTTTGAGTTCACGGAGTGCTTGGATTGGTGAATGTATATGTGTGCATCTAGTTCAAGCTAGTATTTAATTGTTTTGTCAAAAAATGCGTTTGTTTTAACATTATTTGTGTTTTTTTCCTCGTCCCCCCCGCAGAAATTGGCAGACTTTTTTGCAAAGAAACTATAGTGCGCGTGACGTCTCCTGTTGGTTTACTACTCAAAGATTACAAGTGGAATTATCGCATCGAGCGTGCGGTCTGCTTACTCTTGGAGGACCCGAGTCTGTGTTTGATGTTCTAAATTACATCTTAGTAGAATGATTTATCAACTTCATTACATCACTACATTTATAAAACATAGTCGCTTTCTCTGTCCCTATATCCCTATGTTTGCTTAAATCTTTAAAACTACGCAACGGATTTTGATGCGTTTTTTTTTAATAGATAGAGGGATTCAAGAGGAAGGTTTTAGTATTAGCATTGCACCCGTGCGAAGCCGGGGCGGGTCGCTAGTTAGTTTATAAATTAACAATCAATAAAGTTAGACCATGGGGGGAGATTCTGCTTGACACCGACTAAACTTACTCTAGTTTGATAGTTATAAAACATTATTGACGTGAACAAATTAGCACAAGTCTGACAAAAGTGACACTTTAGAGGTGACCTTCACTCGGGATTCCCATCCAATCTACTATATAAAAATAAGTCGGGTTTTCCTTCCTGACGCTATAACTCCAGAACGCACGAACCGATTTCTACGGTTTTGCATTCGTTGGAAAGGTCTCGGGCTCCGTGAGGTTTATAGAAAAATTTTATTCAGAAAAGCGGGAAAATCTTATAAGCATTGCACCCGTGCGAAGCCGGGGCGGGTCGCTAGTTTTTATCATAAAAATAACCATTATAATAATAATAATAAATTAATTAATTATCTATGGTATCAAATGATAAACTGACTGACTGATTGGTGATGTATCAAATCAACGCACAGCCTACACCGGTGAGTCTAGAGACTTGAAATTTTCCACATAGATAACTTATACAGGGTAGGCATCCACTAAGAAAGGATTTTGAAAAATTCAACCCCTACCCTAGGTAAAAGCTAGTAAATTAATAAAGTACTACAATAATATTATATTATAAATAGAAAGAACTCTAAAAAAACGACTTAAACTAATACTCGTAACGTAACACTAAAAATACCAACGATGTATCAATTTTTCAGACTTTTGTTGATTTTTTAGTAACCGCTACACCGATTTCGATAAAATTTAAATGGGACCACCTCTGAAATATGATCTACAGAACAAAAAAAGAGTTATCAACATCGGTTCAGAATTGGCGGAGTAATCGCGCAACAGAAAAACTCGATAGTTTTTCTGTTGCGAATTGAGAACCTCCTCCTTGTTTGAAGTCGGTTGAAAACAGCAGTGATTAGTGATACTCGCAAAATAGCCTGCAAGGCCAACGATAGCCTAGAGATCTATACATATAAAACTCTAACGCGACCGTGTTTGTACATGACATATTTTTTGAAAATGTAGGCGGTAGCGTAGTTATCGATGTTGATATTAAAAAATCAATTTTTGAAATTTCTGTCTGTCTGATCGTGGACGCATAACGCAAAAACTACGGTACGGATTTTGATCAAATTTGGGTGCGGAGATAACTGAGTTACTGGGTCAGCATCTAGGGTACTTTTTATATCGGGAAAATTTCTCATTCCCAAGTAAAAAAACTGTTTAAAAAGAGAAATACGTACTACTCCGAAAAGATAAAACCTAGAAACTTGAAATATGGTATGTAGGTGTCTTATAATATGTCGTAGGCAACCGCTGTGAAGCGATTTTCAGAAATTCCCGCGGGAACGGGCAACGCCGCTGGGCATCCGGTTGTATAGAATAATTGTCGATATCTAAAAACAATGTGGGTGCGAATTACACATTAGTGCGATAATAACTCCGTAATCTATTCAAGGTGATTGTTTTTTGTCATAATCGTAAAAAAATACTTCCGTAATTAAATTGCGCGCCAATTTATTAGATACTAGCGACCCGCCCCGACTTCGCACGGGTGCAATGCTTATACTAAAACCTTCCTCTTGAATCACTCTATCTATTAAAAAACTGCATCTAAATCCGTTGCGTAGTTTTAAAGATTTAAGCATACAAAGGGACATAGGGACATAAGGACAGAGAAAGCTACTTTGTTTTATACTATGTGATGATGATACACAGATCATATCAGTTGTACTTAGATCACGTATTCATAATAATAATAATCTTTTCAACACACTTGCTCATAAAGTGGCTCTAATTTCACTGCAATTAGGCACATAATGACACCTATAATCAAACTGAGACTTTTTGTTTGCTATTATTCACTAGTGAGTTATAGATTTTTTTTTTCAATTTTGTTGCTAGAGTTGCTTTGTTCTTAAAAAAGTTTCGATACAAAAAAGATCGTATTCAATCGTACTAATAAATTAATACACAAATATGGCTTGCTCATTTCATGCAACTTCGTATTTAAATAGATCATTTCAACTTGTACGTGTTTAATAAACAAAACTTTCACTCAAATATAACTTTGGTTTTCTCTGTAAAAACTTTAAATACCCCATTTTGTACGTGGCTAAAACGCTATCCACGACAAACCAAAGAAAAAGAAACCTAATTTTTTTAGTCCATGGCCGATCGCCATTGTAAGATGCGAGCGCATAGGAAAACGAGGCTGTATGGGCCTAGATCCTTTTGCCTTTTCCAAATTATATAAATAAAAAATTGGAAAACCAATTAATTTTCCCCGCCATTGCGAATGATTATTTTAAAATGATTTTTTAGTATTATTTATTCACAAGTGTGTTGAAAAACGTCGTATGATACACGTGTGTATTGATGATTACCGTCCTCGGCTCTCTTATGACCCTCGCCTACGGCTCGGGTCTCAATGGCGCCTCAGCGGTAATCACCAACTTTACTCACTTGTACCATAATGTACTATTATTGCTTTCTTTTCAAGCCACCCAAGTTGTCTACAATTAATCGAAGTGTTGTGCTCTGTTCTGTAATTATTGTACGAGTATAGGTAAAATCTGGTGATAATCAACAATTGTTTTAATTTGAAATCCACGTAAGCTAACAGGTGACTTTAAATACATAATTGTCATCGTCATTAATATGTAATTGCAGTAGCAATGACACAAATAGTCTTGAGTGCAATTATTTTTCCGACAGAATATAACTACTGTTGACCCGACACACCCATCTTTTCATATGACGTAGGTTAGCGCTAATCATATACAATTATACATCTATCATATTATGTTATGTACTAGCTTTTACCTGCGGCTTCGCTCGAGCACGTTTATTTCACCCCCTTAGGGGTTGAATTTTGAAAATCCTTTCTTACTGGATGCCTACACTGTACAAGCTATCTATATGAAAAATTTCAAGTCTCTAGACCATCTAGACCCAGCGGTTTAGACTGTGCGTTGATATATCACCAATCAGTCAGTTTATCATTTTATATAATTTAGTTTTCCCCGCACATGAGGAAGTATGGGCCGTAATCTCCCAGGAGAGCCCACCGCGGATTGGGAGATGGTGTTAGGCTAGTAGCCACCTAACTGCCAGAATTTTTCAAGCCACCCAAGAGTATCTGACATGGCTTAACGACTTCCGAAAACGAAAGACCCTTAGCCCAGCAGTGCGGGCTGTTAGGGTCTAAACACACTATGCCGAAAATACGCGACCGAAGTTCGGCGTGACTACATACATTGACGTTTCACTTTAAAGATTCATGGATCTGCCACCTGCGTCAACCGTAATGTATGACGTTCCGCGGCGTAAGTTCGGCGCGGTATGTTTAGACCCTTACGGGTTAATTAACCTCTCAGACCATGAATCACAGACACAATAGATATTTAATTGTGTCTCGGTTCGAATTGGGACCGGCGGTTCTTAACTGATTAAGGGAATATCAAAATAACATAGAACTGTAAAGAAATCGCAGGTCTCAGAATTAATTCTGAGACATGTGTAAACAGACCCGGTCCGGCGATGGGCTCACCACCTATCACGTTTAGGGGTCCAATATATCTCGTGAAATGTGGGTATATCCAGTAATGGAATACCTCTGCTTACCCCCTCGGGGATGAAAGGCGTGAGATCATTTATTTTTTTATTTTATTTTATAGAACTGTAAAGAGTAAGAAACCGACTTCAACGAATAATACTAAAAAATACAGTCGAATTGAGAACCTCTTATTTTTTTTAAGTCTTTAAAAAAAGAATCATCGAAATCGATTGGCGTTTAAATATTGAGTTATTCGTTCATTTGTCATACTTAATGCAAATAGGGTTTTATTATGGATGCCATTACGAGCCCGACGAGTTGTTGGTAGTTGTTCCTAATGCAGTACACCGAAAAAAACCAGCAACAACGTGACGGCAGCTCTTACTAACGAGGTAGATATAATTACAGACAACCCGAACATGTAATTCTAATAATCGATGAAGTATAATAACTGTAGGTGCAGTGACGGACTAAGCCTGTCGGAGGCCCAGGGCGGAAAAACTGAATGAGGCCCCCCCAGTCTTAGAAATTTTGGATTTAGAGGCCCCCCAGACCCAGGACGGGCCTCTGGTCCCGGGGGGCCTCTAAACTTAGAGTAGCTTTATTCGTATTTGTATCTATGATCCTCCAACCAACACCCAACCGCATTTTATGCTTGGATTTCATATGAGAACTTTTCGCTAAATTTGGATTGACATCAGAACCTTGGAGCCCCGGAGCTACAGAGCTGGCGAGTGGCCTAAATTATTGTAGTGAAAATGTAGTAGTCAAAAACACATCTCTTTGAATTTGTAGTTCTATAGTTCTGGAGTTATTCGACCTGAAAGCTAGAAATCATCAGGTCGGTGTGGCCCCGAGATCTCAGTAATTAGGGCAGTAACGGACGTTTGCTCTTAGACAAAGTTACTGTAATATTTAGGTAGTAGACAGAAAAACAAAGAATATAATTCGTAGTTCGATATTTTGGCAGTAATTCACGTTTGAAGTGCGTGACAATCAGGTCCCTGTAGCCCAGTGTTTTCTCTGAAACGAAGCATCCTAGCATAGTATGTTGTTTGAGTAAGTTTCTGTAGTTCTCGATTTAGGAATTCGTATGGAGCTAGTTTTTTATGTAGTTCTACGGTTTAATAGAATTTTGCACTCTTTCTAAAAACAATCAGAACGGTGTAGCCCAGTGTTTTCTCTGCAACGAAGCATCCTAGCATAGTATGTTGTTTGAGAAAATTTTTGTAGTTCTCGATTTAGGAATTCGTATGGAGCCCGTTTTTTATGTAGTTCTACAGTTTACGAATAATTCAGGTCGGAAGCTCCGAAATGACAGCTAACCTCACTCATTACATCTTTGGAATCAAACAAGCTAGCGAAACAGAAACTTACACAACGATTTATCATCCACCGAATAATAAGTGCGCAAAATTTCATAGAGATCCATGCAGTATCTGTAAAGGAATTTAATATAAAGACATTCGGTACCATTATCTGTATAATGGAAGAGGGTGACCATACAATTTATGTTAAAAAGGAAAAATATTCGAGCACTGAAATTTGATGGTGAAAGTAGTATGATATGACATCAAATAGTAGGTATTTATTGAAATTTGCACTCCGGTTGTTTATTCGTAAGTTTTAACATTAAGTAAATAAATAACTAAAAATAGTTAACATGGTTTTTTATTGAATTATAATACCCATGGTGGTTTTTTCTAGATTGTGGTTTGGCTAATTGCTCGAACTAAACAAAGTCCATTTAATATGGTATAAAGTAGTTACCTACTACCCACAGTTTCTTTTGTGCAAAGGAATAAAAAAGAGTTGTTCGCTCGGCGCTCTACGGCGGGTTAGTTAGGAGTGTGCTAGAGACTAACGCAGTGGTCTGGAGCCCACATGAGGATAAATATATCCTCATGCTGGAGCAGATTCAGAAAAGGTTCCTAAGAGCCCTGTATAAAAAACGGCTTTTCTATTATCCGTACCTATATCCCACTCTCTACATCCAGGGTTGCTTAGGGTACCAATCGTTAGAAATTAGGAGATCGTTAGCACTAGGGAAATTCGCAATTGGTCTCCTAAGACATAAAATTGACTGTTCGCAATTAGTGGAACAATTCACTATGTTGTCTGTACCCAATGTGCACAGTTTAAGGTACCTCCGGATCCGCGGGCGAGCCCTGCTGGCCCAGCCGGAGTGCCACACGGTAAGCCGTACGCAAGCCCCCGCGGGCCGCGCCAGAACCCTCCTCAACTCCGTGCTCGCCGCAGCGCCACAGTGTGATCTGTTTGTGTCTGGGATAGCATGCTTGATGACGGAATGTAAGAGAATGCTAGAGATGAATGATAGAGGAAGTACTGTTCCTATGTAATTGACATTGTTATTTAATTAAAAGTATTTTTAAGTTGACATATTAATTTACATTATGTAATTTGTTTTTTGACATGCAATTTGTAAGTATTTAAATTTAATCATTGTAACGCCTTGGTTTTTTTAAGAAAACTGTTATGTTACTATTGAATAATGAATAAATAAATTGAAAATAAATTGAAATTGAACGAGGTAATGTTTAAACTAACCCATACCCAAAATCACGTGTATTTTTTAGAGTCTCTAAAAAACTGGAGAGCCAAGCTCGGGTGTTGTATACCTGCTTCGTAATAATAATACTTATATAATTATTGACTGCTACACACGACACTTATTTTTATAACTAGCGGATGCCCAGTGGCGTTGCCCGTGCGGATTCCGTTTATTCCCGTTCCCGTGGGAATTTCCGAAAATCCCTTCATAGTGGTTGCCTACAACATATTTAAGACACCTACATACCAAATTTCATTTAGCGGGTCCCAGCGGCGTTTTCCCGCGTGGATTCAGTTTATTCCCGTTCCCGTGGGAAATTCCAAAAATCCCTTTATACCGGTTTCCTACGACACCTTCATACTATTTTTCCAGTTTCTAGGGGTTATCGTTTCGGAGTAGTACGTATTTCTCTTTTTAACCAGTTTTTATATTTTCCCGTGGGAATGAGATATTTTTCTGGAATAAAAAGTACCCTAGATGTTGACCTGGGTACTCAGTTATCTCTATACCAAATTTCATTAAAATCCGTCCAGTAGTTTTTGAGTGATGCGTGCACAACCAGACAGACAGACAGACAAAAATTTCAAAAATTGGTGTTTCGGCATCTATATCGATAACTATATACACTACCGTTAAAATTTAAAAAAATATTTAATGTACAGACACGGCCCCGTTAGAGTTTTATTATATGTATAAATCTAGAAAATCAGATGAACAACTCTTTTTTATTCCTTTGCACAAAAGAAACTGTGGGTAGTAGGTAACTACTTTATACCATATTAAATGGACTTTGTTTAGTTCGAGCAATTAGCCAAACCACAATCTAGAAAAAACCACCATGGGTATTATAATTCAATAAAAAACCATGTTAACTATTTTTAGTTATTTATTTACTTAATGTTAAAACTTACGAATAAACAACCGGAGTGCAAATTTCAATAAATACCTACTATTTGATGTCATATCATACTACTTTCACCATCAAATTTCAGTGCTCGAATATTTTTCCTTTTTAACATAAATTGTATGGTCACCCTCTTCCATTATACAGATAATGGTACCGAATGTCTTTATATTAAATTCCTTTACAGATACTGCATGGATCTCTATGAAATTTTGCACACTTATTATTCGATGGATAATAAATCTTTGTGTAAGTTTCTGTTTCGCTAGCTTGTTTGGTTCCAAAGATGTAATGAGTGAGGTTAGCTGTCATTTCGGAGCTTCCGACCTGAATTATTCGTAAACTGTAGAACTACATAAAAAACGGGCTCCATACGAATTCCTAAATCGAGAACTACAAAAATTTTCTCAAACAACATACTATGCTAGGATGCTTCGTTGCAGAGAAAACACTGGGCTACACCGTTCTGATTGTTTTTAGAAAGAGTGCAAAATTCTATTAAACCGTAGAACTACATAAAAAACTAGCTCCATACGAATTCCTAAATCGAGAACTACAGAAACTTACTCAAACAACATACTATGCTAGGATGCTTCGTTTCAGAGAAAACACTGGGCTACAGGGACCTGATTGTCACGCACTTCAAACGTGAATTACTGCCAAAATATCGAACTACGAATTATATTCTTTGTTTTTCTGTCTACTACCTAAATATTACAGTAACTTTGTCTAAGAGCAAACGTCCGTTACTGCCCTAATTACTGAGATCTCGGGGCCACACCGACCTGATGATTTCTAGCTTTCAGGTCGAATAACTCCAGAACTATAGAACTACAAATTCAAAGAGATGTGTTTTTGACTACTACATTTTCACTACAATAATTTAGGCCACTCGCCAGCTCTGTAGCTCCGGGGCTCCAAGGTTCTGATGTCAATAAATTTGGAGGCCCCCAACCAGAGGCCCGGGGCGGACCGCCCCTTCCGCCCCCACCTTAGTCCGCTAGTGTGTAGGTGTATGACTAGCGCAAACACTTCAACAGGTCAGATGGGCGTGTCGGGTCATCGGAAGTTTCCTTAACTCAAGGATATTTTATTTCGTTATTACCACAGACATAGGACATAGAGACATAGGTCTATGCCAGGAATCGGCAACCTTTTGAGTCGGAAGAGTCAAACACTACAATTTACAAAATTTTAAAGTTTTTAAAAAGCCACATTTTTTTTTCTTGTCAACAAAAAATATAGTGTACTTGCATAAATCAAGTTTTTTGATAAAAAAAAAACAAAAAAACGTTTTTTTTACGTCAAATTAAATAATACTTATATGATATTATTAGATAATCATCGATATTTAATGTTTTTTTTTTATAAAATAAAAAATTTTGCGTATGGAACTAAAGTTGGCTCGCGAGCCTCACCTTGCCGATCCCTGGACTCTATGCCACTTCAGTTTATGCCGCCCCTTTATAGGTAGAAAAATCTAACCTCAAGAGACTTGCATTACATACGTTCATAAACAAACTTTACAGCTTTAAAAAGCGAGCGAGCGAGCGCATTTAGAAATATGCTGCAACGACACCATTCACACGTAACCATTGCTTGACCACATTTTGTCCCGATGTAGTGTGGTTGTGGTAGGTACGTGTGACGATAGATCGACATAGTCAAATATAATAATCTCACGCCTTTTATCCTCGAGGGGATAGGCAGAGGTATTCCATTTCTGGAAATACCCACTTTTCACGAGAATATTTGACCCCTAAACGTGAGTCGAGCCCATCGCCGGACCGGGTCTGTTACACATGCCTCAGAATAATTCTGGAATCTGCGGGTTTCCTCACGATGTTTTCCTTCACCGTCGAGCTAGTGATGAATATGTACGTAAGTTTTGAAAAACTCATTGGTACATGCCAGGATTCGAACCCGAGCCTCACTGATATCATCATGATCGACACTTAGTAACAATATATCCTGAGTTATGTATTAGGATCACTGCAACTGTGTATGTGTTGGAACTGTTGGAGGATATTATACAATACTAGCTTTTCAACCCCTTAGGGGTTGAATTTTGCAAAATCCTTTCTTAGTGGATGCCTACACTGTATAAGCTGCTGTCAACAAACCATTGTATGGTTTGACAGCATGTTCGACAATTAGATATAAGCACTTTTTACTGAATAAAAGTATTATTATTATTATGTCCAAAATTTCAAGTCTCTAGACCCAGTGGTTTGGCTGTGCGTTGATAGATCACCAATCAGTCGGTCAGATTATCATTTTATATATAGATGTAGCAGAATAAGCGCAATTCCTGAAATTAGTTTGTTCAGTATCAACTACTTAATCGACTTCAGCTATTTTTAATGTGTTAAATTTTTCCTAAAAATGCATTAGCATCTAAATTTAGGGCTACCTATGGAAACCGTACTATTATATGTCTTTATTTAATAAATTTGGTTAGACAAAAACTAAAGTACGAATGCATTATAATTTATACTAATTGGGGTGTATGAGGAATTGCGCTTATTCTGTGACGCATTGTATAATGCTTTTATCAAGCTATTTATTTTTAACCCGGACCCCACGGTCTCCAAGATTACACCGACATGTCGGAAGTTTAAGTAAACAACCCATATGTTATAATTTAGAAGTGTTATAACTCCGTTATTATTGAAATGAAACGTTATTATTAAATAAAAAACGCGGTCTTCTGTAAATATTTTTGAGATTATAAAAAAAACCATGAGAGAAATGTTTCTTGTTGTGTCATACACCAGGCATACCGAAGAGCACTATTCATATTACAAGTTATTACAAGCTTTATGTAACTACTACCGAGTGACCAGCGGCGTTACCCGTGGAATCAGATTTTTCCCGTTCCCGTGGGAATTTCCAAAAATTACTTCTTGTTTTTCTAACCGACTTCAAAAAAAGGAGGAGTTTATCAAGTCGACTGGGTGAACCGATTTTGATGATTCTTTTTTTATTTGAAAGCTGGTGCTTCCAGTGTGGTCTCATTTCATATAATTTCACTGCGGCCCGGTATGTGTTTCGCAACGTATAAATTAAGAACCACTCGACAGATTTTAAGCAAACTTTACATATCTGCTAAATAGTCCGAATAAACTAAAAATTTGGTATTGGATAGGTGAGCCCGTTCTTGAGTTGTAAAATAACAACGAAAAGTGGCATTGATTTTTATAGATATAGATAATAATAATTTAATAATTACGTCCAGTTCTGACAGTGGCATCCACGAGAAAGCCATATTAAATTTAAGTGTTAATTAATCTGCATTTATTTATTTATTTATTTACCAACTTACACTAACAGTAGACAAACCACACATGTAAGTTATAGGCAATATACATTATTCAGTGAGAGTGCTGCGAGTGGCAGTTGACTCTAGGTAGCGACATGCTGTAGATAGGAATCTCGGTTCGGTGTGAAAAAATATATCAAGAGATTGATCGTGCTGTAAGATGTTGTTTATATGTGTGAGTGCCAAGTATAAGGGACTATTGTTAAGGGAGATTGTCTTTAAATGAGGTATATCAAATAGCGGTCGATGACGGGGGCGGAGAGATTTACTTACACATGATGGAATTTTCAGACATATGAAAGGTAGAAGTTAGGAGTTTACTAACGAGCCACGGATCAAACGGAAAAAGTATTTAACTATAGGGCCATTAAGTATGTGCGCGACAAATGGACGAATAACTCAATATCACGCCAACCGATTTCGACGATTCTTTTAGTTAGGGAGGCGAATAGGGGAATTTGGGTATATCCAGTAATGGAATACCTCTGCCTACCCCCTCGGGGATAAAAAAGGCGTGAGATTATATATATATATATATATATATATATATATATATATATATATATATATACATAAAGTTCACGCCATTGTCCCACAGGGTTAGGCAGAGACGATGGATCGCCACTTTGCTCGATCTCTGCATACTTCTTTCGCTTCCTTCACATCCATAAGCCTTTAAATTACTGCACATGTTATTACGTAGACATATACTGGTTATCAAATTGACAGTCAAAGTGATCACACACGACCTTCAGTTATAGCAATTCACCGTCGCCTCCATGGCGACCGACGGCAAACTCAGACATAATCACTCAGCGAGCATTTACTAATTGTGCTCGTTCATTCAGTCAATATTTTCTATACGAGTACTAACTCTAGCTACAGCAAGCCTATAGGCTCTAACTTCGTCTCCTGTTATATTATGAATATCATGAAAATTTTAAACTGTCTCCAAAAAAGGAGTAGGTTTATGGAGGAGCGGAGGTGGAATGCTCCTCCATCGTGAAAAGGGAAGATCTTCCGCCAGGCGAGGTGATCGTGCCTGGGGACCGCGGTCTAACGGTTGAGGTTGGACAGTTGTATTTATACAAACTCATTAGAAAACTCTTATAGCGCGGTTTAGAACTCGGCCGTCTATTGGTGCGTTCTATGTAACTCGGCCTTCTATTGGCGCGTTTTATGTAGTGCCGCTACAGGTTTCTCAATTCGACAGTTTTTTTATGTGTTCGCGGATAACTTCGTCGTTTATGAACCGATTTTGATGATTCTCTCTTTGTTAGAAAGGGGATATCCCAATTGTGGTACCATGATAAGGGAAACCAGTATCTGATGATGGCATCCCAGAGAAATCGAGGGGAACCTTCGAAAAGCGAAGTGGCGACTAATGCTTTTTATTTTTTTTAGTTTCCTGTTTGAAATTAGTTTTTTTTATATTTAATATAATAGAGCAAGTTTTTCTTCAAACGTATCTGGTTTTGGATCTGTCAAAACGAAAATTTGCCTTGGAAAATGTACTGAACACTGAGTTGTGACGTCATCATTTTTAGTACTGGATTGCTTCACTTTTTTGATCGTTTAATATTTTAAAAAAATATATAAGAAACCTCGGACCTTATATCCGCGAGGGAGTACCCAGAAGCATAATTCCATTTCTGGAATAACCCAATTTTTTTGGACATCTACACGTGACAGGTGACTAGTGAGCCCATCGAACAGGTGCTGTTACACATGTCTCAGAATTAATTCTGGGACCTGCGGGTTTACTCAATAAGGGTTTTCCTTCACCAGTGATATATATAGGCGAATGAGACGTGGGCTCTTTAACCACTGGGCTATCACTTTATATTGTTATGGTAATAAATTATGTTAAGTTCCCACGGGAACGGGAACTACCCGGGGAAACCCGCGGGGCGCTACTAGTAATATTATAAATGCGAAAGTGTTTCTTTTTTACGCCATCACGGCTCAACCACTAAACCGATTTTAAAAACTCTTGCACCAATGGAAAGCTACATTATCAGTGAGTAGGATAGGCTATATTATATCCCCGTATTCCCACGGGAACGGGAACTACGCGGATGAAAGTAAGACAGCAGGGTTGGCGTTAGGCGGTGTCATAACCCTGGCCAAGACAAATAAATAAAGATTTTTGTCTACGAAATGAGAACAATTTTTGTAGTACTTATTTAACTGTCCTCGCCCGGGATTCGAAGCCGTGACCTCGATCTATAATGTTTACGAGACACGCTACGATAGAACGTTCGTATAATTTATTGTTTTTACACTAATAATTTACGGAGCAAAACATATTAACCTTTAAATATATTACACACCTTTAGAAGTAAAATAAGAAATGTCTCAGATCACATGTAATAGACGACCTAAGCGAAGCCGAAGTCTACAAACATGTGGTCTAAGGCTTTCTTATTTACTTCCCGAGGTGTGTATACTTTTACGGAGGCGGAAAGCGGCAACTTCGTTTTGCGCAGCGGGCCGAAAGTTGACGCTTTCCGCCTGGAGAGTTGAAAAAAATATTCTTTCCCCTGTGTCCCGTGGTGGCATAGGTATTCCATTTGTGAAAATATCCACTTTTCACTAGTATTTTTCGACCCCTAACCCATTGCCGGATGGTGTTGTAACACCTGCTTCAGAATCAATACTGGGACTAGCGGGTTTCCTCACCATGTTTTCCTTGATGGATCGCACCCGCGACATCTGACTCGGAAGGCAGCGTCACTACCAACTGAGCCAACAGGCCCGTCATATCTCTCGTGCTTCATTTACATCCATCCAACAACTGCATGATCGTCGGTTTCGGGTACTCTTTATCTGGCTTTTCTTCAATACGTCGTAAGTACGCCTAGGTCGTCCTCTACCGACTCACCCATTCACAACACCCTTGTATTATTTGTCCGGTTAAGCGACTTTCATTCATCCGCTCAAACCACTTATAACTTCGCGAGTCTTGCACAACATGTTGTAAGACGGAGAAATACTTACTGTACTCGTAATATACATAATAATATAGCTTACCACATGTTACAAAATTGCTGACATTGTTATGGTAATTTCATTTTAAACATGGCGACAATAAAACTTTACATTGTGCCCACATAAACTACCACCAGGGATATTAAAATATACAAGTATGTATGTACATTCAAGAGCACATGAAGCTTAACACTTGTAGTGCGAGTCTGACCTCTAAGGCGATTGTAATAAGAATGTTACTAAGTCCAATATGTCAAGCTCCATGTTCTCTGTACTAGTATGTATCTTTGTAAAACATCAGCTGTTCCGCGCGGCTTCAGCCCCGTAGTTCCCGTTTCCGTGTAGTTTTCCATTGGTAAAAGAATTTTTTAAAGTAAGTCTTGTAATTTCAGATTTTATTTATTACAAACACTACACTATTAGTGTAGATGTAGATAACTATGTGGCGAGGGTATTGTACCTACCAATGAGTTTTTCAAAAACTTACAGAAAATATTTATCACTAGCTCAATTATGAAAGAAAACATTGTGAAGAGTCCCAGAATTGATTCTGATTGAGGACATTTAAGGGTCCAAAACTCGGGTGAAAGTGGGTATTTCCTTAAATAGAATATCTCTGCCTACCCCATCGTGGATGAAAGGCAGCAGAAAGAAAATATTTCTTTAATTTTTATATACTCACTCACACACACTGAGGTACTACTGAATTCGTGGGTTTAATATTTATTTATTTATATATTTGTAGAGCAGTGATAGCCCGGACGGTTAAAGAGCCGGCCGAAAATCAGTGAGGCTCGGGTTCGAATCCTGGCATGTACCAATGAGTTTTTCAAAAACTTACGTACATATTTATCACTAGCTCGACGGTGAAGGAAAACATCGTGAGGAAACCCGCAGGTCTCAGAATTAATTCTGAGACATGTGTAAACAGACCCGGTCCGGCGATGGGCTCACCACCTATCACGTTTAGGGGTCCAATATATCTCGTGAAATGTGGGTATATCCAGTAATGGAATACCTCTGCCTACCCCCTCGGGGATAAAAAAGGCGTGAGATTATATATATATTTATTTGTAGTTTTACAGCTGAGATTAAAACACAAAGTTTAAGATAACTATCTAACTTAAAATTAAACCATATAGGTTTTTTAGGTTACTGGAAAGTTCCACCTCTCCGCAAGGCCACTTACGGCTGACCCTACCCCTGCATACTTTATCAACCATTCGCTACCTATATTGCATAATCGAAAATTTTACATTTCTGGAAAGAACAAATGTGTTTTTTAAGGGATTTTGATAGGACAGTGTCTTTCAGATCAGCCAGACATTTATAGATATCCTTGAATGTGGTCATCAGTTTTATTATTCTTAAATCTTATTGGATACTCTTATTGGCACATAAATAATGATAATTATAAACAAGAAACTTCCTGATTAGAATAATTATTTTATATACACCATATCGTTTTGGGAGTTGAGACTATTAATATTATTTAATTATTATCTTGCAAATAATAATAGTAACCAAACAATATCTTTCAACACTACATGAAACAACACTAAAAGAAGTATAATGGGCGGTCTTATTGATGTAAGCGGTAATGTATTAGGTAATTTAATATAAAATAATAGTTAAGTATGTATTAGCAATAAGTGTTTATTTATAAAACAGAGTGCAAGCTTGCCAACAAACTGCTATGCAGTTTGGCGAGTACTTATAACTTCAAACATGTAATGCTTATTGTAAGTAAATAAATAAATAAATAAATAAATAATAAATGAAGAAAAGCTTGTTTGTTATCTCAATCCTTCCACATTTTAGTTTTTAATTTCCAAAAACTGAAGTCCTTACATAAATATGCTATTATGAAACACTTGTGTCCTTGGCTTTTCTGTTCCCCATACACTGTTATAAGGTTTTCTACAAATTTATGACTCAAATAAAGTGACTTTTGCGTCTTATTTAGACGGTAGACTAACATACCTGATACTGAAGGAATCCAGGAACTAATTACAGCTTTCCACAGTCAAACACGTGTTTTGAATCAATTTCTTCGTCGAATTGCCGACGAGTGGCCAGATGCGGCCGCCAGTAACCAAAACACGATCGTTTACTAAATGTACCGTCACATCCTCTCCGGTTACCCACAATACCGTGCTATTGCACCTCTAGCCAGTGCCAGAGATCAATAAAACACTACATATGACATGGTAAATAAATCATTAGAGAACAACCTACTCGTATCGATTTTAGGTAATTACACCCACGTTACAGCGTTCAGAGGCTGGCATATTTCACGTACGTATGCTCCAATGTGTCTAGATTGCGAATACTTAAGTACATAATAGCTGATTATACAGAAATAAAGTTTTACATACCCAAATATGATGAAGATGCTGATGTAAGAATTGCACTCCACAAATCACTAATTTTAACTACTTTAACCTAATTTCTGAATAAAGCAGTGTCGTGTAAGTTACTGTTTTAGAATAATTGAAGCCGTGTGTAACAAGGAAATAACGAAAGAACGCGGAATTTAGTAAAAAACGTGGAAATTCTCCCGCAATTTCGTCTCGTACTTCGGTCGAAAGTGAATAGTTCGTCTTACTGCCACAAGGTGGCGTTACTGCTCTGCAATATTTTGACATTTGTGTTATTACTGCGTTCTGAAAAGATCATTTAAATATGCAACGCGTTCACAATCGTGATGGCTGTATAATTTTGCAATGTTCGGATCCTCCAACTACAATGAGGAGGTAAGAGGGAAGGCAATCTGAATTAGTAGCATGAAACATACATGAACTTATTAAATAATCATGGCAATAATGTAGCCACAGCATCAGTTTTGAAATTTTTGAAGTCGGATCGAATTTGGGCTGGGTTGCAATAACTCGAATGCTATAATAAATAGTGCGGTCCGTTTTGTGCAAATGGTAAATACGTTCGTAAGCACGCACACGACTGTTCATAATGATTACGATTGTTAGCATGCAAACAATTTGAACAGTTTTTCGTTTGTCAAAAATGACAGTTCTTTTAATATTGATAAGTCGTTTTCAAATAAACTAGGTTTTATATTCTAATAGGTATTTTAAATGTTAGTACAAACCAATTGCTGCTCGTTGATATTGTTCTGAAGTTAAATTCAGTCATATAGAATCCTCCGAAGCTTCGCAATGTACTTCTGTTAATATCAATGACGGACGACATACCTAATTTTAATTAATACTTAACGAAAAAGAAAAAGTTCACGGGGCGGGAAAAACAGAACAATCAAAAAACGAAAAAACACCACCCACATTGAAGTTTGACAACTGTTTGACAGATCCGGAGACATTGCACTACCTCCTCGTTGTTGGCACTGTTCGCACCAATCGATGACGTCATCGATGAAGTCACAATGCTCATGTCAGCGTACCACAGCGCAATTTGAACAGTTTGCATGAATATAGCGCACACGAGCGCAGAATGTGCAATTTGGACCGCACCAAAAATGTCAAAAGAAAAAAAACAAAACTTCAATTTTTCTGTTCGCGCTCTATCGTCGAATTCGCAAAATTTTTGTTTTGTCCGATTTTATTAGTTTCAAAAATGTCTTCATCGGCCCGTTCGGCTCGCCTTGCACGTGAAGTGAAGAACTTCGAAGAAAAACCGCCATGGGGCATAACTGTGCGTCCTGAAACTCCAGACAATTATGGAGTTCTCTTAGTGACTTTACTTGGTCCTCGAGGCTCTCCCTACGAACGGGGTACCTTCAGACTCACTATAACTATTCCTGAGAGGTACCCTTTCGAGCCTCCGTTGATAAAATTCATCACTCCCATATATCACCCCAATATTGATAAAGGTAAGAAATCAGTTAAGTATATGAATTTGAGCAAGTTGGTGGGAAACACTTTTTATTTTTATATCGTAAACTATGATGTGTAATACTAATAGTGTGGGTCCAAATGAGTCTTTTCCTATTTTCGCATCTCCAAATTTTGATAAGATTGAATGATGAACAAATTTTAAAAGAAAACATACATGTTTACACATAATATATACAAGTTGTATGCACTGCTTGTTTGAATGGGTTTAATAAAAAAAATTATTTCCAGGTGGCCGCATCTGCATGGATATGTTAAAAATGCCGCCAAAAGGAGCTTGGTTACCAACCATAACACTGGAAACGTTACTCGTCTCATTACAGACTCTCCTGGCCCATCCGAACCCTGATGACCCATTGATGCTGGACATTGCTACAGAATATAAATTCGACATTGAGAAGTTCACAGAAAATGCTACACGGCACACAACCAGATATGCCGTTTGAATATTCATGTGTAGGAATAACTGGTTACAATAATTATTAGAACATGCATAGGTGCATAGCCTTTAGGCTTGTGTCACTAAATTTGTGATGATATTGGTGAACAATGATTTGTGACAAAAATTGAATTAGAAGTATTTTTAAGTAAGATTGGATTCCAATGTGTGATTAATGATGCTAAAAGTACCTATAAGATTAATAATAATGTTTTCTTAGAACTGCTATCAGAGGGTTCCAGAATTTTTCTACAGTAATGTAAAAAAAAAAATTCTTTTTTTTTCTAATGAATATGCTCCGCAAGTGTTGGACCAAAAAATTCTAGAACCATTTGTAAAGCTTAGTTTTCTGGGACTAACATGGGTTATTATTGAAGTGAAAACTTCTTTAGTGGCGTTGAGCACTTTTGTGGGATGGGTAAAAACTGTGAAACTCTCGTCAGGTCACGTGTGCTGATCAAAAAACCGTAAGATGGTTGGAGAGTAGTGTTGTAACACCGAAATCGATAATCAAGTTTTCACTTCTGCCGGCACTCCCGGAGTGAAACCCATGTTTTTTTTTTCCCAAGGCAGTTGGAATAGAGGGGAACAGCTATCTAAAATACACTTATTTGTCATGGCCAAACATACACTGCTAAAACTAATATTGGACATAGCAGGGGTGGTTACTGAAACTTTTTTTGAGCCGGGTGTTGAGGTCATAAACATGCAAAATATGAAAAAAAAACATTGTAAAAGTACTCTTAGGGTCACAGCACACATATCAACTCGGAAAGGGATCGGCACCGTATCGCCTTTCGCCTCGCCGTCAACCAGGCGTCAACCTAACGTATGCATGTAACCAAAGCGTAGCAGCGGCTCCTGTACGTCAACTCGGCTACGGCTAGGCGTCACCGCGCTTACGCCTCGCCGACCGCTGGCTGACTGGGTTGGCAATCAGTTTGAATCCAAACGTTGAGTGTTGCGCACGGTTATGTCTCGGTTTACAATACCTACCTACGTGAGATGGCTATCATAGGAAGTTGCCTTGCGAATGGCGGGCGGTGGCACGGTCGGTAGGCAAGTCTCGGGAGGGGACACGGGCAAGGGTGGACGAAGAGCCGTGAGCTCGCGTACGGAGAGACGTAAGCGGGGGGACAGCGAGCCGTAAGCGCGGGAACTGCAAGTTGACCACTCACCGCATCGCGGTTCGGAGCCTGTTCCGAGGCGAGGCGATTACGTTACGTTTCCAATTAGCGTGCGTTGCAGTAGGGAGTTTCATACAAACAATACTGAACGGCTCGAGGCGATACGGTGACGATCCCTTTCCGAGTAGATAAGTGTGCTGTGACCTTTATTGGTGATGATTATTGTATCAAGTGTTAGAGCTGCAGGTAAACTGAGGGAGGTAGAAAACTGCCCACCAAACTGGCCCAAGACTCACATGTACCTATAGCTTTTATGACAGATTAGGAATATTTTTTAGATATCTAAATTAAGTCATTTGCCCTAAACTTCCATTCTCTATATGAGATTGAACTAAATTAGTAGGTATTTCTTGTATAATTGAATACAAGTTTGTTACAATAATATAATAATAATATGATTATTAATTATGTTTTAAAATAAATATTGCAGATCTAAAGTGTGTCCAAAGTGACACAGCAGAGGGATAATAATTATGACAGGGATTTTTAATGTACCTATGTAAAATAAACATATTGATTTGGTTTATGAGTAGGTACTCAAATTGTTCAATAAAAAGTTGAAATTTCAAACATTACTCGGTTATTTATAAGTTTTATAACATTGCAAATCTTTATAAGAATTTAAACAAATAAATATGATAAAATCAGTTCATAAAATACATACATTTTGCCATAAATTGGTAATAGACATTTACAGATAGATAATCTACAATGTAATTTGTATTTCACAATTTTATACATTTAGTATGTCAATTACAATATTATTTGGTATAGCTATGATTGATTGCCATAATATAAAAATTAAGTAACAAACAACAAAAAAGTACCATGTTAAATGCTAATAATTACTGATGGATGAATGCTCCTTGAACGGTCATTTCTGCCATAAAAAATGAGCCACTTAATCATTTAGAAAGCAGCAAGAAGAAAAAATACTTAACCGAAACTAAATTTACTCTTATTTTCATCCAGTATCTGTACTGCTATCATCTCCAGAGCTAGCACTCTCTGTTTCAGATGAACTGCTGTTCTGTTTTACTTTTTTCTGTCCTGTTTTTTCCACACTAGTAATACTGACTCCATTATTATTGCTCATATCTTGCATAACATCTTTTTTCTTAGTTTTCCTTACTTCCTCACTGGTGGTAGGTTTTAGAGTTTCAGTGGAGACGGTAGCCACCATCTTGGATTCGGGTCTGTCTGATGGTTTGAAATCATCTTCTTCCTCATCTACTGGTTTTTTGTTAGCTGCCGATGCTGCTATAGCCGCTTTGTAGGCATCTGGGTACTGTGTGCTGAAAGTTAAACAGATAGGCATTTTTGTAAGTATTGTAACATCCTCATAATGTTTCGTAAGCTTCTGATAAATAAAATAAATAATCTGATGCCTGTTATCCCCGAGGGGGTATGCAAGGTATTCACTTTCTGGATATACCCACTTTTCACAAGATATTCTTTGGTGGTGGGCCCATCGCTGGACCGGGTCTGTTACACATGTCTCAGAATTAATTCTGGAACCTGTGGGTTTCCTCACGATGTTTGCCTTCACCATCAAGCTAGTGATAAATATGTATGTGAGTTTTGAAAAACTCTTCTGATAAATATGTACATTATATTTAGCCCAATTGCAAATCAGGCAGGCTCATTTCTATCAGAGATATCACCGCACATGAATGCTAATAAATTCACAAAACAACAAACCTAAGCTTTGTTTTAATAGCTCGTATCTTCTTGAATATGAACTCCAGATCTTTCCTCATCTCAAGCAGCAGCTGTGTGTGCCGCTTGAATTCAGTTGACGCTGCCCGGAGCCTACTGGCGGACAGCTGGTTGCAGTTTGTAAGCATCTCTGTCGTCTTCTCGAAACGTTGGAGCCTGGAAGTAAGGTAAGCATAATTAGAATTATGCTTGTATACTAGTTAGGTCATTTTTTTAATTACCCCAGTCTTATAGTCATCATATGCCAGTGGGCTCTTGGGCACATTTTTTTTTAATGTAAATTTAGTGATGGATGGATGACCAAAACTTTGAATTTGTTTATTACAGTATTTGGTACATTTATGAGTTGTTTTGTGGGAATTTGTGACCATGAAATGAATTACGAAGTTTTAACCAACTTCACCCACGTAAGTCTCTTTTTTTCTTGTGAAAATTAGCCAAAGTTTATCAGAAAAGTGAGGTTTCTGTTGGTGAAATCATTTTTAAAAACAGTCCATTTTTGGAGCCTACTCATTACAAACAAACATACAAAAAGTTAATGTTTCTTCTCTTTATTATTAATGTAAGAGTGTAAAAAAATCGGCGTGGTTCCTTGTTCTAAAGTCGAGCCCATAATTATATTCAATTTGAAATACAAAAACTGAAGTGGTTATCTATGTGGACGATATAAAACGGTACTTACATGTTTTTCTGGGCCCTAATGATGGTCTCGACGTCGGTTTGATCGACCATCCCAGCCAGGCCCTGCACGAATACCTCTGGGGCAGAGTAGTTTTGAAAGCATTCTATTGAGAAGTCGCTCTCTGGAGTGTCGTTTGCCATGTTTAGTGATTTTTATTGATGAGAATTTAGAAAAGTTCGAACGGGACCAAACATCACATCAATAGAAAATCGGATAGATTTTTGACATTGACGGGCCTATATTAGTGCTGCCACGTAAGTTGGATTCCCACCCATTCATATTCAATCCTTGAAAATACCAAAATTTCTCGTAGATAAACACAAAACAATTGGTAGTTATTTCTCTTGTATAGCTTTTTAATATCAAAGCGTTGTTTTTATCATAAATTCTCAAAAGTGAATTTCCTAAAATGTTATCTTTCTGCAGTATGCTTAGCTCTCTGCAGCTTGCTTGGGCATGTTATTTGTGTTTTTGCCTGACGTTACGTATTGTTATAGAAATATAGAATTTCGAGCAAACCAGGGAGTTCTCTACTGATTGGCAGCACTGACTTTGATTGTTGTTTTATGACCCTACTTTCCAACATTATCGACTTAACAGTTGCGTTTTTTTTATAGTTAGATGGATTCGATTCTGCATTACAGCGACTAAACTTATTTTAGTTTAGTCCTGTCATTTTCTTCTCCTAAAAAAAAGAGACGAGAGATATTTAGTCCTGTCAAATTAGTAGTAGTAGAGTCCTGTGTTTAGCTTTAGCGACGATGTAACAAGGTCATGGATAAAAGTGACAGATAAGCACGTTCATAGTTCAAATTAGTTGGTTTTTACATGCTTGACATTAACTCTTAAATCTATGGTTGGTTTCTGTCCTTTTTCTGCCGCATTCTATGGAGAAGGATCTTAGAAGGATAGGCTAACTTAAAATTAGGAATTTTAGCTGGTCAGCCAGAATCCAGTCCTTCATATACCTAGGTAGGTAGAATAAATAATAAAATAAATGTTATTGTTACATAACTTTATTGTGTCGGATTAAACAAATCAAGGAGTGACTTGACCTAAGCCTTGTAATTGTAGTTCAAACGGAATACCAGTTGGCACTCGATCGTTTCGGCGCAACGGCAGTGCTGCAATTGATACAGCTCGTTTTTTAGTTTTTTCGTTTTTAATCTTCGTTTCTGATGAGTCTTCTTGGAACAAAATATTATTTACTCGGTTATTCAGTGTTCTAATATTCGGCCTGCCAGTTTGACGTAACTGTCTCTTCAAGTTGTTCACCACCCTCTTCTGTTTATCTGTAAGGTAATTGTAGACAATACCGGCACTCTTCCCTTTAACGTAGTCTACAACGTCATCGACTAGCCTCTGCTTGAGATCAGCAAGGGTGTAGTATTCGTCATGTTCGCTATCTTCTTTATTAGCTAATAACCCAGCTGAATCACCATCAATGTCATAGTTATCAGCAGTTTGTATTTTATCTAGATCTAGGAGCACAGAATTTTGGTTTAGCAAATTTAGCTCGTTTGCTAATGGCAATTTTCGCTCTTTATTTCTGGTATGGACATGATCTAAATCGTCGACGTTCACGACTACTGCATCAACGTTATCGTCGATCTTATATTTTTTACCCAACTTCACTAGCGCTTGTAAATCGCCTGAGTGATTGTTGCGGTATTCTGCGTCGCTCTCATTGGATCTGTCGAGTACAGCGCACTTTGTACCTGAACATTTAATGACCCTTATAGATTTTACGTTGGAAAGAGCCAAGATATCATCTAATGTTCGCTTTAGAGTTTCTTCGCTATCATCATCATATCTTTTAGGCTGGTAGACCTGCCCCAAGTATTGCTTCTGCTCTTGGTCTCGTTTATTTGCGTTGAGTAGCTTCTCTAAGTGGGAAACATCGACGACTACAGCGTCCAAATCGTCGCTTACCCTGTATCTCTTGCCATGTTGTAAGAGGTAATTCAAGCTGGGGTTAGATGGTGATTGTTTTTGGTTCACGTAGCTGAGCTCTTCGGTACTGTCGTGGTTGACTCCAGAGCGGCCGCGTCCTCCGCAGCCGCAGCGACCGACGTCGTCGTCGCAATCACAGCTATCGTCGTCGTCATGTCGCAGTGCTTGATCCAATTTGTTTATGAGTGGCTGTAAATCATATTTGAAATCATCAGCAGTCCTCAATGATTGAACACAGTCAGCGCAAGTAGCTACTCTAACGCATTTATACTTATCTTTTTTAACTCTCTTACACATTCTTAAACCGTTTGAATACTTTACCTCTGTTTCGGGGTCTGGCTTCTGGTTTCCGTTCTTCAAGCCGTTTCTGATGATTAAGTTTAGGGTTTGGATGTTCATAAGGTCTTTGTGGTCATGTGGGCTTTGGTGGTGCCTGCCTCTTACATGGTGGTGGTCATCCCTGTGTCCAACTTGTCCTTCGGCGTCCAATCCATGGAGGAGGCGGTCGATCTTTTTAAGCTTATTGTTGCTACTCACGTATCGTTGTGAGGTAACGGCTATGCATCCAAGCAATAATACTTTTGCGTAAAATAGTCTTAACATTTTGGAAATGGCAAATAAATCAATATAACAGCATAATATTTAAGTGTCAGCGAAAAAGTGAAGAAATTTCGTGATTTGTTATAGGCGAAGGCGAGTTGAAATTGGACGTGAAATTAAGTGGGCCCCAATCCAATCAAAGTGTTGATAAAAAATAATTGTTGACCATGTATTTTAGAATTTTCGTCTTGCCTGTTTAACTGTTGCTATGTTAGTGTTAATAAGGGTTGCCACCGTCTGAAAATAAAACAATCAAGTTACAGAAGAGTCTACTTTTGGCGGCAAAAATCTTGCGATTCTTTGAGTTTATAATATAGATACATAATTATCCCAGACTATCATTAACTCTTTAGCACTAAATTACCTATTTACCTACATTGAGAAAAAGGGTAGGATACCTACCTACCATGCCTGGTCTTCACGAAAATTAAGATTGCTTCAAGCAAGAGTGCATGCTAGGCAGGCGTAAAGACCTTCTCTACTACTTAGTAATACCTACCACTCAAGAGCAAGTGGAGTTTGACACATTGGACTTTGTAACGTTCTTACAATAACTTTAGAGGTCAGACTCGCACTACAAGTGTAAAGCTTCATGTACCTATTGTGAGGCTATACTTGAGCCAAGAAACTTACTGTCTAGTCTCTAGTCTAGGTAATAAATTGTTGTCCCATACAATGCAAAAAATCGAGTAAGTAGGTAAGCTAATATATTCAGACTTTCTAAGAAATCTATCAACCCTGAACGCAACAGATGATCAAAATACAAGTCTAATAGACAATTGATAAGATTTAATAACCTATTACAAATATCTTGTTGCCAAAATAGGTTTATAATGCGTGAGATTACATATTCTAGCGTACATCGTCATCTAGAGTCAATCAAAAAATGTTATCAATCGAGCGGTGCGGCGGTGTTGCCAGCTCGGTTTGGTTGCATTTCAACCAGATAAGTATTTGCAGCGGTGTTGCCTGCCCGGATCCTATTTATTCCCTGGGGAATAAATACTTAATATCCGCGTGGGGTAGGGGGGGAAACCCGCGAGTTAATCTGCCAGTCAGTTTCTTCTTTTATAAAAACAAATAAATAATCTCACGCCCTTTATCCCTTTATTTCTGGAAATACCCACTTTTCAAGAGCATATATATATTCGACCCCTAAACGTGATAGGGGGTGAGCCCATTGCCGGACCGGCTTCTTTTATATACCTACCTACTCGTACAGACATAGCTTACGCGTTGGACGCGTTTCTATCAGTGCTAATCTTAGAAAATAATCGATTCTTCTTGGTGAATATTATACACATCCATAAGTTAGCTACATAGATTAGTAACATGGTGTATAAGCAGATTTTAGTTTCTTTAATTTTAGAGCTTATTTTTTCCGTAATTCCCACGGACCAGGAAAAGGACCAGGACACAGAGTCAAAAACGTTAAGACTGCATTACACCAAAGAGTCCAAAGGTGCGTTGACATTCCACATCTACTCTTTGAAGGTTTTAAAGACAATAATTAATTAAGTATATTAATAAATAAATATTTGTTAAAAGTTTAATTCCCTTTCTACTTCTCACTCTTAAGTTCTTCTACCGGCAATTGTAAGTACCCATTGATTTTCAAATCAATAGGTACAGCGTAATGCAATAGAATATCCTTTACTGCATCAGCATGTTTAATGGGTTGTCCGCTCCTTCTACCAGACGTTCCATGGAGATGATCAACTAGTTTCTGCATGCTTCTTCTGTCTTCTTCTTTTGTACTCTTTGGTGTTTCATAAGCTTTCAGGTTTCTTTCGAATTTCTCTAAGTCCCCGGCGCCTCCACTCTCCATATTGTCATGGTAAGAGAAGGTATCAAAGTTGTGTAACTCTTCTTTTGTGGTGACAGAGTCGAAGTTTCTTCTAGCGTCTGCTCCATTATTGGTTTCAACTAGCGCTTGGAGGCTGAATGGCTTTCTCGGGTTTTTTGCTAATTGGGATTCACTGGACTCTAAAAAGCACAGGACTGGTGATGCGATGGTCACAATCAAATATATGAGTATCTGGAAATTAGTGTTTAGTTAAGTAGGTTAATAGTTTAGGATGACCAAAAAAGTTTGGCAACGCATTGGCATAAGGAAGCATTCCGATTACCTTAACCACGAAATCTCAGAAAGTGGTCTCAAAAGGCAAGTAGAATCTACTTGCCTTTTGAGACCACTTTCTGAAACTACTTAGTAGATTCCAAATGGATTTTTGGAATTTGGAACGTAATAAACGGGCCTTACGAAGACAGTATTTTTAAAATTTTGAAGGTTATGGGAAAGAAATGGCGGCTAAATTAGGTAGGTATTTATGCGTCATGAATGGCAATAAAAATTATACGTACAAAATTAGTTGTTTTAAAAAATATACCAAAATGGAGTACCTATCCCGCGACATTCAACAGCAAACATTTGATATTTCTTACCATTTCACTGAAACATCGGAATAGGCCACGAAAAAGCAGTTTTATGATTTCAATAAAATGGATGATTAATTTCATTTACTGATTGAAAATTTTAAAAGTGTTTGACACAGAAAATAAATTAAAATTTCCATAACGGCTCAAAAGAAGTATCTACCTACCTATATACTATTATGTTGTAGCTACAGGTAGCTTTTGACAACCGATTCGCAAGAGGTACCTACTTATAATAAAAGTGATTAAAACCAGTATAAGTAGGTACTAAGTAACCTACATAATTTGTGTTAAAGTAACTCGGTATGGCTGACTCTTATTTGCGTGTTTACAGCTAAACCGATTAAGTCCGCTGAACAGATCTTGATGAAATTTGTCAGCAAGGTAGCAGATAGCATTACTACGTCATGAGAAATCCCCGAAATGAAAACGGAGGAAAACACAGGACTACCTGTGGCAGAAGTCAGTTTCTTATATTTTTTCAAGTGTCAAAGACAAGACCAAGATAGATACGAATATAAGAATTCTTAAAGAGGATATTGTAGGTATAACACATTACCCTTCCCATTAAATTCTCATAAACAGCATGCGTTTACTTTCAGAACGCACCACAAACTCGCGGTTGGCGGGAAACGCGGGAAAAAATGCAAATGGCGGCGCGCGTGACGTCACGTCCCCGCCAGATGGCGCGTGTGTTCCACTGATGTTGTTTTAATTACATTCGGTTGTTTTATTGCCGAGTTTTTCCGCTTTTCCGTCTGGAACCTAGTGCTTATTTCCACTTTAGATGGCGGCGGCTTTGTGTAATAAATTTTGTGACATATTGTAATATTTATTTCTTTAGTTTTCGGGTAGGACTTTAACGATTCGTAAGTTTAATATTATAATATAATGATAATATAATATATTATATAACTTAACGACTAGCTATCTAGTCTAACATACCTATCTGTTTACTACATTAAAAACAATAGATAAATGTACTTATTAAATACTTATCATTAAGTTTCATTTCCTTCCTTAACATAACGAACGAGTCCTAATAAATTTCTCAAGCCTTTGCTCGCGGTTTTCACAGTTCTATTATTATCGGTCAAACTTAAAATGTGATACTTACATGTTTCATCTTGATACGCGCCGCTGATGAAACTGCACCTTCCTAAATTCAGTCCTTAGCTCAGGCTTACGTATATATCACTAGCTCGACTGTGAAGGAAAACATCGTGAGGAAACCCGCAGGTCTCAGAATTAATTCTGAGACATGTGTAAATAGACCCGGTCCGGCGATGGGCTCACCACCTCTATCACGCTTAGGGGTCGAATGTTCTTGTGAAAAGTGGGTACGTATTCACAGAAATGGAATGTCTCTGCCTACCCCCCGGGGATAAAAGGCTTGAGATTATTTTAAATTCAGTGACTGAATTTAGAAGACAAGTTAAAGGCTTTTGAATTCTGCAACCTTTTTTAGCTGTTTTTATCTGATTTTAGGATCCTAAGTACTTCAGTACTTATTGCGATTACACCTTCAATTCAGTGACTGAATGATTCAGTCGACTGAATTAAGGAAGGCGTAAACCCTTTATCTATAGGTACATACCAAAGAGGTTGGAAGAAAATCATTCTCAGAAACATTTTCTTTAAACGTCTTTGGGTATCTACATACTTAGGTACATGGAGTTTTGAACAGGGTCAGATCGCGGACAAAGTCAAGGGGCAAAATAATTCAGCCGTTACTAACAAACGTCAAGATTCCAAAGTGGCAACTGAACAGCTATGTACATGTTTTCGAAACACTGTCCGTCTGCACCTGTTAACACGTCAACCGGTGTTTGTCGACATGGTCGCACGTGGTCATTGTCACCGCACACTTGGGCACACAGTGTACGTACACACCGCGTTTAGACAAGTGTTTCGACTGGCCTCGAAATGAGAGCTATCGTAAATTGGACGTGTTTTTTGCAACGTCTGGAAAAGGTTGTTTGGGAAAGCGTTTTTTTGACGTGATAACGTCTTACCGGCTGGCTGAAAAAGTGTCACGTTCCGCCTGGGCCGAGCGTGCAAGCCGGAGCGCGGAACAAGCGATAGAGAGGCGCGATCGGCCTCTACCTCTATGTGACGCATCTATCTCTCTTCCACTCCAGTATGCAATTTTTCATCAATGTTTTCTTATGACGTTATCACGTAAAATTATCATCCGTAAACCGAATTTACAGTCATTTTTTTTATTATTATTAGTACCAGGGTGACCGAAATTCACTTGTTTTAACACCAGTGTCACCATCTGTCGATGAGAAGCATTATTATTTTAACGCCATCTGCCGGCTAATGATCGTCTATAATAAAAATGATTGTGTAAAATTGTATTTTTACAGGACGTTACATAAAATATGCAATTGCAATTAAAATGCGAAACTGTATCTGTATACAAAATTTCATTGATATCGTTATACCCGTTTCCGAGATACCTACATACGAGTACATCTAAGTAGGTACCTACTATGATACCTACTCGTAAATTAATAAAAGACAAAAATAATGTTATTCTCGCCGACAAGCAACTTTGTAGTTTGGCGAGTGTAATTTAAAGTTGTATTTTATTCGGAAACATGGGGGGAACCCATGTTTCCATTTGAATCGTTGACATTTAAAAGTCATGCACTGAAAGCCAAAGCCAACACAGCACAGAGGCCTGTTCTACCCTAAAACTATAAAGGTAGGATGGATACGCTATCGGGGTCTATTTCCCAGAACATCATGGGAAGGTAATAGAAGACAGTTCCTATAGGTGCTGGACTATTATTGTAGCGTTTGGAATTACAGAAATAGGCTATGGAGGTAACTCCCTTCGACACTTGCTAGTTCATGATACTTAAAAGTAGAACCTAGATATAGATAACAGAACGGCTGAAGGGGCGCAAATATGCCGACTTCAATGAGGGCTACATGTTTGTGCCGTTTGGGGTGGAGACCATGGGACCGTGGGGCCTGGAGGCGCGGCAGCTCCTCAAAGAGCTGTCAATGCGTTTGGTCGAGGCTTCAGGTAACCAGAGGGCTGGCAGCTACCTCTGTTATAGGATCAGCCTAGCTATCCAGAGAGGGAATGCGGCCAGTCTTCCGGGCACTGTCCCACATGGTTCCTCTTTGGAGGTCATTTTTTATCTGTAATTATTGTAAATGAATGTATAATTTTCTTTGTAAATAAATGTTAGTATTTTAAAATTTTGTAAATTCCAACAAATTGTTCTTAAGTCTAAGTCTACTTATATCAACAATACGCATGTCAAGCGCCCAGAGTCGCGTTGCAAGTTAATTTCAAGTAAAATTAATTTAATTTTTATTGTGATTTCACTGACTAGCAAATTGGTTGCCGTGCGGTAATGGTAAGGAAGACTTGATTTATTCTACAGAAAATAAAATAAAAACAATGTAAAAAAAATCCCACGCCGTTTTTCCCGAGGGGGTGGAGAGGTATTCCATTTCTGGATATACCCACTTTTCACGAGATACCGGGTGGTACACATGCCTCAGAATTAATTAAAACCAATGTGTTCACGCCTTTATCTCTAAAATGGTATAGGCAGAGGTATTCCATTCCTGGATATTCCCACGAGCAGTGATAGCCCGGACGGTTAAAGAGCCGGTCGAAAATCAGTGAGGCTCGGGTTCGAATCCTGGCATGTACCAATGAGTTTTTCAAAAACTTACGTACATACTTATCACTAGCTCGACGGTGAAGGAAAACATCGTGAGGAAACCCGCAGGTCTCAGAATTAATTCTGAGACATGTGTTAACAGACCCGGTCCGGCGATGGGCTCACCACCTATCACGTTTAGGGGTCCAATATATCTCGTGAAATGTGGGTATATCCAGTAATGGAATACCTCTGCCTACCCCCTCGGGGATAAAAAAGGCGTGAGATTATATTATATATAAGTATATTATTCCCACTTTTCTCTAGTATATTTTTGGACCCTAAACATGACTGGTGGCCATCGCCGGACCGGGTCACTGCTACACATGCTTCAGCATTAATTCTTGGACATATTTAATTTGTTTATACTTTTTTTTTCTAGATGTCATACATCATTCTACTAATAGTCACCCCAGTGCTATGCCAGTTCGAAATTCAAATGGGGATGCACCCAGACATGTCTTTTGGCGAGTCAAACGACCGTTTCGACCTCCGCGCACTTTTTCCTGAAGAAAAAGGCGTTCAGTCCGAGGAGATTAGTCGAAGGAGTTTCATACCGGAGCGAGTCAGGAAAGGCATGAAAGAAGTGAACAGAAAAATTAAAGCTTTAAGAATAGACAAATACAACAAGAAATTCAATTCGAAATTCATGGAACTCCTCAACAATATGGAGAATGATCGTAAGAGAGAAGAGGACGACATCAGATATGTCAATCCGGTTGTGCTAAGAGAGAAAGAGCAGGATGATATGAGTCTGGCAGAGTTACTAAGAAGAGGTTCGGGGGACAGTAGTCCAAATATGAGAGAAGTTATGAAGCAAACAGGTCACAGAAAAAGAAATAGGGGAAGAAAAGTTAGGCTAGCTAAAAAAGCTGAAAGAGAATTAAATCTGCGTCTTGCAGTACCCGTCAGAATTAAGGTTTTAGATATGGAAAACGGATCTCTGATTACTGGGATCAATTTATTTTGAAACTTTATTTTCATAAAATCGTTCGCAAATTCACAGATATTTTTTACTTTTTGGGTTTTTCGAATTCAATTGAATCTCTTTTGTTTCTTCTCAAAATGGTCAGTGATAATAACAAAAAATAACTCAGAGTACCTTCATATTCTAAAAGCTAGAACACATTATTTATCAATAATCTTCCTGAAATAATAGTTGTCGATAAGATAAATTCATTAGGTACGAGTATATTGCTTACTAGCAGTGCCCCGCGGTTTCACCCACGTAGTTTCCGTTCCCGTGGAAATACGGGAATAAAACGTAGCCTTTGTTTTTTAAATCATTTTCGTGGTTTAGGCCTGTTCCCGTGGGAAAATTATAGCATATGCTACTCCCAGAAAAGTACGCTTTCCACTGACAAAAGATTTTTTAAATTGGTAAAACCGGTAGTATCGGAGCCTTTTCAATACAAATTTAATCCCGTTCTCGTGCGAATTTCCAAAAATCCCTTCATAGCGGATGCCTACGACATATAAGACACCTACATACCATATTTCAAATAGCGGGTACCCATAGCAACGTTTCCCGCGCGCATCCAGATTATTCCCGTTCCCGTGGGAATTTCCAAAAATCCTTTCATACTGGTTTCCTACGATATATACCTAAGACACCTACATACCATTCTTCAAGTTTCTAGGTGTTATCGTTTCGGAGTAGTACGTATTTCTCTTTTTAACCAGTTTTTATATTTTCCCGTGGGAAAGAGGTATTTTCCTGGAATAAAAAGTACCCTAGATGTTGACCCGGGTACTCAGTTATCACCATACCAAATTTCATCAAAATCCGTCCAGTAGTTTTTGAGTGATGCGTGCACAACCAGACAGACAGACAGACAGACAAAAATTCCAAAAATTGGTGTTTCGGTATCTATATCGATAACTATATACACTACCGTTAAAATTTTCAAAAAATATTTCATGTACAGACACGGCCCCGTTAGAGTTTTATTATATGTATAGATTACGGATACCTCTGAGTAAGGGGTGGCTAGTACTTTAGGTACTACATGACCAGGGGCCTAGGGCTGTCAAGACTGCAAATCCGCTGCCTACTGTTTATATGCTCGTAGGTACTAGCTTTTCCCATAGTTAAAGAAAACCATATCGGAAATGGTCTGAATTGCTTCGAGAAAAGGATGGTACGGCCGTGCCGCTTTTTTTGCTTGACTTGACCGTGTCCCCAGATTTGTATAGATAGCTCGGCTTCTATATGCGGCGTATACCTAAATATGAAACATATACCAGATTTTAAATAAGACCGATATAATTCAACTGATAAAACCGCAACCATCATTATCATTATCATCATCAACCCGTAAGAGCCCACTGCTGAGCTAAGGAACTATCCTCACACTAAAGAATAAAATAAAAAATAAATAAATAATCTCACGCCTTTTTTTTAATCCCCGAGGGGGTAGGTAGAGGTAGTTCATTACTGGATATACCCACATTTCACGAGATACATTGGACCCCTAAACGTGATAGGTGGTGAGCCCATCGCCGGACCGGGTCTATTTACACATGTCTCAGAATTAATTCTGAGACCCGCGGGTTTCCTCACGATGTTTTCCTTCACCGTCGAGCTAGTGTGATAAATATGTAACGTAGTAAGTAGGTATGCGGAGTTTAATGTCCCACCTGCGCCTCTACTGTCGATGGCGAGAAATGGCGGCTTGCGTTATCGGCACCTCGCGTATTTCGACACATGTGCTCTCCTAATGTAGTAATATATTACCTTTATTGTATTGTTATCGATATCAATATTTTCTTGCATAAATTGAGGTAGAAGTTCAATTCTTCTTTTTTAAATTTTGCCAGATTACTTAGATACCAAATGAATTTCAAATTTCTAGTTCACTTTTTATAGTCTAGGAATACAAAGGAAACTAAAATCCGTGAAATAAGATAAGAATTAAAAAAATTGGAGCTGTTGATCCACCTAAAACCAAACGAACAATTTAAGCTTACATACTAGAAAATACCTACAAGTAACGAGTCCCGGGAATGGAACCCGCGATCTCTGACTATGAAGATAAATATTTTTTTCCTCTAAAATGTCACTGTCAAATACTGAATGACTAATGTCCTTTTCACTAGGTAATATAGGTTTAGAATTTTTATTGTCAAGCTTGTAAGTCTACCTAAACAGAAACTCTTTAAAAGTGTTTATAAAAGCAGAACACTGCGCCCCAACAAAGATTTTCACGAAAACCTCGTGTGCCGGTCGCTACGCGCGGGCGTTTCCCGCCCTCTCTCAGTCGGCTACCGCGCGCGGTTCAGAACGCACGCTCTTTCAAGCGTTTTCTCACGTCAATCTGACACATCGCGATTTTTTTCTCTTGTATTCTTTAAAATTTATTTACTTTTAAATTAGGTTTTTTATAGTCGACATTTATTTATGTTTTGTGATAAATAAAAAGTGTATCGAAATAGTGCGTTCTGTGAGAGACTGCAATAAAACCAGAGGGAGAGCTGCTTGCTGTCAGCTGTCAAAAACGTTGAGGTAAGCATTAGAATTATAATTTATTGGTCCGTCTACCAATTGCGTATTACCGGACGTTTATGTCAGTAAAACCGATCTATTTTAATTTTTTTATCCAATTTAATAAATGACAATTAATCAGTTTTTTGTGTTGGTTCACTGTTTATTATTTCCAAAACATTGTCTTGTCATATCATGAAAGAATCGTTGGTATTCTTTTTTCATTTTAAATCACTGGCTGACTCAAAAATTAAAAGCAAAACTTACTATGTGCAAAAACAAAAAGACGGCAAATGTTACACAGAAAATCTGTTTTTTCTTCAAGTTTATTGCTAGAAATAAATAAAACGATATTAGTTTTCATAAAACCGGCGCACCTGCCCGCACGCGCCGTGGCATCAGCTGTTGCAGCCAATATAGCGTCATTAAACCCTACGCTGTTGCCGAACGCGATATATTGCTCTACATTTGCTATACTTTTTTAACATACCTACTTTTACTGCCCTAAAACACGAGTTTCTCAAAAGGTAACGCAAGATTTTTTTGACCAATAGGTATTTCGGATTTGTAATCCATGAATCATAATATTTCAAATAAAAAATAAAATAATGAAAAAGTATTTTTTTTTCTACTCGGGCCGCTGTAATTTTTTTTTAACCTGTTTTTTCTGCAGAAAATAATTTGAATGTCGAACTAAGCTTTGACATTCTTTGAGAGCAATCCTCTGTGTGAGAAAAATGCTCGCAAACGTAGCAAAACGAGAATGGAAAATAGTTGCTTTTCCTTGGTGCTTTTACCCTACTGCACTAGAAAGAAGGTAACGTTTACTTTTTAGTGTGTGAATTGTTGAATTGCATTTTGTTAGTATTTGCCAAATAAAAATTACAAGTAGGTACGTATTCTAAAATGATTATAAATAAAGGATTAGGTTAAATAAAATTTATTTACTCAGTAAGGAATTAAAATACAACTGTCCTCCCCAAGTTTTGCATTCTTTTTTATCGTCATACTTATTTCAATTTTGACTGTATTTTTAAGCGTTAATGACAATGTTAAGGAACTGCGTAAGAATCTCGGAGCAGTTTAATGAAAACATAATTAAAAGATATAATTATGTAAGTATCTGTAATCTCAATTCTTAATTAATGAGTAGTTAATACCTATATAAAATTAAAACAAAAAATATCGTAATTAATATCGTAATCAAATTGCTACGCTATAAGTTACAGCTCAGTAGGTAAGGGATTTTTTTTTGCCATTTGTGATTTTCTATAGGCACTAGATTTATACTGTTATTAAGTAGGCCACTTAGGCCACCTAAGTTTGTGCTTTCCTTACCCTTAACTTCCTTAATGCTTACTTGTATCTATTTACCTGGGACTTTGTTACGTACCTACATACATACATACATAATCTCACGCCTATTTCCCATTGGGGTAGGCAGAGACAACAGACCGCCACTTGCTACGAACCTGGCAGTACGTACGTATTACGTACCTATCAAACAGAAAATGACCACTAACGTTTTAGTAAATATTATGTAAAAGTTAAATAAATATTTTTTCTAGACAACAACCAGTGATACCCTTCATTACCTACTTCTCGCGCAGTAACATATTAAACATAAGATATCGTATTATCGAATACTTTTTTTAGGGTTCCGTGCCCAAAGGGTAAAAACGGGACCCTATTACTAAGACTTCGCTATCTGTCCGTTCGTCTGTCTGTCACCAGGTGGTATCTCAAAAAGTTAGACAATTAAAATTTTTCTGTTGCCGCTATAGCAACAAATACTAAAAACTAAAATAACATAAATATTGAAGGGGGGCTCCCATACAACAAACGTGATTTTTTGCAATTTTTATAAATAATGGTACGGAACCCTTCGTGCGCGAGTCCGAATCGCACTTGGCCGGTTTTCTTTTTTTCTAAATCGCGATAACTTCGTTCACATTTACGACAGATCTTGATGGATTACCGAAGTGAGGGAGTACACTCTGAAAACTACACGTAGGCAGCGGCCTAAACGGCCTATTGAAAATTGCGTTGCGAAAAAATGGTGCAGTCCAGTAGGTTCTTTAGAAGGTCTTGGGTTTTAACCCTCGGCGTGCCACAAACGTCCGCACCGCGCCCGCATCGCAGCCTGCCCGCATTACGTACGCAGGCCCGCATGCCTCGGAGTTCGATAGTTTGTTGAGTTATGGTAATGACGAAATCCGGGCATATCTTTATGTTACTGTATGTTTAAATCAGAGTTACTAGCATAAAGCCCTGAGCTTTTGGTTGCGTTCTCGGTTTAAAGACAACTTGTGTCCTTTCTCGAGATGCTAGCTTTTTAACGAGATAGGTCAGCGGCTTAGTTATAATGTATCAAAACAGAAACTTTATATTTGAATTTTTTATTATGTCAGATTAAAAACACTTCAATCTTACTTTTTAACTCAAGCTATATCTTGACTAGGAAGGAAAAAAAATCTTACGTCTTTTATCCCCGAGGGGTAAAGGATATACCCACTTTTCACGACACATTCTTTGGACCCCTAAACGTGATAGGTGGTGAGTCCAGCGCCGGACCGGGTCTTTTACACATGTCTCAGAATTAATTCTGGGAATTGCGGATTTCCTCACGATGTTTTCCTTCACCGTTGAGCTAGTGATGAATATGTTAGTAAGTTTTTGAAAAACTAATTGGTACATGCCAGGAATTTTGAACCCGAGCCTCACTGACTTTCGGCCGGCTCTTTAACCGTCCAGGCTATCACTGCTTTTTTAGAAACTTTATAAATAGATATTTGCATTTTTTATTATGTTAGATTAAAAACACTTCAATCTTTCTGTTTACTTCAAGCTATTTTGACTAGGTAAGGAAATATGGTAATTTATGTAGGATACCTACTACTAAATTAGTAGTAGGTATCTTACATAAATAAGTCTTATTTCTGTCAAAGGACATGGCTTTAAACTTAAGAAAACTAACTCTAGCTAACAAGTCCAACAACTTGACGGAACTAATTACCCTGAAAAATCAACCCTCTAGCGCCCGTCCGGGTATTGGAGGCTACAATTTATCCGGTCGCACCTGCGCTCCACCCGGGTATTGTTGGCACAGATGTGACGCGTAGTACAGTCTAGCACGGGTTAGTACATTCGTAATTTACGTATACCCGTCAATAAGGTTTGTGTACTTATAAATATCTAGAATTCCTTGGCCTGAGGTCCGTTTAACGAACGTTATACCTAAATTGTTGCTCATATCTACATTTACACTAATCATCACTATCACTACATAGGTAGTATAAAACAAAGTCGCTTTCTCTATCCTTATATCCCTATGTCCCTATGTATGCTTAAATCTTTAAAACTACGCAACGGATTTTGATGCGTTTTTTTTAATAGATAGCAAGATTCAAGAGGAAGGTTTTAGTATTAGTATTGCACCCGTGCGAAGCCGGGGCGGGTCGCTAGTTTTTTAATATAAAGAGGAAAGATTTGTATTTTTGCATGTTTTTAACGAATAAACTCAAAACCTACTGGACCCGATAATATAAACTATTTCACCAATAGAAAGCTAAAAGATCCCTGAGTAACATTAGACTATATTTTAATCTCGTATTCCTCCGGGAACGGGAACTACGCGGGTGAAAAAAAGTTTCATCAAAATCGGTCCAGTCGTTCTCGAGTTTTAGTGAGACTAACGAACAGCTTTTGATTTTTATATATATAGATAGATTACATCTGATTATTGTAAGTTGTGGCTTGCCATTGTGGGTATTCTAATAGGCCTCTTGCTTATTTCTCTCTCTCTTGCCTATTGAGTAATTAAAAAAATCAGTAACATTAGATTTTATAGAAGAGAGACGGAAAACTTAAAAATATTTTTTTTTTTACTTTTTTTTGTTTCCATAAATTTTCCCAGTTTTTTCTTGACAGTTGTCACAAAGGCCGTGAAGTATCGTATCTAGAGGGTAGCAGGGAGTTACCAAACTACGCTGGCACTAATTATACTGCGGTTGGTGGTTGTATCTACAGATGCATTGCAGGCTGCAGGCTGCGCCTATACGCGCGACTGGTCACGAATTAATCTCGGCTTGCAAAAGGCTGGAAATGTCGAATATTATAGGCCTGTACCATTAATTTAAAACAGACGAGGCTGTATGGGCTTAGATTCCTTTGCCTTTCCCAAATGGGAAAAATAAAAATAAACTTGGTACAACACCAGCTAGTGCTATGATAACCCAGTGGTCAAAAAACCCGCTTCTCATTCGTGAGTCTCGGGTACATCCCCATGTTTCAGTCACTAATTGACGATGAAGGATAACATCGTGAGGCAACCCGCAGGCCCCAGGATTCTGAGGAAAGTGTATCAGACCCGCAGACGTATTCACAGAGACTCGATACCGTTTCCGTTCGACTCGAGTCGAATCTATCGACATCGGAAACGAATCTATCGAGATGGGCTGATGTTGGTATGGAACACTAATGTCATATGTGACACCAACTGTCATAATGTTCGATATCGAGTCTCTGTGAATACGTCTGCCGGTCCGGCGATGGGCTCACTACATTACGTTTAGGGCACTTAGGGGTCCAAAGGATATACTGGTGAAACATGGGTATTTCCAGAAATGTAACACGTCTGCCTAGCTATGGGGATAAAAGGCATGAAATTATTAATAAAATGTTTTAAGGTTTTCCCGCGATATTCGCGTTCCAACACAAAATTTAACTTATTGTCTCTATTAATATGGAAGTTGTATCCAAGACCGGCCGAAAACGAACAACATTTAAAATTAAAGAGTGGATTCTTCGTCAGCGTCACTCACGGTTGACAACGAAGTAGGTAAGCAGCAAAGTAACGACGACGCAGGCCTATGGGACTTCACAGTGACGTCGCGACCGGCTGAATCGAAAGGTGAAACATCTGTACGTTAGTAGGTAGGTACTACTTAGTAGTTATATGTGGTAGAGTTGGGTACTTCTGCTTTTCGATCATCTTTAATACAAGTTTTAGCTTCGTTACAGTCGCCGCTAGATTCCAGAACAATTAGTAAGTACACTTAAATAAAAGTAATAATTTTTTTTTTTTAAAAAAGTTATAAACAAATACTTTTTTTGTTTCCTGGGTAGACTAAGATCCCTAAATATACTATGTCCATGGAACCCTATAATGTAACTAAGGTTGTGTTATTTTAAATAATAAAAAAAAACTATGTCTGTTAAGACTTAAAAACATAACCCTGTATCTAGAGCACTCAAGAAAAAAATAATTATCTTTTTCACTTCTCATGCTCTAAAAGTACGCCAATATAGCCCTACCAAGCGGGACTAAAGTGACCACTTTAGTCCCTAGGAAGTATAAAGTAATTTTTTTTTTAATTTCCTTAATGAGAAAAAGACAACCCCAAACAGCCAGTAAATATCTGTAGAGTGTGGACCATCTTCATTGCGAAAATGTGAAGAGTTTTAGTTCCATGGTTTTTCCGCGAAGAAGGTGGCGCCATGTGTTTTAAATTGTTTACCTGCAAAGAGATTTAAATCTCTTTGTTAATCTGTGACAGCCTGACAGGTTAAGAAGAAAAAACTGACCGCGAAAATTTCTGAATTTTTGTCGAGTGTAAATTTGTTGGGTTTTAAATAAATTTGTACTAAATTGTCAATTTTTCTCGCACTCAAAGTGAAAAGTACAGTTTCCACCTCGAGACTAAACGCCAACTTAATATACCCCTCGGTTTCGTGACTTCTGGTATGTAATGGCTTCGTTTAGTCCCTCGATATAAAATATACTATTAGCAGGCTGTAAAGAATAAAGATTTGAAATGATTCAAAATTCGAGTCCGAAATTAAAATTCATGGCGCCAAATACTCCGCTTGGCGCGCAACTGTGTAAACAGAGCGCGCGTGCGCGACGCGACAAGAGAGTTAACCTCAAAATATTCACAACTAGCTATTTCCCACGACACTGACCGCTTGGAACTAAGTATCAAGTTTAAGTTCGCCCCAAAGAGATTTAAATATAACAGTTTTATTTTAATCTCTTTGGTTCGCCCTCACAAATATCTTACTAGATCCTTATTATTGACAGGCCTGTTCTGCGCGGTTTCCCTAGCGTAGTTTCCGTTTCCTTAGGAATACGAGAATAAAATGTACCTACCCTATGTTAGTCAGTGATATTGTAGCTTTCCATGGGTGACAGAATTTTTAAAATCGGTGCAGTAGTTTTTGAGTTTATTCGTAACAAACATACAAAAATGCAAATCTTTCCTCTTTTTAATATTACTGGCAGTGCCCAGCGATTTCACCCACGTATTTCCTTTTCCCGTGGGAATATGGGGATAAAATATAGCCTATGTGTTCCTATGTTATTCTGATATATGAGCTATATAACTGTAGGTGAAGTTTCATCAAGATCCGTTCAGTAGATTTTGCGTGAAAGAGGAACAAACATCCATACATACAAACTGTCGAGTTTATAATATTAGCACAGAGTAGGATAGGATTATAGTATAGGTAGATACACTTTTAAAATACACACTATTTACTAGAATTTTCAGAAGCCCGTATATTAAAGAAATTGAGTTCCCTTAATTCTTCATGGATTTCATTAGTAGAAGAGAAATTGAAAAAAAAATCTATGAAGGAGTGGTCAGTAATAAATCTATTAAAAAAGTAGTAATGAAATGATAGCTCTTAGAAATCCACAGAATAAAAAATCAGGCTTTCGGTACTTAGTTCATTCAATGTAGGGTCTATTATACCAAAACAAATTAATGTCGTCAGCCAACCGTACTGGCGCGTCTCTGGAAATAGCAACAGAACAACTGTGTCAATAAGCGTCAGTCTGTCGCAGATCTAACAGAAACATGATATTGGAAATCATGGCTTTACGATGAGTAGGTATAATCTAGAACTTGTGAATGACAGAGAAGGACTACACACAATCTCGCTAATTTCTGCGTCTATGGGGCTGTCAGAAATCGCTGCGATAAAACTAAATAACTTAATTCTGCAATAAAATTGTGAGATAAATAAATTGTTAGACACAATAATTCACACACGGTTATTTAGTCCCAAACTAGTGACGGCCTGTACTATGGTTAGCAAACAGACATATTCACACACACAAATGTTGGCCTCGAGCGGGGATCGAATCCGCGACCTCCGGCTCAGAAAGCAGGGTCACAACCAACTGACCCAACAGGCGAGTCAATTACAAATAAATTACATTTAGAAACGTCTATAGTGGATTAACAAGGGACTCCAAACTCGTCCATGGAGGTACTAGGGAGTGTAATAAAGGGGACGTTTCATGAATGTATGAAGACTGGGCCTGCACCATGTACACCAGTTTTTTAGATAACTATAAATAAAATAACTATAGTTTTATTCATGATTTTGCTCATACTTTCTAGTTTCGTTGTACAATAAACTTTAATTCTTATTAAACTAGCATCGCGGCGACCGAAAAGAAAATTGCGATATGACAATTGACATTATTTTGATGTTAGTAGGACTAATTCACAATAACATGGAAATTGGGTTTAAGCAGTTAGAAATTGTATTTTTTCAATATTATTTCATGCGGATCCATTGAAGTTTAATTACTTTTGTGCAAGTTAAATAGATGGAAATGATTTTTTAAAATATTTTTCTGATAATCACATGTTTTTCTCTATCTTTTACGCTGGTGCAGGTACATTGTAATGTGCAGGCCCAAAATGGAACGTCTCCTTTAATTATGTGCAAACCTGTAATGGAGGAACGAAGGTGGAATTCTCCTCCAAGGTGAAAAGGGAAGATTTTCTGCCAGGCGAGGTGATCGTGTCGACGGTTATTGTTGGACAGTTGTATTTATACAAACTCATTAGAAAACTTCGATAGCGCGGTTTAGAACTCGGCCGCCTGGCGCGTTCTATGCGTGTATGGAATTAATACCGAACTATTTTTATGGTATTTTATAAGTACAGTTTTATCATGTTATGGAGGAGCGGAGTTAGAATGGACCTGCAACGCGAAAAGGGAAGATTTTCCTTTAGGCGAGATGATTGTGCCTGGGGACCGCGGTCCAACGGTTGATGCTGGACAGTTGTATTTATACAAACTCATTAGAAAACTTCGATAGCGCGGTTTAGAACTCGGCCGTCTATTGGAGCGTTCTATGTAGTGTCGCCACAATGTAATGGAAGGAACTGGTTTTTTTTATCAGGTTGACCCTTGGATCAGTTGGTGGTGGGTCTGCCTAGTGTGTGAGAGATTGTATTTTTGATTGGTTGATCAATGTGCCAAGTCCTTTGCTAAACAGCTGTGAGCCTCTGAAAACAACACGTGAAAGATACATCTCGCTTCATGCATAATGCAGTTATAACGATGCAATGTGCAGGTGCACTTTCTCAAGGGCGGGGATAAGTAATGCATCGCTAGTGGCGAGATGGTGTGGTTTAATCGACTGCGAAGTGGGTTAACGGTTTGATCGACTTGTTTTCTGACTTCTATGTTAAAACTAGTATACTAGTAAACTATTAACAACTATACAACTATACATACCGAAGCGGTGGAGTCGCAATGACTTTCGATAAGAGGACTTATAAGTCCCTACATTGAATAAAAACTTTTGACCTTTGACTTTTCTATGGACTTTCTCAAACATACACAAAAAAAAAACTCACGCCCTTTATCTCCGAGGGGGTAGGCAGAGGTATTCCATTTCTGGAAATGCCCTCTTTTCACGAGAATATACGACCCCTAAACCCATACTATCAAGACATGAGATTAAAAAGAGCTGCCCTTGAGTTTCTTGCTGGTTCTTTTCGGGGTACTGCATTTGGAACCAGCAACTCGTCGGTGGAGAAGGGCTGCTGTTTACATTTAGCCAATCTTCATGGATGAGTTTAGAGTGCCTTGTTATTAGACTATTGATGTTTCTAAGTATACCCATCAAGTAGGTATGCACCGTAAACGTTATCTATACTCTATACTAATATTATAAAGAGGAAAGATTTGTATTATTGTATGTGTGTTACGAATAAACTCAAAAACTACAAGACCGATTTAAAAAATTCTTTCATCAATGGAAAGCTAGAAGATCCCTGAGTAACATAGGCTATATTTTATTCCGGTATTCCCACGGGAACACGAACTACGCGGGTAAAACCGCGCAGAACAGCTTGTAGAATAATAAAAGCATGAAATTTCATGGCACCTGTACAAAAGTTACGTGATAGTAATAAAAAAAATTATAAAAAATAAAAATAATACCTTAAAAACTAACATTATGGGGCCATTAAGTGCTACGAACTAAAACTGAACCATACTCCAAAGAAATACGTATAGCCACGGTCAGAGTACTGCTCTACACTCACTATAAATAAGGTTGGTCCCAGCTGCACGTAGGCCGCTGTGGGCTAGCTGGGCCATTACTGTCCAGGGGTTTTATATGCTAGCCCCTCTTTAAAAAGTACAGTGCCTGTTGAACGATTAAATACAATGCCACTACATTTGTCCTACCTTCATGTCCATTACATTTGAGGGTTCCGTATCTCAAAAGGAAAAAAAATTAACGATTGTATGATCGCTTCGTTGTCCATCTGTCAATCATCCAGTAACATTCTGACCCAAATTCACCTGTGAAAAATATTATCTACAATTGGGACTACAAGAAAAAAATTTTTTTTATAGTAGGAGCTAAGTTCCCTCATTGAAAGCCATTGCAACGCTATCGCTACACATTATTATTTTAATCAATGCATACTGAATACTAAATTGGGTTACACATCATCAACCCGTAACAGCCTACTGCTGTGCTAAGGGTCTTTCCTCACACATGAGGAAGTATGGGCTATAATCTCCCACGCGAGCCCACCGCGGATTGGTGTTAAGCTAGTGGCCACTTAACAGTCAGAATTTTTCAAACCACCCAAGGGTATCTGACATGGCTTAACGACTTGTATTTGGCGTAAACACAGCGAAAACCGGGACCAACAATTTAACGTGCCTTCCGAAACACGGAAGCGCTCGTGATATAAATGCCACAATTAGGTCACACAATTTGGTGATTTTTCACTGTCGTATTGGGCTGTGCTGTAGGAAATCTGTTCCTAGCATCGTCATTCACATAATCATCTTGTTTGTAATACAAGAGCATGCATGAGTCGTTTGATGGATGTGGAGGAAGCACGAGAGATCTGCCAGGTTTGTGGCAAGTGGCAGTCTATTGTCTCTGCTTACCCCAATGGAAAATAGGCGTGAGATTATGTATGTTAGTTGTTACTTGTACTCAAAATACTCACTCGTGATTATAAGAGGCGCCTTAAAAATGGATGTACATATGGACAGACACTTGGGAAGTGCTATATTGATGTTGTATTAATGAAATTGAGATAAATTCGACCCCGAAGCTCTTGCTCTATCAGCGCGGGCGTACAGACAACAGAAACAGTATAAATACTTCTTAGCGATCTATCTCATTTCAATGTAACCTGCACCTTTTACGGTTCAGTATTTTTTTTTAAATATATAAATATAAAATGACAAACTGTCTGACTGATTGATGATGTATCAACGCACAGTCTAAACCGCTGGGTCTAGAGACTTGATATTTTGCAAATAGATAGCTTTATACAGTGTAGGCATCCAGTAAGAAAGGATTTTGCAAAATTTAACCCCTATTTCACAATAAACGTGCGGGAGCGAAGCCGCGGGTAAAAGCTAGTTGTAACATATGAAATCGTAGGAATAAATAGCATATTATAATTATTTTGTATAAGACCCGTTATCTTTGGACGACTTTAATATATCTCTACCTTAACCACGTTACAGAAGGAAATAAAATTAATTGCATTAATAGCAATTTGTTTGATATTTATTTATTTCACTTTGAATGTCTGCGGAGGCATGGAGAATAAGCTAGATAAAGTATGTGAGATGATCTGTGGATAAGGCGCGAGAGGTGTGCCAGGATCGTAGCAGGTGGCGGTATATTGTCTCTGCTTAACCCTTCGGGAAAAAGGCGTAAGCGTAAAAAAATGTGGGCCATAATTCACACACGGTTATTTAGTCCCAAACTAGGCAGAGCCTATACTATGGGTTCTAAATTACTGATACACATACTTAAATTACTATCAAACACTCAGACATGAAGCCAACAGACATGTTCATGCACACAAATGTTGGCCCCGAGTGGCTATCAAACCCGCAACCTCCGGCTCAGAAGGCAGGGTCACTACCAACTGAGCCAACAGGCCCGTTAATGTATACTATGCAACCACTTTGGTGGTAGGTCCCAATGAGACGTCTTGAAAAAAGGCCAGGTCAAGAGTACCCTAAACCGAAGAGCATGTATGAAAGGAATAATGAAAGTGGATGAAGCGAAACAAGTATGTGGCAAACGTAGCAAGTGGAAAGAAGTGGTCTCTGCCTACCCCTACGGGAAAGAGGCGTGATTATATGTATGTAGTCCTTCATGTTCTAGATAGCCCAGTACAATACTTTGTAGATCTGTTAACCCTCGAGCATGCGGGCGCTACGGGCGCGGCTGATTGGAACCCGCACTATACCTGAATGCTGGTAGACGACACAGAATCAATAAATCTACACTTGTACACTAATATTATAAAGAAGAAAGATTTGTACCTATGTTTGTAACGAATAAACTCAAAAACTACTGAACCGACTATAAAAACTCTTTCACTGATGGAGAGCTACAATATCTCTAAGTAACATAGCTTATATTTTATTCCCGTATTGCCACGGGAACGGGAACTACGTGGGCGAAACCGTGCGGAACAGCTAGTAAAATATATGTAAATAGATAGAGTGAAGAATAGTGTGATTCGAGAGCGTTGCGACTTGAAAGATGATATAGTGACTAGGATTGAAAAAGGAATGCTGAGGTGATTTGGTCACAATGAGCGGATGAATGAAAGTCGTCTAACGAGACAAAAATACAAAGGTGTTGGTGTTGTGAATGGGCGTGTCTGTAGAGGACGATCTAGGTGTACCTACATCGATCAAATCGGCGATGTATTAAAGAAAAGCCAGATTCAGAGTACCCGAAACCGACGAGCATGTATGAATCGTTTGATGGATGTAGATAAAGCACGAGAGATCTGCCAGGTTCGTAGCAATCTGTTGGCAGTCAATGGTCTTTGAATACCAAAATGGAAAATAGGCTTGAGATTATATTGTATGCATGTAAATTCCATTCCAGTAAATATCCATTTTACACCAGTATATTTATTGGACGTTAGGACACATCCCAGCCTCCACTCGATACACTCTTTCCCAACCAACTTGCCCTACATTAGCGTAGAGCATTTTTATTTTTTACTCTGCAAAATGGCCGCACGAGATCTATCTTACTTAACCCTGCTCCATACAAACATTGCGCACCAGTACCGTCGCGCAAGGACAAACAATCCTAGATAACCGAATGCGGGCCCCGCACCGCGCGGTCGGCGATAACTTGGAGGGTTGAAACACTTTCGGAAATTTGTAAATTAACCTTAAATATTGTTACGAAGGTACTCGTCTTCGATACCAGTGTGTTTGTGATGATCACACTGGTTAAACAAAGGTGCGGTCAGTCAGTAAGTTTGTAAAGCATGTTGGTAGAGTGGTTGTAACTCCAGACTTGAAATCGCATGGCACGCGACTCGCGAAAACCATAAGTTCGATTCTCTACATATTAATAAAAGGTTTTGACGAGACAACGTCTTATAATTTGATGAAGCCGGCTGCATGCACAAAAAGTATGACGTATGCGGCGTTCCAGTGCAAGCGAGAGCGCGCAACGAGCGACAAAGAGGCACAATCCATTCCATCAGTATTTACGAAAAAGTATGACGTTGTCACGTTCAACTATCGTCAGTAAACCGACTTTACAGACAACCGATTTTTAACGTGGCTTATACTTAGGGTGAGAGGAGCAATAGCATGGGGAGTATTTAGCCAGGGCAAGCCTGACATAACCTGTTGTGTCCCCTACAACCAGGCCATTTTTCATCTCTCCGGGCGGAAAGCCGCAAATTTCAGCTCGCTGCACTAATCGAAGCGCTTTCCGCCTCTGTCGAGAAGAAAAAAGTATAGTATGATCTGAGACATTTCTTATTTTACTTCCCTAGGTGTGCATTAGAGGTACTATTCGACGCATGCATACGTCATGCAATTTAATTGTGAAAATAAGGCTCTCAGAAGTGAATGTAACTTTGAGTATTAAACCAACCGGAGACGCCACTGACAGGCGTTCCCCTCTGCCAAAAAAAAGTGTCGGTCAACGCGCACACCTGTTAAATACAACTAGTTTTATTAAGTTCACGGAGTCCTTGGATTGGTGAATGTATTTGTGTGCATCTAGTTCAAGCTAGCGTTTAATTGTTTTGTCAAAAAATGCGTTTGTTTTAACATTATTTGTGTTTGTTTCCTCGTCCCCCCCGCAGAAATTGGCAGACTTTTTTGCAAAGGAACTAGTGCGCGTGACCTCTCCTGTTGGTTTAATACTCAAAGAAATGTAAGTATATATTGTTAGCTGCAACTTCGGACCAGGAGGCGCGTTGTATAGGCAGAGAGAGTGAGTGCACTCTCTCTGCCTATACAACGCGTTACAGAAAAAGCGCAATTCCTCATACACCCCAATTAGTATATTAATATAAAAAAAATATGATGCAATCGAACTTTAGTTATGTCTAACCAATTTTCTTAAATATCGATTATTAATAGAACGATTTCCATAGAAAGCACTACATTCAGCTACGATAATTATTTTTTTGACAAATTTAACACATTTTAAAAATAGCTGAAATCGAATAAGTAATCGATACTGAACAAACTAATTTCAGGAATTGCGCTTATTCTGTTACATGTTGTTATTATTATAAATGCGAATGTTTGTATGGTTGTATGTTTGTTCCTCTTTCACGCAAAAACTGCTGAACGGATTTTAATGAAACTTTACAGTTATATAGATTATACATCAGAATAACACATAGGCTATATTTTATCCCCGTATTCCGACGGGAACGGGAACTACGCGGGTGAAACCGCGGGGCGCTGCTAGTCCTACTAATATTATAAATGCGAAAGTTTGTATGGATGGATGTCTGGACGTATGGATGTCTGGATGTCTGGATGGATGTTTGTTCCTCTTTCACGCAAAAACTACTGTACGGATTTTGATAAAACTTTACAGTTATGTAGCTTATACATCAGAATAACACACAGGCTATATTTTATCCCCGTATTCCCACGGGAACGGGAACTACGCGGGTGAAACCGCGGGGAGCTGCTAGTGTTGTATAAGCTGAGGAGCACCAGTGCCCGGCCTCTTTTTCGATCCGGAAGCGTGCGCTCAACATTGGTCTAGGACAGCGTTATTATCGTTATTTTTGTAAATTAGCCATTATCTTATTTTAGTCATTTTTCTTTGTAAATATTTGTAATTAAAACTATTTCGTGTGTGGAGTGTTATTTTAAAAAAAATAAATTATTGTCACATTTCTAAGAATATAATTATTATATATATTTTGCCTAGAATAATCAAATGTTTGTTTCGTCACTTTCGACGTTTGTTTACAGTATTGAACAACATAATTCCACTGAACTGTCAATTCAATCGAAGCCATTTTGACAGCGCTTGGTGTGGATTGACAGTAATTGCGGCCGCCGAGCCAGGGGATTAATCGGCAAATAACTATTAATCGGCGCACCTGAAGGGTTGGACGTAGTTTGTACTTTACAAGAACTAATAAAAGTTATATGTTCAAGAAGTACAAAGTACATTATTAAATGGTACTTATTGTGTGAGTATTTAACATAACTAGTCTGTGACATACTCGTACAGACTAATCTTCCTCATAAGAAATTGTAAATTTTTAATACGGCAAGATTCCTTTTTTTTTTATCAAAACAAGGAAAACAATATAAAAAACCCCAGCCAAGTGTGAGTCGGACTCGCGCACGAAGGGTTCCGTACCATTATCTGTTAAAACGGCAAAAAAATCTTGTATGATATGGGAGTCCCCTTAATATTTATTAGTAACAAAGAGATTTAAATATAATAGGGCATAGAGGGGGCATTGGGAATATTTTCATACAAAACTTTGAAGCCTAAGCGTCATGTCCTTGTCATGTCAGTTAGTATGAACGCGAGCTGTCATTCGGTCGAAATTGTACTAGACTTATTCCATTTGGAATAACTTTTGACTTCAAATTTTCCTGGCTTTGTCGCCTCTATGCCCTATTATATTTTAAATCTCTTTGATTAGTATGTATTTGTTGATAAAGCGGCAAGAAATACCTAATTCGTCTGTGAAAATTTCAACTGTCTAACTATCACGGTTCATGAGATACAGCCTGGTGACAGACGGACGGACAGTATAGTTTTAGTAATAGGATCCCGTTTTACCCTTTGGGTACGTAACCTTAAAAAACACTGTCAGATTCTGCACCGTGGTACTAAGAACGTTCACTCGCTCAGCGCAGCACCCAACAATATTCAATCAAAATATTTTCTCAACTCGAGCGAGCCAAAACAAACCTTACTGACATTAAATGAAAACCCACCTGCGGGTTTCCCACAAAATATTATCACAACTGGAAGCAAGCCGAGCAATGCGCCAAAGTGTTCAGAGTAGTGATGAGAGATGTGTAGTGTGCGACACATTCGTCTAATCTTTCGCTACACTTTCGCTACTAGATTTTTGACGTGATAACGTCTTATAAATTGATGAAGCCGGCGGCATTCCCGAAAAAGTGTGACGTATGCGTCGTTCCAGTGCAAGCGAGAGCGCGCAACGAACGACAAAGAGGCACAATCCGCAACGAGCGACAAAGAGGCACAATCCATTCCATCAGTATTTTCTTATGACGTTGTCACGTTCAACTATCGTCAGTAAACCGACTTTACAGACAACCGATTTTTTTTTGGAAATTATAAGTCATGACCATGGATACGACATGGATTTCATGAACTTATATATCAGCCCTGCATAGCACTGCTACAGGGTTCGTGTACAAAAATATAGTGTCTTCAACACTTTTTTCATAGTTTCAGTTTATTCCCGTCCCCATGGTAATTTCTAAAAATCTCTACATAATGGTTGCGATGATTCTTTTTTTATTTGAAAGCTGGTGCTTCCCGTGTGGTCCCATTTCAATTTGGTCCAGTTCTGACAATGGCCTCCTTGAGGAAACCATATAAGTTGAAGTAGAACATGTATTAGATGGTCTATTGTTGCTGTATGTCTATCAATGAAACTGTAGGTTACAGTATCGTTTCTCTGTCCGGCCGTCTCGACTCCTCGATTCATTCCGCTCGGTTCCCAACACTAGTTCGGCTTGATTGGTTCGGTTTTAATCAAACTTTTGCTTCCCGCAGCGGTGTGGCTGACAGGTCGATTACGCGGCCCGATTGTGTTTAACATACTCGATTATGAGTAAAAACTGTGTCGCGTGCGAGTGGCAGCTTGACGGCTCTGATTTGTGGCATTGTGAGATTTGCGAGATTTTTAATGGTTGAAGGCAAAGAGATTAAAATATAATAGGACATAGAGGGGGTATTGGGAATATTTTCATACAAAACTTTGCAGCATGTTTGAAGCTCAAGCGTCATGTCAGTTAGTATGAACGTGAGCTGTCATTCGGTCGAAATTGTACTAGACTTATTCCACTTGGAATAACTTTTGGCTTCAAATTTTCCTCGCTTTGTCCCCTCTATGCCCTATTATATTTTAATCTCTTTGGTTGAAGGGAAGTGCGTGGACTGTAACACTTTAATTTGGTTGGGAATAGCGGTTTAATAGACTTTTTACAATATTTATTTAGCAGTATAACACACGACACCTCGATGTCGAGAGCAAGAAGTAATGACAAAACGCTACCATAGACTATAAATTCTATTATCTAATAGTGCTGACAAAAGATCGTCAACGATCTAATCAGCGTTGGGCATAATTCACAACAATGGTGTTTTTTAGAGTTCCGCGGCCAAAGTGTGTCAATGGGACGTTAATAAGGCTCTTCTGTCTGTCCATCGGTCTGTCATATCGTAGGGATTTATCTTTTGAACTCTAATATATACTTAAAATTTTCACTAAGTAAGTATGTGGCCGCAATACTAAAATTAAAAACAAAACAATTTAAACGTGAAACCGCGCCGAACAGCTAGTAAAGTTAAATTAGCGGTTCTGCGCTGTTTCAACCGCGTAGTTCCCGTGGGAATACATGGATAAAATATAGCCTATGTTACTCAGAGATATTGTAACTTTCAATTGAAGTAAGAATTTTTGAAATTGGTTCAGTAGTTTTTCAGTTAATTCGGTACAAAAATACAAATCTTTCCTCTTGATAGTGTAGATTTAGATTGAATTATACCAAGAAAGAAAGAGAAAGTGGATAATTTTTTGGCTTAATTAATGTACAGGCGTAGTAGAACACTAGAATGCTATCAAAAACTGTGTTTATCTATGTATTACATTAATAAAACTGTAACGGGGCCGTGTTTGTACATGGAATGTTTTTTGAAAATTTTATCAGTAGTATAAATAGTTGTCGATGTAGAAGCCAAAACACAAATTTTTTTTAAATTTTTGTCTGTCTGTCTGTCTGTCTGTCTGTATGGTTGTGCACGCATCACGGAAAAACTACTGGACGAATTTTGATGAAATTTGGTATGGATGTAACTGAGTACCCGGGTCAACATCTAGGGTACTTTTCATTCCAGAAAAATATCTCATTCCTACAGGAAACTTAAAAAAACTGGGTAAATAGAGAAATACGTACTACTCCGAAACGCTAACACCTTGAAACTTGAAATATGGTATGTAGGTGTCCTACGGAAACGGGAATAAACAGGATCTGCGCGGGCAACGCCGCTGAGCGCCGGCTAATAAAAATATTGTATGTAGGTGTCTTATTTGTCGTAGGCAACCACTATGAAGGGATTTTCGGAAATTCCCACGGGAACGTGAATAAACTGCGGGCAACGCCGCTGGGCACCCGCTAGTCATGAATAAATCCTATTAATATTATAAGCGCCAAAGTTTGTATAGATAGACGTATGGATGTTTGTTCCTCTTTCACGCAAAAACTACAGAACGGATTTTGATTAAACTTTACAATTATATAGCATATACATCAGAATAACACATAGGCTCCGTATTCCCACGGGAACGGGAACTACGCTGGAGGAACTGCGCAGAACCGATAGTAAATAAATTAAGCAAAAGCAGAGTGATTTTAACCTCCGCCCGCGTACCCGCATCTCTTGCCCCGCATGCCTTCTATCTTTGGCGACATTGCTTTCCAACTAATTTAGTAGCATATGGGTAATCTGTGTTCGTTGTTCGATGGCATAATGTTACTAGACGATTCAGTGACGTCACTTATTGAAGTAGCAATCTATCGCGATAACGTGCATCGCAAATTAGTACAGCCGAGATCACATGAAGATTTATACTTGTAGAGTCTGAACTCTAAGGCGATTGTAATAAGAACGTTAAAAAGTCCAATGTATCAAGCTCCAAGTGTTCTTGACTGTACCTACTCCCTTGTACAGAAAAGTAATTGTTTTCAGGAACGGAATATCATACATACATACATACATATGCTCACGCCTTTTTCCCGAAGGGGTAGGCAGAGACAACAGCCCGCCACCTGCTACGATCCTGGCATACCTCACGTGCCTCATCCACATCCATCAATCGGTTCATACAAGCTAGTCGGTTTCGGGTACTCTTTATCTGGCTTTTTTCAATACATCGCCGATCTGATCGATGTAAGTACGGAATATCAGTGTCGAAAAAATACATATAACCCGTCAGCCTTTAAGGCTCGAGTGAACCGGCACCTTCTGGGCAAGCTCGTCCAATCGTAGGCCGTATTTGCCTTCGGGGTAGTCTGTGGTCAAGAGTAAAAAAAATAAGCCTATCATTAATAAAAAAAACATATTTTTTTTTATATCATTAACCTACATGTCAGTGACCTTACTGCTTTGGGATGTAGCATCAACTTTTAATTTCACGATGATGAATAAAAGCTTGAAAAATAATAATACATATAAATATTGATATCGAATTTGTATTTTATTATGGAATTGTGTTAAGAATCACCAGCACAACTAAACCACTGCAATGCACTGTTTCGTTTTCGGACGTGTTTCCCTAATCTATTTCTCGATTCCCTGAAGTTCGTGCGCTATGTACCTACATACCATTGTCATGAAGTTAGGAACAATCCAGACTCCAAAGATCACTCGGTCCCAAGCTTGGCTTCTGCTTCTGACAGGTCCATTACTGGCCCGCACCGCACGCCCCCGCACGAGTGTTAATCGCAAATTAAAAATAATTTAAATTTTCAAATTCAGAATTGGAATCCAACTGTTTTAAGAAAGGAAATCTGATGCATTTGTTAAAACTTGTGTTATCCGTTTCCTTACCTTACCTGACATTGGCATAATGCAAAACGCCGTGCCAAAAAAAAAACTATGACTAAAGTTGAAACATGTGTGACTGTAGTTTCAAATAAACGGTTTATCTATAGAAAGATTTGTATTTTTATATGTTTGTAGCGAATAAACTCAAAAACTACTAGACTGATTTTAAAAATGGAACCAACTGGAAAGCTTACTTTTTTAGAAGTAACAGAATATAATTTATCCCCGTATTCCCACGGGAACGGGACTCGCGCGGGTGAAATCACGCTTAACAGCTAGTATATCTACATCCTTATGTCTTATTCTCTACTAATGTTTTTAAAGGAGCAGTGATAGTCTTGTGGTTGGTGGCCCTCTCTATCGCTTGTTCCGCGCTCTCGCTTGCACGCTCGGCTGAGGCGGAACGTGACAATTTTTCGTGCGTGCGGCCATGGTTCATCGATTTATAAGACACTAGCTTTTATCCGCGGCTTCGCTCGCACACGTTTATTTCACCCCCTTAGGGGTTGAATTTTGAAAAATACTTTCCTAGTCGATGCCTACACTGTATAAGCTATCTATGTACAAAATTTCAAGTCTCTATAGACCCAGCTGTTTACTGTACGTTATCATATATCACCAATCAGTCAGTTTATCATTTTATATGATTTGATAGCTGATGGTCCAACATGCAATTCGTCCACATAATATATAGATTATCACTTCAAAATCATACGTGACGAATTGATAACTTCGATCGATTCAAAACAAACAAAATCGCATCGCGCACGTAGATTCTGACGTACCACCCTGGAAAGGAATCAATTTGATCCTCAAATAAATAAGTGCTCACCGGGGCTGTGGTTGACAGCCTCTGTAAGGGATTGCCGGAGCAGATGTTGCCTCCCCTCCCCCGGGGAGGACCGGGTGAAAAGGATTACAATTATCGATGTTTTGGAAACGGTTGCTATTAAATCCCGTTTTTTGGACGATTTTTCGTCAACTATTCGTGTTATTGGGTTTTGAACATGTTATACTAATCAATAATTAATTTTTAAATAAGTAATTTTTGTTAAACAACTTATTAAATGTCAAAAATAAAAAGTAATTATTTAAACTAACTACTTATATCTAGATTGCGCCGTATATTATGTCAGTGGTATCATTAATATGAAACGCAGTTTAAAATCATTGTAAGAAGAGAGCACTATTACTGCCAACAAACTATTTAATACAGTTTGGCAGATAGTTCAAGGTTAATAACTGTACAAATTATGGTGAATAAATGCCTTATTATTATAATATTATTAAAAGCAGCGCCCTGCGTCTTCACCCGCGTATAGTTCTCGTTCCCATGGGAATACAACACAGTCCAATGTGTCAAGCACCGCGTGCTCTTGATTGTACATTATTTTTAAGGTCACAAGTACGTTATAAGATACAATAGGTGCGATATTGAAATTGGTAAAATAAGAGACCTTTTACAAGCAAATCACTACATAGTATAAAACAATGTCGCTTTCTCTGTCCCTATATCCCTATGACCCTATTTCCCTATGTATGATTTTGATGGGGTTTTTTTTAATAGATAGAGTGATTCAAGAGGAAGGTTTTAGTGTTAGCATTGCACCGGTGCGAAGCCGGGGCGGGTCGCTAGTGTGTTATAAAATAACTATGATCTCGTGCATTTTAGTTTAAATTTATTAATTTGTTCGTCCGATACTGTCGTTGTCTGACCCGTTGTGTGGCCGAAGCTTAAGTAACACAAACTTCCGTAAGCAATTATTGTAAGTATTTCATAAAATAACAACAAATATTAATATTATTAAACTATACGAGAATATTTTTAGTCGTACCAATTTCACAAACAGAATGTCTCAAACCTAATCCCGGCAGCAATTCGAACAAATAGCTCGAGTTTTTACTTACAGTAAAGTAAAATCAATTGTAAACTTTATAAAAGCCGTCGCCGACAGATGTTCCGACCTCATTTGCTTAGCCGACTGCTGGAAGTGGAGTTATGCTTCTAATTCCAGCAAAAGTCAGACAGAAAGAGAAATACAAAAAAAACTACTAAGTAAAAAACGTACATTCATCCGTTTCCGTTGCCGTGGGAATAAAGGAATAACTCAGGTATATTCCAGCTTTACATTGGTAAAAGAATTTTTTAAATCGGTCCAGTACTTTTTGAGTTTATTCGTAACAAACATACAAAAACACAAATCTTTCCTCTTTATAATTTTAGTAGAGATGGGTAGGCAAAGATATACCATTTCTGCAAATACCCACATTTCACCAATGTATTCTTTGGACATAAGGTGGTGGATCCATCGAACCTGGGTGCTGTTACACATGTCATGTCTCAAAGCCAATTCTGGTTTTTCCGGCATTTCTCGTTATGTTTTCCTTTACCGTCGAGTTAGTGGCAATCAAAGAGATTAAATTTTAATCTCTTTGGTGACAATTCTGTAACACTAGGCTGTGCGTTGATATATCACCAATCAGTCGGTCAGTTTATCATTACATAATATATCCAAATAAGTTTTTCGAAAACTTATTGGTACAAGCGCCAGGATTCTAACTTAAGTCTCATGTATAACTAGTAGTACTCAAATCCATCATTGATCTTTCTTATTATAGCTTTACACGTGATCGTCATACCATGGTCAAATCCCTTTACCAACCACGGCTAATATTGCTTAACCTGTACTTCATGAATCTCAGGGCTCAGTTTATTTTCAAGCGTCCATCATTCCAAAAACAAGCGTGCGCCGCCATTTTGAAATTAAGCGTAAAAATTCGCATTAGCTCGCGCTAAACGCTGTTATATTATACGATTTCCTAAATGAAAATCCATATAACACGGCAGTCGGTGGCACATGCTGGCATGCGAGGATACAAAGCCTCTGGAAGCGACACGGATGGAACTTTTGAGCGCAGTTGAAAGTGCTTTGTGAAAGCTGTACCTATAAATTTAGATTCCGAAACTACTTCGAGATATTACGTTTCAAAACTTTATTTTTATGTATGAAATCGAGCATTATTTTAAGTGACTGAAAAAAGGAGAGTTTATCATTTCGATACGTATGTTTTTTTGACGTGATACCATCTTATAAATCGATGAATGTAAGCTGCACGCACAATAAAGCATGACTCATTGTCACGTTCCGCCTGAGCCGAGCGTGTAAGCGAGAGCACGGAACAAGCGATAGAGAGGCACGATCGGCTAGTATCGAATGTTTTCTTATGACGTTATCACGTTAAATTATGACGATAATATTATAAGTATAAAAAAACATCGGATTACGGACGCGTAATCCGAAGTTTTTTTATACTTATAATGTTATAAGACTCTCAGTCAAAACTATTTCCCGGTCCAAATTTTACCGCAAAAATCAGTCAGAACTAATCTTTAACTAAAGTGGTTAACATAAAGTTTAAAAACAGTCAGTTTTTGTAAAATTCGATCAATTTAGGTTAGACCACATTTGTACACAACGACGCGTCCTGGAACAAAACTGTCATTTTTTACTTTTGGCTAACCATTTTAGTCAAAAGCACTTTCGAGTCTTTATTGTTGCTCAAAAACTAAACGATTACGTCCCATGTAGGATCGGTCAATGCCCAGCAGTGGGCTACATGGCTAGCCACTTCCAGTAATGTTTGTGTGTCATTCATTAAAATTTTCCGAAGCCGCCGTCGGCCGCACCTGGCGCGCCGGCTGCGACATCGCACAATACCCGCGATGCATTTCGGTTTTATATCCAACTTGGTGGCTGTTATGTAATGCTATTTATTTATTTTTTACTAGCTGAGCCACGCGGTTTCACGTACGTAGTTTCCCGATAGAAATTAAATATAGCCTATGGTACTCCCTCATAATGTAGCTTTCTATAGGTGAATATTTTTTAAAATCAGTTTCGTGGTTTAGGCCTAAGCTGTTCCCGTGGGGAAATTATAGTCTATGGAGGAGCGGAGGTGGAATGCTCCTCCATCGTGAAAAGGGAAGATCTTCCGCCAGGCGAGGTGATCGTGCCTGGGGACCGCGGTGCAACGGTTGATGTTGGACAGTTGTATTTATACAAACTCATTAGAAAACTCCGATAGCGCGGTTTAGAACTCGGCCGTCTATTGGCGCGTTCTATGTAACTCGGCCTTCTATTGGCGCGTCCTATGTAGTGTCGCTACAAGTCTATATTACTCCGTAAGTAAGTCAGTAAGCTTTCCATCTGAAAAATTATTACCTATCGATGTACTCGTAGATACCAAAACACAAATTTTTGATATTTTTTCTGTCTGTCTATGCACGCATCACGCAAAAACTACTGGACGGATTTTGATGATATTTGGTGTGGTGATAACTGAATAACTGGGTCAACTTTTAGGAACTATTTACTACAGAGAAATATCTCACTACCAAGGGTAAATGTAAAAGCTGGCCGGGCCTGACTAGGTCAGCATCCAGTTTTAGTGTTTAGTTTCTACCTCTAAACACGGTTAATGAAAAACTGGTTAAAAAGAGACAAACTTACTACTCCGGAATAATAACACCTAGAAACTTGAAATATGGTATGTAGGTGTCTCATATACCGTAGGCTATGGTCGTAGGCAACCGCTATAAAGGGATTTTTAGAAATTCCCACGGGAACGGGAATAAACTGGATCCACGTGAGCAACGCCGCTGGGCACCTGCTAGTTTTACATAAAATCATCAAATCTAAAAGTATTCTAGTTACAAATGTCTTGTAATTGCTGAGAAAGATTCCCCTGACGTAAATTTTATATATAAAATATAATCTCACGCCTTTTTTATCCCCGAGGGGGTAGGCAGAGGTATTCCATTACTGGATATACCCACATTTCACGAGATACATTGGACCCCTAAACGTGATAGGTGGTGAGCCCATCGCCGGACCGGGTCTGTTTACACATGTCTCAGAATTAATTCTGACACCTGCGGGTTTCCTCACGATGTTTTCCTTCACCGTCGAGCTAGTGATAAATATGTACGTAAGTTTTTGAAAAACTCATTGGTACATGCCAGGAAAATTTGGTAAAATGAAAAAATAAAATGAAAGGTAAATTTTCAAATCGTCTTAATCTATTCTTAGGGTCAAAATCGAACTGGTATGGTGCCACAAAAGCGGCAATTAGTCGGTATTCCAATAAGCTGTGAACAGGCTGCAGCCGTCGGCCGCACGTGCGCTTGACGACCGCCCCGCCCCCGCCCCGCACCCGCCACGCTGCCGGAACGCGTAGACGGTTCATTCGATCCACAGTCGATTCTGGGTGATTAAAGTCGGTTTCAAGACCTACTGAGCGGTGTATTGGATACTATAAGTCAGAGATTTATTTACCATTAGAACATCTTTAGAATTAATTTAGGTGACGTCACAATTGTGTAGGTGTCCTGGCAAGTTTCCATATTTTGAAACCTAATACTTATTTATTTTCATATATTGTAACTTGAGGAAACCCGCAGGTCTCAGAATTAATTCTGAGACATGTGTAAACAGACCCGGTCCGGCGATGGGCTCACCACCTATCACGTTTAGGGGTCCAATATATCTCGTGAAATGTGGGTATATCCAGTAATGGAATACCTCTGCCTACCCCCTCGGGGATGAAAGGCGTGAGATTATGTATGTATGTATTGTAACTTCATGTAGTAACTAGGACATGAGTTTTTCAAAAACTTCGTACACATTTCTCAGTAGCTCGGCGTTGACGAAACATCATGAGGTAACTCGAAGGTCCCAGAATTGATTCTGAGGCCTGTGTAACAACACCCCGGACGTATAACGGCCCCCGGTCCGGTGATGGGCTATCACGTTTAGGGGTCCAAAGGATATACCTACTGGTAAAACGTGGGCATTTCTGTAGGTATATTTAGGTATATTTATTTATACTTCTTCTCTTCTTTTTTACTTCAATTCTATTAGCAATTCTTTGTTTTACAAAACGCCTAAGGCAAAATGTTGATGCGTACAACCGCAGTTATTTAAGCCGTGCGTTCCCAAAATTCTCAATTGAGAAAAGACCGGCCAAGTGCGAGTCGGACGAAAACACAAAAGCTTCATCTTTTTTTTATTATTTATTCTGTGTAATTTTTTTTTAATATTACGTTTCATGAGATACAGCCTACTGACATACAGATGGACGGACATCGGACGCTTAATAATGGAGGACCGTTGGCACCCTTTGGGTAAGGAACTGTAAAAAACATGGAACTATGAGAATACCCTTTAATATTTCTTTTTGATTGCTGTAACCTCGATTGTAATACAATAATAAATAATCTCACGCCTTTTATTCCAGAGGAGGTAGGCAGAGGTAATCCATTTCTGGAAATACCCAGATTTCACCAGAATATTTGACCCCTAAACGTAATAGGTGGTTAGTCCATCGCCGGACCGGGTCTGTTACACATGCCTCAGAATTAATTCTGAGATCTGCGGGTTTCCTCACGATGTTTTCCTTCACCTTCGACCTAGTGATGAATATGTGTAAGTTTTTAAAAACTCATTGGTACATTACATTCCAGGATTTGCACCCGATCCTCACTGATTATCACCATGAGAAGCGGGCACTTTAACCGTAAGGCTATCTGCTCTATTATAATAAAAACAATGTCTATTATGGGTGCAAGAAACACAGTCTTGTGACAGAAAGACAAGCAGGCAGCAGAGTCTAATAGGTTCCATGTAGCAGCCTTTTAAACCCTAAAAAGACCCTAAATTTATCCGAAGCCCTGAGACACCCACCCCATTTCAATTAGGCGGCCAGGTGGTATTTCCCACTGCATACTAATACATCTTGGTGGGGTGGTTTTATGTGCTCTAGATTGTTCCTAGTGCTTGCAGATATACTAAACCTAGATCTTGTACTTGCTCATAAATGATATAATATTTAGGTGAATACGATACGAGAGTTATGGCGTCGTTGGAAGTAAGCTCGTCTTCCATGCGAGGGAGCTGAGTTCGATTTATCAGTTATCACACACCAGTGACTTTTAAAAACGTATGTTCATCACTAGCTGAGTTCCGTTCCCGTGGGAAAGTTTTTAAGTAAGTTTTTCATTGGTGAAACAATTTTTCTTTTACCAATTGAAAACGAAATTCGAATTCGAAATTGGTCTAGTATTTTCGGAGCGCATTCAATACAAAAAAAAAACAAATCTTTTCTCGTTATAATATAACTAGCTGTTCCGCACGGTTTCCCCCGCGTAGTTCCCATTCCCATGGGAATAAGGTAATAAAAAAATATATTTTGTTATTTTTTATTTTTTTTTATTTTATTTATCTTTGGAAGACTAGGTAACAGTCTTATAAATTACAGTAAATATCAAATGTAATATATAAAATAGGCTAATTACAAGCTGCGTTACTCAGGGATATTGCAGATTTCCATTGGGGAAATAATTTTTAAAATCGGTTATGTGGTTTGGGCACTGTTCCACTATGGTTCCTCTTTGGAGATCATTTTTATCTGTAAATATGGCAAAATTACATGTTCTCTTCAAAAAAATTTAAAAAATGTATTGTCATAATTTGATGATCTCCAAAAACTATTAAACAATCATTTCGCTTCTTTTGGCGGGATACCATTTATGTAAAAGCCCTTAAGAATTTCAAAGTTAGTCAAAAAAAAAAACTCAAACTCGTTTATTGCAAGTCACAGTATTACAAGATGTTTAACAAAAGATATGGTACAATGTGACGCCCCGTTGGAGCGCAGCAACTTTAGAGAGAGCGCTAATTTTATACATATAAATAAAAACAAAATTATCATTTTAAACAAAACGAACTAATAAGAAGACACAAATAACATTACAAAATAAAAAACTTTAAAACAAAATCCTATAGCACCAACCAAGTCGTCTTATAATATCCTAAAAATGGACAAACATTCAAATTAAAAACGAAATTGAAATTACAACATTTGCTAAAACGTAGCACTGGCGTAGAGGTTTGTAGCACCGGTGGCGGCTACGCAAAAAATATATGCGATGCTATCTTATACATCTTGTTTTTTCTTTCTCTATCTATATACTAATACTAGTGGCCCGGGCAGACGTCGTTCTGCCACCGTATAAACCATCCCTGGACCCACTCTAACCCACACAAAAAGTTTCATCAAAATCTGTCCAGCCGTTCTGGAGTTTTAATCAGACTAACGAACATCAATTCATTTTTATTTATATAGATTATAAATTCAAAAGGTTTGTATTTTTGTATGTTTGTTACGAATAAATTCAAAAACTACTGCTCAGTTTTCAAATTTCATTCCCGTTTTCCAACGAGAACAGGATATAAGCGAGTGAATATAAAAGAAGAAACTAACTGACTGATCAATCAACGCACAGCTTAAACCACTGGGTACAGGAGCATGCAATTTTGCTCAAAGTTTCCTTAAATGGTATAAGTGTGAGCATCTAGAAGTGATTTTGGAATTTCCAATGGGAATGGGAATAAATAGAATCCGGACAGTATGAGTATAAATGGAGAGACGGAGATTTACGAGTGTACATGCTTCTGTCCGTAGGAAATAATACTAAATAGTCCTTAAATCCAATATTGTCGTGATGAAAAAGGGCTCAGTGAATTATCCCTTTGCACCTTTTTTTTCACCTATCTGAGAACCCCTTTCCCATATAATCTTTTTACAAATTTTCATCTACTTTATCCTACTAATATTATAAACGCGAAAGTTTAATGGATGTATGTATGGATGTTCCAAATAGTCTCTAGTCTAACTCTGACCACTTCTTGATGGAGCGCCCCTACCCCACCTGCCCCACTGCGCCCCAGGGCACAGCTGTTCCCGCATTAATATAGAAAAGATCGCGACGCACCAGATGCCACAGCGATTTCAATTTGTGGAATAATCGATATTTTTTGCTGTAACTCCGGCAAGTTTGATTTGATTTCTGTTTAAGGGCGGATGGGTCCAAACTTTTAGTACAAGAGAGACCAACATTTCAGGCTATCAGTCATAATTATTATTGTAAATCATAAAATTACTATTAAGACACGAGATTTAATAACATTAAATAATTTTATGAAACCTAAGACATAAAAAACACATTTAAACTCGAACGGGTGGACAGATTTTTTTAAACTATAAAAAACTAAATCAAACACGGTTCAGTCGTTTGGCAGCTACGAGCGAATAGACAGACATACAGATACACAGAAACACACGTCAAAAATAACACCCCTCTGTTTTTCGTCGGGGGTTCAAAAGAGCTGCCCTTGAGTTTCTTGCGGGCTCTTCTCCAGCACCAGCAACTCGTCGGTGGAGATGGGCCTCTGTTTACATTTAGCCAATCTTCATGGACGAGTTTAGAGTGCCTTGTTGTCCCTATTGACGTTTCTAAGTGTACCTTTAGTACCTACAGAAATTAAAAGATTTTTGACTTTTGATTGTAATCTAAATGTAACTGCAACTTAGTTTTACTGGATACTAATTTTTAGGAAACTGCTGGGTCTTCAAGCATGGTATTTTGCAGAAAGGTTACTTATATAACGTAAGTGAGCAATAAGAAATGATTTTTGGAAAGAAAAAAGAAACGATTCTTGGTTTTTTTTTTAAGAAAATGACCGGACAAGTGCGAGTCGGACTCGCGCACGAAGGGTTCCGTACTATTATCTATAAAACGGCAAAAACACACGTTTTTTGTATGGGAGCCCTCTTAAATATTTACTTAATTCTGCTTTTGAGTGTTCTATGTTATTAGCGGCAACAGAAATACATCATCTGTGACAATTTCAACTGTCAATTTAATCTATCACGGGTCATGAGATACAGCCTACAGACGGACGGACAGTGGAGTCTTAGTAATAGGGTCCCGTTTCACCCTTTGGGTACGGAACCCTAAGAACGGATTTAGCGCGAGCAATGCCGTTTGTGTTTCGGAAGATACGTTAAATTGTTGGTCACGGTTTTGTTGTGTTTACGCACAATGGAAGTCGTTAAGCCATGTCAGGTACCCTTGGGTGGCTTGAAAAATTCTGACTGTTAAGTGGCCACTAGCTTAACACCATCTCCCAATCCGCGGTGGGCTCGCGTGGGAGATTATAGCCCATACTTCCTCATGTGTGAGGAAAGACCCTTAGCTCAGCAGTGGGCTGTTACGGGTTGATGATGATGATGATGCCGCTTGTCACCTGCTACTTTTAATTTATTTATAACTTCATGTACCAAGAAAATGTACATAATTATAGGCATTATCTACTAGTTCTACTGTAACAGGACAAATACAAAATACGAGTAATTATCTACACAAATAATTTCAGATGTAAAACGCAGCCAAGTCCCGCACCATAACTCCAGCTCAGCAAACCTCAGATTTAATTCACGTAATGCCTAAAATCCGCGCGATGACATCCGTTCGTACACAGGTCTGTTTGGACAGTCCGCTGGGACGGCAGCTGCGTCGCCAGATTTACGAGTATAGTCTGTTTGTTTGCTGCTTTTTATGTACGTATGCTGGTTTGAGGATTAGTTGATAGTGCGACCTGGGATATTTAATTGTTATTTTCCTTTTAAAATCAGTAATGGCTTTGATAATCGTATCTAGAGGAGCTAGTTCCTCTTTGAGCGATCTTTTTAATCTGTAAATATTGGATATAAAACATTCCCCTCCTTCTGAGGCAGTTGGGTAAAAATTTATTTTTTTTGATAATAGCTTTTATATCCTTAAAAGCAATTAATTTCATTTATTCCAGATCAATTACAATTGTATGGGAAATAGAGTTTACAAAATAAATAAATAATCAAATGTAACAATTAATAACAATAATTCAATTAAAGCTATTCAATCATAAAAATTACAATTGAAATGGGGTTGTGTTAGTGCTGTTTTTTTTTGGTTATAAATCTAGATAAATAAGATCTCAGATTTTGTACTAAAAGCTGAATAATTACATATTTTTTCAGAAAACTTGGCAATCCTTTAACAAATGCATTTTTGGTGGCATTAATTTTGTGATCGCCATACTAAATACTCGTCGAACATTTTCATATATCATCACGCTATAACTAAAAGCAGGTGGACAACAGTGTAACGACCCTGAGACCTGTAACCTGTAAAATCTGTAACTTCTACCGCCCACATTGAAATAGTAGCGTAATGATAATGACTTTCAGTATTATGTAATCAATTTATCTCCGTGTCTGCCGGACACGATATAGCGCACGTGGCGACCATATGGCTCGCCCGCTGTTTACGCTGCACGCTGGGCTATTTACGTGCCCCGGGAAGCAGTGTGGGGAGCCGAGCGGCTGGCCGCAAGTTTGGTTCCGCTCTGGACTTTCTGGCGAACGTACAGTCAACAAAGTTGTTAGTGTTACATGACCAGAAACTAAGATTCAGTTTTCTTTTAAAGCCTTAAATGTATTTATAGTTTTTTTTTGTAAATTATAGGGATCAAAGATACCTTTTGAAATAAACAATAATGAATAAGATGTGGTTATGACTACCCCAGAAAAATGAGTTCTTAGTTACTGGCCATGTAACCCTAACAACTTTGTTGACTGTACATACTTATGTGACCGGAGTTTGATAAAATTTTGAATGATTGTTTTTTGTAAAATTATATTTATGTTGTTTGTGTGGTCCAGTTACCTTTTCAATAGAAATGGGTTATTTTATAAAAACAAAATTCATATTAATTCAGAACTTAAACTTGATGTAGGAAACCGAAAAACAAAAACCCTGAAAGCCAAAGAGATTAAAATATAATAGGACATAGAGGGGAATACCTCTGCCTACCCCCCCTTGGGGATGAAAGGCGTGAGTTTTTTTTTTATTTATTTATAGAGTGGACAAAGTGAGGAAAATCTGAAGCCAAAAATTATATACGGTCGTAAGTCTATACTGATTCGACCGAATGACAGCTCGCGTTCATACTAGCATGACGCTTGAGATTCTAAGTTTTTGTATGAAAATATTCCCAATGCCCCCTCTTTGCTCTATTATGTTTTAATCTCTTTTTGCTGAAAGCAAATGTATTGTTCAATATTTGTTTTTTGTTCAATAAGATGGTGTTATAATGCAACCATTCGCTTATAAGCACTTCCCCAGATTCTCGCCTCACTATAACTCCAAGCACAATTACATCAACCTTAGAAAAACACTTTCCAAACCATCCATTTTTCAACTCGCAACTCAAAATACAATTTATTCAACTAAACCCGTCTAAAATTGTAAAAACTGGAATCAAACTCACCCCCATCTCCCATTCCCCCACCCCTTTGCCCCCTCGTTAGCGCAGGTGCGCGAGGCAGGTGTTGCAGAACACAATTTCTACCTTCACACGCTATTGGGCGAGCAACTTTGTAGTTTATTGGTTTTTTTGGGGTTGCTTTTGCACGTGGGGCCTTGTAATTAAGTTTGGCAGTTTCGAGTGACGATTGGACTTGTTTCGGTAAATATTAAATTGCAAGCACTAGTAAGACATGAGACTGAAAAGAGCTGCCCTTGAGTTTCTTGCTGGTTCTCGGGGTAGGTACTGTATTTGGAACCAGCAACTCGTCGGCGGAGATGGGCTGCTGTTTACATTTAGCCAATCTTCATGGACGGGTTTATAGTGCCTTGTTATTAGACTTTTGACTTTTCTAAGTGTAATTTTCGATTAGGTACCTACAGAAATAAATATATAGATGGGTGCTCTGTCTCTCGCAGCTGATGTGTAATAAGAATGAAATAGAGGCGCAATTCTGACAAAAAAAATCACTGCTGCGATAATTCAGTTGTATTATTAACGCTACTAACTAACCTTTACTATAATCTTTATCTTTGCAGTATTAAATTATCAAATCAGTTCTTTGTAGAATTAGGCATTCATAGAATTGGTCATTTATATGAGTAGAATCAGTCTTTGTCGACTAAACCATTTATTTCTGTATGTAAAAAAAAACACTTAAACGTCAAAAAAGTAAAATAAAGTCCAATATCAAGGCACTCTAAACTCGTCTGTGAAGATTGGCTAAATGTAAACAAAAACAGAAGCCCATTTCTACCGACGATTTGCTGGTTCCAAATGCAGTAGGTACCTACCCCAAGAAGAACCGTCATTAGTCTAATATCTAACAAGGTAGGTACCTTGTACTCTAAATTTATGCAAATACCTAGTCATGAAATTGAAACTGCATTGTATGACAGAAGCAAGCCTCTTTTGCACAGTGATATTACCAATATATTAAGCGATTTCATTTGCAGTAGCAAATTTTTATTTATTTAAGTACTTAACGCCCTCTGTGTTCCTAAAGGGTGAAACTTTCTCTAATAAGGATAAAGTGGAATAAAGACAAATATTACAGGGGACTAGTAGACCACCATTCTTTCGCATTATCTAAGCTCTTAAAACAAGTAGAAACTAAATCAATAACATTACAAAGTATGAACTCACCGAGTAACCTGGCGATCACTCGTCTGTTCGCGGGTGTTCAGTGTTCAGCGTGAACACTGAACAGAAACAGACGTGCCGGCCGTAATGGTCCGGGGCCGCGGGCAAGGTCGTGGCATAGAGGCGCCCCGATACGCGTGCCTCTGGTTTGTACAGTCAACAAAGTTGTTAGGGTTACATGGCCAGTAACTAAGAACTATTTTTTTTGGTGTAGTCATGAATAAATCTTATTGATTAATGTTTATTTCAAACTAGCGACCCGCCCCGGCTTCGCACGGGTGCAATGCTAATACTAAAATCTTCCTCTTGAATCACTATCTGTTAAAAAAACCGCATCAAAATCCTTTGCGTAATTTTAAAGATGAAAGCAGACATAGGGATATATAGGGATATAGGGACAGAGAAAGTGACTTTGTTTTATACTATGTAGTGATGATAGTGAAGGTATCTTTGGGCCCTATAATTTACCAAAAAAAACTATAAATACATTTAAGGTTTTAAGAGAAAACTGAATCTTAGTTTCTGGCCATGTAACCCTAACAACTTTGTTGACTGTACAATGTAATGAGAATAGGAATTAAGGACGTAAATCAGGCGGCGCTGTGTGTGTATAGGCTGCGCATGTAGTAGTACGGCTAGTCAGTCAATCATACACAAAAGCACACATACAAAATAACCCACATAAACTAAGCGCATACTAAAAAAAATTATCTTTGATAATTTAATATTAAAATTATTACTATTATTGTTATGAATTGTGTAAATTAGTGGTTTATCAGGCACATCAAAAGGTGAGAACCGCGTTAAAATATAGTAAGCAGTTTAGTTGAACCGCTTACTTTAGCTAAACCACGTAACATACTTGTTTTATACTATTTATAGATTAGGTAGACTGTTTGACAGTTTCCTCAGTGCTTCAACCATAACCATTAAGTCGACAGGAGAACACGCGAAAAAAAAACCGCACGCCATTTTTTCGGACTATGTAATTGAACTATCGGTTCCGCACGGTTTTACCAGCGTAGTAGCTTAAGTTACTCAGGGATAATGTAACATTCTAACGGTAAAAGAATTTATGAAATCGGTCTAGTAGTTTTTGAGTTTATTCGTTACAAACATACAAAAGTACAAGAATACAAAAATCAAAATCTATGCTCTTTATAACATTAGTGTACATATAGATCGTGTAAAAGTGTACAGAATTTTTTTGTGATGTTCAACTGTGTAACAGAAAACGGTTACACCGCGTGGATCGCGGCCTCAAGCGTTTTCGACACGCATGACATAAAAGCGCTTATCTAGTTAAGTCTGATACCGCGGTGTCGGCGCTTGAACGGTCGCAGGCCGCCAGATGGCCGCCGACAGGACGCGTGCGCGGGCGGCGTGCGCCATTGTTATACAATACACATATTTTTAATATATTTAGTTGTATAAGATCATGAACGTGCATTGCTCTGCGTGGTGTGCATCTGGATTGAGGGCCCACTTTTTAAATTATTGCGAAACGAAATGATACTTACAGGGCATTTACTTAAAATTATGTAAAACCTAAAGCAAAGATTCTTAAATTTCTTAAACGTGAATCAAAAGAGTTATGGTCAAATAGCTTGGGCCCTCAATCCTGACGCCTGCATAAAACGGCATAGTCGAATCTCAGAAAGTACTATCCCTGGGACAATAATTTTTATTTGAGTATTTAGTTGGAATTTGTTAAATACATTAAGAAATTGTCAAGTCTTAAGAATGCGACAATACAGATTTATGGCGGTTTAGCTTGGGCCCTCAATTCATCAATTTTGTTATTGTGGAATCAGCAAAATATATGAGTTTTTCTAAGGAAAGATATTAATACGACTATAATATATTTGAGTTCCATATCTCGGAAAATTTGTTAAAAAGAAATAACGACACAAAAGTTAATTGTTAAAAAGTTATTGAAATTCGTATTTTTTCAAAACGTCTGAACTGAGGGCCCAAGGTTTTTGTCAGTATTGACTAGGCTAAGCCTTCTACACTACCGCACTTTAGGCTAAGTATTTTAACAAATTCTTAACTAAAAGGCTGCAAAGCGTCCATTCTTCTAGATGCCGTACTTTAGGAGAAAATTGATTTTCGATGTTATATTATGAGAAAATTCAGTAGGGTGAATATGATTTTGTTACTTTTTTGAGACAAATCAGCATGTATCCTCATAATAAGATATTTTATAAGCGAATAGTTGTTGTCGGAAGCGATTACGTTTTGTGTGATCCAATAATTATTATAGGGTGTTATTTAAATGGTTATCATAGTATTTGTATTTTTGACGCCTGACGTACGCGCGTTCCCGTCATGTTTTTTGTTTAACTTTCATTTTGCTGTATATTTCGGGTTTTGACTCATATTTTGCGAATGCCTCGTGGTCCCCCCAGGGGAACATTACAGGGGGACCACGAGTCCGGAGCGTACTATCATATAATATAATTATATACATACTATTTCATATGTTTTGGCAGATTATAATGTAAAAGAATAAAGATTTTGGCAGGGTTTCATATTATTTTAATTTTCTTGTTAAAAACAAATTAAGGTGAGTGACCCTTATTTGTAAGCTAAATATGTAAAAATGTTATCTATACATAAAACAAAACTCTTAACGGGGCCGTGGCTGTATATGAAATGTTTTTTGAAAATTTTAACGAGTATTTTATCTAGTCTATATAATTATCGATATAGATACCAAAACAACATCTTTTTAAATTTGTGTCTGTCTGTCTGTCCGTCTGTCTATATCTGTCTGTCTGTCTGGTTGTGCACGTATCACGCAAAAACTACTAGACGGATTTTGATGAAATTTGGTATGGATATAACTGAGTACCCGGGTCAACATCTAGGGTACTCTTTATTCCAGAAAAATATCTCATTCAAACGGGAAAATATAAAAACAGGTGAAAAAAGAAATCGATAACACCTAGAAACTTGAAATATAGGTGTCTTGTATATCTTAGCCAACCGCTATGAAGAGATTTTTGGAAATTTCCACGGGAACGGGAATAAACCGGATCCGCGCAGGAAACGCCGATGGGCACCCGCAATTTCTAATATGTTATGTAGGCGTCTTATATGTTGTAGGCAACCGCTATGTAGGGATTTTTTGATATTCCCACGGGAACTGGAATATACTGGATTGAGGAATGTTTCACGCGAATATCACGCGAAGAACCGACAACCGTTGGGGTAGACGTGTTCTGGAGTGGAGACCGCGACTCGGCAAACGTAGTGTAGGGCGCCCTCCGGCCAGATGGGATGAGGATCTGCGAAAGGCTGCAGGCAGATGCTGGATGCGTCAAGCCCAAGACAGGGCGCTATGGCGCTCATTAGGGGAGGCCTATGTCCAGCAGTGGACTAATATAGGCTGATGATGATGATGATGATGAGGAATGTTTTGATTTTTTGTATTGAAAAAGCTCCGATACTACCGGTTTTACCGATTTAAAAAAATCTTTTGCCAGTTTAAAGCGTACTTTTCTGGGAGTAATATGGTGCTATAATTTTCCCACGGGAACAGGCCTAAACCACGTAACCGATTTAAAAAGTTCTTTTACCAATGGAAAGATACATTATCAGGGAGTAACAAAGGCTATATTTTATTTCCGTATTTTCACGGGAACGGGAACTACGCGGATGAAACCGCAAGGCACTGCTAGTTGTTAATATACAGGGTCATAATTTTAATACGTCCAATACATAATTTCATTGATTATTGGCACTTTCTTATTTTATTTTTCCACGCATACGTAGGTGAAGGCACAGGACAGCTAGTCGTATATAATTATATCGAGCTTTATATATTATATATACAATATGTAACAGAATAAGCGCAATTCCTGAAATTAGTTTGTTCAGTATCGACTACTTATTCGATTTCATCTATTTTTAATGTGTTAAATTTTTCCGAAAAATGAATTAGCATAGCTGAATTTAATGCTATCTATTGAAATCGTACTATTATAGAACGATATTTAAGAAAATTGGACACAACTAAAGTTCGATTGCATCTTTTTTTATACTAATTTACTAACCGGGGTGTATGAGGAATTGCGCTTTTTCTGTTACACGTTGTATAATTATATATATTGTATCTGCGCTTTACAAAATACTACTTACATGATCACAACGAATACTTGTTTATACTTATAAACATTATGGTCACCCTACTGAATTTTCTCATATAAAACATCGAAAATCAATTTTCTCCTAAAGTACGGCATTTAGAAGAATGGACGCTTTGTAGCCTTTTAGTTAAGAATTTGTTAAAATACTTAGCCTAAAGTGCGGTAGTGTAGAAGGCTTAGCCTAGTCAATACTGACAAAAACCTTGGGCCCTCAGTTCAGACGTTTTGAAAAAATACGAATTTCAATAACTTTTTAACAATTAACTTTTGTGTCGTTATTTCTTTTTAACAAATTTTCCGAGATATGGAACTCAAATATATTAAAGTCGTATTAATATCTTTCCTTAGAAAAACTCATATTTTTTGCTGATTCTACAATATCAAAATTGATGAATTGAGGGCCCAAGCTAAACCGCCATAAATCTGTATTGTCGCATTCTTAAGACTTGACAATTTCTTAATGTATTTAACAAATTCCTAACTAAATACTCAAATAAAAATTATTATCCCAGGGATAGTACTTTCTGAGATTCGACTATGCCGTTTTATGCAGGCGTCAGGATTGAGGGCCCAAGCTATTTGACCATAACTCTTTTGATTCACGTTTAAGAAATTTAAGAATCTTTGCTTTAGGTTTTACAAAATTTTAAGTAAATGCCCTGTAAGTATCATTTCGTTTCGCAATAATTTAAAAAGTGGGCCCTCAATCCAGATGCACACCTCTGCGTGGCATGACAAGGGGTTTGACAACTCTTGTATACGAATGGTGAATTACGGAAGAGCTAGGCAAAACACTCAGTCAAAATATTTTTTTTTAGAAAATACACTTGGAAAGTCAATAGTCTAATAACAAGGCACTCTAAACTCGTCCATGAAGATTGGCTAAATGTAAACAGCAGCCCATCTCCACTGATTTGATTTGTTTGTGACTCATCTCACGATTAAAGTCTTTAAGTCATGTCAGATACCGCCCGTGGGTGGCTTGAAAGATTCTGACAGTTAGGTAGCCATTAGCCTAACACCATCTTCCAATCCGCGGTGGGCTCGCACGGGAGATCCCAAGTAGCAAACAAGAATAATGATTAAATCTTACATGTCTAAACTTTATCTAAAATAAGAATAAGCTAAATTTAAAAAGACTCAGTTTAGTAATTTTAATCTTAAAAACTAAATCGTTTTAAGCTACCGCTACTTTAGCAAGTCAAGAATACCTAAGACCTAGTTAAGTATTTTAAAAACTATTTAGTTTTAAAGATGTCTACAAATAAGTCTAACGATGTGTTTTTTACTCAACTCAGATTATTTGAAGGCTCATTTAAGATTAAATGGTATAATTTAAGTATCAGTTTAGAATCGCAAAGTAAAAATTGATTTTGTAGAAAAACTTAAGATGATTGGTAACACCAAGCTCTATGAATTAAGTCACTTAAGATATCTGTATTCTTTTTTTATTAAATTTAATCAAGTTTAAGTGAAAATAAGTTTAACGGGACGTTTTTCAACAAACTAGAACCAATTGAAGATCGATGAAATAAAAAAAATTAAAAGATCTGGTGGTTTTCGTCAGCGTGTTCTGAAATATAAAAATATATCGTCCAATTATGTGCGACCAAGTCCTTCAAACGGCAGTGCGACGAGTAAGACTTCGTTATCATTATTACCAAGTACTGTAGATCACGAGAAAGAAGAAGATGACGCTCAAAATTTGGAAAACGAAGTAGCGGAGGACAGCGATGATTGTACTGAATCGGAATCGAAAGCTGATATTGATTTTAATTTTAGATAGCAGTTAAAAAACTGGTGTTTTGATCAATTTATGGTTTGTTTTAAACACAGGACAGGATATACAGAATAAATATATCATGAGTATTATAAACTTGATGGTTATTCTTGCATAAACATTTACCGTAAATTGGACGGCAACTTGCATTCATTAAATCAAACTAAAGATTTTATAAAGCGCCATTAAGTATTAAGTAGCACTACACTAATTCAGTTTTAAGTACAAGTTAAGTATAATATCTTTAAACCGGTACTACTCCAAATGCAATTTGCCTATACTTTATCTAAAATAACCTTACAAAATCATATCGTCTAAAGTCATACTTCGCTAAGAATAATAAGACTTAACGCCATTTTACTTTTAATAAATGAAATAAAATTGAAAAATTCCGACACTAATTCATAAAAAATAAAGTATATTGTAGTTAGATTTTTGTAATTGCAATAATAATTGCATTTATTTCTCAAACATTTACAGAAAAGTAGTATTCTGCGCTGTATGTAAGCAAATTTTTCATTTAGCAACCTAATATTCCTATTTTTTATTGCTCTTTTTCCAGTATTTGGTAAGCCCGTCTATTTCATAGCACTTTCAATCAATTTGACACGATAAACAATCATGCGTTATAGTTTTTGAATACCTGTAGGGACATTAAACGGTCATTTCTAAACGTAATAAATAGTTAAGTAATCGCCATTTTGATAAAACTTCAATGAATTCTCTTCTTAGTAAAAGAGTTCGCCATGTTTTCTTAAATACAATTCCATGAGTAAAAAAAGTTTTAAAATTTTCTTTGTTAAGAGATGATCGAATTTGTGCAACTCAGTGTTAATAGTTTTAAGTAGGTATTGTAGATATCTTTAAGTTTATTTCTTGGCCTTAAGTCAACCTTCAAGATATCTTCAAATCGAAGTTTAGAGATCTGTAAAACCCCCATTCTTAAGTAGGGTTTAAGTTTGTCTAAACAGTAGTATTAACTCTTTCTTGAAAATGTCTTAAATACTGTGCCCACTTTGTCCTAACTGAGTCTTGGAGATATCTTCAAGATATCTTCAGGGACATAACATAATGGATTTAGCCAAGACAACAGCAAGAATTTGTCTAATTGTCTTCAAGATATCTTCAATCCCTTTTTAAGACATTTGATTGCTACTTGGGATTGCACCCCATTCTTCCTCATGTGTGAGGAAAGACCTGTGGTGATCCCCACATTCTCTGGAGTTCGGCCCTGTTGCACCGAGTCCGTGCCTGCGCTCTGTGACGTCAGCGCAAGATTACAACCGGTCCCCAGATCACGGCCTGCGCTCGCCACAGACGTCCGAACGATCTCATGCAAGACGCACGTCGCCTTCCCGAAGCCTATTTCTATTCAAACATTTACGCCTGTTTTGTATTTTGGCACCTTCTACGAATATTGTAGCTCAAGTATTTGATTACAAGAAGTTCAAGTGGATGCAGGACTTTCCTTTCACGTCCCAACAACGAGTAAAAGCTATATTGGTGACCCCGAGAAGAACATTATGGCGGAAGGCAACGGCAATGCGAACGTTAACCGCGTGGCAGTGCGGTTGGCGCCATTTTGGGCGGAAGATACCGACATTTGGTTTGCCCAAATTGAAGCTCAGTTCGAGAATTCGGGAATTAAGGCAGATGCTACTAAATTCTCTATTGTTTTGCAGCATTTAGAACACAAGATCGCCCGCGAGGTGCGCGACATTATCGTCAACCCCCCTCAGGAGAATAAATACGAGAAATTGAAGACCGAGTTAATCAAGCGGCTGTCGGTTTCTCGTGAGCAGCGTCTTCGCCAACTACTGGTAGTTGAAGAAATGGGTGATCGCAAGCCATCCCAATTTTTACGCCATCTCCGCTCATTAGCAGGTGAGGGTGTCAGTGACGAATTTTTACGCAGTCTTTGGTCTAACCGCTTACCTCCTCATCTTCAGCCTATCATCGCATCTCGCTCGGCATCTGAAAATTTAGACGACGTAGCAATTTTAGCGGATCAAATATGTGACGTCACTCCTTCGACATTTCAAGTTGCCAGCACATCAATTAATTCATTTGAGGGTATGTTCCGAAAACTAGAAGATTCGATTACTTCTCGAATACAAACTGAAATTTCTCAACAGATTTCTCAACTGAACCTTCATCGAAGCCGTCGCTCTTCTTCACGTCGTCGAGATGGTACTTCACGGTCACGCAGCAACAGTCGCCGCCGGCCTACTACTAGCCAGACACCGGGTATTTGCTGGTACCATGATAATTTTAAGGACAAAGCGCGTAAGTGCGTTTCACCCTGTAATTATAATAAGGGAAACCACCGGGACAGTCAATAGAGGCGGCGAACGACTGTCTAACTACAACCAGCCGCCTATTTGTGACCGAGAAAAAAACCAAGGTACAGTTTTTGATAGATACCGGTTCAGATGTATGCGTTCTTCCACGCCATTTCATTCAGGAACGCAGACAACCATTAAACTACACTCTCACTGCTGCTAATGGTAGTCAAATTAAAACATATGGTTTCTTTAAGATGCATTTGAACCTTGGACTCAGACGCGACTTCTCCTGGAATTTCTTGGTGGCTGATGTAGACAAACCCATCATCGGGGCTGATTTTATGTCGTTTTATGGCCTTCTGGTTGATTGCAGAAACGGGCGCCTACTGGACAGTGTGACATCACTCCACTCACCCGCTACTCCTACTAGCTGCACACTTCCAAGCGTGAAGGCTATTTCCGGAAACAGTGAGTACCACCATTTGTTGTCAGAGTACCCGGTCTTAACTAAGCCTTCAGGCGTGCACCGTGAGATTAAGCACAATACTGTGCACTACATACGAACCACACCAGGCCCACCCGTTTTCTGCAGACCGCGTCGCCTTGCGCCTGATCGCCTTAAGATAGCTAAGGGCCAGTTTGACGAAATGATGCACGATGGTACCGCTCGTCGCTCCGACTCACCATGGTCTTCGGCTTTGCACCTGGCTCCTAAAGGCGAGGACAGCTGGAGGCCTTGTGGCGATTACCGCGCTCTCAATGCGCGTACAATCCCCGATCGCTACCCTATCAGACACATAGAAGACTATGCTCACCGTCTATCAGGTTGTACTGTTTTTTCGAAATTAGACTTGGTCAAGGCTTACAACCAAATACCAGTTTATGACCCGGATATTCCCAAAACGGCAATCACTACACCCTTTGGTCTTTTCGAATTCCCGTTTATGTCTTTTGGGCTCAGGAATGCAGCGCAGTCTTTCCAACGATTTCTCGACGAGGTTTTACGTGGACTGGATTTTTGTCATTCATATATCGATGACATTCTGGTTTTTTCAAAGGACCACAGCGAGCACCTCACGCATTTGCGAACACTTTTCGAGAGACTCAGCCAGTACGGGATTCTCATCAACGAAGCTAAATATCGTTTTGGAGTCAGCGAGGTATTTTTCTTAGGGTACCACATCACAGCTGAAGGGACCAAACCGCTGGAGAACAAAGTCCAAGTCATCAAAGATTACCCGCCTCCGAAAACTGCGAAAGGTTTGCGTCGTTTTCTTGGGATGATGAATTTTTATAGACGTTTTCTGCCCAACGCTGCCGAAGAACAGGCGCCTCTTCATCAAATGTTAGCAGGTCCAGATATCAAGGGTTCAACTGTCCTGACCTGGAATCCTGATCTTCTCGAAGCTTTTGAAAGTTGTAAGTCTAGTCTGTCAAGAACAACGCTTTTAGCTCATCCTACGCATAACGCACCGCTTGATTTACTTACCGATGCTTCTAATTTAGCTTGTGGAGCAGTTTTACAGCAGCAGATCGGTGACGCATGGCAGCCACTTGCTTTTTACTCGAAGAAGTTTAACAAAGCTCAGACACAGTACAGCGCTTATGACAGGGAGCTTTTAGCTATTTATCAAAGTGTCAAGCATTTCCGGCACATGCTCGAAGGCCGCCATTTTGTCATTTACACTGACCATAAGCCCATAACCTACGCTTTTCAGAAAAAGGACCGAACCTGCACTCCTCGACAGTTCAATCATTTGGACCTCATTGCTCAATTTACTACTGACATTCGGCATATTTCAGGTTTGAAGAACGTGACTGCCGATGCCTTAACTAGAATTGAGTCAATTTCCAAACCTCCTCACCTCCAAGCGTTAGCAAAGCTACAAGAAGAAGACGCAGAGTTGAAGAACCTTATTTCTTCCGGTTCGTCACTAAAATTTCGAAGTATCCCTGTACCAGGTACTGACTTTGCTTTATTTTGCGACATGTCCACCGAACGCCCCCGGCCTTTCATCTGTCAAGAGCTACGCAAGAAATTTTTGACAGCACCCACGGCCTGAGTCACTCTGGAGCAAAGTCTACCATCAAGCTTATGACCGACAGGTTCGTCTGGCCTTCTATACGAAGAGATGTTCGTGAGTGGGTCAGGACGTGTGAAGCATGCCAGCGCTCAAAGGTCAACCGTCACACCGCTGCACCCCTTGGTAACTTCAAGCTTACTGAATCTAGGTTTCAACATGTTCACATCGACTTAGTTGGCCCATTACCTCCATCAGCGGACTATAAATACTGCCTCACAGCGATTGACCGTTTTTCACGCTGGCCAGAAGTAACTCCTCTTCAAAATATTACTGCTGAAACTGTCGCTCGTGCTTTTTATGACATGTGGATAACTAGATTTGGCTGTCCTCAGGTTGTGACGACTGACCAGGGTCGCCAGTTCGAGGCCAACGTCTTCAAGGAGCTCGCAAAACTGTGTGGCATTGAACTCCGCCATACTACAGCTTATCATCCGGCTGCTAATGGAATGATTGAGAGACTCCACAGAACCCTGAAGTCTGCACTGATGGCTCACGGTGACAAGAAGTGGACTGACATCCTCTCGACGGTGCTTCTGGGCCTGAGAACGGCTTGGAAGGTCGACTTGCAAAGCTCAGCAGCCGAGCTGGTTTATGGTGAGCCATTAAGGATCCCTGGTGAGTTTTTACGCTCTTTTCCTCCTACCACACGGAAACAGGAAGATTTTGTCACAGACCTGAGGAGACATATGTCCAATCTTAAGCCAGTACCGGCTTCTCGACACTGCAACAAACATGTTTTCGTTCACAAAGACTTAAAATCATCAAAATTCATATTTTTGCGCAAAGATGCCCTACGTGGTGCGCTTGAGGCACCTTATACGGGACCTTTTAGAGTACTGAAGAAGACAGATAAAACAGTAACCGCTGACCTGCCTAGAGGACCAGTTACTGTTTCAATTGATCGCGTAAAACCTGCTTTCCTCTTAAACGACGACGAAGAAAAGCAGCCATCTTCTTCGCCTTCGTGTATTTCTTCACCACCGACCAGGACGACTAGGTCCGGTCGCCAAGTTAAATTTCCAAATTATTTTTCCTCAGGACCTTGATTCTCCCAGGGGGGTGATGTGGTGATCCCCACATTCTCTGGAGTTCGGCCCTGTTGCACCGAGTCCGTGCCTGCGCTCTGTGACGTCAGCGCAAGATTACAACCGGTCCCCAGATCACGGCCTGCGCTCGCCACAGACGTCCGAACGATCTCATGCAAGACGCACGTCGCCTTCCCGAAGCCTATTTCTATTCAAACATTTACGCCTGTTTTGTATTTTGGCACCTTCTACGAATATTGTAGCTCAAGTATTTGATTACAAGAAGTTCAAGTGGATGCAGGACTTTCCTTTCACGTCCCAACAACGAGTAAAAGCTATAGACCCTTAGCTCAGCATTAGGCAGTTACGGATTGATGATGATGACTCATACATGTACTGTGTAATATATCAGAACTGTCATTTGTTTCAGATGGAGGCCAAAGTGAAGGAGGAGCTACCAGACAAGGAATACAGTCAGCCGACGACAACCGAGAGGCGAAAATGTGAGTCGAAAATAAACGATGGAGTGATTAATCACAATTCTTATACCTTTCAGTTACCGTTGGTGGAATGATATTTAATAATAATAATATAAATAAATTGTGGGACACAATACACACGCGGTTATTCAGTCTCAAACTAGGCAAAGCCTGTACTATGGTTACTGAACAACTGATGAACATACTTAAATAAGTATTAAACGACCAGACAGCCCGAAAAGACAGAATGAGCAGTGATAGCCCGGACGGTTAAAGAGCCGGTCGAAAATCAGTGAAGCTCGGGTTCGAATCCTGGCATGTATCAATGAGTTTTTCAAAAACTTACGTACATATTTATCACTAGCTCGACGGTAAAGGAAAACATCGAGAGGAAACCCGCAGGTCTCAGAATTAATTCTGAGACATGTGTAAATAGACCCGGTCCGGCGATGGGCTCACCACCTATCACGTTTAGGGGTCCAATGTATCTCGTGAAAAGTGGGTATATCCAGAAATGAAATACCTCTACCTCGGAGATAAGAGGCGTGATTTTTTTTTTAGCTAGTAATAAAAATAAATAAAAAATGATTCGGTTTCGCCCTTCGTGTAGCTACCAAGTACTCGAGTACAACAACAACATATAGGTACTTATCTACCAAAAACAGCATACGGCGTGGGAACAAACAACTGCTGAGCGATCATAATCTGGCAATAGACGCGCGAGGCACGGACCACCCCGGATATAAGGCCGCTGGATGTGTCATTCCGCCTTCCCCTTTTTACAATCGGACTTCCAGATCACGGCTGGGCTTCATCCCTACTTGGTGGAAGGGATCTATATGCACAAAGCGCTTTTCAAGATCTTTTCAGCTAATTGCTGTCCACTGCTGGACAAAAGCCAAGGAGCGCCAACCATTCCGGTCTTGGGCAGCCCGCATCCATCCACTACCAGCCACCTTCTTTATAGGTCGTCGCCTCAACACATAATAATAATAGTTATGAGATACAATTGACACACATTATTATTTTAATCACTTGAAGTGTCGACCCACATGTACCACAATCACACCACGACCACAACACCACTACGTATTTTGTATTGAAAAGTCAAGCTTTACACTACCAGTTTAAGCTAAGCTCTGATTTATACTGCGCGCCATAGAATACAGGGTCGGTTCAAAGTCCAAAATGTCAAGCTCAGCGTGCTCTTGACTGTACAAATTCGCAATCACAACATTTTGCCGTCATTATCGGCCGCGACAGTCATACCGACCGCATCGCAACCACAACAGACCGGCGAGCGGCCGGCCACATCGCAGATACAACGACATTTTGTCGGTACCATAACGTAAAGAACTACAAAAAGCTGATGCGACACCATTCCTACTTAACCACTACTTAACTACACCAGGCGCGACCCACCGAAGTCTACCTTTATACTAAGTTGGGTGTCGGTACAGTCAAGAGTTAGTGGAACAATTCACTATGTTGTCTGTACCCAATGTGCACAGTTTAAGGTACCTCCGGATCCGCGGGCGAGCCCTGCTGGCCCAGCCGGAGTGCCACACGGTAAGCCGTACGCAAGCCCCCGCGGGCCGCGCCAGAACCCTCCTCAACTCCGTGCTCGCCGCAGCGCCACAGTGTGATCTGTTTGTGTCTGGGATAGCATGCTTGATGACGGAATGCAAGAGAATGCTAGAGATGAATGCTAGAGGAAGTACTGTTCCTATGTAATTGACATTGTTATTTAATAAAAAGTATTTTTAAGTTGACATATTAATTTACATTATGTAATTTGTTTTTTGACATGCAATTTGTAAGTATTTAAATTTAATCATTGTAACGCCTTGGTTTTTTTAAGAAAACTGTTATGTTACCATTGAATAATGAATAAATAAATTGAATTGAATTGAAGAGCACGCTAAGCTTGACACTTTGGACTTTGAACCGACCCTGTATTATATGGCGCGCAGTATAAATCGGGGCTCAGCTTAAACTGGTACTGTAAAGCTTGACTTGGTCTTGACTGTACTACGCCTCAGTCAAAAGCTAACAAAACTATTAGAAAATTAGTATTGATGGTGTACTAATCATGGAGTCATTTAATAGACAAGTTACTAGAAACTAAACGCGCTTGTTGTGGGAATGGAACAACTGACGATCGCTCATAATCTGGCAATGGAGGCGTGTGGCACGGAAGCCCGCAGGCTGAGATATAACGCGCCTGGAAGCGCTTACCTACTATTTTTACAGTTCCGTATGTTAAATGCCAGTCCTTTGTGGCGTTTTTTATTATCGTAAAAACATATAATATACACTTTTATTGTATGGAGTAGGGATGTTACGGAGGTGGTTTTATTGGTACCGAAGTTTGAGTCGGAGTTTTTTAATTTGGTTTTTCGGAATCGGAATAGAAGTCGGAGAAGGTAGCTAAGAAAGATGTGTCCAAATAACACTGGATTTACTGACAGCCCCCTATGCAGAGCGTGCATGGAGGCGGACGAGACGGTAGCGCACGTGCTCCTTGAGTGCGTTGGCGTTGCCCAGATCCGCAAGGAAATTCTCGGAACACCAGAATCCCTTGCGGACGTCCTGAGTAGACTCGGAAGTTTGATCTGTTTCTGGAAGGAGGTAGGATGGTTGGAGTAACCGGCCGCTATGGCTCACGTACAATGGTCCGTTTTAAGGACTAAGTGCGGAAACCAAACCCCCTAACATAGAATATAGAACACTGGATTTTTGACGAAATGAATTAATTGACACGACGCAAAAAACAAAACAAACCATATTATATGTATGGTGTAACAATAAGTGAAATATTCATCGATGACAGAACGCGTGTTAACCGGGCGAGATGCGTAAACCTGTTCTTACACGTTGTCTGTAGCCGCCGCGCGCCCTCCGATTACCTCCGATTTAAAAGTATCGGAACCGAAGTCGGAACCGGAGGTGTAAGATCAATCGGAAGTTCCGACATATCGGAATCGAAGTCCAAACTCCGTAACATCCCTGGTATGGATATACCTTTTATTTATTAACTTATTTCCATATACCTATCAAAATTTTATTTCTACATATAGACTAATGTTGATGCGACCGTTGTCCTTACGACTATAAGTCTACCTAAAGTAAATTGAAAAAATGTTATAATTATTAAGTTATGTTAATTAATTAAGTGTATATTTAATACCAATAGAAAATTAACGATTTTGAATTTTGAATTAATTACTACATAATCACATTTAAATTTTTAATACATTCACCTGTCCTGTAATCTGTGAAGTGTCAATAACCTATAATAATAATAATAAGTTGTGGGACACAATTCACACACGGTTATTTAGTCCCAAACTAGGCAGGGCCTGTACTATGGGTACTAAATAACTAATAAACATACTTAAATACATATTAAACGTCCAGACACGAAGCCAACAGACATGTTCATGCACACAAATACTCAGAAGTCACTACCAACTGAGACAACAGGCCCGTCAAATACCTACATCCATCAGATGAGAAATTGTGTAACTAAATCTAGATGTTACAGTGCAACCCACAAAAAAGCTGTAAGTCCCCGAGGCGAGGGGCCTCATACATACAGGTGCCGCGATTCTCAGAGGGAATTAGTTTTGTTGTTCAAAAACACCGATTACCGCTGCCTACCGCCTAAGCGCAGGGATCTTGATAATGGTTGAACTTGTTTTTTTAGACAACTTTGAGTTTATAATCGGGTAGATGTTAGAAGGGATTAGGCACAATGCCACATTCGCAAAATTACACATTGGAATTTTCTCAACACTTAGTTACAATATCATTATTCTAATATACATTACTCAATTATAGAACTGAATATAATCTAACAATCTACATCTATAAAATTTTCTAAAAACGTCACATTCTCAAATTGCATTCTCAGAACGCCACATTGCAAAATGTCACATTAGCAAAATGCCATTTTCGCATAATGTCACATTCTCGAACGTTTTTATTTATTTTGGACGTTAATGTTTTTGAGAATTACGCCATCTAGCTAAAACTTTAAAAACTACTTAATTATCGCCGAATGGGAAAACCAAAGACATCCATTTTGATAAGCGTAAAGTATTTTTTATACAATAATTATCTACAGATTACTTATTATATTAAAATTAAAATTACTATCAAACAGCTGACCCCCTGTGCAACTAAATCTGAATATCTCCGAAGTATGATAGCACTATTTGTATGCTTCGGACAGTATTTGGAAGAGTTGTTTGGCATTACCAGAACAGCTCAATTCCATAGTGAGGCTTCCAACTTGACGGTCTCCTTGGGTTGGCCCTCTGTGAGCCCAAAGAGGCCATGTGACCCAATAAATCTATGCCAATCAAATATGACTGAGCCGGCCACCCGTGCCCACCCCGCTTTCACGAGTGCATAAAGTATTAGACAGGTAACATTAGGAAATAGTACAGTAGGATATAAGTGCGGCAGGTTTAAAATTACAGCCGAGGCGATATTGCTTGCCCGAGCCGTAGGCGAGGGTTAAAAGTAAGCAGAGGCTGTAATTGTCAAAGCGCACGTATGTCATACGATGTTTTATAACACATTTGCGAGGAAATAAAATAAAACTCCGACTATGGTAAACGAATAAAAACAATACAGCGTTAAGAAAAAGCGCGCGGCGCGCATTAGCATTTTTTTTAGGCAAAGGCACAAAAAACAGCCAGTATTACTAATAAAGTAAATTAATATTTTTGTGTTTTTGTTACAGATTAATTAGTTGTAATTTACTGTCAAAATAAATTAAGGTAAACGCAGCTATTACCGACCCCCTTAAGCAAGTTTTGAAATTGATTATTAGAATTAAGGGTAGTGGTTGCAAACACACCAGATTTTTTTATTTTATATTTAAATATAGATTGTATTATTTTATATTTATATTTTCACTTGTTTATAAATATCATGTTTTCATTGAAAAATAATCAAAGGATTGTTGAAGTCAATTGTTTCTATCACCGACCCACCCGAAACGCTTTGAAGCTATTACCGATTTTTATGAATCTAACACCGACCGTAAGTAAATAAAGCATACTTTTTTTCACAGAATACCTACCTACACGTTCGATTCTCAAAATAATTATTAATTTGAGCGAAATATCCCTTTCCCAAAATATCCCGTTTCGAAATGTCCCGTTTACTTTTATTTGCTTCTCATTTTTGTACTTGATTCATTACAATAATTATAGTTACTAAAATAATCTGAAAATGAAGATAAACATAACTTTAAACTTTTTGGGGGGAATCCGAAGAGGGACGTCATGTTTTTTGTATAATTTTCATTTTGCTGTGTATTTCGGGTTTTGACTCATCATAATAGTGATAGTTTATTATGTGGCAAGTGTCCGTGAAAGTGTGCAGTGAATGGGAAATTCGATAAAATGCGAAAGATATGGACATTTGACTTCATTGTGACTTTTTGAGGCAATCCAATGCCTCAAAAAGTCACAATGAAGTCTTCAGTAAAAATTGTATTATTTTACTGTTGTTAACCAAGTTGAAGTTGTAGAAAGTGTTGAAGACACTGTATTTTTGTGCATGGACTCTGAAGCAGAGCCATTTACTCAAGGATATAATTAACTAATGACGAGGCTGCATGGCGTAATGCCTTTGCCTACCCTGTAAGGGGTGAAAAAAAATGAATAGAACCAACGTGAAATTCATTGTTAGGTAGATTTCTTCTTCTAGTGCCCATGCTTTCTAACTAATCGCAGTGAACTTCGGAATGCTTGTGGATTCTTTAAAAGATTGTTTTCACATTTGCACCTCAATAAAAATAAAGGCATTGATTTCTCGGTGGACATAAATGAAATTTTAGTAATATAAGAAAATAGACTTTAATAGAAATGGTAAATAGAATAACATTCATTAAATCAAATTGAGAACATAGGTCATGTATTGTTATCTTGCGCCCCCGGAAACCTGCTGCTTGGCCAGCTAGTGCAAACCATAGTTACCATAGCCTTTCTTTCTAATTGATTAGCCTGCTTAATAGTAATTACTTCTTAAAACAATGTCAATGCTGTTACTTCACAATGCAATTCCATGTAGTGCCGTTGAAAAAAAATGATCCTAGTGTCAATTGTGTTTGACATAGGGGAATTAGGGGATAACTGAATCACCTGAAACATAAATATTCACTATCAAAATTCAGATATAATTTTGTAAATGTGTAGATGTTAATAAAATAAAAACAAACTGTTTTATTTTCAGCACAGATTTTTTCAAGTTGGGATAGTGGCTGGTGCTTCTACACACAATGAATCATGATTTGCTCCACCGTGGCTAGCACTAATACTTTATATCTACTATTTAAGTCAGAGTCACAAACCTGAAAATAAAAGTAAAAAATATTATAAATATATAATTTACATGTTTTGAATAAAAATAATTAGACAATTTTATTTCAAAATAACTTAAACCCTTTTTTTTATTTGCCAAAAAGCCTATAATTTATTTTCAAACTTCCCAAGCTTAGCGCAGCCGAAGGTGAGGGTTGACTGTCGGAACAAGTTGCAATGACGGTTCCGCACGTGTACTTAATAACTCTTTTTAATACAGTTGCGAAAAAATGAAGCAATTTAATAAAATAATAAAAATACAATAAATTCAACTAACATTTTAGGAAAATCGCGCCAACCGTAAAAGATTAAAAGCAGAGGTTTTTTTTTGTTTTCTTCACCCATTCTAGGTAGGCAAAGGGAACTATACATACAGCCAAGTCTTCAGTAGATTTTTTTTATGGATATGAAATGAAATTTAATGACATTAAATTAAATTAAACCTAACCTAACTCATTGAATCAAATCATTATACAAAACAAATTAGTAGCTTTACTTTTAGACATTACATACCTTGAATCAAAAAATACCAATTAATCGGTATAGAATCGGCGATAGCTTCTCTTTGTTGCAATTACTGATTCATATGGATCGTTAATTAGTGTTAAATAAAAAAATGAACAAATCTTTTACCGAGCCACGAAAAATAATCGATATTAATTGTAATATATTTCCCCATTCGTTTTAATACAATAATTTATTGATTTAGTCCTAAACTATAAAAAAATACACCATTTTCATATAAATACGAAGAAAACTCTAAGTAGTTTCTTTCATATCCCACGTCTAAATGTTTAATAATGCGTGGCAGTTTATCGCGAAAAAACAAGTTTATAATATAACATGGTGTATGTCGCTAATAGATGCTTATAATTTTAGAATACTTAAGATTGAAATGGTGTTATAAAAACTTGTTTAATTATTATAAGGATTAACGAAAAAGGGAAAAAATAAAGAATAACCTCTCAGCCATTGCCGATCCATGGTTCGGTAATGACTGCACTACTAAAATGCACTGCAGCTATTGCCGTTCTATTTTAATTTCAAAAATACTTTTTAAAATCCCTTAAAACACAATAATTTAGTTGCGAAATGTGGAATATACAAATAAAGGAATATATTGAGTTATTCAGAATAAACTTAACGTAAATATTTATATATAAAATATCTTAAGCAAAAAATTTGAGTACTTACCTGAGGAAGTAAGGGTTAGTATGGCACACTCGCTACGTTCACAGAAACTAACGTATTTGGTCACATTCCCGTGTACCTACGTACACTAACACCAGTAAATTAATTAGGAAACATACAAACATATGTGTATATTATACTCTCTTGTGACTCAAATCTATAATAAAAATAAGAATAAGCTGAATGGGTCGGCAATACCTGCAGATTTTCGATGGGTCGTTGATAGCTGCGTTTACCTTAAATTAAATAATTATGTACATAAATATTTCTTTATTATATTTTATCTCCCAAAGTTAATTTTAATCATAAAATGTTGACAGCTTTTTTGACAGAAAAACTCTTTGCTGAGATTTTAAAAAGTACCGTTCGTCTTAAGACGGAACATCTTAATAAACCGTGCGTTTTACATTACACTTACCGCACTTGGGCGTAATGAGATACAATACGATATTGAAATTGGTGAAATAAGACACCTTTTACGAGCAAATGTGTTATAAATGGTTATTACGCGAGTTTGCTATAGAAGAATATACAAAGAGTAACAGTAGCTTTTGGCCAAGACTTTGTCTGCGTTTCGTGATGAGAAGTACGTAGCTAATGTATCTGAAAAGTCCTACCACAAGATGCAAACTATCGTATTGCAAAAGGAGACGTTTCAGGAATGTATGGAGACTGGGCCTGCACCATGTACACCAGTTGTTAAGATAAATATAAATAAAATAACTATAGTTTTATTCTATATTTTACTCATATTTGTCTAGTTTCGTTGCACAATAAACTCTAATTTTCTTTAAACTGGCAACGTGACGACCGAAAAAAATGGCGACTTGACCGGTAAAATTACAATTGACATTCTATTTAGAGCAGTGATAGCCCGGACGGTTAAAGAGCCGGCCAAAAATCAGTGAGGCTCGGGTTCGAATCCTGGCATGTACCAATGAGTTTTTCAAAAACTTACGTACATATTTATCACTAGCTCGACGGTGAAGAAAAATATCGTGAGGAAACCCGCAGGTCTCAGAATTAATTCTGAGACATGTGTAAACAAACCCGGTCCGGCGATGGGCTCACCACCTATCACGTTTAGGGGTCCAATATATCTCGTGAAATGTGGGTATATCCAGTAATGGAATACCTCTGCCTACCCCCTCGGGGATAAAAGGCGTGAGATTATATTATTATTATTATTTTGACGTTTGTCGAACTAATTCATAATAACAGGGAAATTGTGTTTAAGAAGCAGTATTATTCCAATAGGATTCCATAGATCATCATTGAAGTAAAATTACTTTTGTACAAGTTAAATTAATTGTTTTTTTTTAATATCTTCTGATAATCACTAGATTTTCAGAAGATATTCACCTTTCACGCTGGTGTACAATGTGCAGGCCCAAGATGGAACGTCCCCTTTCTTTAAGATTGCTCCACAGGTTTAGCCATCCGTGACATGAAAGCATCTTTATAGGGTAACTAGCTCCGCGCGGTTTCACCCGCGTAGTTCCCGTTCCCATAGGAATATGGGAATAAAATATAGCCTATGTTCAACATTCACCAATGGGTGAAATAATTTTTAAAATCCGTACAGTAGTTTTTGAGTTTATTCGTTACAAACATACAAATCTTTCCTCTTTATAATATTAGCGTAGATTACAAAGTCACTAGATCTGCATTAATATAATTGTAACGTAATTAAGATTGTCATTGTTGATATTATATGAAACGGTAAGAGACGAGTGAAAAAAGTCCGTGCAACAATACCACTTTTACACTCAAATGAAATGTGGGTATTTCCTGAAAAGGAAAACCTCTGCCTACCCCCTCGGGGATAAAACATATAAAAATAAATAATATCACGCCTTTTATCCCCGAGGGGGTAGGCAGAGTTATTCTATTTCTGGAAATACCCACTTTTCACGAGTGTATTCGACCTCTAAACGTGATAGGTGGTGATCCCATCGCCGGACCGAGCACATGCTTTAGAATTAATTAGAAAAAGCCGTGAGATTGTTAAGTAATTCTATTTATTGTATAGAACAGAAGATTACTCCTTTGAGTATTAAACCAACCGGAGACGCCACTGACAGGCGTTCTCCTCTGCCAAAAAAGTTATGAGCAACGCTCATTCCTGTTACATACAACTAGTTGTTTTGAGTTCACGGAGTGCTCGGATTGGTTGTTACTGTGTGTGAATGTACTTGTGTGCATCTAGTTCAAGCTAGTGTTATTATTTGTGTGGGTTTCCTCGTCGCCGCACAGAAATTGTCAGACTTTTTTGCAAAGAAACTAGTGCGCGTGACGTCTCCTGTTGGTTTAATACTGAAAGATTACTCTAGTATAATACTGGGTTCGATTCTGCATTACAGCGCCTAAACTTATTTTAGTTTAGTCCTGTCATTTTCTTTCTCATAGAGAAGAAAAGAGACGAGTGATATTTAGTCCTGTCAAATTAAAATTAGTCCTGTCAACTAAGGCATTTCATAACGTGTTTAGTGCATAAGTAAATAAGTCACGACTAAAATACAGCCTTTGACAGGACTAAATTCGGCAGGTTATCTTCTATCCCTTTTCTTTTTTTTTAAAGTAAAATAAAGACAGGTATAAACTAAAATAAGTTTAGTCGCTGTAATGCAGAATCGAACCCACTATAAACTAGCGTAATACTATAATAAGTTTATGAACAGTACACCCCTTTAGAAACTAGAGCAAGCAAAGACAACCAGAATATTTTACGATATAGTGGCTACAGCAGGCCATGTGTCGGTTCCCATACTGCCGTATTCATGTTGTTTGCACTGCCCGCCCACTGTAGTCATCGGTTACTCCCCCACTGGAATGGACACCGTTTTTAGTATAATAATAATAAATCTTTATTTTTCACTGTACTGTACTTAATTAAGATGTTATAAATGAGGTTCGTACCAAAGGTTATCCAATTCGGATGTACAATAATATTTAAATAATACTAGCAGCGCCCCGCAGTTTCACCCGCGTAGTTCCCGTTCCCGCGTGTTTTTAGCGTTTTTCCGGCAATTATTTGAATTTTTCTCGGCGTAAAAACCATCTTTGAACTTCAACAAACATTTAAAAAAAGAATTAATAATAATAATAATAATAAAATCTTTATTTCGGACTTTCCATCCATATTTAAATATTAGTAACAATGAAACTTAGGACTATGTTAGTATACAATACACAAAAACAAAAAAAAAAAGATAGAATATATCTACTTAGACACTAGACAACAACCGCTGTGGATTTTTGTCCAGTGTCTAAGGATACGGCCATCCACTCTGCCAGCAACGGTGGATAGAAGGATGTTGGAGCTGCCACGAACCCGACGCATCAAGGAAGCGACCCTCTTTCGCACGGTGGCCTGGATGCAATCTGTATGGGTCTCTGCGAACATTCCCGATGCACTAAAGAATCGAGGCAGCCCCATCAACGCCCTAAACCCGTTGTTATATTGTACGCGCAGGGCACTGTAAGCCCTTTGTGTATAATTAACCCATAGGCTGCATGTATAAAATGATTGGCAATAAGCCTTGAACAGTGTAATTTAATTAGCCAAATTGGTCCAGGCGTTGTTGAGTTATGCGCTTACCAAAACATTTAGCGATTCATTTTTATATTATACTAGCGACCCGCCCCGGCTTCGCACGGGTTTAATGCTAACATTAAAACCTTCCTCTTGAATCACTCTATCTATTAAAAAAAACCGCATCAATATCCGTTGCGTAGTTTTAAAGATTTAAGCATACAAAGGGACATAGGGACATAGCGATATAGGGACAGAGAAAGCGACTTTGTTTTATACTATATAGTAATAGATTAGTAATTTAATTTATTCAAAAAGAAAATATACTTACATTAATTCACAATAATTACAGATAAAAAATGTCCTCCAAAGAGGAACCATGTGGGACAGTGCCCAGAAGACTGGCAGCATTCCCTCTCTGGATAGCTAAGGCTGATCCTTTGACAGAGAAAGCTGCCAGCCCTCTGGTCACCCGAAGCCTCGACCAAACGCACTGACAGCTCTTTGAGGAGCTGCCGCGCCCCTGGCCCCCACGGTCCCATGGTCTCCACACCAAACGGCACAAATATGTAGCCCTTATTGAGTTCGCCTTATTTATTTAAATAATATTTTATTTTTATGCTATCCATCCGCTGTGACTCCGCGGCCATGTTGCATGGTGCCCGCCCCCGGCGCCGCCTGCTTATTATCCTCGCTCAATCTTCCGATTATCATTTTCTACTATACATTTTTCAGTCACCACTCGTTTGCAATTAGGAGTCCGTAGACAGTCATTTGTTTTTACCCGAATACGGCGAAACCAATAGGGTTATGTTTTTGACGTGATAACATCTTATAAATCGATGAACCCCGCTTGCACGAACTAGAAGAGAGATAGATTCGTCTCAAGCCGAACGCTTAGGCCGATCGTGCCTCTCTATCGCTTGTTCCGCGCTCTCGCTGGCCGCTCGGATCAGGCGGAACGTGACACTTTCGTGCGTGCAGCCGGCGTTCTTCGATTTATAAGACGTTATCACGTCAATAAGAGTAAGTACATAGTACCTGGGGAAGAAAAACACTTACACCTTTTCCCCTAGGGGGTTGGCAGAGGCTGACAAAAAATCAGCTCTCTATAAATGTGTGTCTAATAATAATATAGCACCCGAAGTACTAGTATGACTCACGCTTGGCTGTTTACGAATCAATTATGTATGATTATAACCTTTAGAGTGAAGGGAAAAAAGGTATGTTTCATATGTTGACACAGTATGGTGATTCCAACCTATAATTTTAATGTTTTAGTTCTGAACATTGAAAAGGTTGACTGTGTCAGCTTAGGTGCCCTTTAAAGCAATTATTTTATGAATATAGTTATGAAATCAATATCAAAACATTATGTTGTATGTTTCATAGATTTAAATGAAATCCTATATATCTTCTTAGTCCCTAACTAATATTATTCTTAATCCTAACTAACATTATGAACTCTTTGTTTGTTTGTTTGTTACGCTATCACGCCTAAACCACTAAACCGATTATAAAAATTATTTCACCAATGGAAAACTACATTATAGTAGCATAGGCTATATTTTATCCCCATATTACCATAGGAACGGGACTACGCGGGTGAAACCGCAGGGCGCTGCTAGTAATATTTTAAATGTGAAAGTTTGTGATAATGGATGGATGTTTGTTACACGCAAAAAGTACGGAACGGATATTGATGAAACTTTTCAGTTGAGACAGTTGTATAGTCTATAATTTTATTTTTAAACTTTATTAAATTTAACATTTAAAAGCGAAAGTGTTTAAATTGTGTATTTACAAAACATACATTTATAACACATTTGCTCGTAAAAGGTGTCTTATTTCACCAATTTCAATATCGTATTGTATCTCATTACGCCCAAGTGCGGTAAGTGTAAAGTAAAACGCACGGTTTATCAAGATGCTCTGTCTAAAAACGAACGGTACTTTTTAAAATCTCAGCAAAGAGTTTTTATTTCAAAAAAGTTGTCAACATTTTATGATTAAAATTAACTTTGGGAGATAAAATATAATAAAGAAATATTTATGTACATAATTATTTAATTTAATTAATTTTGACAGTAAATTACAACCAATTAATCTGTACCAAAAACACAAAAATATTAATTTACTTTATTAGTAACTAATACTGGCTGTTTTTTGTGCCTTTGCCTAAAAAAAAATGCTAATGCGCGCCGCGCGCTTTTTCTTAACGCTGTATTGTTTTTATTCGTTTACCATAGTCGGAGTTTTATTTGATTTCCTCGCAAATGTGTTATAAAACGTCGTATGACATACGTGCGCTTTGACAATTACAGCCTCTGCTTACTTGTAACCCTCGCCTACAGCTCGGGCTAGCAATATCGCCTCGGCTGTAATTTTCAACCTACCGCACTTATATCATAATGTACTATTATTTTCAAACTGGAAATAAAATATGTCTCCAGCCCACCATGTTGAGAAGCAAGATTTTCTTTCCTATAACCGTTTTACGTAGACGTATGTGCTACGGCGTAGCATTTTGCTACGTCGTAATAGGTTTACACTCGACGCATAGGTAAGGCATCCAATGTAGCCTGATACCACAGATAAAAATACTTGTTATTACTTTTGACTGCCTATTCAAGTACTTTTTATGATCTGTCAAAACGAAAGTTTACTTTGGAAATGGTACTGATGATGATTTTTTTATTATTTTGAAATTTGCTATAATTAATTGTAAAATAAAAACTAATATGAATTTTTAGAAATGTTTATGGGTAAGCTTTTTAATGAATGATTACCATTAAATTCGATACAATCAAATATCCAAATAAACCGTGTTTTATAAAGATATTCTTATATAGGAATACGATGAAACTTTACAGTTACATACATACATAATCTCACGCCTTTCATCCCCGAGGGGTAGGCAGAGGTATTCCATTACTGGATATACCCACATTTCACGAGATATATTGGACCCCTAAACGTGATAGGTGGTGAGCCCATCGCCGGACCGGGTCTGTTTACACATGTCTCAGAATTAATTCTGAGACCTGCGGGTTTCCTCACGATGTTTTCCTTCACCGTCGAGCTAGTGATAAATATGTACGTAAGTTTTTGAAAAACTCATTGGTACATGCCAGGATTCGAACCCGAGCCTCACTGATTTTAGGCAGGCTCTTTAACCGTCCGGGCTATCACCGCTCTTTACAACTATATAACTTTACAGTTATATAGCCGTTACATCAGAACAACACATGGTTAATATCTAATTTTAAAAAAAAAACTGAAATACCCACGTATACTATCCGCCCTCCCTCCTCCCCCTACTCCCACCTCAAAGGCCGACAACACAGTTGTGACTCTCGAGTTGCAGGTGTCCATGGGCGACGGTAGTCACTTACCATCAGGTGACCCGTCTGCTCGTTTGCCCCCTTTTCTCTTATTAAAAAAAAAACTATACCACAGTAAAGGAAGTTGCAGGAGTCTGTTAGTATTACAAATACAAGTTTCAAAATTCGTGCCTCAATTACTTTTTAACGGCTGAACTTATTTGGATGAAACTTGGTGGATAGATCGGTTATACCCTCGATTAACAAATAGTCAACTTTTTATCCTGGGTCACGAATAAAGTCACTGGGAATAGCTAGTTTTCATAATTGGGGTTACTTTCTTAACTGTCTGCCAGCGGCGTGACATCGAGAGGTATGGAGTCTGGAGTGTACTTATCTTGTAGTACTATTGAGGGCGTCCGGTACAGATATGGTACACCGAGCTCCAAGGTACTGCTTCGCAAGGCTCACAGAATACAAGATTGTAAATGCAGAAATGCAATAAATCTGCTTTTCAACATTTTTTAAAGTTTTTTACCTAAGAACTTTCGACTGGGTGAACCGATATTTTTTTTTTATTGAAAGCTGGTGCTTCCCTTGTGGTGTCATTTCCAAGAGTGGCTTTTAAATAAGATGTTTTATAATGTTCGCGAACTGTTCGATATGCGTAATTTTTAAGAAGTTTTTTTTTCATTGTTCGCTTTATATTTGCAAGCTACATTTTTTTTAGCTGAACATGTATGCACGTACGTATTTTATAACATCTTCTTACCATTTTTTAAGCAAATTAAGTTTTTATATTCTTATTCCAGTTCCAATTTGTCCAGTTCTGACAATAGCATCCATGAGAGAACCACATTAGTTGAAGTCGGTTTTATCACAGAATCAGTAATAGTACAGTTAACAAAGTTGTTAGGGTTACATGGCCAGTAACTAAGAACTGATTTTTTTGGGGTATTCATAAATAAATTTTATTAATTAAAGTTTATTTCAAAAGGTATCTTTCAACGGACGGACGGTTAAAGAGCCTGCCTAAAATCAGTGAGGCTCGGGTTCGAATCCTGGCATGTACCAATGAGTTTTTCAAAAACTTACGTACATATTTATCACTAGCTTGACGGTGAATGAAAACATCGTGAGGAAACCCGCAGGTCTCAGAATTAATTCTGAGACATGTGTAAATAGACCCGGTCCGGCGATAGGCTCACCACCTATCACGTTTAGGGGTCCAATATATCTCGTGAAATGTGGGTATTTCCAGTGATGGAATACCTCTGCCTACCCCCTCGGGGATAAAAAAGGCGTGAGATTATACTTATACTATCTTTCAACCCTATAATTTACCAAAAAAATACTATAAATTTAAGGCTTTAAGAGAAAACTGAATCTTAGTTTCTAGCCTGTAACCCTTAACAACTTTGTCGACTGTACTATTACTTATTCTGTGATAAAACCGACTTCAACTTATGTGGTTTTCTCATGAATACCATTGTCAGAACTGGACAAATTGGAACTGGAATAAGAATATGAAATCTTTATGTGCTTAAAAAAATGGTACTAACGTGTTTTATACTCTGTACAGTTCTATTTTATTACCCTAGATATGCCTTAGGCTAACTGCGTTCATACATAAATTGTGAATCCCTATTTCAACGCTCCCAGCCGACTCCGGCGCGCGGTGTATGACAACGTGATATGTGGCCTCTCGCGTTTGACATGAGAGCACTACAAATCGCCGCCCCCTTCTGATATATAGTCCGGCGACAATTAGATGTACATTATTCTGCTGTTAGATGACTCTGAACCAGAAAATAATCTGCCTAGTCGAGTACTAAAAGAAAAAGAAAATGATGACTTGTTGCCTGGACGGATCAACACACAGCTGAAACCGCTGGGTACATATCACGCAAGTGTGCACTATAATAGTGTATTACACATCTAAAGAAGTAATAGTATATTTATATCTAGAGACTAAACGAAGCCATAATATAGCAGAGGTTGCTTGACCCCCGAGCTTCCGAGAGAGTCGATGAAACCGAGGGTATATTAAGTTGGCGTTTAGTCTCGAGGTGCAAACTGTACTTTTCACTTTGAGTGCGAGAAAAATTGACAATTTAGAACCGAACAAATTTACTCTCTACAAAAATTCACAAGGTCACAAGACACAGATTAACAAAGAGATTTAAATCTCTTTGGAGGTTAACAATTTAAAACACATGGCGCCACCTTCTTTGAGGAAAAACCATGGAACGAAAACTCTCAACATTTTCGCAATGAAAATGGATACACACAGATATTTACTGGCTGTTTGATAGTTTTTTATTTCCTTAATGATTAAGGAAATAAAAAAACTAATTACTTTTTACTCCCTAGGGACTAAAGTGACCGCTTCGTAGGACTATATTGGCGTACTTTTAGAGCATGTGAATTGAGAAGTGAAAAATAAGAAATGTCTCAGATCACATATGTAAGTAGGTAATTGTCGACCGTTGCGAAGCCGAGGTCTACAAACATGTGATCTGAAGCTTTCATATTTACATACTTCCCGAGGTGTGTTATGTATACTTTTTTGTTATCGACGGAGGCGGAAAGCGGCAACTTCGTTTAGCGCAGCGGGCCGAAAGTTGCCGAGTTCCGCCCGGAGAGGTGAAAAGGTTTTTTTTTTTAAATCCCATGGGGTGCACACCGGAGTGCCCTCGCGGATCCTTTTTAAGCGGTCTCTTTCAACCAGCCTTCGCAAAAGCAGACACAACCACTCCACCATCAACTCCCACCCCACTTGTGAATCGGTATCCCAGTGTACCACAATAAGGCTGCTACCAGCGGCGCTGCTCGAAGTAATTGTGGACGAGATGAAAGCGCTAGGTGTCGCCTGCCACGCGCAGCGCACTCGATAACGAGTAGAGAGGGGAGCGTGTCGATACATTTTATATCGATAAAAAATAATTATTCATAAATTTTGGAACACACACTCTAATATCGATGATGTCTAAATAATTATTACTAAATTGTGGGGACACACACTATTCCTTAGTTTTACAGCAGAGCCTGTACTAAAATACATAATTATTACCATAATATGGTGATATTGCACTGGCAATTTATTTTTGTCACAATCGAATTCTTTTTTTGATTTCATATTCTTGTAATAAACATCGAGAACTTTCTTCTAGACATTCCTATTGAAATAATTTAATACCTATCCATATTATTTTTAAAAAGGGTCAAGTAGTAATCACGGTACATACATCTTTTCACTAATTATGATGTTGTATATTTTTTTTTATCAGACATAACATTTTCCTGTAATTTAAATTGAAATTGTACATATTGTATTAATTTTAAAACATAACGATCATTTTAACTCTTCTAGTGTAATCTTATGGTGTTTGACATAACTGACAGTTGTACAGGACAACGTCTGTCGAGTCAGCTAGTCTAAATATAAAGACTTGAACTGAAAATCTCAGAATGGAACGGAAATCTTGAACGGAAACAGATTTTTTCAATAAAGTTCAGTGAAAAGATAAACGAAGACCGGAAAGCCGCGTTAAAAAATTAAAAACTGCGAAATGTTACACATAAATGGTGTACCTATCGATATCGATAAACGGAGCTCGTGCCCACCCCTTGCTGTCATGAGCACGCGGGCCGCGCTTGGCACGCCACTAGCGTCGACAAAACTTTTATTTATTCTGTCGGCCGCAGCGGTCCGCTTTTTCACTCCCTAATAGATTGGAGTCATTTGTTTTGAGGACTCATATTTTGGTATTATTCTGTACTTAGCCGCTAATTATCGTCAAGGAGCAGTAATCTTTAACACTTTCTTAACATCGTCATCAGCCTGACTCAGAACTACTTATGGACCATAATTTCCTACGTTCTACTGATTAGTACATACCCTTAGCACAGAGCCCTGGATTTGTCAATAGGCTGTATAGGCTGCGGCCTAGGAACCAAATCGTCCTAAAGGCTCCTTCGTTTAAATAAGAGGATTTATAAGCCCCTATACATTGAATAAAAACTTTTGACTTTGACTTTTAGGAAACTGTTGATTTCGTTCCATTAAGTATAACTAGCGGTTCTGTGCGATTTCACCGGCGTAGTTCCCGTTCCTGTGGGAATATGGAAATAAAATATAGCCTATGTTACTCAGGGATCTTCTAGCTTTCCATTGGTAAAAGAATTTTTAAAATCGGTCCAGTAGTTTTTGAGTTTATTCGTAACAAACATACAACAATACAAATCTTTCCTCTTTATAATATTAGTATCGAATAAATAGATATAGACAAGCTCTGCTTAGTTTGAAACTAAATATAATAATTGTAATCCATTCGCTATCATGGACACTTTCGGCAGCCGTGATAGCGAATGAATCAGAATTCAGAACATTGTGTTTGCTGAAAATATTCCGTGTCAGAAAAAGTGGCAAAAATTTAATCTTGTGGCCACGAAACGAGTGTTGTCAGGGCAGCAATACGCACAATAATTTTCAAAGGGCCTTCGAAAAAAGGAGGTTCTTAATTCGACTGTAAGTTTTTTTTTGTTTTATTTATTTTTATTAGGAATAGCAACAGCCAAAACAATTACAAGTGCGTCTTATTCTAAATACAATACTATGGGCCAATTATAGTTATCTATGTAATAATAATTAACGTACTACCTATATTTATTTATTTATTTATTTAACTTCATGTACCAAGAAAATGTACACATGGCGAACTTAATGCCTAAAGGCATTATCTACCAGTCAACCATCAGGCTAAGCAGAAATAATTTAAGAATAAATTAAAAAACTTTGTATGTATGTTACCCGAATATTCCTCTAATTATGAACCGATTTTGATGATTCTTGTTTTGTTCGGTTAATCATTTCAGTGATGGTCTCATTTACATGTTATCGAAATCGGAAAAGCGGTTTTTAATCTATCAACAAAAGTCTAAAAAATATATACATCGATGACATGCTTTACATCAAACAAAATCGCTCTATTCCACGCTCTTCTTCTCGCTGGGCTAGTGTCCCCACCTCACTGGGGCAGGCCTGAGCAAACTGAGCGAGCGTGCCCGCGCATACCTCTCTGTTTACCCTTCGATATTGGTGGGGACTGGGCTCCCGCGGCCCACTGCCGAATGGGTCGTAACCTTAGAGTAAGGGGGTAGTTAAAAGTATCGAAATTCAGTTTCGAGTAGTTATTCATTAAAAAGAATATCCCAAAACACCTTTAAACCAAAGAGATTTAAATATAATAGGGCATAGAGGGGACAAAGCGAGGAAAATTGGAAGTCAAAAGTTATTCCAAATGGAATAAGTCTAGTACAATTTCGACCGAATGACAGCTCGCGTTCATACTAACTGACATGACAAAGACATGACGCTTAGGCTTCAAAGTTTTGTATGAAAATATTCCCAATGCCCCCTCTATGCCCTATTATATTTAAATCTCTGCTTTAAACATGTATTTCCATTTTCAAAATTTAAAAATAATAAAACAAACTAGAAACTATGACGTCACCTTGCTATTTCAGTATATTTTCCAAAGTAAAATTTCGTTTAAGAGATGAACTAATTTAACTAGGCAGGACACTATCTTATAATAATAGCAGTATAGCCCTGTCGGAAGTGAGCCTGGCTCTCATGCGTAAGGCCCAGATTCGATTACTAATGAAGGCCAATGAGTGTTACAAAAAGTCTACGGTAAAGCAAAACATTGTGACAAAACCCTTTTACCCTTTATTGTAAGTGTATAAAATAAATAAAAAGATTCTACAAATGTCTAATTATGCAACAGTAATTAAGCGTATTAAATTCTATCAATAGTTATATAAAGTTACCTACTCAATCATTTATTGCATTATCTATGTTACACTTACAGGTTTTATAGTTAACATAGACCCGGATAGGGCACAGCAATATAAACTAAAACTAAAGAGGTACTTATAAACTAGGTAGAAATAAACATATTTGAAAATAATTAGAAAATAACATCTTATATAATTTATATACATATTCATTTGATATTCATATCGAAAACAGTTTTTAATTAGTTATTTTACATCTATTATTTTATATATTTTCACTTAAAAATTCTCCTACCAGTTTATCAATATTGTAACACCACCTTTCCAATTTACAATTTCCTTTTTTTAATATATTTTTAAACAGTTTACACAATTAATATTTTAAAATTTATTTAAAAAAAAAAAAACTTATTTTTAAACTGTAAAGTGGGCATTCTGTTAAACAGCTTTAATGCCTGGTTTCTTTCACGAACATATTAATTTTATTTGTTTACTGGTACAGTCAAGAACACATGAAGCTTTAAACTTGTAGTGCGAGTCTGACCTCTAAGGCGATAAGAACGTTACAAAGTCCAATGTGTCAAGCTTCAAGTGCTCTGACTGTACGTGCATCACTTGTCTCGCCACACAGAACTGCACACGCTAATATAATATCAGAATACTATCGTGTCTGTCCCAATGGTCTTGTAAACGGGTCGGCCCTTGCGGGCGGCGGCACGCTTCCCATCGTATTGAGTACACAGCACCCGCACAGTATAATGTACACAGTATGGACACTGCCTCCCTACCTCACAGATTCTCACAGGGTTGGCGAAAATTCACACATAAAAAATAATTATTAAGTTTTTATGAAAGAAAAAAGTTGCTATATTAGATCTGATATTTTTTTAGGTATTTCCTTACACGATATACATATACACCCTTCAATATTATTTCACCTTTCTGATACATATTGTATAACATTTATTTTGTTTAGTTTAGATTTTATAGTTTTTTTTTGTTGCAGCTACAGCATCTGCCAAGGAGCGGAGGTCCCCAGAGCAAGAAGAACCCCGCGCCTCCCCCACCCCTGGACCTCCTAGTCCTCAGCATAACGGTACCACGGGTTAGTGTAACTACTCACACTATACAATCTACAACATACACGCCACGCCTACACACTGTGCCTACACATCATTGGTGATATGGTATAGATTAAGCTACATGTTACACAATGGTAGGTGGACATACAGACCTACGAGTATACAACTTCGAAAGTAGGGATGTGATGTGTGTGTGTTATTAAAAATCGATTAAGTATACAAAAAAAAACAATTAATATAAAATGTTTCAATATTTTTTTCTCATTCTTTAACCTTTTAACACAAACTTTATGTTAGTGAACTTATTTCAAATTTCTTCATTCGTCGCACAGATGCTGCTGTTTACTCGTACAAAAAACCGATTAAAACGTGTGATTTTGTGTGTGTGATGGCAGCATTTTCCATTTTTATATTTTTTATTTAAAAATATGTGTAAGAATATAATCATATTTAAAAAATCGATTATTCAAATTGATTATTAAAAAAAACTTGAAATTGATTATTCAAATTGATTATTAAAAAATAACTTAAAATCGATTATTTTTGCACATCCCTAGACTTACACAATGGTAGGTATGACAGAACTACGAGTATACGATTTGAAAGTCGAAAACTACCCTCTCTGCCTTCCTCCAGCGGCGCTGTCGTCAGCTGAGTCGCTATCCCCCCCACTTCCGGAGGGCTCGAGAGCTGCGCCGGCGCTGCAACGATTGCGGCGCTTCCTGTCCGCGCTGCAGCACTTCGCGGCCGACGCGGGCGCAGAGCCCGGCGAGCGGGTGCGCCAACTCATACACAATCTCGTGGTCAGTATGGATAAATAAATAGTTTGACAGATAATTTACATTAGGATGAAGTAATCTAGGAGCTGCCCTGGATATCTTAGTACTTAGGCCGAAGCGATCAGCCGCGGCCCACGGAAGTAAAAAAAATACAATAACTCTTTATTGTACACCAAAAACAATACATTATGGATACTAACATTAACTAAAGTACAAATACATTTTTATTTATGTATTTATTTACATAGACAAAACATTTACGAAACAAACCAAAAATCACCAAGATTTGTCTGGTTTGATAGGTACATCGGGTTGAAACAAAACATTCACATAGGTATACATACACAAACAGTTTTATATGTTGTCGGTCGCAACGCAACACAAGCGAATCCACCCTCATCTACTTTACAAAAAATATGGAAACACGTTTATGACAAGTATAGTCAGCATACCTACTATGGGGATATGGACACGTCAAATTGACCTATTCCCGCTGTCCCCACTGCCGTATTCCTATATTGGGAACAATGGGAAATCAAAAACATTTATTCCCATTGTCGCCATCATGGGGATACGGTAAATGGGGACAACGGGAATGCATCATAATTACTTACTTACATTTTTTTTTTTATAACTGCAATTGTCTTTATGAAAGGATTTCTCTTCATAAATTAGGTACTACATTTCCTAATCTAGTCAAAATGTTGAAGGAATAAGTGTTTTGTGAAGAATTTTACCTATATCAAATATACTAAATCTAAAGCGCAATTATTATTACTTCAATATTGAGGCGCCACTGCCAACCGAATACGTTAAAATTCATTTGATTTGCTTGACAAGTCCGTTGAGTATTCGTTTAGTTTAAACGTATAAACGGTATTAGTTTTTTGCAGTGCAAACGACGTGTGAATGGTTCTATGTACATTGTATATTAAGAAGTATACTGCAAAAAAACCTGCAATACAATGCCGTGTGAACTGCCTTTTAGTCCGATCTTTACGCTACATTGTATCAAACTTTTCAATTATGATTTCACTAATAGCTTATCTTTCTTTCGTTGTCTTTATAACCTCATTTCGCCTATGCGCATACGCAGGCGGGCACGGTGACCATAGAGGAGTTCCAGGCGGGGGTACAGGAGAGCACCAACTACCCGCTGCGCGCGTCTGTGCCCGGATTCTTGCGCGCGCTATTGCCTCTTGCGCAGCGCGACCTACATGCGCGAGCGCGTCGGGCCAAGCAGGTGACGCATTTATGACTGCTTTATTTCTACAAGAAGGGTTAAACTCCCAATTATTGACACCCTAATTCACCCTTCCAACTAATTGACAAACCCGGCAGATTTTTTCAAAATTTAAGAAAATTGCGATACACAATTTTCGACACATGTAATAGCTTGAACACGTTTGAAAAGTGAGAGGTTTATGTAAACGTTACAGGAAAAATAAAACGATATCTCTACCTATCACACAACAGTGGTTTAAAAATGATTCTAAACAGTGGTTTAGAATATCCAGACTTTCCAGCATGTGTAACCATCAGTCTTGTCCGCAGACGCCGCTCCAGTACATCAGGTCGCACGAGCACGTAGTTCTGGAAGGCGACGGAGACCTGTTCGCGCCCCAGGCGGAGCCAGGAGCCAAGAGGCGGGCCTGCGACCCGTGAGTGTTCTTTATAGTTTACTAGCGACCCGCCCCGGCTTCGCACGGGTGCAATACGAACACTAAAACCTTCCTCTTGAATCACTCTATCTATTAAAAAAAACCGCATCAAAATCCGTTGCGTAGTTTTAAAGATTTAAGCATACATAGGGACATAGGGATATAGGGACCGAGAAAGCGACTTTGTTTTATACTACGTAACCAGTGATAGTGATAGTGGTGGCAACTCTACTTTAAAGCGGTGGAGAAAAATGGTGTTCACCCACCCGAAATATTTTTGAACGGTTGACAAAAAACTCACAATACAATACAATACCATAACTCTTTATTGTACACCAAAAACAACACAATATGGATACCAATATTATCTAAAGTACAATGGGCGGTCTTATCGCTTTTAGCGATCTCTTCCACACAACCTTAGGATGGATGAAACTGAGAGATTAAAACTAGGGTAGACGGTGAACTATATATTATTGAACATACTCTTACATACTATGACATAAATAAATATATTGGTATAAATATTATATACCTACATAACTAGCGGCCCGGTACGTGCTTCGCAACGTATAAATGAGGAACCACTCGACAGATTTTAAGCAAACTTCACATAAACCATCTGCTAAATAGTCCAAATAAAGCCTAAAAATTTGGTTTCGATAGGTGAGCCCGTTCTTAAGTTATAAAATAACAACGAAAAGTGGCATTATTTTTATATATATACTAGCGACCCGCCCCGACTTCGCACGGGTGTAATGCTTATCCTAAAACCTTTCTCTTGAATCACTCTATCTATTAAAAAAAACCTCATCAAAATCCGTTGCGAAGTTTTAGAGATATAAGCATACATAGGGACATAAGGACATAGGTATATGGGGACAGAGTAAGCGACGTTGTTTTATACTATGTAGTGATATAGAAGAAGAAGATACATATATATCAAATAAACTCACATACATCCAATACAATATCTTTTCGCACTCCGAACCCATACGTTAAACCAATAAAGCACTCAAAAAGTCCTGTCACTCGAAAGGCTTAGAGACAAGTGCTGAAATCCCATTAACCAAAAATCAAGAGCAGGCGCCATCAATACGGGCGCAGGTGACTGGCGTGGACAGGTAATTTGTACCCACTGACCACGGAGTTAGAGCTGGCTGGAAATGAAAATTGGGTGGGACGTTGAAATATTAATTGTGGCATGTAGTGCTAATGTTTTTAGGGTTCCGTACCCAAAGGGTAAAACGGGACCCTATTAATAAGACTCCGCTGGTCGTCCGTCTGTCTGTCTGTCCGCCTGTCACCAGCCTGTATCTTAATAACCGTGATATTATTGAAATTTTCATTAATGATGTATTTCTGTTGCCACTATAACATAGTTTGTAAGTATATACAAATACTAAAAAACTGAATAAAATTAATTTAAGGGGGCTCCCATACAACAAACGTGTTTTTTTGCCATTTGAGTCCGACTTGGCGGGTTTTTTTGACCGACGCGACGTCCTGACAGTTATGTCAAACGCCATATGGTTACATTTGAAAAGTTAATATGGTCGTTAAGTTTTCTTAATTTATCTAATATTCCGGACTGACTCCAGACTGTAAACAAACACATCAAAAAAGAATTAGCGGAATTGATCCAGCCTTTCACGTGTAATGCGTTGACCAGGGATAAAGGTAAATAATATGAAGGTACTATCTACGTTTTACCGTTCAAAGAATCTTTCAAAAAATTACGCACAATTTTATCACTAACTTGACGGTGAAGGAAAACATCGTTAGGAATCCGTAGTCCTGAATTTTTATGTCTAAAAGCACCCCGCTCCGGTGATAGCACGCCCGTGAGCATAGGGGTAAAAAAAATGGTAAAAACTGGGTATTTCAAAGAATGTAAACCGCTGAGTCCTTCTGGTAAGCGTAAGTAACATTTTTGTTCCTTGCTAAAGACAAAACATAGATGTACTTTGATCCAGCACTGCAATCCAGTGGCACATGGCAATATAAAAAGCTGCTCTTGAGATTCTTGCTGGTTCTTCTCGGGGTACTGCATTTGGGCTGCTGTTTACATTCAGCAAATCTCCATGAACGAGTTTAGAGTCCCTGTTATTAGACTATTTACTTTTAAGAGTGTAATTTTCTTTTCCTACAGAAACAAATGATTTGAATTGAATTGATCAAAACACTGGATCAATGTGCTAAGATTGAAAAATGAAAATCACAATTTATTTATTTCCGTAGGTAATTGCTAATTACACTTAGAAAAGTCAATCGTCTAATAATAAGGCACGTTGAACTGGTCCATGAAGATTGGCTAAATGTAAACAGCAGCCCATCGCCCCCGACGAGTTGCTGGTTCCAAATGCAGTACCCCGAGAAGAACCAGCAAGATTAATAGCCATTCTATAGACTCATAGCTCCGTGGTCAAACCCGCTGTCAGTCGCAGGTTCTGCGCTGTTTTTGCGGTCAGCCTTTCATGTTTGTTATAGTTCTGTTGTTAATCGATTTAGTTATGGCCGGAGATTATTTGAGAATTTCAAGAGCAATATCGACTTTATCTAAACGTAATAGGGATGGAGGGAAAAGAACGGCATATATTACTATAACTGGCTTGAGCCGCATTTTCGTCCTTTTATACTGACCCAGTTAAAAAGGACTCTATGTAGGTACATAAGTCGTCTTCTAAGGCGCGTGGCGTATTAATATAAGACATAATATACTAGATTTTAAGGTAGACCAGCAACAATACAACTGTGAAAACTGTAATTTCGTGCAGTTGTTTCAGCGTGATACTCGCACAAATATACGGACAGACAGACAAAAAAGAATGTTTTGGCTTCCATTGAATTAAAGCCCCCAAATATAAAGTTTTCTAAATTATCTCCTATGTAAAGAAGTACATTTTGTGACGTATAAAACCGATCAACCCGAATTTTGTATCAGGCAACCGCATGACGGGCCCTGTTTAGCTGAAATATTATTATTGGACCATTTGGCAGCCCGAGGCCGCGCTTTAAATCCAAGCCGCCATTCGTTAGATCCGCACGCTTTAAAATATGGGCCCTAAATTGTCAAACCACGCCATGGTTTGGCGTTGGCGCGCGGTGCCAACTATTTACTCGTTAATTTAACACATACTTTCCAGGGTATGCTAGCTAAAGTTGATTCGAATCGCTGTTCTCCTAGAAAACTTAGTAACAAACAATAATTTCAGTTTTAAACCATTCAAAGTTCGCATTTCAACGTAATGATTCTCGACGCCTGCCGGTTCAGCGCGAGCAATTATCGCGATCAGAACTTTGCTTGCTATTTGCGAGCAGGCGCTAGGTGGTTAATAGGGCTCACAGCTGTTGCCGATAGGTTTCTAACAACTATTTTTAATGTGTTGCATGTGTACGAATAATAAAACGTTCCATTCTAAATTATATGAGCAGACTAGGGATCTAGCGAATGGGTTTGCCATATTGTCCGTAAACACGATTTAACTATCAAACTTCGGTCTCATAAATCCCTATTGGCTTTATGTTCAAACTAATATTTCACTTTTATATCTAATTAGTTAATAAAGCTTCTATATTACTTTTGTTCACTACAAGATAATTAAAAATGCTTACAACAGTTTGGTAAAAAATCAGAGGGGAATTCCTTTACCATCTCCCTAGAAAATATGCATGATCATAATATTTATATCTGACCGAGACTGTTAGATAAAATATATTTAAATAACCAAAAATAATCTTTAAAAAATATAGCCCCTTCCAACTAACTGCTGGCAATTAGTACAATTAGAAGTTTGAATTTGATTGCTAAGTAATTGCTCTGGCAAAACAAGCAGGCGCTTAGTTTAATGTGGAGCACTCAGCTGCAGCCGTCGCCCAACGGGAACATATGTTGCGTGTTTAGAAACTACCATTTTAAATAAATTACCTTTTGATTAATTGTATGGTTTTAAAGCAGTTTGCACTAGAGTCGTGCTATTATGTGAGAACCATTGAACTATATTCAAAAACCCCGCCCATTGGCTCATAGATCAGCGTAGTTCAAACGCAAGTACAGTCGAACAACAATACGTGTCTCCCGATTGGCGAGCCTCCATGACCGAGTGGTGCAAGAGACAAGCGGAAGCGGGCAGGCATAAGCGATAGCGAGTGCGAAGGGATTGGAAAAATTCGATAAACTAAATGTTAATGTTAGTGTTTTTCTTTGCCTAAGTTGGGTAAAAGGCGTGATCATATGTCTGTATGTGGCTACGTCTATTGGACTTTTAACCTATCGTTACTGCTATTAGACTTGTAATTGAAAAAATTAAAAAGTATCTGTTAGTATTTATGATTATAGATTTTACTAGCGTATAATCAGTGGTACTGAAGCCCGGTTTTCCCCATTCCCGTGGGAATAAGTGGATTGAATAAAAACCTCTTGATTTGAAAATTTTCAAAGTGATCTGTCAAACGCAATATGAGTTAATCAATCTCATTTATATCAACAACATTCATTGTAATTATTTAGGTAGGTGTAATATACATAATCCTGAACCGTGAAGGAGCCCGAACAGGACACGAAAATTATAAGGAATCCCTCGTTTTTCCGCTCAAATGAACTTTCTTTATCATTTTCCGCTATAAGTTCATAACTCGGCCAGAAGAGTTTGCAGTGGTTTCTCACAGCGCGGGGCGTGGCAGTTTCTCTCTTGTTAGGCTGCCAATAATTATTTATATGCCACTGCGCTTCGATTCCCAGACTTGGACTATTGTTTGCAATCATTTCAGCAATTCAAGCGATTTACCGCTCCCTGGTAAATTTATGGGGCTCTTGGGTACCTTCTAATTAATATTCTTTTTAGACCTTAATCTAGACTAATTGTTGTTTGCTTGCGTGTTGTTATCTTGGGGGGCTGTGAATTTACTTACGTTTTTTTCCTTTAGTGCTGTGCTTTGATAAATATGTACGTAAGAATAAATAACATACTCAATGACATTAGGAATTATTCTAGTGATTCAGGTGCTGGAGATCATTATCTCCAATCATTATCTTGGCACAGTCAAAGCATCATTATGCTTGGTGTGTGCCAAGGAATTTATTTAAAATAATTCACTTGTTTTCTGATTCGGTGATCACTTTAGTTGTGTTAAGACATTTTTTTTTTAATTTTTAACAACATAGAAATCTAAAGAGTAAAAAACCGAATTCAACTTATATGGTTTTCTCATGGATGCCATTGTCAGGACTGGACCAAATTATAAAGGTAATGGGAACATGGGAAGCACCAGCTTTAAAATAAAAAAAGAACTATCAAAATCGGGTCTCCCAGTCGAAAGTTCTGAGGTAACAAACAATAAAAAAAACATACAGTCTAATTAAGAACCTCTTCCTTTTTTTGAAAAGAAATAATATTGATAAAGCTATTTGAGTTTCTCTAGTATACACTCAATTTTGTTGGATGTTTCAATCTCGAAAATTTTACTAAAACGTTATTTTCTTGAAACACTACAAAAATACAGTTCACATTTTCTTCGCCCGCTCAACGCTCATGCCTTCGACCGCTGCCTCAATATTTATTCGAAATCAACACGGACCAAGTTTAGCATTGTCTAAATTCTATTGTTTAGGTAGTTCCAAAAGTTCGCGCTGAAAGGTTTGGTTCTACGCAGCAATTTGAGTTCGCTCTTTGATTTCTTTCAAATCCAATTGTTATCATAAACTTTTTGAAGTGAGTCTACACTGATATTATAAAGAGGAATTATTTGTTTTTTAGCCGATGAAAAAATAGGATGTTCTCAAGTTGATGCTTTTTCAAATGACTTCAAAAAAAGAGGAGGTTTCTTAATTCGACGGTATATAATATTCTTTTTTTGTGTGTTCGCGGATAACTTCGTCGTTTATGAACCGATTTTGATTATTCTGTTTTTGTTGGAAAGGTGATATCCCAACGGCGGTGCCATGATAAATAAACCAGAATTTGATGATGGCATCCCAGAGAAATCGAAGGGAACTTTCGAAAATCGTAGTGGCGACTAGTGCTTTTTTACTTTCTTTAGTTTCCTGTTTGAAGTCTTTTTTTTGGTTTAAATATATTTCACATGCTACTCATGAAATTATCCATATTCAGTATATCTCTCATTTTAACTCCTTATTCTTTTTCCCCAGTTTCTACGACGGCCCGCAAACGAACGGCGCGCACGAGGACTATCCCCCCCACGCCAAACGCCCCCCCAGCCTTTTCCTGCATCCTTCCCCTTTCTTGTGCCCTCTGCCTACTAACGCCAGCCTGTTTGAGTACGGCCAGTACCAGCCTTACCACGCACATGGAGATGGCTTCGAGAGACGGGACGGTGGGTATTATAATCTTCTTGTGTTCTTCTTCTTTTTTTGAGTTTGGTGATTTCGCCAATGTCCGAGTAAGGAAAAAAGGTACAGTAAAAATGAGCTAATCAAGTAGGTTTACACATTTAGACACAAGACATTAACCGCGAAGTGATAATAAAAAATTTTTAATTAGAACATAATGTTGTGAAAATGACCGGGCCTGTGTTGAGAAAAATATTGGGCATCAAGATACAGGTAATGCAAGTATGCATTAAATATTACTTTAAAACATGAATCAGTATATTGAAATCCAACATTTTCCTTAAGTTTGCCGTATGTCATTTCTTCCCAATATTTGATCCTTATTAGCGACACTATCGAATGGTGTAATAATACAGGGTGTGTTTCTTTTCCAAAATCAACATGTTCGATTCCTGGCCTGGAATATAGATTTGGCAAAAATCTAAAGATGCAGTTTTAGTTTTCATCAAAATCGGGCCAGAGACTCCTTTGAGTACTTTTCGCTATTCCTCATAGTTTCTGATTTAGCCATCCACGCCGACTTGAAAAATTCATTCTGTATAATGTATCCAAGGCGGCATCTCAGTCCGGGACGTGTCGTCGATGAACGCATCTTTCCCGGAGTCCAGAGGGCTGGGTGCTGCTCCCACCGGCCTCCTCAAGTCCGATGATGAGTGGAAGAATATCAACACCATGCTGAACTGCATCCTCAGCATGGTGGAGAAGACCAAGAGAGCACTAGCCATACTGCAGCAGAGAGGTCAGTTTAGTAGTAGCCTGATCGAACTTCAATCTTGAATGAAGAGCATTACACCTATTTTCAACTGTCTTCAAAAAAAGAGTCGCGCACATACTTAATGCAAATCAAAGTCATAGTAAAAAGTTTTTATTTAATTAGGTATTTTGATTTAAGGTATTTTGAACTTAGGTTATTTAACGTTAAGTATTTTAATTTTAGACATTTAAATACGTAACCGCTCTTATTGAAAGTCATTGCGACTCCACCGCTTCGATATGTATAGTTAAGGAGAAGAAGCTGGGCAAGAAACTCCTCAACACATATTATTCTTATAAACAATCAATACAATTTTGATTTAAGACTTATATGGTTTTCTCGTGGATGCCATTGTCAGAAATAAATTAAAATGGGACCACACGAGAAGAACCAGCTTTCAAATATAAAAAGAATCATCCAAATCGGTTTACCCAGTCGAAAGTTCTGACTACGAAGGTGAACCTCTTCCTTTTTTGAAGTCGTTTAAAAAGAGGATGTTATCAATTCGACTGTATGTTTTTTTTTATGTTTGTTACCTCAGAACTTTCGACTGGGTGAACCGATTTGGAAGATTCTTTTTTATTTGAAAGCTGGTGCATCCCGTGTGGTCATTTAAATTTGGTCCTGTTTTGACAATGGCGTCCTTGAGAAAACCATATAAGTTGAAGTCGGTTTTTTACTCTGTAGAGTTCTATGTTATTATGATTATTGATTAGTGATTCTGGAGGGCTACCACTGTCTTCTGATGTACGGTTTTGGTAGCGAGACTTGCGCAGGTTTACTTTTACTATAGCGCCTACACAAGTAGGTATTTATTTATTTATTAAGATTGCCAACAGGTTAAACACTATAAGCTATTGTTAACATACAGAAAAACTTAAAAAGACAGAGTGAAAACCCAATTACAGGCAAACACAACATGTCGGTAAAAACATTTTCGCTTAGGTCTAATATCGCTTAGTGCTATTTTGGAACATTTTCTACTAAAGACAATACATAAATAATTTTGATAAACTAAAATAAAAACTAACAAGCAAATAAATTATCTTTCTTTAGCACACATCACTTTTTGACACTGATTGTACCGAAGTAAATCGGAAGACACCTATAGACCCCTGATTAGATACATTTCAAGAAATAAAGAGACACGCATTTTTTAAAGTGTGCTTTATGTTTAATTAAACCATTTTAAAATCATAATGCTATCCCATCAACTTATTATACTTTGCTCTAGTATAATAAGGTTTGCTATCCTTATAGCCTATTCACAATTGTAACAGGTGTAGAACCGACGGAGAGCTGTGACATAAAGCGGGCAGCCAGCGAGATCATGGCGACCGCGGTGCGGCAGACCGAGGAGCGCGTGGCTGAGGTCAGGAGACGCGCCGAGGATGCCGTCAACCAGGTCGGTAAGGCCTTGTGCGATTAAACAAATTAGAGAGCGATTGAACAGAAACATTCGTTAGTTGTATAGGAGACATTTTTTAGCTGGAGAAGTGAAAAGGCGACGTTCCATCTTAGGCCTGCACATTGTATACCATCGTGAAAAATAGAGAAAAATCTAGTGATTATCAGAAAAATATTTATAAAAGTCATTTCCATCTATTTAACTTGCACAAAAGTAATTGTACTTCGACGATGATCCATGGAATCATATATTCTAACCTTCTTAAACCTAATTTCCATGCTATTGTGAAATTAGTCAGACAAACGTCAAAATAGTGTCAATTGTCATTTTACCGGTCAGCAGACGTATTCACAGAGACTCGATACCGTTTCCGTTCGATTCGAGTCGTATTCACACATATGTGACACCAACTGTCATAATATGTGCCATACCGACATCGATACCAACATCAGCCCATCTCGATAGATTCGTTTCCGATGTCGATAGATTCGACTCGAATCGAACGGAAACGGTATCGAGTCTCTGTGAATACGTCTGCAGGTTGCCATTTTGTTTTCCTTCGTCGCGTTGCCAGTTTAATGAAAATTAAAGTTTATTGTGCAACGAAACTACGAACAAAATCATGAATAAAACTATAGGTACATATTTATTTTATTTATATTAATCTAAAAAACTAGTGTAGGTACATGGTGCAGGCCCGGTCTCCATACATTCCTGAAACGTCTTCTTTGGTCATATACTCTGCCCGCAAGCGCTGTGCCGCACTTGAGCTAGTTGCGCGGTGACACAGATGAGCAGCTCTGTCCCCCACACTAACCTCACGTCTCCTCTGTTTCAATTCAGGGGAATAGAATCAATGGAATGAAATAAATTAAAATGAGCAGTGGTAGCCTTACGGTTAAAGAGCCTGCTTCCCATGATGATAATCAGTGAGGCTCGGGTTCGAATCCTGGCATGTACCAATGAGTTTTTCAAAACTTACGTACATATTTATTACTAGCTCGACGGTGAAGGAAAACATCGTGAGGAATCCTGCAGGTCCAAGAATTAATTGTGAGGCATGTGTAAAATTCGCGGTCCAGCGATGGCCTCACCACCTATCACGTTTAGGGGTCCAAAGAATATCTGGTGAAAAGTGGGTATATCCAGAAATGGAAAACCTCTACCAACCTTAAGCCCTCGGGGATAAAAGGCGTGAGATTATTATTTATTATTTATATTTTAAATTGAATCAGACTGAGTTGAATAACGACATTGCCTTGAAGATGATGGTTTTTACGTACCTTTAATCAACCATTGCTCGTCTCCAGGTGAAGCGGCAAGCGCTTCTGGAGCTGCAGCGAGCAGTAGGCGCTGCGGAGTCGAAAGCCCTCGAGCTGGTAGCGGCGGAGCGTGGCAAGCTGGAAAGGCTGCGGCACAGCCCTCCCGCACCAAGGGACCTAAGCCCTAACTCCTCACAGCAGAACGTACGTGCCATCAAATATCGTGAGACAGATTTCTCCAGCAGACAATGAAGTCGGATATACAAGTGGCAGCTTTGTTTGAAGGTGTGGCAGATTTTTTGCCTCGCACAACCCATCTGTGGAACTAATTGTTACCGGCGGTATTTCCGGACCGATACGACCTTCAAACCTTCAAGAAGCTCTCTTCTTACTTCTCTTCGTACTTCAACTTCAAAGGCAACGCACTTGTGACTCTTGAGTTGCAGGTGTCCATGGGCGACGGTAGTCACTTACCATCAGGGGACCCCTCTGCTCGTTTGTAGATCAAGAGACAGAGAAGCTGAAATTAATTTTTACATTTGTAGCCCGAGTCTGACCTCTAAGGCGATTGTAATGAACGTGACCCGACCCACAAAGTCCAATGTGTCAAGCTCTACGTGCTCCTGACTTTACTTACAGAAAATAAATGATTTTTGATTTTTTTAGTTATTTGTCTGTATGTCCAGTGTTGCTGGAATTGCGGGCGGAAGGCGCAGGAGACGTGTTCGGGGTGCAACGCGGCGCGCTACTGTGGTGCCTTCTGCCAGCACAAGGACTGGGAAAACCACCACCAAGTGAGTATTCTGCATCCTGTTACATTCGTTTTACATGGATCTTTATCTGATGTTGTGTGGAGTCAGTGAGTGCGTGAAAACGTTCGAGGAGCTAGAGATCATTCGTAAGAGCGCTACAGCGTTCGTAAGAGTGATAGAGCGTTCGTAAGAGCACTAGAGTGTTCGTAAAACCATGAGAGCTTTCGTAAGACAACGAGAGCGTTCGTAAGAGCGTGCGAGTGTTCGTTTAAGTTCGAGCTGATAAAATATTCATATAGCCCTGTTATGTCAATTGTAACTAAGAAAGACTTTTTTTTTTATTATTTATTTAGGTCAACAAACAGTGATCACAATAAATATTACATAAAGTAGAAATAACTAACAGGAGTAATTGTGCCACCAGCACCGTTAACCACAGATTACAATAAATCGAGTATTATAATCGACTTTAAATATAATAATAATAATAAATCATTTATTCAGGATAAATAAACCCAATTTTCTCAAAATTATTCTGCCAAACTGCAAAACAGTTTGTTGGCAGAGGGACTTTAAATACACAGATATATGGGTAGATATCTATATATTATTTTTATTTACCTAGAAATATCTAAACGAACAAATCAAATGTTAACCCTTTGTATTATTTTAGGTGTGCAGTGGCAGAGACCAGAAACCAACCGCCCTCCTCCGCACTTCGCCCCCCACAACGCAAACCCAACCGAAACCGCTCACCCGCGCCACTACCCCCATCACCGGAACCAGTTCAAACCAGTCCATACCGGTTACAGCCAGTTCTGACCGGCTAACGGACAGCAGGCTGTCTCTGACGTCACTGAATACCGCTGAGAGGTTATTAAATAATCAAGACAGGGTGCTCACGGCGAGTAGTAACGAAAGGATTGCGTTGGCAACCCTGTCGACAGCACAGGGGCTAATAGGGGGTATTGGGGGGAAGAAATGACGCCTCAATAGGGAAATAGTTGCCAATGTCAGGTATCCACGAAGAGTTAGGAGGTAGATGGGACTGGAGAATTAATTTGGTTGGCCTACGATGTTATAAGGTCACTTTTAGATACACCTACATTTGAAAATTTTGAGTAATTTCAAAATGGACGTTTAGAGTAAAAAAATGTTTTGCATGTTTTATTTTGTTATATAATTTTATTTTATTGTTGACGTTATATTTATTACCAGTTGTAGTAATTTATTTTGCCAAAGATTTCTATAATATTATTAATAAATATAGATTTAGACCATTTATTCCATTGTAAATAATTGTGTGCCATATCATATTTTATTTTGTAGAAATGCCGTATTATATAAGTGTCTAATTAATTAGAATTCACAAGCAATGTACCTATAATAATGTATTAAAATAATTAATAATAGTTTCATAACAACTTGATGCATATTAATGAAAAAGTTGTAGATCGCAATTGAATAAACGTAAAGAATGAATGAATGAATGAGCGACTGAAAATGAATGAGAATGGTTTTAAATTGACAGATGTGTTGGAGAAAGGGTTAAAATGAGAATTAACCGTTGCATTTTCCACTATTCTAATTTAAGGTTACAACGTTCCATGTAAAATGTGCAATATACTTTTAATTTAAGTAATTTAATAAACGCTGTATAAAATTTCGAATTTAATAACAAATAAGATTAAATTGTGTAATTATGAATTAATTTTAATATCGATTACGAAACTGGTTCACTTGCATGAAATAAATGAAGTGTTAGAAAAAAATCTGTTTCTATTTTACCCATAATAAGATTTATTTAAAAAAATCTGAGATTTTATATTCGATAAAAGTTCTGAGACCTGCGGGTTTCCTCACGGTGTTTTCCTTCACTGTCAAGCTGAAGCTTTACGTAAGCTTTTTGCAAAACTCATTAGTACATGCCAGGGTTCGATCTCGAGCCTCATGAATGAGAAGCGGGATAAAGAGAGCATGACGAAAATGAGAACACTTCGAAAAAATTTCGAAAATGAGAACATGACGGAAATGAGAACATGTCGAAAATGAGAACATTTCGAAAACATGCCGAAAATGAGAACATTTCGAAAACATGTCAAAAATGAGAATATGACGCCATTTGGTGTACCTCTACGCAGCGAGACCCTCTGCCCTAGAGAGATATGGTTGGTATATATCTATAGTACCCTCTCCCAAACTTACTGAACGTGTATTGAAATAATTTGTACCCCGATAGTTTAAGAGTAAATTAAAAAATAAGAAAGTCTATATCCAGCGGGGCCCTCCGTAAGTATGCATTCAATGGTTTTTTCAATTGCATTTAAGTATAGTACCCCAAGACCCCTCTTCAAAATAAAAATTACTTTTCATCTAAGAGATATAGTTTTTATATAAAATCAACTGGAAGTTCTAATCGATCTAGCGGGGCCCTCCCTGGATTGGCATTGAACAGCCGTTTTGTATTTTTTTTCGTTTAGTACCCTTAGTAAAAATAACTCTTAACAAATAATATGGTTAGAAATACATACTAAAAAAATAATATGAACAAAATAAAATGACGCACCTCTCCATACGATTAGCGTGATTTAGAAAAAAAAAATCTAGGGATGATTTTAGAATCAAATAAAACTAGACTTATTGTTAGGCTTCTAACTAAGTATGGACTTTTATTTTAAATCTATATAACATAATATAGAAACCACAAAATCACTTTAGCATAGGTAGGACAGTTAAAATAATCTATAAAATAGTATGGAGAAGCGCGTCATTTTATTTTGTTCATATTATTTTTTTAGGGTCCCGCTGCGTAGAGGTACACCGCCATTTGGGGTCCCAATTAAAATCGCAAACGTTAAATGGTAGCAAAATGCCACTTGAAGCTGTCGGGTAGTTTAAGAATATCGTAGATAGTAGACCAGCAGAAATCGAACCCGGCTCACTTCCAATTTCCAAAAAGACTATCACTACTCTATTACCTTTCATCATAAGCTTGTAAATATGTTTTGTATTCCAGTAACACCTCTGACCCAGAACTAAAAATACAAATAAGTAGTTTATTGATATAATAGTAACAGTTGTGTGTGATGAGATGATTATTATAATGCACTAGCGACCCGCCCTTCGCTTCGGATTATATGATACTGCAGGCATCGCCCCGCGGTTTCACCGTAGTTCCCGTTTAAGTGGGAATAAAATATAGCCTATGTGTTATTCTGATGCATAAGTTATATAACTGCAGTTTCATTAAAATCCGCTCTGTAGTTTTTGCGTGAAAGAGGAACAAACATCCATACATACAAACTTTAGCATTTATAATATTTGTAGGATTATCAGTGAAATGAAATGAAATGAAATGAAAAATGAAAATGAAAAAATGCTTTAATTTTTGTCCCAAAAACAAAAATGTAACAAAGATAAGGCTAAGAAACTAGAGGATAGGTGGGAGACAGGAGCCCAAACTAGGATAACCTGTGCTATGGCACTCCTGGCTCCACCTCTTAGAAAGTACCAATACAATAAGTTTTTTTTTTTTTTTTTTAGTAATTAGGGAAAATATTCTATTTTACTAAATATAAATGCAATTATGGTATGTGACAGTTTGGTGGATGTGAGAGTGTCAGGAGTGTGAGTGTGTGTGGATGATTAGTGTGGGTGATTGTATGAAGGGTGTGTGCATATGGTATGGGGGTGTGTTTGTATATGTGTGGGGGAGACGAAAAAGAGGGTTTTTATATGGGGGGAGAACATAGGGGTAAGTATTGAGGCATTACGACGGAGCCAATAATAATTCTTCAGTTTTGACATAGTCAAGCTTTTGAAGCCAATTAGAGACGACAAGCTTGGAATCCCTTCGTGATTTAGGGTAAATATTAGAAATTTTGTTAGCTATGTTATAGAGTCTGGCGCCTTGGTAGTCGAAAAATCTTTGGGCAAAAGATGAAGTAATAGGTCTAGCGACACAGACCTGATACTCACGTCTGGTTTGGGCACGAATATGATCAGGGGTATATATAATTTTTCCATTTTTACGGAGGATGAAGGAAAGAATAAATAACTGTCTGACTGTTAGGACTCCAGTCTCCTTGTAAAGGATAGAAGTAGGATACAGCCGAGGTTTCCTTAGGCAGACCTTCAAAATAAGCCTTTGGGATCTTTCCACGTGTAGGAAGTGAGACTTGGAGGAGCCACCCCAGACAGAAACACCATAGGACAGTATAGATTGGCACAAGGACAAATAAATTGATTTCATCAGTTGAGGTTCAGCAGCATACCTGAGACTCTTGAATATGTAAGTTAGTTTGCGAACTTTAGATGAGAGAGAATCAATGTGTTCCTTAAAAACTAAATTTTGATCGATAGTGATACCCAAGTATTTAATGCTAGATGCAGATTGTAGGGGAGGACAACCACACTGGGAATCACTTTGAATGGAACAAGAATGAACAATTAACTTATGAGGTAAATTACTTATGGAGGGATCGCTACGGATCGAGAAGTTTAGATATTTAGTTTTAGATGCATTTAGAGTCAAAGAATTCGAAGTTAACCATTTAACAACCCTGTTTAGGCCAAGCTGTGCGTAATTATACACTGAATCCCAATTATCTCCATGGAAAGTCAAGGATGTGTCATCAGCGTATGAAACAATCTTACAGTTTTGTAGCTTAAGATCACAGAGGTTGTTAATATAGCAAAGAAATAGTGTTGGCCCCAAAATACTGCCCTGAGGCACACCGTAAGTAACGAAGCTATCATCGCTCTCATAGTCAGAAACTTTGACGCGCTGGGTACGATTTGACAAATAGTCATTGAAAAGTTTGAGCTGGGTGCCCCTGATACCCAAGGATTCAAGTCTTCGAAGAAGGATGGGAGAAGAAACCGTGTCAAATGCCTTCGCGAGATCCAAGAAGATGGTCAGGCATTTGCACTTACCATCAAGCTTCTCTACAAGGTGGTCGACTAAAGAATGGACAGCATCATCTGTGGATTTAGATTTACGGAAACCAAATTGGCTATCAGACAGTATTTGCTTTGATTCAAGGTAATTAGTGAGTCTAATGTTAATGATTTTTTCCAGGATTTTTGACAAGGATGGGAGTAAAGAAATTGGCCTATAATTGGACACATCCTCTCGCTTTCCCGCTTTATGTATTGGAATAACAATAGATTTTTTGAGAGCGTCTGGGAAAATACCCTGCTGGAGACAACGATTGAAAAGATCTGTGAGCGGAGAAACTATGAAATTTTTAGCGGCCTTTAGTACGTTGGAGGAAATACCATCCCAGCCAGAACTACAGTTTGATTTTAGACTTTTAATTAAGCTATCCACTTCAGCTTCGTTTGTGTCAAGGATCACAAAAGAGTCTAAATTGTTCCTTAGGGACAAATCATGGTCTAATGTCATAGAAGAAGAGAAAGGAAGGTGCTTTGCCATATTTGAGCCTATGTAAGAGAAGTAGTTATTTATAATACCAACTGAGTTTTCAGGCGAAGGAGCAAGTTTCAGTAGGTCAAGTGAGTTATCCCTGGACTTTTTGCGGTAAGTAATGTTATTAATAGCCTTCCACAGTTTCTTGCTGTCTCCAGCAGCAGATTTAAGCTCTTCTTTTTCATAATTAGATTTACACTTTTTTAATAAATTGTTGCAGAAGTTTCTGTAGCGTTTGTAGGTTAGTGCAAGAGTGACATTTAATTCGTCTTTTTTCGATCGAGCGTGCATTCTGTCTCTATTTCTTATGCATCTTAGCAGTCCGATAGTAATCCAGGGTTTGATTGTAAGTTTGCTTCTCGGTAATGTAGTAGTAATCGTGTTTTTTAGAATTAGGTTTTGGGTATATTGAATAAATAGATTTGTAGCTAAATTTAAATCTTTGGTATTGTAAATGGTTGAAAAGTCAACATTTAGAAGGTCGTCATATAATTTAGGATAATTTACTTTAGTTTTTAATTTAGTGTTAGTGAATGAATTTGGAACTTTATTAAGAAGGGCAAATAGAACGGCGTTATGGTCGGTTATTGTAGTTTTTAAAATAAATGCATATGAGGGTAGTTTAGTTTTAATAATAGTATGGTCGAGACAGTTATTACCTCTAGTTTTAGAGAAATAAGCAGGTATCATTCCCGAGAAAGCAAGTGTATCAAGATAGAACGAAGTGAAGTGATTGTATTTGAGTTAGTAATATTAATGTTTAGGTCACCTACAATAATTATGTTTTTAAAAGAGGATAGGCTTGCTAAAAGATTATTAAGAGAGATTATAAAATTTTCAATATCAGTAAAGCAGGGCGGACGATATATAGCAATAATGACTGTGCTCGGATTTAACTTGATTAACAAGCAATTTGCATTAAAAAGTGTGGGTTTTTCCATACTAAATTTAAGCTGATCCCTAATCAAAATCACTACACCATCATTTTGAATTAAAATTCAACGTAGTGCTTAGTGTGCAATAGCCATCAAGGATAGGTAAGCGAGTGACATAGGACAGCCAGCATTCAGATAAAACGATTATATCACAGGTAATATGACGTAACCGTGATAGGAGAATACATAGCTCGTTAAAGTTTTTATTTATGCTACGGATATTTTGTTGCAGTATTGTTAGGTATGACGAGGGGCACGGTAGCAGGTCGCAACACTGCTCGGGATCAGTAACAAAAAGTTCAGTTTTACCAAAATTATCTAAATTATTTAAGGTATTATTTATGTCCGGGAATGTTAACTCGATTGGAATAACAGGTACTAGTGCATCGTTCGGTAATACTTAAAATTAGTGCAGAGTGCGGGTGGTAATAGCGAGCAGAATAATGTGTTGTTTGAGTAAACAGTGATGTAAAATAAAAGTCAATTAATGTGATATGAGAAAACAATTTATGATATGTGACCTCGTGTATTATGAGTGTTGATTTGATATGGTGATGCGAGTGTCGGTGTAGAAAAAACATTAAATGTGAGTAAGAAGAGATGGAATGTGTGTTTCTCTACTATATTATGCATATATTATATACATATAAACTTTCCCCTTGAATCACTCTATCTATTGAAAAAAAACCGTAATTTCAAAAATCTAAGCATACTAACGTAGAAAGAAGAAATAAGAAATACGTAAGTATTTTTTCGAAATGATAACACCTAGAAACTTGAAATATGTTATGTGGGTGTCTTATATGTCGTTAGAAACCGCTATGAAGGGATTTTTGGAAATTGCCACGGGAACAGGAATAAACTGGATCCGCTCTGGCAACGCCGTTGGGCATGGGCACCCGCTAGTAAACAAAAATACAACTATTGCATCGACTGTTAAAAGGAGACTTGAATAAAATTTTCAAGAAATAGAGGTAGGAACCGAGCGTAAAAATTTACGTGACCGCATATTTTTTTCGCTTTCTAAGCTATGGATTTTTATTCAATAAATAACTCGCTTATATCCGTACTTTTAGTTTTATTATTCTGTAAATATATTGTATTTTATTTATTCATCGATAAATTGGTCAAAAACATAGGCTAATAATAATAAGTATCGAAATATGAAACCCGAGTCAGACGCCTTTGCAAAAGTGCTTCGCGATTTGATCAATCACTTTTTTAAATAGAAATACACAATTATGGCCAGTTTGCACTAAAATCCACTAATATACTGTACCAATAACAAAAGTAACTCACCTTTATCGTAAATAAACATCCAAAACCTCGTAAAAACACTCACAAATGCGAACCACAAAAACACCACGTGCGCAAACGTATGGCCAAAGCAAATGAATGACATTCTTTTTTTTTCCTACCGCACAAGTCTGTTTTTTTTTCTTGGACGCTTGCTACACTAATCTGCCATAGAATAAAAAGTTCACTCGTTCGAGAGAGACATGAATCCAAAGTTATGGGCGCCAACTCAACGCGCTTTCGCGCCTTTTTTGCCGTATCACAGGGGATACGCCCGCAGGCGGCGGTATGGCGCGCGCCGTATCCCAGGGGATACGCGCCGCAGACACTAGGTGATATAAGCGCCATATTTTGCTTGTTTTTTATATATCATTGAAATATGCAGATTTTTCTGCGTCTATTGAGCCGGGGTTCATTTTTGAATCCTTTCTAAGTTTGTTTGTACCTACTTCATACGATATAATTTTGTAAAGTTGGTTAAAGGGCCTGCTTCACATGATGAAAATCAGTGAGGCTCGGGTTCGAATCCTGGCATGTGCCAATGAGTTTTTCAAAACTTACGTACTTATTTATCACTAGCTCGACGGTGAAGGAAAACATCGTGAAACCCGCAGGTCCCAGAATTAATTCTGAGACATGTGTAAAAACCCGGTCCGGCGATAGGCTTACCACCTATCACGTTTAGGGGTTCAAATAATATTTAGTAAAAAGTGGGTATATCCAGAAATTGAATACCTCTGCCTACCCCCTCGGGGATATAAGGCGCGTTTATTTTTTATAATTTTGTAAATGTTTTTCTTTACTTTCTAAATTCTTAATAAATAACGCACAATTTCGGACTTTCAAAAGATACTTCCAACTGTCCATCACGGTTGCAAAGCACAAAATTTACAATGGCCGACTTTGTCTTATGCAAACAATCCTTTGATCCCTTCCACTTGATTTCACAAAGAACTGACACCTTTGTGTATCTCCTTGTTATCCTTTGTAGCCAATGCCCGGGAGACACAGGTTACTTGGCAGACGTCCGCTCCTGTCGGCGGTTGACAGCGTTGTGGCTTTATTCCAAATTTGAAATTCGTTCGCCGCCGCCCGCGGCCAATCAGGTGCTTTGACGTCACAACCGGCTTTGGGGTGCGTCAAAAGTTTGACCGCACGGGGATTAAAAGTTTTTGTTGTGGTTTGCTTTTACTATTTTGTGCTATATTGAAATTGAAGTCGTTTAACTATGTAGGTACTATGAACTGACGAGTAGAGAGATAGAAGAGACGAGAGGTATACCTAATAATATTAATTCAAAGAAGGTGTGTAATTGGGTATTTCTAGAAATTTCATACCGCTTCCAACACTCTGGGGGATGTAGTAGGAGTGTTTACTTTTATTTTCGGAGAATTCCGCCTAAAACTCCGCAAGTAAATTTAAAAAAAAATAAGATAAGCTCACATAAATGTAGGGCCTGCTACTGAATGTACCTAAGTAGTTATAATAACAGTAGTAGTGTGGCACTATTTAAGAATTTAAAACAAAAACAACAACTTCAAACAGGAACATAAGAAAAGTAAAAAATTTTATACAAAAAAAACTGGATGGAATCATCAGGTCCTGGTTTCCTTATCATGGTACCACCCTTGGGATATCTCCTTTCCAACAAAAACCGAATAATTAAAATCGGTTCATAAACGACGAAGTTAACACACATAAAATATATCTATATATGTATAAAAGAAAGTTGGTGGGAGGTAGCTTAAAACCAGGAGACAGACATATGATACTTTTTATTCCGATATTCCCACGGGAACGGGAACTTATATACACACACCGGCACAATTAGCGGAACAGAAAAAAAAAGGAGAAAAAAGAGGGAATTTAGAACAATGAATGTAATTTTTAAACAATATATTATTTAAAATGAAACAACAATTAAATTAACATGTTTTGACATTCATTTGTAACACCATACTTAAAATTTTATAAAAATAAAAATTAAATTAAACAAAATGCATTTTTCTTCGATTTTTAATTATAGAGAAACAGCAGAAAATTCAAGATTTTCCAAAGTTTAACAACAATTTCAATGACTGTTCAATATCGAGTGTTTCCTCCTCGTGCTCTGATGAGGGTTTCCATCCGTCTGGGCATGCTGCGGATGATGTTATCAATGGTTTCTTGGGGCAACCTCTGCCATTCTTCAAGTAATGCGTTTCGCAACTCGTTGAGATTATTGGGAGGGGGCATTCTTGACTTTACACTCCTCTTTAGCAAGTCCCAGACGTGTTCTATAGGGTTCATATCGGGGGACCGTGCTGGCCACTCCATCACCGTTATACCAACATGGTTTAGGTATGTCTGTACTGTGCGAGCACTGTGAGCCCGAGCATTATCCTGCATTAGAATGAAGTTGTTACCAATAAAGGGGGCAAATGGCACAACATGTTCTTCTAAAATCTCCCTGATATACCGATCAGCATTCAGATTCCCGCCATCGACCACTACTAACTCCGTACGAGCTCCTAAACATATTCCTCCCCAGACCATAATTGAACCGCCGCCATATGCAACTGTATTTTCAAAATTAGACTGGATATACCGTTCTCCTTTGCGTCTCCATACTCGCTGCCTTCCATCAATTTGATTTAACATAACTCTGCATTCATCAGTAAAAAGAACCTGTCCCCAGTCGTCGAAGTCCCAATCACGATGTTCACGACCAAAGTGTAGACGGTTTGTGCGATGATGTCTCTCAAGTTTTGGGGCTTTGGCGGGCACATACGAGCCTATACCCACTTCTTCGAATCTTCTACGAACTTTCCGCTCACTCATCCTTACTGCTCGTACCTCTTCCAGTAAATTTCGAGCCTGCACCGCCGTTAGTCTCGTGTTCCGTCGGACTTGAAGTTGGAGAAAACGGTCATCCCTCCTTGAAGTACACCTTTTCCGGCCTTGTCCTCTCCTTCTCACTAGAGCATTCGTCAATCTGTATCGTTGGATGCTACGATAAATCGTTGATAACGATCGACGAAGGCTTCTGGCAATCGATCTGTAGGTTTGACCATTTCTCCTCATTTGATCTGCCCTAATGATTTCTGATGGCGTTAAATCAGGCATAATTAGATGCTCGTAAATTATCAATATGCGAAAAAACTCAAAAGCCTCAAAAACTGCAATTCAAAGCTTTTCAAATGGAATTCACGAACCTTCTAAAAACGGACAAGCGGTGGAAAAAATGAATCAATGAAAATTAAAACAAAAGAATGAAAAAAAGGGCAGTCGCTTAGTATTCCATTTTTAAATTAAAACCCAAATTTAAAAAAAGCTTGTTTAGCCGGCCAGTAACACGCAAAAATGCGTAAATACTCCCTTTTTTTTCTGTTCCGCTAATTGTGCCGGTGTGTGTATATACGGTCGAATTGAAAAACCTCCACCTTATAAAAATACTTTGGCATTCAACAACTAAGTTCTATGTTGAGGCTTCTAACTTGACGAACACATCCTATTTCACCAAATTGCTACTATGTTGGACACAAGTTGACAACCGAATTAACACTTGACACACTCGACGAGTACAACGGTCAACCATCAGTGTCTCGCGGACACTCGACACTCGATGTCCTACGACGCGTAATTACACCGCTGTCGAAGTGTCGTGGCGGCGACACCGTGATTACGAGCCCTTGGCGGGTCTATTTGCTTGTAGGGTGACAGTTAATGTAGTACCATAAAAGTACCTACCTAAACGATACAAATAAAAAAATATATAATTTATTGGTGGGTTCAGTTATGTAATAGTTTTTAGAGTAAAATATGTACTGCACTTTTTATTTACCTACCTGAAAAGAAAATATTATTTATATTAACAGAATAAGCGCAATTCCTCATACACCAGATACCTCAATTAGTATATTATATAAAAAAATATGATTTGTTAGTCCTTTAGTTGTGTCTAACCAATTTTCTTATATAAATAGCAATAATATAGTTGCTACACTATACTTACTACTAATACACTATTGCACATGTATCGACACATAAACACAATCACCAGTTTTACACTTTGTCCTGATCGTGTACATTCGATGCTGCTCCCGTTACCTCTGGTCGCATCTAAAAATCAGTGTTTTGCTCTTTGAGCAAAGCTACACACTGAGCTGTGTCCCTTTGCACCACCACGCACACATACATGGCATTATGTTTAGCTAGTAAGTAGGTAGTTTGTATTTATTTGTTGATTTGTTTATCTTTTTTATATTCTTATTTTAATGTATGTGTGTGTATTTACGGGCATTTATTTTCTTAACAATTAGTTATATAAGTACATAATTATAGAGAATACAAAAATACAAAAATTTCCTCGATTATATTGTGTGTGTATTGTGTTGCTAATAAAATAATTTATCTATTTATCTATCTAATAGTAGGATTTCCATAGTCATTCATTTTTACGAGAAAAACTCATTGTAAAAATAGCTGAATGCGATTAAGTAGTCGATACTGAAAAAAATTATTTCAGGAATTGAGCTTATTCTGTTACATGTTGTATAAAATTATGTTTGTTTATGGTGAAGGAAAACATCTTGAGAAACCCCGCAGGTCTCAGAATTAATTCGAAAAAAACCCGGTCCGGTGATGGGCTCACCACCTATCACGTTTAGGGGTCCAATATATCTCGTGAAATGTGGGTATATCCAGTAATGGAATACCTCTGCCTACCCCCTCGGGGATAAAAAAAAAAAGGCGTGATATATATATATATATATATATATATATTATTTAAAAAGTTTCTTAAAACACAAATAAAATCAATTAAGTAGGTAGAAATGCGTTTTAAATAATATAACAATGGTTCAGTTTATATGAATTAAGAATCAAAGTCTTTACACCATGACTCAATATTTTTATCAAGGGACTGTCCATAAATCGTGGTCACCCCGATGCCGGCCACGCACGCCCTTATAGCCATAACTGATCGAACTTAAACCCCCACTCACCACCCGGTTAATCAAACCACATCGCGTTTCGATATAATTAGCTTTTTTTACAAAACTAGCTTTAGCCCGTGACGTTGTCACCGTTCTGGGATAAAAAGTAGCCTAGGTTATTCTGATGCATAAGCTATATTGATTTAAAGTTTTCATTTATTACTAGCTGTTCCGCACGGTTTCTAAAATTTTTACAAACTTTGAATGTCGTATTTATGTAGGTGTATCTAATCCAAAGCCTAAAAATAAGCATCTAGCGTTAAAAATGACGTAATTTCCATACAAATTTGCATCCCCCTGTACAATACAAACCCTTACTGCCCTTTTTTCGCATTATTAAAGTAATCTACCTATGTCCTGTCTTAGGCTTTAGATTTCAGTACGAAGTAGAATAATTTCAGTAATTTGTAGAAATCCGATGTTTTAAAGTTTTTTTTAAATAAATAATCTCACGCCTTTCATCCCCGAGGGGGTAGGCAGAGGTATTCCATTACTGGATATACCCACATTTCACGAGATACATTGGACCCCTTAACGTGATAGGTGGTGAGCTCATCGCCGGACCGACATGTGTCTATTTACACATGTCTCAGAATTATTTTAATTTTGAGACCTGTGGGTTTCCTCACGATGTTTTTCTTCACCGTCGAGCTAGTGATAAATATGTACGTAAGTTTTTGAAAAACTCATTTGGTACATGCCAGGATTCGAACCCGAACCTCACTGATTTTCGACCGGCTCTTTAACCGTCCGGGCTATCACTGCTCTTTTTATATATTCGTTTTTTTTTTTATATTTTTAATAAATTGTGCACATTTCCTACAATGGTTCTCGATACACTTCCTTAGTAGGTAGAAGCGTCAACAGTAGGTATTCAGAATTCTCATTCACAGTAATTACAAGTAGGTATGTTAGAATTAGGAAAGATTCTTATTTCTACATACCTACATGACTGTAATGTGACAATAATGGTGGAGTGAATCACGGTACTAAACCATCCAATCGAGTGGGGTCATAAGCAGTCAAGACCAAACAAATATTGCTGTTATAACTCACCTTTTTCTTCTAAAGCCATTTACAGACTACGCGACAAGGCAAGCGGGCATTTACGGTTGCTGCCTCAACATCGGACTAATAATGTTGATCACAGCTGGTATAGTTCTTATTAACCAAATTGCAGGTTCTACTTCTGCCTAATGATGGACTAGATTCTTATTACCGAGTTAGTTTGGTGTGAATTGTATTACATACTAGCAGCGCCCCGCGGTTTCACCCGCGTAGTTCCCGTTCCCGTGGGAATACGGGGATAAAATATAGCCTATGTGTTATTCTGATGTATAAGCTGTATAACTGTAAAGTTTCATCAAAATCCGTTCAGTAGTTTTTGCGTGAAAGAGGAACAAACATACATCCAGACATCCATCCAAACAAACTTTCGCATTTATAATATTAGTAGGATTTCATGCACACATACGAATTGGAAAAAGTTTTATGAAATTAATAAAAAATCCTTACTAATAAGTATTAAAAATGCGAAGGTAAATCTGTCTATAATGTGTGTATCTACGTTAACTTTGGATTGATTTTGACGGAATTTGGCAGTGAAATAGATAGTATTTTGAGGACATATAAAACATATGTTACTTATCATTAAGGAACACAGTAAAATTTCGGCCACAGGCTAGTAAAATATAAATTTAATAAACATGAAAAAAAAATTAAAACTATTTATTTCATAAAAGAGCATACATTTTACACACTTATCTACTACTAATCTTGAATTAAAAAAAGTTTTTTTTTTTTAGTTAGTCTATGGAGGAGCGGAGGTGGAATGCTCCTCCATTGTGAAAAGGGAAGATCTTCCGCCAGGCGAGGTGATCGTGCCTGGGGACCGCGGTCCAACGATTGATGTTGGACAGTTGTATTTATACAAACTCATTAGAAAACTCCGATAGCGCGGTTTAGAACTCGGCCGTCTATTGGCGCGTTCTATGTAACTCGGCCTTCTATTGGCGCGTTCCATGTAGTGTCGCTACATCACTCCCCCTCCAAGACCGGAGGTCGATTCGATTTCTTGTGCTGCGTCGTTGTTTCGTAGATAGCTTGCAAGTGCCAGTGCTGCTCCAAGTCAGCGGTGAGTCGAGACTGAGCGGGTTGCTGCGACTGTTGAAGTGCCCGTAGTTCAGTGTGCAGAGACCGCCACGCCGGCGAGGGTGACCAGCCGCTGTAGATCCGGACGTGGGCTGCGGTGAACTGTGCGTGGGCCGAGTGCTGTCGCTGTGAGTGGTGAGCCTGCAGGACCAGGTTGCACGGTGCGTCGGCTGCGTATGGACCTGATTGGGCGGATTCTGGCTTGCTGTGCGACTGCTGCTGCTGACCTTGAGTGAAGGTTGTTGTGGGAGTGATGTGTGGATGGCGATGCGATGATGCTTCTGAAGTCCAGGTGTTCCAGAAGGTTGCGCTGATGTCCAGGTGTCGAGGGTCACCAGTATGGAGGAGCGGAGGTGGAATGCTCCTCCATTGTGAAAAGGGAAGATCTTCCGCCAGGCGAGGTGATCGTGCCTGGGGACCGCGGTCCAACGGTTGATGTTGGACAGTTGTATTTATACAAACTCATTAGAAAACTCCGATAGCGCGGTTTAGAACTCGGCCGTCTATTGGCGCGTTCTATGTAACTCGGCCTTCTATTGGCGCGTTCTATGTAACTCGGCCTTCTATTGGCGCGTTCCATGTAGTGTCGCTACAAGTCTACTACTTATTATATATTATTTTTTTTTCAACACACTTGCTCATAAAGTGGCTCTAATTTCACTGCAATTAGGCACATAATGACACCTATAATCAAACTGAGACTTTTTGTTTGCTATTATTCACTAGTGAGTTATAGATTTTTTTTTTCAATTTTGTTGCTAGAGTTGCTTTGTTCTTAAAAAAGTTTCGATACAAAAAAGATCGTATTCAATCGTACTAATAAATTAATACACAAATATGGCTTGCTCATTTCATGCAACTTCGTATTTAAATAGATCATTTCAACTTGTACGTGTTTAATAAACAAAACTTTCACTCAAATATAACTTTGGTTTTCTCTGTAAAAACTTTAAATACCCCATTTTGTACGTGGCTAAAACGCTATCCACGACAAACCAAAGAAAAAGAAACCTAATTTTTTTAGTCCATGGCCGATCGCCATTGTAAGATGCGAGCGCATAGGAAAACGAGGCTGTATGGGCCTAGATCCTTTTGCCTTTTCCAAATTATATAAATAAAAAATTGGAAAACCAATTAATTTTCCCCGCCATTGCGAATGATTATTTTAAAATGATTTTTTAGTATTATTTATTCACAAGTGTGTTGAAAAACGTCGTATGATACACGTGTGTATTGATGATTACCGTCCTCGGCTCTCTTATGACCCTCGCCTACGGCTCGGGTCTCAATGGCGCCTCAGCGGTAATCACCAACTTTACTCACTTGTACCATAATGTACTATTATTTACGTATTTAGGTATTACACTCGTTAGTAGTATGTCATCAAACTAGAATCTTATGTAAATACCAGGAAGTCATAGCCAATAGGAAGTACAACTTACATTGTGTTACACTATTCACTAGAATATTCGACCCCTAAACGTGATAAGTGGCGAGCCCATCGCCGGACCTGGTCCACAATATTCTTATAATATTATTTCATCTATAATAAAGAAATTAAGTACTTTAGAAACACTCTATGAAATCTGGGTCTGATGATGCCACGTTTTTCGTTTCTGCTTTCCGCGGCTGCCTCGGCCTCTATAGATAACTTTATAATGACGTCACTATGTCACCAATATCTTAATCACTTTCAAAACAAAACGGCGTCCGGTGAGTCAACTAAGTATACCGTTAAACGAGTTGTGTTGTGATCTGCAGTTCAGTATACTATAGTAAACAAATGCGCAGTCGACACGCGCAGTCATTGCCCATTTCTTGCCTGAGTAACTTGTTTATCAAGAGGAAAAATGCGTGTTTTGGTGAGTATTAAGAATTGTATTAAGTACAAAGTTGCAATAGTAATTTATAGTGTAAATTATCTCCCATTCCGTTAGAAATGTAAAAAGCTGCGTTCTTAAAAATGTTAATTTGAAGATGTAAAAACCCATAGATAATGAATTTATTTTATTGACAACTTTTATTTGTTTCTACATAGAATGTAGAAAGTGATTTATGAAGATTGTTGTTATACGATTCAGTGCAGTGTCCGCCATTATGTGTTCTAGTCTTTAGAATATTTAGGTACTCTAAGTATTTTTTTGTTATCATCTGAATTTTTTGGTCACGATTGTCCGCCCCTAATATGTGGCCGCCCTAGGCCCGGCTTACTTGGCCCTATGGCAAATCCGCCACGACATTAATTTTATTGTAAGTAGAAAATATTATATTGCTCCGGTTTATCAAAATAAAATAGGTAAGTAGATATATATCTTCTGAACGCAACAAGACAACAACTATGATACACAAGATATCGAAACGTATTTATAATCCACGTTTTATCGCTTTAAATTTAAATTTCGGAAGCTTAATGAAGACTAACTTTCGACAGACAAATAGAACTCTAAAAAGTAAAAACCGACTTCAACTTATATGATTTTCTCATAGATACCATTGTCAGGACTGGACCTAATGGAAATGGGACTACACGGGAAGCACCAGCTTTCAAATAAAAAAAATATCATCAAAATCAGTTCACCCAGTCGAGCGTTCTGAAGTAACAAACAAATAAAAAAGTAGTCGAATTGATAACCTCCTCCTTTTTTGAAGTTGGTTGAAAATGCTCATTAGGGTTACGTATCTAAATGTCGAAAATTAAAAAACCTAACGTTAAATAACCTAAGTTCAAAATACCTAAAATCAAGACATCGTTAAAAGCAGTTTTTACTTAAATGTTTTTTTTTTCCGTAACCTAATGTTACTTTAGGATAATTACAATCTAGCCTTGTGGGGCTAATAAGTAATTTAAATTTAACTTAAGTTGCTAATAAATTACTATTTTATGAAAGTAGTCCACTGACGATTCTTAGTTTCTGTTAAGGGTAAGACACTTTCTTCATGTGTTCTTAGTTTTCACTATCACCATAGTATTACACTAAATGCATTAACTCAAAAGGTTCTTTTAAGTCTTTTCACTGTGTCCGTGCTGTCGAGGAGCTGAATCGCCTCGACATTCACATGATGGTGAAGTCTCCTTTCATGACTCTGCGCATATTTTTTAATAGTTTTGTCAACGAAGTCTATTTTGAGGTCCCGATGGAGATCGTCGTTTCTTACATCCCAAGGCGCATCCACTATGTCCCTGAGTACATTATTTTGGAATCGTTGTATGATGTTAAAGTTACTTTTTGCGGTACAGCCCCAAGCTGGGAACCATAAGTCCAAACTGGCATAAGGACTTGTTCATATTATTATAATAATAGTTTGTTTTGTACCGCTAATAGAGAGTTTCTTCCAATGAGCCAGTACATCTTTTTGTAGCGGAGGCCCAATTCTTCTCGTTTCTTTTTGACGTGAGCTTTCCAGCGCAGCTTCGCGTCAAGAGTCATGTAGCCTAAATGTAAGCATTTATTTTGAAATCACAGACACTTCCATTTAATTTTTGTTAAAGATTGAAAACCTTGATCGCACGGTATTATCTTCCGTTGCGTATAATAAAAGTTCATGGTGATATGAATGTATGTTGATCTTAGTTACCAGTTGGAAGTGAACCCTAAGTTCTCATTCATAAGGCCTGGGTTCGATCTGAGCTCGACGGTGAAGGAAAACATCTCGAGGAAACCCGCAAATCCCAGAATTGATTCTGAGGCAAGTGCAGCAGGATCCGGCGATAGGTTTGCCACGGGTCTATCACATGACATACCAAAAACACACTTTTGTAAAAGGAGACGTTCCATCTTGGGCCTGCCCGTTGTACACCAGCGTAAAAGATAGAGAAAAATCTAGTGATTATCAGAAAAATATTTAATAAAATGATTTCCATCTATTTAACTTGCACAAAAATAAACTTTAATCATATTGAAATAATACTATTTCTAACTTCTTAAGCCCAATTTCCATGATATTGTGAGTTAGTCCGATAAACATCAAAATAATGACAATTGTCATTTTACCGGTCAGGTCGCAATTTTTTTTTCGGTCGCCGCGATGCTAATAAAAATTAAAGTTTATTCGAAACTAGACAAATATGAGCAAAATCACAAATAAAACTATAGTTATTTTATTTATATTTATCTAAAAACCGGGTGTACGTACATGGTGCAGGCCCATGAATAAAACGTCTCCTTTCAACCCCTTAAGAAATGGGGCGTGTATACGTTCTAGTTAAACTCCTAAACAAAAACATTGTTTTTTAATACAGAGCAGAGTCGTCGTGTTATCATCAGTGGTTCTTCATTTAGCAAATGCCGTCATCATAAAGAATAAATTTATGAATAATATTAAGTGACTAATTAGTAGTTAGTAGTGCTTTATTACTGTAAAGTTTCATAATCACTACAACATAGTATAAAACGCTTTCTCTGTCCATATATCCCTATGTATGCTAAAATCTTTAAAACTACGCAACGGATTTTGATGCGGTTTTTTTAATAGATAGAGTGATTCAAGAGGAAGGTTTTGGTATTAACATTGCACTCGTGCGAAGCCGTGGCGGGTCGTTAGTTAACTTAAAAGTTACCATTAATTTAACCTAATGATCTTCTTGTTGTGCGTGAGTTAACTTTCTGTCTTTAGTGTCAGTAGATATTATTGTTTCTATTATTTTTCTATCTGTGTAAACCTGTAGATAATTGGTCTAATTGTTTATAATAGTTTTAACTATAATATTTGATATGGCAGTTGGTTTTCCATAAATAAATAAAAATCCTTTCTGTAGTTTTTGCGTGACAGATTCCGGACAAACTTTCGCACACACAAGTAATACTCGTACCTAGCTTGTAATATTAGTAGGATTCTAAGTAAGTAATACAGATTAAGTTCTATTAACTTAGGGTTTTTTCCAAAGAGATTAAAATATAATAGGAACTTTGAAGCATGTTTGAAGCTCAAGCGTCATGTCAGTTAGTATGAACGCGAGCTGTCATTCAGTTGAAATTGTACTAGACTTATTCCACTTGGAATAACTTTTGGCTTCAAATTTTCCTCGCCTTGTCCCATCTAATTTTAATCTCTTTGGTTTTTTCCAACTGCTCTAATAACATCGATAGGACTTCTAAGAAACCTAAACCTCCAATCATCAATGCTCATGATATTATTATGGATTCTAACGATCTCAAGTTTAACCACTAATGTTTCATTGTATTTGCATACCGGTTACGGTAATTAACCGTTGGTGAACTAAAGACAGCTATGGGCAAAGAATACCTACCTAAGCGATTAGGTCGAATAAACATTGTCACATCGACATAGTAAACAGTATTTTTAAACCCCGACCCAAAAAGAGAGGGGTGTTATAAGTTTAACGTGTCTGTCTGTGTATTTGTCTGTGAAAAGAAAATGTTTCGGAACTCTGTGGGAAATGTACCTATTGTTTGAATTTGTTCATATCAGACAGAAACATAGGTAGCATATTATGGAAGGACTTGCTATTTTAATTCCGGAACCTGGACGAAGTTTAAATATCATTAAATTAAACATTTATAAAACCCCGACACAATAAATACATATAAACACAAAAGGCTGAACAGATTTTTATGAAACATGGCTAGGAACACTCGGGATAAAATTATCTATGACACAAAGAAAACTAAACGAAAATCGGTTAATCCGTTTGGGACCTACGATACCACAACAGATACACAGATACATATACAGACACGTTAAACTTATAACACCCCTGTCTTTCTGGATCGGGGATTAAAAATCGAAAACCGGAGTATCCGTCGCGTCGGTCGATGGCCACGAAAGACCTTAAGAGGGCAAGTCTGCCTGAATATCTGCCACTTCCAGTCTTTCACTGATTAATCATCATCATCATCAACCCACTGCTGAGCTAAGGGTCATTCCTCACACATAAGGAAGTATGGGCTTTAATCTCGAACGCAAGCCCACCTCGGATTGGGAGATGGTGTTAAGCTAATGGCCACCTAACAGTCCGATTTTTCAAGCCACCCAAGGATATCTGACACTTCCATTGTGCGTAAACACAATGAAAACCGGTACCAACAATTTAACGTGCCTTCTGAAACACGGAAGATATACACTGATTAATATTCCATGTTTAATTTCAGATAATCGTGACGCTGGTAGCCTTGGCTGTGGTGGAGGTCCTATCGACCCCACTGGACCGCGGGGTCCACCATGAGGGGGTCAAAGGTGAGTTGGAGGCAACGCACCGGGGCAGGGAAGGCGGGAAACCAGGCACGATCCGGGTAGCATTTGCTAAAGAAAGCGGGTGCACCTCATCGGTGTTCATACCTACATGTATTGATCTCAAATACAAACTCTAGTATTGCAATTTCTGTTCCGAATCGCAAACACTTTCCGACCTTCCCGCGTGTATGCTGCGACCTTTAAGTCTATTTATTCGTGATAGTAGGATCTTGAAATTAAACCTGATTGTGGGACAAATTAATAATAATGAATAGTATAATTTACACATGTGCCCCTACATATTTATCACTAACTCGACGGTGAAGGAAAACATCGTGAGGAAACCCGCAGGTGCCAGAATTAATTCTGAGACATGTGTAAACAGACCCGGTCCGGCGATGGGCTCACGTCGCTTATCTGAGGGCACGGCAGTGCCCCCGCCAAGTCGAGCAATCACGTTTAGGGGTCCAAAGAATATCTAGTGAAAAGTGGTTATATCCAGAAAATGGAATACCTACCTGTGCCTACCTCCTCGGGGATATAAGGCGTGAGATTATTTTTTATTTTTATTTATTTAGTCCCAAACAACAGATAACCATATTATTTAGAAACAAACAACGGTAACAATAGATGTTGCCCCATATCCGGCTAAAACGACCTAAAACTTAAAAAGTTAGATACTATGAAGGAGCGGAGGTGGAATGCTCCTCCATCGTGAAAAGGGAAATTCTTCCGCCAGGCGAGGTGATCGTGCCTAGGGACCGCGGTCCAACGGTTAATGTTGGACAGTTGTATCTATACAGAACCCTTCAATAGCGTGGTTAAAGCGCGCGATCAATCGCATGCGACTGACGCGCGCGGCTGTTGCGACAATAGTCAACGTATGAATGTATAGCATTCCCGAAGTCTGCGACAGACGCGTGCGACGTCTGTTATTTTTATACATTGACTGGTCGCATCGCATCGCATGCGACCCACGGAAGTCTACCTTTAGATCTTGACGTCTATGGCGCCTTATTTAGTTCCATGTAGAACTGCTAGATGTCGCTACAATACCAATGTTCTTTCACAGGAGGCCCAATTGACCGACCAGTCCGGTATCCCGTGAAAGGTGAGTTTATGAAATAGTTTGTAATCTAATTTTAGAAGAGGTATTCGCAGAAATAGATAAGAGGCAGATAACGACCTTGTTTTATACTATCCATATATTTGTATTTCAATGGCAGTACCCGGTTCGATTCTGCCTAACAGCGACTAAACTTATTTTAGTTTAGTCCTGTCATTTTCTTTCTCCTAGAAAAGAAAAGAGACGAGAGATATTTTGTCCTGTCAAATTAAAATTAGTCCTGTCAACTAAGGCGTGCTTAGGAATTTTAGTAACGTAACATCGTTATGGATGAAAGTGACAGATAAGCACGTTCATAAGGATTAAATTAGTTGGTTTTCACATGTTTCACATTAACTATTCAATCTATGGTTTGTTTCTGTCCTTTTTCTTCCGTATTCTATGGTGAAGGATAGGCTAAATTAAAATTATGAATTTTAGCTGGTGAGCCAGAATCGAGTCCAATAGCTAAATAAACAATAATTGGTATCTACATACCTAATCACTGAGTAACATATTATTCCCGTATTCCGACGGGAACGCGGAACAGCTATTAATTATGTAATGAATTTTATGTGTTTACAGGAGGCCCAGTCGGTCGCCCTCCTCGATACCCTGTGAAAGGCGAGTACATATGCGGGGACAAAATATGCCGGCTCAAGCCGGGAGAGATACCCGCCGGCTGCGACAAACATCCTTGCCAATACCCTATATTGTAGTTGAATAAATTGATTTCATTAATAATAAATTGTTTGGTTTTATTAGATTTCTATTATAGTGACTGTGCACACAAAATAGCAAAATAGTACTATAAAACTTTTGCTATTTGCATTTTGTAAGGCGTTAAAATTGGTTTTGTTTGTCTCTCAGTGCACTGACAGACCTCGCACGGCCAAAACCGGTTGTAGACGCATGAATTTTTAAGAGGAGTTTCATAACCTAAATTAATACATGAAAAGCATTTAATAAAAATGGGGACTAGGACTTTCGAATACCGGTAATATTAGTACCTATCGGAAATATTTTTTTCAATACCGGTTTTCCGGGATCCCGGCATTGAAATTGGGACTACATAGGGGATGAAAATTGTACTGAAGTTCCTCATAAGTCGGGTTCTTCGGGTTCGGGTAGGTACGTACTATGTACGAGTCAGCTTGTAGAAATAGAACACCGACCGATGCGAGTATCATGCGAGAAGTCATCGGAGCAAACTCGGTACGATTGCGACTTAAATCACCACAAATACAATTGAACCCAGTTTCCGGTACCAACATTGGAAAAAGATAGTCAAATGCGAGGAGGAGAGTTCAATCAATCAATCAATAATCTCAAGCCTTTTTATCCAGAATTAATAATTAATTGCGGGTTTCTTCACGATGTTTTTCCTTCACCATCGAGCTAGTGATAAATATGTACGTAAGTTTTTGAAAAACTCATTGGTACATGCCAGGATTCGAACCCGAGCATGACTGATTTTCGGCCGGCTCTTTAACCGTAAGGCTATCACTGCTCTTTCAGTCCAGTAAGTTCTTATACTATCTTATTTCATTTTACCTTCCACCTGTTAAGAGCCCGCTTTTCGTCTCGTCACGTTTATGGGTGAAAAACAGATACGTTTTTAAGTAGGTAGGGGTGAAACGTGGGTTTTTCTAGGTAGGTACGGAATGGTAATTAGGCGTGGACAATGAGTATGAAATAAAACTAAATTGATAACCTCCTCATTCTTTGAAGACGGTTAAAAACACAAAATCGGCCTTTTCTAGTTAATAATGATTGATCCTCTCAACTTGATTAAAATGCGAACACTATGGGAATAAATTGACCTGTTTGGTGAGATTTTTAGTTTATGTCATTTTTTATGGTTTAACGATAATCGCCTTATTACCAGATTCGCCGGTAAATTAAGAATTTGGGATTAATATAGCATAAGACTCTTACTACATTACGTAAAGAAGCGCGTTTAGTTACGCAGAGAGCGTCTTTTGTATCTGTAATTTAATGTAAATGTTACAGTTCTAACTAAATTATTGTTGCTGTTTACATTTAGTCGATCTTCATGAATTATTTTACCCTTGGCCTTGTTATTAGACTATTGTCGTTTCTAAATGTATTTTGTTTGTATTTTTTGACCTAAAAAAATAAACGGTTTTGAATTTTCATTTTATGAAATAACTTACGTTTTCTATATTATTTCACTTGTGAGATTTCAAATGCAACTTTCTTTAATAAAATTACGATGTAAAATCGCACTTGCTACTGAAAGTACGTTAAAGCTACATTATCACTGAGTAACAGGCTATATTATTATTATTATATTCCCGCGGGAGCGGAAACTACCCACTCGGGTGAAACCGCGCGGAACAGCTAGTGTTAGCTCATAAATATCGATTCGAGCGAACTCTATTGGAACTACGTCTCTACGCGTGACGTCACGAGGAACTGTCAATCCACTAAGACTGCATACAAAAAAAACTTGAGGACAATGGAATGGATTGTCCTCAAGTTTATTTTGAGGACAATCTATTGCAGTGGACTCTCCATTTACACGAAGCCATTAGTGGATTGTCTTAGTGGATTTTCTTAGTGGAATGGCCTCGTGTAAATGGCCCATTACAGCTGACGAGCTAGGCTGTGGCGAGTATAGTTAATTGATATAAATGTTTACCCGAGTCTCTGAAAGTCTGTAACATCACTACATAGTATAAAACAAAGTCGCTTTATCTGTCCCTATATCCCTATGTCCTTATGTCCCTATGTCCCTTTGTATGCTTAAATCTTTAAAACTACGCAACGGATTTTATGCAGTTTTTTTAATAGATAGAGTGATTCCAGAGGAAGGTTTTAGTATTGGCATTGCACCCGTGCGAAGCCGGGGCGGGTCGCTAGTAAATAATAAACCATAATATGTAAGGCTATCGCGTTATAAATTAATCCTCTTAATACTAGTTAACTATAATGCTGTTGGTACTCCGTATAAAACAAAATTAAACATTATTCTATATTTATTGAAAGGAACAAAATCGCTCCCGCTGCCGCTTGTCCCACATCTCCAGCCCTCAAACCGCAACTGACTATAAACTAGTTCGAGCTACGACCTTGAGCTGCGCACCTGGTCCACTCATCAGTCCTGATGGTAAATCTCTGCTTCACTAGCATCAGTTACCAATCGTCCCTTGTCTGAGCTGCCAGCATTACTTCAACCGCCAATATGAGAGTCTTGGTGAGTTTAAAAATAAAATAAAAAATCTCACGCCTTTTATCCCCGACGCATTCCATTTCTGGATATACCCACTTTTCACCAGATATTCTTTGGACCCCTAAACGTGATAGGAGGTGAGCCCATCGCCATGGGTTTTGTTACACATGCCTCAGAATTAATTCTGGGACCTGCGGATTTCCTCACGATGTTTTCCTTCACCGTCAAGCTAGTGATGAATATTTACGTAAGTTTTATGAATAACTCATTGGCACATACCCTCGCCAGAATTCGAACCCGAGCCTCACGAATGAGAAGCGGGTTCTTTAGCCGCAGGGCTATCGCTGCTCTTATAACATAACTAGGTGTTTCGCGCGATTTACTGGGTAAATAACGTTTCCTTAGCAAAATTATAGCCAAAATTATAAATTACTAGCGACTCGCCCCAACTTTGCACGGGTGCAATGCTTATACTAAAACCTTCCTCTGGAATCATTCTATCTATTAAAAAAACCGCATCAAAATCCTTTGCGTAGTTTTAAAGATTTAAGCATACATAGGGACATAGGGATATAGGGACAGAGAAAGCGACTTTGTTTTATACTAGTGATAGTGAAGTAAGCTACTCCTAGACAAGAAAGCTTTCCATCGGAGAAAGATTTTTTAAATCGGTCTGGTAGTTTATTGTAGGTACTTCCAGAAATGGAACACCTCTGCCTCGGGGATAAAAGGCGTGAGATTATAATTTTTTTATTTAATCCTAAGCATTCTACCATCGAAAACACCGTAAAATTCAATAAGATACATTTACAGAACTGACTTGCGTTAAACATTTATTTTTGCTAGTATGATTTCGATGTATCTCAGTAATCTTTATGACGTCTTAAGTTAATACACTTATCCAATTACTAATATCAAGCGTGGGAATCGGAAACAATGTAGATCTAAAGAACTTTAAGTGTTTTTATTTACGTACAGAAATAAATTATTTGAATTTAATTGCACCAAAGCAGCAGTACTTAATTATGTTTTCGGAAATGTAACGTACCAAGAGCACTTGGAGCTTGATACATTGGACTTTGTGTCATTCTTATTACAATCGCTTTAGAGTTCAGACTCGCACTACAAGTGTAAAGCTTCATGTCATTGTGCTCTTGACTGTATATTAGTCAAAATTATATCGTCATCATTATCATCAACCTGCAATAACCCACCGCTGAGTAATAATAATAATAATCTCACACTTTTTATCCCCGAGGGGGTAGGCAGAGATGTGATACCTACATATTACACACTATGTAGAGAAAAGAAAGTACATAGATAGGTAATAATCACCACGCTATTTCAAACGAAAGGTGGTCAGTGAGGGAGCAATCACTAAACGGATTTTGATTGGACTTCAGGTATTCGAAACTTCATAGGTAGATAGTGACCATGCCTTCTGTCTGTGGCCAACATTTGTGTGCGTGAACATGTAGTTATGTATATGTTTGCTTCGTGTCTGGTCGTTTAATATTAATTATTTAAGTATGTCTAAGTATGTTTATCAGTTGTTATGTTTATCAGTTGTTTAGTACCCATAGTTCCAGGCCCTGCCTAGTTTGGGACTAAATAACCATGTGTGACTTGTGTCCAACAATTATTAATATAAAATATCTATCACTACATAGTATAAAACAAAGTCGCTTTCTCTGTCCCTATATCCCTATGTATGCTTAGATCTTTAAAACTACGCAACGGATTTTGATGCGGTTTTTTTAATAGATAGAGTGATTCAAGATCAAGGTTTTAGTATTAGAATTGCACCCGTGCGAAGCCGGGGCGGGTCGATAGTGTATGTATATAAAATGATAAACTGACTGACTGATTGGTGATGTACCTACCTGATGTACCTAAACCGCTGGGTCCAGAGACTTGAAATTTTGCACATACTTAGATAGCTTATAGAGTGTAGGTATCATCTAAGAAAGGATTTTGTAAAATTCAAACCCTAAGGGGGTGAAAAAAACGTGCGCGAACGAAGTCGCGGGTAAAAGCTATAGTTCCAAATAGAAAAGCATTACCAAAACCTGATAAAAGATGTGTTTACAAGGTCAATCGACTTTTTTTTCAAATTAGGTAGTTATAACACATAAAGGCGCATCGTCCACCGCATTAAATTGTTTTAATTTATTAATTTATGCATAAGTAGAATCTGCCAAATGGTCAAAAACTACAATTTTATAGTTTTAAGTGCCTATTTTTTATTTTAGATGTTATCATTTTTAAGGAACAATTTTGGAGTCGTACTGGTACCGTATAAAAAATTATACTGATAGTGATAATTATTTGTGACAGGTGTACAAATTATGTAAGATTCGAAGCCATTTATAAAACTTATTATTATGCAATATTTAAAAAATACTTAGCCTTTTATCCCCGAGGGAAAGGGCAGAGGTATTTCATTTCTGGAAATACCCACGTTTCACTAGTATATCCTTTGGACCCCTAAACGTAGGCGGTGAGCCCATCGCCGGACCTGGGGGTCGATTTTTGAATCTCACCAAGTGACTAATTCTCACCGATGTGAGTGATTTCCGAAAGTTCGTATTTTTGAAACTCATCGGTGAGTTCGGTGACTTATATTTGTCATACCTATGATATCGATTTACGAGTGCCCCTCTGGTCTGTTACACAAACTTAGAATTTTATTATGGGACCTGCGGGTTTCCTCACGATGTTTTCCTTCACCGTCGAACTAGTGATAAAAATGTGCGTAATACGTAAAATTTGAAAAAGTCTTTTGTTCATGCCCACGCCGGGAATCGAACCCGATGCCTCATGAATGAGAAGTGGGCTCTTTAACCACTGAGCTATCACAAGTATATATATACAAAAAAACACCCCCCTATTTCCCTTTAATTATCTTGATTATTAGTAATACACTTATTATCTATTAATCACTACATAGTATAAAACAAAGTCGCTTTCTCTGTCCCTATATCCCTATGTCCCTTGTATGCTTAGATCTTTAAAACTACGCAACGGATTTTGATGCGTTTTTTTTTAATAGTGATAATAGTGATTCAAGACGAATGTTTTAGTATCAACATTGCACCCGTGCGAAGCCGGGGCGGGTCGCTAGTACATAATAAGTCACAAACTGCTCGTATAGTCATAGTTAATAAAAAAATAAGCCGTTTATTCATCCACACAAAGCTATAACTAGACTTTACTAAAAACTTAGTTACTATATAAGTAGTAAGAGAATAGCTGTACTACTTCCAATAATGTACTAACATAGATACCTACTACTATGGAGTTTTGGGTTCTTTATATATTTTTTAACCGACTTCAAAAACGAGGAGGTTATCAATTCGTCTGTATGTTTTTCTTTTGTGTTTGTTACCTCAGAACTTTTGATTGGGTGAACCGGTTTGGATGATTCTGTTTTTATTTGAAAGCTGGTGCTTCCAGATAATTTCCTCATGTTCTGACAAAAGGCAGGCATCCACGAGAAAACCATATCCCTAAGTTGAAGATTGAAGTCGGTTTTTTTACTCATAGAGTGGTTAGGTTAGGTTATTATATTTATTAAATCTTCCTCTGGTAGAATCAGATAAACACACTTAGGTATTAAGAAAATAAAATATTTATGTAACCAATGCTTATTTGTTCCAGCTATTCCTGTCGACCGTCGCGCTGGCCACCGTGCTGGTTGCCTCTAAGCCTGCACCAAAACCTGCTCCTCAATACCAGAACTTCGGTTTTGGTGAGTGCTACCTACCCAAGTTTCTTAGAAGTACCTATATGCCCAACTGCAAACACGTACATGTACGTACGTGGGAGAGCCATGCTTCGGAACGCTTGGCCGGCTCGGCCGGAGTGATACCACGGCCTCACAGAAAACCAGCGTAAAGTAATGCATTGCATTTCGTTGAGTGACTGAAGTAACCGGAGGCCCCAACCCGGAACCCCCAACTACCCCTCCCCTCCTCTCCCCTATCCCCCTACTCCCTCAAGGCCGGCAACGCAGTTGTGACTCTTGAGTTGCAGGTGTCCATGGGCGACGATACGACGATAGTCACTTAAATTAGCATCAGATGACCCGTCTGCTCGTTTGCCCCCTTCTCTTATATAAAAAAAACACACTAACTACTATATATTATACCACAATAGTATAGATATCTAGTGTTACTGGCGGACTCAGGTAGGGGCGGTCCGCCCCAGGCCTCTGGCCCTTTGGGGCCTCCAAATTATGCGTTAATTTCTCTTAATCAAACCCTAAACCAGGATAAAAGGCAGTTGGATTTTGGTTGGATGCTTCATAGATACAAATATGATATATGCTACACTAAATTTGGAGGCTCCCAGGACTAGAGGCCCGTCCCAGGCCTGAGGGGCTCCGAAATTCAGCGGAAAGTTCTCTTGATCAAATCCTAAACACGGATAAGAGGCAGTTGGGTGTTTGTTGGAAGCTTCATAGATAGGTACAAATATGATTAAAGCTACACTAAATTTGGGGGCCCCCCAGGACCCCCCTTGCGCCTGGGGGTCCTCCAAATCCAAAAGTACTAAGACCGGGGGGGCCTCATTCAGTTTTTTCCGCCCCGGGCCTCCGACAGGCTTAGTCCGCTACTGTCTAGTGTCTGGATACTTGTTGTGTCAAGGCTAAATAGGTAGGTATACCTACCTAAGTAGGTATATGTAAATAATTCTTGATCATCAAAATGTGCATGTTTATCACCAACCATTATTTGGATCGAAGTATTTTAGCGATAACTACTGCATTGTTTTGGCATTTTTTTACTACCGTCTACGCGTCTCCTTGCCTAAAGACCCTAAACTCTACCCTCCTTGAATGTTGTTTGTTGAGGACCGTGCAAAGCGATGAGCACCAACTGGTGCCAAGTTCAACCGAATAGGACTCTTGGTCAACTCTAATGATGCATACCACCAAGTTGTTTAGTTTGGTGGACAACCAAACTGCAAAATCTGCGATTACGATAACATATTCTAATTACTCAGGTTCAGAAATATGAACATCGACGGGCCTGTTGGCTCAGTTAGTAGTGACCCTGCCTTCTGAGTCGGAGGTCGCGGGTTCGAGCCCCGTGGGCTAACATTTGTCTGCGTGAACATGTATATTGGATTCGTGGTCGTTGAATATCTATTTAAATATGTTTATCAGCCGTTTGGTAGATACCCATAGTACGTACGTACGTACTTAGCAAAGTTTTTGAAAGGTTATTGCTTGATCAAATGATTTCACACTTCAATCTAAATAACTTATTTCATAACGAACAATTTGGCTTCACCAAAGGTCGTTCAACTACGGATGCTGGAATAGCATTACTCAAGAATATTTTTAATGCCTGGGAGAAATCTCAAAACGCAATTGGAGTTTTTTGCGATCTATCAAAAGCCTTTGACTGCGTAGATCATGAGACCTTGCTATGTAAATTAAATCATTATGGAGTCAACGGTAAAGCGCTTGATATTTTACAGTCCTATCTCGAAAATAGGATACAAAAAGTAAAAATAAATGATTGTAAATCACAGGGCGCACCCGTAAAAATTGGGGTGCCTCAAGGTTCGATTCTTGGTCCTTTTCTTTTCCTTGTATATATAAATGATCTTCCATTCATGGTAGAGAGTTTGTCAAAGATAGTGTTGTTTGCTGATGATACATCTCTGATTTTCAAAGTAGATAGACAAGCTCAGAAGCTCGACGAGGTAAATGACACTCTTCAACAAATTCTCACATGGTTCACTGCAAACAATCTAGTGCTCAACGCTAAGAAGACCAAATGTATAAAGTTTGTACTCCCTAATGTTAGACGAGTAGAGAATGAGATAATTTTAAACAATGACAAATTAGATTTCGCTGATAATACAGTTTTTTTGGGGATAACGATAGACTCCAAACTTCAATGGAATTCTCATATTTCTGCATTATCTAACAGACTGAGCTCAGCTGCTTATGCCGTCAGAAAAATCAGATGGCTTACTGATGTAGATACAGCAAGACTCGTTTATTTTAGCTACTTTCACAGTATAATGTCCTATGGCATCTTGCTGTGGGGCAGAGCTGCTGATGCAGAATCTATTTTTATTTTACAAAAAAGGGCTATACGCGCCATTTACAAGTTAAGATGTCGTGATTCCCTAAGAGAACTGTTCAAAGAAATTAATATTTTAACAATGCCTTGTCAGTACATTTATGAAAACATTATGTATGTACGGAAAAACATATTACTGTATACTAAAAACTGTGACAAGCATAATTGTAATCTAAGGAATAAAAATAAACTAGAGCAACCTCAGTCACGATTAAGTAAAATTAATAATTCCTTTGTGGGGCTTTGCATACGCTTTTATAATAAAATACCAGAAGATATTTTGAAATTGCCTGAAACTGTGTTCAAAACTCATGTTAAACATGTACTTTGTAAAATGGCATATTACAAACTAGACGATTATATAAATGACAATGATGCTTGGAACAGATTTCCTCCAGTCCAGCGCAATACGATAGCGAAAAACAAACGAAATTATGTAACCCAATCTAGTAATATGTAACAATTGATTAAAAGAATATTGTGTTGAGGAGTTTCTTGCCCCGCTTCTTCTCCTCAACCATACATGCTGAAGCGGTGGAGTTGAAATGACGTTCAATAAGTGGACTTGTAAGTTCCTATTTTGAATAAAACATTTTGACTTTGACTTTGACTTTGACGTACAGGCCCTTCCTAGTTTGGGATTAAATAACCATGTATGAATTGTGTCCTACAATTTATTTATTTCATATAAAGTATGTTTATCAATTGTTTTGTACCCATTGTACAGGCCCTGCTAGTTTGGGATTAATTAAACATGTGTGAATTGTGTCCCACAATTTATTTATTTATGATTTGACGTATCTATGTGAGCAAAGAGAAGGGTTTTTTGGAAATTCCGACGGGACCGAATAGACAGAATCCACGCTGGCAACGCCGACTGGGTACCAGGGCTCCATAACTCAGTAGATAGTAGTTTTACAATTAAAATCACACTTTCCCTCTTTTGCATACAGGTCAGTCGTACGGAGGCTCAGGCGGACAATCGAGCTATGGAGTTGACCCTGGCTACTCCGGCTTCGGTGGGGACGAATCCGGCTTCGGCGGTCAATATGACGGATCTGGAAACGTATACGGTGTCGACCCGGGTTACGATGGTTACTCAGGCAGCCAACAATTCGGGGAAACCGACGAAGGCTTCGGCACTTCTGGAGACTTCACTGGCTCATCAGGATACCAAGGGAGAAGCTTCGAAAGCCAGTATAGAGAGGCCTTCAAACCCCGCACTTACGAAGTCGTCTCCTATGGTGGGAACGAATATATGCCGAGTTTCTCTGGCAGGCAAGCGTACGGAAGGAGTTACCAAGAGTACCCCCAGTCTTTCGAATATATGCCAAGTTTCTCTGGTAGGCAAGCGTACGGAAGAAGTTACCAAGAGTATCCCCAATCGTTTGACCAGGGCTACGCGCCAAGCTACGGTGATGTTTCGGGCTACGAAAGTGGGAACTACGGTCAACAAGTTAGCTACGAAGAGGAAAGTCCTTTCGGAGGTGACGCATCCAGTTTTTCTGACGAAGGCTTCGAAGGCGCTTCCAGCTTCGGGGATGTATCTGGTTTCGGGGAATCGTACGGGTCTGCGGGTAATTCTTACGGTTCACAAGGCTATGGGTACTCCGGAAATGGCTTCCGTTTCCGAAGGGCTAACTACGTTAAGTAATGTCCGTCCCAATTATGTAATGTAATTCAAAGATTTATCGTATCGATATGTTGCTAATAAATACAGGATTGTTAAAGATTATTTTGTTTTATTTTTCCAAGTCCAAGGTACCTACATTAAGTGCGGTAGGTTGAAAATTACAGCCAAGGCGATATTGCTAGCCGAGCCGTAGACGAGGGCTACAAATAAGCAGAGGCTGTAATTGTCAAAGCGCACGTATGTCATACGTTTTATAACACATTTGCGAGGAAATAAAATAAAACTCCGACTATGGTAAACGAATAAAAAGAATACAGCGTTAAGAAAAAGCGCGCGGCGCGCATCAGCATTTTTTTTAGGCAAAGGCACAAAAAACAGCCAGTATTACTTATAAAGTAAATTAATATTTTTGTGTTTTTGTTACAGATTAATTGGTTGTAATTTACTGTCAAAATAAATTAAATTAAATAATTATGTACATAAATATTTCTTTATTAAGTATATTTTATCTCCCAAAGTTAATTTTAATCATAAAATGTTGACAAATTTTTTGACATAAAAACTCGGCTGAGATTTTAAAAAGTACCGTTAGTTTTAACTTTTAAGACGGAGCATCTAGATAAACCGTGCGTTTTACTTTACACTTACCGCACTTGGGCGTAATGAGATACAATACGATATGGAAATTGGTGAAATAAGACACCTTTTACGAGCAAATGTGTTATAAAAGTTATTTTAATCATGTACCTACCTAAGTCCTTTTGTGGATATTATAATAACTTATTTACCGCTCTTCTTCCGAACGTATTTATCTCCTAATCTACTATACTTTTACATGTTGGAGGTAATTTCTGAAACTACTGAACCTATTTTAGGAAAATGTTTTACAAAAAGGAAGCTATATCTCTGAATAATATACGCTATACCTATCTTATTTTGATAAACTCAATATAAACCTATTTTCTTAAGTATAAATCAATTCTAGCATTTGCGGTTAAAAAGAGAAATACGCACCATTCCGAAACGATAACACCTAGAAACTTGAAATACCTATGCTATTCTATAATTTAGGATAAAAACATTTCATTTCACTAGGCGCTTTATGTCATAGGCAACTACTACGGAGGGATTTTTGGAAATTCCCACGGGAACGGGAATGAACTTATGGAGGACCGGAAGTGGAATGCTGCTCCATCGTGAAAAGGGAAGATCTTCCTTCAGGCGAGGTGATCGTGCCTGGACCATCAACGGTTGAAGTTGGACACTTGTATTTATACAAACTCATTAGAAAACTTCGATAGCGCGGTTTAGAACTCGGCCGTCTATTGGCGCGTACACTTGATTCGCTAGAACGCCGCTGGTAAAAAAAACAACATAAATATCGTCAAATAGTTTATTTCTTCCCCTCCCTCTTCTTCCAGGCTTCCTCCCACTTCTTTTGCGATATCTTGAATGTTGCCACGTCGAGCTTGCTCGCCACGAGCCTCCCGTACTGCGAGCCGTTCAGCAAATTGCTCTTGTCCGATATCTCCGACATGATCTTCACTTTCTGCTCTAGGGACGCCGCGTTGAACACTTGTTCGAAGGCTCTTGAGCCGTATTGGGACAACGCCAGCTTTTGGTAACATCCCTGTGAAAAATAATAATAATCTACATCTAAATCTTCACTAGTATCTTACTCAAAGTAGAAATATTTAAAAAATAATCGATTTTTAGAATAATCGATTATTTTTTTATTTTTAACCGACTTCAAAAAGGAGGTTATCAATTCATCTGTATTTTTTTTATGTTTGTTACCTCAAAACTTTCGAATGGGTGAACCGATTTGGATGATTCTTTTTTATTTGAAAGCTGGTGCTTCCAGATTGGTCCCATTTTTTCATTGGTCCAATTTCGTCCAGTTATGACAACGGCATCCATGAGAAAACCATATAAGTTGAAGATTGAAGTCGGTCTTTTACTTATTAGAGTGGTTATTTTAAATAATCGATTATTCGTGGAGTTCATTAGATCTTGTAACTGAATGCTACTTTGACTAGACTATTATCCTTAAGTAAACATCATTTTCTATGTCTCAGATGATTTTGAAAATCACAAAATCGCGGCCTCTGCTGGAATTAGTCTTAAGTAAGGATAAGGATTTATTAAAAAGTAACTCATTTGACTTACGTAGATATTTGTCACTACCTTGACGGTGAAGGAAAACATCGTGAGGAAATCCGCAGGTCCCAGAATCAATTCTGAGTCATGTGTGATCCGGTCCGGCGATGGGCTCACCACCTATCACGTTTAGGGGTCCAAAGAATATCTTATTTTTATACAACGCCTAACAGAAAAAGCGCAATTCCTCATACACCCCAATTAGTATATTAATATTAAAAAATTATGATGCAATCGAACTTTAGTTGTGTCTAACCAATTTTCTTAAATATCGATTAATAATAGCATGATTTCCATACACTCAAATCAGCTACGCTAATGGGGGGTTTTTCTCTTTTTTTTACTCTTCCCTGTTCTCTGGATAGATGGCGCTGAACTTGCTAAGTTACTGCAAGGAACTGAACGTCACATCATTTTTTTGATATCGTAAAACGAAACGTATATAAAAGTAAATGTCACTGTCACACACAAACAAAACAAAGATAAAACAACAAAACCAAAACAACGAACAAAAAAAACTGAATTTTGTCTTTGAACGCCATGTAGGGCACCGGTGACCGAAATCCTGAATTAATTTATCACCGTGGCGTTCAACGTGTTAACAAAGCGCGAGAAAACTAGGTTACATTCAGAAGCAAGCAGCAAACGAAAGTGTCGTAATCACAGATTATAAAGATTAGGTCGTTCGCGAGTAATATAAGTTCACAGATTATGGAAGTCGCAGTTATAAGTTACTCTATGGTGACGCGCCGCATTTAGTAGTAACGTAGTCAATTCAACGCTATCTACAGAGTTCTTGCAAACTATGTTTTTTTTTAATTCTCAAAAAAAAAACCTCTCATTCATTTTTGAAAAAAAAATTAACACATATTAAAAATATCTGAAATCGAATACGTAGTCGATGCTGAACAAAGTAATTTCAGGAATTGCGCTTATTCTGTTACATATTGTATATATTTTTTAAAAGATGTCTGACCTTGAGCCTGGATATAAGCTTGTCCCTCGCCTTGACGCCCACGCAGCGGCCCTTGGAAATGGCGTCGGCCACGTGGCAGCCCTTCGCGTCGCAGAGCACCACCATCAGCTGCTCCGGGGTCAGCTCCAGGAGGCTGCTTACAGCCTTGGCCGGCCGCTATACAACAATTTAACCATCGAACATGGCAACACATAGCACATTTTTAAACCGACTCCAAAAAAGGAGGTTTATCCAGAAATGTAATACCTTGCCTGATCCCGTCGGGGATAAAAGGCGTGAGTTCTTTTTTAAATTACATCTATGAAACTGAAGAAAGTATGAAATTTTCGAAAAATTCTGACTACTATTTTTGTTGAATTTTTTTGTAATTTTCCGATTTACTTTAAGGTTTTATTATTTAAGAATTTGGTATTAACGATGAATAATTGTTATTAATTTATATTTAAAAGCTTGTAATAATCACGTACTTGTCCACTACTAATTTATACACAAGTACTACTTTGTAAATGTAGTACAGCTACCCAAATATTAATAAAATAAAAAAATAAAAATAAACTGAAACTACAAATACTAACCTGAAAGTCAAGTACAGTCTGCAGTATCACTGATCCGTGGATGTTGATGAAGTACTCCTTATCCAGCGTGGAAAGGTCTATCCTGTCCAAAGGCAGCATCCGCAGACAGCATACAGCAAAGTGCTTCTGGGTTTCTGGAGACGAGCAATTCAGCGCTGCTTCTAGGTTCTGGAATATACATAAATAGATAATACGAGTAATAATGGTGCTGATTCTACTTTACAACGACTAAACTTATTTTAGTTTAGTCCTGTCATTTTGTCCTAGAAAAGAAAAGAGACGAGTGATATTTAGTCCTGTCAATTGGGTAGTTGACAGCATCGAAATTAAATTGCGAGTACTCATACATTAAAAAGATTATCCCAAAACACCTCAAAATATGTATTTCGATTTTCAATTTACAATCATAACAAATTTAAAAATAATAAATAATCAAAGAAAGTGCTGCAATTGAGTACTACAAACTATGACGTCACGGTTTGCTATTTCAGTACATTTTCCATAATAAAATTTCGTTTTGACAGATCGTAAAAAGTAACTGATTTGACTAGGTAGGACACAACCCTATTTAAAATTAGTCCTGTCAACTAAGGCATTTCATAACGTGTTTAGTGCATAAGTAAATAAGTCACGACTAAAATACAGCCTCCGACAGGACTAAATTCGGAAGGTTATCTTCTATCCCTCTTCTTTTCTTGAAATAAGACAAAGACAGGACTAGAAATCAAAATAAGTTTAGTCAGTGTAAAGCAGAATCGCCTCCAATAAGTACCTAATTTTAGTTCATGAAAACAAAAATAAAAAAAATAAAAAAATTAACTGTATATTTCAACTAATACTATCTTAAAAACTAACATTATGGGGCTTATTAATCTTAAATATTAAAGATTGTGTATTATTAAGCCTCAACATAGGTTTACACTATTATTATAAATGCCATACATACAAGCTTTTGTATGTATGGCACGCGTCATAAAATCAAAGAAGCCAAACTCGAGTTTACGAGTAGCCATTCAGGAGTTGCGATACCTCCTGGCTCCATCATCAGATCAGCTCGGTGGTATATTCTGTGGTATATAATGCACTCACGGCTAGGAACTGCGCCTGCCTGGCCTGCAGCCTCAGACAGGCCTTGGCCAGCGCCACGAGCACGCCCGTGTTCCCGCAGGCGAGCAGCGCGCCGAACTGCTCGCCGATCTCCTCGAACATCGGCTCGAACTGAAAATAGAAACATTTATTAATTTGCAATCCATAACTTGTACATGACAATGACCATAATCATTAATTTTCTGCAGATACAAAAGTACACTCAGATTAATGATTACTCAAAATTTAATTTTGATCACGTTGAGGGGTCGAATATTTTCGTGAAAAGTGGGTATTTCAAGAATTAGAATACCTCTGCCTACCCCCTCGGCGAAAAAAGGAGTTAGATTATTAATTATCAATTTCGATACGTACATGTATAATCCAGTACCTATCTCTCAGTTTCATCCATCCTAAGGTTGTCTGGAAGAGATCGCTAAAAGCGATAAGACGACCCATTGTACTTTAGTTAATGTTGGTATCCATATTATGTTGTTTTTGGTGTATAATAAAGATTTATTGTATTGTATAATAAATATTGCCCAAATAAAATCCCATAGCCTAAGTTTTTGGATTGATTTGGATTAATAGAAACAAGCTACGTACCTCTTCTTTCACTTTAACATTGTCAATGAGTCTCTGCACTGTGAAGTTGAGAGCAGGCAGTGTGACCAGTTGTCCCAGACGGTTGATAAAGCATCGGGCATACAACTGGGTGTATGTCTTCTTTTTGGCTACGAATAATGCAGCTTCGAGTAATCTGTGGTGAAAATCAATTTGTTTGAATACGAGTTTTGTTAATATATGAAAATGTTTCAGCAAAAGATCTTAGTTTTTTTTACCATGTGCTTTTTCATTTATGGATATACCCATTTTTAACGAGATAGTCTTTGGACCCCTAAACGTGATAGGTGGTGAGCCTATCGCCGGACCGGGTCTGTTTACGCACGTCTCAGAATTAATTTTGGGACCTGCGGGTTTCCTCACGATGTTTTCCTTCACCGTCGAGCTAGTAATAAATATGCACGCAAGTTTTTTTTTTATTGAAATTATTAACTAACCTGACCGAAGATTCAGACTTAAAAACTGGTGGCAGCCCTGCCATAGCATCCTCGCTACTAGTCTCTTTATTCTGTATTGTATCATCAAACTCTTTTTTTTTCTGTTTAACATCTGTTTTATCGTCCTTTTTCTCATCTGTCTCCGTAGCCACCCAATCCTCAGGTGCAAAGCTTTCGTTCAACAATTTCTTTATCAAGTCCCTCGTCAAATGTTTATCAACATTCTTCAGAGCGTATAATAACACTTGGAGTAATGCCGATGTGATATTTTGATTCGGTAAGTCTTTAAACTGGGGCCACGCTGATAATCTATTCGCGAATTCTTTGACTAGTTCTTTAAATTCATCCGGCACCAATTTGTAGTTCATTTGTGTTAGGTGCGGTGGAATACCCTTAGACACCAGTACTGTTTCTTTGAATAGGTTTAATTTTGGTTTCTCTCCTGGCAGTAAAGTTATACCACTGAGGCATTTCATTGCACTCCGCAATATATGATTTGCGTATTGATCCCAAACAAAATCCTCTAAGTTATTAAGGGCGTATTTACAAATTTTCATTGTGAATTCATAACACTTCTGCACATGATCTTGGCTGTACTTTGATTCTTTCTGTTCTAACTTCGGTTTCTTCTTGGGAACATCGTCTTCTGAGTCCGATACCTGATCATTGTCTTGTCCTTGTAAGTGCTCCGTAGCCCTTTCACACGCTACTCTTAGGAGAGTTTCTACGACGTGACTACTGAAGTTGTCAGAGCATAGCCTACGTAGTTCTGGTGACAATATTTCCATGTACCGCTCCAGATCTTCAGGTGCGGAGTACGGGAGGAGCAGCTCAATCACTCGGCAGCCTAGTTGATTTCCCGTGATGTCTAGTTCTTTATCTTTTGTCCGTTCAAGGACATTATTGACGAGGGCCTCTGAAATAGATGAAATGTTTAGTGTAACACTATAATAAAACTATTTTCAAATTTCAAGTATTGATAAAAACATGTTAAGTAAGTAATGTAAGTTAAATTTTTTCTTGAATACTATAGCAATAATAAAATTGAACTGTCTATGATTTCTCAATAAATGAGAACATTTAAGTCAATACTGGTATTTATACGAAGCTTAATCATAAATGACCGCTTTAAAAAAAATCTGTATGTCACCAACACCGAAACAGCTTAACCAATTCTACTGAAATATGTAGTGAAAGAAATTGGAAGCGACGTATGCGCCATCCTATTCTTCGGCATGTATTTGTACTACGCTCAGACCATGGATGGCGTTGGTCGTCGAGTTAACGCTTTAAACTAAGAGATGGTGCTGCTACGATGAAATACAGCTAATTATCCAGAGATTAAAATATGTCAGAGACTAGGAGTTATAGAGTTCTTTGGACAGAGAGGCCGGGTGTGGTTAGACTCTTTTTGGTTGAAGGCGGTTGTCATGGAATTGTGTTTTGTTCAAGAATATAAATTGATATCGAAATATTTGTATGTCTTATTCTGAACCATTCTAACAGTAGGTATTAGAAAGAAGAAAGAAAGAAATAAAAATATTTATTAGGAACACCTTTACATATGAGATAAAAAATCTTCAAGATAAAAACACAACATATTTGAGTTTTATTATTAGAGTATTAAAACTGATTTATTAAATATTATAACATTGTTTATGTCTACATTTCGCAGTTAAATTTGCCGCCAATTTGGATGATTCTTTTTTTATTTGAAAGCTGGTGCTTCCCATGTAGTCCCATTTTAATGTGAAAACCACACAAGTTAAACTCAGTTTTTTTACTCTTTTATATCTAAGTTATTTTCAAATGTGCTAGTACCTAACTAACATGATAAGAAAAAGAAACTAAAAAAAAAACATGATCACAATTTATATCCCCAAGGTAGGCAAAGGTATTTTCCTTTCCTCATTACTGGAAATTCCTACCTTTCCCCAGTATAATTTTTAGACCTCTAAACTGGGGGCCAATTACTAAATGTCAATGGTTACAGTTGTATGAGAATGACAATGACATGGTCAGTCAATGGTGTTATTTGTTCTGAAAAGTGTCAAAATAACACCATTGACTGACCATTGACTTCATTGTCATCCAATTATGACCGCTGAGATTTAGTGAAATTGGCCCCCTGGACAGGTGGTGAGCCTGTCGCCGTACCGGAGTTCTATTGGACATGTCTCTAAATTCTGGGATCTGCGGGATTCCTTACGAAGTTGACCTTTACGTCTATTGCACTTACGTCTCTCCTCTGTATCGTGGATGCCCTGTTTGATTGCGTCGAGTATCCCAAGGAAGTACTGATACAACTCCTCCGACATCTTAGTCCCTCGTCCCAATTGGCCTTGTTTCGCATACTTTTTGGCATTCGCGAGGAAGTTCTTGCGTTTTTTACGCGACCTCTTCTTGTTAGGATCACTATTGGCAACTTCTTCACTCATTTTGACTGTTTTCTAAGTAAGATTTTCGACTTTACAACACAAAAACAGACACAGCAAAGGTGGTATTAGGATTTTAAGGTTATGTGTCAAAATCACGCTGTCACGCTTTGTAAATTTTGAATTTTTTTTATTGACATTTCTGTTGGCATTTTTGCCATATGCCTTGCAAACGCTGAACTTACGCCTGCGCCTTGAGAAATAAAGTAAAACAAAAGACAAAATTCATTTATTTCTGTAGTACTTACAAGAAAAATACACATAGAAACGTCACTAGTCTAATAACACGGCACTCTAAACTCGTCCATGAAAATTGGTTAAATGCGAAGAGATTTTCTCTTTTGCTAAATGTAAACAGCAACCTATCTCTACCGACGAGTGGCTGGTTCCAAATACAATACCTACTCTGGGAAGAACTAGCAAGAAAAACTTTTAAATCAAAAGAAAAATTATTATCAAAATATGTAATGGCTCCCAAAAGGTACACAATGGACATGCTTTGCTTTGCGCAACTGTAGGAGATCATCACTTGGTGTTCACATAATAGTGCATAATATCGTTGCTGCCTAACGAAACACTTGAGATGGCCGTGGAAACTGGAAGTAATTACGACCTCCGTTGTCAGCAAGACAAAGGCAGATGGCTAACCTGCCAGTGTCTCAGATAAATAAAAAAAATACAGAAAAAAGTTTATAGCGGGAACTTTAAAAATGTTAACGTTTCAATTTAGTTTTGTTCAACGGTTAAAAAAACGTACTAATTAAATACTCAGGGTAAAAGAGGTACTTACCTATTTTAAGTGGTATGTAAACCATGTCAGTAGGATTAGGTACTTACATATTTATCTTATTCTTTATGTAAACCATGTCAGTAGGATTAGGTACAGTCAAGAGCAAGTCAAGCTTGACACTACCAGTTTAAGCTGAGCTCTGATTTGTACTGCGCGCCATAGAATACAGGGCCGGGTCAAAGTCCAAAGTGTCAAGCTTAGCGTGCTCTTGACTGTACTTACATATTTATCGACTTATTCATATGTATATCTCAATAAATTAGGTATATAGTTAATTCTGAGACATGTGTGTGTATTATGTAACAGCACCTCGGTCCGGCGATGGGCTCACCATCTATCACGTTATAAGGGTCCAAATTAGTATTATTTGTATTCAAGAGGTCCAAATTATTACTGGTATGAATCTGATGAAACGTTGGTATTCCCAAGAATGGATTGCCTCGGGAATTAGAAGGGTGACATTTATATTTAAAAAAAGAAAAAAAAATGGTAGGTACTTTCTAAGAGGTGGAGCCAGGAATGCCATAATGCACTGGTTATCCTAGTTTGGGCTCCTGTCTCCCACCTATCCTCTAGTTTCTTAGCCTTATTTTTGTTACATTTTTTGTTCTGTGCGAGAAAAAATAAACCATATTTTTTTTCATTAATTTATGTTTACGGTAAGTAATAAATAAAATCTATTTATGTGCATATTTATTATGCAACAAATTGTAACTGCACACCATTCGCACACCGCTTCGGCGCTTACCCATTCAAGTTAACGCCTGATTGTTATGTTAACAATCAGTTTTGTCCACAGACACAATCGGAATACTAATAGCGTTCCCGCGAGCTTCCCATCAATGAATCATTACCATACAACAATTCACTCCTGTACGCATTAAAACAAAAAGACACCACACCCTACCCGTCTCTTTCCAGCGCGGGCAAAGTCGAATGCAAGTGGGAATGAACTGGCCAAACTAGTTTGAGTAAGCGCGTTCCGCGGGAGAACGCGCCTTGTAGCGCGTCACTCCAAAATTCAACCACAAAATATTCGATATTTAGTCTACAATAAATTAACAGTGAGTGGACAGCACTAAATAAACTTTTAATAAAAAAAAGTAATTCTAAAAGTCGTTTTTTTTTTAATTAAGAACTCGAGGCAACTGCACTTTTTGGCGGCTAAGTTTTTTATCGTGTCAGGACCTCTCCAATTATTCGAGTAATTAAGGTCAGTTTTAATTGTAGCAATTGTTCTAACTTGCACTGCGAGGCGTTGACCGATGTCTCCACGCGATAACGCGCTCCCGAGATATTTACATTGCTTTCTTGCGCAACGCAACTGCACTGAAATGCATGTGGCTTTCTTCATTAACATAAATGTGTTGCATGCTATTTGTTTTTAAAACTTGTTACATGGATAATTTACATTGAAACAAAAACAGATCGTAGGTAACACTACCTGGGAAACGTTACGATAAATCAAACAAAAGATTTTACGTAAAAAAAGTCCAATTAAAGTTCAGTAGGTACATATGTATATGAAAATAACTAGGTAGGTACCTAATAATAACCTTTTTAATAACAATAGGTATCCTAGTTTTAAATTTAACCCAAATCAATGCACCGAATCACCTATTACAAGTTGCGATTAGAACAATAAAATTCAACAATCAAAAAAACGTTCATCTAGTAAAATAATCGGATCTATCCGTAGATATTATTAAGCAATTAGGTATTTGTTTTTGCAGGGCTTCATTACTTAATTACAATTAAGTTGGTATATAGGTAGTCTAATACCTTATCTTCCCTCCCTCATGTAATTCAACCTGTCACACAGACACTTCACAACACACACCGGTTTAACTTTCCCCTATGGCAGCAGGCAAAGGAATACTCTTTCCTCGCTTTCAAATGTCGAACGTCGTTGGAACAACACAGAAAATTCTTTCTTGGAAATAACTGTAACTGTGTGACTTATGGCTGGTTTACACACTGTTTAGATTACGTTTGGATGGGCCTGTTGGCTTAGTTGGTAGTGACTAGTGATCCTGCCTTCTACGTAGGAGGTCGCGGGTTCGATCCCCGCTCGAGGCCAACATTTGTGCGAATGAACATGTCTGTTGGCTTGGGTCTGGGTTTTTAATAATTATTTAAGTACCTATGTCTATCAGTTGTTCAGTACCCATAGTACAGGCTCTGCCTAGTTAGGAACTGAATAACCGTGTGTAAATTGTGTCCCACAATTTATTACAATTTTTTTTCCAAAATTATTTAATGTACAGACACTGCCTCGTTAGAGTTTTATTATATGTGTATAGATAATAATATTTAGTACATAATTACCTATTAAACTTAAAACATCCTAGATATTTTCTTCATTTTGTCAGTTTTCAACTTATCCATCGTTATTACCTATTGGTGTACAACAGAGTTGTTACCAAAGACCCAGACACGAAACGAACATTATGTTATTGCACACAAAGATGGCCCCGAACGGGAATCGAACTCCGACTCCGAATGCACCTTGCATTCTATCAAATAAACTTTTTTTTGTATATGAACAACATTTATTTACAAAGAAGATATAGGTACCTACTCATAAAAAATATAATCCAAAGAGGAACCATGTGGGACAGTCAGCGCCCAGAAGAATGGCCGCATTCCCACCAAAGAGAATAGTAATTCCCTCTCTGCATAGCTAGGCTGATCCTTTGACAAAGACAGCTGCCAACTTTTTATTAAATATATTTTTACAATATTTGTTTTTAATGTCACAGACCACTATAAATAAAATTAACGTACAAAAACACCTCAATAACAAAATCGACCATGAACTTTTAAAATACTGCATTCACAAAAGCAAAAGCTATTTTAAAATCATAGTCAGAGTCAATGCGCCAATAAAAAAGACAGGACCTTAAAAGCAGACAGGCTACAAAAAGTAGGTAGGTATTTATGCGTCAATAAACTATAGGCCGTCGCGTTGAGAGAAAAAAATAAAAATCCGCGAACGATCCCGCCATACCTGCCTTAGCAATAGCAACGACTGACGTCATCCTTTTTGGCGGGAAATCTAAGAGGGACGTACCTAATGCTTTTTGTATAATTTTCATTTTGCGGTACATTTCGGGTTTTAACTCATATTAGTGATAGTATATTAAGTGGCAAGTATCCGTTAAAGTGTGCAGTGAATGGGAAATTCGATAAAATGCGATGGATGGACATTTTTTGATTGCCTCAAGAAGTCACAATGAAGTCTTTAGTAAAAGTGCTATCATTTTACTGTTGATAACCAAGAGAGGGATGTAGAAATTGTTGAAGACACAGAATTTTTGTGCATGGTCTCTGAAGCAGAGCCATTAAAGTTAAAAATAAAGACTTGAAAACTAAATTACTTGACATTGGCAAAATGCAAAATGCGGTGCCAAAAAAATATGGCGTCATCGGTCGGTTGGACAGCGAATTGACCCAAAACCACGGGGTATCATCAACCTCTTTGAATCGAGTTAATTGAAGCAATTATTGAGTTAATCTATGAGACGCTTTTGTTAGATCTAAGTTGAGACACTTCGTAGACCGCAGTTGACCTGTTTGACGTATCTAGTGACCAATACGCAGTGGACAGCAAGACGAAGGAATTTGGTGGTTTTGAGATTGTGATTTGAATAATTAGGGTTCCGTACCCAAAGGGTAAAACGGTAAAAAGGTATTACTAAGACTTTGCTGTCCGTGCGTCCGTCTGTCTGTCACCAGGCTGTATCTCATGAACCCAGATACCTAGTTAGAAGGTTAAAACTTTCACAGATTATGTAGGTATTTCTGGTGACGCTATAGGTAACATAAATACTAAAAAAACATAATAAATAAATATTTAAGGGGGTTCCCATACAACAGTCGCTAGTCGTGATTTTTTTGCCGTTTTTATACATAATGATACGGTATCGCACTTGGCCGATCTTTTTTATTATTCGATGGCCGCGCATCTTCAAACCAGTCAAAATGCATGTTTCGATGCAATATCACACCGAATAAGTAAACATTCACTCTATCTGTCTATAGAATGTATATGAGCAACTGTCGTATACTGTTAGAGGTCATATAGGATTGAACTATACTGGCTGTCTATAGACATAGGTACTTAATCGTATTTCATATGTGGAACAGTATCGTCATAGTTACTGTTGTTGTTTATACCCTTGCGGATATGGTCGAATTGTATTGCTGTGATTAAAAGTATATAATTATATCTTTATGCCTCGCCTTTAACTGCTACTCTGTAAAAGGTTATGGGCCCAGAATCCCAGAAAGCCCTGTTAATGGCCCTGGCAGAATCCAAAGCATTGGAGTAACAAAAATATAAAAATTTATAGTGATCGTGACTTGTGAAATTTATTCTGCACAACAACATGTCAGAGGAATTAAGCTCCACCGGCATAAGCGGAATAAAGAAACTGAAAGGTACGTCGGATTATCCAAACTGGAAATTTTTAGTAAGGAATTACTTGGAAAATAAGGATTGGTGGAAAGTCATAGAACGGGATGAAACCGATAAGTATGACAAAGACGTGGATCGAAAGGCAAGGACCACTATATTATTATGTTTGTTACTCGAATCGGAGTGCTTTACGCACGTGTACAATGCGAAAACAGCGAAAGAAGCGTGGAACAGCTTGAAATCAGCATTCGAAGACAAAGGTTGGGGAAGAAGGATTTCTCTTCAACGAGAGCTCTGGAATTGCAAATTAGAGAATTACGAATCTGTAGAAAGGTATATCTCTAATGTCACTTTCCTTGCGCAACAATTAGCAGATATTGATTCAGCAATATCGAATGACTGGATCATATCAATTTTGCTTGGAGGATTGACTCCTGAGTACGGCCCTCTTATCATGGCTGTAGATAACAGTGGTCAGGAAATCACATTGGAGCAGATAAAAACTAAGTTATTGCAAGAGGGAAGCAGGCAGAGCAAAATAAACTCAAGCGAGGAGCAAGCTTTATTTACACGAAAAGCACAAAATGATGCCAGATCACACCCGAAAGCCAATGATCGTAAGCAGAAGTTTGGTTATAAGTGCTATAAGTGCCACAAGCAAGGGCACAAAGCGTCGGAGTGTAAAGAGCGAACTAAATCCGCAAATGTCTGCCTGAACACTAAGAAGGCGATCAACAAAGACATGTGGTATTTAGATAGTGGATGTTCAAATCACATGACCCACGATAGAAGCAAGTTGCTGTCCTATAAACCTGAAAAGGGCAACATGAAAATTTCGGTAGCGAATGGTGAAAAGCTACGTGTACAAGGAAGAGGGAACGCTGAACCTCAAGTCAGCGAAAACAAGAGATTATCTCTGAATAATGTTTTGCATGTTCCTGATTTAAGCATGAACCTTATTTCGGTTAGCGATTTGACCAAGAAAAATTACAGAATTAATTTTGACAAAGGAGGTTGCAACATTCGAAATGAGAATGAGACAATTGCGAACTGCTTGGAAGTTGACGGAATTTATGAATTACAAGAAAAGAAAAATGAAGTCGTCAATTTGACATTGTCAAAACAAGATGTAGATACTACGAATATTTGGCATAAAAGACTAGCCCATTTAAGTAAAAATTATATGCATCAAATGAAAAACCTTGTAACTGGAATGGAATTTAATAGTCAAGAGTTCAGCCAAGGATGTATTCCTTGCATAGAAGGGAAAACATGCAAGAGTCCCTTTAAAAACAAAGGTACGAGGGCAAACGAGATTTTGCAAATTGTTCATAGCGATTTATGCGGACCGATTGAAGAACCGTCGTTCAGTGGTTCGAGGTATGTTTTACTTTTTATTGACGATTATACTCGAAAAACGCACGTTTATTTTTTGAGAAACAAGAGTCAAACATTTGATAAATTCCGAGAATATAAAGCGGAAGTTGAAAATGAGACGAACAAGTCAATAAAATGCCTGAGATCAGATAATGGTACTGAATACTGTAATAGTCAGTTTAATAAGTTTTTAAAGTCTGCAGGAATAAAGCACCAGACGACTGTGCCCTATACACCGGAGCAGAATGGTGTGGCTGAGAGGGCGAACCGAACCATCATCGAAAAGGCGAGAACATTACTGTCTGAAGCGAACCTAAGCAAAAAATATTGGGCTGAAGCAGTCAACACTGTAGTATATTTAAAGAACAGAAGCCCTACTAAAGCTATAAAGAATGCAGTACCCGAGAGTCTTTGGACTGGTAAAGATGTTGATGTAAGTCATCTGAAAGTCTTTGGTTGTTTAGCTTTCAGACTAACACCTAAACAAAAAAGACGTAAACTGGATATGAAAACTGAACCAATGATTTTTATTGGATATCCGGATAATCAAAAAGGATATCGTTTGATGAATCCGAAGACAGGTCAAGTGGCAACGGCGAGAGACGTCAAATTTTTAGAAAATAGTTTTTTGCGCGATGAGAAGGAGAAAAACTCAGTTGCGACGTTAAACCTTGATGGAGATTCCAAGGTTCAGTCCAGTGTACCCAGTGGATCTGGTAGTCAAGCAGTATCATCGACGGATCACGACATTGTATTTTGTGATGCTGAAAACGACGATGATGTGGTAGAATCTACAGAAAATAGATCAGAAGAACCTGAAGAGCTAGTTACAGTACCTGAACCAACAGAAAGAAGGTATCCTGTAAGAGAGCGAAAGCCTGTCGATCATTACGGATGTAATGTAATGCGTGCTATTGACAATATTGATGGTGACCCCTCTTCTGTTAAGGAAGCATTGGCAAGGCCGGATAGCGCCTTATGGCGCAAAGCAATAGAAGATGAACTACAAGGAAAGGAAAACCAGACTTGGACGTTGGTTGATCTTCCGCCCGACAAGAAGCCAATACAGTGTAAATGGGTGTTCAAAATCAAGAAACATAGCGATGTAGGGATGGAGCCTATGATAGGAAAATATATTTTACTGGGAGTCTGCACATAGGATTGCGGCTAATAAAATGATGCATAACAGGACGAAGCACATAGACATCAAATATCATTTTGTTCGGGAATGTGTCCTGAACAATAAAGTTGAAATCAGATACATACCAACCGATAAAATGATAGCTGACGTTTTTGACGTTTTTTGGTCCGAAAATAAAAGAGTTCTTAGGGCAGTTATCTTTGTCAAATTACTCTATTAAGGGGGCGGATATGTAGTCAGCGAGTTAGGATATGTAGTCAGCGAGTTAGGGATGTTTTGATCTAATGTTTTATACATGTATTTATAAGTGCTTTGTGTGTGTAATAGATTAATTTTACAAATTTATTAATTGTGCAGGATTATTTTTATTAATGTTATTGTTATACTATTGAAATGGAGGTATAGTATAGGTGAGAACGAAAGTGTTCGATATCTGTTTATTTTATTTGCCGAGTACAGTCGAGTACAGAGGTGTGTACGTTTATTATTTTATTGTGCCCACATGTAATAGATTAAGGGGGCGTGTTAGAGGTCATATAGGATTGATCTATACTGGCTGTCTATAGACATAGGTACTTCATATGTGGAATAATCGTATTTCATATGTGGAACAGTATCGTCATAGTTACTGTTGTTGTTTATACCCTTGCGGATATGGTCGAATTGTATTGCTGTGATTAAAAGTATATTTATATCTTTATGCCTCGCCTTTAACTGCTACTCTGTAAAATATACCGTTCACTTGCGGTTAGGGAACCTAAATGAGGCCTTGAATATCTAGGACTTGACTTAATACAAAACAATATATTTATTTAATGAATAAAATATATTTTTATAAATAAAATAAAAACATTTATTCGAAACTGCAAGATAGTTTGTTGACAGAGGGACTCCCTTAAAACATAGATGGGCAATTTGCAAGTTACTTTTAAGTACATCTTATTACTTATAGTGGTAAATTCATTTTAATTTTTTATTGACACTGTCTGTTGCCAGGATCCTTTGAAGATGTTAAAAATCAAACTTTTAAGTTAACGTAAAAAAAGATAGTACAAGAAAGAAGACCTAGACTAGAACTATGAAATTTTACAATAATAATAATAATAATTAATCTCACGCCTTTCAACCCCGAGGGGGTAGGCAGAGGTATTCCATTACTGGATATACCCACATTTCACGAGATACATTGGACCCCTAAACGTGATAGGTGGTGAGCCCATCGCCGGACCGGGTCTGTTTACACATGTCTCAGAATTAATTCTGAGACCTGCGGGTTTCCTCACAATGTTTTCCTTCAGCTAGTTCTAGTGATAAATATATACGTAAGTTTTTGAAAAACTCATTGGTACATGCCAGGATTCGAACCCGAGCCTCACTGATTTTCGACCGGCTCTGTAACCGTCCGGGCTATCACTGCTCTCAAATTTTAATTTTACAAGTGGAGGGTAGGTAAAATCTGAAAACTATAAATTTGTAATTAAATTTTTTAAAAATATAGTCTTTATTTAAAATACCTACGTAATCAAGCATACTGCGAGATTCGATTCCTGACCTATTAAATTACTTACTTACATTATATTTACTTACTACCTACAAATTTGTACGGAACCCTCGGTGGGCAAGTCCAACTCGCACTTGTCCGGTTTTTTTATCTGTAAATAAATGTACCTAGTGACATTGCACTCGCGCAATCAAGACGAATCTTAAAACGTGTCATTTATCAAAATCGGTTGAGCCGTTGAGTAGTTAGGTAGGAGAGAACATAGGAAATACATAACCCTCCTTTTAGGCTTCGCCGCAGTCGGGTAAGAAGAGGGTCTTTCCAGAAATAGAATAACCAACCAATCAACTAAGCACTTCCAACCTTCTTACGCATAGGGGAGTGTATATTTTTAAATAGATGTCTTATTTTGGAGAATCGTAAAACAAATGAATGAAACGAAACAAAGGATTTTGTGGCATTGAAGCATTGGAACACTTTTTTTCATTCGAATGCAAATCACAGAGCCAAGTCAATGATTCAGTTATACAACACTTAGTTATAATTAGAGCTAATATTAGTAATATTAGCTAACATTAGCACTTTTTGTTATAAGTTTTTACGTAGGTACACACTTGTTTTTAATTTTAAATACCTAATCATTTAGTTTAGGAATGCTTGCGTATTTTTAGTATGTAGACGTTCGTTGCAGAATTCACTGGTTTTTGAAGTAAAAAAAATATTTTTTGTGGTTTCTTTTTTAATTTACAGAGAAAATATTATATTGAACGCATTTGTGAGGGCCTCAAAGAATGTGTAAGTAACATTTAAACTTGTATCGAATTTGTCGCCTTGCCTAACTAACCCAGTTAAAAAAACAACACTTTGTTTGTAGGTATGTGTAGATAACTTGGCTTTTAAGTTAGACCAGCAACAATGTACAACTGTGAGAACCGCATCTAACGTGCTGCAGTATTTTTTGCGAGATCCGCGTACAAACATTGGCAAGTTACGATTTTATTATAATACTAGTGGCCCGGGCAGACGTCGTTCTGCCACCGTATAAACCATCCCTGGACCCACTCTAACCCACACAAAAAGTTTCATCAAAATCTGTCCAGCCGTTCTGGAGTTTTAATCAGACTAACGAACATCAATTCATTTTTATTTATATAGATGTATACCTACCTAACTATGTTATGATATATTATGATGAGACTGAAATAGATTTTCTTTATAACTGATTTTCAATTTAATGATGTACTTACAATTGAAATATATAAAAAAAAATTGAAATAAGACTCCAAATATCTTTTTCGTAAAATCAAAGTTTTTGAAAAAAAATATATCTAAAAACCACCCAACACTCGTAGTAAAAAGCTGATAAGTCCTTTTACCAAAGAGATTAAAATATAATAAGGCATAGAGAGGACAAAGCGAGGAAAATTTGAAGTCAAAAGTTATTCCAAGTGGAATAAGTCTAGTACAATTTCGACCGAATGACAGCTCGCGTTCATACTAACTGACATGACAAGGACATGACGCTTAAGCTTCAAAGTTTTGTATGAAAATATTCCCAATGCCCCCTCTATGCCCTATTATATTTAAATCTCTTTGCCTTTTACAGACCAGTCAATCGTTTCTCAAAAGTTTCTCAAAAAGATTGCAATAAAATAGCATTTCAAACAAATTCTCAAGAATAGCTCTTCGTGTTCATAGCTATAAACAAAGGAAGTCGATAATCATAAGATTCCATTTATTTGGACGCTTGATGTTTGAGCATGTTTACACTAAAATCATTTCTAGAACGTAGAGATTATTGTATGACTGAGTGAATCGCTTTACTCCACGGCCATGTTAGTGTGATAATGAGGGTTGCGATCGATCGCCTGCGACTGACGCGCGCGGCTGATGCTACAAGTCAATGTATGAAAATGACAGACGTCGGCCGCAGGCGTCTGTCGCAGACTTCGGAAATGGCGCCATACATTTTCATACGTTGACTATTGTCGCATCAGTCGCATGCGATCGGCCGCGACCCACGAAAGTCTACCTCTAAGTAGAGTATGTCAACAAAATAATATTGTTATTGTGTTAGAAAAGAACCAGAAAAAACTGACGTATATTTTATTTACTTTATATGTTAAATTCTATTTCTCTTTCTTACATATTTGTAATACCCTTAAAATAATTATTTTGCACTAGATTTAGGTACACGGAGGATAAAGCGTGTAAATAACATGAAGAGTAAAAAACCGACTTTAACGATTATTACAATCGAATTAAAAACCTCAACACTTTAAAACAGGTTAAATAGGTTGAAAAAAGAATCTTCGAAATCGGTTAGCGTGATATTTAGTTCTACCACAGAATATGGTTCTACGTCCATTTGTCGCGCACATACTTAGTGGAAATTTTAAACTTATACGCAAAGACGTCTAAAGAAAAAGTTTCTAGGAAAGAGAATGATTTCCTTCCAACCTCTTTGCTTATACGGTTTTCTCATGGACGAAACAGAACTGGTCGAAATGGGACCAATCTGGAGTAGAGATGCCACGAATATTCGGCAACTATTCGGTATTCGGCCTATTCGGCCACTTTTTTGCTATTCGGTATTCGGCCGAATAGTCCGTACTATTCGGCCGAATACCGAATAGCAAATCATGTAAAAAATTACACGTTATTTTACTCAAAATTATGTATTTATTTCCAAATTACAACATTTTAGTAGTTAAAATTAATCAGTGGTAAGTTGTGATGGATAAAAACGAGCTTTTCAACATTTTTTGGTAGCAAACGATTGCGCTTTTCATCGTTAACGTTACCAGCCCCAGAAAATAATCGCTAGATTTACTCGCAATTTAAATAAAAACAAACGCGCCGTTCGTCGGCCGTCGCCTGCCGCTCGAACGCAACGAGAAAAACAGGTTGTGACTTGTCTTATTCTAGCTAACGCGCCCCCACCAAGCATGTACTTCGCGCCGAATATTCGGCGCCGAATATTCGGCGCTTCGGCCGACAGCGTTGCCGAATATTCGGTATTCGGCCAATTCACTATTCGCGGCATCTTTAATCTGGAGGCACTAGCTTTCAAAGAAAAAAAAGAATCATCAAAATCTGTTCACCCAGTCGAAAGTTCTGAGGTAACAAACATTTTACAGAGTAGCAGTTAAAGGCGAGGCATAAAGATATAAATATACTTTTCAACACACTTGCTCATAAAGTGGCTCTAATTTCACTGCAATTAGGCACATAATGACACCTATAATCAAACTGAGACTTTTTGTTTGCTATTATTCACTAGTGAGTTATAGATTTTTTTTTTCAATTTTGTTGCTAGAGTTGCTTTGTTCTTAAAAAAGTTTCGATACAAAAAAGATCGTATTCAATCGTACTAATAAATTAATACACAAATATGGCTTGCTCATTTCATGCAACTTCGTATTTAAATAGATCATTTCAACTTGTACGTGTTTAATAAACAAAACTTTCACTCAAATATAACTTTGGTTTTCTCTGTAAAAACTTTAAATACCCCATTTTGTACGTGGCTAAAACGCTATCCACGACAAACCAAAGAAAAAGAAACCTAATTTTTTTAGTCCATGGCCGATCGCCATTGTAAGATGCGAGCGCATAGGAAAACGAGGCTGTATGGGCCTAGATCCTTTTGCCTTTTCCAAATTATATAAATAAAAAATTGGAAAACCAATTAATTTTCCCCGCCATTGCGAATGATTATTTTAAAATGATTTTTTAGTATTATTTATTCACAAGTGTGTTGAAAAACGTCGTATGATACACGTGTGTATTGATGATTACCGTCCTCGGCTCTCTTATGACCCTCGCCTACGGCTCGGGTCTCAATGGCGCCTCAGCGGTAATCACCAACTTTACTCACTTGTACCATAATGTACTATTTAATCACAGCAATACAATTCGACCATATCCGCAAGGGTATAAACAACAACAGTAACTATGACGATACTGTTCCACATATGAAATACGATTAAGTACCTATGTCTATAGACAGCCAGTATAGTTCAATCCTATATGACCTCTAACACGCCCCCTTAATCTATTACATGTGGGCACAATAAAATAATAAACGTACACACCTCTGTACTCGACTGTACTCGGCAAATAAAATAAACAGATATCGAACACTTTCGTTCTCACCTATACTATACCTCCATTTCAATAGTATAACAATAACAATACAATAAAAATAATCCTGCACAATTAATAAATTAGTAAAATTAATCTATTACACATACAAAGCACTTATAAATACATGTATAAAACATTAGATCAAAACATCCCTAACTCGCTGACTACATATCCGCCCCCTTAATAGAGTAATTTGACAAAGTTATCTGCCCTAAGAACTCTTTTATTTTCGGACCGTTTACAGATTTTGTAAAGATGTCAGCTATCATTTTATCGGTTGGTATGTATCTGATTTCAACTTTATTGTTCAGGACACATTCCCGAACTAAATGATATTTGATGTCTATGTGCTTCGTCCTGTTATGCATCATTTTATTAGCCGCAATCCTATGTGCAGACTCCCAGTAAAATATATTTTCCTATCATAGGCTCCATCCCTACATCGCTATGTTTCTTGATTTTGAACACCCATTTACACTGTATTGGCTTCTTGTCGGGCGGAAGATCAACCAACGTCCAAGTCTGGTTTTCCTTTCCTTGTAGTTCATCTTCTATTGCTTTGCGCCATAAGGCGCTATCCGGCCTTGCCAATGCTTCCTTAACAGAAGAGGGGTCACCATCAATATTGTCAATAGCACGCATTACATTACATCCGTAATGATCGACAGGCTTTCGCTCTCTTACAGGATACCTTCTTTCTGTTGGTTCAGGTACTGTAACTAGCTCTTCAGGTTCTTCTGATCTATTTTCTGTAGATTCTACCACATCATCGTCGTTTTCAGCATCACAAAATACAATGTCGTGATCCGTCGATGATACTGCTTGACTGCCAGATCCACTGGGTACACTGGACTGAACATTGAAATCTCCGTCAAGGTTTAACGTCGCAACTGAGTTTTTCTCCTTCTCATCGCGCAAAAAACTATTTTCTAAAAATTTGACGTCTCTTGCCGTTGCCACTTGACCTGTCTTTGGATTCATCAAACGATATCCTTTTTGATTATCCGGATATCCAATAAAAATCATTGGTTCAGTTTTCATATCCAGTTTACGTCTTTTTTGTTTAGGTGTTAGTCTGAAAGCTAAACAACCAAAGACTTTCAGATGACTTACATCAACATCTTTACCAGTCCAAAGACTCTCGGGTACTGCATTCTTTATAGCTTTAGTAGGGCTTCTGTTCTTTAAATATACAACAGTGTTGACTGCTTCGGCCCAATATTTTTTGCTTAGGTTCGCTTCAGACAGTAATGTTCTCGCCTTTTCGATGATGGTTCGGTTCGCCCTCTCTGCCACACCATTCTGCTCCGGTGTATAGGGCACAGTCGTCTGGTGCTTTATTCCTGCAGACTTTAAAAACTTATTAAACTGACTATTACCGTATTCAGTACCATTATCTGATCTCAGGCATTTTATTGACTTGTTCGTCTCATTTTCAACTTCCGCTTTATATTCTCGGAATTTATCAAATGTTTGACTCTTGTTTCTCAAAAAATAAACGTGCGTTTTTCTAGTATAATCGTCAATAAAAAGTAAAACATACCTCGAACCACTGAACGACGGTTCTTCAATCGGTCCGCATAAATCGCTATGAACTATTTGCAAAATCTCGTTCGCCCTCGTACCTTTGTTTTTAAAGGGACTCTTGCATGTTTTCCCTTCTATGCAAGGAATACATCCTTGGCTGAACTCTTGACTATTGAATTCCATTCCAGTTACAAGGTTTTTCATTTGATGCATATAATTTTTACTTAAATGGGCTAGTCTTTTATGCCAAATATTCGTAGTATTTACATCTTGTTTTGACAATGTCAAATTGACGACTTCATTTTTCTTTTCTTGTAATTCATAAATTCCGTCAACTTCCAAGCAGTTCGCAATTGTTTCATTCTCATTTCGAATGTTGCAACCTCCTTTGTCAAAATTAATTCTGTAATTTTTCTTGGTCAAATCGCTAACCGAAATAAGGTTCATGCTTAAATCAGGAACATGCAAAACATTATTCAGAGATAATCTCTTGTTTTCGCTGACTTGAGGTTCAGCGTTCCCTCTTCCTTGTACACGTAGCTTTTCACCATTCGCTACCGAAATTTTCATGTTGCCCTTTTCAGGTTTATAGGACAGCAACTTGCTTCTATCGTGGGTCATGTGATTTGAACATCCACTATCTAAATACCACATGTCTTTATTGATCGCCTTCTTAGTGTTCAGGCAGACATTCGCGGATTTAGTTCGCTCTTTACACTCCGACGCTTTGTGCCCTTGCTTGTGGCACTTATAGCACTTATAACCAAACTTCTGCTTACGATCATTGGCTTTCGGGTGTGATCTGGCATCATTTTGTGCTTTTCGTGTAAATAAAGCTTGCTCCTCGCTTGAGTTTATTTTGCTCTGCCTGCTTCCCTCTTGCAATAACTTAGTTTTTATCTGCTCCAATGTGATTTCCTGACCACTGTTATCTACAGCCATGATAAGAGGGCCGTACTCAGGAGTCAATCCTCCAAGCAAAATTGATATGATCCAGTCATTCGATATTGCTGAATCAATATCTGCTAATTGTTGTGCAAGGAAAGTAACATTAGAGATATACCTTTCTACAGATTCGTAATTCGTAAGAAATCCTTCTTCCCCAACCTTTGTCTTCGAATGCTGATTTCAAGCTGTTCCACGCTTCTTTCGCTGTTTTCGCATTGTACACGTGCGTAAAGCACTCTGATTCGAGTAACAAACATATAGTGGTCCTTGCCTTTCGATCTACGTCTTTGTCATACTTATCGGTTTCATCCCGTTCTATGACTTTCCACCGATCCTTATTTTCCAAGTAATTCCTTACTAAAAATTTCCAGTTTGGATAATCCGACGTACCTTTCAATTTCTTTATTCCGCTTATGCCGGTGGAGCTTAATTCCTCTGACATGTTGTTGTGCAGAATAAATTTCACAAGTCACGATCACTATAAATTTTTATATTTTTGTTACTCCAATGCTTTGGATTCTGCCAGGGCCATTAACAGGGCTTTCTGGGATTCTGGGCCCATAACCTTTTACAGAGTAGCAGTTAAAGGCGAGGCATAAAGATATATATATACTTTTAATCACAGCAATACAATTCGACCATATCCGCAAGGGTATAAACAACAACAGTAACTATGACGATACTGTTCCACATATGAAATACGATTAAGTACCTATGTCTATAGACAGCCAGTATAGTTCAATCCTATATGACCTCTAACAAAACATAAAAAAAACATACCTACCGTCGAATTGAGAACCTACTCCTTTTTAACCGACTTCGAAAAAGGAGGAGGTTCTCAATTCGTAGCGTATATGTTTTTTTTATGTTTGTTACCTCAGAACTTTCGACTTTTTACTGTTTAGAGTCCTATGGTTATTTGAAGTCGGTTGAAAAACAATCGTCTTCATCAACTCGCGTCACTTTCTCAGTAAGACGTAATGTCAACGCTTCCGCGATTGGCTCCACTGTCTCCAGAGGTTCACGATCTGATTCCCTCGAAGCAATCTCAGATCCGATGGTGCGTGACGTAGAACAGTTCCGCTCTCAAGTCTATAGATGATTTACAAACAAGATTTAAAAATTTGAAAAAACAAAATGGCGGCCGCGTAGTAGTGTAAAGTTTGGGCTATAATAGTGGCGTAGCGTGGAGGGGGCAGGGGGGGCGGCAGAATTTGACAATAAAGAATAAAAATATTTAAACTATAAATATATTTTTATAGATAAATAAGTATAAACTCGCTAGTTGTTAATAAACGTGCTTGTAAAACTTCGATAAACTTTTTTATTTAAAATCTAACCTGTATTAAGAAGAATTGTAATGTTTATTGCCGAAAAGTTTTCTCAAATTAATGTGGGTATGTACTCGTAATGTATAATATTACATTTGAAACACATAAATAAGAGGGCGGCAAATTTTTTTTCTGCCCCGGGCAGCCGACAACCGCGCTACGCCACTGGGCTATAGTAGACCCCACTTGACCCGAATTTATCTCCCAGGTGCCGATATGCTACAGGGATGTTTTATGGTCATCACATCACGTTAGGTTATATCTTGTAGTTTACCAGAAAATCGCCTTTCTTGATCAGCTCGCGTCACTTTCTCAATAAGATGAAATGTCAGCTCTTCCGCAATGGCGAACTTGCATAAAATTTTGTTTTTAATTTATCTTAAAGATAATTTAAGGATTATTACACAAAGATACCAATGAAATCAAATGATTTATTTGAAAAAGAAAAATAAATAAATATGCACAAACAATTTATTTATTTATTGCAAATGATAATAATAATAATAAATACAAATGAAAAAAATACATTTTAAAGTTCGCGCGTAAACGCCTACCGGCTTGAAGTGACGTCACATCTTATAAAGTAAACTTTTCATGGCGCGTGAATAGGTATATTATTTATTACAAAAATAATATATATTCAGTTTTATTAAATACTAGCGGATAATGTAGGATTCTATTTGTAAAATATTTTTTGAAATCGATTTAGTAGTTTTTGAGTTTATTTGTTTCCAAAATACTTACAAGTATTTCCTTACCTCTTTTTCGCTTTGCGATGGAGTCTCAATAATTATTGAATTTATTAAGATAATTTATCAATATAATTTTAGTGCAAGTTTCCTATTAGCTTCACTGTCTCCTGAGGTGCACGATCTGTTAAATCTCCGATCCGATGGTGCGTGACGTAGAACAGTTCCGCCGACCGCTCCTTGAACCAAAGGCTATACCGTTAATCAAGTATTGACTTGATAGTCAATTCACGATTACGGTAATACAATTCTGTATCAAATACCACTATAGACTACAGGGGGCCAATTCTACTAAATTTCAACGGTTACAGTTGGATGACAATGACAATGACATGGTCAGTCGATGGTGTTATTTGCTCTGAAAAGTGTCAAAATAACACCATTGTCTGACCATCGATATGTCATAGTCATCCAATTAAGACCGTTGACATTTAGTAGAATTGGCCCCCTGATCTTATTACTGGCGATCGCCTGAGACGTGATTCGTCTTTATAATGTTAGTTATTATCCTCTTTAACTTTACGGTTAAAGAGCCTGCTTCACATGATGATAACCAGTGAGGCTCGGGTTCGAATCCTGGCATGTACCAATGAGTTTTTGCAAAGCTTACCTACATATTCATCACTAGCTTGACGGTGAAGAAAAACATCGTGAGGAAACCCGCAGGTCCCAGAATTAATTCTAAGACATGTGTAAAAGATCCGCAGGCGTATTCACGGAGACTCGATATCGTTTCCGTTCGATTCAGATGTAGTGAAAAATTTTCGGAAGTCGAATCTATCGACTTCGGAAACTTTATTCTAGGCGTTTCTGACAGCCACGGAAAATTTTCCGAATCCTTATGTCACATATGACATTAGTTTTCAATACCAACATCAGCCCATCTCGAAAGTTTTCGACACCAACATCAGCCCATCTCGAAAGTGTTCAACAGATTTTCCGATATCGAATATCGAAGCTCCCTGAATATGCCTGCCGGTCTGGCGATGGGCTCACCACCTGTCACGTTTAGGTGTCGAATATTCTCGTGAAAAGTGGGTTCATCCAGAAATGGAATACCTACCTCTGCCTACCCCCTCGGGGATAAAAGGCGTGAGTTTATTTTATAGATAAACTAACATGCCTGTCAACCTTGTTTGGACAGAACCATTGTTAGTGGTGCCATTTTGAGCATCCAAATTTGAACTCCCCGATTTATATATGGCGTCCATTATTTAGGTATGCATATAATATGTTGTGCATGCCATCAGGTTTGATGTTATGGGCCAAATGACGTCATAACGGCGGCCATTCGCATTCCGGAGATCGGGCTGCAATTTGCAAATTGCATTGCTCCATTTCATTTTTGCCACTTGATATTTGACGGAATATGCAAGCTGAAGTGGCAATGGGCTGGCCATATTAGCCGTAGAACTGGTGACCGGTGGGGTACACATGTTCTAGAGTGGAGATGGCGAATCGGCAAGCGTAAGGTAGGACGCCCTCAGGATAGTTGGAGCGACGATCTTCGCAGGGTGGCTGGTAGCTGGATGAGAGTTGCCGAGTATCTATCGAGCAGAATGGCGTGCAATTGGAGAGGCCTATGTCCAGCAGTGCCAAATTTCAGCTCAATCGGTTGAAGAAATCTACTTCAAAATTGTGTTGCAAGATTCCACCAGAGAAAAGCTTGCAAAAAGACAAGAAATAAGTACTTAGTACTCTAACCCTAAACAACAGGGAAAGGGCAAGAAAATGATTATGGAACTATCCATAACGTTAATAGGTCTGCAGCAGAAGCATTGAGTGGAAAGAACACCTGTCTGGCTACAATAACATTGTAATGTAAATTTTACACAAAGCATAAAGGTATTTTAATACTATTTAGCTATTCTGTGATATAAGAAGGTAGTATACAGGGTGGATATTTGAGATGGGTCGGCCAGGGCAGCTACCTTAACCGTTGTAGCTAGACGAAATGGTCTGAAGAGACTATCCACCATTTTTTAAAATATTTAGAACTGCATTTAAAGATTTTTGAAAAATGGTACAGTCAGCGAGAAAATCGTCGACTACCAAAAAAAAATTTTTTGATGCCATTCGATCCAGTTTCAGATAAGAATCAAAAGTCTCTAAGAGACTAACTGAGGTCAAGGGGGTAGAAAAGTCAGGAAACGCAAAAAACGTTTTACATACATTTAGTAAGGAATAAAACTTCATCCGGAAAAAAAGTTCAATGAAATGCTAAAATCTCTTTAGTGGTGATTCAACTTATAAATCTGAGCAGCGTTCTCCTTGGAAAACATGGTATAGGTACTATCTTTTCTTCAAGTTGCCAAGTGGCCAGTAACGTATTCTAAAAAAAGAGATCTTAACTGACATTTCAAATTGTGGCAAATAAGAAAAGATAGTATACCATGTTTTCCAAGGAGAACGCTGCTCAGATTTATAAGTTGAATCACCACTAAAGAGATTTTAGCATTTCATTGAACTTTTTTTCCGGATGAAGTTTTATTCCTTACTAAATGTATGTAAAACGTTTTTTGCGTTTCCTGACTTTTCTACCCCCTTGACCTCAGTTAGTCTCTTAGAGACTTTCGATCCTTATCTGAAACTGGATCGAATGGCATCAAAAAATTTTTTTGTGGGAATCGACGATTTTCTCGCTGACTGTACCATTTTTCAAAAATCTTTAAATGCAGTTCTAAATATTTTCAAAAAGGGTGGATAGTCTCTTCAGACCATTTTCGTCTAGCTACAACGGTTAAGGTAGCTGCCCTGGCCGACCCATCTCAAATATCAACCCTGTATAGTACTAACTAGCTTAGAATTGTTAGGATAACCGATGGGTGAATGTTTGGGGCGTCAAAACAGTTCGCAGTAAAAATAGGTCTCACAGTGTAATAAAAAGTCAAGATAAGTTTTACTACACAATTTCTAAAGATTCTATGTGATAAATCAAACACTTCACCATCTGAGTGACTTAATGACACTGGGTACAGAATTTCTTTATCTTACTAAAAAAGAAAGGTTGTATGCTAAAATAAAGCTGTTACAATGACAATCTAGCCGCTAGATTTCTAGTCCGCTTTTCTATTTTCCACCTGGTTCCCACACTATTGGTACTTGTCTTTGATCTTTCACACGCGTGGCTGTGAAATCTTCCTGTTTATTAGATAGTAGATGCAGTTCACTAACACTACTCTCACTTTTAAACGATAATAGACCATTTGTTTTGCTTGTTTCAAAGAGATTAAAATATAATATGGCATAGAGGGGACAAAGCGAAGAAAATTTGAAGCCAAAAGTTATTCCAAGTGGAATAAGTCTAGTACAATTTAGACCGAATGACAGCTCGCGTTCATACTAACTGACATGACGCTTGAGCTTCAAACATGCTGCAAAGTTTTGTATGAAAATATTCCCAATGCCCCCTCTATGTCCTATTAAATTTTAATCTCATTGGCTTGTTTGAATTTGAATGAAACACCTATCTAGACAAGCTTGTCCACATAAGAAAGTGTGATGCATGTAGAAATACTTCATAGCATTTCTTTCCGTTGCCACAGTTTGTGGTCCATTTATTTCACATCTTTGCTCCTTATTGATGCGATTCGTGACTCCCGAGCTGGTATTTACTTCGTACAAAAAGTGTCTTGAAAAACAGAGAGGAATGCTGACAGTATGCAGTACCCCAAGAACAAAGAGATTTAAATATAATAGGGCATAGAGGGGGCACTGGGAATATTTTCATACAAAACTTTGAAGCCTAAGCGTCATGTCCTTGTCATGTCAGTTAGTATGAACGCGAGCTGTCATTCGGCCGAAATTGTACTAGACTTATTCCACTTGGAATAACTTTTGGCTTCAAATTTTCCTCGCTTTGTCCCCTCTATGCCTTATTATAATTTAATCTCTTTGCCCAAGAATAACCAGCAAGAAGCTTATAACAATACTATTTTAAGCTAAGAGATTATGTTGGGCTGTTTCTCTTTCAATATAGATCTGTGGTCAGGTCCCTTTTTCCCACTGGGCACTCTGGGCACTTTCCCAGGGCCCCGCGATCGATAGGGCTCCCCTTGGGCCCTCCTCCTTGACATACCTACAGTTCTACTACTCCAATAATTGCTACTTCCACAATATTCATTTTGTTGAACACATTAATCAAACACTTCTATAGAACATTTGGTCGTCATTGGATTTTTAACCCAATTTTAAATCACCAAATCTCTCTTTCTTGTAATTTCTTAGGTTTCTTACATCATTCGCTGTTTTAAGGTCCCAATATCCTAATGTGCCCCGGGCCTCCGATAGGTTAAAGACGTGTTTGTGGTCACCGCTCAAGACCAATTTTTGATAATATTATTTACAAGCTTACCTTTTCCAGGCTGCGTGATGCGCGAGAGTCGCCGTCAGTTGGCGACGGCGGAAGAAGGCATGGCTGAGGGGAGGGGCGACACGAGGCGCGTGCGCGTCGAACTGCTCACCGGGGAACACATCACGCTCGAGCTCGATGTAGGTCCTCACTCTTACTTAGTCAAGGCACAAAATAGTACGACATTCATGCGATGGAAAAAACAAAAAGTAGGAAATAACCACTCTAAAGAGTAAAAAAACCGACTTCAATCTTCAACTTATATAGTTTTGTCATGCCGTTGTGAGAACTGGACGAAATTAAAATGGGACCAATCTGGAACACCAGCTTTCAAATAAAAAATAAATCATCCAAATCAGTTCACCCTGTCGAAAATTCTGAGGTAACAAACATAAAAAAAATTACAGACGAATTGATAACCTCCTCCTTATTGAAGTCGGTTAAAAAAATGCTCACATCTTTATCCCAGAGGGGCTAGTTTATTGTATTCAGTGGCAAGGTTTTGTATTTAAACGATTTCAAAAAAGGAGCTTGTTAATTCATCAATTCGGTTTCTATGTTAATCCATATTTTCGTCAGTTGAACCGATATCGAAATGTATTTTTTTCGGTTTTGCTGGTATACCTCAAGAGTGGTCCAATATCAGCTTTGTAAAAATCTGATGAAGAACTTCAGGGGGAAAACGTATCTCCATATTTTCGTCAGTTGAACCGATATCGAAATGTATTTTTTTCGGTTTTGCTGGTATACCTCAAGAGTGGTCCAATATAAGCTTTGTAAAAATCTGATGAAGAACTTCAGGGGGAGAACGGATCTCCTCAACGGACATTAGCAAATCACTCATAATAGGTTTAGTAACAGTAGGTAATTAATGTTTAAGTACTACGAATCTAAAAAAAAATGTGCTTCATCAAAATCCATCCAAATACTCGTGTCTTCAATTTCGGCTACTCTTTATATAGCCTCATAACTATCTCTATGAACTAAAAGGCTGCTACACATGGGCGTAGCTAGGGAGGGGGGGCAGGGTGGGCCGGGCCACCCTAGAAAGCTGTTGGCCCACCCTAGAAAAATACCCTTTCTCTTACATAAAATAACTTCATACTCAATTACCGAAACCGAAAACCGTCTTCAAAAGCTTAATTAAAATTACCTACTCATCAATTGTGTCTATCTCGCTCGCCAACCTGCGATCCACAGATACAAACGATCAATCTGCATATTATATTGTTACAATACACGGATTCTCAGAATTAATTCTGAGACATGTGTAAACAGACCCGGTCCGGCGATGGGCTCACCACCTATCACGTTTAGGGCTCCAATATATCTTGTGAAATGTGGGTATATCCAGTAATGGAATACCTCTGCCTACCCCCTCGGGGATAAAAAAAGGCGTGAGATTATATTATTTTATTATTATACTAGAGGGTGCCCAGCGGCGTTGCACGCACGGATTCAGTTTGTTTCCGTTCCCGTGGGAATGTTCAAAAATCACTTCATAGCGGTTGCCTACGACACTTACATTACCATATTTCAAGTTTCTAGGTGTTATCGTTTAAGAATAGTACGTATTTTTCTTTTTACCCAGTTTTTTAATTTTCCCGTGTTAATGAGACATTCTCCCGCTGTAAAAAGTATAGTCTAGATGTTGACCCATATAAGGCTGATCCACGTTACACCGTGCCGGTGAATCATCCTAACAATACGCCTTGACATTTCGTCCAGGCCCGGACGGGTCCCGTCCATGCCCCAGCCGGGCCACGGTCAAGCACTTCATACCCAAAGTATACTATAGATGTTTGACCGTGCCCTGTCCAGGGCCTGGACGGCGCCCGGCCCGGACCCGGCACGGTGTAACGTGAATCAACCTTTACCCTGTTACTATCCCCACTCCAAATTTCATCAAAATTCGTTCAGTAGTTCTCGCATGAGGCGTGAACATTAGAGTAACAGACTGTGTGAAGGATGGCTGACCTTGGTACGTGGAGTGGATTCCTGTTTGTATGACATTGCTGTAGGTAGGTTTCAAGCTTTGTAATTTCAGTTTCAATGCGATTTTCTGATAATATTTGTTATCAATTAATTTTTGTATTGAATAGATATCAAAAACGTCACTAAGACATTGTCAAAGAAAAAGAAAATAGCAGTAAAGCAGAAAAGAGTATGGATATAACAATTAGCACACCCAATTAATTCGGTTCCCAATGATCCCGTTATTCCCGTTCCCATTGGAATATCCAAAAATCCCTTCATACCGGTTTCCTACGGCATATAAGACACCTTCATACCATTTTTCAAGTTTCTAGGTGTTATCGTTTCGGAGTAGTAAGTATATCTCTTTTTAACCAGTTTTTATATTTTCCCGTGGGAATAAGATATTTTTCTGGAATAAAAAGTACCCTAGATGTTGACCCGGGTACTCAGTTATCTCCACACCAAGTTTCATCAAAATCCGTTCAGTAGATTTTGAGTGATGCGTGCACAACCAGACAGACAGACAGACAGACAAAAATTCCAAAAATTTGTGTTTCGGTATCTATATCGATAACTATATACACTACCGTTAAAATTTTCAAAAAATCTTTCATGTACAGACACGACCCCGTTAGAGTTTTATTATATGTATAGATATTTATTTATTTCATATCTTAAGTTAGGTTTTTTTACAATATGTAGGTATATAAAAGGGATGATAATATTGATAATTGATTTACCTTGTTGTTGGTAATTTAAGAGTGGAGCTCTTGTCGGTGTACCTAGCTATATTAACGACTTAAACTGCATACTTTTGGTCAGCACACAGATAAAAGAAAAATAATAGTATAATAGGATAGGATAACTGAAATCCATACTTGATACCTATCATAGTAGCGCATGCGCCGATAGTCGTGACCACCTTGCTGTGCGGCCGGCGGATTCATGTCTGAGGCCATGGCTCCCCCTAGGAAAAATCCCTAGCTACGCCAATGATGCTACATGGAAGTCGTGACAGACCTCTTGAATCTTTCATCTTATCCCTTGAGCTTCCAACTCCATCATATTATTATAAGCCACCAAACTTTAGCCCAACAGAAACTCAGTCATGCAAAATTGCTCTTCCACACTGAAATTGATCCATAAACTATATTAACTACCACACTAGCTCTATGAAAGATTTATCGTGAATTTACGATACTACAACGCTTGAAATAACCGCATGCGCATACAAAACAGTATTATCTGGCATTAAGTTTGACAGTTTTGATCGCTGGATGGTTTATGGGCTACTGGTACTTGTTTATGTTCTGTTGGCCAAAACAATAAGTTATTGCTGCTTCAAGGAGGATTCTTGATTCTTAACGTGCATCTAGATTTCGTTGTTTTTGATGATATTTTGACCTGTTTTTCTTTACGTTTTCCTGGTGCTTTACTTCAGATTAATTTCGAATTGTTGCTATTCAAAGTGGTCATCTTTATTTCATTTGCTAAGTTTGGAGCCAAGATATCTCCCTTTCCTCTGGCCATGGGATGCTATTTGGTAGAATCCTATACAGAGTAACTAATTAATTAGAACGTTTCCAAGTATGGGCTTTCTGCTCTTTCATAAAGAATCCACGAGGAAAATATCCTCGTAGGTATATGAGGACAGAAGGACATGTTTATAACTATTTCAATGGTGATGGATGCTCTATATTTTCTGCGGTACCAGTGTGTAAACGATTACTTCCAGACAACCTTAGGATGGATGAAACTGACAAATGACTTTCATTAAGAGGACTTGGCTACTACACTGAATTGACTTGACTACATTGAATAAAAATATTTGATTTGTTTTGAAGTAGAGTCGGCCGCGGTTAGGTAGTGACGATGATGACGTCGATTGATGATGATGTTCCACCGATCTTCATTGTTTTATTACCATTCCAGCGCAAAGCTCGCGGCTCTGACCTCCTGGACAGCGTTTGCGAGACCCTCGGCGTTGAGGAACGCGACTACTTCGGACTGGTGCACGCTCAACGTGGTGACCCTCGAGTCTGGGTTGACTTGGGCCGCCGGCTTTCGAAGACCTTCCGCAGTGAGTAACAGAACAGCGGGCGTATTCACGGAGATTCGACATTTGACTCGTAATCGGAAAATCTGTCGAATCCTTATGTCAAATATGACATCTGTGAAATAGCTCATCTCGAAACCTTTCGACAGATCTTCCAATTCCTAATCGAATATCGAATCTCCGTGAATACACGACATAGTATACGTGAGGACATAGTCTCAAACTGCGTGCCACCGTATCACACAACAATCCTTACTGACACTTTTTGAGCAACAGAGTGGTCAGATCATGGAATAAGCTACCAGAAGAAGTAGTCTCAGCACCCAATGTCAATCAATTTAAAAATAAACTTGACAAATTCCTATACTGTAATGAGAAAGCTTGAGTGGAGAACACCTGGAAAGCGCTTGCCTGATTAATAATAATAATAATAATACACTCGCAGAACAGCCTACCGTGATATGATAACTTTTTGAAGTTGTGGTTGTGTTGTGAAGTTAACTGCAAGCGTCGCTTCGCGCTGCCTCCCGCCCTTGTGATATTGCTGCCACTTATAATAAAAATGTCACATACTGCGTGAAGAAGATTGGTGGGGCATGTAAATATCCCACACCAGGCGCGGAACGTAATTTGTGATGCGGGGTGGATATAAGGGCGAGGACTGTGTGGGTACTAACCTTTGAACCACCGCCACTTTTATGTCGCATTCGCACTCCTAACCTATCCAGGCTCAGCTAAACTGGATCAGCACTGCCGTCGCTTTTCTTGAACACATTTACGTTCCAGTGTTGATAAACGACTGACAAACCGAATAATACATACATACATAAAGCTCACGGCATTGTCCCACAGGGGTAGGGATGGATCGCGCTTTGATCGATCTCTGCATACTTCTTTCGCTTCCTTCACATCCATAAACCTTTTCGTGCACGCTCTTTTATTCTTCGCACTCCGGATCCCAGCTTTTTGAAGGACGTCACTTATTTGATCCGTGAACGTCCTTCTGGAACGTCCTCTGTCCTTGCATCCTTCAACATACGCACCATAAATCTCTTTCGTTACCGAATAATAATAATATTTTTTTCTCCAGAAGGTACCGAAGCTCTGCTGAAAATTTTGTTGAAATGTTACAGACGAGCCTTGGGACGTGCGGTTCGCCGTCAAATTCTATCCTCCGGAGCCCTCAGAGCTGAACGATGACGTCACAAGATACCAGCTCTCGCTTGCCGTGAGACGGGACCTGATGGAAGGTGAATTATTTTTGACTAGCGGTTCTGCGCGGTTTCACACGCGTAGTTCCCGTTTCCGTGGGAATTCGGGAATAAAATATAGCCTACGTTACTCAGGTATCTAGCTTTCCGTTGATGAAAGAATTTTTAAAATCGGTCCAGTAGTTTTTGAGTGTATTCGTAACAAACATACAAAAATACAAATTTTTCCTCTTTATAATATTTGTAATTACAACTAGAATTTTGTTAATCCTTTGATAAAGTTTGAAAGCTTTAAGAACTATAAAAGGTAAAACGGGACCCTATTACTAAGACTGCTTTGTCCGTCCGTCCGTCCATCTGTCATCAGTTTATTAGGCTGTATCTCATCAACCGTGATAGTTAGACGCTTGAAATTTTCACAGATTATGTATTTCTGCTGCCGCTGTAACAACAAATACTAAAAAACTAAATAAAATAAATATTGAAAGGGGGCTCCGATACAACAAACGTGTTTTTTTGCCGTTTGTATAAATAACGTGAGTCCGACTCGGACTTGGCCGGTTTTTTAATACGTTGTTTTGCAATTACTTGTCTAAGATGAGTTTGCTAATTTTGAATAAAACTGTTGGGGTGTCAATTAATTGGTGGGGTGTCAATAATTGGGTGTTTTACCCTTGTTTAAGACTAACTTTTACCCGCGGCTTCGGTCGCACACGTTTATTTCACCCCCTTAGGGGTTGAATTTTGCAAAATCCTTTCTTAGTGGATGCCTACACTGTATAAGCTATCTATGTCCAAAATTTCAAGTCTCTAGACCCAGCGGTTTAGGCTGTGCGTTGATACATCACCAATCAGTCAGTCAGTTTATCATTTTATATAATACTAGTGACCCACCCCGGCTTCGCACGGGTGCAATACTAATACTGAATCCTTCCTCTTGAATCACTGTATCTATTATTTAATAGTTTTTTAAACCGCATCAAAATCTTTTAATTAATTTAATTTAAAGATTTAAGCATACTACGTAGGGACATAGGGATATAGGGACAGAGAAAGCGACTTTGTTTTATACTATGTAGTGATATATATATATATGATTTTTGAACATATTTTCATTGTCTTCCAGGCCGCCTGACTTGCTCAAGCATCACATGCGCGTTGCTGGGCTCATACATCCTCCAAGCTGAACTGGGCGACTACGAAGAGACAAACATGAGGCCAGCAGTCCTCACCGAGCACCACGTGGCTCCCATCAACGTGATGTGCGATGAGATGGAGGAGAAGATTCGAGAGCTGTACAGGAAACACAAGTCAGATTGTCGGCGTTTTAAATTATTACTTTAATTAAACGATCAATTGGCCATGCCAAATTTTGAGGGGAAATTTTGAGTAAATCAAAAACCACTTTTGAATTTTTGACGTGATATAACGTCTTATAAATCGATGACAAAACCGGTTACAAAAAAGCATGACTCATTGTCACGTTCTGCCTGAGCTGAGCGTGTTAGTGAGAGCGTGGTACAAACGATAGAGAGGTACGATCCGCCTAAGCGTTCGGCTTGTGACGCGTATCTCTCTTCCACTCTAGTACTTGCCGTCTAGTTAGTTCTCTGTACCGCTAGGTGTCGCTACAGGTAAATATATATTACTTTAGGTAAGTTGACATTAGATCGATGTTGTAACATAATATAGCTCAACTTAAGAATCATCATTTAATTTTGGAAATATTTGCACACTAAGAAATTATCTTACTACAAAAATCAAGCGAATAAAATATTTCATTTTCATATATTGGACCCCTAAACGTGATAGGTGGTGAGCCCATCGCCGTAATGTAGTATTCATTTCATATATCTTCCGTAGAGGCCAGTCACCGGCCGAGGCGGAATTGAACTACTTAGAGAACGCGAAGAAGCTGTCCCTGTACGGCGCTGAACTGCACTGCGCCCGCGACTGCTCCGACGCCGACATCGTGCTCGCGGTATGCGCCAAAGGGGTCGGCATCTACCGGGACGGGTAAGACTACGAAGAAGACCCACTGATTAACCGACTGCTTACCCCACTGATTACTCCCCAACTGAGTATTACCCGATTGAATACCCGACTGCTTACCCCACTGATTACTCCCCGACTGAGTATTACCCGACTGATTATTACCCGTCTGCTACTCCACTGATTACTCCCCGACTGAGTATTACCCGATTGACTACCCGACTGCTACTCCACTGATTACTCCCCGAATGAGTATTACCCGATTGATTACCCGACTGCTTATCCCACTGATTACTCCCCGACTGAGTATTACCCGACTGACCAGTAGCAGCGTTAGGGTAGGGCGCGGTTGGGCGCCAGATATAAAAGGGCGCCACAAGATCACTATACCTGTTTGTATGTATGTTAACGCGGGCTTGTTTCCGCAACTCAACGTCTTTTTCCTCACTATACCTGTAACAATTCCTAGTTGTGAATGGAGTTTTTCCAAGAGTAACTTGATCAAAACCTATCTGCGATCGATAATATCTCAATAAAGATCGACAGATTTGGAAACTTTGTTAATCGAAAATGAAATTTTGGAAAACATGGACTTTGGAGTCTCAATAAGAAAATTCGCATGTAAAAACACTAGAAAAGGACAATTTTATTTAAAAAAAAATGTTATTAATTCTGTAACTTGCCTTTTTTTTGTTTGGGTTTGAACGGCAGATATAGGAGATAGGGGGCCCCGTTGAAATCTGGCCCAGGGCGCTGGTAGGTATAAAACCGGGACTGGGTAAGACTACGAAGAAGACTAAGCCGTTAAGCGACTGCTTATTACCCGACTGTTTATTACTCGACTGGTTATTACCCAACTGATTGTTACTCGACTAAGTATTACCCGATTGAATATTACCTGACTGATGAGCCAACTGATTACCCTTCTGATTATTAGTCGACTGTTTATTTCCAGACTGATCGCCTGAGCCAACATCCACGTCGCATTATTTTTTGAATTAATTTATGTCAGGCATAAAAGGTGTGAGATTATTGATTTTATTTATTTCTCTTATGATATTTGCAGGTTGCTCATGAACAGGTTTCCGTGGGCAAAGATCATTAAGATCAGTTACAACAAGCGATCTTTCACTCTGAAGCTGCGCGCGAGTGAGTTCGACCAGTTCGAGACTCATCTCACCTTCAAACTGCCTTCTACTCGCGCCGGGAAGAAGCTGTGGCGATGCAGTGTTGAACACCACATGTTTTTCAGGTACGAGCTGATATGTAGCTTGAGGCATCAGAAAAGTCTCCTTAGACGCAGAATGGTGGCCTCAGAAAGTATTCAAAAGTCAAAAATCATTTCTGTAGGTACACTTAGAAAGGTCAATAGTCTAATAACAAGGCACTCTAAACTCGCCCATGAAGATTGGAAGTATTTAGACAAGTGGCCTTTAATAAGTCGTCTCAGATAGGTTGCCTCAGAAAAGTGGTCTGAAAATGATGGCTACAGAATGGTGACCTCAGAATAGTCAGAAAAATTGCCTCATGCGGGTGAGTTTAGAAAGGTATAGCCTTAAGGTAGACTTGCGTGGATTTGACAGGTCGAGGAGTGAAAGATCATTTTTAATAGACAGGGCGTGTCAGAAACCTGGCTTTTGAATGAGGACTTCAGGAAGGTAGACTCAAGCAGGTGGTCGTAAAAAAATCGCCTGGCCTTATAAGACTAGTTTCCTTTTTTCCCGTTCCTGTGGGAATTCTGAAAATATCTTTCATCTACACTAATATTATAAAAAGGAAAGATTTGTATTTTCGTATGTTTGTTACGAATACACTCAAAAACTGCCGGACCGACTTTAAAAATTCTATTAAATTGTATTCCCACAGGAACGGGAACCACGCGGGTGAAACCGCGCAGAACCGCTAGAAAATTACGAACACAACAAAAACGCGTTTAATATAATAACCCTTTAACCATTCATTTTAATTTATTATCTACCTACTGAAAGCTGAGGTGTGAGTGTATATTTTGTGTCTCCCCAGACGGGAATCCCCTGTCAAAGTGGAGCGCGTGGCGGGTTTTCCGCGGTTGGGCTCGCGAAGGCTGTCGTGTCGCCGCACGCTTCGCCAGTTGCGCGACCACGTGCCTTTCGCCAGGGAACTCACAGCCTGACCCATGACATTGCTTCAGAGAATAGTATTACTCCAAATAAGCTATAAAAATATAGTATTTTGTGGAAAAAACAAAAAAACAAACGAAGTTTTTAAATATTTATTTTTGTAAAAACTTAATTTTTTACAGTTTCTTGTATTTTTTAATTTTTTTTTTTTGTGTAAAATAAGTGTCATAGACTGTTTCACATTCAATGTTTAAATGAATGTTAGTAAAAAGTTATTTTTTAAATCGCGTTTATAAAATTTTAGCATGAAGGATTACTTAAAAATATAGTATTTTATAGTATTCTTGAAAATATAGTATATCTGCGTACTATATATTTCTTCAACAGTATATGTATAGTACGCACACCCGAACTATAATACAAAACTATATAGGATAAAACACCCAATGAACTATAATACAAAACTATATAGGATAAAACACCCAATTATTGACACTCAAGTTCACCATACAAATCAACTGACACCCTAACAGATTTTTTCAAAATTAACGAAATTACGATACACAATTATATTAAGAATAATTAGATAACACCACCGTGCTTATTTCATTACTCTAAATATAATTGTGTTCGTAATTTTATTAATCTACTATATAAAAATAAGTCGGGTTTTCCTTCCTGACGATTTAAGGGATGGTTTATAGCAAAGAAAATTCAGCATCGCACCCGTGCGAAGCCGGGGCGGGTCGCTAGATTTTGATAAAACTGTTGGAGTGTCAAATAATTGTTGTGATGTCAACAATTGGATGTTTTACCCTACGAGTATTATAGTACAGTTGGCAACTAAGGCACTGCCCAAAGCATACACCTGGGGGCCAATTCCACTAAATGTCAACGGTTACAGTTGTAGGACAATGACATGCCAATGGTCAGTCAATGGTGTTATTTGGCACTTTTCAGAGCAAATAACACCATTGACTGACCTTTGACATGTCACTGTGCTTGCTCTTAGAAACGATTAGTTTATTGTGATTTTTGCAATGAATAAGCTCCGAAAATAGGGGTTATAATTCAAAAATTGTTACACCAATGGAAAACTATAATCTATACTTCTATTCTAATACTATAAAGAGGAAAGATTTGTATTTTTGTATGTTTGTTACGAATAAACTCAAAAACTACTGTACCGATTTTAAAAATTCTTTTACCAATAGAAAGCTAGAATATCCCTGAGTAACATAAGCTATATTTTATTCCAGTATTCCCACGGGAACGGGAACTACGCGGGTAAAACCGCGCAGAATCTCTACTTATAAATAAGTTAGCAGGAGCAGTGATAGCCCGGACGGTTAAAGAGCCGGCCGAAAATCAGTGAGGCCCGGGTTCAAATCCTGGCATGTACCAATGAGTTTTTCAAAAACTTACGTACATATTTATCACTAGCTCGACGGTGAAGGAAAACATCGTGAGGAAACCCACAGGTCTCAGAATTAATTCTGAGACATGTGTAAACAGACCCGGTCCGGCGATGGGCTCACCACCTATCACGTTTAGGGGTCCAATATATCTCGTGAATTGTGGGTATATCCAGTAATGGAATACCTCTGCCTACCCCCTCGGGGATAAAAAAGGCGTGAGATTATATTATTATTATTATAAATAAGTTAGCATTCTAAACGTGCTTTTACTGTTATAAAAATGAGCAATCATTGTAAAGAATTTGTCATTAAAATTCTACTAGAAGTGCCATTATTAAAATAATTAGTTGATAATGTTTAGAATAGACCACTTTGTTGGAATGACTGTATCGAACGCTGTACAGTCGTGAACACATGTTTAATTGCACAAGAAAATAGAAAGAGATAGCTAATACTGTATTCTCTTTTACTCAGTTTTCCTTATTATAATGAAGTAGAGATTAAGAATTTATGATCAGTTATATTCATCATCATCAGTCCACTGCTGAGTATCTTTCCTCACACATGAGGAAAGTAGCTTAACACCATCTCCCAATCCGCGGTGGGCTCGCGTCGGAGATTATAGCCCATACTTCCTCATGTGTGAGGAAAGACCCTTAGCTCAGCTGTGGGCTGTTACGGGTTGATGATAAAATGAGGAAGTTTGGGTTATTATATCCCAAGTGAGCCCATTTGTTGTATGTTTAGTTAGACTGATGATATTATGTAGAAATGTTGGTAGAAATAGTATAATTTTTCAGCTCGGTGGCCGAAAGTGGCAACTTCGTTTAGCGCAGCGGGACGAAAGTTGACGCTTTCCGCCCGGAGAGACGAAAAATAAATAATGTGAGTAGTGCAATGCACACTGTGAATTTTTAAAAAATATTATTATATATTATTATTAATTAGCTATATTTAATATTAGAAATAAATAAAATATTAAATATAATAAAATTGTTGTCTTTTTCAATCCCCCTTGAATAGTCGCAGTCCTTGGGCGCAGGCTGAAAACCAGCGCTGGTCTCGAAATGTGAGGCAGCAAATACTGAGCCGGTTGCCCTTTGCCTCACCACACTCTCTAACCCAAAAAAACTATTTTGAAACTGTTATGTATTATTAATTTGGTATTAATGCAATTTTTTCTTTTTAATTTATTTTTTTGTCCTTTTTTTTTACTTTTTCTATAATATAATTGTGGGAAGGCGATAGAGTGAATTTATTGTTATTATTATAAAAGGGTATTTGACTGCCTAGTCAAATGAATTACTTTTTATGATCTGTTAAAACGAAAATTTGTATTGAATAGGTAGGTACTGGGTTGTGTTGTGACTTCATAACTGCATCACTTTTTTTAAATGTCTTATTATTTAAAAATATGAAAATTGAATACATTTTCAGAGATTTATTGAGATAATCTTTTTAATTAATGATTACTTACAATTTATTTTTCTATTTTTTGTAATAATGAATATTTCTGTACATAAAAAAATACAATTAGAAACGTCAATAGTCTAATAACAAGGCACTCTAAACGCGTCCATGAAAGTTGGCTAAATGCAAACAGCAGCCCATCTCCACCGACGAGTTGGTGGTTCCAAATTCAGTACCCCGAAAAGAACCAGCAAGAAACTCAGCCCTATTTAATGTGATGACTTGCAAGTTCTTAAATAAACTGTACATAAAAAAATACAATTAGAAACGTCAATAGTCTAATAACAAGGCACTCTAAACGCGTCCATGAAAATTGGCTAAATGCAAACAGCAGCCCATCTCCACCGACGAGTTGGTGGTTCCAAATTCAGTACCCCGAAAAGAACCAGCAAGAAACTCATTTAATGTGATGACTTGCAAGTTCTTATATAAACGACTTAGTGAATAAGCCAGTTATATCGCACAAATAGAGGTAATGTATATTAGATAAATTGTAGTAATTTGCGTAAATCAATCGCATTCGTGACCGCTTAGCCACGTGAGCAGAATAATGTGGGGTGCCAGTGTAGGTACCTAGTCCTTACTTCCATACTCTATCTATAATAATATAATAAAGAGGAAAGATTTGTATTTTTGTATGTTTTGTATCTTTGTTACGAATAAACTCAGTGCTGGACCGATTTTTAAAATTCTTTCACCAATGGAAAGCTAGAATATCCCTGAATAACATTGGCTATATTTTATTTCCGTATTCCTACGGTAACGGGAACTAAGCGGCTCATCAATGAAGGTAGTCGGATCTTAAATATTATAGGGTACATAAATGAGAAGTTACTTCACTCAAACATAATTTATAACACATTTGCTCGTAAAAGGTGTCTTATTTTACCAATTTCAATATCGTATTGTATCTCGTTACGCCCAAGTGCGGTAAGTGTAAAGTAAAACGCACGGTTTATCAAGATGCTCCGTCTAAAAACGAACGGTACTTTTTAAAATCTCAGCAAAGAGTTTTTATGTCAAAAAAGTTGTCAACATTTTATGATTAAAATTAACTTTGGGAGATAAAATATAATAAAGAAATATTTATGTACTTACATAATTATTTAATTTAATTAATTTTGACAGTAAATTACAACCAATTAATCTGTAACAAAAACACAAAAATATTAATTTACTTTATTAGTAATACTGGCTGTTTTTTGTGCCTTTGCCTAAAAAAAAAATGCTGATGCGCGCCGCGCGCTTTTTCTTAACGCTGTATTGTTTTTATTCGTTTACCATAGTCGGTGTTTTATTTTATTTCCTCGCAAATGTGTTATAAAACGTTGTATGACATACGTGCGCTTTGATAATTACAGCCTCTGCTTACTTGTAGCCCTCGCCCTACCGCACTTATATCATAATGTACTATTACTAAGAAAATATATAAATACTTAAGAAATAGAAATAAACTTGAACTGCCAATGGCAAGAACTTAAATTATGGTCAAAAGAATTTAATGTTTGAGGTAGCACAAATGTATAACAACCTACATAGTACAATTACGGAATGTGAAAATATAAACACGTTTAAAACTAAACTGTACCAGACTACACCTTATGAGTGCACCTGTGTTCTTTATGAATATCTCTATAGAAAAGCTTATACCTATTTAAAAAAAAATACAGATTTTAGGTCGGAGATCGTCTAGTTCAAGTTTCAGGTAAGTACTGATTTGCTGGTAAAAGAAATAGAAGAGAGAGCTGTAATTCTTATTTCAAATTAAAAATTTAAAATAATAGAGAACTTATCCACAACGAAGTTATGGGGGGTCGAAAACGGCGTGAATTGCATCGAGAAAAGGATGGTACGGCCGCGGCCGTGCCGCTTTTTGCTCGACTTGGCGGGGGCACTGCCGTGCCCCCAGATCACTATCACTACATAGTATAAAACAAAGTCGCTTTCTCTGTCCCTATATCACTATGTTCCTATGTCCCGTATGCTTAAATCTTTAAAACACGCAACGGATTTTTATGCGTTTTTTTTTTAATAGATAGAGTGATTCAAGAGGAAGGTTTTAGTGTTAGCATTGCACCCGTGCGAAGCCGGGGCGGGTCGCTAGTAGAATAATAATTTAGAACAAAAAGTTTAGAAAATGAGAGGTAAAGGAGGTCCGACGGCGAGTACCTCGTTACACCAGGATTCGAAACCAAGCCTCACGGATGAGAAGCGGACTCTTTAACCGCTGGGTTATCACAGTCTATGTGCTATTGGTATTAAATTACATTGCTATACTACCTCATTTAACTACATTGAATTTTAAAAGCCATAGCTACAGTTTATGCAGCTATTTCTTTGACGTCATACTGGATCGATGGAAGATCGCGTGCGGTGCGCATGCGGTTGGTGCGTTTGATCTACGCGGGACAGTCGCGTCGAAAATACTTACCGAATTTTTGAAGATTTTTCAAGCGGTCACGATAACAACACAAGCTTAATCTCGCGGAATCGTTACCAGACCGGATAAAAGAAATGTTTGATATAAGTAGGTATTTATAAATTTCCATACATACCTACATAATCTCACGCCTTATATCCCCGAGGGGGTAGGCAGAGGTATTCCATTTCTGGATATACCAACTTTTCACCAGATATTCTTTGGATCCCCAAACGTGATAGGTGGTGAGCCCATCGCCGGACCGGGTCTGTTACACATGTCTCAGAATTCATTCTGGGACCCTGCGGGTTTCGTTACGATGTTTTCCTTCACCGACGAGATAGTGATAAATATGTATCTACGTAAGTTTTGAAAAACTCATTGGTACATGCCAGGATTCGAACCCGAGCCTCACTGATTTTCATCATGTGAAGCAGGCCCTTTAACCGTAAGGCTATCACTGCTCCGTTAATAGTAGTATTAATTTCCGAATTAACTTAAAAAATAAAATTGTCTTGGTGTTTTATTTGTGACATACCTACTTACAAAATAAGTTCAAGGAAGTGGACATTGAGTTTTTATTACGCTCTAAATTAAATACAATACTGAGTAATTTGATGGGAAGTGATTAAATAATCGTGGGCCAAGGTCGGAGCGACAAATTATTTGAACCTCTTATAAAATTTATAAATACCGTCAACTTTGTTAGCTTACTGTAATATGTTTATTTAATTATATTTATTTAATTTTATGTACAAACTATATACCTCGTAGCTTAACTATATACATAAACCAATTAGAATTCATATTTATTAATAGAGCGAATATATACAGATAGTTATGTATATATATATGTAAGAGCAGTGATAGCCCGGACGGTTAAAGAGCCGGCCGAAAATCAGTGAGGCTCGGGTTCAAATCCTGGCATGTACCAATGAGTTTTTCAAAAACTTACGTACATATTTATCACTAGCTCGACGGTGAAGGAAAACAAAGGCGTGAGATTATATATATATATATATATATATAGTTATGTATATAGTTATATATGTTACGGGCAACGTGATTAACTGGGCATTAGTAATATGGACCGGCCATTATTAATAATGCCCAAGAGTGGTGTGCAAAGTGTTTCATTTATCACTTTGATCGGCCTCTATTAATAATGCCCAACGGCCCGTGGTCCATGTAATAAGTCTGTTTGAGATAGCTTGAATTTTAGTCACTTGGACCGGGCAGTATGAATAATTCCCTACTTGTAGCCGGGCAATGACCGCGGCCGTTGGCGAGAGGTGGGGTGGGGGAGTTGATATTACTCTTCGAGAATGTGCTCGAAGAGAATATCATTTTTATGGACAAGGCTTCCATTATTGTAACGGTAGTAGTGGTGACTGCAATTCAAAACGTTGTCAATGCAAGAAATCAAACATTCTTTGCAATCCCAAATGTCATAAGTAGGTAACTATTCTGTTATTACATTTTTAACTGTTTATTTTTTAACTACTATTTTCAATAGTTTATTTTCGTTGACTTTTCATGAAAATTTTGTAAGTTTAATTTCATTCAATAAACAAAAACAGTACAGTTCACCTATTTTATTACTTTGCCAAGATAGGGTGATCATTATTCATAATGGCCGGGAAAAGTGATTTAATATTTAAATTAAATTTCATGCTGTTTTAATCACATTGTCCAATTGAGTCGGGCATTATGAATACAGACCGGCAATTAATAATAGTGCCCGGACTTATCAAATTGCCCATAACATATACATAAATATAGAAAATACAAAAATACAAAACTTTCCTTATTATCATCGAACGCGTCCCCTCGAGGTGGCATTGTGCCTAGCAGACAGGCAGCATTCCCGAATGGCTAAGCTGAGCCTTTGCGACAGGAAGCCGCCCGCTCTGCGATCGCCAGATACCTCGACCAGACGCGTCGATAAGTCCCTAATAAGACGCTTCGCTTCAGGGCCCCAAGGTCCCATCGTTTCGAAGGCAACCGGCACGAACAAGTAACCGCCCTGGAGGTCCCGATACTTCCAAGCCTTTTTCATTTCGGCACCTGCAGCAGCTGAACCCGCACAACCAGCAGTGGCTCGCAGATGGCTCGGAGCCAAAGTATCCACGCAGGATATCCGTATATTTAATATCTACACATAAGTTTTTATTGTAAAAAGGTGTTTGTTTCCCTAATAAAGAAAAATAAAAAAAACATCCTTCCTGACTGTAGACGGTTAACGCGCTAATGACTTCGGACTCCGCTCTCGTATTCACGGAGCTTCGATATTCGATATTCGACTCACACATGGGCTATTCACAGATGTCGGTATCGAAAACGAATGTCATATTTGACATAAAGATTCGGAAAATTTTCTGTGGCTGTCAGAAACGCCTAGAATACAGTTTCCGAAGTCGATAGATTAGACTCCTAAAAATTTTTACTCTCGTTTCTGAATCGTACGGTAACGGTGTCAAGCCTCCGTGAATACGCCTGGTGTCCTAGTATTTCCGATATACTTAGATGTCAAATTCAATAAACCACCTGAAATGGGATGCATCGAGACATCGACTAAGTAGTTCCATTCAATCCCCGTTCACCTTAGCTGCGGCCGACACAATCACGGCAATCAACTATAAACATCGAATCACACGGTCGTTTATAAAAATAACACATTTTTTTCTTAGAAACGACGACGAATAAATTAATTTCTTGTACGGTCAACAGCAAAAAATTTCGGATAAGGAAATTTGACTCCATATAAAAAAAAAAAACTAAGTACCTACCTATGTATTAAATTAAATAATACAAAACTTTACACCTAGGAGGAAACATGAGTAGTTTACGAAAGTAAGTGAGGAGTTTCTTTCCACGCTTCTTCTCTTCAACCATACATGCTCGGTGAAGTTCAAATGACGTTCAATAGATTGTTAATAGATGATCCGCCGATGATTATAAGACCTACTTACAATATGTACTACCTGTTGACACAAATAAATTATGATTGTTTTCAACCGCGTAATTCCCATAGTACGTAGTAGAGTACGGGGATAAAATATAGCCTATGTTACTCAGGGATATCAGTAGTTTTTGAGTTTATTCGTTACAAACATACAAAAATAAAAATCTTTCCTCTTTATAATATTACTGTAGACAAAAAGTTTATTATACAATGAGTTAATTCCAGTGATTGGGCTTCAATAAAGCAGCAGCGATATAGCGTTTCAACAACATCTCTCAGATTTCAATCTGTAGACCGCAGAGCGGCTCGGATCAAAAGTAATAGATAATGACAGTTTGAATTCGGTAGGTGCGTATTGATAAGTAAACGACAATTTTATTGTTATAGTAATTACGTGATAATGGTGTTTAAATTGATTTAAACTTTATTTTTAATTAAGTAGGTACCGATTACAATGTGTCCTGTTATCTTATGGAGAGATTAAGGATGGCTGGTTCGATTTCTGGATATTGTAAAAAAACGATAAGTAAATAAATAGTGGGACACATTTTATACACAGTTGTTTAGTCCCAAACTAGGCAGAGCCTGTGCTATGGATATTTAACATTAAACAACTGATAAACATACTTAAATAAATATTAAACGCACTATGTAAGTTAAGTTTATAGTCTGAATCCCAACAGCTATCATTTCAGTTCTAACAAACCTACAGCAAAAATAAATTACTTAGAGATTTTTTTGATTTTAAAAATATTAAAAATTTTAAAATGTACATAAAGAAATTCTTGTAAATAAATACATTTCTTATTCAAAACTAGGCGTGTAATCTTGTTGTCATACTTAGTTAAACTTAACACATCAAAGAGCTATTAAAGCACTTTTTGAGTCGAGGGTACAAATAGAAAACTATATCCTACTAATATTATAAATGCGAAAAGTTTGTATGGATGTATGGATGTCTTGATGCATGGAGGGATGTTTGTTCCTCTTTCACGCAAAAACTATTGAACGGATTTTAATGAAACTTAATCAAAATAACACATAGGCTATATTTTATCCCCGTATTCTCACGGGAACGGGAACTACGCTAGTGAAACCGAGGGGCGCTGCTAGTTAAAAATAAAACAAAAGAAAATGTAATCACATTTATCGGAAATTGACCTGGAACGGGATAGCGGAACTGAGGTCTCAGGCAATAACGCCAGAATTACACTGAACTCAAAATCAGGCTTAGTGTAGTGACACACCTGCGGCAAGTTCGGCGCCGAAGGTTCGGTGAACAACATACATTGACGTTTCACTTTAAAGATAAATGGATCTGCCTCCCGCGTTAACCGTAATGTACCTACATGTAAGTATGTACGTCACCGAAAGTACAAAATTTAAACTACTGAGAACACTAAAGGTCTACTTAATGACATACATAGCTGAATCATTCGAAGTTCTGTGAAAAATACTTTTGCGTACGCAAAAAGCTGTGACAGGGGCGGACTAAGAGGAAAATGTAGATTATCTGTCAATTTATTGTGAGGTTAGGCTGTTTTTATCCATCCCACAAATTTATCGGACGAATAGACACTTCGTAGAATAGGCAAGGATGTTGTCTTAGTATTCCGAAGTACATAAAATTGAATAAAATTATCTTCTACATAATTTTAAATTAATGTTAATTTATTTATTGTAACAAGTAACAACGTGTATGGATTTTCGATAAGTAATAATAATAATAATCGGCGACGATTTGACTGTCACATTTATAAATAGGTACCTATAAAATATAAATGGCTAGTACGTCTAATTTAAATTTAAGTAGGTTTATAATGTTATAGCAAATATAGTTTTAAGAATATAATGCTATTAACTGTTTTGCGTTTTAAATAAAAAATAAAAGTCACTCAATCAATGCCGAAAAAAGGACGCGAAGGAAGCAAGAGGTGTGATGTGTTACAGGGCCGGCGTAAGCGAAAAAAAATCAATTTAATAAATGGAATGCAATCTAACCTAACCTAACCAAAGACGAGAGTTTTATTGGCCAAGAAAAAGAGGCTGTGTCCCTAAGATATATAGGCTGTTAATTGAAACTGTTATGTAATTTTAAACCAAAACTAATAAGTGACTGGACTGTACCACAGAATAAAAAATAGTACAAACCTACAGACGGCCGACTCAAGTAATTATTTCCTTTGAGGAGTTGACAAAAAATATACCGACGTAAGGAATGAAAAGAGTGTTAAGTGCGAGGTAATTTAAGTCGAATTTTCCTGTAGACAACGCTCACTTTGCGTTGACGGCATTATCATTTAAACTGCAAGTGATTGGTAAGAGAGGAGCCAGCGGTGCTTAGGGTTGACAATCATAATAGGAAGATCAAACATTGTTTATGACCCATTAGGACTTATGAACATGTAATTGGGTAGTTGACAGCATCGAAATTAAATTGCGAGTAGTCATACATTAAAAAGATTATCCCAAAATACCTCAAAATATGTATTTCAATTTTCAATTTACAATTATAGCAAATTTAAAAATAATAAATAATCAAAGAAAGTGCTGCAATTGAGTACTACAAACTATGACGTCACGGTTTGCTATTTCAGTACATTTTCCATAGTAAAATTTCGTTTTGACAGATCGTAAAAAGTAACTGATTTGACTAGGTAGGACACAACCCTATTAAATAGTGTAATAATAACGTAAAACTATACTATCTGTCATTGAGTGGTGACCATTTTTGGTGTATTTTTAGTATAAGATCTTTTCGTTCTTTCTTTCTTGAATAGATAATTTGTTGAGAAAGGTAAGTATTTTTATTATTTTAAGTTCCAGTGTACAACATGAAAGAGCCATACATATTATTATTATTCGTGATGTAGTTAGGTAGAGAAGAAATTAGACAAGGTGGATGTTATTCATGTTTTCACTAAAACTGGAAAAACATGTTTGGGAAGTAAAAAATAAAGTAATAAAAACTAAACTTGGTTGATGAGTCAACATACCAATAATACGTGACAGAAATAAGATTTATTGGCAGTAAAATCTTAGCGGAGCGACACAATTACGGCTAATTCAATAGTATACCTAATACTGCGTAGTATTTTTATACTGAGTTTTGTGATTGCCAAAATAATAAAATAGAAGTTATTTTTGTGAACTAGCAGTGATAGCGTCACGGTTCAAAAGCCTGCTTCAGATGATGATAACTAGTGAGGCTCGGATTCGAATCTTGGCATTTACCAATGATTTTTCCAAAACGTACATATTTATCACTAGCTCGACGGTGAAGAAAAACATCGTGAGGAAACCCACAGGTCCTAGAATTAATTCTGAGGCATGTGTAAAAGACCCGGTCCGGCGATGGGCTCACCACCTATCACGTTTAGGGGTCCAAAGAATATCTCGTGAAAAGTGGGTATTATGGGAGGTCCCACCAGGCCCAGGGCTGGCCTCTGGTCCTGGGGAGCCTCCAAATGTAGTGTAGCTTCGTATTTGTATCTATGGTGTCTCCAACCAACACACTACTGCCTTTTATCCTTGTTTAGGATTTGACTAAGAGAACTTTTCGCAAAATTTGGAGGCCCCCCAGTACCAGAGGCCCGGGGCGGACCGCCCCTTCCGCCCCTACCTTAGTCCGCCAGTGGGTATAACAGAAGCGCTTCACGGTTTCTTATGTTTCTGTCCTGTCACTGAGTACGGACCTGTCTGTCCTATAATTATATCAATTTGAGATTAGAGCAGTGTGTGGCTAGTTCATTATTTGCACTCGGAAGGGAGTGACGTGACACGAAACAAGTTTACAAACGAGAGCGGGAAAACGTAAGATTTTATTTACTTACTTTGTTTATTAATAGGTGCCTACTTATAATATTTGAATTAAATATAAACTTATTTGCATATTCTTGTTATTCTAAGATAACCGGTTTCTTGTTTTGTTTTTAACATTGTTTGATTGTCAGCTTAGTACTGCCTACCTACACAGTTCCTACCTATAGATACCTATATTAGTCGATTGTAATTAGCCCCTGTGCGTAGTTCCCGTTCCCGTGGGAATACAGGTATAAAATATAGCCTATGTGTTATTCTGATGTATAAGCTATACCTAGTAAAGTTTTTTTTGCGTCAAAGAGCGACAAACATCAATACTCACAAACTTTCGCGTTTATTAGTATATTAGTAGGAGTATCATCCGTTATTGTAAGTATTATATTATGTGAGTTCAACTTTTTTTGAATAAAATCCTTTTGAGTTTTCAAACATGTGTCAAAATAAAATGTAATTTAAATCAAAAACACTAAGGAGTACTGCGGCCGTATTCACGGAAATTCGACAATCGATACTCGACTCGTAATCGGAAAAAATCTGTGTATCCTTCAAATATGACATCTGTACGTAAATAGCCCATCTCGAAAATTTTCGACAGATTTTCCGATTCCGAGTCGAATATCGATTGTCGAATCTCCGTGAATACGGCCGCTGATATCAAATTCGAAGCTAATCTCCCCAAAAATAAATTTCTACCCCTTTAACCCCGTTGCGGGAGGAGTTTCAATAAAATACGAAACACGACTTCCATCAATTCTGTTAAAAAATGTTTATTCAAAATTTGAAGTAGATTGGACCAAGGAGTCACGTTGTCCCATACAAAATTTTCCCTCCTTTTTAATCCACTTAGGGGTAGAATTTCGGAAAATAATTTTTCATCGGATGCCTACGTCATACAAAGAACACACCCTCCGAGTTTCAGGTCTCTATATACCATCAGCGGTTTAGGCTGTGCGTTGATCAATCAGTCAGTCAGTCATTCAGGATAAAGCATGTTAGATATAGAAGATATACAACGCGTCACAGAATAAGCTCTATTCCTCATACACCCATATTTAAAAATATATTGCATTCTTGAATAAATTTACTAACATTTATTTATAATAATACTCAGATAATTTAAAAATAATACATTTGGATTAACGTAAAACTACGAACTAAACTAAACTAGAAAATATATTCATTTTTTATAAGGAGACGTTCCATTTTGGGCCTGCACATTGTACACCAGCGTGAAAGATCGAGAAAAATCTAGTGATTATTCGAAAAATATTTAAAAAAATTATTTCCATCTATTTAACTTGCACAAAAGTAATTAAAATTCAATGGATCATCATGGAATCATATTAAAATAATACTATCTCTAACTTCTTAAGCCCAAATTCCATGTTATTGGGTCAGCGTTGCCATTTTAATGAAAATTAAAGTTTATTGTATGTACAACAAAACTAAACAAATATGAGCAAAATCAGGAATAAAACTATAGTTATTTTATTTATACATATTTGTCTAAAAAACTGGTGTACATGGTGCAGGCCCAGTCTCCATACATTTCTGAAACGTCTCCTTTACATTTACTTATTAACAAAATTTTAGGGAGACCAATAGCTAAAATAATAGATATAATGAGCAATGAATATAAAAATCAGGAAGCCAATTATAGGTCCTCACCAGTACATAGCGAAATATTTTTGTAAAGCGGTATTTGCAATAAGTGCGCTAACATTAGATATCTAAATATAAGTAGTAGAGGATAAAACTGTAAGGCTTTGACTCACGGACAGACGACTAACAACAGAGTGTTATACTTATATTGTTTCTACTGCTTCCACAACAGAGTGTACTTATACTTAATGTTTCTACTGCTTCCACAACAGAGTGTACTTATACTTAATGTTTCTACTGCTTCCACAACAGAGTGTACTTATACTTAATGTTTCTACTGCTTCCACAACAGAGTGTACTTGTACTTAATGTTTCTACTGCTTCCACAACAGAGTGTACTTGTACTTAATGTTTCTACTGCTTCCATTTCGGGGTACGGAACCCAATAAATTTGTAACGTAAATGCTTGCACGTTAAAAAGTCCTTACCTCTCGGGGAGAAAGTCGTGAACATTTTTATTTCATTTTTATATGTAAACGTAGCGTACTTATTTCTAGATCAATTCGTTTTATCGTCTCTCGGAAACCAACTCTGAAAAAAGGTACTTACTCTGGACGAAGGTCAACCAGTCAACTTATAGTTCCGGCCACCGGTCTGTGAACCCTAAAACTTAAATTTAAGGTTATGAGAGATAGATCTACAAGAATAAAGCTTACTTTTTGCCCAGCTGCGCCAGAATGCGAATAATGTTTAGATACCGAGCATATGCATGGATGAAAGAATGTGAGTCTATTTCATTGGCGTCTTTTTTATTTTTCACCCATACCCGGTAGGAGACAGACTTTTGAATTTAGTGTGGTAATTTTTAAAACTCCCTCCATAGCAGTTGCCAGCGACATGTAAGACACCTACGTAAAATAGTAGGTACCTACCTACGTCCTTATTCGTAGGTACCTACGTATTACTCTTCTTAACCATGTTTTTTAATTTCCCGTGGAAATGAGATATTTTTCCGCTTTAAAAAGTACCCTAATAGCGGAAAGCTAGAACATCCCTAGTAACATAGGCTATATTTTATTCCCGTATTCCAACGGGAACGGGAACTACGCGAAACCGAGCAGAGCAGAGAATGAAGAGTAAAGAAACAATGGCACAAAGTTAAAAATTAGCAATATACGAACTACTTACCGCTTCTCATTGTTTGCAGATGTCAAATATGACGTCACTCTTGCTACTCCTGCTGGCTGGATCGTTGGCGTCTGCGCAGTTCTGGAAGGATCTGGGCAAGGACATTCAGAAGGAGATAGCTGACATCAAGCAGCCCGTGGAGACCACGTTAGTCAACATCGGATCTAGTCAGTGTAAGTAGACTTCACCTTGCTAGCCTTAGCAATGGCTATTGCTAAGGCTAATTGCTAAGCTCGCTCTTAAAAAAAATATAAACTACCAAAACAATTTAAAATATAAACTTAAACTAAATATTTAAAAAATCCTTGTATCCCCGAGGGGGTACGCAGAGGTAATCCATTTCCAGAATACCCTCTTCTCACGAGAATATTCGACCCGTAAACGTGATAAGTAGGCGGTGAGCCCATCGCCGGACCGGATCTTTTTTTTTATTTGAAAACCCCCGACACAAAGTCAAAGTCAAAGTCAAAATGTTTTATTCAAAATAGGAACTTACAAGTCCACTTATTGAACGTCATTTCAACTCCACCGCTTCAGCATGTATGGTTGAGGAGAAGAAGCGGGGCAAGAAACTCCTCAACACAATATTCTTTTAATCAATTGTTACTTAACACAAAATGCACAAGTAAACACAAGAGGCTGGACATATTTTCTTAGGGCTAACACCACTCTCGATTAATTCACCTTTCAAAAAACTAAATCAAAATCGGTTCAGCCGTTTGGGAGCTAGGAATGAACAGACAGACATACAGATACAGAGATCCAGGTGATGGTAAGTTCGCGGCAAGATTCAATGGCAACTGGCTGTCATTTTCAATTGAAAAACCAAATTTTTCCACACAGTTAGGTACATTATCTTATTTATCTTTTGCAAATTTTGAAAATTCTATTCTGAACTGGAGTAAACTGCAACCGCGCGGGCAACGCGCGGGCACCCGAAATTCTTTAAAGGTCGTTTTTAGTTTACCCTAGCTTAATTGTATTCAATTGTTACTCGTAATTGTTGTAATTTCTTACTTACCAAGGTAAATTATTAAAAATTGTAAATATACAATCAGCTTTTCAAAATAAAGATTTTTGTATTTGTATTGTAACAGGCTCTAACGTAAAGAAACTGGTGGGCGTGGCCTACGAGCAGATCGACGGAGAGAAGGAACCAGACCTCAACCAACTCACTCTGGAGTACATTACCCGGTGAGTAAATAAATAAATTGTGGGACACAATTCAGACACGGTTATAGTCCCAAACTAGGCAGGGCCTGTACTACGGGTACTAAACAACTGATAAACATGCTTAAATGAATATTAAACGACCAGACGCGAAGCCAACAGACATGTTCATGCGCACATTCGCAGAAGGCAGGGTCACTACCAACTGAGCCAACAAGCCGTCACGAGATGAGATGCGAGTAAATACGATCATAATGAAGACCCTCAAATGTTCTTTAAAAGCTTACATATTTATCACTAGCTCGACGGTGAAGAAAAACATCGTGAAGAAACCCGCAGGTCCCAGAATTTATTCTGGGTCATGTGTAACAAACCCGGTCTGGCGATAGGCTCACCACCTATCACGTTTAGGGGTCGAATATTGTCGTCAAAAGTGGGTATTTCCAGAAATTGAATACCTCTGGGATAAAAGGCGTTAGATTTTTTTATAGTGAAGACTCTAAGAACCTCAAAAATCCTATAGAGTCTGAATCATAATATCTTGAACTTAAATGCTGAAATGATTTGATACAGATTTATGCGTTGATTTGATTACCTATAGTAAGACATGTGAGAATTTTTTACGTTAGTTGTGTCACAGGTTGGACACTAGCGATAAAATGTATGAAACAAACGCGTTGCTGCGCACACAGTCTAAGCTCGTGTAGGTGAATGCGTACCATGCTTGTGAGAGAACGCTGTCTCTCTCACGCTCATGCTCTGCGCACCTTGTCGTCGTCTCGTCCTAGCCAGCCGGTGACTGTGAGACAACCAAGCGCGGGGTGGCGGCACTTTCAGCGGGAGGCAGGGAGTGGCCATACTGTACGCTAGTACTGTTCATTATACTGTGTTGTGTATTGACTTGTCCCCTTACCCATTTCTACACCAGAAGTCTTTCCGAAAATGATACTAAAACCTTTACTAACATAACTCCTTCTGCCACATTCTCGCAATGAAGTTGTGTAGAAGAATGCTCCACATTCTCTTCCCAATGTTAAGGCCCTTATAAAATACTCCTTTTATACCTGAGGTGTAAAAGAGGCAGAGGTATTCCATTTCTGACTCCTGTCCCCTAAAACGTGATAGACCTTATTACTCGATTTTACCAGAATTAGTGCCTTCGGATCTTTGTTAGGGTGTGGTTAGGGTAAAACACCCAATTGACACTACACCAATTTAATTATAAATTAATTGAAACACCAACATCTTTATTCAAAATTAACGAAACTACGAAACACAATTATATTTAGAATAATCAAATAAACACGGTAGTTTTATCTAGTTATTCTAAATATAATTGTGTTTCGATATTTCGTTAATTTTTAAAAAAACTGTTGGGATGTCAACTTATTGGTAGAGTGAAGTAGGGTGTCAATAACTGGGTGTTTTACCGTAATTTATCGTTTCGACTTTCGCAGCGCGTACAAGATCAGCTACAACATAACGATGGCGGCGAAGGAGATCCCGCGCTCCAGAGATTACAACCCTCACCAGAAGCTGATCATCTTCGTGCACGGCTTCACCGATGACCCCAGCAAGTCCAGCTTCAGCAACATCAGCACGGCACTCTTCAGCCAGGGTCTGTATCTTAAAAAAAGATTTATAAGATGATTTCATAATAAATCCCTTCACCGCTAACGTTGGATAAAGCCCACAAGGTTCCTCTTTGCGGGATCAAAGTAGCTCTTTACTCCACTATACTTTTTAGCGGACAGGAATGAGATTTGAATTTGGAACATCTTCATTGAAATCGAACACGAATTGTATAAATCACAGGCTGTAAGTGTTGGCTGTAGAGTCGGCGCCAAAATCTAAGGTAATTTGGTGAACTTTGTTAATTAATTGTTTGGCGCCTCAAAATTACATAAATTACTTTGTTACTAAATTTAAATAAAAAAGGTTTATTATTGTTTGCTTTCAGTTTTTTCGGTGGTTAATTTTTTTTATGAATTATTACTCGCAATTTAATTTCGATACTGTCCACTACACCATTGTTAATGTTTTTTAAATTTTTCAGAGTGGATATTTCGTGTTGTGCATGGTAATTATACATTTTGCGGCTTTCATACAAGTTCTTGCCACACTAAAGTCGTACCATATATTTATGTCTTTAGTATTCAAAGCGATATTCACAGAATCTGATTTAGATTTAGATATCACAGGATCCAGGATTCTCATAACGTATAATGATTCACTTGCGTTTGCGTAATAAGTACGCTGCAAGAATAGTAATTGTTCCATTGTCTCCTTAGATGTGAGTATTTCCGTTGTGATAGCCTGCGAATGATACGATACAAAATAGATCTATTTTCTATCACAACGGAAATACAAAGCATAAAGAAAAATAAATAATCTCACGCCTTTTAATCCCGATGAAGGTAAGAGGTATTCCATTTCAGGAAATACCCACATTTAACCATTATATTATCATCTTTAACGTGATAGGTGGTGAACCCATCGCCCAAACTGGGTCTGTTACACATACCTCATAATTAATTCTAGGACCTGCGGGTTTCCTCACGATGTTTTCCTATACCGTCGAGCTAGTGATGAATAGTACGTAAGCTTTTGATAAACTCATTGGCGCTAGGATTCGATCCCAGGACCTCACGCATGAAAGGCGGGCTCCTTCACCTCTTGGCTATCACTGCTCTATACACCCATTTTTTCCCGTTCCCGCGGGAATTTCGAACACCTCTTTTTAGGGTTCTGTACCCAAAGGGTGCCAACGGGTACTTGCCAGATTACAAAATTAACGCTCTGCTCTGAAAATTATCACCAGCTGCATAAATAGCATAGAACTCTAAAGACTAAAAAAAACGACTTCAACTTTATAAGTTTTCTCATGGATGCCATTGTCAGAACTGGATCAAATTGAAATGGGATCACACGGGAAGCACCAGCTTACAAATAAAAAAAATATCATACAAATCGGTTCATCCAGTCGAAAGTTCTGAGGTAACAAACATAAAAAAACACATGTGTCGAACTGAGAATCTCCTCCTTTTTTGAAGTCGATTGAAAATAGTCTTACATCGGTTGACTTTCTTTCACAGGCGAGTACAACGTGCTGGCTTTGGATGGAAGTTCTCTCATCCACTGGCTGTATCTCCGCTCCACGACTTACGTCCGGTTCATGGGAGAGAAGCTGGGAGAAGTCCTCGCTTCTATGGTGCACAGTAAGAACATGACATTAAGTAGAAAGATATTTATATAAGACCTAATTTTTTTTCCCATCTAGATTCATTTGGCATTGTTACTAAAAAAATTTTTTTTATAACAATTTTTTTTCAACTACTAACGAATATATATTAACTCAATTGTAGTAATTATTACACAATGAAATATTTGAAATAGAATTTTAAAAAGAAACAGGCTCGTAGCTTCCATTCATGCGCAATCTACATACAACTGCCAGCTGCTACATGCGCGTGCGTGTCCGTAGTTTTCTAGATTTTGTAAATTGCATTAAACATTACTCTATTTAATTTTAACAATTAATCTCGTATATAACTTCGGCTCTAAATACCATGTATGTCATACGTCATATTTTTTTCCAGACGGTAAAAAAAACATCCAGTATACTGTATAAAGTGGCCAAAGCTACCAAAATTTTAATCCAAAAGTTATTAGTGGTCAAAATATCTGATACGTATCGTATCTCGCGAACTGACGCTTGAGGTCAAAGTTTTTAATAATATAATAATCTCATGGCTTTTATCCCCAAGGGGGTAGGCAGAGGATTCCATGTCTGAAAATACCCACTTTTCAAGAAAACATTGGGCCCTTAAACGTATCAAAGTTTTTGTATGAAAATATTCACAGTACCACTCCTATACCCTAGTATATATAAATCTCTTTGCATACGTGCAGTGCATTTGTGGTTCAAACTTAGGTTTTAATTTAAGTCCCTCATTTCAGAAATTGCTTGGTGCAAATTCAAAAGGCTGAAAATGGGGAGACTATGGTTATAGCTGTTTGTAGTAATCTACAAACCACTACAACCATAGTTATAGATATAATAATCTTGATAAATAATAAATAAAAAATAAATAAAATAAATAATCTCACGCCTTTCATCCCCGAGGGGGTAGGCAGAGGTAAATAATATTTTAATATTTATTTGAGTTTGAGTTAAACTTGATTCTTTTTAAACATATTATGAATAACAAAAGTATGTCTAGAGGTCGAACAGTGTTCCTAAATATAAAAAAAACTACCTGCATTATAATTTTATAGAACCACTATACTGCATTGTATAAGCAATGAGTCCGATCATAGTCACCGGTTGCCAAAGTCGGACATTTTTACTGTATTATTTTTCTTTTCATTGTTTTTTCTTTTTTTTATTGCTTTACTAGTCGTGTTGGAAATAAGTAATTTGGTTCAAAAAGTTATTAATTCTGTAGAAAATTTGAGATTGAAAACACCAGTTTATGTTAAAAGTTAATATGACGTAACTTTAGATTAAAATAGTTTAAATATTTTTCAAGTGTAAGTACCTAATGGAAGGTACATGTACCTACAGTACCTCGAAAAATCTAGAAATATCCTATGAATATTTCTAAATAAAAAGGTCTCCCTAAAAATACTAGCACCTACATAAAATTTTATAAATTAAATTAAATAGGCATAATTTCGTAATTAAAAAAAATACTTCTAGGCCCCTTTCACCGCGAGGCTGTAGGCGGCGGCCGACGTCGCTTACGCCTTACGCCGCCACTGGTTGTCGCATCAGATTTGGTTGCAACACTAAAAGTTGCGGATCAAATAACTTTGAGAACCTCTTGCGAATAACATTGCATTGTTACTGTATTTACGCCATTAAATTAAACTTGTTGTCATTATTGGTATAATCTGCGTCACGCAACCCGTTTCATATACATGCTAAATTACAGCTTTAGCTATTGTGATATATAACGATATAGGTGCCTCTAGCATACGTAACGGAAGATAATTCAATTCAATTCAAGACATTTATTGCGGACAACAGAGATCCATTAGGTTGTCAGTTAGGCTTAAAACTATGTTAGTACATTCTACAAGTGATTTTGTAATTTGGGTTAAGTGCCTCATCACTGGACACTCAACCCTTTCCGCAATGGTCTTCAGAAGGCTGTTGGGGCTGACACGAATTCTGTTCAGTAGCGACGCTGACTTTTTCTTAACACAAGCATTAGGCTGTCGACACGAGCTTCGGTGAACATAGCAGAGGCACTGCAGAACCGTGGCAACCCCATCAGCACCCTGAAGGAATTGTTATATTGCAAACGCAGCGCTTTCAGTAAGTGCTGACTATAGCTTGTCCACAGGGCGCCGGAAAGAAATAAGAAAGACGATATTGTGACATTTGTGACTAAGACAGTAAAGGGAATGCTTGGGTGGGTTCTGAGTCTATAAAGGACCTGGGCGTACTTACATTGATCGATGGCAATGGCAAACAAAGGCAGATAAAGATTAGGTACACTCTAAGTGTAAAATAAATAATCTCACGCCTTTTATCCCCGAGGGGTTAGCAGAAGTATACCATTTCTGGAAATACTTACTTTTCACGTGATATATTTGACCCTTAAACGTGATAGATGGTGAGCCCATCACCGGAAGGGGTCTGTTTCAATTAATTCTGGGACCTGCGCGTTTTCTCACGATGTTTTCCTTCACCGTCGAGCTAGTGGTAAATATGTACGTTTCCTGTTGATAGCTTTGAGTATTAAACCAACCGGAGACGCCACTAACAGGCGTTCCCCTCTGCCAAAAAAACGTGTCGGTCTTTGAGCACACCGGTTAAATACAACTAGTTTGTTTGAGTTCACGGAGTGCTTGTATTGGTGAATGTATTTGTGTGCACCTAGTTCAAGCTAGTGTTAAATTGTTTTATCAAAAAATGCGTTTGTTTTAACATTATTTGTGATTGTTTCCTCGTCCCCCCCGCAGAAATTGGCAGACTTTTTTGTAAAGAAACTAGTGCGCGTGACGTCTCCTGTTGGTTTAATACTCAAAGGTTGATAGTGAAGTTTTATTCGGAACCAGGCGTGAACATATCCTATAATTATTAAACTAAATACTTATTCTTTTAAGTACGCGTACTCGTTTAGAGTGCGCTCGATATCTGCCACCCATGTCACATGTTTAATTTGCAGGTGGAGTTGACCCGGCTTCCATCCACATCATCGGGCACAGTCTCGGCGCTCACATATCCGGGTTCACGGGCAAGACGTTCACAAATCTGACTGGGATGCTCGTGGGCCGCATCTCGGGGCTCGACCCAGCCGGGCCCTGCTTCAGTCACGTCGACGACAACCTGCGCCTGCGCGAGTCCGACGCCGCCTTCGTTGACGTCATCCACACTGACGGCGGAGTTTTTGGACTCACTGATACCGTGGGTGAGTTATCTCCGGGCATGTACCGTTACGTTGTTTAAGGACGTACTCAAAAAGTCAAAAAGTCGCTGATTTTGTTCCCAAGTTGAATGTGTACTCAAAAAAATGTCTAAAAAATGACCGATTTTCGGAATTACCCAGTCGATTTCATGACAGGCTAAATATTTTTAAATTTATGTAGGTATTTACTTAGTTTGAAGACAGATTTTACACTATAAGCTATGGTTATAAATAAAGGAAGACATAATAAGACTGAAGAAGCATTGGCCCTTTGTCTCTATTTTATATTCAAAGTTTTATTTAATTGAACAGATTTTAATAAATTAAAATCAGTTTTCTTAACACTTACGCAAATACGGGGGAAACTGGGTGACTTTCCGTAAAAAACCAGTGGGGAACTGGGGAACACCTAGTACTTAATTGCTTCTTCTCCTCAACCATACATACTGATGCGGTCTAGTTGAAATGACTTTTAATAAGTGGACTTATAAGTCCATACTTTTTTTTTATGATAAAAAAGGGGGCAAACGAGCAGACGGGTCACCTGATGGTAAGCGGCAATGTATTAGGTATTCTAATATATGATAATAGTTATGTATTAGCAATAAGTGTTTATTGATAAAACAGAGTGCAAGCTTGCCAACAAACTGCTATGCAGTTTGGCGAGTACTTACAATTTAAAAAAAAATAATACTTATTGTAAATAAATAAATAAGTGACGTCCGTCGCCCATGGAAACCTGCAACTCAAGAGTCACACCCTTTGAGGTGGAGTAGGGGGAGGGGAGGGTGGGGAGGGGACGGAGACGGGGAGGGGGGATTGGGGCCTCCGGTTACCTCACTCACTCAACGAAACGCAATGCATTGCTTTACGCTCGTTTTCTGTGAGGCCGTGGTATCACTCCGGTCGAGCCGGCCCAAGCGTGCCGAAGCATACTTTGAATAATAATGTTATTCCAGGCCACGTGGATTACTTCCCGAACAACGGCGAGCAGCAGCCGAACTGTCTCTTCCAGACATGCAGCCACAGCCGCGCTTGGCTCTACTACTCCGAGTCCGTGGTCAATCCTCAGGCCTTCCCCGCCACCCGGTGCAAGGACTGGGACGCCTTCAAGAAAGGCAACTGCGAGAACGAGATCAGGTAGGACCCAAACTTTGTGGCAGACGTACCCAAGTCTGTCACAAAGTGGACCGATCCTTTAAGCCAGGCCACTGTTAGAACGAGATCCGGTAGGACCGATGGCTTGTTGAAAGTCGTGGGTACAGTCAAGAGCATCTGGAGCTTGACATATTAGGCTCTGTAACGTTCTTATTACAATCGCCTAAGAGGTCAGACTCGCACCAAGTGCATATCCTCTTGACTGCACACGTTGTATGGTATAAGAAGCAGAAGATCTGTCATAAGATGATGCTTGGGGGAGGCCTATCCTCGCTTTGCTTTCCGATACGCGGTCGACATATTTCTCATTACGTAAGGTAAAACACCCAATTATTGACACACTTGTCAATAATTGGGTGCTTTATACCCTACTTAATGGTATTTTTAATTTAATTATTTTACAGATTTTTTTAAATTTACGAAATTATATTCACAATTATATTTAGAATAACTAGATAAAGCAACTGTGTTTATTTGATTATTCTAAATGTAATTGTGTATCCTAATTTCGATAATTTAGAATAAAGCTGTTGAGTTGTCAACAATTGAGTGTTTTACCTTACATAGTTATCAATATCAGTGAAAGAAATCATCGCGACGAAACCCGCAAGTCCCAGAATTAATTCCGAGACATGTGTAATACCAGTCCGGCGATGGGCTCACCGCCTATCACGTTTAAGGAACCAAAGATTATAGGACTGGTGAAACGTTTATATTTTCAGAAATGGAATACATTTTGAAAAATAGTAGGTATATTACACATCTAGGGAAGCAAAATAAAAAATGTCTCAGATCACATGTAGGTACCTAATAATTGTTGACCGAGGCGAAGCCAAGGTCTACTACAAACATGTCATTTGAGGCTTTCTTATTTACTTCTAGACGTGTGTATACTTTTTTCATATCTCATACTCGGAAAGTAGTGTATGTTTGATCTGAGTTCCGGGTCGGAAGCGATGATTCCCACCATAGAGAGATTCAGGGCTGTGATTCCCGCCCTCGGTCGGGAAAGACTCATAGTAATTGCTTCCGGCCTTAGGGCGGGAATAAATAAAAAAAAATAGTACTACATTTGGCAATGACGTTTAAAGAAAAAGTTTCTCTAGGAAAGAGAATGACTTAGTAGGGATACGAAACTTTTTACATCAATTAGAATAAGAAAAAAAGGTGCGGCCTTGTGAGAGTAGGTATAAACAACAGAAAATAGACCGCACGCGGGGCGGTACGCGTTCCATATTTAAAATTTAAAAAAGAGTAATAATTTGGTAAGCTGTTCCGAAATTCAAAATCTTGTTTTTCATCGACACTAATAAGCACAGAACACTATTACTCGGCTAAAAGTATTATAAAGAGGAAGGATTTGTATATTATTTTTGTAATGTTATTTAGGATAGGTACTCTATGATGTAGTAGGTATTCAAAGACGTTTAAAAGAAAAAGTTTCTCTTTCTTCCAACCTCTTTGGTTGTATTGTTGACAATTTTGTTTTTTTTGTAGGTATTATTGCGTGTTTGCATGTTAGAATTTTTGTAAAATTGTAATTTTTTTTTGTTTACTTTCCTTGAATTCGAAATGAAAAGTAGAGTGTTTAACGCGGGTGGAAGTTATCAATTCCCCCTCGGACTATATCCGCCCTCGCTGCGCTCGGGCGTCTAAATACCTCGTATGGGAATTGATTCCTTCCGACCCTTGTATAACAATCTACTATTTTCTGCTCGACGGAGGTGGAAGGCGGCAACTTCGTTTAGCGTAGCCGAAAGTTACCACGTTCCGCCCGCGAAAAGTTTATTTATATACACACACCGGCACAATTAGCGGAACAGAAAAAAAAGGGAGTATTTACGCATTTTTGCGTGTTACTGGCCGGCTAAATAAGCTTTTTTTAAATTTGGGTTTTAATTTAAAAATGGAATACTAAGCGACTGCCCTTTTTTTCATTCTTTTGTTTTAATTTTCATTGATTAATTTTTTTCCACCGCTTGTCCGTTTTTAGAAGGTTCGTGAATTCCACTTGAAAATCTTTGAATTGCAGTTTTTGAGGCTTTTGAGTTTTTTCGCATATTGATAATTTACGAGCATCTAAGTATGCCTGATTTAACGCCATCAGAAATCATTAGGGCAGATCAAATGAGGAGAAATGGTCAAACCTACAGATCGATTGCCAGAAGCCTTCGTCGATCGTTATCAACGATTCATCGTAGCATCCAACGATACAGATTGACGAATACTCTAGTGAGAAGGAGAGGACAAGGCCGGAAAAGGTGTACTTCAAGGAGGGATGACCGTTTTCTCCAACTTCAAGTCCGACGGAACACGAGACTAACGGCGGTGCAGGCTCGAAATTTACTGGAAGAGGTACGAGCAGTAAGGATGAGTGAGCGGACAGTTCGTAGAAGATTCGAAGAAGTGGGTATAGGCTCGTATGTGCCCGCCAAAGCCCCAAAACTTGAGAGACATCATCGCACAAACCGTCTACACTTTGGTCGTGAACATCGTGATTGGGACTTCGACGACTGGGGACAGGTTCTTTTTACTGATGAATGCAGAGTTATGTTAAATCAAATTGATGGAAGGCAGCGAGTATGGAGACGCAAAGGAGAACGGTATATCCAGTCTAATTTTGAAAATACAGTGGCATATGGCGGCGGTTCAATTATGGTCTGGGGAGGAATATGTTTAGCAGCTCGTACGGAGTTAGTAGTAGTCGATGGCGGGAATCTGAATGCTGATCGGTATATCAGGGAGATTTTAGAAGAACATGTTGTGCCATTTGCCCCCTTTATTGGTAACAACTTCATTCTAATGCAGGATAATGCTCGGGCTCACAGTGCTCGCACAGTACAGACATACCTAAACCATGTTGGTATAACGGTGATGGAGTGGCCAGCACGGTCCCCCGATATGAACCCTATAGAACACGTCTGGGACTTGCTAAAGAGGAGTGTAAAGTCAAGAATGCCACCTCCCAATAATCTCAACGAGTTGCGAAACGCATTAGTTGAAGAATGGCAGAGGTTGCCCCAAGAAACCATTGATAACATCATCCGCAGCATGCCCAGACGGATGGAAACCCTCATCAGAGCACGAGGAGGAAACACTCGATATTGAACAGTCATTGAAATTGATGTTAACCTTTGGAAAATTTTGAATTTTCTGCTGTTTCTCTATAATTAAAAAATCGAAGAAAAATGTATTTTGTTTAATTTAATTTTTATTTTTATTAAACTTTAAGTATGGTGTTACAAATGAATGTCAAAACATGTTAATTTAATTGTTGTTTCATTTTAAATAATATCTTGTTTAAAAATTACATTCATTGTTCTAAATTCCCTCTTTTTTCTCCTTTTTTTTTCTGTTCCGCTAATTGTGCCGGTGTGTGTATTAATAGGTGCAATAAATCTGTAAAGAACCGCGGATACCATTAATGACATTATAGTGTCACGGTTTTTTCAATAAGGTTGCGACATGTCAATTTATTATTGGTAACTTTCCTCCCCAGCTACATGGGCTACACGTCCGACTCGAGCGCCCGGGGGCGCTATTACCTCCAGACGGGCGGTGAAGCCCCATATGGCCGGGGCCAGGCTGGGCTCAAGTTCAAGAACGACGACGGCGTGGTCAAGAGCCTCGTGAATATCGTGGGGTAGAGATATGATTTTACCTTGATCGCGACCATCTCTTACAGTATACAACCATTTTTTTTCTATTTAATGTAGTTATTCATTGTTGGTACTTTTCAACCGACTTCAAAAATGGAGGAAGCTACCAATTCTACTGTATGTTTTTTTATATGTTTTTTACCTCTGAACTTTCGACTGGGCTAACCAATTTTGATGATTCTTTTTTTATTTGAAAGCTGGTGCTTCCCGTGTGGTCCCATTTCAATTTAGTCTAACTCTGACAATTGGCTAGATTCTGCATTACAGCGACTAAACTTATTTTAGTTTAGTCCTGTGATTTTCTTTCTCCTAGAAAAGAAAAGAGACGAGAGATATTTAGTCCTGTCAAATTGAAATTAGTCCTGTCAACTAAGGCGTGTTTAGCAATTTTAGCGACGATGTAAAAAGGTCATGGATAAAAGTGGCAGATAAGCACGTTCATAAGGTTCAAATTGGTTGGTTTTTACATGTTAGACTTCAATCTAGGGTTTGTTTCTGTCCTTTTGGAGAAGGATAGGCTAACTTAAAATTAGGAATTTTAGCTGTGAATATACTGGATGATTTTTTTTACCGTCTGGAAAAAAATATGACGTATAAGGTATCTAGAGCCGAAGTTATACACGAGATTAATTGTTAAATATAGTCATGTTTAATGCAATTTACAAAATCTCGAAAACTACGCACAGTACTACGCGCAGCTGGCGGTTGTAGGTAGATTGCGCATAAATGGAAGCTACGAGCCTGTTTCTTTTTAAAATACTATTTCAAATATTTCAGAGTGTATTATTGACTACAATTGAGTAATGTTAATTACTTTAAGCAAGAAAAGTATTTAAACTTTTACCTCTACCATGTCTGTTTTTTGTCTGATGGCCATAGTATAATATAATCCAAGAAAACTGTGATGGATCGTCGTTACTTTACCAATAAGCCGACAATAGGTATATTTATCAGTTGAACGAAAATCCCCTGGTATAACTTCGAAAGTGTTTAGACTACATGCGTTCAGTTAAATAGATTTACTTCTTTAAGGCACGTCAAAAAAGATCCTCTAATACCCTCTTTCTTCATTAGAGCACGTTGTGAGTGAAAAAAATGTGAGACGGTCCTAGATCAAGGTAAAATTATATGTCTACACTAAGGTATTATAAATGTCCCTCCGATTTTTGTTGATTAGATTTGAGATTAGACTAGTTTAGAATAATTAGACTGTAACTTGTCATTGTGGTTTTTTCTTAAAAATGTTGGAATTAAGTTTGTATAACTGTAGAAAAGTGTATTGTACCACTTTATATTTGTTAAAAAAAATGTAAGTTCAAGTTTTCAAGATTATAATTTACATAAGTATCTACATTGCTCTGTCGGTTATATTTAGTAGGTATACATCTGTGATATGATAATAATAGAATCATAAGATCACATATGAACTGGTATCATAATGTTATTATGTATGTAAGCACTTAATGTTTTAGAAATATATATATATTTTTTTTAATTTTCTACAGTAGGGGAAGGGGAAATAACGAAAATTTTTACCGGTCATAAAAAACAATAGAAATGCTGTTATGAAAATATACATTTGTTTATTTAAAGTAACCTTTCATTTTAACTAAATAACATCATTATTTAAGTAATTACCCACACCTAATTAAAATTAATTTGAGTCCATCCTCTATCCTACTAATATTATAAACGCGAAAGTTTGTATGGATGTTTGTTCCTCTTTTACGCAAAAACTACTGAAACGATTTTGATAAAACTTTACAGTTATATAGCTTATACATCAGACTAACACATAGCCTATATTATATCCCCGTATTTCCACGGGAACGGGAACTAGGCGTACGTACTAGTTTTGACATATTTTAGAATCCTACTAATATTATAAATGCGAAAGTTTGTATGGATGGATGTCTGGATGTATGGATGTCTGGATGTATGGATGTCTGGATGGATGTTTGTTTCTCTTTCACGCAAAAACTACTGACCGGATTTTGATGAAACTTTACAGTTATGTAGCTTATACATCAGAATAACACATAGGCTATATTTTATCCCCGTATTCCCACGGGAACGGGAACTACGCGGGTGAAACCGCGGGGCGCTGCTAGTTGTTGATAAAAACGGAATTTCCACAAAAGGCATCGCAGTCTGATACATAGCAAATAGAAATTCTTGGTCCAAACGTATGCCTTATATAGGGTTGACAGAGGTATTCCATTTCTGAACGTACTGTCTTTTCACCTTTCCACGTGACAAATGTTGAGTCCGTCGTCGGACGTGGAGAACCAATTTTGGAACTTGCGGGTGTAGTAAGGTGAAGAACTGATGTAGATATTTATGTGGAGTAATCCAGATAAATATCCTACATCAGTTCTACACTAATAATTAAAGAGAAAAGATTTGTATGTTTGTATTTTGAAACGAATAAACTTAAAAACTACTCTACTGATTTAAAAAATTCTTTCATTATTGAAATGCTAAATATCCCTGAGTAACATAGTCTATATTTTACTATTGTATTCGGAAACGGAAACTACACGGATGGAACCGCGAGGCGCTTAGAATCAGAGCGCTCTAGTATCAAAAATGTTAACAAAAAATATACATGCGCTTGCCAGGATTCAAACCAGCCCCCCTAGCCAAGTGGCATTGCACAATCTAATCGAATGTTCTTTTAGATTGACGAGTATGGGATTGACATAAGCACTTGCCAACGAGAGCTAACGCTAATGTCAATCTTAAAGAACATTCGATTAAATTGTGCAATGCCACTTGGCTAGGGGGCAGAGCTTCAAAAACGAAAAGCGCAAGTAGAACGAACACGAACTTTTTACACGGAAAACTAATCATCGCTCGAATATGTGGCAGACGTCATTTAGCGGGAACATATCGTTTTATACAAAGTTTTATACAAAGAACATAGTTTTAGACTAAGAAGGGATCTTTGGAAGTTTCCAAGGGAACGGGAATAACGATTCGTGATTTTTGGATTCGTCACTGGGCAATCTGGGCATCCGCTAGTTTAAGATAATAATGCTTTTATACAAAATTAAATTTATTTATTTCCAATACCTTAAAAATATATTGTCATAAAATTCTTTAATTACTAATTCTTATCAGGATACACGATTCACATTATAATTATTACATTTAATTCAAATAAAATTCAGTCCATTTTAACTCATTTCCAAGGATTTGTAAAAACGGGGTTGCAACAAAAGCCAATGCAGTCAGTCGCGTCGATGAAGTGAGGAAAGTTTAGTGTACATAGTAAATAGAAATGGTTAATAAGAAACTTACGATCACGCCTCAATCCTGAGGGACAAGTATCTCGGTCCTTACATGTAATAGCACGCCTGCCTGGCGCGTTTAGGAGTCCAAAATGTGGAGAAGATAATATGTTGGAGAAGTGTGGGTATTGCCAGGAATGGAATATCTGTGCCGACTTCCTCGGGAATAAAGGCGTGAGTAAATTAGAAGGTTTTTTGACAGCTCCAGGCATACATTGGCAAAAGTTGCAGAAACATTTGTCACAGTATTTGAATCGTCTTATTATCTATATTATGGGGTTATAACATTAAAGTCGAATGATTCTTTATATAATTAAATGGAAAGTTTGTTATGTATAAGTATGCATTGGCTACGTTTCATTGAGACTTTCGAAGCTGCTGACGAAGCCTATTTTGTTCGACTGACAAAACTATATCGGTTTATTGATTGAATACGCGGTACATCACAGTTGTCTTGGATTATATTACTTACAGGACTTCAGAAAACGAACAGATAAAGTAGCAATAGAATTTAAAACTTTTCGGACCTTTTAGGTGCGAAAATAGAACCCTAAAAAGTGTTTCTATTCTACATTCAATAACTAAATTCCATAGTTCAAAATAAGTCTAAATGAGTCTTATACTTTAAGAGATGGTTCCTATCACGGTGAAATCATCTACAGGGCGATATTGATAATGCTCTTGACCACGCCTTCGTCGTTCTTGTACTTGAGCCCAGCCTGGCCCCGGCCATATGGGGTTTCACCGCCCGTCTGCAGGTAATAGCGGCCCCGGGCGCTCGGGTCAGACGCGTAGCCCATGTAGCTGGGGAGGAAAGTAACTAATAATTTTGCGAAGAATGCCCTACTGGCGTGGGGCCCAAGGGGCACTTCTCATAATGTAGGAAGTCGGCGTCCCGAAGTGCCCCTTGTAAGTGCAACAACTTGCGAAATGCACCTTTTTTGTCGAGTGCTCATTTTGCGAAGTGCACATTCTGCGTCAGACCCAAATGGACATGTCGCAATGATATTGAGCTCAGCTGTCATGAAGTTAAAGAACAATATTTAGGGACCTCTAAGGTCGGCTGACACTTGAGGGGTTGCAGGGACATTTGTCAATTATTAGGTACTCGTTGGGCACTCACGTAGAGGTTCAAAAACTATTCTAGTAGGTAGTTAGGTATGCATTTTAAAAGTGGGTATTTCCAGAAATGGAAAATTATTTTACCAATCCCTTTCAGACTTTTGGTTTTTAAGGTCCGTACACATATGGTTCCAACGAAAGCCTATCAGGTCATTCCTTCCGTCTGTCTGTCACAGGGATGTATCTTATGGATCGCATATAATGTAATATTGAAAGTTCTTTCCACAGAGTGGGTAGGTATGTAATATAATAATGATGACCGAAAATAGTGCAGTGATAGTCTTACGGTTAAAGAGTCCGCTTCTCATGATGGTAATCAGTGAGGCTCAGGTTCAAATCCTGGCATGCACCAATGAGTTTTTAAAAAAACTTACTTAGGTACATATTCATCACTAGCTCGACGGTGAAGGAAAACATCGTAAGGAAACCCGCAGGTCTCATAATTAGTTCTGAGGCATGTGTAACAGACCCGGTCCGGCGATGGGCTCACCACATCACGTTAGGGGTCGAATATTCTCTTGAAAAGTGGGTATTTCCAGATAGGGGATAAAAGGCGTGAGATTTTTTAATTTTTGTATTATGAACAAAAATCTAAAAAACAAAACGTAATAAAAGTGAAAAGTGAAACCTGGAACCATACAGAAAAAGTGTTTTTTCTGATACGGCGGTACGGAACCCTTAGTGTGATAGTGCCTACTACACATAGCTAGTCTAATGTCTTACCTAATCCCCTTCTCGCAGTTGTTCTGCTTGAAGGCGTCCCAGTTCTTGCACCGGATGGCGGGGAAGGCCTCTGGATTGACCACGGACTCTGAGTAGTATGCCCAGGCGCGGTTGTGGCTGCACAACTGTAGGAGGCAGTTTGGCTGTTGCTCCCCATTGTTTGGGAAATAATCCACGTGACCTGTTACCACAGACCATCAACATTTCATTTAATAGGCTAGCAGTTGCCCGTTGTCGCGTGCTAGAACAACTCAATTTGCACTTTATCTTTAAGACTGCTGGTCTGCAAATGAAAAAAACTTACTCGTAATTTGTATTTTTTTCTAAATTTCGTTTATCAAAAGTCGCTTTTGACAGAACAGAAACAAAAGATTTTTCAAAAATTTTTATTCGGCACTCTCCGAGGTAAATGACGAACAAATAGGTGTATAGGTACATATAAGATAAAAATACTGCGTGTTGATGTGTGTAGTTGTTAAGACGCAGGATAGAGTGCCCTACACACCTCCTTAGTCCGGTGAATGCTTGCAAGCCATTACGTTTGAGTAATGATTGAGTTTCTTGGTGGTTCTTCTCGGGGTATGCATTTGGAACCAGCAACTCGTCGGTGGAGATAGTCTGCTGTTTACATTCAGCCAATCTCCATTGAAGACTTTAGATTGCGTTGTAATTAGACTATTAACGTTTCTAAGGACGTTTCTAAGTGGTTTTTTTTAATTTTTTTATTTTGAATTTAGGCATCACAACCATTTGAAAAAATAAATCTTGACTCTCACCAACGGCATCAGTTGTAACGTTGCACTTACATGTTTTAGTAAGTTAACTTAATTTAACTTAAAACTACAATTAAAACATTAAAACTACTTAAAATTAACGTCTTAAACTAACTTAACTACTTAATTAAAACATTAAATTATTAAATACAAAATATGAAAGTTTAATAAAATAAAAAGCAATGATTTAAGTTAACACTTGTGTTGCGCGACAGTACCAGTGGTCGCCTATCGTTCTCCTATTGGTCAAGGGTTGATCCTTTGTTCTCGTAGAAGCTTCGAGATGCGCCTTCGCAACGGTCTTTCCGATTTGCCATTTCACTGCCAGCTACGAACCTATGTCGGTGCGTTCACGGGCTCTCGCTTCGTGTCGTCTTACGTGCTGGCATAATTATTAAAATACGTTTCTATTTTAAAATTCTGGTTCGTGCGTGGTGTAGGGCAGTCTTACCTTTAATTTCCAACGTTTTTGGAATAGTAATTAATCAATACAAGTGATATCTCGCACCCCGATAGGGTAAGTGTTTGAACAAGTGTTTTTAGCATTAAGTTAGTGCTATTAAAAGGCCTACTAGCCCTAGCCTTCTTAAAATTATTATTATTGACTTCCTTGGCACAGTAATATGCTTAGCATAAAGCGCTTTATAAATTATAGTTATTTCCTAGCGGACTTAGTCTCTAAATGTAATAAATTATTATTTTTCTAAAAGTACCTACCTTCGCGGCGCGTGAAGCCCTCCGGTCTGTGATATTATTATAATGCTTAGCTTTCGCAAATTAATATTGAATGTAGTCTTAATTTTTAAAAGCTAGTATTTTAACCGCTTATAGTTTTTTTATTTGTACCTCCGTTCTGATAGTGAACACACACCAACTGCTTCCGGTTTCACCCTGACATTAAGGCACATCTACAGGGTTCACTATCAGCGGAGGAGGATAATATTCAGTTTTTCTTACTGTGACGTTTCTTCACAGGGTGTCACTTTTACCCTAAATTTTGGGAAGAGCTAAAAGGCCGACGTGAGCTACCCCACACTACCGTTGTCTTCGTTTCCATCTGAGATCCTCCCCGCTGCCGTTTGAAGCCCAGCAGCCACCTCCGCCTTCGTCAGGGGAGTACCGTCCTACGACGGCAAAACCAGTTTTTTCGGCTTTACCTACGACCCTTGAATTGTTAATATATAATTTTATTTTGTTGACTTCAGTTTTTTAATTATTTAACCCACGTCCTGGGGACTGAACGTCACACTGGCGCCCTTTAACGTGGTCTAAAATTCTGGTTTGCTTCGTAGAAGTAGTTGTGTTTTGTGCTTCTTATTTTTGTGAAACGTTATTATTTTTTATTTTTTGGTTGCTCGTAACTAAAGAGTCCACCCTGTTTATCTGTGTTAATATTATTATTATTATATAATATTTTCAAAATTTTATTACTACCATTTTTTTTTGTCATATAATATTTTATTTAATTTTGGAGCGTCCTGTACGTGTGAACTGCATTCCAGTTTCTTTGTTCATAGTTGCCGTACAGTGGTGTAGAAAAGTGTTTGTCTTTTGTTAAGATATAAATTATTTTCGGTTTGTTTAAATTCACAGGAGTGCACTCATTAGTTACAAATATTTAAATGCTTTGTTTTTTTGGTTTTGTGAATATTTATTTATTTATTTTGCTTATTAATTATTATATTTTTCTTTGCCAACCATAACGTTAAATTTTTCTGATTTTGTAACAGAACGGAGTAGTTTATAAACATTGTTCAACACTTCCTTGTTGCGGTGCATTTATAGATATACATCTTATTCCTTTTAAATATTTCAGCAAGAATACAATGTCGCGTTATAGGAAAGAAGCCTCCCTTGACGTATATTTTTTCAGACATGTCAGGAAAAAATCCTGGAACTTGGCATATTAAAGTTTTGACTCGAAATAAATTTATTAAATAATTATTAAAGATTTGACTTGAAATAAATATATAAATTAATTATTATCTATTGCATTACTCCCTTTCTAAAGTCAATTTTTATTTTTTTCGATCTTGTGCAGAAAATGTTTGTACGGGTCAACAGTTCTGTTGTCTGTAGACCTTATTAAATGATAGGACGCGTTAGTGGTCATCAAAATGGTCATTAAAGCTAACTTAAAAGCGAGATGTATGAAAGATTAGATTTCTGAAAGGTAATACAAACACGTATCTAAAGCGCGGATTTTATTTTTTTTAAAGCAATAAAATCCTTCTGTGACGTGCGGGGTAATGTAACGTTGCACTTACATGTTTTAGTAAGTTAACTTAATTTAACTTAAAACTACAATTAAAACATTAAAACTACTTAAAATTAACGTCTTAAACTAACTTAACTACTTAATTAAAACATTAAATTATTAAATACAAAATATGAAAGTTTAATAAAATAAAAAGCAATGATTTAAGTTAACACTTGTGTTGCGCGACAGTACCAGTGGTCGCCTATCGTTCTCCTATTGGTCAAGGGTTGATCCTTTGTTCTCGTAGAAGCTTCGAGATGCGCCTTCGCAACGGTCTTTCCGATTTGCCATTTCACTGCCAGCTACGAACCTATGTCGGTGCGTTCACGGGCTCTCGCTTCGTGTCGTCTTACGTGCTGGCATAATTATTAAAATACGTTTCTATTTTAAAATTCTGGTTCGTGCGTGGTGTAGGGCAGTCTTACCTTTAATTTCCAACGTTTTTGGAATAGTAATTAATCAATACAAGTGATATCTCGCACCCCGATAGGGTAAGTGTTTGAACAAGTGTTTTTAGCATTAAGTTAGTGCTATTAAAAGGCCTACTAGCCCTAGCCTTCTTAAAATTATTATTATTGACTTCCTTGGCACAGTAATATGCTTAGCATAAAGCGCTTTATAAATTATAGTTATTTCCTAGCGGACTTAGTCTCTAAATGTAATAAATTATTATTTTTCTAAAAGTACCTACCTTCGCGGCGCGTGAAGCCCTCCGGTCTGTGATATTATTATAATGCTTAGCTTTCGCAAATTAATATTGAATGTAGTCTTAATTTTTAAAAGCTAGTATTTTAACCGCTTATAGTTTTTTTATTTGTACCTCCGTTCTGATAGTGAACACACACCAACTGCTTCCGGTTTCACCCTGACATTAAGGCACATCTACAGGGTTCACTATCAGCGGAGGAGGATAATATTCAGTTTTTCTTACTGTGACGTTTCTTCACAGGGTGTCACTTTTACCCTAAATTTTGGGAAGAGCTAAAAGGCCGACGTGAGCTACCCCACACTACCGTTGTCTTCGTTTCCATCTGAGATCCTCCCCGCTGCCGTTTGAAGCCCAGCAGCCACCTCCGCCTTCGTCAGGGGAGTACCGTCCTACGACGGCAAAACCAGTTTTTTCGGCTTTACCTACGACCCTTGAATTGTTAATATATAATTTTATTTTGTTGACTTCAGTTTTTTAATTATTTAACCCACGTCCTGGGGACTGAACGTCACACAGTGAGGCCGTAAACTCCGTCGTCAGTGTGCATGACGTCGACGAAGGCGGCGTCGGTCTCGCGCAGGCGCAGGTTGACGTCGACGTCGGTGAAGCAGGGCCCGGCGGGGTCGAGCCCCGAGATGCGGCCCACGCGCATCCCAGTCAGATTGGTGAACGTCTTGCCCGTGAACCCGGATATGTGAGCGCCAAGACTGTGCCCGATTATGTGGATGGAAGCCGGGTCAACTCCACCTAATGAAACATGTGACTGTAGGTACTTACGTCCTGCCTTGGATTTGTTAATAGGCTGCATACGCGTTTGACAGAATATTCCTTTTCATATCTCATACTCGGAAAGTAGTGTATCTTTGATCTGAGTACCGGGTCGGAAGCGATGATTCCCAGCACAGAGAGATTCTTTTGGCTTTGATTCCCGCCCTCGGTCGGGAAAGACTCATAGTAATTGCTTCCGGCCTTAGGGCGGGAATACATTAAAAAAATAGTACTACATTTGGCAAAGACGTTTCAAGAAAAAGTTTCTCTAGGAAAGAGAATGAGTTTCTTCCAACCTCTTTGGGTGCTTAGTAGGGATACGAAACTTTTTACATCAATTAGAATAAGAAAAAAAGGTGCGGCCTTGTGAGTGTAGGTATAAACAACAGAAAATAGACCACGCGCGGGGCGGTACGTGTTCCATATTTGAAAATTAAAATAAGAGTAATAATTTGGTAAGCTGTTCCGAAATTCAAAATCTTGTTTTTCATCGACACAAAGAAGCACAGAAGGCTTTATAAGAATATGTACTTTTGTACTTATAATTATAAAGAGGAAGTATTTGTATAGATATTATTTTTGTAATGTTATTTAGGTTAGGTATCTACTCCATGACGTAGTATTCAAAGACGTTTAAAAGAAAAAGTTTCTCTTTCTTCCAACCTCTTTGGTTGTATTGTTGACAATTTTGTTTTTTTTCGTAGGTATAATTTCGTTTTTGCATGTTTGAATTTTTGTAAAATTGAAATTTTTTTTGTTTACTTTCCTTGAATTCAAAATGAAAAGTAGAGTGTTTAACGCGGGTGGAAGTTATCTATTCCTACTCGGACTATATCCGCCCTCGCTACGCTCGGGCGTCTAAATACCTCGTATGGGAATTTATTCCTTCCGACCCTTGTATAACAATCTACTATTTACTAACTATCTAGGATATGTTTACGTGTAATTCCGAATATTAATAAAAGTTCATTAACAACCTGAAACTAAAGTCCGAACCTGGATGATCCCTCGTAGATACATTTTGTTCGAATCCTGGCTTATACCAATGAGTTTTTGAAGAACTTAAGTATCTAGCTCGACGGTAAAGGAAAACAGCGTGAGGAAACCCGCAGGTCCCAGAATTAATTGTAACAGACCCGGTCCAGCCATGGCCTCACCACCTATTACGTTTGGGGTCGAAAGTGGGTATTTCCAGTAAACCTGGATGCGCGCCGAGACTGTGCCGATGATGTGGACCGGTGCAGTAGGAATCGGACATAAGACAATAGTTCTTGTAATATAGGTGTATTAACGTTGTCCCCATTGACGGTATCCCCATTGAGTGGGGACAAAATTAAATAAAATTAATAAAAATACTTCCCGTTTTCTCTACTATCTGTCCCCATTGAAATAATGAAATAATACGGGCCTATGGATGATTCTAGATTTTTCGTGGAACTGTTGTGTGGAACCCTTGTGTTACATTTTATAAAAACTATAAGTAACTATTTATTTATTTAAAGTTGCCTACGTGATAAGATATCGTAAACTGGTGTTTTCAATGTCCAATTTTGTAACTTTTTCAACAAAAGTATTAACCAATACAACTAGTAATGTAATGAAGGATAAAATTGAGAAAAGAAAAAAAAAAGAAATAAGAATAATCCATACCTTAACAACTGGTAGTGCTAGTTTCTAGGTATTTAACCTACACTGATGACCTCTAGACAAAATTTTAATATCAATATTAAGATTAACTAGATAATATTAATGTAATGTAAGATTAATGTAATTAAGAATATTGAACATTTAACTTGACACTCTTTTTTTAACATTTAATTTGAAACTAAAATTAGTTGTCAAAATGATAAATTACATGTTTACCTGTTCTGGTTGAATAAAGTCTCGTCGAACCTAGGGTTGCCATCTCTAAAATTTGTCAACCAGGACAAGATGCGTGAAAACCCCGGATTTTAGAGCCCAGAACCCGGACATGTCAGTAGGTTTTTTAAACATAGTCAATGTAATAAAAAACATTTGAAAATGTAATAAATCACCTTTTATTTTCGTGGCAAATGCGACGGGAGGGGCGGGGGGACGGTGAATTAAGCTAGTCGGTGCTTCGGTTGCTCATGTGTTGATCGCAGCGTGCGGGCACAGTGTGTAGCGCGGACTACAAAATGAAGCTGCGCCCGGACGCTCCCCGGATGTCTTCTAAACTAGGACAAATCCTGGGAAACCCGGACGGATGGCAACCCTAGTTGAACCTCATACCGCAACCCGTGTTTCGGAAGGCACGTTTAACAGTTAGTCCCGGTTTTCGTATTTCCACACAATGGAAGTCGTGAAACCATGTCAAATACCCTTGAGTGGCTTGAAAATCTGTCAGTTTGGTGGCCACTAGTCTAACACCATCTGCCAACCTGCGTTGGGCTCGCGTAGACGATTTCCTCATGTGTGGAGAAAGACCCTTAGCTCAGCAGTGGGCTGTTACGGGATGATGATGATACCCCAATAGCTTTCAGTCCATGTACTTACTTTTCACCATAGATGCGAGGACTTCTCCCAACTTCTCCCCAATAAACCGCACATAAGTCGTTGATCGGAGATATAACCAGCGGATGAGAGAACTACCGTCAAGACCCAGCACGTTGTATTCGCCTGTGAAAGAAAAGTCGTGATATTTGCGACTTAAAATACACCTACTAAGAAAATATACATTCATTTACAATAATTACAGATAAAAAATGTCCTGCAAAGAGGAACCATGTGGGACAGTGCCTAGAAGACTGGCCGCATTCCCTCTCTGGATAGGCTGATCCTTTGACAGAGATATCTGGAGATACCTAGCTCCAGCTCTCTGGTCACCTGAAGCCTCGACCAAACGCACTGACGGTCCAATGGTCTCCACCCCAAACGGCACAATGTATATTTTCTTTGTAAATAAATGTTATTCTATTCATCACTAGTAAAAAAAAAGACACCTACGTAAAATAGTTAAATATGTACAGTCAACAAAGTTGTTAGGGTTGCATGGCCAGTAAGTAAGAACTCATTTTTCTGGTGTAGTCATAAATAAATCTATTTGATTAATGTTTATTTTAAAAGGTATCTTTGATCCCTACAATTTATCAAAAAAAAACTATAAATACATTTAAGGCTTTAAGAGAAAACTGAATCTTAGTTTCTGGCCATGTAACACTAACAACTTTGTTGTCTGTACATTATAAATATTTCGCGCACAGTGTAACTGTAATGAATAAATTGAATTGAATTGCAGTGATAGCCTTGCAGTTAAAGAGCCGGCCGAATATCAGTGAGGCTCGGGTTCGAATCCTGGCATGTACCAATGAGTTTTTCAAAAACTTACGTACATATTTATCACTAGCTCGACGCGGACGGTGAAGGAAAACATCGTGAGGAAACCCGCAGGTCTCAGAATTTATTCTGAGACATGTGTAAATAGACCCGGTCCGGCGAATGTTCTCACCACCTATTACGTTTAGGGGTCCAGTGTATCTCGTGAAATGTGGGTATATCCAGTAATGGAATACCTCTGCCTACCCCCTCGGGGATGAAAGGCGTGAGATTATTTATTTTATTTTTTGAAAGAAAAGCAACGGTTGACGTTGGTGTATCAGCTGAGCTATCGACTTATTAACGGGTTATATATTTTATCGATTTAGCAATTAAAGGCAATCACAAAACAAAAATAACCGTTTATGTCTATTCTGAGTCCCAATTCAAACGACAAACGTCAAATTGAACGTTGATTGGGATTATTGGGAACTAAATTCCATTTGAAGCTTTGGGATATTATTACGCGTTGACGGCTTCCCCGCTGTGCTCCGCAAGAGGTGCGCCGCCGCACTGCAACGAGTTCGCGCCAGCTCAAATAGCATTCTGTCAATGATCGCACAAAGGTTCGACAGTGGCTGCGTCAGGCACTGGTCGCAGATGCACCGTAGTGTATGTACTAACACACTAACCTAGTTTTAAGTTAAAGTAAGGCTACTAACCAACTAACAATCTATGGACTATTTGTCTGAAATAAATGATTTTTATTTTTATTTTTATTTATTTATTTTATAAGATTTTCTTATTTATTTATTTGAAGGGTTCAAAAAAAAATGAATGGGTAATCCCAAATACCGGGGATAGAGCCGCGATCATTTAAGCATATGGAGAAGAAACGAATTGTCTGTTTGCGTAACTGATCAATAAACGCACAGCCGAGAAAAATTGGTGTAGAAGCACGAAATTTTACACGAAATTCCTGAGCACTAAGAAGGGATTTTCAGAAATTCCGGGAAAAGAAGGCATCACCCGGCGAGGTACATACCCTTGCTGAAGAATGCCTTGTTGATGTTCCCGAAGCTGGCTTTGCTGGGGTCCTCAGTGAAACCATGCGCGAAGATGATCAACTTCTGGTGAGGGTTGTAGTGTTTCGATTGTGGGATCTCCTTCGCCGCAGTCGTTATGTTGTAGGTGATCTTGTAATCGCTGCGAAAGCGGAAGAGATGATTACCAGATATCTAAAAGTTTGTTTACAATGTGGAGGCTTAAGGGGGCAACGAATTCTGTAGACCTACCTTATGTTTCATTATAGGATACCTAATTTTATTTAGCAATGATAAAAAAAATTTGGTTGTCTCTAAAGTCGGTTTACGAACGATAATTTACGTGGTAACGTCATATCGCTTGTTCCGAGCTCTCGCTTCACGCACGTGACAATGAGTCATGCTTTTTCGTGCGTGCAGCCGGCGTTCATCGATTTGTAAGACTTTACGTCAAAAATCATAAAACTATAACAACTGACCTGAACCTATTGAGAAATCCAGGGCTGGTCCTAACTAGTGTTGTAAAAAAAAAAAAGAACTCACGTCTTTGATCCCCGAGGGAGTAGGCAGAGGTATTCCATTACTGGATATACCCACATTTCACGAGATACATTGGATCCCTAAACGTGATAGGTGGTGAGAACATTCGCCGGACCGGGTCTATTTACACATGTCTCAGAATTAATTCTGAGACCTGCGGGTTTCCTCACGATGTTTTCCTTCACCGTCGAGCTAGTGATAAATATGTACGTAAGTTTTTGAAAAACTTATTTGGTACATGCCAGGATTCGAACCCGAGCCTCACTGATTTTCTACTCTACTAGTATTGTATTCTCGACTTACCGGGTGATGTACTGCAGTGTGAGTTGGTTGAGGTCTGGCTCCTTCTCCCCGTCAATCTGTTCGTAGGCCACGCCCACCAGCTTCTTCACCTTAGAGCCTGGGTAAAAGAGATTCTTTTAGTGCATTGAGGTATTCTTCTATGTCTTTGTTCATTAGAGTAAAGGGGGATAATGAAAACCAGCTCTACTGCCATGTATCGAAAAAAAAAAACAGGTAAAGAGTACCCAAAATCGACGAGCATGTATGAACCGATTGATGGATGTGGATGAGGTGAGAGGTATTCCAGGATCGTAGCAGGTGGCGGTATACAAGCCCTTCTTACTAATCACTAAACAAAGTGTGTATCGGCCATTACGTAAATCTTGTCGTGAACCCCCTACCATCAAATGCGAACCCCTAAGAGTGTTTTCACATTATCCGATCCGATATCTGGGACGGTAAAATGCATGAAATAAATACCTACCTTTCACATTTTCCGCTCCGATATCGGTTATCGGATCGGACACCGACATGGTCTTTTGCGTCTCAAATGTAATAGATCCAGCAAATAAAGTTGTCTATTATACTCTGCCAGGATGGACGTGCCCCAAAGGTATCGAGCAAATGGCCGAATCTGAACGATTTTGTCGGAAATATGTAAAACAGTAGGTGTTGGCTATCGGCTATCGTCGTCCGACTCCGATATCGGATAGGATAATGTGAAAACGCTCTAAGGGTTCGCGTACCCTACTTTGAGGTAAAGTCTGTACTCACATTGGCTAGAGCCGATGTATGCTATCGTGTCCACCAAGGGCTTGTTGATGTCAGCTATCTCCTGCTTGATGCCCTTGCCCAGGTCCTTGAAGAACTGCGCAGACGCCGATCCAGCCAGCAGGAGAAGCAGAAGTGGTGTCATACTTAACATCTGTAAAAACTTTAGAATGAGGACCGCTAGAATGGTTCGACTAGAATTTTAGTTATTTACCCCGAGAGGGTAGGCAGAGTTGCATTTCTAGAAGTTCCCACGTTTCACCGGTAGGTATATTATTGGCCCCATAACGTGATTCCATCGCCGGACCGAGTTCGAACCCTAGCACATGCTAGGGTTCGAACCGAGGATGGCGATTGGTACATACCAATGAGATTTTTTGTAAAACTTACGTACCTACCTACATATTTTTATCCGATTAACAGATTAGCTATACTAGGCGGTTTCACCCGCGTATTTCCGATTTCCGTGGAAATACGGGAATAAAATAGAGCCTTTATAGCTTTACATGTGTGCAAGAATTTTTAAAATCGGCCCAGTAGGAGTTTATTCGTTACAAACATACAAGAATACAAAAGTACCTACAAATCTTTCTTCTTTATAATATTAACTAGCGACCCGCCCCGGCTTCGCACGGGTGGAATGCTAACACTAAAACCTTCCTCTTGAATCACCCTATATATTAACATAAAAAAACGCATCAAAATCCGTTGCGTAGTTTTAAAGATTTAAGCATACATAGGGACATAATGATATAGGGACAGAGAAAGCGACTTTGTTTTGTACTATGTAGGGATGTAGATTAGCTCGACGATAAAGGAAAACATCGTGGGGAAACAAGCATTCCAGAATTGATTCCAAGGCATGTGAGGAGCACCCGGTTTCGACGATGGGCTACCACGTTTAGGGGTCCAAAAATATACTTGTGAAAAGTGGGTATTTGTAAATAATGTTACATATTTGCACATCATCATCAACCCATAGCAGCCTATTGCTGAGCTAACGGTCATTCCTCACACATGACCTCCTCAATCTGTATCTGAACTAATATTATAGGGAGGAAAGATTAGATTTTTTGTTTGCATTGAATAATGAATAGACTCCGAAACTACTGGATCGATTTAAAAAAAATACCTAATTACTAATGAAAAGCTACATTATCTGGGAGATATATATAACATAGGCTATATTTTATTCCCGTATTCCCGCGGGAACAGCTCGAAAGAGCTAGTAAAAATAAGCTCTAAAGAGGAACCATGTGGGACAGTGCCCAGAAGAGTGGCCCTCTGGATAGCTAGGCTGATCCTTTGACAGAAATAACTGAAAGCCCTCCATCATGGCGCCTACACAACCCAATTAAAGTAATTTAAATTAATCAATTAAATATTACTAAAATGCAGGTAGGTGCTTTTTTGTGTAGGTATCTAGTACTTGGCTGACATTCATTAATTCAGGTTATTAGTTCAATTCAAATTGAAATATTCAACAAAAAATAGAAAATGTAAGCCGGTATCTATATTAAAGAAATAAAATCTTACATTTTTCCCGGTAACTGGTTTTGCAAAGAACGTCACTCCCTTCCGAGTGCAAATAATGAACTGACCACTCCTGTTCCAATCTCAAATTTATATGCATAAAAATAAACGGAAGAAGTAATTTCTAGAATCACGTTAAGCCGGGTCCACACTGATTTCATCTTGAAGTTCAAAATCAGGCGTATACCGTATCGCCTTTAGGTACATATTCGTATGTGTCCAAAATTTGACAAATAGCCTCCTGCTACTAGGTACCTACTACAAAAACACATACACTAAATATTTATCTATATGTATCTATACTACTACTACAATTAGACAACATTTGTATTTTTGTATGTTTGTTACGAATAAACTCAAAAACTACTTAACCGATTTTAAAAATTCTTTCACCAAAGGAAAGCTAGAATAATCCTGAGTAACAAAGGCTTTATTTTATTCCCGTATTCCCACGGGAACGGAGATGACGCTGGTGAAATGCTCTCTACGCACAATGACCAGTTGATCATGCCCTAAAAAACGCGAAATGACCAAAACGCAGAATGACCAATCGCAAAATCACACATGCTGTACACGCAGAATGACCAATCGCAAAATGACACATATTCATGCAGAAATGCTAGTTCGTAAAATAAGTAAATACATAAATATTATAATAAATATAGTGAAATCAGTAAGTAGGTATAATTACCTAATGGTTAGGTTGGGTTAACACCATCCGTGACCCAGCTGCGGATGCACAACCGCGGTGCCATGGCTGGGTCCGAAGCGGCGAGGAGGAACACACCAGGGTTTTTAGTGGGTATGGCAGCACTAGAGCAGCAGAGCCCCAGATAACCCCCCCCCCCCGGGTCGGGTGCGTATGCAGTAATGCATTTTCCCTGGTTAAAAAAAAAAAGGTTAACACCATCTCCCAATCCGCGGTGGGCACGGGTGTGAGATTATAGCCCATACTTCCTCATGTGCGATGAAATACCCTTAGATCAGCATTGAGCTGTTACTAGTTGATGATGATAATGTAATGATGAAGTAAGTAATTCTTAATACAAACCTAAGTAGGTGTGTAAGTAATTTTTAGAACTTAAACTTGAGAAATCATCCTGAAGACGATTTTGGTTTCGAGTTTAGCATACGGCCTAAATATTTAGGTGAAATTGTGGATATATTAATAACATATTTTATCGTCTATCATTTTGCGACCAAACTAGCGACAGCAATGATACACGTAGTAAGTAAGTAAGTAACAACTCTTTATTCTACACCAATAAAAACATGCAACAAGTGACACAATAATAAAAAAGTACAATGGGCGGTCTTATCGCTTTAAGTGATTTCTTCCAGACAACCTCAGGATGGATGTTACTGAGATAAACAGATGAAGGTGGTGCACTAAAGTTACCAATGGATTAAGGTACATATACATATGTATACACAAACCGTTCTCTATAGATAGATAGGGAAAAAATAAAATGACAGTACATAGATAATATAAATTAAATATATAGATACCATAGCATATTATAATTACATGGATATACGTAGGTACATACGTAGATGAAACGTAACTGTGATCTGATACGCAAAAATGATACAAGTGTGTACCCGACTTTAGTAAGTCCTGCTAAATACCTTCTTTTGCGGGTGGTGTATCGCAGCGCGCCACGAATCCCTCGGTTTTTCAACATTCAGTAGGTATGGTAAGTCAGTATGGTCTTCTCTTTCTGAACCTAGTAAATGTATGAGACAGATAACTCCACGACACACCACGTGGGAGCAATGTATTTTCATTCGAGACTACCTACATGTTCATAGAATTTTTTTGGATTTGATTGATATAAAACGAGATCATAATTTGATAGCATAGAGATAATGAGTTAATAAGAGCAGTGATAGCCTTACGGTTAAAGAGCCTGCTTCAAATGATGATAATCAGTGAGGCTCGGGTTCGAACCCGGGCATGTACCAATGAGTTTTTAAAAACTTGCGTACATATTCATCACTAGCTCGACGGTAAAGGAAAACATCGTGAGGAAACCCGCAGGTCCCAGAATTAATTCTGAGACATGTGTAAAAGACCCGGTCCGGTGATGGCCTATCACGTATAGGGGTCCAAACAATATCTCGTGAAAAGTGGGTATATCCAGAAATGGAATACCTCTGCCTTCCCACTCGGGGATAAAAAGGTGTAAGTGGGAATAATTTGATGACACGTTGCCTAAACAAACCAGTACCTACTGTCGCCGAATAAATTGCAGCCACGGGCGGTATTTCCGGACCAATACGACCTTTAAACCTTCAAAAAGAGAGCGTACTCCCACCACCAAAATATAATCTAATATCTAAGTATCTAGAACTTTATTATTTTATTGTTATTTCTTTGTTTTTATAGCACTGGCTGTTTTTTTTTCTTTTTTTACTGGTCTGCATATTTTTTTTAAATTAATGCAGTTTCAATGAAATTTATATGTGGAGACTTTTCATCAGCAATATTGTTATTCACAGTATCCTTATATTTATAAATGTAATGTTCTGTAAGTCTTCCTAAAAATAAATCTATCTATACATATAATAAAACTCTAACGGGGCCGTGTCTGTACATGAAATATTATTTGAAAAATTTAACGGTAGTGTATATAGTTATCGATACCGAAACACCAATTTTTGGAATTTTTGTCTGTCTGTCTGTCTGGTTGTGCACGCATCACTCAAAAACTACTGGACAAATTTTGATGAAATTGGGTAGGGAGATCACTGAGTACCCGGGTCAACATCTAGGGTACTTTTTATTCCAGGAAAATGTCTCATTCCTACGGGAAAATATAAAAACTGGTTAAAAAGAGAAATACGTACTACTCCGAAACGATAACACCTAGAAACTTGAAAAATGGTATGTAGGTGTCTTAAATATGTCGTAGGCAACCACTATGAAAGGATTTTCGGAAATTCCCACGGGAACGGGAATAAACGGAATCCGCGCGGGCAACGCCGCTGGGCACCCGCTAGTAAATAAATAAATAAAGGCAACCCAGACTCTTGAGTTGCAGGTGTCCATTCGACGGTAGTCACTTACCATCAGGTGACCCGTCTACTCGTTTGCCCCCTTTTTTATAAAAAAAAAACTTGAGAGGTGTCCTCATCATCATCATCATCGTCGTCATAATCTCATCATCATTATTAGATTTACCATGGAGCTTCAACTATAGCAAAAAGTGTCGGTCGTTACCACTTTTGATCTTAATTTTTTCTGTCTTGCCCCCTTTCCCAACGCGCGATAAGGAACTTAATAATAATAATATAATCTCACGCCTTTCATCCCCGAGGGGGTAGGCAGAGGTATTCCATTACTGGATATACCCACATTTCACGAGATACATTGGACCCCTAAACGTGATATGTGGTGAGCCCATCGCCGGACCGGGTCTATTTACACATGTCTCAGAATTAATTCTGAGACCTGCGGGTTTCCTCACGATGTTTTCCTTCACCGTCGAGCTAAGGAACTTCATCCCAAAAAGTCTGATTGAGGATGAAATTTAGGCGATTGATAAAAGTCCTTCCAATTATAATACCAATAGTGACATTATAATATCACGGCTTTTACAATAACACCGGGACATATGCATCGTAGAAGTATGATAAATGCAAGGCGTAACAGAATAAGCGCAGTTCCTCATACCTTTATAATATGCATTTAATTTTTACTATAAATTTTTTACCAAACGTAGGTACGTATTGTTTTCAGCATCTCTCTGTATGTCCGTTCGTTTTTCTGTTTGTCTGTGCAATGTGTGCACAGACAAACACAAGTTTTTCTGTTTGTCTGTGCAATGTGTGCACAGACAGCACAAACCTAAAAACTACTGACCGGATTTGTGTGGACATCAACATCTTCGAGCATACCTAAGAAGCCTTTTTTTCCTGTAATATGAAATCTCTATTCGATATTACAGATCGTTCATTCAAATGTTTATTGGCATCTATTTACGGAACAGCGCTGCACTAGTACAGTCAAGAGCACGCTAAGCTTGACACTTTGGACTTTGACCCGGCCCTGTATTCTATGGCGCGCAGTACAAATCAGAGCTCAGCTTAAACTGGTAGTGTCAAGCTTGACTTGCTCTTGACTGTACGAGTATAACATGACATTTACCCGTTCAATAAAAAAAAGTGGTTGAAGCAGATTTCATACAAAATATGTTCAATCGTTGCGTGTCCCGTGCGTTAAGTAAGGTCTATGGGTAGAGGATTCGATTCCGGTCGATTTTTCTAATCCCGGGATTTCGGGATTATCTAAAGTTAATCCCGGGATCCCGGGATAGTCCCGGGATTGTATTCGTATTGGAAAGTGGTAATAAAAATACAGTAAAACATATCAAAATATTTTTTTCATATCTCCGGGCGGAAAGCGTCAACATTCGGCCCGCTGCGCTAAACGAAATTGACGCTTTCCCCTCTGTCGAGCTGAAAAAAGTATACACACCTCGTGAAGTAAATAAGAAAGCCTTGTGAGGACATAGAATATTTAAGTTTTAAATCTTTAAAAGGGCGGTTAAACAAAATTATACTTTCTTCTTATAACATAATAACAACTGATCTGATGTTACCTAGGATATTTTAGTATAAGTATAATAATCTCACGCCTTTGTATATTTTAGTTTAGATAGAATAAGATAACTTAGAAAATAACTTTAGTTACCTAGTAACCTTTCTCTATTGCAGTGCCCCTACGAGGTATCACATGTGTTGGATGTACCTAATATTAAGTACCAAAATGTACTCACCATGTGATAAGCAAAATAAAGAATTGAATTGAATAAACATAAACAAACTGGACTTAGTTTGATCCGTAAATAATTTATGAAACTAAAAATAAACTTCAAAAAATCTACTTCATTAGACTTATTTATATAAACTATAAAAAATATGCTAAAGAGATCAATGTTTATAGGTACTGTAAATTGTAAATGTATCAATCCCGAAAATCCCGGGATTCATTAAATTTGATCCCGAAATTTTCGGGACTAAAATATGACCGGGATCCCGGGATCCCGGATACCGAATCCTCTATCTATGGGTCAGCGTAGAAGAAGAAAAACTCACGCCTTTAATCCCCGAGGGAGTAGGCAGAGGTATTCCATTACTGGATATACCCACATTTCACGAGATATATTGGACCCCTAAACGTGATAGGTGGTGAGCCCATCACCGGACCGGGTCTGTTTACACATGTCTCAGAATTAATTCTGAGACCTGCGGGTTTCCTCACGATGTTTTCCTTCACCGTCGACCTAGTGATAAATATGTACCTACGTAAGTTTTTTTAAACTCATTGGTGCATGCCAGATTCGAACCCCAGACCTCATGAGAGGGAAGCACCTTAACCGCTGGGTATCACTGCTCTTTTATCTCATGAATAAGTGGAAACAATAGCAAAACACTAAAAACGTGTTCCAATGCATGAGGCATGACAAAGTGATGCGAAAAGATAATTTGCATGTATTATTCAATGTAAACTATTAATAAAAGATTTTAGTAGATGAAAGGATAATATGGAAAATAGATCATTTTACATAGAATACTTATGCAAAGGTGTTATAAGAAAAAGTTTACGTTTTTTTTTTCTTCTTTGCATTATTGACGGGCCTGTTGGCTCAGTTGGTAGTGACCCTGCCTTCTGAGGTCGCGGGTTCGGTCCCCGCTTGGGGCCAACATTTGTGTGCATGAACATGTCTGTTGGCTTCGTGTCTGGTCGTTTAATATTTATTTAAGTATGTCTATCAGTCGTTTAGTACCCATAGTACAGGCCCTGCATAGTTTGGGACTAAATAACCGTGTGAATTGTGTAGCGCACAATTTATTATTACTTAACAAAACCCGAATTTAGGAAATTATGCAATAAATAATACAACATCTACTTAATATTTTTACAATACGGTATTATCATATTATTTTTTCGAGTCGAGTCGGCTCCGATTTTTGTTTATAAAAAGCAAAGATTGAAATATAATAGGTGATAATAGGTATAGGGCGTAGACAAAGCGAATAAAATTTGAAGCCGAAAAGTTATTCCAAACGGAATAAGTCCAGCACAATTTCGACCGAATGACAGCTCGCGTGCATACAACTGACATGATGCTTGAGCTTCAAACATGCTTCAATGTTTTGTATGAAAATATTCCAAATGCCCCCACTATGTCCTACTATATTTTAATTTCTTTGATAAAAAGTAAGTAATATTTGCACTCTTAGCAACACAAGTACCAACTATTACTAAATTAATTGCTCAGATAACCAGTAACTTGCTGGTGTCCGTTTTGGACTTCCGTTCTCCGCCTCTGAAAATCTTTATCAGATCTTCACAAAGCTTGTATGCCGAATACCAATTTTTATTAAAGTCGGTTAAAAATATGACTGTTGAAACCACCGTTGAGTTAAGGCTGATTCATGTTACACCGCGCCGGGCCGGGTCCGGGCCCGGATGTCCCCGTCCGTGGTGAACCATCCTAACAATACCTACGCCTCGTCATGTCGACGCCGTGCCCCGCCCGGGCCAGCGCTTCATACCAAAAGTATGCTATAGATGTTGACCGTACCCCGGACGGGGCACGTCCGTGCCCGGGCGGGGCCCGGCCCGGTGTAACATAAATCTGCCTTTAGGGTGCCAAAAAAAGGATTTCATATTTGGGAGTATAATAAATTATAGTGTACTACGAGTAGCTTTTACCCGCGGCTTCGCTCGCGCACGTTTATTTCTCCCCCTTAGGGGTTGAATTTTGCAAAATCCTTTCTTAGTGGATGCCTACGCTGTATAAGCTATCTATGTCCAAAATTTTTAGTCTCTAGACCCAGCGGCTTAGGCTGTAGGTACGTTGATACATCACCAATCAGTCAGTCAGTTTATCATTTTATATATGTATAGATTGAAAAAATAAATACGCTCCCGCTTTATCCCCAAGGGACTTGGCAGAGGCAGAAAATACCCACTCACTATTCGACAGTATATTTTTGGTACTTACACATGCCTCAGAATCAGTTCTGGGATCTGCAGGTTTCCTCACGATTTTTATAAAAATACTATCGACCCGCCCGGCTTCACACGGGTGCAATGCTAATACTAAAACCTTCCTCTTGAATGACTCTAGGTATCTATTAAAAAAAAACGCATCAAAATCTGTTGCGTAGTTTTAAAGATTTACCTAAGCATACAAAGGGACATAGGGATATAGGGACAGAGAAAGCGACTTTGTTTTATAATATGTAGTGATAGTGATGATGATAGTGATGATAGTGATAGGAAAGTTTTTTTAATAGTAGATTATACAACAAGGGAATAAAGCACTGTTTTATGTCACGTACGCTACATTGAATCCTGAACGTAACGAAGGACTCCCAGTATTACTCCCGAGCGCAGTGAGGCGAGGGAATTAAGACTGATTCTTTTTTATAAATTTGTAAAATTATTGTAATAAATAAAAGCTAATAAAAAAAGTTTTAATCCCGAGTTATATACTGTACTTTTCTCACCTTATGCGAGACAATAAAATGCAATTGCATGGTAGTATATTATTGACAATGGCTATGGCATCTAGTTTAATAGACTCTGGAGTCAAAGTACTTTCATCACTCGACATTTTCGATATTCTTTTTGAAATGTTAAAGCTATTAAAATGGCTACAGCAACTTGTTTCTGCCGGCGTGACCAACTTGATTTAACAAATGAAGATCGTGCGAATCTAGTTGGTCGCGGCTTCGGTTTTCGAAAATCGAGTTGGCCACGACCCGGGTGCACCACATTTTGCTTAACGAAATTAGACTTTATCGTCATAGTAATAAGGATTATGAAAAGTGAAAATTACATTATTGACGTAGGGTTATAATGAAATTCCATACGACATTATAACCCGGCTAAAGCCAAGGGATATAATGTCTTGCTTTCGGTGAGGTTTATCTACTATATAAAAATAAGTCGGGTTTTCCTTCCTGACGATTTAACTCCAGAACTGACGAACCGATTTCCATGGTTTTGGATTCGTTGGAAAGGTCTCGGGCTCCGCAAGGTTTATAGCAAAGAAAATTCAGCATTGCACCCGTGCGAAGCCGGGGCGGGTCGCTAGTATGATATATAATCCGGCTTTGTCGAGCATGTGGTGTGAAAAACTTATTGTTACATAGCCGGGATTAGAACTCGAGCCTATCGTGTGAGATGCAGGCTTACTACCTATCTATCACTACAGATTTCATCATCATCAACCCCAAACAGCCGATTGCTGAGCTAAGGGTCTTTTCTGACTGATGAGGAAGTATGGGCCATAATCTCCCATGCGAGCCCAGTTGAGCCCACCGCGGACAGTCAGAATTTTTCAAGCCATCCATAGTATATCTGACATGACGACGACTCCCATTGTGCGTATAAACACAACGAAAACCGGGACCCACCATTTAACGTGTCTTCCGAAACACGGAGGTACTCGTGATATAATGTTACTGGGTGGTCAGCCCATCCACTGACTGACCGCGCCCAACTATGCTTAACTATCGTGATAGCTACAAACACATATAGTATTGGCGCTTCAGTTTATTAGCAGAATTAACATAAGTAGTTATACTTATATAGAACTAGCGACCCGCCCCGGCTTCGCACGGGTGGAATGCTAATACCTAATACTAAAACCTTCCTCTTGAATCACTCTATATCATAAAAAAAAACGCATCAAAATCCGTTGCATAGTTTTTAAGGTTTAAGCATACATAGGGATATAGGGACAGAGAAAGCGACTTTGTTTTATACTATGTAGAGATTTAGCTAGGTAGGTACTTGACCATAATTTAGTATCTTGTAACCATGTTGCAACTTTTCAGGAAGTAATACTTACTTATTAATTATTAATAACTTACCTAATTAATAATAGATACTTTATTTACAAAAAATACATCTGGGAAACGAGTAACAACTTTTAAAATTTTCCATTACTTAAAAAAAAATTGTTTTGTTTTTATGTAAAAAAAAAACGTAAGTAAGTTCCGTGAAAATTATTTTGAACAATGCATAAAACCAGATCCGAATTCAGAAATCATGAAATTTTCTTCTCACATTGATCAGATTTTGATGGAAGTATGTACCTACGTATAGCAAAATAAGTGTATAAATATGTATAATACTTACTTACTAGAAAATATGAAATAGCTCTCTGAACTCCAAAAGCAGTTCAACATCCTTGGTTCTGCAGCCTATTACCTAATTTTCATAACGGGGTATTTAAAAACATACAGTCGCATTGATAACCTCCTTCTTTTTTGAAATCTATGCTGATGAGATGCCGAAAATCAGTGAGGCTCGGGTTCGAATCCTGGCATGTACCAATGAGTTTTTCAAAACTTACGTACATATTTATCACTAGCTCGACGGTGAAGGAAAACATCGTGAGGAAACCCGCAGGTCTCAGAATTAATTCTGAGACATGTGTAAACAGACCCGGTCCGGCGATGGGCTCACCACCTATCACGTTTAGGGGTCCAATGTATCTCGTGAAATGTGGGTATATCCAGTAATCGAATACCTCTGCCTACCCCCTCGGGGATAAAAGGCGTGAGATTATATTATTATTATTATATTATTAATTTGAGATGCTATTATGGCTCCCAATTACCTACATGGTAACCAAACGACGCTGTCGAATAATCAAAGATTTTCTTAGATAACTAATATAGGCCTCCTGGATGCGGCCCTGCTGCTTTCCAACATATAAATTGGGGGTTTTACCAGCCGATGGTATTCCACTCAACGGAATCTAAGGAGAATCTTCCATAGAAAAAAACACTTTCGAAAAATGGTGAGTACTTTTATTAATCCTTTTTTTTATTTAAAAAATCAATATTCTTTTGTTTTTCGTACCTGCTTGTACGTTATTTTTCATGTATTTTATTTTTTGTATAACTTTCATGCTATGTTTCCTTTTTACACGACTGCGAGAGATTCAGCGTTTATTTTCTCCATGTTTCGGAAGGTACGTTAAACCGTTGGTCCCGGTTTTCGTTGTGTGTACGCACAATGGAAGTCGTTAAGCAATGTCAACTACCCTTGGGTGGCCTGAAAAATTCTGACAGGTGGCCACTAGCCTAACACCACCACCCAATCCACAGTGGGCTCGAGTGTGAGATTAAGAAGTCGGAAAATATAGTATTAGGACTTGTGAAATGGGGGTATTTCCAAAAAAAATATACGTCAGCCAATGGAGTACTAAACAGCATTAAAAAGACTATCCCAAACACCTTTAAACATGTATTTCAGTTTTACTTTACTTTTAAAATAAAAAAAATCAAGCAAAAAAAGTATTGCAATTGAGTACTAGAAACTATGACGTCACGGTTTGCTATTTCAGTACATTTTCCATAGTAAAATTTCGTTTTCACAGATCATAAAAAGAAAAGATTTGACTAGGCACGACACTACCCTATTCTCTCATAGGTACATATATCATACTGGGGGTTGAATTTCTAAAAATCCTTTCTTATTCCTACTTTACGTCTTAAAAACAATATATGTGAAAAAAATCAGCTTTCTAGGTCTAAGGGCTTAGAATGGGTGTTGATGAGTCAGTGAGTCAGGACTTCTCTCTTTATATATATACTTAGATATATAAAGAATACCTACGCTACGCTTTTCGTTCAAATGAGTACAAAAAACAAATTTGTTCACGCTTACCCCCGAGGGGGTATTCCATTTCTGGAAATACCAACATTTTACCAGTATATTCTTTTAGACCCCTAAACGTGATAGGTGTGGTTTGAAAGACCGGGGTACTCGCCTCACTAGCGGATTTCCTTACGATGTTTTCCTTCGCATTTCAAAAATATAGCGTTAACAAAAGTTCACTTAAAGTTACAAAGAATGTACCCTTTTATGATGTGAACACAGCATGCGAATTCGTTTGAAACGAGTTTAATCTAAAATATAAATAAATAAATAATTAATAAATATAAATAAATAGTGGGACACAATTCACGAACGGTTATTTAGTCCCAAACTAGGCAAGGCCTGTGCTATGGGTACTAAATAACTAAACGACCAGATACGAAGCCAACATACATGTTCATGCACACAAATGTTGGCCCCGAGCGGGGATCGAACCCGCGACCTCCGACTCAGAAGGCAGGGTCACTACCAACTGAGCTAACAGGCCCGTATGAGTTTTTTCTCTCTCTTTCAAGTCTCAGAAACATAAATGTGATAATAATTAATTAACACACAGTCGTTGTTACATGCATGCCCTCGCCAGTATCCGAACAAGAGCGTTACGCGTGAGAGGCGGGCTCTGTAACCACAGGGCAACCACTGCTCCAATATGTGAGCGAAGATTTCAAGTTTCTGTTTCTCCACAGGCCTCCATGAAGTTTCTCGTGCCTCTTCTCCTGGCGTGTGCGCTGACGTCTGCGCAGAATCTCCTGCAGAGAATCAGCAATGGAATAGCGGAAGACGTGTCTCTTGTAACAAAGCCCCTACAGAACGTTGTTATCGGGGCCCTGTCCAGCCAATGTCAGTATAAAAATATTTTTTCAAACCTCCGGGCGGAAAGCGGCAAATTTCGGCCCGCGCGCTAAACGAAGTTGCCTCTTTCCGCCTCCGTCGATAAGAAAAACAGTAGGTACACACTTCTGGAAAAAAATAAGAGCGCCTTTTCTTATTTCACTTCCCTATGTGTGTTTCCCTATTCGGAACATTTTCAGGGTTGTATGAAAACATCGGAGGTCAGTGCACCAATCCGATTCACAATTGGTCGGTTTCTTGTATCATTCTGTTATTCTTTATCAGTATCTCAATACGTATATACCTGTCAGCAATGGCTGCTAATAAAGCAATCCTTGTATGCAGGTGTCCCTCTATAGCTAGGTTACTGTCATTTTATTTTTATTGTATACAGCACTAGCGACCCGCCCCGGCTTCGCACGGGTGCAATGCTGAATTTTATTTGCTTTAAACCATCCCTGGACCCACTCGAACCCACACAAAAAGTTTCATCAAAATCGGTCCGGCCGTTCTCGAGTTAAATCGTCAGGAAGGAAAACCCGACTTATTTTTATATAGTAGATTATTGCATTTTATTCGGCCAATTGTTTGCCTATTTGTGTTCTACCCTCGACATGACGGGCAACGGCAAAACATCAGTTGTGGACTCTTTGCTTACATTATTGTTCACTTCTAGGTGAAATCGTGAAGAATGCTTTGGGTCTGTCATACGAAAATATGATGAAAGGTGAGCCCAACCTGGACGACCTGGCACTGGCGTACATCACCCCGTAAGTGGCCCTCAAATGGCAATTATTTTAATAAGCAACGCTTCGCGGTTACATAAGCGCAGTTCCCGTTCCCGTGGGAATACGGGGATAAAATATAGTCTATGCTACTCCCTGATTACCTTTGTAGATTTCCATTGGTGAAAGAGTTTTTAAAATTAGTCCAGTAGTTTTTGAGTTTATTCGTTACATACATACAAAAATAAAAAATTTCCTCATTTTAACATTAGTGTAAATTTATACAAGCGTAACAGAAAAAGCACAATCCCTCATACACCCCAATTAGTAGGTATATTAACAGAAAAAAAATATGATGCAATCAAACTTTAGTTGTGTCTAACCAATTTTTTTTTTAAATATCGATTAATAATAGCACAATTTCCTTAGAAAGCACTAAATTCAGGTACGCTAGTTCATTTCTGGGAAACATTTAACACGACTAAAAATAGCTGAAATCCAATAAATAAAAATAAAATAAAGATACTGAACAAACTAATTTTAAGGAATTGCGCTTATTCTGTTACATGTTGTATACTAACGGATTCACCCGGGTAGTTCCCATTCCCTGTTGTATTTCTAATACAGGAAACGTGTTTTTCTTATTTTACTGTGGGACCTTTCATTGGCAAGTCGGACTCCCACTTGGTCCTTAATTTTCATCCCATCTATTCGAAAAGTATCGTTTTATTCCTCTATAATACAATACAATAACTCTTTATTGTACACCAAAAACAACACAATATTGATACCAACATTAACTAAAGTACAATGGGCGGTCTTATCGCTTATTAATGAGATTTGGATTTAGAACATAAATCGTGCATTGAAATGTAACGCAAATGATTAAAAGTAGTCAAAATATTTTTCCCTGTACTTTGAATCCCTCGCTATGCTCTGTTATATGATTATCTTATAGAATCCTTCGCTTCGCTCTGAATTTAAAATAGCGCCCTCGCCGTAAAAATATCATTTTGTTCCCTTGTCATACAATCAACTATTCGAAACCATCATGAAACCATTGAAATATAGCCAAATCTCGACCATTTATTCCAACTTAGATCCTTCACCATCACCTACAAACTGTCAGAGGCAGCGGAAGCTATTCCCAAGACGGCCGTCTTCGACAAAACGCAGAAGCTTTACATCTACCTTCACGGATTCACCGACAACCCTACCAAGGAAGGGTTCACCAGCTTAAGCACGGCACTCTTCAGCCAGGGTCAGTACACTAATTTACAAGATAGAATCAAAATAATATGGATTTCAGGTGACCATAGGGCAGGCAGTTACGTCTGTCAAAAGATTAGTCTAGCAATCCAAAGAAAGAATACGGCTAGTGCTCTAAGCGATGTCCCACAGTTACTCTTTTGATTGAGGACATTTTTTATCAGTAAACATTGTAAAAATTTGGTGACTTCATTAAAAGGTTCGTAAGTCAATTATTTTTAAATGTTATGACGCTGTACCTAATTGTTGCTGATTGCAGACAATGTCAACGTACTTGCCCTGGACGCCAGCCCTCTCATCGGCTGGTTCTACACCCGCTCCACGACTTACGTGAGGATAATAGGTGAACAACTGGGTGCCCTGCTGGTTGAATTGGAGAAACGTAAGTGGGCTTAATAATGTGACGATCCTTCATCATTCCCTTGTTCATGTGTCTCATTAAGCACAAACAGCTAGTAATGTATTAAAACAAATTATACAGTGGGATTTGCTGCCGATTCTATACATATCATCGGACACAGCCTCGGCGCGCACATCGCTGGGTTCACGGGCAAGACGTTCACCAGCCTCACTGGTGGGCACCGCGTGGGCCGCATCTCGGGGCTCGACCCCGCCGGTCCCTGCTTCACTGACGTGGGCGACGATCTGCGCCTGCTCAATACCGACGCTGACTTCGTTGACGTGATCCACTCCGACGGCGGAGTGTTCGGCCTCACCGATGCTATTGGTAAGTGTTTCCAAGGCTTTTAGATAACAAAACACCAGCGCAAACACCTCATCTGGCGAGGACCAAAATGCTGGAGCATTCCATCTCCGCATCTCTAATATCATCATCATCCGGAAGACGTCCACTGTTGCACAAAAGCCTCCACCATAGTACGCCACAACGAACGGCAACTTGCGGGTTGCATCCATCGGTTACCCTTTGACGACGTCGTCGGTCCACCTGGTGGGAGGCCTACCAACGCTGCGTATTCGGATTTACGGTCGCCACTCGAGAACCTTTCAAACCTATCGGTTATCGGTTCTTTGAGCGATGTCACCTGGTAATTGCCACTTCAACGTGCATATTCTGAGAGCTACGTCGGTGACCTTAGTTCTTTGGTGAATTTCCTCGTTCCGGATTCCATCGCTCAAAGAAACTCCGAGAAAAGCTCTCCACATCTCTTCTGTGCCACAAGCCATCACTGGTAACACAGACTGGTTATAAACCCTGGTCTCCAGACACTGGAAGAAAATATATCGCTTAGTTTCCCGAACGCTGTCCATCCGAGTTGGATTCTTAGGGTGACCTCTTTGTCGAAGTTGGATCTACCTAGTTAAACAGTTTCTCCAAGGTAAACTTTGTGGTCGACAACTTCGAGAGCAACATCTCTTAAGATGTGGAGATGGAATGCTCTACTGTATTATTAAATACACCTTGCTCCGCAGGTCACGTGGACTACTACCCGAACGATGGCCACACGCAGCCCGGCTGCGTAGTGTCGACGTGCAGTCACAGCCGAGCGTGGCAGCTGTTCGTTGAGAGCGTATTCAATCCCACGGGCTTCCCAGCCATCCAGTGCTTGGACTGGAAGGCGTTCCAGAACGGCGAATGCGACGCCACGACTATTAGGTGAGTTACTGCGGGTGACATGCCTAGATCCTATTACTCAAATTCAAAATGTTTTATTCAAAGTAGGGACTTACAAGTCACTTATTGAACGTCATTTCAACTCCACCGCTTCAGCATGTATGGTTGAGGAGAAGAAGCGGGGCAAGAAACTCCTCAAAACAGTATTATTTAATTTAATCAATTGTTACATAATACTAATTTGGGTTACTTTTAACGAGCTATTGTTGTATTGTATCTATGTATTTATACTTCGGATATCTCAGAAACGGCTCTAAGGATTTTAATTAAATTTCGTATAAAGATATATAATAGTTTTGTGTTTGAAGTTTCTGTAAAAACGCTATTTTGCACAAACCATTTTTTTAAATAATACAGCCACTCACTGGCAGATGGCGTTAGAATAATACGGTCATTCACCGACAGATGGTGACACTGGTATAGAACGAGTAAAGCTTGCTTGAAAACAAGCACCTGTTGAAGATTTAAGAATCTGTTGCCGTGTGTCTCTACAAAATGTTTGTGGTGCCCGGATGGTTTTGATTCTCAAATTGAACCGATTGGTGGTGCTGTTGTCTATGGCAGAAGATCATCCGGGTCACTAGTAACTTAATAAATAACAATTATTTTCCAGCTACATGGGCTACGGATCTGAGGCAGGCACCACCGGAGTGTTCTACCTGGAGACCAATGGTGCGGAACCATACGCACGTGGTGAAAACGGCACCACGTTTTCCAACTCCGCCGACGGCGTCCTGACCAGCCTTAACAACTATATAGCCACCAACTAACGTTGATCTGTCCATTATGAAATACGTCATCTTTTTTAGCTTTCGATTCAAACTCAGATTTATAAGTATTTAAACAATCGCAACCAACTTTAGTTGAATGAGCAATGTTTCTGACGTGCATGACGCGTAAAAACTGACTCAGATTCAATTCAAAAAGATCAATAATGTTGCCATTTGCAAACCGTTTAAATACTGAATCAGAGAAATAAAACTAGATTTTTTTTTAATGAAATAATCGACTTCATTGACCAATAATTATTCCATTTTAGCTAATAATCTACTATGCAATTCGACCGGCTACTGTATTTTGGCGCAATAAATAATTTTAGCATTGATGACCCGTTTGTTATTATTTATACCTACTTACTACCTACCTACCATCCAGTAGTTAACACTTACTGGTACATAGAAATGTGTAAAACTTGAGAAGTATCTTAGTGCAGAAATTGTGTGTCAATTAGTATAATTTGGGTTTTATTTTAAACTAGCTGATGCCCGCGACTTCGTCCGCGTGGAATTTGTTATTCCTTTGCGTTTAGAAAATATATCAAGAAGGATAATCTACACTATCTATCTATCTATCTACACTAATATTATAAAGAGGAAAGATTTGTAGTTATGTAACCATGTTCATAACGAATAAACTCAAAAACTACTGGACTGATTTAAAAAACTCTTTCACCATTAGAATGTTACATTATTCCTGAGTAACATAGGCTATATCTATGAAAAAAAAAATTAGGGATCCTTACTAAAACTTGACTGTAGATGCCAGGATTTGAACCCGAGCCTCACGAATGAGAGGCGGGCTCTATAGCCAGTGGGCTATCATTGCTATTTATTTATATTTTTGTTATTCAAAACACCCTTTCCATTTCAAGGGATACGCGTCGGACGCGTCCAAGAATAAGCGCGCGAAGTAGACTTTATATGGAGACTTTAGAAGAATATTTGAGCCAAGTTTCAAGTTGATAGTAGAAAAAAACCCCACTTTTTTATACCAACTTCAACCCCTAGCTTCACTCCTTTAGGGAATAGTTTTCGAAAAATCTAAAAACACGTGTCTCATCATTTATTTCTAAATGTATTTGTGCCAAGTTTCAAGTTAAGAGACGTAAAAACAACACGTCTCCATACAAACTCCAACGCCCTGTTTCACCCCCTCAGTTTTGAGGAGTATCTGTACAAAGTTTCGAATTGATACACCCAAAAATGAGGGTTTTCCATACATACCAAGTTCAACCCCTACTTTCACCCCGTTAGGGGAGGATTTTCGGAAAATCCAAAAACACGTATCTACTCATTTATTTCTTAAAGTATTTGTGCCAAGTTTCAAATTGATACACGTCAAAAACAACACATCTCCATACAAAATCCCACCTCCTGTTTCGCCTCCTTAGGGGGTGTTTTTTACAAAATCCAGAAATACGTGTCTTGTTGTTTGTTTTGAGGAATATTTCTAAAAAGATTCGAATTGATACACTCAAAAATGAGGGTTTTCCATACATACCAAGTTCAACCCCTGCTTTCACCCCGTTAGGGGACGATTTTCGGAAAATCCAAAAACACGTATCTACTCATTTATTTCTTAAAGTATTTGTCCCAAGTTTCAAATTGATATACGTCAAAAACAACACATCTCCATACAAAATCGAACCTCCTGTTTCGCTCCCTTAGGGGGTGTTTTTTAGAAAACCCAGAAATACGTGTCTTGTGGTTTGTTTTGAGGAGTATTTCTATAAAGATTCGAATTGATACACCCGAAAATGTAGGTTTTCCATACATTACAAACTCAACCCGTACTTTCACCCCGTTAGGGGACGATTTTCGGAAAGTCCTAAAATACATATCTACTCATTTATTTCTTAAAGTATTTGTGCCAAGTTTCAAGTTGATACACGTCAAAAACAACACATCTCCATACAAAATCCCACCGCCTGTTTCGCCCCCCTAGGGTGTGTTTTTTACAAAATCCAGATACACGTGTCTTGTGGTTTGTTTTGAGGAGTATTTGTACAAAGTTTCGAATTGATACACCCAAAAATGAGGGTTTTCCATACATACCAAGTTCAACCCCTACTTTTACCTCGTTAGGGGACGATTTTCGGAAAATCCAAAAACATGTTTCTCATCATTTATTTCTTAAAGTATTTGTGCCAAGTTTCAAGTTGATACACGTCAAAAACAACACATCTCCATACAAAATCCCACCTCCTGTTTCGCCCCCTTAGGGGGTGTTTTTCACAAAATCCAGAAATACGTGTTTTGTTGTTTGTTTTGAGGAATATTTCTAAAAAGATTCGAATTGATACACTCAAAAATGAGGGTTTTCCATACATACCAAGTTCAACCCCTACTTTCACCCCGTTAGGGGACGATTTTCGGAAAATCCAAAAACACGTATCTACTCATTTATTTCTTAAAGTATTTGTCCCAAGTTTCAAATTGATACACGTCAAAAACAACACATCTGCATACAAAATCGAACCTCCTGTTTCGCTCCCTTAGGGGGTGTTTTTTAGAAAACCCAGAAATACGTGCCTTGTGGTTTGTTTTGAGGAGTATTTCTATAAAGATTCGAATTGATACACCCAAAAATGTAGGTTTTCCATACATTACAAACTCAACCCGTACTTTCACCCCGTTAGGGGACGATTTTCGGAAAGTCCTAAAATACATATCTACTCATTTATTTCTTAAAGTATTTGTGCCAAGTTTCAAGTTGATACACGTCAAAAACAACACATCTGCATACAAAATCGAACCTCCTGTTTCGCCCCCCTAGGGTGTGTTTTTTACAAAATCCAGATACACGTGTCTTGTGGTTTGTTTTGAGGAGTATTTGTACAAAGTTTCGAATTGATACACCCAAAAATGAGGGTTTTCCATACATACCAAGTTCAACCCCTACTTTTACCTCGTTAGGGGACGATTTTCGGAAAATCCAAAAACATGTTTCTCATCATTTATTTCTTAAAGTATTTGTGCCAAGTTTCAAGTTGATACACGTCAAAAACAACACATCTCCATACAAAATCTCACCTCCTGTTTCGCCCCCTTAGGGGGTGTTTTTTACAAAACCCAGAAATAAGTGTCTTTTGGTTTGTATTGAGGAGTATTTTTAGAAAGATTCGATTTGATACACCCAAAAATGAAGGTTTTCCATACATTACAAACTCAACCCCTACTTTCATCCCGTTAGGGGACGATTTTCAGAAAATCCAAAAACACGTATCTACTCATTTATTTCTTAAAGTATTTGTCCCAAGTTTCAAGTTGATACACGTCAAAAACAACACATCTCCATACAAAATCCCACCCCCTGTTTCACCCCCTTAGGGGGTGTTTTTTACAAAACCCAGAAATACGTGTCTTGTTGTTTGTATTGAGGAGTATTTTTAGAAAGATTCGATTTGATACACCCAAAAATGAAGGTTTTCCATACATTACAAACTCAACCCCTACTTTCATCCCGTTAGGGGACGATTTTCAGAAAATCCAAAAACACGTATCTACTCATTTATTTCTTAAAGTATTTGTCCCAAGTTTCAAGTTGATACACGTCAAAAACAACACATCTCCATACAAAATCCCACCCCCTGTTTCACCCCCTTAGGGGGTGTTTTTTACAAAACCCAGAAATACGTGTCTTGTTGTTTGTTTTGAGGAGTATTTCTAGAAAGATTCGAATTGATACACCTAAAAAATGAAGGTTTTCCATATATTCCAAACTCAACCCCTACTTTCACCCCGTTAGGGGACGATTTTCGGAAAATCCAAAAACACGTATTTCATCATTTATTTCTAAAAGTATTCGTGCCAAGTTTCAAGTTGATATACGTAAGAAAACAACACGTCTCCATACAAACTCCATCCCCCTCTTTCACCCCCTTATGGGGTGTTTTTTGAAAAATTAAGAAATACGTTTCTTGTTGTTTGTTTAATAGAGTATTTTCACAAAGTTTCGAATTGATACACCCAAAAATGAAGGTTTTCCATACAAACGTTAAACTCCTTTTTCACCCCCTTAAGGGTTGAATTTCGAAAAATCCTTTCTTAGTGCTAACCTACATCTTAAAAACAATAGCTGTAAAAAAAATCAGCTTTCTAGGTGTAAGGGTTTAGGCTGGGCGTTGATGAGTCAGTCAGTCAGGACTTCTCTCTTTATATATATAGACTACCGAACATTTGGTATCTATCACCGAAGTTTGGTATTTTTTACCGAAATTCGGCCTAAGCCGAAATTCGGTAAAAGCTGGCAAACTTCGGTTTTAGCGAATGTAAAACGAATTTCGGTGCATCACTAAATTATATACCTTACAACTAACATACCTACATATAAAATAAGTAAGTAACTAAACTATTTTAAACGTAATGTCGGCAACGTGCGAGCGCTGTCGGCAGATAGTGGACCCCGGAATTTCCGAAATACAACTCCCTGTGGCCAGAAGTCCTCCTTCATGAAGGTTTCCAGATGATGGGTTGGTACTCTCACCACAAAAGAATTAAAATTCGTTTTGCGGCGAGACACCAACCGTTCAACCCTCAATGAGAATGTGGACTTCTTCACTCTGTAGTCTATGACGTCTTGGACCTTCGTAGACCAGTGCAAGCGCGACACATACAGTTGCGTCTACGGTACAGCAGGACGCAGCAGATGGTTCGGTCCGGTTTAATAATAGTTTACATTGCGTATGTAACATATTATTCTAATCCTTTATTTGCCACGAATAAAATATTCTGGTCTTACGATATAATAAATCCAAGCATACTCGTACAATGCATAACACAAGAGAATAAAAGTTTGTATTGTACGTCGCGTCATCCGGTTTTGGGTTAGAATAATGTAATGTCGCCGCTTTTAGATCTAATTAAGAAGGTAGGTATGTTCATCAGTTGTTAGTACCCATATAGTACAGGCTATGCCTTTAGGACTAAGTAACTGAGTGAATTGTGTACTACAATTTATTCATTTACTAGCTGTCCCCGCGCGGTTTCACCCGCGTTCCCGTTCTCGTTCCCATTCCCGTTCCCGCGTAGTTCCCGTTCCCGTGGGAATATTATTTCATAATTATGTATTCGTCAAGTTTTCATTGTTTTTAAAATGTATTCTGCTATTCAGGGCGGAGACAAATCCAACGAAACAAAAACCATGAAAATTGATCCAGCCGATCTCGAGTTATAAGTGTTGTAACAAACCCGTCTTTGTTTTATATATATAGATTCTATTTGATCGGTTCAAGACGCTGATTCAATTACTACTTAGACAGACTATTGGAAAATGAAATGCGTTTTAATTAAGTATAGCCATGTGGAAATGACTAGTAGAGTAAGTAGGTACCTGTTTACCTATACCTAGCAACCCAAAAGTGGTCAATAGAACTAGATATCCAACTCAGTTTTCATATTCTTTAGGATCAATCTTTCGATTGGTAATATTTTTTTAGTTTTAATAATCATGAGTCATGATTATTAAAATTGCATTCATGACATAATCTTAAATATATTTTTCTTTAGATATTACATCTGGAAAACGAATAACAGCTTTATTGATATTTCTGTTCATTATAAAAATGTTGGTTTTGGTTTTATGCAAACACGTAATTTATGTAAGTTCCGTAAATAATTTTTAATAATGGCTATAAACCAGCTCCCTACTAGCTCCCTCCAAATTTTCTTTGCACATAAATGCGAAAGTTTGTTTGGATGGATGTATGGATGTATGTTTGTTCCTCTTTCACGCAAAAACTACCGAACGGATTTTGATGAAACTTTACAGTTATATAACTTATACATCAGAATAACACATAGGCTATATTTTATCCCCGTATTCCCACGGGAACGGGAACTACGCGGGTGAAACCGCGGGGTGCTGCTAGTATAGTATAAAACAAAGTCGTTTCCCGCTGTCTGGCTATCCGTATGCTTAGATCTTTAAAACTACGCAACGAATTTTGATGCGGTTTTTTTAATAGATAGAGTGATTCAATAAGAATGTATTTGTATACCAAATAAACCGAAGCGAAGCAATTTCGGATTGGGTCCCGATTCGAAACGAAAACATCAACTTGCATGTTAAACGCAGTCGGATATTAAAAGATTGTGGGCCTCCTGGATGCGGCCCTGCTGCCCCGCGAACATATAAATTGGGGGATTTAACAGCCGATGATATTCCACTCATCGGAATCCAAGAAGATTTTTTTTAGGAAAAACCGCTATCAAAAGGAAAATTGTGAGTACTTGCAAACCTTTTCAAAAATTTTTTTTTTGTTCGTACCTTTCGTATTTTCCATCTTTTTTCTGTATCACTTTCATGCTATGTTTCCTTTTTACACACGTTGGAGATTCCCACAGAAACCGTACATTTTTGTACGTAAGACAAGCAGCGCCCCGCGGTTTCACCCGCGTAGTTCCCGTTCTCGTATGAATACGGGGATAAAATATAGCCTATGTGTTATTCTGATGTATAATCTATATTATTGTAAAGTTTCATCAACATCCGTTCAGTAGTTCTTGCGTGAAAGAGGAACAAACATACATCCATACATCCAGACATCCATCCATACAAACTTTCGCGTTTATAAAATTAGTAGGATATTAGTAGGATTTAGAAAATGTCATTAGTATCTACATGAAGGCATGCCCTCGCCAGGCCTCGAACCTGAGCCTCACGAGAGATCACTGTTCCAATACGTAAGCGAAGATATTTCAAGTTTCTGTTTCTCCACAGGCCTAAATGAAGTTTCTCGTACCTCTTCTCCTGGCGTGTGCGCTGACGTCTGCGCTCAATATCCTGGGGACCCTCGAAAATGGTATCCCGGAATTCCCCAAAGGCATCAACGAGGACGTGTCTTTCGTAAAACAGCCCTTAGAGAAAGCTGCAGTAGGAGCTCTGTCCAGCCAATGTCAGTATTAAAAAACGGAAACTTTTTTTGTAGATTTAAAAATAATAAGTCAAGGTAATGAAAACAAAAAAAACAGGCTTTTGTATGTATGGCACTCGTCATAAGAAATGAAATGAGCCCAAACTCGAGGGGTTTGCAAATAGCCATTGAGGAGTTGCGATATCCACCTTCTGGCTTTATCATCAGATCATTCGGTGGTACCATAATATTTCATTGTACCATAATATTGTTGTATGCCAATTTTTAGATCAATCGGTTGAAGATAGTTTAAAAATTGAGTTGCAAGATTCTAGCGGGTGCCCAGCGGCGTTGCCGCGAGGTCAGATCCAGTTTATTCCCTTTCCCGTGTGAATTTCTAAAAATCCTTACGACATAGATATACTTAGGTAAATATGAAATAGGTATTTTTGGAAAATTTCAGCGGTATAGTTATCGATATAGATAAGGTAAGGAGATATCTGAGTGACTGGGTAAACATGTTAGGATACTTTTTATTCCAGAAAAATATCTCATTCTCATGGGAAAATATAAAAACTGGTTAAAAAGATAATACGAAGGTACTATTCCGAAACGATAACACCTAGAAACTTGAAATATGATATGTACCTAGGTGTCTTATATGTCGTAGGCAACCGATATGAAGGTATTTTTGGAGATTCCTACGGAAACGGAAATAAACTGACTAAACGCCGCTGGGCATCCGCTATATTTTGTAATAAAATTTCACATGCGATTCTTAAAAATTCATTCACTAATGAAAAGCTTACTTTTCTGGGAGTAAAATGGGGTATAATTATCGCACGGGAATAGGACTGACGCGGGTAATAAAAGACGGTCAAGTGTCACCCGGGATCGAGGAAATGATCCCGAACTAAATTACTTTTTTCTGTAAATCCATTCACAAACATATTGATATTATGACATAGGTATTGTTGTATTGAATCCTCGGACCTCAGGGCGCCAAGGTCATTCACAATTGTCCGGTCTTATGTGTCATTCCCCTATTGAGAATTATTCTTCATCCTAGTACTTAGACCTTCTTATATAAAAAAATACTTAACTATATTATTTTTTACTTGTAGGTGAAATCGCGAAGAATCTTATAGGTGTGTCATACGAAGATGTGAAGGAAGATGAACCCAACGTAGATCACCTGGAACTGGTGTACATCACCTCGTAAGTGATCATAAAAATAATTTAAAGAGGCAAAGAATATAAAAATTAAAATTGAGTGGAGCGGAGGTGGTGAAATGCTGGCTTTCTGTTCGACTACTGATGGATGACCAACTATTGTACTTTTTTTAAATCATTGTGTCATTTATTGCATATTTTTATTGGTGTACAATAAAGAGTTGTTAATTACTTACTTAAATAAATATTAAACACCCAGACACAAAGCCAACAGACTTGTTCATGGACACAAATGGTGGCCTCGGGCTTAAAATTAACATAAATATGGCAGTGACAAATAATATCGCGCAAAATAACTAATATAATTTTAGTTTCAGGAAAATAGATTTTTTATGAACCACTACCAATCCAATCAATCAAATCTACAGCCATCCCAAAGAGATTTAAATATAATAGGGCATAGAGGGGGCATTGGGAATACTTTCATACAAAACTTTGAAGCCTAAGCGTCATGTTCTTGTCATGTCAGTTAGTATGAACGCGAGCTGTCATTCGGTCGAAATTGTACTAGACTTATTCCACTTGGAATAACTTTCGACTTCAAATTTTCCTCGCTTTGTCCCCTCTATGCCTTAATATATTTTAATCTCTTTGAGCCATCCCTAATATTATAAATAGGACAGATTTATGAGTATTTATGTAACGAATAAACTTAAAAACTAGGTACATGACCAATTTTAAAAATTCTTTCACCAATGTAAAGTTACATTATCAGTGAGTAACATAGGCTATATTTTATTCTCGTATTCCAGCGGGAACAACAACAAAGGACAAAACTTACTGACCAGATTAATTTAATTACTGAAAAGAAATATATCGTAGCCCTGCGTTGTTTTATAACGATTACACTGGTTAAGCAATGTTAGACGCGGTCAGGACATAGATATACACGAGCGCCTGCGTGTTTCGGAAGACACGTTAAACCATTGGTCCCCAATAGAAGTCAAGTGGTTGGAAAAAAGAAGTATCAAGCTCCACGTGCTCTTGACGAGGACCTTGTCTTTGTGTTTGAGTGCAGTTTATTTAACTAAGTATAGTATTTAAATCAAACCCAATCTCGTCTATTCCCTCCTAGATCCGATACTATCCGGTACAAGCTGCCAGAGGCTGCGGAAAAGATTCCCAAGACCGCGGTCTTCGACAAAACGCAGAAGTTGTACATCTACCTTCACGGATTCACCGACAACCCTACCAAGGAAAGTTTCACCAGCTTGCGCGAGGCACTCTTCAGTCAGGGTCAGTACACTCAAATTTACAAGATAAAATCTAAGTCATCAACCCAACAGCCCACTGCTACACTGCTGAGCTACGGGTCTTTCATCCATCACACATGAGGAAGTATCAAACATATTTTTATATAATTATTATTTTCTCCAATTACTCGAAGACGGCTGGACTTATTTGGAAACTTTTTTTGTTGAGGTGTAGGTACCCACTGAGTTAGGTACTGACTTTGAGACGTCGTCATGTTTACCTACCTACTACTCAATCGCATGTTTTTTTTATTGTTTTATTAATTTAAGATTTGATATACTTATACCTAAGTGTAAAATTAAAATTGAAATTTCTTTTTAAAGGCGTTTTGTGATAAACTTTTTAATTAATGATTACTTGCAAAGATCTTATTAAAAGCGTTTTACCTACCAATAAAACGCTTATTAATTTACTTACCTTATTCGAAGCTTATATAATTGAGATAGGCACTACGTTTCCCGCCATATACTCTATCCTTTTCTATTTCTATCACTCTCTCTTTCGTTTCTCCTACCACTGCAGAGTGGGGGCATTCGCTGAATAGCTAGTCCGCCATTTTGGATCGTCATTGGGTCTCAATTTTCAACCAGGCAGAGATTACTTATAAGCTTCGAATAAGGTAAGTAAATTAATAAGCGTTTTATTGGTAGGTAAAACGCTTTTATTAATTCCCTTGACCGTTATTCGAAGCTTATATAATTGAGACATGTTTGTTATCGCCTGGTGGTAGGAAGAAAGAGGACGCCAATGTGAAAAATAAAAATAAATAACATTGTACAGAAGTAAATGATTTATTATTTACTATAAAATAAAAAATAAAAATTTCTTAAAATGTTAGTGATCAGATCAACAAAAAATATTTTAAGAAATCGGACTAAACAAGTTGGTAATACTACTACCCTTCGAAGACATTACTTCACGCCTGTAGAATTTACAAAATGTATTCTCAGAACGCCAGTTTCCTCTGGACAGAATATCTTCTATCGGGAAATTGTTTAACCAGTTGCTAGAAGCCACAGCCGAGCGAAAGCTGCCCGGAGGAGCTGTTATGCCGGCTTCCGTCATAACAGTTTTAATCCATCCCGCTATAATTGTGCGAGATGCTGGTTTTACTTCGCCTCTTATGGATACGAATAAACTATTGCAATCAATTAATTTTCTTCTGGAACTAAACAAAATAATTGTTTGTTTAATCCAGTACACTGGATCCAAATTTCTGTTCTCTTTATTAGTAATAAACTTAAAACCAGATTGTCTAAATTTCGACGAGTCTGTTTTAGACCCGAAACTTGGCCATAACACGACTGACTCATCAGATTGTTCACAATGATTTTCATCAATTTTCAATAATGTCAGATCGTGTATTCTCCTGCCAGAGCAGAGAAGTAATAATGTTGCAGTATGCCTTGAAGTTTGGAAAAAATTTTTGTTATCTACCTTATATGACTTTAAATAAGCAGCTAGCGAGTCTATATTCCACACGGGAGGTTTACGTGCTATAGGTTTCTTCAGAGATATTGATTTTAGGACTTGTTGAACTAAAACATGAGAACTCAATTTTCCGGCAGTCTCAGTATCACACAGTGTCGAGATAACAGATTTGTGTAAAAGGATAGTGCTGTGGGATAATTTTTCAATCAAATATAAATCTGATAAAAACCGAGCCACCTCTGATCCTGATGGCTTTAAAGGATATACATTGTGAGAGTTGGCCCAGTTCAGCCATCTCTTCCAAGCTACGTCATAAGTTTTTCGAGTAGATGGTCGCCATGAGTTCTTAAGAAGTTGAATTTGGTCATTTGTCCATCCAGCTAAACTTGTGGACCACCCCCACACTTCCATACTTCCAATATCATGTCGTTGACCCTTGGAGGTGCTTGGCCCGTCGACACATCTATCAAGACTTTGTCTAGATTGTGAAGAGTGAATGGGGGTGCCAATGCTCGTGACCTCAGGTCGGCTCTCCAAAAAACTCGTTCCCAACGTGGGACTACTAGTAGGAAGGTCCCCGTCGCCTGGTTGAGGTGCATCAACACTCGCGGTACTAAAAATGGTGGTGGAAATACCCAGGCCGTCTGGTAGTTCCAAATCTGGGAGAACGCGTCGTGGTACAGGGCTTGGCGGTCGGATAAATCTAGGGAGACATAATTGTGTACAACGTGTGCTCTCTCCGATGCGAAGAGGTCGATATACGGGATGCCCCACTTGGTAAATATTTTCTCTGTGCAAGCTGAAAGTAAGTGCCATTCCGGGGTTTTGCACAATCGTGACAGATGGTCGGCATGGGAGTTGTACCGGCCTGGTATATGAAACACATTCAGATGGATTTGATAAATTTCTAAAATATGAAAAATTTGATACGTCAGCTCCAACATTTGAGTCGATTTGGTACCTCCCTCGTTTCGGAGATAAGCGATCACAGTTCTGTTGTCGCACTGGGTTAGAACTGTGGACCCACTCAGGTGCAGACAATGATCTCTTAAAACTTTTAAAACAGCCAGCATTTCCTTTTGATTGCAATGTAAATTCTGCTCTGAATTGGTCCACAGACCTGCGAGGGACATATTGTCTAATTGCGCCCCCCAAGCTTGATCCGAGGCATCGGTGGTAAGGAAATGTGTCGGTGGAGCGAAATGAATTGGGGATGGATTTCGGTAATTCGCCAACCACCACTCCAGGTTGGTCACTGCATCTCTGGGTAGGATACGCCGTTGTTTCGAACCCTCTGGAATGATATTGAGAAATGATTGAAGGGCGCGGTAGTTCAGTCTGCCCTTCGGCACCGTGAAACTGGCAAAATTTAGACAACCGACGAGGCTCTCTAACTCCTTGCGCGTGGATGCTTTGGTCCGGAGCATCATTTCTATTTTCGCATGTAGTGCTGGTATTTTGTCTTCTGGAAGGCTCTTCCGGTTGGCCCAGGGGTCCCAGAGAATACCCAAATACACTAGCCTGCGCTGTGGGGTTAGCAGAGATTTGTCGTAATTGACTATCCAGCCTAAGTGCTCTAAGGTTTTGACCACCAGATCGACGTGCTGTCGAAGGGTCTTCGGATTTTGATGAGCCACTAAGTAGTCGTCGAGATAGACGATGATTCTTACGCCCTTTCTCCTTAGGGTTTGTGCCACCCAGTTGGTGAGAGCGGCAAATGTTTTGGGTGCTGTGCTCAGACCAAACGGAAGACACGTCATTTCTAGCAATTCTTGGTCGTAGATCAGACGTAAAAATCTCCTGTGACTTTGAGCCACCGGTAGGTGAAAATATGCCTGAGACATGTCTATTTTGGAGAGCCAGTCCCTTGGCTGAATTACATCGGGAACACGATGAACGTTCAACAGACTGAACTTCTCGGTTAGTATATATTTGTTTAAGGCCTTCAAGTTGAAAATAGGCCGTGCTGTGCCGTCGCCCTTGGGAACAAGAAACATTGTAGACAGGAAACTTGGGGATACCTGAGCTAGTTCCAGAACACCTTCGATTTTCATTCTTTTTATGGCAGCTGACATTTCTTTTGTTTTTGGAATTTTGAATCCAGTTGTTTTCCCGTGTGGGTAAACCAAAGGTGGTTTTATTGCGAAAGGTATGCGATACCCCTGTATGATACTTAGAAGGTAGTTTGGAGCTCCCATCTCCTTCCATTTGGCTAGAAATAGAGCAAGACGGCCAGCTCTGAAGAGTACTGAGTCAGAACTTACGTTTTTTACTATCTTTGTTGGACTTGGGAGGTGAGAAAGGTCGCTTTCGTCCTCCACGATGACCCTCTCGGCCTCTTGAGTTTGGTCGTCCTGAGCGGCCTCGAAATGTCCCGGAATTACTTGGTCCAGGCTGAAAAACATTGTGGTGCCCCTGCGAGGGGCACTGGTGGCAACCACCCTGCGGGGGTGGAGCATTGTAATGCGAATGTGCATTGGTCATGCTGTGATGACAATCACATCGTGTGCCTTGCGAAGGCAATCTGCGTGTGGCAGTCCCTTGCGGAGGGACGTGACTAGTCTTACTATTTCCTGCCTGCGAGGCGGATTTGTTTTTCCTCGAAGGCCAAAAACATTTTCGTATGCCGCCAGCTTTTTCAATGGCCGCAGTGAATGGTTCTGCATCAAAAAGATTTGTAGCAGAGGGTGGAATCCTTCGCAGCATAACCTTCAATAGCGGATCCTTGACATGTTTAAGTACTTCGTCTCTTCTCGTTTGAATTGTTTCAGCTCTATGGCCGCAAACTAGCTGTAATAAATCTGAAGAGGTCTTGTGAAGATCCCCTTTATTAAATAAGTCATTTATTTTGTCATTCAAATCGCTGAAATTTAATGTAGGGGTACCGCGAGCCCACTGTAAAAGCTCACGAAAAGTTCCTTGCAATGACTCCCTTTGTTTAATGATACACATGGTGAGGGCAGCGTATGCCTTATCCGCGTATGCTAAGTGGCGAAGAGAATCGTACGATTTCACTTCTTCATTAACTTCCAAATCGGTATACCCTGGGGTATGGTTATATAGTTTTTGAGTGTCAGCGTAACGTATTTCGCACCACTGATTATCTTTCAGACGTTGAATTTCATGCAACAGTTTTAGGTCTGCTTCTGAAGAACGTGGGATAGTTGGTTCTTTTAATTTTGTTTCAATATCAAAATTAAACAACTGGTTGCATGTTGAGTCACTATCGGAAAACTCGTTATATAGCTCTCTATTCACATCCAGAGAAATGGAAGATGTATTATCAAACTGAGGGTTACTTACGTTGGGTAAGTTATTACTCACATCCAGGTGTTGACGAATTTCACGTAATTCTTTTGTCAGTCTTTTCACTTTGCGGCTCGAATGACGGTCTTTTCGCCCCCCCCTTCTTTTTTGAACGACGTTTACGCTTGCGTCTGTCATCCGAAGAAGAGGAAGATGAAGAACTGCTGTTATCAGTAGAGCTGCTACTGCTTGAGCTAGAGCGAGGACGACGTGGCGGCAGTTGAGGCGGCTGCGCATTTTCTTTTGATGTGCCCGCAGTGTTTACTCGCCCGTTCGTTTTATCACACAAGTTTGAATCATCATCCATGCTAAAATAAGTCAAAGATTAATTCAAAGTACGGTTAAAATTGGAAAGGAAAAACCGTTATAAATTCAAAGTAAGTATAACTGTTCGAAAAACAAATCAAAATTCGAACAGAAAAACCGTTATAAATTCAAATTACAGACTGTTTGAAAAGCCAATCAAAATTCAAACGAAAAAAACCGTTAAATAAATTCAAAGTACAGACTGTTTAAAAAACAAATCAAATTTCGAACGTAAAACCATTATACATTCAAAGTACAGACTGTTTGAAAAACAAATTAAAATTCGAACGGAAAAACCGTTATAAATTCAAAATACTTACAGACTGTTCGAAAAACTCAAATCAGTTCGTTGTAGTTTTAGAAATACAAATTTAAACTCAAATTATTAGAATTCAAAAAACCATTACTTTTATGCAAGTACTTACGTGATTAGATCACTATTTATTCTTATATACGATTCTGAACGCAAAATCAGAATTTGAGAACTCCAGTAACACTTTGTAAAAATTTAAATTTTTTATCCACTTTAAACTAGATCTGCCTACCCCAATGGGAGATAGGCGTGAGTGCGTATGTAAACTAGAGATCCTTTCGCGGCGGGAAACAAGACGCCAATGACGATCCAAAATGGCGGACTAGCTATTCAGCGAATGCCCCCACTCTGCAGTGGTAGGAGAAACGAAAGAGAGAGTGATAGAAATAGAAAAGGATAGAGTATATGGCGGGAAACGTAGTGCCTATCTCAATTATATAAGCTTCGAATAACGGTCAAGGGAATTAATAAGAGTATGCTATGATGACTTGAATAATACTCACTCTTAGAATTTTCTATCAATCAGTATATTCCAAGCTATATAATGTAATTAATTAGTTTTCAACACACTTGCTCATAAAGTGGCTCTAATTTCACTGCAATTAGGCACATAATGACACCTATAATCAAACTGAGACTTTTTGTTTGCTATTATTCACTAGTGAGTTATAGATTTTTTTTTTCAATTTTGTTGCTAGAGTTGCTTTGTTCTTAAAAAAGTTTCGATACAAAAAAGATCGTATTCAATCGTACTAATAAATTAATACACAAATATGGCTTGCTCATTTCATGCAACTTCGTATTTAAATAGATCATTTCAACTTGTACGTGTTTAATAAACAAAACTTTCACTCAAATATAACTTTGGTTTTCTCTGTAAAAACTTTAAATACCCCATTTTGTACGTGGCTAAAACGCTATCCACGACAAACCAAAGAAAAAGAAACCTAATTTTTTTAGTCCATGGCCGATCGCCATTGTAAGATGCGAGCGCATAGGAAAACGAGGCTGTATGGGCCTAGATCCTTTTGCCTTTTCCAAATTATATAAATAAAAAATTGGAAAACCAATTAATTTTCCCCGCCATTGCGAATGATTATTTTAAAATGATTTTTTAGTATTATTTATTCACAAGTGTGTTGAAAAACGTCGTATGATACACGTGTGTATTGATGATTACCGTCCTCGGCTCTCTTATGACCCTCGCCTACGGCTCGGGTCTCAATGGCGCCTCAGCGGTAATCACCAACTTTACTCACTTGTACCATAATGTACTATTACAAAACTGTTACAAGAAGTACTTAGGTATTATTTTGAGCTTTCACATCGTCAAGTCAATTCCTTATGATGGTCGGTGTTCGAATGGCCCGCAAGGAGAGTCCTCTTACGGTGCTCCATCGTGAGACTGTTTACATTAACAAAGCACAGCCGTTTGCAATTTTTGTAAATAGAATTATAGAGATTTTGGGAATCGCTAACAATCTTAAATATAAAAAGAGGTACTTAGAGATCTATCTAGAGCGCGGAAAATGAGGACGAAAATTGTGGGTAGTTGACAGCATCGAAATTAAATTGCTAGTAGTCATACATTAAAAAGATTATCCCAAAACACCTCAAAATATGTATTTAGATTTTCAATTTACAATTATAGCAAATTTAAAAATAATAAAACAATCAAAAAAAGTGCTGCAATTGAGTACTACAAACTATGACGTCATGGTTTGCTATTTCAGGGGGTCTAAAAAGGCCGTTTCGGGTGAATCATAATAGGATCCTATTTAGATTCATATTCTAAATTTTCACCAAATACGAATCTGCTAATGAATTGAAATGTCAGTGAATCACTAAAATAAGGGACCATTTTACGAAATTTAGAGGAATTGCTTAGGGTTTGCTGGGAATTCATAAAAGGAGAATTGCTCAGAGGAATTGCTCAAAGTGGCCATTTTAGACCCACAGTACATTTTCCATAGTAAAATTTCGTTTTGACAGATCGTAAAAAGTTACTGATTTGACTAGGTAGGACACAACCCTATTGGTCTGATTTTATTTAGTAGCTTTGTATTTCAAGTCGTATTTAATGCGCAACTCTTGACAGATTGCTGTCTCTTTCTTTATCATTCGTTCCGTGTCATCTTTCAGCGACAATGTTGTAAGTATCTTAAATACGCTAAGAGGTAAGTATTTGCATGTTGTAGCCACTCGTAGCGTAGCAAAATAATATCCAAACGCGCGCAGTATGAATATAACTCTTCTTTACTCGCAATTTAATTTCGATGCAGTAATTTCAATACCTGTTGCTGATTGCAGGCAATGACAACGTGCTCGCCCTGGACGCCAGTTCCCTGATCGGTCAGTGCTACCTCCGCTCCTCGACTTACGTGAGGATCATAGGCGAATTGCTGGGAGCAGTGCTTGTCGCCTTGGAGCAGAGTGAGTGGGCTACATAATGTAAATGGAGTAGGTAAATAATCAAAGTGTAAATGTTACTAATTATCTTGTGAATCTAAATCAAACATCTGACAACGCTGCTGGGCACCGGATTGTACATACATATCTACCAATAATACAATTGTAAGTGGCCTATGTCTTACATCTACACTATCTTCATTTACATCCATTTACCTACACCAATCTACGTCTACACTAATATTATAAAGAGGAAAGATTTGTATTTTTGTATGTTTTAGTATCAAACTAACTGGACCGATTTTAAAAATTATTTCACCAATAGAAAGCTAGAATATTCCTGAGTAGCATAGGCTATATTTTATTACCGTATTCCCATGGGAACGGGAAATACGCGGGTGAAACCGTTCACAACCGCAAGTGATAATATATGAAAACAAATTACCTACCTATACCTGCAGTGGGATTTGCGGCCGATTCCATGCACGTCATCGGGCACAGCCTCGGCGCGCACATCGCCGGGTTCACGGGCAAGATGTACACCAACCTCACTGGTGGGCACCGCGTGGGCCGCATCTCAGGGCTCGATCCCGCCGGCCCCTGCTTCACCGACGTGGGCGAGGATCTGCGCCTGCTCAAAACCGACGCTGACTTCGTTGACGTGATCCACACTAACGGCGGAGTGTACGGCCTCACCGATGCTATTGGTAAGTAGGTATAGCCTGACCGCTATCGCTGTTGCCAACGACGGATCCAGACTTCGAGTTATAGGGGATCACATTTAAGATCCAGTCCGGATAGGATCCAATTCTATTACAATCATAAATCCGAATTAAAAAGACAGCACATACCATACTTAGTCGTATTATGCGTGTCATTCGCGTTTAGTGTTTGTCATCACATCAAGTACAGTACGGCCGTTTTAACTTGGCTTCTCTGAACATAGGCTTCGCCTGCGCAAATCCCCCTCCTACCGCCATATGGTCGCTAAAAAATGTTACTGCGCAGCCATTTGCGCAACTTCAGAGTTGTCAAGTTAAAACGGCCGTGCTGTATTTATTTTATAAAATTTATGTACTAGTGAAGTACCTAGTGGGTGCGCAGCGGCGGCGTTGCACGCGCGGAATCGTTACCTACTAAGTATAGGTACTATTACATATTCCGGCCTTGGCTGTAGCCTGTCTTCGGCAACTATTACGTATTCTGTAATTCTAACAGTAGGTATTTATTAAATACCTACACCTTCCTCCGCAGGTAGGTACTGCATTTGGAACCAACAACTCGTCGGTGGAGACGGGCTGCTATTTACATTTACCCAATCTTCACGGACGAGTTTAGTGTTTCTTGTTAGTAGACTATCGACTTTTCTAAGTGTAGGTACTTTATCCTTATTACCTACAGAATAAAATACATTTTCATTTTGCAGGTCACGTGGACTACTACCCAAACGATGGCGAGACGCAGCCAGGCTGCGTGAAGACGACGTGTAATCACAGCCGTGCGTGGCAGCTGTTCGTTGAGAGCGTATTCAACCCCATGGGATTCCCCGCCGTCCAGTGTGAGGACTGGAACGCGTTCCGAAGAGGCGAATGCGACTACTCTACTATTAGGTGAGTGAGACACAGTGCTGGAAGAGCGCCGGGCCCGTAGCAAATGCTAACTAGGGCCCACGGTTTGCTTAGGATATCTTGAAGCCAATAAAATATAATATAGAACTCAAAAAAATACAGTCGAATTAAGAACCTCTTCCTTTTTTGAAGTCGGTTAAAAAAAGAATCATCGAAACCAGTTGCGTGATATTGAGTTATTCGTCCATTTGTCGCACACATACAATGCAAATTTAAGACTTATAAGGTTTTCTTATGGATGTCATTGTCAGAACTGGACGAAATTAAAATGGGACTTATCTGAAAGCACCAGCTTTCAAATAAAAAAAGATTCATCCAAATCGATTAACCCAGTCGAAAGTTCTCAGGTAAAAAACATAAAAACAACATAACTACCTACACTCTACAGTCGAATTCATAACCTCCTGCTTTTTTTTAAGGCTGTTCCAAACAGCATTTTTATAAAACTAAAAATAACTATTTTCGATGTAATGAGAACTGAGGACAAAGGAGATTCCCAAGTTGCAAGTTTTGTTGTGTGGTCAACTTGCGACATTATATCTAGCGTTCGCTTTTGAAATTATGTTAAAATTTAACATTAACAACAGTGGCCGTCACCTTGGTGATCTTGAGATACTTATATCATTATCGATCATCAGATTGACCAAAGCTGTTGGTTAAGAGTACCTAAAAAGTAAAATTAATCATAATACTTTTCCAACTGTTCATTTTATATCTAAGATTTATTTATTTTGTGTGAGTTTAATGAGTGTTAAGTCACATTTTGGGGGCTTTAAGTAGTGTTTTACTGTTTTAAGATCTTTAATTCCTTATTACTTGCATTTTGAGAGGTATTAAACTTGGTATTTATTATGCCCACCCTGATGTGGGCAAGATGCATATACCTACGCCATTTTTTTTAAAACTACTATTCCAAAGAAATCTCTTGAGACTGATTATTAATATGAATAATAAATAAGTATTTATAGCTTCTGAGTAGTTTTAAGTGGATTGGAGCTATATTTTACTAAACCTGTCGAAATTTGAGCTAGTCAAGAAGATCTATATCCATCCTACCCACCCTTAAACTACCTAAAAAGTAATAGTACATTATGATATAAGTGCGGTAGGTTGAAAATTACAGCCGAGGCGATATTGCTAGCCCGAGCCGTAGGCGAGGGTTACAAGTAAGCAGAGGCTGTAATTATCAAAGCGCACGTAAGTCATACGACGTTTTATTATAACACATTTGCGAGGAAATAAAATAAAACTCCGACTATGGTAAACAAATAAAAAGAATACAGCGTTAAGAAAAAGCGCGCGGCGCGCATCAGCATTTTTTTTAGGCAAAGGCACAAAAAACAGCCAGTATGACTAATAAAGTAAATTAATATTTTTGTGTTTTTGTTACAGATTAATTGGTTGTAATTTACTGTCAAAATTAATTAAATTAAATAATTATGTACATAAATATTTCTTTATTATATTTTATCTCCCAAAGTTAATTTAAATCATAAAATGTTGACAACTTTTTTGACATAAAAACTCTGCTGAGATTTTAAAAAGTACCGTTCGTTTTAAGACAGAGCATCTTGATAAACCGTGCGTTTTACTTTACACTTACCGCACTTGGGCGTAATGAGATACAATACGATATTGAAATTGGTGAAACAAGACACCTTTTACGAGCAAATGTGTTATAAAATAAATTATATAAAATAAATTAATTAGTAAGTAAAGTAAATTTAATCATAATACTTTCGCAGCTACATGGGCTACGGATCTGAGCCAGGAACCACTGGAAAGTTCTACCTGGAGACCAACGGCGAAGAGCCATACGCACGCGGTGACGACGGCATCACATTCTCCAACTCCGCCGACGGCGTCCTGACCAGCCTTGACGACAATTTGGCAAAAAACTCGCTTTGATCTGTCCACTATGATATAACGTAACGCGTCGCAGTCGCCATCTTTTGAACTTTACAGCTTATTCAAACTTAACAATTTCAAATAACTTCAGTTGAATGAGTAGGTAGTTTATAGCGTGCATCTGTCACTACCGTCAATGTCTGAAAGCAATGGACGCGTATAAAAAGTGTCGAATTGAGAGTAGGCACAGGTATTCAATTTCTGGTCATACCCACTTTTCACGAGTATATTCGACCCCTACACGTGATAGGTGGTGAGCCCATCGCCGGACCGGGTCTGTTACACATGGCTCAGAATTAATTCTGGGACCTACGGGTTTCCTCACGATGTTGTTGTTTGTATTTAATTGATCAATAATTGTTCCATTTAGTTTATCTCGTTAGTGCCAATCACTAACTGTGCTAATAATATGCTATAGAATGCGACCCGCTACTGTATTTTTGTGCAATAAAGAGTTTTAGCTATGATTATAGGTTTTTTAAATTTATCATCATCATCAACCCGTCACAGCCCACTGCTGAGCTAGGGGTCTTTCCTCACACATGAGGAAGTATGGGCTTTAATCTCCCACGCGAGCCCACCTAGTAAGCTGCTAGCTAGGAAGCTAGTGGCCACTTAACAGTCAGAATTTTTCAAGCCACCCAAGGGTAGCGTAGGTACCTGACATGGCTTAAACGACTCGTAGCCCTGCGATGACAGAGTGTTTGTAACGATCACGCAGGTTAAGCAAAGTTGGGTGCGGTCAGTCAGTGAATGGAGTGACCGCCTAGTGGCATTTATATCACGACAGCTTCCGCGTTTCGGAAAGCACGTTAAATTGTTGGTCCCGGTTTTCGTTGTGTTTACGCACAATGGAAGTCGTTAAGCCATGTTTAAATTTATAAAACCCATTAAATTTGTTCTTCTTTCTGTGTGAAACTAATTCAAATGCCGATATTCGAAAATTATTCGCTGAAGGCACTCGTTTTGTCTACTGGTGAATGGTTTTAGCTTCGTCAAAGAACTATAACGTCAACGTTATATTAACACGTTATTATTATTATTTCACAGTGATTAAATAAAGTCGGATAAAGATCTAAGTAAATCTGACTAAAAACTGTTCAGAAAATCCTGGATCCTGAATAAAACATTTTAGGCAGACTATTGGAAATGGAACTCTAGAATCTACTAATTATTCAAATAAAAAAAATAATACAGTTAAACTTGTATTTTTAGAGTGGCATAGGAAAGAAAAGAATCATGCCCAGATCTTCCTCTACATATTCCTTCAATTATAAAAAAGATTAGGACTAAAACAAAACCACAGTTTTTTTTTAACAAAGCATTTTTATTGTAATTTCTATCAATTGATAACTTCTTTCGTAAATACAAAATAATACGGAGCTGGGACCCTTACAAAAATAAACATCTTCAATAAATATACGACAACACAAGGACGACGGGCGATGGCACAGTCGACGAGAAAAGTGTACAGAAACACCAAAAAGAATATGCAAAGTTTTAGCTTTCCACAGACATACGATCCTAGCTAATTATCCTAATTATCAAACGGTAACATATTTTTTTTTATTATTTCCTTTTACAGATTAAAGTATAATGTTAACTAATACTCACCAAATAACAAAGCAGTTTGTCGGCGAGAAAAACGCTCTTTTCGTCTGTTATCTAGACACGTGGTAGCGTGTCAAAGCCAAGTTCTAGTAGCAGAACGGCGAGCAGCACCGTGTGTAGTTTTACATTAAATTATAATCGACTGTGGATTTAAAACTTCTCCCGTCGACTGTACTTTATGAAAAATAAATATACCTAAATGTGCAACTAAATAAATCATAAGAATGGATTTATATCATAATATATCTGTTCACATCTCGTGACAGATTCATGCATATCTAAAAATGTCAAAATATAAAAATAATACAGACAAACACATAAAATCTGATTTTCAACCAGTGTCGCTACATCCGAAATATAAACTTATACTACACTAGCTCTCCACCTGGGTTTGCTGCTCTCTTACTTAAAGAGTAAGAGAGAAAAATCCCCAAACGCAGGCGGAGGCCTAGCATCCAAAAAAAGTTAAATTCTAGCGTGTAAGAAATTGTAATAATAATATATTATTAATAATAATCAATTGTACAATATCAGTATCAGCTTCGAACTATTGTGATTACTCAGGGAGCTTATTTATTTGTATAAAACATGTATTATATAACAACTATTATGTTTAAGTTTAAACTCAAGGCTATTTGGTTATACTTAACTATCATAAGATTTATGAGATGAGCACACGTATGAATGAACACTCGACTTCACTTGAGTTATAACTTTGACCCGTTATATTTCGAGACGAGGCGAGGCGAGAGTTGAAATTTGTATCGCGAAAATGGTGTTTCCGTTGCAGAGCTTTATAAACACTATTAAGCAGCAATACGGTTCTATATTACAGAAATACATATTTCAATTCACGTTTCGTCTCGCTTCGCTTCGCTGGTTGAAATGCATCTTAATAACATTGTATGTATTGTTTAATTGTATTGTTTAATAGTGGAAACTTTACTGGTTCTATTCATTATTATTTATGTTAGATTAATTTGTGGTATTATAACTGTTTGTTTCCCGAATAAACAATAAATAAATAAATAAATAAATAACAGCTGATACCATTATCATATTCTAATCGCATAATATCTTATACGATATTGTAAGTTACTCCTTAGCTTTCAATGTGCTGAACGGGATTTTTTTTTATTATCTTACAGACCACAGAGTAAAAACAATAGTTCTCGTCTTCACGAACGCCCTTATAGTAGTTATAATATTGAAAGTAGAAAAAGAAACACTTGGTGTCATGATCTAGCGTAGAATTCTCGAAACTTCTATACAGTTCGACAGATTTTAGAAAAAAGGCAACATTTGCAATAGGGTTGTGTCCTACCTAGTCAAATCAGTTACTTTTTACGATCTGTCAAAACGAAATTTTACTATGGAAAATGTACTGAAATATTAAACCGTGACGTCATAGTTTGTAGTACTCAATTGCAGCACTTTTTTTGATTGTTTTATTATTTTTAAATTTGCTATAATTGTAAATTTAAAATCGAAATACATATTTTGAGGTGTTTTAGGATAATCTTTTCAATGAATGACTACTCGCAATTTAATTTCGATGCTGTCAACTACCCAATTACGTCGACAGACTACACATTTAGAGTCGAAAATGTCTAAATGACATTTCTATGAGAAAACTATATAAAAATAAGTCGGGTTTTCCTTCCTGACGCTATAACTCCAGAACGCACGAACCGATTTTCACGGTTTTGCATTCGTTGGAAAGGTCTCGGGCTCCGTGAGGTCTATAGCAAAGAAAATTTTCAACAGAAAAGCGGGAAAATCTTATAAGCATTGCACCCGTGCGAAGCCGGGGCGGGTCGCTAGTCGTTTATATAAATTCTAAAATGTGTCAAACTATATTTTCAGAATTATTTATTTTTATTTTACCAGGTATTGGAATGTCCTGTTTTTCTTTCTAATTATAAAAAATGGTGATGTGATGATTGAATATATCTTTCAGTGATTATTGTAGCACAAATAATAACCGATTACTAATAGTTATTATTTGTATTTCAATTTGTTGTGCTTAATATTCAAAGATTAATAAAAATGCTCACCTGGCCCTAAGATAGCATGAATTCTAGACATTGACCAACTTAAGCTTACTTTGATAATCAACCAGGGTTTAAACTTTTTTCCATACCTATATAGCTGAGTAAAAAAGTACATTTTAAAGGCTCCTTCCCCATATAATTTTATTTTCCTTTCTTTTAATTGGCAACACCGTCTTTTTTTTTCATAATATAGTAGATTTCTTTAATCCCGGTCGATTTGCGAAAGCTCTTAGACTCCGTAAATATAAAAGAAATAAGGGCACTAACACACAAGTGACGCATTATTACGCTTTACACTATTCTCCTAAATAGTAGCACCTATCTGGTGAAATATTAGAAACAGATTATAGCAACATGTCGTAAATATATTTTTAACATATAATTTTATGTAGCGCTCGACTGTACCTTGTAACATTTTTTTGAATTTCGAATTTCAGTTTGTTTTTAAACGAGGCTTTAGTCGAGCAATAATAACTCTGCTTAGTCCCGCGCTACATTGTATTGATTGAGATTTAAATAGAGAAAAAAACTTTTTTAATCTAATAACGGTGGTCTAACTCGTGTGACATGTTTTAAAGCTATTCCATATAGAAAACATTAAATATGAAACTTTATATACCATCATTACACGAACACTTGATTATCTTTTTTTACTATGGCAACATTTATTCTCGTACTACGGAAGTTTGAATTGTATTGCCTTAGCCTAAGCTTATATAAAAAAAAAACTTTGACAAATGCCATAATGTCAACTTACAATATTTTATACATTATAAAAATTGCATTTCTTAACTTTTTTTAAATAAATCGTAAAGGTGCGTTCCGACACGTCACAACATCAAATATAATAATCAATTAACTTCCATAATTAATTAATTAATATAAAAGTTTAATTAAATAACTTAATAATTAATATTCGCAGTGATGTCGCTTACAACTATATACTGCTGTATGTATTTACCACGATATACATACACGTTTATACATGACTTGGCCGCCATCTTGTATTATTGCACCATTTGACATTTACGGAAAAAAGAAATACTGATCCCCCATATTGGCAACTTCAATATATGTACATATTATATAGTACCAAAATATGAGCAAAAAAATCCTTTTAAAATCTGAGCCGTACCTTGAAGGTACCAAGTTGATCCTTGAACGTTTTTTTTTATTTAATGTCATGGAAATAATATATTTTTATGTTTTGGTGCAACGTTACAAGATGGCGGGCGTTGTGTTGCGTGTTGCGCGTTACGGCTGCGTGCTCTGTTGTTGGATTTCTATTTTTTCGACCGTCATGTCGGGGTTCATGGCCGTGGCTTCCTGCAGGGAGCGAGGGAGAAAGGTTTGTGATTAGAAAGAGAGAAAGAATCATTCATTAGATTTTTATGTATAATTCTTAGGTGAGAGATTACGTGGCCAAAGGCACAATTTATTTCATCATATGATGACATGTAGGAGTGTCAGGAGACTACAGATCAAGTGCGCCATGTCAAGTGTATCGGAACCATCGCAAAATGTCGGATTCGCAAAATGACGGATTTGCAAAATGTCGGATTCGCAAAATGTCGGATTCGCAAAATGTCGGATTCGCAAAATGTCAGATTCGCAAAATGACGGATTCGCAAAATGACGGAATTTTAAAGATACTTCCCACGATACTAGGATAGACGAATTTGAAGTATTGTTGATGAAATGATGATAATCCAGTAGATATTTTGAAGAGTTCAACAAAAAAGTCAGTTAATCTATATAAAATAGTGCACCGTCTAGAGACTTATGTAATGACACACTTATCATGTAGGGCACATGATATGTGTGTCATTTCAGAATACACAAGTCTGAGGTGTCAGGACACAAATGCCAAATGTGTCCTTGACACGATTGCCAAATGTGCCGTCAGACACATATCAAGTGTTCACGTGTCAAATTCATCTAGACAAGACACATGATAAGTGTGTCATTTCAGAACACACACGTATCAGGACACAAGTCCCAGATGTGTCTTTGACACATATCAAATGTGTCCTTGACACATATCAAGTGTTCACGTGTCAAATTCATCTAGACAAGACACATGATAAGTGTGTCATTTCAGAACACACACGTATCAGGACACAAGTCCCAAATGTGTCTTTGACACATATCAAATGTGTCTTTGACACATATCAAGTGTTCGTACCTGAATGGCCTCCGCGAGCGCGCGGTCGTGGTCGATGGGGTCGCCGTCTGACTGGATGGTGATCTTCTGCTCAACGCGCGTCTCCACCACGCCGTTGCGCTCCGTCTTGTACTGCAATAGGCATTGGGACACAAGTCACATGAGGTTATTTAGTCACAAATATACTAAAGGTAAGGCTCAAATCACACCAAGATGGCAGCGAAGCGGCAAGCAGTTTCATGCGGGTTGCAGACCAAGAGCTAAGCTAAGTTAGTTTAGCATAGCTCGCATAGCTGATGCAGTTTTCCATACTTGTGTGCAGACCGCATGGTAAGTAAAAAGTATGGAAAACTGCATCAGCTATGCGAGCTATGCTAAACTAGCTTAGCTTAGCTCTTGGTCTGCAACCCGCATCAGTGTCATATAATTTTCAACTTTATCTTCATCACTATAATACACAGTATCGCTTGATAGTAGTCATCGTCTCGGAGTCGTAGGAGTGCTCGGGCGGGCGACCTTTTCAAGTTTCTCAAGCGACACTGTCAAAGAGTTTAAAATATAATAGGGCAAAGCGAGGAAAATTTGAAGCCGAAAAGTTATTCCAAGTGGAATAAGTCTAGTATAATTTCGACCGAATGACAGCTCACGTTCATACTAACTGACATGACGCTTGAGCTTGAAACATGCTTCAAAGTTTTGTATGAAAATATTCCCAATGCCCCCTCTATGTCCTATTATATTTCAATCTCTTTGGACACTGTGTATTAAAGTAATGGAGATAAAGATTAAAAATAAATGACACTGTTCGCCACTTCGCTGCCAGCCGCTGCAATCTCGATGTGAAAGTATGGTTCCGGCGCATACGACCAAAAACGCAAATGGCCAATAAACGCTAAAGACCTTACTCGCGTAGTTCCAAATACGCAACATACCAAATACGTGAATTACCAAATCTTTATTACGCGTAATACCTAAAACGCAGATATCCTTATCTTAACGAGAGAATGTAATTCTATGGACAAATGTCCACCTGTTTACTGCCAACAACGAAAATGATGTTGATGATTATAATTTCCACTTTCACATTTTCAACAACCATACATCTTTCCAAAACCAACCCAATTTTTGTCATTTTTGACCTTTTTGACATTTTAGACCTTTTTGACATTTTAGACCTTTTTGACATTTTTTGTCAGTTTTGACATTTTTGACATATTTTGACAATTGACATCTTAGACCTTTTGACATTGTTGACAGTTTTGAATTTTTTTGACAGTTTTGACATTTTTGAGATTTTAGACATTTTTGAGATTTGCCTTTTGCGTTTTTGGTCAATTACTAAACATGGTCATTCATCATTCGTCATTCATTGACGAAATTAAACACGCGATCTGCCAAAAAAATCGATTTGGCCTTTTGCGTTTCTTACAGTATGCGTCGAACCGGAAAGTATTTGTTAGCCCTACAGTGTTTGTTAGCAATACTCACAGTGATGGTCTCGACGGTGCGCGTCTTGGAGCTGATGGTCTGCGAGGAGACTACCTCGCCCTCCGGAGTTTCCTCCTCAGCCACTGGCTCGGGCTCCTCCTGCGGACCGGTGCTCATCTGCGGAAGACGACAGATTCCATTGTCAATTAAAGCCTTAACCGTAAAATCTCAGCGCATCTACATACTAATATTATAGAGGAATCATCAACCCGTAACAGCCCATTGCTGAGCTAAGGGTCTTTTCCTCACACATGAGGAAGTATGGGCTATATTCTCCCACGCGAGCCCACCGCGGATTGGGAGATGGTGTTAAGCTAGTGGCCACTTAACAGTCAGAATTTTTCAAGCCACCCAAGGGTATCTGACATGGTATGTTAGTAACGAATAACCTCAAAAAATGCTGGACCGATTTTAAAAATTCCTTCACCGATGGAAAGCTCGCTTAAGTAAAGTAACATGGACTATAATTTATCTTCCGATTGAGCTGACATCCAAAATGGCGGAACACCCAAGATGACTAGTTATTTTTAAATGCACTCCCACAATATGGGTATCAAATGAAAGGGGTTGCTGAGAATAACTCGAAAAATAAAGTGGCGTCATTCTAAATGCAAAAGGTTGATTTAAAAAAGGTTTTTTACTTTGAATTTATGTTATGTAATGAGTTTTTCAAAACTTACGTACATATTCATCACTAGCTCGACGGTGAAGGAAAACATCGTGACGAAACTCGCAGGTCCCAGAATTAATACTGAGGCATGTGTAACAGACCCGGTCCAGCGATGGGTTCACTATCACGTTTAGGGGTCGAATATTCTCGTGAAAAGTGGGTATTTCCAGAAATGGAATACCTCTGCCTACTTCCTCGGGGATAAAAGGCGTGAGATTATTTGGTTTCATTTATGTTACTCAGAAATCGAGTTTTTTTTTTATAGCAGCAGTAATAGCCCGAAAGAGCCGGCCGAAAATCAGTGAGGCTCGGGTTCGAATCCTGGCATGTACCAATGAGTTTTTCAAAACTTACGTACATATTCATCACTAGCTCGACGGTGAAGGAAAACATCGTAAGGCAACCCGCAGGTTTCAGAATTAATTCTGAGGCATGTGTAACAGATCCGGTACGGCGATGGGCTCACTATCACGTTTAGGGGTCGAATATTCTCGTGAAAAGTGGAATACCTCTGCCTACTTCCTCGGGGATAAAAGGCGTGAGATTATTTGGTTTCATTTATGTTACATGTGTGTGGCTCACCCTGGTGGTGGTTCCTTGTATCATACTGCCGAATGGTGCGTTCCCAACCACGCTGGTCGTGGTCGTCGTCCGGTACGAGCCGGGCTCCTGTAAGGACGCACCATCTTGTTAATACGATTGTTGTAATAGATCACCCGGAGTAGACTGCTCCTTGATAGGTATCTCATGTACAATAGCGCCGTTCTAACTTGGCCTCTCTGAACATAGGATTCGCCTGCGCAAACCCCCTCGTATCGCTAAATGGTCGCAATTTTTTTCTGTCAATTTAAAACGGGCGTATTGTAACTCAAGACATAATAATTGCTTGTTTTGGTACGAGTAATTATATACTAAACCCCGCTTTCCGAACGCCAAATCAACTTAAAATTAACTGGCAGACTTAAATCTCATGTTAGCTGTTCTGCAGACGTATTCACAGAGACTCGATACCGTTTCCGTTCGATTCGAGTCGAATCTATCGACATCGGAAACGAATCTATCGAGATGGGCTGATGTTGGTATCGAAAACTAATGTCATATGTGACACCAACTGTCATACCAACATCAGCCTCTCTCGATAGATTCGTTTCCGATGTCGATAGATTCGACTCGAATCGAACGGAAACGGTATCGAGTCTTTGTGAATACGTCGGCTGATTGGTTGAATAAAATCATAACGCTTTTCAACAACCAATCAAGTTAACAGATATTTTTAGTTTTATTTTTATATTATATGTGGAGACTTTTCATCAGCAATATTGTGATTACGAATACACACACAGTATCTTTATATCTATAAATGTAAATAGTTCTGTAAGTCTTTCTAAAAAAAAATCCTATATTAGCTCCTGTCTATGTCAATTTCTTAATTTAATTATACTAACATAAAAGCTTTAAAAGCACCTGGCATGTAGCCGTGAAACAGGTCACATAAACTAGTCTTAAATTATACTAATATAATCCAAAAAACCGCATCAATATCGGATCAGTAGTTATTGAGGAAAATGTTGACACACACACACAATCTACCTTAATCTCATTGACAGTTTTCGTGGTAGATAAAAACGCTCTTTGAATATTACTATAAATTAGTAGATACAATTTTGAGATGCCAATCTTTACATACCTTTTTAAAATTAATCAACAGAACATAAAACGTACGTATTAAATTAAACAAAATTCAAAATCCAAATGCATCATGCAGTATTCAAATACATGCTACCACGTACAAATTTCAGATCAAAGCTTCAAAAATAAGTTAAAACTATAACTTTCTACTCACTTTGGTGTATACTATCGTCTAGAACTATCCTATGAACTAATTACTCATTGCTAGTGGTTCAAACTTATAGAAAAGATATATTTTAGTTTCGATTTATTATTTAGACTCGACTTTACTAGCTCTTTCCCCGACTTCGCTTGCCTCCGGTATAAATAGAATCCTATGTGCATATCTAGGAGTATATCCACAAAATTACATTAAATTACAGAGTACAAACATCGAAACTGCTGCATTTGTTGAGTATTTTTTTTACCTTTTCGACTACTTACTTTTTTCAAGATTAATCCGTACAAAACTGTAGATAGCTCGTACCAGGCGCTGTAGCAAATGCTACAGCACAAGCTATATTCTCCTATCAAGCTATCTCCTATTAAGCTATCCTATTAGGGACTATTTTGAGTTTCGATTGTTCAAATTTAATTTATTAGTTTTTTTGTTAAGAATGTGTCACTTTACTTTTTTTTTTTTTAATGTGTTTTTAGGCTCTTTCTCTAAGATATTATAAGTGGTCTTTCTTAGCACAGAAGTATTCCATTCATGGAAATACAGTATATTTTAGGGACCCCTAAACGTGACAGGTTATGCGACCATATTTTAAAAGATTATATTTTAAAAATATTGTGGTCTTTCGAATCATGGTATACAAATTTGAACCACTAGCAATAAGTCTTAGGCCAAAACCCACAGGGGAAGGCGGGAATCCCCGGCGGGAATCCCCGTCCCGTATTGCGACCGCTTTTGTGTGTATTGGCCTTTATACTGACCGTGGTATAATAGTGTCCTTCGCCGGCGCCTTCCTCGAAATCGATCGGTGTACCAGAATCGCCGCTGCTCAGCGAACTCTCTGAGCCGCGTCTAGTAAGCTGGTTGCCATGGTTACGTGAATGACGTCATCGAAATGTCATTAGACACAAGTGTTTCAAACCAGTGAGGATGGGCGAAGTTGAGTGGAAATGGTACGATTTTATGACACGAAATGGTTTGTTAGACCAGTTTGTGGTTGAAGGTCGCATCGTTCCAAGGTCGTTTAGGTCATGCCATCGTCCAAGGGTTAATCATTCGTCGGTTCATGTCCGAGTTTCATGTCGAATTGAGATGAAAAAGAAAATAAAAAAGTAAAATTAGAACAAATTCGTACATGCAGTGGTGACAGTTTTTTCATTACTGGTCAAACAGAAATATTGTGGAGTAGATTTAAAATCAAAGCTACGTTATCAAGGTCATAGAACACCCTTCGATCACTGTTTGTCTGATGGCATCCGAGCACATTCGGACCACTCGGAGACTCGGTCCTAGCGCGCTCGTACCGTGAAAGCTTAAAGGATTATTCTTGCTTTACAATAAAAAGAAAGACGGTTCCACGTATTTTGTAGTAATGAAAAAACTGCCATATTATAAAAGCAAAAAAACTCAAACTAATATGATCCAAAATTAAAATCGAAACGAAATCAAGTTGCCATGCCAACCATGAGTATCAAACGTTGCAGCTGGCTGTTCCTGTATTTAAATAGGGTTGTCAATTACCTGATCGCCGGTCGTGACCATGGTTTTGACTTGCTGCGTCACAACTCGCTGTTCTTGCCTCGTCGCTGAGGAGGTTAGCGTGTGGGCGACTGTCTTTTCCTCCATCTGCTGTGTCTTGGCTTTCGTGTCGAGATCGTGATGGGTGGTCGCTGTCCGGGTAGTGACAGCCCTGGCCGTCACGTATGGACTCTTCTTTTCCATCGGTTCGAGGCTTTCCGCCTATTAGGGTTAGACTAGCATGCTTTACTATATACACGGATATCTAGCTAGTGCCTTACCAATATGAAAACTAAGTAAACGTATTTGAAAAACGAACTATATTGATAAGACGATAACACAGATATAGTCTACAGAAGCTTTAGCTCAAAAAAATGTAAACGAAAACAAAATTAGGGCACACTTTACAACAAATTTAAGGGACAAAAAAATTAGGGTGGCGTCTCAATTGCCGGTTAAGGTTACTCAAAAATTATATACAGAATCAGACGAACCTTGTTTGTGTGTGTTGAGAAGGTGACTTCTCCTGTGCCTAGGTTCTCGACTTCCTGTTCGACATTGTGAGTGACGCCTTCATCATTTTTCGTTAGGAGCTGCTTGGTGGTCGTCTTGACCACAACGGGGGGCGTCGGCGTCTTCTTGCTCCGCTGAGACACTGGAATCTTTGAGGACAGTGGGGTGGAGGAAGACACGTACCCCTGGTGCTTAATGTGCTCGCTCGTCGTGTACTCTGTGAACGATTTGGGCTCGTCTCCCCTCGCTGGACTCTCGTCTTTGCCGAACGTTGAGAATTTATGAGTGTTCACCGTCTGTATGTCGATGTTGGCTGGTAGATCTTGGGTTTCTTTCTCGATCGTGTAGTTCCCGCTTTTATCTGCGAAGTGGGACGGGTCTATTTGTGAGTAGTGGAGGATCAGTTGGCCGGTCACCGGGTCTCGGACAGCCGTGCTCGGGTCTATATCGCCAGTGTCCGGATCTATGTCTCCGTATTCCGTCTTGATCCTACCCGTTACTGGATCAATTTTGCCCGATAATGTCATGGTTTGGGTGACGGTTGTCCTCGCGCCCTTTAGCCTTGGGTCGTCGGGGTCTACGTCAATAGTCTCACCAGTAATAGGATCTATTATCTGGTACAAATAGACAGTCTTTGTCGTTATGATTCTGCCTGTGGTCTCGTCGATGGTACACTCCTTAGGATCAACTTCTTTGACGCGTCCTTTGTCATCTTTCTGAGTAATGATGTAAATTCGGATGATTATGAGCCTGCCGGTCTTCGAGTCGATCTTGCCAAGCTTCGTGTAAATCTCTCCAGTTCCTGGGTCGACTTGCGACGCAGAGTACAGAGGCTGATTGTCTTCATCGACTTCACCGGTAGCCGTGTAGATTTGTCCGTTAACGGGATCAACTTTGATAAGAGTCTTGTCAATATCCGTTGCTCGGACAATAGTGCCAGTCTTAGGATCGAGACGTCCGTAAATGGTGATAATGTACCCAGTAACAGGGTCGATCTGACCAGCGGTGTATAACACCTCCCCAGTCTGAGGATCCCTCGGCCCTGCGGTCCATATTTGGTTGGTTTTTGGATCAACCTTGACGTTCCTCGGGTCGTTGGAGACGATCTGTTTACCAGACACGGGATCAACTTTGTTCTGGATTATTCTTAGGCAAATCAATCTACCGATATCTTTGTCTGGTTTTCCTGATTTCGGGTTGACTTGTCCGCTTCTTAGCATGAATTGACCAGTTACTGGGTCTACCTTAAATTCTTTGCTTTCATATTTGCCGGTCTTAGGATCGTTGTATGTGACTGTACCTTTAACAAGATCGATTTGTCCATATTTAGTGTCAATCGTGTTGGTTTCCGGATTGAGTTGACCAGTAGTACTTTCAATAACAGAGTTTTTAGGTTCGATGACTCCCTTCTTAGAGTCTACTTTGCCGACAAACGTTGTTACTTCAACAACGGGATCGATGTGGGTACCTACGACGAGTACTTGGCCAAGTTTTGGATCAGGTTTGCCTGTCTTAGGATCAATAGCACCGGTTATCGTAATTTGTCCGTTGTTTTCATCAATTTGAATAGGTTTAGTGTCTTGAGCTCCCGATGAATTTGTGACAAAGATGACTCCATTCGATGGGTCAATGACACCGTATTTGGTGGATATATGGCCAGTTTCAGCATCAACTTTACCCTTGGTATGTTCAATCGCACCATTCTCGATGTTAACCTTTCCTGTGTTTGGGTCAATCGGGCCAGTTATGGTAGTAATATCGACCACTGGATCATCTTGTTTAGCGACGCTAAGTATCATGCCTAAGTTGGGATCAACTTTGCCTGTCTTAGGATCGACTGCACCAGAATGGATGAATATCTGCCCTGTTTCAGGCAATACTGAACCGTCTCTGGTTTGCTTCTGACCGGCTGCGTCAGTTATAACAATTGTTCCTTTGTTAGAGTCAATAACACCGTATTTGGTCTCAATCAATCCGTTAGGGTCAAGAATCCCAGTGAGATGCTCGACTTCAGCTGTGTGTAGGTCCGGTCTCTTAGTTTTAGGATCGAGTTTTGTGAACACGACCATGATTTTGACAATCTTCCTCTTGGGTGGTGGTGGTGCAGTGGGAGGCGCGGGGGGAGCGGTTGTCGGTTTAACAGGTGACGCTCTCTGCACCGAAGTAATAGGCGAGGCCTTTTGCGTTTGACTTGTAATTGGCGATGATGTTCGGACAGGCGATTGCAAAGGTGTTTGTACTGGCGTTGAAGCAGGGATCTTAATAGGTGATGGGATCTGCCTTACAGGGGATACGCTAGCTCTCTGCGATACTGGCGCTACTTTAGGCAACACGTTATTCTTATCAATGATGGTCAACTGTTGAGCGAATGTGGGATCTACTTTGCCGGTCTTAGGGTCTACTACTGCGGTTGTTACTACAATATTTCCTGTCTTGGGATCCACATCTGCTCGTTTTAATTCTTGTTTGCCCGTCACAGGGTCCCTGTATAAGATCTGTCCAGATTTTGGATCAATAATACCAAAGTCAGTGTGTATTTTACCGTCTTCAGCGCTAACGTAGCCTTTGGACGCATCAATAGTTCCAGAGCCAGCATCGACTGACTTAGTGACGGGATCGTATCTGCTTGTGACGATCACGAGGCGAACTTCACCTCTAGACGCTGGTTTAGCGATTGGCGTAACAGTCTTGTTAACAATACTGTACTGTTGTGCTAGTGTAGGGTCAACTTTTCCTGTCACAGGGTCGACGACTTGGCTAGTAATCAGCATATGGCCTGTAGCAGGGTCTACTTGAGCCTTCTTGATCTCCTGTTTGCCAGTTCTAGGATCGGTAACTGCGATTTCTCCCGTTGAAGGATCAATAGTTCCGACTGCAGTACGGATTTTGCCATCAGGTCCTATTGTTCCAGTAACAGTGTCAACATGACCTTGACTTGGATCAATCTTCTTTGTCCTTGGATCATATTTTGTGGTAATTATTACGAGATGAATCTCTCTTTCAACTGGTTTAATGTCTTTGTCGACAATGCTCAGCTGTTGCGCTAACGAGGAATCTGTCTTTCCAGTTTTGGGGTCTACAATACCAGATGTAAGTATGAAGTGTCCTGTCTTAGGATCAGCTACGGCTTGCTTGATCTCTTGCTTGCCTGTTTTAGGATCCACGTGTTCAATCTTTCCACTTTTAGGATCAATTATGCCAAAGTTGGTGTGAACTCTTCCATCTGAAGCCACAACACCACGCGAGGTGTCAACGTGGCCGTTAGGATTGTCCAACCTCTTGTTCTTAGGATCATACTTGCTGGTAATAACGACCAGTTGGACTTCCTTGCCGGACACAGATCCGAATTTATCCTTAGGTTTGTCAACAACACTGATTTGTTGTCCAAGGGTGGAATCAATTTGACCAGTATGTGGGTCAACTACACCAGATGTCAGCAGCAGGTTGCCAGTCTTGGGATCCACCGAGGCTTTTTTAAACTCTTGCTTCCCTGTAACAGGGTCTGTGATTGTAATTTGACCAGTGCTTGGGTCGACAACACCGAAATCAGTATGAACCTTATCATCTGTTCCAATTTTTCCAGGAATAGTGTCGACGTGAGCGTTAGTAAGATCTAATTTCTTGTTCTTAGGGTCATATTTAGTCGTGATAATGACCAAATTAACGTATCTTTCAGGGATTCCTTTCGGAGCGTCTGGGTCGACTACAGTCAGTTGCTGAGCGAGTGACGAGTCAGGTTTTCCTGTCTTGGGGTCGATTACACCCGACGTTAAAATAAAGCTTCCTGTTTTGGCATCAACGGTCGCTTGTTTAGAATCCTTCTTTCCTGACTTAGGATCCGTAAAGTAGATTTTTCCTGAATTAGGATCTAAAATACCGAAGTTGGTGTGAACTGTGCCATCCTTATCGCTGATGATAGCTTGTGATGTTTCAATAAACCCATTGGGGTTATCCAGTTTCTTATGTTTGGAATCATATTTAGCTGTAATGGCTACTAATTGAACTTCCTTTCCAGGTACTGAAGCGAAAGTATTCGTTGGTTTATCAACAATACTGTACTGCTGTCCTAACGCTGTATCCAATTGTCCTGTTCTTGGATCTAGTACACCAGATAGAAGCAGGATGTTTCCTGTTTTCGGGTCAATTTGAGCGTTTTTGACCTCTTGTTTTCCTGTCTTAGGGTCAGTTACCTGAATTTCTCCAGTTCTAGGGTCAATAATACCATACTCGGTATAGATTTTACCGTCCGTGCCGCTAAGAACTCCTTTCACAGAGTCTACATGAGCATATGTCGGATCCAGTTTCTTGCTCTTCAAGTCGTATTTACTTGTTACGACTACTAACCTGACTTCTCGGTTTGCTTTAGTGGCGTCCTTTTCGACTACACTGAACTGTTGACCGAGAGACGAATCAACTTTGCCAGATTTAGGATCTATGACACCTGTTGTAATAAGAATATTGCCAGTCTTCTGGTCAACATACGCTTGTTTTGGTTCTTGCTTGCCTGTTTTAGGATCAATGTAGTCAATTTTACCATTCCGTGGGTCAATGACACCGTAGTTGGAAGTCACTCTACCATCAGGGCCAACCACTGCTCTAGAAACATCTACATGGCCGTGAGATGCGTCTAACTTCTTGTGTTTTCCATCGTATTTGGCAGTAATAACAACCAAGTTGACTTCTCTACCAGGCTTCGATCCCACTTTGTCTCCAGATTTCTCGACGAAGCAGTATTGTTGTGCCAATGTTGGATCAAGTTTGCCTGTCTTAGGGTCTATAACACCAGAAGTAAACAAAATATGACCAGTTTTGGAATCGAGATGACCATTTTTGACCTCCTCCTTTCCTGTTGCGGGATTTGTGTAAGTAATTTGTCCGGTTTTAGTATTAATAACTTCTTTCTCTGTTTGAATTTTTCCATTAGCTTTGTTGAGAGTTCCTTTTGTTACTAGCACAGTCCCGTTAGCATCGTCTAGTTTCTTGGATTTAGGGTTGTACCTGCCAGTGATGATGACGACTTGGACTTCATTTTCTGGTTTAGCTACTGCGATTGGTTTGGCAGCGGCCGGGGTTTCATGCATTGCTCTCTCAGCGTTTAATAAAGCAACTGTTGGGTCTATTAAGTTCGCTTTAGCTTGTTCTTTCAGCGCGGCTGATTGTACGTAGTCTATTCCAGGCGTTCTGAGTTTGCTCGGGTCTTCAGGAGTCTTGCGCTTTTCAGCACTTTCGGCTACTTTCTTGTCTTCTCCTGGAGCGTAGTTGAAAGCCAACCCTGCTTTCCTGGTAGACGGACTTTGACTGTCATTGGCAGCTCTTTGCCTTTCTTCTGAAATGGGCTCTTTTTCATAACTGAACGCGCCTTGTATAAATGGCTTGTTTCGTGTAGGACTCCTTTCTGTGTCTGTGTATTCGTAAGGTTTAGTAAAGCTCGGCTTTTCTTCGGTCTTGGCGGGGCTTTTTTCAAGCGAGCTGTCAAGATTCGAGCTTTCGTTTGACGTATCGAGTACAGCGACTTTAGCTTTGGGATCTTTGACTTTCTTGTCTTTATCTTTAGGTGATTTGGGTGACCTGTCTCGTGATTTAGGAGACTTATCTCGTTTGGGAGATTTATCTTTAGCCTTTGGAGATTTCTCCTCTTTAGGAGACTTTTCTCTTTTACTACCGAATAGTCCGAATCCTCCCGTCTGGATTAGGGAAAGGGGAAGGGAGAAAGAAAAAATAAAATTTAAATAAGAAAATAATTTTACAAAATCATAACGCGACATTGCGTATTTGTAGCATAAGTTACATCAAAATAAATTGTTCTATTGAAATAGTATTCATTGTAACTCGTACTAAAACACGCTCAGCGAACTTAATATAAAATGCGTTATGCACGTCATGCCTTGCGTCTAACAGCAAGTTGTAGAAGCATGGACTGTATTATTGATGTTTGGGTGCTAAATTGGAGGGAAATTAAATAACAAATACAACAATCACGAATTGGACTTGCATTTTATTTCAATGAATTTAATGATTCTTGTATTTATTATATTATTCGCCGCCAATTAATCACCAATAACACAGTCCATGCTTCCACACAAGTTCTAACACTTATATTTACAGTGTTCATGTTAAACTAGTTTACTTTCAACATACATCGTGAATCAGTTGATTGTGAATTCTGAACGGCTTTACCATTCTTGCTTGACAAAATTGATGAAAGAATTACTAATTCATGTGTCTGGTGCATCGTGAAACACTAACCTTAGATTTTTTGGGTGTGGTCTCCACGTTGTTTGTGATGCCAGGGTCGCTGGATGTGTCTGTGCCTGAAAACGTATAAAATGTATTGATCAAAAGTATGTAACATTAAGGAACACTTTTCCGAGTTTCACAGACCATTTTAAAACGCGTCATCATAACACATACTACTAAGTACTGCAAAATCTAGGTATTCTGGTGGAACATGTAGCAAAGAGTTTTGTAAACTTCCTATTATATGTGATAAATATATTACTAGCTCGACGGTACGTTGTGAGGAAACACGCAGGCAACAACACATTTCTGAGGCATGAGAAACAAGTTTTTGCGTAGCTTCATCTGCGTTCCGGGTAAGTATCTTATATCACTTTCTGGCCCCTCAACTATCTCTATGCAAATCTACTGGTCCTTGGAAGGACAACCCAACAGACACACTTTCACATTTATAATATTGGTACACCGTTTAAATATTGGGACAGTAACTTACCATTTTCAGCTGGCTTCCTCTGTTCGAGAACCTTCTTCTCGTCTTCCTTCTTAGGCGGAGCGGTCGGCATCACCTTCACCGCTCCCGGCGGCGGTTTCTGTAACCATCGAGTGTTCACTTTACGTTGACGCTATTGTTGTTAGTCGTAAGGGGTCGTTGTAATTGGCCATCGGTCGTTCTATCTCGATGCGATCAAACACTAATCTCACCTGACTATTGACGCTCTCGTTATCAGGGAGGCAACTCTCACGCAAAATATAACAAAATGCGTCAAGTATGTTACAATTTGTATCTATGGTCTATTTTGAGATACACTGTTATTGTATTGGTGGAACTTCTGATACTCATGTATCTTTTTTGTAAATTTAACCTCGTTTTGCTCAAGCAAGTGCAATATGTAATTCTTTTTGACAAATACATTCTGCGATATACCACAATCGACTTAATCTCTGAGTCGAGTTTGCTGTATCTCAACTACAAAATCTCGAAGAACGAAGTCATGTTTTCGAAAATTGTATTCTCAATAGTTATTATATTATCAATCGAAGCAATTCGATCCTACTTGAGAAAACAATATAGGTTCAAAAAAAAAAACTTTGAACATCAACATTTTTTAGCCATTTGAGCATGTAAATCGATTGCGCGAGAATTACCTTTATAATCGCGCTTGCATGGGCAGTTTTATCTCATTGCAGAATCGCGCGAGCGATCGTCAGATAGAACAATGCCTAAAGGATTTAACCAGACAAATATATTAACTTATGGACAGACTGAAAATGTTAACAGTATCAGCTATTTCAACTAAGTGCAAACAACATACAGCTACTTCCATTATTTTACTGAATGAATAGTAAATAAAGATGGTTTTGTTAGTAATGTTAATGTTATGAAACGAGATGACTGTTTTTGTCGTTTGTCACGAGCATGACAGTACCATTGCATTATTAGAAGAGCCTAAGTCTCCAGTCATCTCTCTATGTACAGTAGCCTCTTGTCTATTTATCTTAATCGCAATCAGCTTAATTTTGGCATACATCGCTTCTTACGTACATCTGTCATTATCGCCATTGTGAGCAGTGTAAGCAATGATCGCGTAATAAACGTCAAATAAAGACGATTCTGATTTCAATTAAAAATAGACAACAAGGCCCTAAGAGCTCTATTTTTGAATCGTGACTATGACATTGTGTTGTCGCAAGTTGTTGATTTCGGTGTTTTTGAAAAGTTGACCAGTGTTGTCAAAAGAACTCGAAAACCGGTAATTATCGCAATAAAACCAGTTTTGAAATGAATCTTCCTCTATAATATTTATGCAAAAAAGTTATACGGCTAAAAAGGTGCCTATTTTGATTGAGAGAGCAGTGATAGCCTGAACGTTTAAAGAGCCGGTCGAAAATCAGTGAGGCTCGGGTTATCGGGTTCGAATCCTGGCATGTACCAATGAGTTTTTCAAAAACTTACGTACATATTTATCACTAGCTCGACGGTGAAGGAAAACATCGTGAGGAAACCCGCAGGTCTCAGAATTAATTCTGAGACATGTGTAAATAGACCCGGTCCGGCAATGGGCTCACCACCTATCACGTTTAGGGGTCCAATATATCTCGTGAAATGTGGGGATAAAAAAGGCGTGAGATTATATTATTTTTAATTATTATTTTGATTGAATATTGACTTTACTCTTATTTTGTACAAAATAAATACTTGATTAGATTGTACCTTACCCAATTTTCAAAAGAAGCAAGTTAAAACTTTAGTCACAGTAAATATGTAACTTATATTATTATTTAATTCAAATGATTTTGAAAATTTCCTTAGTTAGATAACATAATTTTAACACTTTTTTTGCATTTTTCTAGCTGTTCTGTAAGTCCCGTAAGCTTAAGAATTTTTAAAAACGTCCCAGTAGCATTCTAGTTTATTCGTTACAAACATACAAAAATACCATTCTTTCCGCTTCCTAATAGTGTTTTTTATAGTATTGGGGGCAAACAAGCAGACGGGTCACCTGATGGTAAGTGACTACCTTCGCACATAGACACCTAACTCGAGTCACAGTGCTTTGCCTTTGAGCTACGAGTACGCTATTTTCTTGAAGCTTTGAAGGTAGTATCGGTCCGGAAATACCGCCGACAACAATTTGTGTCACAGATCGGAGATAGCGTAGATGAATATCATTGTTAGTTTTGATAAATGTTATAGCGACGATTCAGAAACAGATCCCCTCGGTGTTTAGTCGTATAGTGAACCTTGTCGGCGAGCCCAGCGAGGTACTCGCCCTCGAGGGAGCTGGCGGATGAGGCGCTGGCCGTACCGCCCGATCTCCGCCGCAACTGCTCCGGCAGCGTGAGGACAACATTTACACTCCACGGAGACACATTCGTAACATTGGGATTGACTGTCTAGCAGGGATTCCTTAAAGATTTTTCTCTTTTCGAAATAATAATAATAAATTGTGGGACACAATTCACACGCGGTTATTTAGTCCCAAACTAGGCAGGGCCTGTACAGTCAAGAGCAAGTCAAGCTTGACACTACCAGTTTAAGCTGAGCTCTGATTTATACTGCGCGCCATAGAATACAGGGCCGGGTCAAAGTCCCAAAGTGTCAAGCTTAGCGTGCTCTACTATGAAATGAATCGATTAGTGAAAAATCGATTATTTCTTTACATTTTCAAATAATAAGTGAACTTACTTCATATTTTCATCGTCACACGTTGTTTACATTGATGATGACAAACGATGGAAGTTTTATTTCGATGCAGTCAACTCCGCTGTTGAATGTACTTGCCTTATCAGACACCTTAGGCTACTAAGTCAATGGCTGTTTAATATTAATCCAAAATTCAGACCGTGTGGTATGGTTATTGGACAAATGCAAACACTCTCAATACAGACCCAGCGCGAAATAACATATTTTAGTGCCGCCGAGTTCTCGGCCTATGCGAGAAGAGACCCATAATTTTGAAGTATTGATGATGATGTTCTTCAATACAACTTTCTTAATTTCTTTGATCTGTCCGTTAGTGTGTCAAGGAAAACACAATTAGTCTAGGCAATAAAGGTAGTGGACCCCAACATTAATTCCTCAGTCGATGAAACTTAGCAGGATTGTAGTATAGTATGAGACAATTGCATAAAAAAATCCAAAAGTTAGGTTTTTATACTAAAAAAAAAATTTTTTTTTGGTCGATAATTTGATAATTTCTGAAAATAATATAGCGAGACGGTTTTTATTTTGGATTTTCGTATTGTAAGTCCACAGCGATTATTAAATGACATTCCAGTTAAAAAAATGGACTGAGCAATTTTTCCGTGCAAGGTACATATACGTCTGAGTTTTATTGTTTCTACCAGTTACAGTTACGGTCCTGTTACAGTTCCCCTTTCACAACTCACTTTTTACGAGTACAATCGACATAATGGCTCAACCTTACAATTACAACCGGTCACTGAGGGCGATATCTCGAGATATATAATGTCTGTAAAATCCAACGCTGTTGGAAAAGATAATATTAGTAGAGATATGATTTTACTCACTCTTCCATGCACCCTCACAGTCATTAAGGACATTATAAATAAGTCGATATGTAGCAGCACTGTTCCTTCGCAGTGGAAAGAGGCAATTGTAACGCCACTCCCAAAAATTGACCAACCCTCTGAACTTAAAGATCTTAGACCGATAAGTATTTTACCCTTCCTATCCAAAATACTGGAAAAGGCAGTACATGCACAATTGAGCAAATATGTTGAAACAAATAAAATCTTGTCCTCGTTTCAGTCGGGCTTTCGAAAGGGTCGTGGTACAGTCACAGCGATGTTGGATGTTACTGATAATATACTCGCTGAGCAGGATACAGGAAAAGGCACCTTGCTAACACTTCTGGATTTCTCACGGGCCTTTGATGGGCTTAATATCCCTCTTCTTCTTTCCAAATTGAGATATTATGGGCTGAATTGTCAAGCCGTAAATTGGTTTGACAGCTATCTCAGTAGTCGAGCGCAGTCTGTTAAACTTAGAAGAATTGACGGTACCTGTATCACAACTGCGTCGGAACTGCTATCACGTGGAGTACCTCAAGGCTCAATATTGGGACCTCTTTTTTTTATTATTTATAGCGCGGATCTCGCTATAGCAATTAAAGAGTGCAAGTTTCATTGTTACGCCGACGATGTCCAGTTGTATATTTCTGAGTCACCAATGCGAATTTCAACTGCTTTGCGTAAAATGAACGATGACTTAGGTCGAATAGTGGACTGGTCAAGCCGAAATGCTCTTGTACTCAACCCATCCAAATCAAAGTACATGATTCTGGGTTCCAAAATGCAAATCAGTAAAATCCTTAATCAGGACCCAGTAGTAATCATCTCAGGCCAAACCATAGAACGCGTAGATGTGGCAAAAAATCTGGGTATCATGTTGGACAGCGAGTTGCGTTTCCATACCCATGTATTAAATTTAATGAGGAACTGCTTTTATCGTTTAAAAATACTGTACAAGATTCGCAGTCTGTTAAGTGAAAAAACACGGATCACACTTTGTGAATCATTGATTTTGTCTAGGCTCAATTTTGGTGACATGGTCTATGGACCTCGCTTGCTGTCTAAGACACAGCGTATGATCCAGAGGGTACAGAATGCGTGCTGCAGATTCTGTTTCAATATACCCCCTCGTTCTCATATAACTCCATATTTAAACAATGCATCAATGTTAAACATGGACGCACGTAGGCATTTGCATCTAGCGAGTCTTATGTTCGACGTAATGAACTCAAAGAATCCCGATTATCTGCACTCCAAAATTAAATTCTCACCATTCCTTGACAGATACAACAGCAGGTACTCACGTCTCCCTTTAGCGGTTCACTTACACAAAACAGCGGCGTTCACTGGCAGCTTCCGCTACCTCTCGACGAAGTGTTGGAATAACATACCGCCTCCAATACGAATTCTAAACAATAAAATTACTTTTAAAAAGCACTTTCGTTCACATCTTCTGACAAAACAAAAAGAGGGTATTCCAAAACGCTTCGCGTAGGCTGGCGGATGATCTGCAATATCGGACAATGTTTTTGTGTGGCTTAATATGGTTTATTATGGTTTATTATTATTATGGTTTGTAATTAATATTAATTGGCTTTAAATGAGATTTTTAATAGATAGATTTTCAATAAATAAATTTATGTATTATTTAATAATTATTAGGTTCGACATTTGATTGTGCTTGTACATTGTTATATCAGACACGACACTGAAGACTATACACAAACACTAACTATACTACACTACACTATACCTACTCGTGATTCTCTCAGGGCAAAAGCAGAATACCAGTGTTTTGCTCACCCGAGCAAAACAATTAAACTGAGCTTTGGCCCTTTTCTGCTGCTGCTGCACACACGCATTTAACTGCTGGTTCAGCAAGTTTTTAATGTTTTTTTTTTTTAAATGTACTTTTTGTTTTATTATTTTGTTTTATTTTGTAATTATACTTGTCTGTGTTAATATTATGTGTTATTATAATATTGTTATTGCTTTATATGTGTGTGTGTAACTGTGGCAAAAATAAACATTTTTTCTTTCTTTCTTTCTTTCTTTCTTACAAGGAGATTTTTTTGGATATTTCGCATATAGCTTTCTTAACACACATGAATATTGCTGGCGAAGAAAATTTTGACTGAGCATTTTTCCCAACAAAGATATCAAATAAATAAGTATTTCAGTAAAAAAACCTAACCGAAGTTAGGTATTTTCCTATACATATCTATTATATATATTTCCTATATATATACCTAACTTCGGTTAGGTTTTTTTTTTAGATTTTTTTATGCAAGTATTGTCTCATACTATTATACTACAGTCCTGCAAAGTTTGATCGACTGAGGAATTAATGTTGGGGTATTCATACAAAAATCCGCTTCATTGCCTGGACTAAATTTAAAAACAAACAGTCGAATCCCAGCAACACTCTTTATAAACTTGTCAACACATTAATGTGCACTGATTACCGAATGTGTCTCCGTGGACTCGTGAGAAAGACGATAACAGACATCGCATGCTCACTAGGTGATCAACGAACATATTTAATGTTGTTGCTACAATATTGATGTTTAGTAAGTCATTAGTGATGTCGACGTCTTAGGTGTGATGGGGGCAAAGGAGTTCTTCAATCACGTTGTGTGCTAAGGGTATAAATATAAAAAAAACATGATTGATGGTGACTAATATAGTCCAAAAGAACAATCAAACCTCCAATCACACCTAACGCATCGTCGAAACCAAAGTTACAATTAAAAACTACTTATTCATGCTTATTAGGTGACCCAAGAAATGCTACAAGCCTACCGTTTAACTTCGTACCGGTCAAGGGTGACAGATGGCGTCAAACTCAGAATGTTTTATTCAAATTAGGGACTTAATTTCCACTTATTTAATACTATCTGATCCGCGTGGTTTCATTCGCGTAGTTCCCATTGCCGTCTGAATACGGGAATAAAAATATAGGCAATGTTACTCAGTGATAATGTAGTTTTACATTGGCGAAAGAATCAAATCAGTTCGGTAGTTTTTGAGATTATTCGTTACGAACATATAAAAATACAAATCTTTCGTCTTTATAAGATTACTAACTCTTCCACACGGTTTCACCCATTCCCAAAAAAAATATGACCTATGTTGGTTATATTTTTTTTTGAAAATTTGAACTTTTGAAATCGGTCCAATAGTTTTTTAAGTTTATTCGTTACAAATTAATGTAGATGTAGATTATAGTATATTATAGTATAGAAGATGGGGATGTAAAAGTCCACTTATGTTGTAACAGCACTGTCAAGATCATTTAGTTATTATGCATCGCGTCACTGCTGTGACGTCATCTGTCACCCCTCCCGTCCCACCCCTCAACGGTCTCAGTTAAACGGTAGTGTTGTAGTTATGTTAGAAATTAGTAGATTGTACTATTTCGATGAAGACTTATATTATAGATGAACTGTCTTATTCTTCTAGTGGCAAACACAAAAGCGTCTAGTCAATTTGATTTTAAGGTTAATTGCCTCGGTTTTGAGGCTTTAACGCCAGATAGGCCAGGATAGTGTCGCTTCTGTAAGTGGTATACTCTGGCAATACCTTATCTTTGATGGTGGGCCGTGGCGCCGGCTGCGGCGGCATCGTGTGTCTCTTCGCTGCTTCTGGAAGATTCTCATCTTTGTCTGCTGCTGCTAAAGCTGAAATAAAAAGAACGATTTGTAGAAAAAATACGTCTATTATCCCTGAGAGGGTTCGCAGGGGTATTCTATTTCTGAAAATTTAGTTTAATATTTATTTAAGTATGTATATTAGTTGTTCAGTACCCATAGCACAGGTTATGCCTAGTTTGGCCTAGTAAAAAAATCAGGCGGTACAAATAAACAAATAAATCGTAGGACATAATTCACAGACGGTAGGACTGAATAACGTCTGTGTATTGTGTTGTGTCCCACAATTTATTACTTTATTTATATATTACTAGCAGTTCTGCGCAATTTTACCCGCGTAGTCCCTGTTCCCGTGGGAATACGGGAATAAAACACCTATGTTCCTCAGGGATCTTCTAGCTTTCCATTTGTGAAAGAATGTTTAAAATCGGATTAGTAGTTTTTGAGGTTATTCGTAACAAAAATACAAAACATTCCTTTTTATAATATAGATAGGTGTTATCGTCGTTAAACCGTCACACCCTATATCATAAGGCTTACGTTGGACGCCTTTAAAAAGGTCATTACAATGTTATTTGTGACTTTTGGATATGCGTCATGCATGAGTTTCTCGAATTGAACGACCTGTATCTCCTTGGTCGTCTTACATCACTTGACAAACTTAAAATAACGTTCTCTCGATTATTTTATGAGGCGAAACACTAACTACGTATAAGTACCTGCCTAGCTATAACGAGAACTCTATTTGGTTACAAATATATATTTATTAGTAGTCCAATATTTTATTTTATAACCGACTTCAAAAAGGAGGTTATCAATTCGAGTGAATGTTTTTTTTGTGTTTGTTACCTTCAGACCTTTCGACTGGGTGAACCGATTGGGATGGTTTTTTTTTTAAAGTGGTGCTTCCCGTGTAGTCCCATTTCCCCAAGCTTTGCGTGAAATCCTTATTTGGTCTAGTTCTGACAATAGCATCCATGAGAAAACCATATAAGTTGGATTTGGTTTTTTACTCTTTAGAGTTTTATGTTATTAAGCCTCCGATGACGTCTGTCTATGAGGAGGCTGTATTACATAAACCGAAAAAGGCAGACATTTGACATTATCACAGAATGTGTTTAGTCGTAGTTCTTTTGCAGCTATAACAAGAAAAGTGCTTTTTTTACGGTACGGAACTCTTTGTGTGTTCTATAACCGGGTAAGAAAGGTCTAAAAAAGATTTCAATTGACCATTGGTTTTAAGATTACGCAAATACAGAAACACAGTGTAAGCTATTAATCCTATAATATAGCGTTACATAAATGGTTCTGTCCGACCGCAATCACCACGGCGCTCTAATTTCAACACACATAAGAAATAATACATTTATACATTAGAAGCTAAACAAACTGAATTGGTGCAGATTATAGAAGATTTTTCATGGGAGAAAAAGAAAAATAAATTGCATTTAATATTATAAACGTGTAAGGTATGACATTGCACCTGTGGAATAGGAATCTACTCCTCAATGTCCGAACGTAGGTCAGAACGTAAATCAGATTCTAGTTAATTCAGGAATATTTTTTCAGATGTTGCTGAAAGTGATCTCGGTCTATCTCGCCGCTACTCTATACTAATATTATAAAGAGGAAAGATTTGTATTTTTGTATGTTTGTAACGAATAAACTCAAAAACTACTGGACCGATATTAAAAATTCTTTCACCAATGTAAAGCTACAATATTCCTGATTAACATAGGTTATATTTTATTCTCGTATTCCCACGGGAACGGGAACAACGCGGGTGAAACCGCGCAGAACCGCTAGTATTTAATAAAACTCAGTCCTAATTCTCTACCTGTATAATATATGCTAAGTGTCTTTTGTGCCTTACAAACAAACTGACACCATAAGTGGCGACATTATCCGCTAATGATCCGGTGGTGTCGGCTCGCGGTGTCCTTTAGCTTAAGCACCTATTCGACTTAATGGAGCGCATTACGTCTTAGACGTAAACAAGTTGAGATTGTGAATTTGAGATTCGAGGCTGTTCTATGGCTGACTAGCAGCGCCCCACGGTTTCACCCGAGTAGTTCCCGTTCCCGTGGGAATACGGGTATAAAATATAGCCTATGTGTTATTCTGATGTATAAGCTATATAACTGTAAAGTTTCATCAAAATCCGTTTGGTAGTTTTTGCGTGAAAGAGGAACAAACATCCATCCAGACATCCATACAAACTCACGCGTTTATAATATTAGTAGGATGAGTATAGAAATAATGGTTCCTTGCCGTCCTCAAGGTTTTGGCCAATTTTTTTTAATCAAATGGAATGTTTTTGTATGCTGTTAAAAAGCAGATATACCCAGGACTGAACCTTTACCTCGGAAATGAAGGCTCGAGCATAACTTTTTTGTTCATAGACGAAATTAAAATAATCTTTCGTCTAAAAGTGCGTGAGGGGCATATTTATTCAATGCAATCATTTGGTCAAAATGTTGGTAATACATTTTTGTTTTACCTAGCACTATTGTGCAAAATATTAGATCGGTGGAGATGGGCTGCTGTTTACATTTAGCCAATCTTCATGGACGAGTTTAGTGTGCCTTGTTATTAGTCTATTGAATGTTCTCAGTGTAATTTTTATTACCTACAGAATAAAATATTTTTTTTTTTTATTATGAAGAAAAATCGTCAAACTTTTAACACACTTTGTGTAGAAGAGTAGAGTTTGTGTAGAATTGACTGTATATCCTTAGTGTTGTCTAAGACCTAAATCTTAACAACTGCATATAAAAAACACCTAAAACCTTGTTGTTTAATATAATCTAATATAGTACATACTCTGTACAGCTTGGGACCAAATAACAATTTAATCTAACATATTATTATCCGTAGATGTAATTTCCAAGTATATTAGTAACTCTGTTAAAAAACAATAAAACAACTATTTTAAAAATACTAACTCGAACAATTACGCCCCCAGCATTCGTTAAACACCATTTTAAAAACACAACACAGCACACTTCATACACAAACAAAATTCACTGTACTCCAAAATCTGCTAGTAGTCCACTACGGTACCGCGTCGACTGGCGGTACTGGCGTGAGTACCAGATATATGACCAGTACTGGAGTGAGTACACAATGTATTAATATCGGCTACTTCACTAGACACTGCATCTGGACGGATGGCGATATGCAGGATGGAGCCAAGAAAAATATATATTTTTTATGCTTCAAAACCTGTACGGTGAAACGAACGAATTAATAGAGAAATACATTATAAAATTATGTCTCCTAAATAGAAACATTATCTTATAACTTACTAGCGACCCCGGACCCGCCCCGGCTTCGCACGGGTGCAATGCTAACACTAAAACCTTCCTCTTGAATCACTCTATCTATTAAAAAAACCGCATTAAAATCCGTTGCTTAGTTTTAAAGATTTAAGCATACAAAGGGACATAAGGACATAGGGATATAGGGACAGAGAAAGCGACTTTGTTTTATACTATGTAGTGATACATATATTATTGGTCACTCTTCAAGGTGATTTAAGATATATCATTTGCAAGTGTCAATAGAAGCGTAGCCAGTTAAATATTACCTAGCGACCCGCCCCGGCTTCGCACGGGGGCAATGCTAACACTAAAACCTTCCTCTTGAATCACTCTATCTATTTAAAAAAACCGCATCAAAATCCGTTGCATAGTTTTAAAGATTTAAGCACACATAGGGACATAGGGATATAGGGACAGAGAAAGCGACTTTATTTTATACTATGTAGTGAAGCTGTGAAAAATTTAAGCTAGATTATATATGTCACCGTAAAATTGCAAACACCGTTAGATTATAATCTATCTCGCGAGATTGTCGACTGTCGAAAGATTGTGAACTGAACATACTGCTTACAATTCAACGCATTATTTTTCGGTAGATTATAATATAACGAAGTGAAACTGATAGATCACAATCTCTCCAGCGTTAAATTGTCAACTGTCCAAGGACTGTCCCTGATTGGCCGGTCTTGCCGTAGTTATTTCTGTGCCCATAGAGTTAGGAATCAACCACAGATGTCAGTTAAACAAAATAAAATTATTAAAAAAATTGTGACATTAAGTATATTGTATTTATTATTTAGTAGGTAGGAAATAAATAATTCTGAGAATCAGTGAGGCTCGGGTTCAAATCCTGGCATGTACCAATGAATTTTTCAAAACTTACGTACATTATTCATCACTAGCTCGACGGTGAAGGAAAACATTGTGAGGAAACCCGCATGTCTCAGAATTAATTCTGAGGCATGTGTAACAGACCCGGTCCGGCGATGGGCTCACCAACTATTACGTTTAGGGGTCGAATATTCTCGTGAAAAGTGGGTATTTCCAGAAATGGAATACCTCTGCCTACCCCCACGGGGATAAAAAGCGTGAGTTTTTTTTAAGTAAGTATAGATTTTGTTTTGTATTTAGTTTTTTAATCTAGGTTTTATTTTGTGATCGTTTTTTTTTCCTAAGTAAAAATTTAGTTACTTTTTAGTTTTATTTTATGTTTGAAGAGAAAATATTTCTGTTTTTTTGTTCCATATTTTTCTTAACATAGTGTCAGAATTATTGATTACCTATCTACTAAATAATAAATACAATATACTTAATGTCACAATCTTTTGCTTTTATCTTGTTTCACTGAAATCTGTGGTTGATTCCTAACTCTATGGGTACAGAAATAGCTACGGCAAGACCGACCAATCAGGGACAGTCCTTGGATAGTTGACAATTTAACGCTGGAGAGATTGTGATCTATCAGTTTCACTTCGATATATTATAATCTACCGAAAAATAATGCGTTAAATTGTAAGCAGTATGTTCGGTTCACAATCTTTCGACAGTCTACAATCTCGCGAGATAGATTATAAACTAACGGTGTTTGCAATTTTACGGTGACATATACAATGATTGTGAGAAGAATGAGATTTACAGAATTATACACATTATAATTTCACCATCATTAATGCATAATTTTACTAAACTGGTGAAACATTTCTGAGATTTTTATCTTGTCTGTTAATATTCACCACTATGAAACTCACGGTAGTAGTATAGTTTTATTACAGACTAGCAGCGCCCCGCGGTTTCACCCGCATAGTTCCCGTTCCTACAATGTACAAGCTATATAACTGTAACGTTTCATCAAAATCCGTTCGGTAGTTTTTGCGTGAAAGAGGAACAAACATCCATTCAGACATCCATACATCCATCCATACAAATTTTCGCGTTTATAATATTAATAGGATACTTTCCTTTTTAAAATAATCTTAATATTTTTCGGACTGCCTCAGGTATGCATAATCTCGTCACGTTGAAACATCCTCATATTCAAACTGGCGAGGTGACAATTAGGCAGTGACTCACTCAGCGCTAATATATACATTACGGGCCGCTTATCTCACCCGGCTTTGCTTGTGTTTTACGAGTCTCGTTTCTGAGAAGTGAGATTTTTCATCTGACGACTTTGGCTTACAGATAATTTAATTTTGTGGTCGTCGTCATTGTTAACGTCACTGGCAAAATAAGAACAGTACAGCGTCAACGTAATACGTAATATTTTTTGCATTTGATTATTCAATGCATTTATTTTCGGAAAAATGTTCATACATAATGTACAACAATAGTTGATCTGCAAGGCAATTTACGTTATTTCTACACAACGATATCGCTATTACACTCTTTTCTATAACAAAACTGCGAGACAGGTAAATGTATAGTTTTCGACTGATATATCCAATCGAATAAACGAGAATAGGGGCTGCATAGACTAGTTGGGAACACAAAAGTGGTAAAACATAACAATTGCCAAGTGCGTTAACATTATTAACGTCAACCTTTATGTTATCAAATGTGACGTCATCGCCAAAACTGCAACGTTGAACACTGTTATCACCACTTTTTCGCTCTATTGTACTGAGAATCATGAAAAGGGAATGAGGCAGAGCGCTTAGAGGTGATCTAATTTTCAAACCACACTTAAGCCATCTCTCCCTCCTCTATCTACTACCTACTACTATCCTCCCAGTGCATATGAGTTCTTATAACCTGTCGTTTAGGTTCATATTCCGTTGATTACAATAATAAAATAAAATTACAGGTTCCCTTTCAAGTGGAAACTTTCCTAATGGAGTCATGAGATTTTTATCATATCGATGACTAGTAGTACAGAGTCAATAAAACATGCCTTTCTACTATAAGGTATTCCTGAGGGATTCAGGCTATATCACTCGGGAACAGCGTAGCTTTCTATGAGTGAAAGTATTTTCAGAATCGGATTAGTAATTCCAGAGATAACCTACAAACCTTTTTATTTATTTATAGTACTCATGCTAATTATTGAAATTGCTCGTTTTCCCCCTTTATTATAAAAAAATATAAACATTTGTATACTTTTTAGTGTAGCAACTCCTTGGCCAATCACAGCGCACGTTGCACTTCTGAAGGTCGTGACGTCATCGATCTATGTAAGCCGTCTAGTTAGTAAACAAACACCGCAGAGAATCGCCAGTTCGCGGAAAGGATGAGTCTATCAAGGTGCTCGGCCGTGAGGCAAGCCAAGTTGTGAAGGTCGGACTAGTTTTGAACTACTGAATGTTTATTAACGAAAATTATACAGCACAATTATATATTTTCAGCTGCTACATTTGCATTAGTTTTATTAGTACTACTAGCGACCCGCCCCGGCTTCGCACGGGTGCAATGCTAACACTAAAACCATCCTTTTGAATCACTCTATCTATTAAAAAAAACCGCATCAAAATCCGTTGCGTAGTTTAAAAGATTTAAGCATACATAGGGACATAGGGAAATAGGGATATAGGGACAGAGAAAGCGACTTTGTTTTATACTATGTAGTGATGAAATATCTTTACTTGTCATATTTACTCCTATTATCTTTTTTAGTTTACAGGCAGGGTTTAGTGAGTTCCGCGAAGATCCCGCTTGCCCAATAGTTAGTTATTTATCTGGCAAATTCTTTATTCGTTTTCGTATTGTACCAAATCCTAGATTTCCAATATCTTAATAGTTGTATTTATTGCCCTAATACTTACTCCTTCCCTATGTGTTTAATTTATTAACTGTACAGACTGCCTATTCATGCAAATGTGTAAACAAGCTATTGAATTTTAATCTGGCCTATTTATATTATGTCTTAATCATTACCACTTACATAATGCGATTAAATTTAGTTTTGTATAGGTAGGTATCTAAAAGAATAACAAAGTCAATGATTTTTAAATTGGCAACAAACTAAGTCAATTTTCTATTGTTAGCCGAGTGAACAAGACTTGGCTTCTCATTTTACGTATCTTGTTTTTGGTTACATAATATAATTTCCCGCGACCTGGTTCTTAAATCTTATATTTACGAGATTGAGTTTTATTTTGAGAATTGATCAGTGTGAGATATCTGTCTGTCTGTAATTATCTCTCACGGCTTGAGTTATACAAGATTGTTTCTGTAACCATCTTTAATTCGTTGTAATAACGAGTATTTATATCATTGAGCTTACGATTGTGAGATCATTGCTGTTTTCGATGACTAATAAAATTAATTCGCCTTTAAATGTGTGAGTTTCGGGTTTGATTGAACCAATGATGATGACGGGCCTGTTGGGTCAGTTGGTAATGACCCTTACTTCTGAATCGGAGGTCGCAGGTTCGACCCCCGCTCGGGGCCAACATTTACGTACATGAACATGTCTGTTGGCTTCGTGTCTGGTTGATTAATATTTATTTAAGTAGTAGCGACTGGCTCTCGCTTCACTTCAATTAATATGATATTATCAGTGTTTCTCTACTATATTATGCATGTCTATATTATACTATGTTATATTATATTATTACTATATGATCCTACTATAATATTATAAACGATAAAGTTTGTATGTATGGGTGTTTGTTTCTCTTTCACGCAATAACCACTGAACGGATTTTAAAGAAACATTACAGTTATATAGCTTATACATCAGAATAACACATAGGCTATATTTTATTATCTGATGAACTTACATCAAAAATTTCTATATTTGTAGCACAAATGGTGCTGTTTACAAAAATCTATTAAAATGTATAAAAATATAATCGATTAATAAAAAATGATTATTTAAAAGAAAACGATTAATCCAGAAATCAATAATTAAAAAAAACGATTAATCCAGAAATCAATAATTAAAAAAAACGATTAATCCAGAAATCAATAATTTAGAAAAAAAATGATTAATCCAGAAATCAATAATTTAGAAAAATCGATTAATCCAGAAATCAATAATTTAGAAAAATCGATTAATCCAGAAATCAATAATTTAGAAAAATCGATTAATCCAGAAATCAATAATTTAGAAAAATCGATTAATCCAGAAATCGATTACTTTTTCACATCCCCATCTAAAAGACATACCGTCCATGCTCCTCGAGGAGAGCTTCCTGTGTGAGAGAGTCCTGGCGAAGTGCGGTGGCGCCCTCTGCACGGGAGCGGCCCTCGACTCGTAGTGCGTTCGCCCGCTGTACCGGAAGCGGGAGCCCAGCCGAGGGAACAGGGTGCTCTTCTGGGCTGGCTCCGGGGACATCAGTCTGGTGTAAGCAATAGTACATTGTGTAAGGGAGCAAATAGTATATTTTTCACTTCTCATGCTCTAAAAGTACGGGAATATATACAGTGGTGGTCAGATAATTAGAAACACTGCCAACGGTCCTTGACATTATGTAAGATACTTCTCCGCAATCGTTTTTATTTTGAAAATAAACAATAAATAGGACAACAATATGTTCAACGATTTATCATTGATTAGAAAAACAATATAAATTCCATTACACAAGGGCAGTTTCAATATTACATTACGGACAAACATTTTAACCCATTTTAAGTTATAAACAATAATGGTCAACTAATTAGAAACAACAACAAAAAAGTATAAAAAACATTTTTTTAAAGTATTAGTAATTAGTATTGTTATTTATGAAATAGCTACTATCCCAAACCTATCAATAGTTATAATTAATATTAAGTGGCGTATCCCTTAATGCCAATAACAGCACTGCAACGACGTGGCATTTTGATTCAATCAATTTCGTAAAATTTTGTAGGGGGATTTAATTCCATGCTTCAAAAAATGCTTCATTTAGTTCGTTTTGACTGGTGTTACGTTTGTTTGAGACTTTCTTTTTAACAATAAACCAGAGATTTTCTATCGGGATTAAATCCGTACGATTTGCTGGCTAGTCTAAAATGGATATACGCTGTTTGCTAAGGAAACATTTGACGATATTGGCCGTGTGTTTAAGGTCATTGTCATGCTGAAAGATCCAGGTTACAGGCAAATGATCGTCCGAGTATGGAATCATTGTGTGCTCTAAGATATTTTAGTATTGCCATTGATCCATTGTACCTTCAATCTCCCGAACGGGTCCAACTCCATATCCGGAAAAACACCCCCAAACTTTAATGTTACTGCCACCGTCCTTGACTATACTCCTTGTGTATTTATAATTAAAAGCATTGTTTACAGGACGTCTAACATAGCACTTTGCGTCGGAATTTACCATATTTATTTTTGTTTCATCCGAAAATAACACTTTTTTCCATTCTTGTACCGTCCAATTAACATATTTTTTTAGCGATTAATAATCGCTTCTCTCGGTGCTGCTTGGTAAGAAGCGGTACCTTTCGAAAGATTCTTCCAAACAATTTAGCTTCTACTAATCTTCCGCGTATCAATCTTGGCGAGATGTTTCTCGGGTCATCAGGCGAAAAAACTTCATTTATAATCTGGTTGGAGCCTTTAATTGGGTCTTTTTTAGAAACACGAACAACAACTTATCTTCTCTGGGAAAGGTTTTTCTTTGCCGAGCCTTTCTAAGAACATTTTTTCAACAGTTCCATGTGTTTTGTAATGATCAATTGCATTAAAAACTTTCTTTACAGAACAATTTAAGTGCTCAGCTATTCTTCTGTACGCCCACATATGATCTATACGTAAATTAACAATGATTTGCCTAGTTGACGCGTCACATCTTTTTTTTTGGCCCATTTTGAACAAAATAAAATTCAGATTAAATTTTGAATTGCCGCTAGAATAATAGAAAAAGCCACGAAAGAAATGTTATTCTCCAATTTCCAAAAAAAGAATGAGCTATGGATACTTTTTTAAAATGTTTCTAATTATGCGTCCAAGCGGCAAGTTACAGAAAATAAACTCCTACATGTGTAAGACTCATTTTGTAATTAAAAATAACATATGTTTTATATTTTATGCATTTAATGAGTTTTTTATTTGAGTGGCTATATTATTGCATAATTATTAATTATTGAATGTGTATATTTTTTACGAACATTTGTACGTTGAAGTTATACTTTCCTTATTCATAAGAAGTGTTTCTAATTATCTGACCACCACTGTATATATAAAGTGACTACTTTAGTCTCTAGGAAGTTAAAGTAATTAGTTTTATAATTTCCTTAATAAGACAAAGACATACTCAAACAGCCAGTAAATATATGCAAAAATGTTAAGAATTTTAGTTCCATGGTTTTTCCGCAAAGATGATGGCGCCATGTGTTTTAAATTTAATTTTTAATCTGTGACTGGTTTAGAAGAAAAATATAACCGCGAAAATTTCAGAATTTCTGTCGAGTGTAGATTTGTTTGGTTTTAAATAAATTTATGAAGAATGTACAATGGCAGTGAAGAGTTTGACGTCGAGCAAAAGGCAAAATGCATAATAGATAATCTGTTACCGCCAAAATCGCAGAAGCTTTATCTAAAAACTTACGAAAGTTTTATGGACTGGAGGAGGAACAAGAAACATATAAATTATTTCACAGAAAGCGTCTTTTTGGCTTATTTCGATGAATTGTCGAGAAAATATCAACTGTCGTCGTTGTGGAGTACGTATTCTATGTTAAAATCGACAATGACATTTAGCTTCAAGTAAAAAAATCTTTTGTGATTAAGGGTGAGGCCAAACGAGCGTAATTTCGGTTGCAGAATTTCGGTTGCAGAAATTCTGTTGCATTCGGTTTCATATAAAAGTCCTATTTGATTCAAACGGCGACGCAAAATGAGTTGTCTCTTTTGACTCACATGCATTATTCGGAACGAATTGAGTTCGCGGGGCGAGGGGGTAGACATAGACAATGTGTGAAGGAGATACTAGAGTGGAATGTGACGGATCACTCAAGAGGGACTGAGAAATAAGATATATTCTGCTACTCACGACTCACAAAATTACGCTCCGTCTGGCAGCCCAACAGAATTTCTGTCGGGCAGAATTTCTGCAACCGAAATTCTGCAACCGAAATTACGCTCGTTTGGCCTCACCCTTAGAGTTTAGAGTGCCTTGCTATTAGACTATTGACATTTCTAAGTGTATTTTCTATACCTACAGAAAATAGATGATTTTGACTTTGACTGCCTTTGTAAATACATTGCCAATCGATCAATGTAAGTACGCGTCCTTTATCGACTCACCCACTCAGAACTCACTGTTTTTTTTTTTAATATGTGAAAAGGGGGCAAACGAGTAGACGGTCACCTGATGGTAAGTGACTACCGGCCCATAGACACCTGCAACTCGAGAGTCACAACTGCGTGCCGACCTTTGAGGTTGGAGTGGGGGGAGGGGAAGGGGGGGTTGGGGCCTCCGGTTACCTCACTCACTCAACGAAACGCAATGCATTGTTTTGCGGTGGTTTTTTGTACTCCCTGGTATACAGGGTGGATTTTTGAGACGGGTCAGTAGGGGCAGGTACCTTAATCGTTCTAGTTACAGGAAAACGTTGCTAGAAGACCATCCCTAACTTCGTTGTGACTTACCGTAGTATTCGTATTTAAATTTCAGTTGGATTTAAAGAATATTTTGATCACAATAAGAAATATGATTGCCATAATAAAGAATAATTTCGAGTTGATTTTCGTTTTTCAGTACAAAATGTATGAAAAAAGTTTTTGGCGATTTCTGTCATTTCTAATACTCATACCTTAAATGGTCCCATAGAGTCTTTTGATACCCACACAAAATAGGATCGATTGGCATAAAAATATATTTTTTTGTATTTTAGCTTTTTTTTCGCTGACTGTACATTTACTCCAAAATCTGTGAATGCAGTTCATAATATCTTAACAAGTTAGGGATGGTCTCCTAGGAACGTTTTCCTGTAACTATAACGACTAAGGTACCTGCCCTTACTGACAAGTCTCAAAAATCCACCCTGTATTTGTTCGGTTAAGATACCTACAGAAAATAAATTATTTTGGACTTTTTGTTATGGCATGGAAGATATGAAGATAAGTCTGTCAGTAGTACCTGAAGAATGTGTGGTGCTCTACGCAGGTCTTCCAGAGCTTCTTGGCGGCTCGGTGGTTGGCCAGCTTGAACCCGACGGTGGACTCGAACTGCTCGAACTCCCCGGGGCGCAGCTTCACGTAGAAGTTGTGCCGCTTGTAGCTGATCTTCAGGATCTTCGGCCACGCGAAACGGTTTATGCGGAGTCTGGGAGAAAATTATATTAATCGCGGGTTCCAATTGGAACCGAGACACAATTAAAAGTCTATTGTGTCTCGGATGCTTGGTCTTAGAGGTTAAATATATCTACACTAATATTATTTGACGGGCCTGTTGGCTAAGTTGGTAGTGACCCTGCTTTCTGAGCCGGAGGTCGTGAGTTCGATCCCCTTTCGAGGCCAACATTTGTGAGCGTGAACATGTCTGTTGGCTTCGTGTCTGGTCGTTTAATACTTATTTAAGTATGTATATCAGTTGTTTAGTACCCATAGTACAGGCTGTGCCTAGTTTGGGACTAAATAACAGTGTGTGAATTGTGTCCCACGATTTATTTATTTGTTTAATCTATATCTATCTTGATATTATAAAGAGGAAAGGATTTGTATTTTTGTATGTTTGTTACTATAACTAAAAAACGACTGGACCGGTTTTAAAAATTCTTTCACCAATGGAAAGCTAGAAGATCCCTGAGTAACATAGGCTATATTTTATTCCGAACAACGCTAGTGATTTACAAAAGAAATATTTTGGTTTGTCGTAATCTGTGACTCACTTCTCCCTGTGCACGAGCAGCCCCGACGAGCAGACCCCGAGCGTGATGTCCACGTTCTCAGAGTCCTTGGCCGGGTGCAGGTCGACGCCGTACATGGCCAGCTTCTTGGCGTTCTCCAGGTAGTTCAGCTCAGCCTCCGCGGGCGTCTGGCCCCTGGATATACAACCGTACGGTTATAGGTAGAGAACTCAAAATTGAATGCAGGAGGAAAGCTTCGTTGATATAGTATAGGCAAAACTACGCTTATGAACAACGATCTTACTCGAACAATGTGTTCATTGGTTGTAGAATTTTTATTTGTACTTATTTTCTTTGGCACTAAATTTGTATTTTCCAGGATGTTATATGTGCCTATGGGTATAAAATAAAAAATAATTGTATTGCTATTTTAGTTGAATGTTGGGAGTGACCTCCTATGTGGTGTAAAACCTATTTAATGTTTAGTGCAGCTCGCCTGTATCTATTGTGCAATCCACCTGCAGATTTTGTGCAACCGACATATTATTATACCTATTGTACATCCCACCTTTACCGCTTGTGCAACCCACCTGCACCTCTTATGAAAACCACCTGTACTTCTTGTGCACCCCATTCGCACCTCTTGTTCTACCCACTTGGACCTCTTGTGCACCCGACCTGTACCTCTTGTGCAATCCACCTGTATGTATTGTGTTCCCCACCCGTATCACCTGTACTTGAGCACCCCACCTGTACCTCTATTACACCCTCCCCCGTATTCCTCCCTCTTGTTCACTCACCTGTACCACTTGTGCACCCCACCTATACCTCTTGTTCACCCCACCCGTTACAGCAACCCACCTGTGCGTCTTGTGCAGCTCGACAACCTTCTCCTCCAGCTCGGGCGTGCAGGCGTTGGCGGGCACCAGCTTGAGCTGCTTGCACAGTCCCGCTCCCACTTCCGTGTCCTCGTAGTCGCCCAGCTCGGATTGCAGGAGGTACGACGCCAGGAGGGCGTGGGTCACCGTCGAGCATGGCAGACGACCTAACAAGGTGAAGGTTAAAGGTTTACTAAGGAAAATTTAAAAATAATATTTAAATCTCTTTGGTAATTTGTGTAGGTACGCTGTATCACTGGCTGCAACCGCTAAACTGATGCGAATTTCTGACTGTGAGCGGGGTCTAAAACAAAATGTATGGACGGAGTGCCTTCCGACATTTCTATCAGAAAAATTCTGAGGTCCGGTAGGTGTGCAATCCGGCGTGCATCCGCACCGGACGTCCGCAACGGAATATTTCTGACAATGTGCGGGGCTTAGTACAAAATGTATGGACGGAGTGCCTTCTGGCGATCATCAGAATTTTTCTATTACAAAGGATACGTATTTACGTGTTCCTAAAATAAAAAGATGCGCTAAACAATGAAAGGTTTTCGGTTTCTATTAGAAGCATAGCTATAGCAATAAAATTTCATTAATAAATATTTTTATAAGGCTTCCGATTATGAGAAAATATTTTTTGAAAAATTTTTGACTTTGGCTATAACAATCTCCAAACACAAAAGCTGCGAGGCGAACGAAGTGCGAGGCAAGAATGACATTGACATTATTGACAAGACAACAAGTTCGTTTTTTACGGCGCTTGCGCTTTGACATGTCAGTACAATGGTAGAAAGAGATGTCGATATCTAAACCCAGTATCTTCTGACTCTTTCTTGCTCTAGTCATGCATCTCTAAACTTTGCAATATAAGTCACAGTGTTGCCATGCCTGCAACTGTATGTTTTGTTTAAATATTTATTTTAATGAAAACGGAGGTCCAAAAAAATATAATTTTTTGTCCAAAATGATCAAAAATATGTAACTTTTAATTTTAAAAAATAAAGTCGTCACGTCAAAATAAACAATTTTTCGCGTCCAAAGTGGACGTGCCCTGTATTTAACCAATCCCAGTCTTACCCTCAAGCAGGTCTTTGCGCACGGCCAGCACCAGCTGGTAGCGCGTCAGCTCCTCCTGCAGCTGCGCCGGCTCCGGGGGGTAGAACTTCACCCCGAACTTCAACTCCCACGGGTCGTCTGCAACGGAGAACGGTACAATCAAGTACAATAATTTAAGTTTTTTTGTCGTAGCAAGGCTTGATAGTTATCAAGCCTTGAATATCCTATTCAAGTTTCACATGTCCCAGGCTTTTCGGACTCGAAAACCATGTGATATATGTAAACCTTGGGTGGCTTGAAAAATGCATTTTCTGGGCAAGCTCGTCCCATCTTAGGCCCCGTCTTTGCTCTCGGGCTACTCTGGAGTCAAGAGTAAGCCAATCATTTAAAAATAAAAATAAATCTATCACTTCTTTAGAACAATGGGCTTGTGATCAGCAGTGGACGTCCTGTGGTTGAAATTATGATGAATTATTTATAAGATTTGTCGGCATCAACCCGTAACAGCCCACTGCTGAGCAAAGTCAGATTCAAAAAAGGTTTTAGAAATTATTTATTTTCTGTAGGTACAAAAGGTACACTTAGAAACGTCAATAGTCTATTACCAATGCACTCTAAACATTTCCATGAAGATTGGCTAAATGTAAACAGCAGCCCATCTCCACCGACGAGTTGCTGGTTCCAAATGTAGTACCCCGAGAAGAACCAGCAAGAAACTCAGAGCTAAGCTAAGGGTCATTCCTCACGCAACTAATAACTATGGATAATATTCCACGCGATCCCAAAGCGGATTGGGAGATTGCGTTAAGCTTAAGGCCACCTGTCAGAATTTTGGGTATCTGACATTATTTGAGATGGTATATTTTGATGTATATAGAGCAGTGATAGCCTTACGGTTAAAGAGCCTGCTTCACATGATGAAAATCGGTGAGGCTCGGGTTCGAATCCTGGAATGTACCAATGAGTTTTTCAAAAACTTACGTATATATTTATCACTAGCTCGACGGTGAACGCAAACATCGTGAAGAAACAGGTCCCAGTATGAATTCTGACACATGTGTAAACAGACCAGGTCCGGCGATGGGCTCACCACCTATCACGTTTAGGGGTCCAAAGAATATCTGGTGAAAAGTGGGTATATCCAGAAATGGAATACCTCTGCCTACCCCCTCGGGTTAACCTAGCTGCTAGAGCATTTCTTTCTATCGAAGATAAGAACTCGTGGCGAGACTCACGCTTGAGCATCTTGGAAACGCGCTTCTCCAGGTCAATCCAACAGCGCGGGTCGCCGCGGTCCTCGTATAACAGTCCGAAGTAGTCCTTCTCCACCAGGTTCAGGCTGTCGCACACCTTGCCGAGCAGCTCGTGACCCCGGATCTTTCTCTGGAAACCACAGACGCACACTGACATTTTCATCTAGAATCTATGGCGTGCAAATTACATTAGCTACGTACACCAACAGCCATCAACCAATTCCACTAAATGTTAACGGTTATAGTTGGATGACAATGACATGTGAATGGTCAGTCAATGGTGTTATTTTGGCACTTTTCCAACTGTATACATCCGACATCCAACTGTAATCGTTGACATTTAGTGGTATTGACCCCCTGTTCATATATATTTCAAAACAAAGCTCGAAATCTCTTTTCAAAACAAGGATGATTAGTCAAGTAGCCTACAACAGCATTTCTTTTTGGAAGATGATCTGGCTTTACTCAGCAGATCTATAGTTTGCAAAGAAGGTTTGCACCCAGAGCCTTTAAAATTTATATTAAAAAATGGCTACTCGTAATCTCATAGGTCGATCGTAATCTTTCCGTTTTGAGAAATTTGAGAAGAGTCTATCAATGGGCAATAACAAATGAATTAGTGATTATAGAATGTATTTGACAAAGAAAGTACCTAAATGATTAATGACATAGCAAATATAGAAATATTTTAATATTATGACGAAGCCTGTTGCGGATGACGATGTTTAAAATTTTGTTTTGAAATCTTTATTTTTGTTCGAATGTAAACGATTTGGACTTAGTCTGTAAGTTTACATTGTTCTGCAAATAAATAAATAAATGAACAACACTCACGTCAGCCTCGAAGTCCATGGTGGAGCCATCGAGCAGCTCCACCTTGATCTTGGCGAGGTTGCCGGGGGGCTTGCGGCGCGGCGACTCCTTCTTCTTGCCCTCCTCCTTGCCATCCTTGGCCTCCTTGGCCACGCCCTCCGGCATGTTGCCGCGCGACCTTCAACGCCTGGAAACAAGGAGAAAGTATGTTAGGAAAATTTGCTTCGGAAATTATTTATTTTGAACTAGCGGTTCTGCGCGGTTTCACCTGCGTAGTTCCCGTTCCTGTGGGAATACGGGAATAAAATATAGATTATTTTACTCAGGGATATTCTAGCTTTCCATTGGTGAAAGAATTTTAAAAATAGCCGATTTTTTAAATTCTTTCAGTAGTTATTCGTAAAAAAGATACAAACATACAAAAATACAAATATTTACTCTTTATAATATTAGTCGAGATAGTATAGAAGTATAGATATAGTAATTAGGAGCACGTATAAAAGTATTATCATAGTATTTCTTGGAATCGCTGTAACATACCAACATATTCCTCCCCTTTTTTTTGAAATCAGTCTTAAAACTTCTAACATTTAAATCTCTAGGCTAACCGTGTTCCAGTGCTGTGGTTTCGTTTCGTGAAAGATTATAGTGTATACCTACTTCACATAATAATGTGAGGAAAGATTTGATAGGTTCATGGTGACAAATGAACACAAATGTTAAGTGTTCACTGGGGAGTAATATTTTACGGATATATGCAAGCATATTTCATTGTGACCTCAAAAATGTTTTTTCCGATTTTAAAGGGCTTGGAGTTGAAATGACGTTCAATAAGTGGACTTGTAAGTCCCTACTTTGAATAAAACATTTTGATCTTGACTTGGTTTCGTGAGATAATCTTCGTCTTCGGAGGGTCATATCCAAAATTTTTAACTGACTGCGCAGAATGAAGATATTTAAAGTCCTTCACTTAGTCGAGTGTTTTAATTATTATTTTATCCAAGCTTTCTGTTACGCTCATGCTACTATCTAAGCTGTGTCTTAAACCCCTATAAGGCCAAGGTTTATTCATATTATTCGCAAGAACTATGGCGGTTTCCCAGTTAACAATAGTCAAAGCAACAAGTGCAACAGAACAAATGAATCCGCACTTAACAATAGTAGTATAAATCACCCGAGGCGCCTCAAACGTGGGAACCGAAAGACTGACGGCACTACTCATAAGAAACTGTTATTATACCAGTCGCATAAACAATTCAAGACGTAAAATAACGTATGTATCGACTACAATCGATAGAAGGAATCTTAGCGAGTCTGAGACATTTTCACTTATAAAACATGCCCTATGTCACTACCAAAAAGATGACAGCGTAAACTTAAAGTAGCGTGTCGTGACGCTATTTGTTCTGTACATTTACTAGGTTTAGAAAGAGAAAGACACACTGTCGCCAGGACACACCACGCTGATCAAATGTAGTTCTAGCTTTACAGTATTAGTCCATTAATTTTTGACAGTTATATACAAATACCTACGGAGTTACTAATTGGTGCGACATTGGCACGAAACTAGTTCTTCATTGCAAGGAATTTGTTTGGTACGATATTCATTACTCTACTGGACACAAACACAAGTACAGGTTATTAGTACATCGTGGTGCTGAGACTTTTATGTCACCACATTCACACAATCACAAACTTTTGTTCGGTGGTTGTAGTTCGAGAAGTGTCAATCTAATATAGACTAACATATATTATGTCAGCTGTGTCTATGTTTCACTGGCGCCTATAGAACATAGTGTAACGATACTACATAGAACGCGGCTATAGACGGCCGAGTTCTAAAACGCCCTTTCGAAGTTTTCTAATGAGTTCGTATAAATGTATCTAGTTAAATTAGTTAAGCTAAGACATTTTTTACAATGTTATGTACATGGCTGTTTGTTTTCCCAACTAAATAAAAAAAATACAACTGTCCAACAACAACCGTTGGTCCCCCAAGCCCGATCACCTCGCTTGGCGGAAGACCTTCCCTTTTCAGGATGGAGGAGCATTCCACCTCTGCTCCTCCATAATAGTGTATATCACTCTTTAAAAGTGTATCTTTCTATCAGTGAAAGAACTTTCAGAATGATTTTATTATTTACTAGCTGATGCCCAGCGGCGTTGCCCGCGCGGATGCCGTTTATTCCCGTTCCCGTGGGAATTTCCGAAAATCTCTTCATAGTGCTTGCCTACGACATATTTAAGACACCTACATACCATATTTCAAATAGCGGGTGCCCAGTGGCGTTTTCCCGCTTGGATTTAGTTTATTCCCGTTCCCGTGGGAATTTCCAAAAATCAGTTCATACCAATTTTCTATGACATATCAGACACCTTCATACCATTTTTCAAGTTTCTAGGTGTTATCGTTTCGGAGTAGTACGTATTTATCTTTTTAACCAGTTTTTTTATTTTCCCGTGGGAATGAGATATTTTCTTGGAATAAAAAGTACCCTAGATGTTGACCCGGGTACTCAGTTATCTCCATACCAAATTTCATCAAAATCCGTCCAGTAGTTTTTGAGTGATGCGTGCACAACCAGACAGACAGACAGACAGACAGACAGACAAAAATTCCAAAAATTGGTGTTTCGGTATCTATATCGATAACTATATACACTACCGTTAAAATTTTCAAAAAATATGTAATGTACAGACACGGCCCCGTTAGAGTTTTATTATATGTATAGATTTATTTTTATATACTTTACTTATTCATAACCTTAGTATAGAAGATAAATTATTAAAAGCATATCTACTTTCTTATCTTTATTCAATATGTGGTTTATGTGGTTAACTATAAAATAAGCACATATTAATGTTAAATTTGTCCTATTATATATTACCTAACATTGTATCTATTCATTTATTGCAATCATTATGTTGTACAAGTAGATAGATAGATAGATAGTAGTAGATAACATAAAACAGAAAAACAAAGAAAACCTATTCTAATATCTTAAATATACATATATTATGATAGTAATTATATGTAGATATTTATAGAAATTTAAACTAATTAAACTGGATTGTATTAAATTGTATTTTGTAACTGACTTTCGACAAAAAGAAAATGAAAAAGACTTCTTTTGCTTTAATTTCCAAATATAGCATCATCCGAATTTTCATATTCATTCATTCATTTCAGTTAAAATTATATAACTCCAATTCCTTTAATCGGAACCCAGTGGACTAATCAAGTAATATCCTGGCGCATGCGACCTCGCTAGTAGGCCGCGGCTAATTCAGCCAATTGACGCCTAGGCCTCCTTAGATCAAGCGCACAAGACGTTGAAACTATACCTAATTGGCATAGCAACGAGCTTATCGGTTGCTGCGGACTACATGGAATTATGTAGATATTTATGTACTACAAACAAACCCGAAACCTAATACATTTGAACGAATAAAAAAACTCACGCCTTTTATCCCCGAGGGGGTAGGCCCTCTGCCTACCCCCTCGGGGATAAAAGGCGTGAGTTATCATATATTATATTATATATTAGTAATTAGAGAGAATATCTACGTAAGTTTTGAAAAACTCATTTGTACATGCCAGGATTCGAACCCGAGCCTCACTGATTATCATCATGAGAAGCGTGCTCTTTCGATAGTAATCACATTACATATTTACTGTTCAAATAACTCATCGGCCATTCAATGAACTAATAGATGTCCATACAGACACCGATACAGACATCTGGCGGGCGGCCAAGCGCGTGCGCAGATCGATCTCGCTACCGAGTAACTCGGGCGCATCGATTACAAGTTGTGATCGCCCAAATGATTCAACTGTTGTAATTTACAACAGTTGAATCATTTGGGCGATCTTAATATTTGTATCGAGGTCTGAAGATGCGTTATGGCATGGATTGATATATAAGACAGAAACGAAATTGATATGTAGGACTGGCTTTTGGATAAAATATTAAAATATTAATATTTGAATGAGCAGTGATAGCGGCCGAAAATCGGTGAGTCTCGGGTTCGAATCCTGGCATGTACCAATGCTTTTTTCAAAAACTTACGTACATATTTATCACTAGCTCGACGGTGAAGGAAAACATCGTGAGGAAACCCGCAGGTCTCAGAATTAATTCTGAGACATGTGTAAACAGACCCGGTCCGGCGAAGGGCTCACCACCTATCACGTTTAGAGGTCCAATATATCTCGTGAAATGTGGGTATATCCAGTAATGGAATACCTCTGCCTACCCCCTCGGGGATAAAAGGCGTGAGATTATACTATACTATACTATTTGAATAAAAGTTAAAGTTAAGGTGCAAGTTGTTCCCATACCAAAGGAGACGTTTCATGAATGTATGGAGACTGGGCCTGCACCATGTACACCAGTTTTTTAGATAAATATAATTAAAATAACTAAAGTTTTATTTATGATTTTTCTCATATTTGTCTACTTTCGTTGTAAAATAAACTTTAATTTTTATTAAACTAGCATCGCGGCGACCGAAAAAAAAATTGCGACCTGACCGGTAAAATGACAATTTACATTATTTTGATGTTTGTCGGACTAATTTTAGAAATAGTATTATTTCAATATGATTTAATGCGGATCCATTGAAGTTTAATTACTTTTTTGCATGTTAAATAGATGGATATGTTTTTTTATATATTTTTCTGATAATCACTAGATTTTTCTCTATCTTTCACGTTGGTGTACAATGTGCAGGCCCAAGATGAAACGTCTCCTTTGACCAAGATCGGCTTAGCTGTTCATCCTTAATGAAAATACTCATTTTCGCATTTATAATCAAGAATCATAATTGACTACTGAAATACGTCTGTCACAAAATTTACGCCTAGATACACTCACGCCTCATACCCAAGTCAGTTGGTTGAGATATTCCTTGGAAACACCCACTGTAAACCTCCTCACAATATCAGAGTGATAGTGATGTTGGACGGTTGTATACAGGGCCCACGCAAATGCCACACGGAGGGAAAGTACATTAAATATCGAGGATATGATGTATTGCTGAAAGAAGACATCATTTTATTTTTAACTAGCGACCCGCCCCGAAGCTCTTGAATCACTCTATCTATTAAAAAAAAACGCATCAAAATCCGTTGCGTAATTTTAAAGATTTAAGCATACATAGGGACATAGGGACAGAGAAAGCTACTTTGTTTTATACTATGTAGTGATAGCAATAAGTATTAAACTATATTCACAGATGTTTAAAAGCGCATTCCTCAACCGAGAATCGAACCAAAACATGTATTTTATGATAACGATCGGAAGGGTTAATCATAAATAACATAGCATCTTAAATAAAAGGAAGATCATGGAATGGATCATGCCGTCTGCTGTATGCAGTGTTATTCTATTTTTTGAATAGAAGCTGCCGACAAAAATAGCGGTTACTAAAATGCACTTGAATCGAGCAGATTAAATCTATGCATTGAATGACGCTCGCGACCGTGACCAGTAACTAAGCATGAATGACATCATGCTTTGTAATCGACTCTTTGGTAAGGAAAATATGTATAGCTAACTAGCGACCCGCCCCGGCTTCGCACGGGTGCAATGCTGAATTTTCTTTGCTATAAACCTTGCGGAGCCCTAGACCTTTCCAACGAATGCAAAACCATGGAAATCGGTTCGTCAGTTCTGGAGTTAAATCGTCAGGAAGGAAAACCCGACTTATTACGTAACAGAATAAGCGCAATTCCTCATACACCCCAATTAGTATATTAATATCAAAAATATATAATGCATTCGTACTTTCGTTTTGTCTAACCAAATTTCTTAAATAAAGAGCAATAATAGTACGATTTCCATAAGTAGCACTAAATTCAGTTATGCTAATTAATTTTTTGGACAAAATTAACACATTCATAAAAAAGTTAATTAATAAATAAAAAATAAAAAAAGACGTGTGGCACTCGGGGACTGCCGCGGTAAAGCTATTGCATAGCATTTTGTATCAACAAGACTGCCGAAAAGAAACGACGTTAGACAATGCACGGCCTTCAACCCACACCTCCGTGCCCGTCGGAGTGGGGAGCGTGAGGTTTTTTTTCGTAACGGAATTTCTGGATTCGGTCCCCGCGCTCAAGGCCCTCGATAGAAGCTATGCAATAGCTTAAAAATCAAAAGCCCGACTGCCTAAAAAGCTGGAAACAAGACCTATTAGTGAAGTAGGAAGTAAATACCATTTGGTGCACAATCTTACAACACATACGAAGTAAATCTTTCAAGACGTTTACGCTGCAAGATGCGCCAAACATATACCTATTCAAATATATACACCATAAAAGATTTGTCCTCCTGGAGACATGGAAATACTAAAGAAATAATTTTCTTTATTCCACCATAATACCATCCCCGAACCCGAATCACTCCGACATCTCCGCTAAATGCGTGAGCACCAAAGAGCAAATGAGCTTCAGAGCACATGGTAAGATAATATTATTTCAATAGGCACCGTACGGATTGACTTCTGGCATTCCAGAGGATGACCCAATATCGGAGCTGGCAGACGCGATCGAGAGGCGAGGGGTCGTACTTAGGTTAGGAGTATGCGGGGATATCAAAAATTTATACAGTACATCTTAGACAAAAACCAAAAAGGAAGATGCGGTACTAGATTCTCGTGCGTGGACCGCTTCAATTAGGTCCAAGGAACGTAATTCGCTTGCAGTCTCAATCGGGCCTATCGAAAGTAAGTGATAGTTGACGAGAAGGAATCACATTTAATGGTTATACAATCAAATGCCTTCATGTGCTTTTATGAAGTGTACAAATAGCACGAAGCAGTGCAGTAGTATGTAGTCCAAATGTCAAAGATGCTTTCTATGGATGTTTTGTATCTTCCTTTTTTGCTATTATCCTAAGCGAGCCATGCAGAGTAATTCAAATCAAAAATAAAATACTCTCGTCAATAGTCTAATAACAAGGGACTCTAAAACTCGTTGCTTGTCCTGTGAAGAACCAGCACCAAACTCAAGGGCAGCTCTTTTTAACGCCATGAGTAAACCTTCTCATAATCACTTTTTATTATACGATCAAGTATCAGATGCTTATAGTCGGACAAGGACAATAGGTAATCTTATGTGTCTAGATTCTTTAACAGGCTAAACGTATTGGAATCTCTAGCATAAATGAAACAATATTTATTGATATTCTTGGATAACAATATTAATAATAGTCCTAAGAAGTGGGTACTTAAATAATTGTTTTTTTACACATAAACATGCAATGCAATGTTGCTAAAGGCTATGAACACGAACCGTAATAAAACTATATGACGTAGAATCGATGTTGATAGATAAATATTAAAAGCAAACTAGACAAATAAAATGGTAGAAAAGTGGTATGGTGGAAAAAGACAAATAGTATTGTGGAAAAAGTTGAAGTCATAAATGACAGAACCTATCATTTTAAATGTTAACCTAGTTTAGTACGTCAAAAGATAGCATGTCGTCAGTTAAATACTAAGCAAGATTTGTAGTCGAGAGCCAAGTTAGCAGATACTTTTCGGTAAAACATAATTTGAATTTATAGCAACCATTTTGCTAAACATAACCCTCTACGAATTCCGACTACGAACAAATAATGTATTAGTTTAAGCAACATTCGTACTCCCAACGTGCAGTACACCACTCAGAGTCGCAGAATGTTCAAGCTTTTGGGATTTTTCTTGGGATACGGCTCACTCAGAATTAAAACCACTAAGATCATTCGTATTATTCTAGAGTAATTGTAACGAACCTGATATTTCGGAAGCGTAGGATAAACGATGCTTTCTGAAAGAACTTGGCTCGATACAGTGGCACCCCGCCTGATATGATATTCAGTTCTATTTTAAACATTTCATCAAGTTTAAAGAACGGAGGTGTCGTAAACTTCCAATTTAGATATCAATCCATCAAAGTTGTAAACTTTGCCATCAATGCATTGGATCCGCCTCTTTCAACTAATATTTAATGCGATTCCAGGCTTATATTTAAGATTCAATTTCAACTCCAATCCATTGACATTCGGATCCTCACCGAATCAGCAGGTAACTGAAGGTATTCATTGGGAAAATGGGTGAAGCCGAACGCGAGATAGCACGGTCATTGGTTCTGAGTAGGTTTTGTATGAATCGGATTGGGCTTTCGTTTGACACCAAAAGTGGTTCGTCGTATTATCGCCAGAAGCTTATGTTCGCGCTGTCCGTGTGCAGCATCTGCTACCATGTTTTCAGTGAGATCGTCTACATCGTCATCACGTTCAGTAACTCGCCCCAAGTGGAGGAGGTTGTTCCGCTCTTCCACACTTTTGGATACGGTCTTCTGAGTGAGTATCTAGTATGATTTGATTGCCGTTGACGCCGTAGTTGAGGCTACATGATTTTGGTAATAGCATTTTTTTGCTCTTCTCTCGTACATATTATCCTATTTTATCTCTTATTCTTTCATTCATCCCTATCAACCGTCATAATATCTACATTAACTTCTTGATTCTTCTTGTTGCCCACCCCTTCGGGGATATAAGGCGTGAGATTATTTTTTTTAACTTCTTGATCATATTATTCTGGCCTGACAACCTAACTGAATTGGAATTTAAATTATGTGCTTAAGGTATCGCCAAAGTATTCGTGTTGTGGTGGAAGAAAGATGTGTTCGGTAAACTTATAAAAGAACTGGCGGGAATTTGGCCAGTCCCTCCTCTCGATGAAGAAGCTCAGACCATCAAGAATAAGAGCTTAACAGCGTTACGTATAGCGCATCAGGGTGGGTACCGAACAACACGTCATCATTTACACTTTGAAGACCTGAAAGACAACATTCCTCATTCAACATATATCATTTTGGCACCATGGTTGCATCGGAATTATGGACTGTACGGATATCCACGCAAGTTTTAAAATATATGTCACCGTTCTTTTAACAAAACAGTTTGATGCAATGTATGCATAAGTTAAGGAAAAATATTGGTTTGTTCTTTCTCGCAGCAACGAAATAACGAGTCGACGTGTATGTTTGCATAAATACAGTTAGTGAAACAACTTTTATTTTATCGCAGACTATATCGTAGATTACAGCTAACGAAATACTGAAAGAAAGAAAGAAATATTTATCTCAGCATTAGCTGTGGACAGTCAACAACCGCTAATATTCTGCCATAGCCCGTCATGTCGAGGGTAAAACACATATTAGCAAATAATTGGCAGAATAAAATGCAAAGCCGTGTGGGATCCGGCAGAGTAGAATAGACCCACCCCCCTTTTCTTCCCGGGGGGTCGTAAGAGGCGACCACAGGGAATAGGGCACAAAAACATATCTATCATAGATGCTCTCAATAAAAATTTTAGTACGGGAAAATGAAAACGGCTTTAAAACGCGCAAAGAAAGGTACCGACTTGGTCGGAGAATCCTTTTCCTCACTCGACGTCTTCGGTGAGGGCAGTCCCGACGTATCTGGGGGGGACAAAGTTCCGTTTTCTGTAGGCGGCGACGCAGCTCGCCACTCGTCACGCCGAAACATTTCCCGGAGGGGCGAAAAGCGGACGGCAGAGTGCCGCTTTGCTACTTTGAATGTTTGCGGAGGAATGGAGCGTAAACTAGATGAAGTATGTGAGATGATGTGTGATAGGAATATTGATATCCTGTGTGTGAATGAGACGAAGAGAAAGGGGAGGGACTTGTCGACGCATGGCCAATTCACAGCCATCTGGTCAGGGGTCGCTGATGATGAATATGGCAGTAGAGGTGTCGGACTTGTCCTATCTGAGCGAATGATGATAGGCATGAGAGAGTATGAGTGTGTAGATTCTCGTCTTCTTTGGGCTAGACTGAAAGTGGGCATAACATCCATTTTTATAATTGGTGTATATGCTCCCGACATGTCAAAACCTCAAGAAGAAAGAGAATCTTTTTGGGAAGGTCCAAGAGAAGTATGTCTGAAGCGAAAGTCCAATGAACGATTGGTAATGTTAGGGGATTATAATGCTTGGGTTGCCATGAAAAGGGATGGATATGAAAAGGTACTGGGGGCTTTTGGTGATGTAAGAGTTAATGAGAATGGGATAAGACTGTTAGATGTGTGTGCAGAGATGAATCTGAATGTGACAAACACTATGTTTGAGCACCGACAGGTCCATCTGTACACGTGGCAGAGAGGTAATGAGAGAAGCTTGATTGATTTTGTGATTGTAGATGAAAGACTGAGAAGCAAAGTCACAGATACCAGAGCATATAGGGGGGGCAACGTGGGCACAGATCATTACTTGGTAGTGTGTCGAATTAGCGGTCTGTTTTCACGTTGGAAGAAACGTGCACGGGTAAATGTGACTACGCCAGAACGTATAAAAGTAGAGAGATTGAGTGACCCTGACGTGAAATTTGATCTGGAATGTTTTGAAGAATAATGCGGTAAATATTGCGAAGGAGGTATGTGGTGTAAGTAAAAGGAGGAATGCAAAGAACATGATGGCTGACTGGTGGGATTGGGAGACGAAGTAGATGATAAGAAGAAAGCATGGCTGGACTTGTTGGCGGTGAAAGCCGACTGCAGAGTGTATGATTGTGAACAAAATAGGTAGAATGTAAAAAGAACAAAAGAGCGGTATGCAGAGTTTAAAAGGAAAGTTAAAGAATGCGCGGCGAGAAAGAAAGAAGAGAATAATAATAATAATAATAATCTTTATTGCTTTCTTGTTGTACAAAAAAAAGGTCTTAAATAATTATTCATAAGATCAACAAGAACCCTGTAAGGGCACCGCAATTATAAATTTACAATGTTACCTATAACTTAAGTACCTAAATTCTATATCTATCTTATTAAAATCAATAGCAAACATTACATATTTCTTAATATAATAATAACAAGTAATTATATTCTCTATATAATTTTTTAGAATAATAAGTTGGATCAAAAATTCTGCTCTAGTTTTCGAAATAACATAAAGTTATTTTGGAAACTTGTAAGGAAAGCGCAGGGGCAATCCACAAAATCTTCTCTGAGTGGAATACGGGATGAAAGTGGTGAACCTATGTTTGAAGAACGGCATGTACTAACTAGAGCGGTGGAAAAGTTACTTTGAAAGTCTGTTTGAAAAGCAAGAGGATGAGCATGAGAGTGAAATTTGTAAGATATCAGTTCCACCGGAAGATTTCGAAATAAGTATGAAAGAGATTGTGGAAGCGCTAAAAAGTATGAAACTAGGTAAAGCTACAGGATATGATAGCGTGACAGTAGAAATGTTAAGGGCTGGTGACACGTTGGTAACAAGCCTGCTGCAAAGACTCTTTAACCTATGTTTGGAACATGGCCGAGTACCAGATGACTGGACTAAGGCGGTAATTGTACCACTATATAAAGGAAAGGGGTCGCAACAGGACTGTAAGAACTATCGTGGCATTAGTCTCTTAAGTGTGGTCGGCAAACTATATGCGAGGACATTGATTGATAGGGTCGTGAGTGAAACGAATGAGAGGATATGGGATGTTCAGGCAGGCTTTAGAAGGGGGATGGGATGCATGGATCAAGTCTTTTCCTTACGGTGCGTCACTGAGAAATTTTTGGCAAAAGACCAAAAAATATTCTGCGCCTTTATAAACCTGGAAAAGGCTTACGATAGAGTGAGAAGGAATGAGCTATGGTCAACACTGGCCATGCATGGGTTGAACCCTATTTTGGTACAGGGTCTGAAATCCCTCTATAGGGATTCTAGAGCCTGTGTCAGAATTAATGGCACCTACACGGACTGGTGTGACATCTCTGTGGGTGTTAGACAGGGTTGTGTAGCATCGCCATGGCTTTTCAACCTTTTCATGGATAGCTGTTTGACAGATTTGAAAGAGCGAGATTGTGGAGTACGAATGGGAGAGGTACGTGTCAAATGCCTGTTATACGCCGATGATCAAGTAATACTTGAACCATCGGCGTGTGAGTTGCAGGACACTGACTGACTGAATGAGGCTTTTAAGAAGAAAGGCATGAAAGTGAATGTAAGCAAGACGAAGGTAATGGTTCTGGAGAAAGATAGGGACATGTCTGAATGTGATATTATGATTGAAGGCGAGAAAGTAGAACAAGTGTCAGAGTTTGTTTACTTGGGAAGTAAGTTTACAAGAGACGGAAAGTGTGACAGTGATATTGAAAGGAGGGTGAATGCAGGGAACATGATTAACGGAGCTTTGCACTCCTTTATGAAGAGCCAGAATGTGACAAATAAAGCACGTCTGGCTGTACATGATGGTGTGTCAGTACCTACGTTGATGTATGGCAGTGAGTGTTGGGTATGGCAGAAGAAGCACGAAAGCAGAATAAATGCAATCGAAATGCGTTCACTAAGAAGCGTTAGTGGAGTAAGATTGATAGATAGAGTGAAAAATAGTGTGATCCGAGAGCGTTGCGGCTTAAAAGATGATATAGTGACTAGGATTGAAAGAGGAATGCTCAGGTGGTTTGGTCACATTGAGCGGATGAATGAAAGTCGTCTAACGAGACAAATATACAAGGGTGTTGTGAATGGGCGAGTCGGTAGAGGACGACCTAGGCGTACCTACATCGACCAGATCGGCGATGTGTTGAAGAAAAGCCAGATAAAGAGTACCCGAAACCGACGAGCATGCATGAGTCGTTTGATGGATGTGGAGGAAGCGCGTGAGATCTGCCAGGTTCGTAGCAAGTGGCGGTCTGTTGTCTCTGCCTACCCCAATGGGAAATAGGCGTGAGATTATGTATGTATGTGTATGTAATAAAATGCAATAATAATGTATACAATAAAAAGAAAATTGTTACTACACGCCTGCTGTATTAAAAGGTGACTGTACTTTTACAGCGTACTTCAGCCTGAACGTATCCGGACTCTGGTTCTACAACCTAACCCCTATAGCGGTATTCGTGTACCAACTATTCATAGGACAGGAAGCCGCCATTGGCTACGTTTGGGTATCCTGGTACCCTTTCGACAAAACTCAGCCGATAGCACATGTTGCTGTTTATATCTTCGAGGTGTTTGCTGGTAAGTACCAAATAACACATGTTCTTAATAAAATGTATGTATTGTGTTGCTGGATGGGCGTGACTTGCTTACAAAATAATCTTATTCACCACCGTTGAAAATCTTACTCATATCTTGAACTGCAAAGGTTAAGGCTTATTCAGAGAAGTTTCTGTAAATCCGCTTTTCGCCAAGGAAAGCATTTCGGAACACAAATAATTTATTATCCATTTATGGTAAAGTAAGTCCTGCATTTTTATTAGTCCATACCTAGCCAACTGGACCTTATTCCGACCGTTTGTCTGTCTGTCAGTGGACTGTATCTCATTTTTTTTTGCTGCTGCACTTGTAGTCAATGTAGTCCAGAGAACACATTTGAGGTCGACGACGAAACGAGCTCACCTAAATGAATACGGTTTACAAGAACTCCTAAAAACATTATCTATATCAAGCTTAAATCATGAATTTTCGGTTTGTGCAGGGGACCAATTCCACTGAATGTCAATGTTGTTATTTTGGCACTTTTGAGAGCAAATAACACCATCAACTGACCATTGACATGTCATTGTCATCCAACTATAACCGTTGACATTCAGTGGAATTGGCCCCCAGGTCAGACGTGCGTGTGGATAATGATATGCACGGATCTGCTGTTTACGGCGATGGCGAGCCACATCTGCTTACTGCTGCGGCTGCTGCAGAAGCAACTGGTGGCTTTCGCCAGCGGCCCTGGCACCGACGAGGAATACTACCACGAGATCATCACTAACATTAAGCTGCATCAACGGCTTATCAGGTAGATTGATTTGTATTCTATACTAATCTTTATTTAAATAGCAGTTGAACAACTTAGGGTAATACAGCGGTCCCCACACTAGGCCGAGCCTGTATCGTGGGGACCAGTAACAAGATCATACCTTTCGCATGATGTAAACTATTTGCAAGAAATATCTTAAAAGGTAGGTATACAAATCTACAGTACTAAATAAATCAAAATAAAACAAAAAGAATATGAGTGATCCATCAGCGGTGATGACCGCATAGATGAGGTCCAGTGTGTTTCCGTTCTCGTCGGAATAATACACAGATCCCGTTGTTTCTCGTTCTCGTGATTTTTTGCTTTTGGAAGATTCTTTGCTTTCATAAACGCATAGACTGCATTTTAGCGCAAAACGCGAAAGTTTGCACAGCAAAACTTAGTTGAGTGGTTTGATGAAACATGACGAGTTGAGGAAGTAAACTTTTATACTAAATCACGAACGAAGTTGCAAACAAACTTAAGTTATAAAATTTAGTTTTCCATATCACTGTCGAATAGAATTGATTTCATTATATCTTTGATGTCTTTGAGGTAGTGATAGCCCTGACGGTTAAAGAGCCGGCCGAAAATCAGTGAGGCTCGGGTTCGAATCCTGGCATGTACCAATGAGTTTTTCAAAAACTTACGTACATATTTATCACTAGCTCGACGGTGAAGGAAAACATTGTGAGGAAACCCGCAGGTCTCAGAATTAATTCTGAGACATGTGTAAATAGACCCGGTCCGGCGATGGGCTCATCACCTATCACGTTTAGGGGTCCAATATATCTCGTGAAATGTGGGTATATCCAGTAATAGAATACCTCTGCCTACCCCCTCGGGGATCAAAGGCGTGAGATTATATTATATTATTATTATGTCGCAGATACTGCAACCACATAGAAGACGCCTTCACGGTCTCTAATCTTGTGAACTTCGTACTCAGCTCTGTGAACATCTGCTGCGTTTTGTTCGTTATCGTGGTTCGTATATTTTGAAGTCTTAATTTAATTATGTACAGTCAAGAGCACGTGGAGCTTGACACATTGGAATTTGTAACGCTCTTATTACAATCGCCTTAGAGGTCAGACTCGCACTACAAGTGTAAAGCTTCATGGGCTCTTCACTGTGCCAGCCATAAGATCCTGACTTATCGAGTCTGTGGAGGATCGCTTATAATGCTCCTCTGATGATGATGACTGTGATCCTCGGTCCGAAGGTTTAACGTTATGTACAGACTCTTGTGATAACTTTGCAGTTTAGAACTATGCGCTGATGTAGTGACGTCACGGTCTTGCCTTTTATGTAACGTGTAGTTCCATGGAGCTGATAGGAGTCAGTACAAGTCTTAAGATAATCTCAATAAAATAACTCGTCGCCTTTGTCTCCATCTGTTTCTTTCAGTGTTCTGCGTCTTTCTTTATCTCATGCTTTCTCTTTTCAGCTCCTGGAGCCATTCGTAGCTGTGAGCAACAAAATGTTTCTGTGTTCAGCATTGATTCAGATAGGAGGTCTTTGCTGGTACGGCGACAACATTTTACATGAGGTTCGTATTATTACATAAACTAAACTATTTAAATTATTTTCTCTTCAAAGTTCACTGGCTTTTGTCTTGAATCGTATAAAAGATAGAAGACGAGAGAATTTGAGCAACGGTTTTTAAAGGCTTTAAAATCAATCTTATTCAAGTGCGCCGGTCGGGATAGCCCATTTGTATTACCCACATAGTACTCGTCAACCTCATTGGCTCTAGATGTTTTAGGTTGCCCAATCAATATATTCTTTCATTTCCAGAACGCTGAAGTGGCAAATTCAGCTTACAACAGCGGATGGCACCACACCAGTCCTCGATGTCGACGCGCTCTCCTCTTTCTCTTGATAAGGTAACCCCCCCCCCCCTGACAATATCTTAACGAAACTCTTTTGCGTCGTTCCGGACGTTGCAACAATTTACTTGGTCGCACTCCTACTCTTAGCAGCAGCAGATAACCGCAACGTGACTTATACTAATATACCTACTATAGTATAGAAGGCTTCGTATCTTGATTCTTGAAGGGGACTAGGCTAATAACTATTTCTTTGTTTAAAATCATTATCTTTTCAGAGCCCAAAAGCCGGTTGCCCTCACTGCGATGAAGTTCACCAACTTCTCGCTGGTCACCTACTCTTCGGTAAGAAATGTAGAACAATCAATGGAAATACTTAATTTGTTCTACTATATTAATTTAAAAAAAGACTTCAAACAGGAAACAAAAAAAATAAAACAGCACTTATCGCCACTAGGATTTTCGAAGGTTCCCCTCGATTTCTCTGGGATGCCATAATCAGATCCTGGTTTCCTTATCATGGTACCAACCTTGGGATATCTCTTTTCCAACAAATACAGAATCATCAAAATAGGTTCATAAACGACGAAGTTATCCTCCTTTTTTGAAGTCTGTTATATTTATTTCTCGACAGATCCTCACGAGGTCTTACTCCTACTTCGCTCTTCTGTACACCATGTACAGTGACAAATGAAGATACTGGACGGTATTGACAGCTTGCTCACCGTAGTTATAGTCTGACCCCGAGCACTGTACCGTGCCTTAGGCAGCTGAGCGGTGAGACTGGGGAGCAGATCAGTCGGGCACGCTTACCTCACTCTCCTCTATCTCGATTCCACCTGAGGCGCGGTACGGCGCTGTCAGTCAAGATATAGTAGGATAACAACATACCTTATGCATTGGAATCGTAACATAAAAGAAATTGAATAATAAAGCTATTTTAATTTAATCAAGAATTTCAATAGTGTATTCCTTCCTTCCTCCGGCCCAGTTCTCGCATCCGAATCTGCGCTGGCACCGGCGCAGATCGTAAATCATTATCGACAGTTATGGAGCCCGCTGATTTACACCGCAAATTGATCTGTATTGCTTTCTAAACAAGCTGAGTGACTGCTTTGATTAACTGTTCCGAATTTCATACAATCTGCACTTCAGGCATTCGTGGAAGACTGCTATCTGTTTGTGGTGTAACTACAATCTAACTAGACGAATTTATATCCACTAGCCTGACGGGCTTGTTTTCTCAGTTGGTAGTGACCCTGCCTTCTGAGTCGGAGGTCGCGGGTTCGATCCCCGCCCGGGGTCAAAATTTGTGTGCATGACCATGCCTGTTGGGTTCGTGTCTGGTCGTTTAATAAAGTATGTTTATGAGTTGTTTAGTACCCATAGGCCCTGCCTAGTTTGGGACTAAATAACCGTGTAAATAAAATTGTGTCCCACAATTTATTATTATTAGTTTTTGTCTGCGTTCCAACTGTCTCTATGCAAAGAGTGAGTACTTCCATATTTGGCATACCTCTACCAATCTCTCAGGACGAGGCGTGAGGGTACATGCCATGAAGTTAAAAAGAGCTTCCCTTGAGTTTGTTGATGGTTCTTCTCGGGGTACTGCATTTGGAACCAGCGACTCGGGGGTAAAGATGGGCTGCTGTTTACATTTAGCCAATCTTCATAGACGAGTTTAGAGTGCCTTGTTATTAGACAATTGACGTTTCTAAGAGTATTCTTTTTACTTACATCGTATATTCAAATCATCATGTACCTACTTGCCCTTATCCCATTATTTGGGGTCGGCGAAGTATGTTTTTTCCTTCCATTTAGATCTATCATACGTCATATCTACATTCACTTCCATCTTGCACATATCATCCTTCACACAATCCATCCATTTTTTCTTTGGTATACTCCTCTTTCTATAACCTTCCACATTCATATCAACCACTCGCCTTACTTACTTACTCGTCGTATATTCAAATATTTATATTTTTAAACTCCGAAAACGGTATCTCCTCAAAATCCTGTCCAAGCCTATGACATTTACACACGCGACGCGGAAGCAATTGTTGTACTGGGGCTTTATTGCGGGGAATTTGAGATTTATTGCAGTACTTTGATGAGTTCCGACATGCTATCGACACAGTAGTAAGAAACTTGGTCGTAGTTTTAGTTTAGGCTTTCGTCTTTTCTGGGTAAATCAAGCATGAGTAAAACTTAAATCACCATTAAGAAACTTAATATAAAACTAGAGTCACGTTTTTATGAGTCTGAAGACACATTTTATAAATTTACATATTGTTATAAATAAGTAAATAGATAAGTGATTCTATGGCAATTTAATAAAAAAAAGAAAAGATCGTTATTCTCGCCGAGTGTAATTTAAAACTGTATTACTATTTGTATAAGGAATAAGAAATAAAAAAAAGTGTTGTTGAGAAAAGTGGATATTATCATCAATTTATATACATCTGTCGACCCAATATGGCGTGAGTGAATTTTTTAATTTATTCTAATAAGTATACAAATACAACCCAGGTCTGTTTCGATTCAACAAAGCTCCTATTGGACACAATAAAAAAACTTGCTTAAAGTTTTCATTCACTACACATCAATAAATTTTATTGGTACAGTCATGAAATTACCAGCCAAGTTTCAGCAAAAGATTATCGATCAATCAGGATAATATCGTGTATTTTACGAGCAATATGTCCCAAATTCTCCCTCCTCCCAATACTGTATTAAGTGCAGGACATATCGCTAACTAGAATAACTGTAGATCAGCCACTTTTTTTCTTTAGACACGACATTTGTATAAAACTGTGAAAGTCATTGCGACTCCATCGCTTCGGTATATATAGTTGAAGAGAAGAAGGGGGGCAAGAAACTCCTCAACACATTATACTTTTAAAGTTAAAAAAAAAGGTTTAGAGTGCCTTGTTACGAGACTATTGACAAAGTGTATGTACTTTTTGATCCGACAGAATATATAAAAAAAATGTTTTTTTACTTCTTTTTTTTTTACTTTTAACATTCAACACAATACAAGTACAAGTTACATGATTTTAATGCTTTAGCTGGAGAAAATTTACACCAAACATCTTTTTCATTAAGTACCGATACGATAAGTTACCTTATCTCTCGGTATGGTCTGCGCTTTATTATATTTGGCAAGTTTTTTGGGCATAAAATTTAAAAGAAATCTCCCGCCTTTTATCCGTCTCTCATTGTAAGATTCTAAGACGCATCATTATTATTATGGAAGAGCGGGGCCTGCTGCTTACTAGAAGGTCCCAGCCCCAGTTCTGAGAAATTATTATTACTACTATTAGACATGAGATTAAAAAGAGCTGCCCTTGAATTTCTTGCTGGCTCTTCTCGGGGTACTGCATTCGGAACCAGCAACTCGTCGGTGGAGATGGGCTGCTGTTTGCATTTAGCCAATCTTCATGGACGAGTTTAGAGTGCCTTTGTTATTATAAAATATTGACGTTTCTAAGTGTATGTTTAATACCTATAGAAATAAATTATTTTTGATTTTGATTATTGTTATTTTAATTGAAATAAATATGATTTAATTTTAATGGCTGCGTAATTCAGTAGAAGTTCGTTTAGACAACAAGGCCTATGTATTAGCGCGGGCGGGAGCTAGTTAAATTGTAAAGCCAGGCGGGCGCGGCTTGACCCACGAGGCGACCTCGTTGTGACCACTCCCTGCACCTGCCATCCTTGCCACGCAGTGTATGTGTGACCAAGTCCGAGTTATTTTCGATTTTCGATTGGGTAGGTACTTGAAATTAAGGAGAAAACAGCAAAATTATAAAGGTTGCAAAAACTGATGAAGGTTAAAATACAGAAAATCTGTTGTAACATTGTATGAGTCGCTATCGCTAGGTACTCGTCGTACTCTACGTCTATACGTCGTCTATACGTCGTATATACGATAAATAATAATACCCAATCGTAAATATCATCTAATCATCCCTTGGAAATACATTGGCAAAACATTCGAGGATTAGAAAGAAGACCTATTTATTTTACAATATTCAAAAATAAAAAATGTCCTTCAAAGAGAAGCAATGTGGAAGAGTGCCCAGAAGACTCATCCTGTGACAGACATATTATACCCACCCGTTTGGCCACCTGAAGGATTTTATCAAAACAAACTCTACCTAGCAGTGTATAGCCCAAACGGTTATAAAGCCGGCCGAAAATCAGTGAGGCTCGGGTTCGAATCCTGGCATGTACAATGAGTTTTTCAAAAACTTACGTGCATATTTATCACTAGCTCGACGGTAAAGGAAAACATCGTGAGGAAACCCGCAGGTCTCAGAATTAATTCTGAGACATGTGTAAATAAACCCGGTCCGGTGATGGGCCCACCACCTATCACGTTTAGGGGTCCAGTGTATCTCGTGAAATGAAATATCCAGTAATGGAATACCTCTGCCTACCCCCTCGGGGATGAAAGGCGTGAGATTATATTATTAGTATTAAACTCTACCTACTCCTCTTTCTCTTTCATACCATTCTTAGAATGTAGACTTACGTGGATTTCAGATTAAAACAATTGTTGATTATCACCAGATTTTACTTCAACTCGTACAGTAATTACAAAACAGAGCTCCGTTCGCTTTCGAGGTTTGAGCGTAGAATGTCGCAGCACCCTTTTGCTCTCCTAGCGGAGAGTAGAAAGCCGCTCCCCACTTAGTGTTGCCAGTACAACACTTCGATTAATTGTAGACAATATTTGATTTTGACTTTGATTTGACAATTCTGAGACCTGCTGGTTTCCTCGCGATGTTTTCCTTCGCCATCGAGCCAGTGATGAATATGTACGTAAGTTTCGAAAAACTCATTGGTACATGCCAGGATTTTAACCCGAACCTCACTGATTATCATCATGAGAAGCGTCTTTAGATAGTAATCACATTACATACATATTTACTGTTCAAATAACTCATCGGCCATTCAATGAACTAATGGATGTCCATACAGACAGCGATACAGACATCTGGCGCGCGGCCAAGCGCGTGTGTAGATCGATCTCGCTACCGAGTAATGCACTCGGGCGCATCGATTACAACAGTTGAATCATTTGGGCGATCGTAATATTTGTGTCGAGGTCTGAAGATGCGTTAGCACATGGATAGATATAAGACAGAAACGAAATTGATATGTACGACTGGTTTTTGGATAAAATATAAAATATTAAAATATTAATATTTGAATAAAAGTTAAAGTTAAGGTGCAAGTTGTTTCCATACCGAAGGAGACGTTTCATGAATGTATGGAGACTGGGCCTGCACCATGTACACCAGTTTTTTAGATAAATATAATTAAAATAATTTATATTTTTTTAAACGAAATTTAAAAAAAATATAAATAATATAATAAATAAATAATATAAATAGACATAATAGTATGTATGGGTATATTGCCATTCTCTCTCTTTCTCCCTCAGGGTTGTACCAATTAAAATAACTATAGTTTTATTAATGATTTTGATCATTTTTGTCTAGTTTCGTTGTACAATAAACTTTAATTTTTATTAAACTAGCATCGCGGCGACCGAAAAAAAAAATGCGACCTGACCGGTAAAATGACAATTTACATTATTTTGATGTTGTGGGACTAATTCACAATAACATGGAAATTGGGCTTAAAAAGTTAGAAATAGTATTATTTCAATATGATTTAATGCGGATCCATTGAAGTTTAGTTACTTTTGTGCATGTTAAATAGATGGAAATGTTTTTTTTATATATTTTTCTGATAATCACTAGATTTTTCTCTATCTTTCACGTTGGTGTACAATGTGCAGGCCCAAGATGAAACGTCTCCTTTGACCAAGATCGGCTTAGCTGTTCATCCTGAATGAAAATACTCATTTTTGCATTTACTCACGCCTCATACCCAAGTCAGTTGGTTGTGATATTCCTTGGAAACACCCACTGATACACTTTTGTTACGGACCTTAGATGAGCTCGTTATCAATGTCATCATCGACCGCGATGTTACACATATGCGCTCAAGACAATTCTAAAGGCCTATGAGGGCATTGTGCGATAGTGATGTTGAGAGTGATAGTGATGTTGGACGGTTGTATACAGGGCCCACGCAAATGCCACACGGAGGGAAAGTACATTAAATATCGAGGATAGGATATATTGCTGAAAGAAGACATCATTTTATTTTTAACTAGCAACACGCCCCGAAGCCCCGGCTCTTGAATCACTCTATCTATTAAAAAAAACCGCATCAAAATCCGTTGCGTAGTTTTAAAGATTTAAGCATACATAGGGACTTAGGGATATAGGGACAGACAAAGCTACTTTGTTTTATATTATGTAGTGATAATGATAATACGTATTAAATATATTCACAGATGTTTAAAAGCGCATTCCTCAACCGGGAATCGAACCAAAACATGTATTTTATGATAATGATCGTGCCCTGAAAAACGCGAAATGACCAAAACGCAAAATGACCAATCGCAAAATGTCACAATATGTTGTACACGCAGAATGACCCATCGGAAAATGACACATACTGTATACGCAGAATGACCAATCGCGGAACGACATGCACCTTACAGATACGCACAATGACCAATCGCAAAATGTCCAATAAACTTTACTAAATACATACTTTACTCCGAAATTGATAAGGATATTTTTTTCGTAAATAATATAGCATCTCAAATGAAAGGAAGATCATGGAATGGATCATGCCGTCTGCTATATGCAGTGTTATTCTATTTTGTGAATAGAAGCCGCTACCGACAAAAATAGCGGTTACTAAAATGCACTTGAATCGAGCAGATTAAATCTATGCATTGAATGACGCTCGCGACCGTGACCAGTAACTAAGCATGAATGACATCATCCTTTGTAATGGACTTTTTGGTAGAGAAGATATGTATAGCTAATATACAACGCGTAACAGAATAAGCGCAATTCCTCATACACCCCAATTAGTATATTAATATAAAAAATATATTATTATAATGCATTTCTACTTTCGTTTTGTCTAACCAAATTTCTTAAATAAAGAGCAATAATAGTACGATTTCCATAGGTAGCCCTAAATTCAGTTATGCTAATTATTTTTTTAATTAACACATTAAAAATAGCTGAAATCGATTAAGTAGACGACACTGAACAAACGAATTTCAGGAATTGCCCTTATTCTGTTACACTTTGTATATACACAACGCTTTACCCCCCCGGGGTTTTGGAGAGGTTTTCCATTTCTGGAAGCGCGAACTTTTGGCCACTGTCGATTTTTCAAACCATTGAGCTAAGCTGAGCTAAGGGTCTTTCCCAACACATGAAGAAGTATATGTTATAACCTCCCACGCGAGTCCACCGCCTATTTGAAGATGTTATTTGGCTAGCGGCCACCTAACAGTCAGAATTTTTCGAGCAACCTTAAGGTATCTGACCTGGCTTAATGACTTCGATTGTTCGTGGGCAACGGAAACCCCATTTATTGAAATATACGAAAATGTGATTTAGTAAAGTCTATCTAGACGGTTACGCTTCAAGTTGCACCAAAGATATATAAGTACATATTAAAAGATACATACATACATAGGAAGAGAGGTAGACCAAAGAAAAGCTGGATGGATTGTGTGAAGGATGATATACGTGCAAGATGGAAGTGAATGTAGATAATAATGACGTATGATACATATAAATTGGAGGAAAGAAACATACTGCGCCGACCCCAAATAATCCCCGAACCCGAATCGCTCTGACATCTCCGCTAAATGCGTGAGCACCAAACCTTAAGAGCACATGGTAAGATAATATTATTTCAATAGGCACCGTACGGATTGACTTCTGGCATTCTGGCGGATGACTCAATATCGGAACTGGCAGACGCAATCGACAGGCGACGGGCCGTACTTAGGAGTACAGGTACCATCACGACTTGAGCGCTTGGCGAAAATAGTGGGTAGACTTGAAAGGCTTCGTCTTCAAGGACCCACCAAACAGAACCCCCCGGTGGGTCTCCGAATACTGAGGTGTGTGTGAACGTATTAGAATCCCTATCTTCAATGAATCAATATTTATTGATATTCTTGGATAATAATATTCCTAAGAAGTAGGTACTTAAATAGTTGTTTTTTTTACACATAAACATGCAATGCAATGTTGCTTAAGGCTATGATCACGAACAGTAATAAAACTATATGACGTAGAATCGATGTTGATAAATATTAAAAGCAAACTAGACAAATAAAATGGTGGAAAAGTGGTATGGTGGAAAAAGACAAATAGTATGTTGAAGTATGTGGAAAAAGTTGAATTCATAAATGACAGAACCTATCATTTCAAATGTTAACCTAGTTTAGTACGTCCAAAGATAGCATGTCGTCAGTTAGATACTAGGCAAGATTTGTAGTCGAGAGCCAAGTTAGCAGATACTTTTCGGTAAAACATAATTTAAATTTGTAACAACCATTTTTCCAAACTTAACCCTATACTAATTCCGACGACGCACAAATAGTCTATTAGTTTAAGCAACATTCGTACTGCCAACGTGCACTCAGAGTCGCAAAATGTTCAAGCTTTTGGGATTTTTCTTGGGATACGGCTCACTCCGAATTGAAACCACTAAGATCATTCGCATTATTCTAGAGTAACTGTAACGAACCTGATATTTCGGTAGTGTAGGATAAACGATGCTTTCTGATAGAACTTGGCTCGATACAGTGGCACGGTGGCACCCCACCTGATATGATATTCAGTTCTATATTAAACATTTCATCAATTTTAAAAAACGGAGGTGCCTAAAACTTCCAATTTTGATATAAATCCATCAAAGTTGTAAACTTTGCCATCAGGAATGCATTGGATCCGCCTCTTTCAACTAATATTTAATACGATTGCTGGCTTATATTTAAGACTCAATTTCAACTCCAATCCATTGATATTCGGATCCTCACCGAATCACTAGGTAACTGAAGGTATTCATTGGGAAAATGGGTGAAGCCGAACGCGAGATAGCACGGTCATTGGTTCTGAGTAGGTTTTGTATGAATCGGATTGGGTTTTCGTTTGACACCAAAAGTGGGTCGTCGTATTATCGCCAGAAACTGATGTTCGCGCTGTCCGTGTGCAGCATCTGCTACCATGTTTTCAGTGAGATCGTCTACATCGTCATCACGTTCAGTAACTCGCCCCAAGTGGAGGAGGTTGTTCCGCTCTTCCACACTTTTGGATACGGCCTTCTGAGTGAGTATCTAGTGTGATTTGATTGCAGTAGTTGAGGTGGTGATGATTATGGTACTAGCATTTTCTTGCTCTTTTCTCATAGCGTAGTATGTACATATGGCTTATCCTTTCATTCATCCCTATCAACCATCATATCTACGTAAATTTCTTGAACATAATTACTCTGACCTGACGGACTAACGGAATTGGAATTTACATTATGTGCTTCAGGTATAGCTAAAGTATTCGTGTTGTGGTGGAAGAAAGATGTGTTCGGTGAACTTATAAAAGAACTGGCGGGCATTTGGCCAGTCCCTCCTCTCGATGAAGAAGCTCAGACCATCAAGAATAAGAGCTTAGCTACGTTACGCATAGCGCATCAGGGTGGGTATCGAACAACACGTCATCATTTACACTTTGAAGACCTAAAAGGCAAAATTCCTCATTCATCATATATCATTCCATATCTGAATTATGAACTGTGCGGATATGCACGCCATTTTCAAAATATATGCCACCCTTCTTTCAACAAAACAGTTTGATGCAGTGGATGCATAAGTCGAGGAATTGGTTTCTTCTTTCTCGCAGCAACGAAGTAACCAAAGAGATTAAAATATAATGAAGTAACGAATCGACGTGTATGTTTGCATAAAGATAGTGAACCGGAAAGAGACATAAGCAACTTTTTTATCACAGTAGATTACAGCTAAAGAAATATTGTTACTACACGCCTGCTGTGCTGTATTAAAAGGTGACTGTACTTTTACAGCGTACTTCAGCCTGAACGTATCCGGAGTTTGGTTCTACAACCTCACCCCCATAGCGATATTTGTATACCAACTATGCATGGGGCAGGAAGCCGCTATTGGCTACGTTTGGGTCTCCTGGTACCCCTTCGACAAAACACAGCCGATAGCGCATGTTGCTGTGTATATCTTCGAGGTGTTTGCTGGTAAGTACCAAATAACATAGTAAAATTTATGTATAGTGTTGCTGGATGGGCGTGGATTCTCTACAGGACTCATAAATTGTACTACATAGGTGAAGGCTTATTCAGAAAAGTTTCTGTAAATCCGCTTTTCGTCAAGGAAATCATTTCGGAACACTAATTTATTATCTTATTTATGGTAAAGTAAGTCCTGCATTTTTATTAGTCGATACCTGGCCAACGGGATCTTACTACGTCCGTTTGTCCGTATGTCTGTCAGTGGACCGTATCTCAATATTTTCTTGCTCTTAAATTTTGTACTCAATACATATAAAGTTGACGATCGAACGAATTCACCCGAATAAATACGGTTTACAAGAACTCGGAAAAGCATAATCAATACCAAGCTTAAAAATCTATTTCCGTCTGTTGCAGGTCAGACGTGCGTCTGGATAATGATATGCACGGATCTGCTGTTCACGGCAATGGCGAGCCACATCTGCTTACTGCTGCGGCTGCTGCAGAAGCGACTGGTGGCTCTCGCCAGCGGCCCGGGCACCGACGAGGAATACTACCACGAGATCATAACTAACATTAAGCTGCATCAACGGCTTATCAGGTAGATTGGTTTTTATTCTATACTAGCTGATCCAGCAGCGGCTTCATAGGTGAGGTGTTTGCTTTCATAAACGCATAGACTACATTAGAACGCGAAAAGCGAAACTAAGTTTGCACAGATAAACCACTCAACATTCGGCCTTGATGAATTGAGGAAGTAAACTTTTATCCTAAAGAACGAACGCAGTTGCAAACAAACTTAGGTTATAAAATTTAGTTTTCCATATCACTGTCGAATAGATTTGATTTAATTATATCTTTGATGTCACAGATACTGCAACCACATAGAAGACGCCTTCACGGTCTCGAATCTTGTGAACATCGTACTCAGCTCTGTGAACATCTGCTGCGTTGTGTTCGTTATCGTGGTTCGTATATTTTGATCTCGTAATTTAATTATGTACAGTCAAGAGCACGTGGAGCTTGACACATTGGACTTTGTAATTACTGGTTCTCATTACAATCGCCTTAGAGGTCAGACTCGCACTACAAGTGTAAAGCTTCATGGGCTCTTCACTGTACCAGCCATAAGATCCTGACTTATCGAGTCTGTGGAGGATCGCTTATAATGCTCCTCTGATGATGATGACTGTGATCCTTGGTCCGAAGGTTTAACGTTATGTACAGACTCTTGTGATAACTTTGCAGTGTAGTGACGTCACGGTCTTGCCTTTTATGTAACGTGTAGTTCCTTGTAGCTGATAGGAGTTACAAGTCTTAAGATACTCTTAAAAAATCAACTCCTCCCCTTTGTCTCCATATGTTTCTTTCACTGTTCTGCGTCATTCTTTATCTCATGCTTTCTCTTTTCAGCTCCTGGAGCCATTCGTGGCTGTGAGCAACAAACTGTTTCTGGGCTCAGCATTGATACAGATCGGAGTTCTTTGCTGGTACGGCGACAACATCTTACATGCGGTTAGTATCATTACATAGAGGTACATCTTTTTGAACAAAATTTCATCTGAACTAAACTATTTAATTTATTTTCTCCTCTTTATAAGAATTTACTTTACAACTTCACTGACTCTTATCGTGAATCGTATAAAAGATAGAAGACGAGTGAATTTGAGCAACGGTTTTTAAAGGCTTTAAAATCAATCTTATTCAAGTCCGCTGGTCGGGATAGCCCATTTGTATTACCCACATAGTACTCGTCAACCTCATTGGCTCTAGATGTTTTAGGTTGCCCAATCAATATATTCTTTCATTTCCAGAACGCTGAAGTGGCGAATTCAGCTTACAACAGCGGATGGCACCGCACGAGTCCTCGATGTCGACGCGCTCTCCTCTTTCTCTTGATAAGGTAACCCCCAACCCCCCCTGACAATATCTTAGCGAAACTCTTTTGCGTCGTTCCTTCTGCTCTTAGCAGCAGCAGATAACCGCAACGTGACTTATACTAATTTCATACACTTATCATTATATTTTAGCGTAACGAGTATAGAAGGCTTCGTGTCTTCGACTCTTGAAGGACACTAGGCTAATAACTATATTATGTTTGTTCAAATCATTATCTTTTCAGAGCCCAAAAGCCGATTGCCTTCACTGCGATGAAGTTCACCAACTTCTCACTGGTCACCTACTCCTCGGTAAGAAATGTAGAACAATCAATGGATATACGTTAAGTTGTTGTTCTACTATATTAATTAAAAAAAAAGACTTCAAACAGGAAACAAAAAAAAATAAAACAGCACTTATCGCCACTAGGATTTTCGAAGGTTCCCCTCGATTTCTCTGGGATGCCATAATCAGATCCTGGTTTCCTTATCATGGGATATCATACCCTTGGGATATCTCTTTTCCAACAAATAAAGAATCATCAAAATCGGTCGGCAAACACACAAAAAAAATTAGAAACCTTCTCCTTTTTTGAAGTCCTATATTTATTTCTCGACAGATCCTCACGAGGTCTTACTCCTACTTCGCTCTTCTGTACACAATGTACAGTGACAAATGAAGATTCTGGACAGTATTGACAGCTTGCTGACCGTAGTTATAGTCTGACCCCGAGCACTGTACCGTGCCTTAGGCAGCTGAGCGGTGAGACTAGGGAGCAGATCAGTCGGGCACGCTTACCTCACCCTCCTCTATCTCGATTCCACCTGAGGCGCGGTACGGCGCTGTCAGTCAAGATATAGTAGGATAACAACATACCTTATGCATTGGAATCGTAATATAAAAGAAATTGAATAATAAAGCTATTTTAATTTTATCAAGAATTTAAATAGTGTATTCCTTCCTTCCTCCAGCCCAGTTCTCGCATCCGAATCTGCGCTGGCACCGGCGCAGATCGTAAATCATTATCGACAGTTATGGAGCCCGCTGATTTACACCGCACATTGATCTGTATTGCTTTCTAAACAACGCCTTTAAACATTGAGCTGAGTGACTGCTTTGATTAACTGTTCCGAATTTTATACAAGCTGCACTTCAGCCATCCGTGGAAGACTGCTATCTGTTTGTGGTGTAACTACAATCTAACTAAACGAATTTATATCCACTAGCCTGACGGGCCTGTTGGCTCAGTTGGTAGTGACCCTGTGTTACGTCCGAGATTGTGTCCACCCTGGACGCAGCGAGGGTGCGCGGCGCGAGGACACCGCGATTGGGGTGTCGGGAACGGCAGGGTACCCTAAAAAATTGGTCCCTTAAGACGAGATATCTTCCCCTTAGTTCTTCCCTACCTCTACATCAATAGGAGGAGGTTTCAGAGGTACTCACCTGGGCGTTGGGTCCGCTGGCAAGCACTCGCACTAACACATACACTTGGGGAGGAGGGCGTGTAAAAATATATAAATACTAATATACGTACAAATAAGAAGTGGGCGCAATGGATAGATAAATAAATGGGAATGAATGGGGAAAAACACGGGAAATATGCGACAATACAAGCAAAAACGTGCCGATGCGGCGGGCGAGAAAAATCAAGAGAAAAAACATAAAACGAAAATCGCTAGTGTCAAAACTAAAGAAAGAAAAAAATAGGGGACAAAGGAGTACTTTACCAAACACCCTGCCTTCTGAGTCGGAGGTCACGGGTTCGATCCCCGCCCGGGGTCAAAATTTGTGTGCATGACCATGCCTGTTGGGTTCGTGTCTGGTCGTTTAATAAAGTATGTTTATGAGTTGTTTAGTACCCATAGGCCCTGCCTAGTTTGGGACTAAATAACCGTGTAAATAAAATTGTGTCCCACAATTTATTATTATTAGTTTTTGTCTGCGTTCCAACTGTCTCTATGCAAAGAGTGAGTACTTCCATATTTGGCATACCTCTACCAATCTCTCAGGACGAGGCGTGAGGGTACATGCCATGAAGTTAAAAAGAGCTGCCCTAGAGTTTGTTGATGGTTCTTCTCGGGGTACTGCATTTGGAACCAGCGACTCGGGGGTAAAGATGGGCTGCTGTTTACATTTAGCCAATCTCCATAGACGAGTTTAGAGTGCCTTGTTATTAGACAATTGACGTTTCTAAGAGTATTCTTTTTACTTACATCGTATATTCAAATCATCATGTACCTACTTGCCCTTATCCCATTATTTGGGGTCGGCGAAGTATGTTTTTTCCTTCCATTTAGATCTATCATACGTCATATCTACATTCACTTCCATCTTGCACATATCATCCTTCACACAATCCATCCATTTTTTCTTTGGTATACTCCTCTTTCTATAACCTTCCACATTCATATCAACCACTCGCCTTACTTACTTACTCGTCGTATATTCAAATATTTGTATTTTTAAACTCCGAAAACGGTATCTCCTCAAAATCCTGTCCAAGCCTATGACATTTACACACGCGACGCGGAAGCAATTGTTGTACTGGGGCTTTATTGCGGGGAATTTGAGATTTATTGCAGTACTTTGATGAGTTCCGACATGCTATCGACACAGTAGTAAGAAACTTGGTCGTAGTTTTAGTTTAGGCTTTCGTCTTTTCTTGGTAAATCAAGCATGAGTAAAACTTAAATCACCATTAAGAAACTTAATATAAAACTAGAGTCACGTTTTTATGAGTCTGAAGACACATTTTATAAATTTACATATTGTTATAAATAAGTAAATAGATAAGTGATTCTATGGCAATTTAATAAAAAAAAGAAAAGATCGTTATTCTCGCCGAGTGTAATTTAAAACTGTATTACTATTTGTATAAGGAATAAGAAATAAAAAAAAGTGTTGTTGAGAAAAGTGGATATTATCATCAATTTATATACATCTGTCGACCCAATATGGCGTGAGTGAATTTTTTAATTTATTCTAATAAGTATACAAATACAACCCAGGTCTGTTTCGATTCAACAAAGCTCCTATTGGACACAATAAAAAAACTTGCTTAAAGTTTTCATTCACTACACATCAATAAATTTTATTGGTACAGTCATGAAATTACCAGCCAAGTTTCAGCAAAAGATTATCGATCAATCAGGATAATATCGTGTATTTTACGAGCATTATGTCCCAAATTCTCCCTCCTCCCAATACTGTATGAAGTGCAGGACATATCGCTAACTAGAATAACTGTAGATCAGCCACTTTTTTTCTTTAGACACGACATTTGTATAAAACTGGTATAAGATGTTTGTAGTGTTATTAGGGGCAGGCCACGGAGCGGAAAGGAAATGACAAGAAGTCAAAGTCAATATATTTTTATTCAATGTAGGGGTTTATAAGACCACTTATTGAAAGTCATTGCGACTCCATCGCTTCGGTATATATAGTTGAAGAGAAGAAGGGGGGCAAGAAACGCCTCAACACATTATACTTTTAAAGTTAAAAAAAAAGGTTTAGAGTGCCTTGTGACGAGACTATTGACTAAGTGTATGTACTTTTTGATCCGACAGAATATATAAAAAAAAAATATTTTTTACTTCTTTTTTTTTTACGTTTTACATTCAACACAATACAAGTACAAGTTACATGATTTTAATGCTTTAGCTGGAGAAAATTTACACCAAACATCTTTTTCATTAAGTACCGATACGATAAGTTACCTTATCTCTCGGTATGGTCTGCGCTTTATTATATTTGGCAAGTTTTTTGGGCATAAAATTTAAAAGAAATCTCCCGCCTTTTATCCGTCTCTCATTGTAAGATTCTAAGACGCATCATTATTATTATGGAAGAGCGGGGCCTGCTGCTTACTAGAAGGTCCCAGCCCCAGTTCTGAGAAATTATTATTACTACTATTAGACATGAGATTAAAAAGAGCTGCCCTTGAATTTCTTGCTGGCTCTTCTCGGGGTACTGCATTCGGAACCAGCAACTCGTCGGTGGAGATGGGCTGCTGTTTGCATTTAGCCAATCTTCATGGACGAGTTTAGAGTGCCTTGTTATTATAAAATATTGACGTTTCTAAGTGTATGTTTAATACCTATAGAAATAAATTATTTTTGATTTTGATTATTGTTATTTTAATTGAAATAAATATGATTTAATTTCAATGGCTGCGTAATTCAGTAGAAGTTCGTTTAGACAACAAGGCCTATGTATTAGCGCGGGCGGGAGCTAGTTAAATTGTAAAGCCAGGCGGGCGCGGCTTGACCCACGAAGCGACCTCGTTGTGACCACTCCCTGCACCTGCCATCCTTGCCACCAGTGTAAATGTTTATGTGTGACATGGCCGAGTTATTTTCGATTGGGTATGTACTTGAAATTAAGGAGAAAACAGCAAAATTATAAAGGTTGCAAAAACTGATGAAGGTTAAAATACAGAAAATCTGTTGTAACATTGTATGAGTCGCTATCGCTAGGTACGAGTATATACGATAAATAATAATACCCAATCGTAAAAATCATCTAATCATCCCTTGGAAATACATTGGCAAAACATTCGAGGATTAGAAAGAAGACCTATTTCTTTTACAATATTCAAAAATAAAAAATGACCTTTAAAGAGAAGCAACGTTGAAGAGTGCCCAGAAGACTCATCCTGTGAGTCCTGTGACAGACATAATACCTACCCGTATGGCCACCTACTACTCTTTCATGTGGTCATACCATTCTTAGAGTAGGTACATTTGATTTCCAATCGTCAACTAATAATGATCCATGATTACTACTAGATCACTAATAGTACGACAGGTACACATGCACGTAGAGTACATTTAATTTTTTTACTAGTGACCCGCCATCTTTTCTTTTCGGGTTATAAAAATAAATTATATCTTCTATTATATCTTATATTCTTCTCTGCCTACCCCTGTGGGAAGAAGGCGTGAGCTGTATGTATGTATGTATTATATCTTCTGTAGGTACAGAATATAATGGAAGGGTTTCAAATAATTGCAATGCCATTAGATTTCGATAACTTGCAGCCTGCAGGGTACACACACGAAAATTGTCAACGAGAGCCGATAAGTCTATTAGAGACAAACTTTCAGACAGACAGACAAAAATGGTTTTTAGAATTTTTAATGTAATTTATGATTAGTCAAAATTACACACAGACACATAAATGTTATTATATTGGTACATGTAGATAAAAAGCGCTTCGGACCATTCTGAAAGTGGAACGCGCAAACCGCAGACAAAGCAAAAGAAAAGCATGCGAGAACCAAAACCGCCAAATCCATCATCATAAGTTTTAACAAAATTTCTAAACGGGTCAGTGACCTCTCCACTCGTGCGGTTCAGCATAACCATTGCAACTGGGACGAGGATCACGTGGACAACGAAATACCATTACTTTCACTCGCAGACCGTAGTACTCACAGCGTAATACGCAAAAACTACGTAACTTTCAAATAAAACAAACACGTTGAGTCAACGGACGAAGCCCGTAAACAGTTGGCTGCTGATATTTTTATTACTAACAAGAACATGCCCTTGCATGTATTCCGAAGAAATCGTTGAACACTTAAGCAGGCTAGGTCCTATAGTAATAATGCAGAGATGTTTTCTTAAAGTTGATTTAAAATTTGCTTTTTTAATAAAAAGTCATGAAACTGAACAAAAAGAAGAATGTAATGAACAGAAAGAAAGAAACCCAAACCTAAGAAACACGTGACTACACTACAATTTATCGTAAACTACGCACTCGCACGTGTGCAATGCTGATACTAAAACCTTCCTCTTTAATAACTCTATTAAAAAAACAGCATCAAAATCCGTTGCATAGTTTTAAAGATCTAAACAAACATAGGGACAGATAGCGGGAATCGACTTTGTTTTATATTACGTAGTGACAAAGAAAACACTACACTTATATAGGAAACTTATAAAGGACATTGTATACAATCCGGATCCACTGAAGTAAGTCATGAATTCTTAACAAATGTTTGAGATCCCAACAATAAAGAAGTTCTACAAAAAAGCTGAAGATCCAGTCACGTTTGATATTAAACCCCGTTGGAATATAGCCGAAGCGAAATGAAAGTTTCCAGGCGATGAAAGTTGCGCCAAACCAGCCGCGTACTCCAACAAAAACGGCAATTTCGCTGATAAATATTGCAGAAATATATGAAACTGTAGTAAATAAATAAGCTAGTTGCGATATTGAATATGAAAAGCCAATTCCAGCCTACGCAAACAAAGTTGTGGAAATTCAGACTGAATATAAAAGTCAGTTTATTTCAATTCTACGCGTTTTGAGATTTGTCAGAAAACAAGATATCAGATGTTTAAAAAAATATGTATTTTGCTTACACTTTCCTAAAGTAATTTTAAACAATGTCAAGGACTGAGTACTGTACTCCTACATCTTCATCAAGTACACATTTAGAGTAACTGGAACTCCGAAAGCAAAAGACAGAATTAAACTAATGTTTCAGATAAAGGAAAAATAATGTAACAACAACAACTGACTGTTTTCCAATAAAACTTGGCTCGAATGCATTGTGCATTCAGAGACATGATTAAGTTTAAACAAAAGCTGTTGTTAGCACTTCAAGCTATAAACTTTGTCATTAAGAATTCATTGAAGCCGCCTCTGTTTACTACTTTCCCAGGCATTTATTTTAAAGAGTCTATTTCAAATCCATTCCATTCTTATATTGAAATCGGGGGACTATATGATAGAATGTGAAGTAGGGTGATTATTTTACACAAAGTTTGCATGTCGAAGCATCAATTAGGCCCTATTCAAAGTATTCAAGTAGCATGGGCTGGACCAGTTCGCGTGTGCAGTTGTTATGACATTCCTGAGTAATAACATGTTTTGTGCTCTAGCAAAATTAAATGTTAAAACGAAATATCATGCGTCATACTGTACCTATACCTATAGATTTTAGGCGGCGAGGTTATTTGATAATAACGGAATTAAATAATGAAAATTATGATGAAAAGTTATTCTAGCTTCAAAACTGTTTTTTCATCTCTCCGGGCGGAAAGCATCAACTTTCGACCAAGTTGCCGCTTTCCGCCCCCATCGAGCTGAAAAAAGTATACACACCTCGGGAAGTAAATAATAAATGCCGCAGATCACACGTAATTATCGACCGAGACGAAGCCGAGGTCTACAATCATGTTCCCTAGGTGTGTAAAATACTATTTTTTATCAGATCTTAAGAGTCATGCGTTAGGCAACTTTAATTTAAGCTCAATTATTTTTTTAAACTCAATTCGCTAGCCATAATGGCACTTGCACCAAGCCTCTACTTTAAACACAACCTCAATTCCGGCGAACGCAGAATAACAGCAATAAAACTATACCTTTCAGCAGCGAACTTCATTCAGACCCGGTCAAAAACCCGATACAAACTTTCGAACGACCAAAAGGCTAATGACATAAAATCTCGGCAACTTAATAGCTAAATCAATAACCGTCGGTTTAACAAAGACAGTAAAGGTCGAATGATTAACTTTGCTGTTAAAATAACAAGTTACTGTTTGCTAGAAGAGTCGGCAAAGGAAATAAAAAAGTTAAGGAAGTAAGACAAGAAAGAAAACTTTATATTGAAGCTCTGTAATGTATAGATACTGCAAATGTCGAAATTGAAGAAATTTTTAGTGCACTATTGAAATTTGTAGACATTTAATTGTCTTGACACGAGGATGGAGACATTTACTAGCATTTGTAACTCATTCATTCAGAATTTAGTAGTTACTCCTTTCAACAGGAAGTAACAATAAATATTGAAGAGCCAGAAAGAATAACTGAGGCAAAAGTAAATATCGAAACAAAACATTAACATTCTCACAAAGACAACACTATTAACGAATAAATTCATTGACAAGATAGACAGTAAGAATATTCTTCGCTAAGCCACAAATTGTTGTTGTGCTTTTATTACAAAATTAAGCAATTAAACATTTAGCTGGCACATCTAGCAACTCTACTCGCTCGACCCAGCCGACCCGACGTCGGGCCCCCGACAGTTAGGCGTGACGTCATCCGGGTCAACGACCGCATAGAGCTGCAAGGGACTACGAGGTAACAATGAGCACGTGAGCACTTGCTTTCGACGTAATGGCTTTCGTCGAAGCATCGAAATTTATTTGCATATCATTCTCAGAGGTGTTGAATTGGGCTTTGTAGGATAATAGGAGCTATTGGTAATAAGGGTAATAATAATGTGTAGAAAGATGGTAAAGTTACTGAAGTAATGTGAGGATCTAAAAGTAACTGACTTAGTAGCAATGAGCTTTGTTCGAGTGATACGCTTGTAAATGTATTTGCACATCAATCTGAGGGAAAAAGAATGGATGTAGATGCATATGGATGTTAATGTACAGTCTTTAGTCTTAAAGGCAATTAATGACAAAATGAAACAGTTAACATAAAAGAACCAAAAGTTACTGACGGCATATATGCTAAAAATAATTATATTATCAAGGCATCTAACATCTAAATGTTATTAGTAAGTATCAAATTTAAAAGGTGTAAGTTGTGGGGAGCCGGAAATCTTAGAAGATTTTAGGCAACGTAACAAAGCGTGGTTTGACACCAACTTCACAATCAATTTTGCGAAAAAAATCGTGACACCAAAACAAATTTTACTTGTTGTTCAAGATGGCGTCAGACCTTTGAGCCAACCTACTCCCCATTTCTTATGGGTTATCAGACCGCGACGACGACGTTTTGTATGAAACAACACTTGTATATTCAAACCGGTCGGTGGGTACCTTTGCGATTTGCAGTTTAATCTCTTACGGAAGAATTTTGGGACGGTAATTAGAATAGAATATAAAGAAACCACTCATTGATTAAATTATTCTAGTTTACAATATAGTATTTATGAGATGGTACACCACAATTTTAAGTGCTACGGACATGCAATGTTAATATCACTCTCTAATTGCAATTTTTAATGTCCATAATTACACTCATTGATATTATTAATACTTAAACCTCAAAGGCATCATCACCATCATTCAGCTACTTACTTATACTTCAATATAATTATATAGTTTTAAAATGGTATTAGGCGAAAAATATTCATTTATCCTTTGGATTTTTTGTTTTTATCTTCACTGCTTCCACACTTTGTGAGCCGTAATTCAGAAATGTCGATCTCTTTACTTGAGCTTTTACTGTGACTTTTTTTAGTCATATTTACATACATTTAACTATACTCTGTAGTAATTTTATTCAAAGCGTCGATGAATTTACGATATCCATCCATTCCACATTCCATACCCATAGCAAATACGTGCCTTTGTTTGTGAGTGGTCACCGGCACGGTGGCGGTATACTAATTGTATGGTGTTTCGGAAGTGGAGGGCCAGAGTATATGACCTTAATGACAATGTGTGGAAAAATTGTCAAATGAAGCAGTTGCTATGGATACAAATATTGGGTAACCCTAGTGGAGTAACCTCCTATCTTTAATGAATGCGTTCAAGTTTCAATTCACGAAAATATGTAGACCTGAGGCATTAATAGTTGTAATAAAAACGACATTCTGGAAATATAAACAATAACTTATAGAACACAATTCACACGGGGTTATTTAATCCCAAACTACACTCGGCGTCAAAAAAATCGCACCTTCGGAAAATAATACTTTAAACCACTTTTAATCACATTTAGAATCTATGGTGATGGGACTATTAAGTATCATTTTAAACATTAATTTAACGACATTAAAATTAACAATCATTTATGCCATAAAAAAAAACATTTCACCCAAATAACGACGTTATACAAAAATAATGCATAATTACTTTATAAAAGGGCCGCTAGTTGCGCTACCTTTTAGAGGAATAAAAGGGGGGGGGGGGGAAGTAAAGCTAGGTTTTAAGTAATTTTTAAGCATTTTTTGTCTTACTTTAATTCTTTGGCAACAAACTTTTTCTTCTTCTTTCGCAATCACTTCTTTTTTTATGACCTAGCCAGACTAAAGTACGATTTGCTGAATGTTGATGATTAGACCTATAAAATGATACCTAATAGTCCCATCATCATTGATTCTAAATGGGATTAAAAGTGGTTTTTCAAAGGTGCGATTTTTTGACGCCGAGTGTAGGCAAAGCCAGACAACTAATACACATACAGGAATATAATAATATAATATAATCTCACGCCTTTTTTATCCCCGAGGGGGTAGGCAGAGGTATTCCATTACTGGATATACCCACATTTCACGAGATACATTGGACCCCTAAACGTGATAGGTGGTGAGCCCATCGCCGGACCGGGTTTGTTTACACATGTCTCAGAATTAATTCTGAGACCTGCGGGTTTCCTCACGATGTTTTCCTTCACCGTCAAGCTAGTGATAAATATGTACGTAAGTTTTTGAAAAACTCATTGGTACATGCCAGGATTCGAACCCGAGCCTCACTGATTTTCGGCCGGCTCTTTAACCGTCCGGGCTATCACTGCTCACACATACAGGAACAACTGATAAATAAACATCCAGGCACTTACATACACTTGGTAGTACAAATATAATGGTGAATATGCAATATGTGCAATATGACAACATATGTGCATACTTCTCTAACAAATGTAAACTCATTAACGTAATAAGCTAATAATGAATCGTAGTACTTTATTCTGATCATATTCCACTGTATTAACCAAATCATATGTAATGAAAGAAAGCCTACCCAGAAAGGGTAACACGAGAGAACAGAGTAAATGAAGCAACAAAAACACCAAATGCCTTCATTAGACGTGAAAATGACGACATAGCGGATGCTTCGTAATTGAACCCTTTAGGCATAGAACTAATTCACTATAGAGGCGAGACGAACAAAGCCGGCAATGACGTATACGGTTCCAGTTTCCATGAGGTAGACTGTCAATAGTATTCATTCAGGCGATGTTGTCTATGGAATCATAGACAACACACCGTTACTAGCCTATTCATTTAAACTGAAGGCTAATGTTTTTCAAGTGTATTCTTGGAAGTATAAATAATATATAACTTGTAAACTTCTGTAGATTCACGGTTCGACGAATTTTGAAGTACATACGAAGTGTTTTGGTTTAAGGTTTTTTGGTGTTTTAATAATTAACGGCGGTACCTATCAATACCAGCAAACTCGTTGCAATACAAACTTTGAAGTCATGGCTCCAATGTTTACTTTGATTTGATTCGGTCAGGGATATGACAAAATTAATCACTGCAGGAATAGTTTCCATCTTCAAAGTTGGCAATCTAATCACCTCTGACGTCATCACTGATAATGATAACGCCATCGACGTGGCTCTCATCAAACTTGCGAACTTCGATGTCGACGCTTTCAATGCCATCAATCAAACATTCGCAGAAAGGAGAAAGAAATGACTGCAATTTCACATGCATTAGCACACAATGAACCAACGACAATGGGTGCTCTTCAATACGTACATTGTTTTAACCCATTCTACTTATGACGAAGCGTTTTGTGCTATTCTGCGGCTTCATACAATATTGACAAGAAGCTGCGACGCGTAGAAAATAGATTGGCTTCGGATGATGGCATTACGTGGCCTTTAGCTTGGTAGCTTTGTTAAGGTTTTGCTGCAATTTAAGATATGACTTACTACGCATGGCAAATCAAATAGAATGTATTTTATTCCCGTAAGAATACGGGAATAAAATATAGCCTATGTTACTCAGGGATCTTCAAGCTTTCCATGGGTGAAAGAATTCTTATAATACGTCCAGTAGTTTTTGAGTTTATTCATAACCATCATACAAAAAATCAAATCTTTCATCTTTATAATAGGTATTAGTATAGATTACTGTGTATGATGATAATACCACATAAATCATATCTTCTGACTCATAATCTTAAAATCATAGCTTTAATATTATAGTGACAAATCTTATATCATAAATACGAAAGTATGTTTGTCTCTTCGTCACGTCTCAAAACTTAGTACCACATAGTTGGAGGTCCTAAAAGTGACATTTTATCTCGGTAGGTACGTGACGTAGACGAAGTCGCAGAAAAAGATAATGCCTAATTCACTAATAAGAGACCCAATTAACACGGTAACAAGGTTCATTTCTGTGTAGACCATTAATTTGTCTGGTACTTGTAATCTAAACTAATAATAAAGAGGAAAGATTTGTATTTTTGTAATGAATAAACTCAAAAACTACTGGACCGATTTAAAAAATTCTTTCACCAATAGCCAGCTGCAATATCCCTGAAAAACATTGCCTATATTTTTTCGTTGTATTCCCACAGAACCGCGCAGAACCGCTAGTGTATCTATAAATCCATAATTAACTCAAATTGAATTCAAAATAAGGCCAATCAATGAGCCCTTAAAAAACTAGCAGACGACCATTACCAAATCTGGTGCCTCAAGGCATTGTCCCTTGACCAAGATTTCCAACATTCCAGTTTCCGACGCAGCCGTGACGGAGCCAACTACAGAAGTGACGCAACAGCAGCAAATGTCGTGGACAGAAATGACAAGTATGACAAAACTGTTGAGAATTCGAGTTAGTCAACATTCGGTACCATTTGTCCACGATAGCGGATGGCTCGGTGAGGTCACTCGCAATTAAAGTAATGAATAATTCTGTTGATAACTTCATAAATATAGGCGTAGTGCCAATGCTGCAGGGTTATTGTAAAAGCCGTGATTATTGTAACTTTAATAAATAAATAATCTCACGCCTCTTACCCGAAACAGGAATTCTATTTCTCGAAATACCAACTTTTCACGAGAATATTTGACCCCTTAACGTGATAGGTGGTGATTGTGATCTACAACTAGTTGTTTTATCCTGTAATTTACCGAAATAAATTATTTTGTATTTGTATTGTAAAAGTTGTGATGTTGTAACTTTAATAGTGGTATTATAATTGCACGGATGCTAATCGTCTTCATCTCATACAATATCGCGCAACAATCTTAGTTAATTTATAATTTTACTGAGCAGATTCAATACTAGCAACACTTGAGAGTGGTTGAAGGCCTCGGTCCATTTTGATAGGTCGATTCACCGACAATCGTGCCATCCTGACCAATCAGTGACCGTTTTACAATTTAACGGAACCTATTTAATGCATTTTGTGAAATTTTCAAAATCTCATTCATACACAATGTCACTCAATGTACTTTGGGAAATCATAATCTAAGACTATCTAGTGATATTGTTTGAAAAGGTGACGATTGACAAAAGTCCGTGTAATTTGAATACCACTAGTTACCCTATAATGGCACAAAAATCCGGAGTTATTTAAACGATTTTCAGAGAAGAGATAGCCAAAGTGGGCTTAACAAAACTGTACTCGATAATCTTCGTAATTAGTTGCCAGAACCATCTTCAAACAGTTAACCGGGAGACGCAATGAACATTAAAGCTTAACAAACGATCAACCAAACGACCGCTGATTATACCTTCTTATAGCTCCCGTGCAATTTTCTAATCAAGTTCCAATTTCTTGGATCTTTCCATCGACTGCTCTCAAGATCTGCTTCGTCCACGCCCCGGGCACTCGGAAGAATGTACAAAAGATGCTTTTTTTACTACACACACTTGTTGTGAACAAGAGCCATGAATGTGTAAATGAGCTAGGATATGTGTACTTGCGTTTGCCTACGACTTCAGATGAATTGCCTACGTGATTCCGCGGCCCTTGTATGTGTGAATGGCTTTAATTCGTCCAAGGAGAATGGGTTATATATGAAAGGACGAGATTTAACGAAACGAACTTTAAACTCAGTTACAGTTAAAAACGAAAAATTTGAATGTGTAAACACTACAGTTTCATTTCTAGGAATAACTCTAGACTCTAAGTTACAGTGGGGACCGCAAATTGATACGTTGGCGAAAAGGCTCAGTTCTGCTGCATATGCCGTAAAAAAAATACGTAATATGTCAAGCGTAGAAACAGCTAGACTTGTCTATTTCAGCTACTTCCACAGCTTGATGTCATATGGCATTCTACTGTGGGGGAATGCTGCTGATGTCCAGAGAATATTTATTTTGCAGAAACGAGCCATTCGTGCAATTTATAAAATGGGGTCTAGGATGTCTCTAAAGGAAAAATTCAAGGAAATTAATATACTGACACTGGCGTCACAGTATATTTACGAAAACGTATTGTATGTTAAAAAGAATATATCACTTTACAAAAAAAATAGTGACAGACATTGTATAAACACTAGAAATAAGAATGAACTGGCTGCTTGTGTTAGTCGATTATCTAAAGTTACCAAATCCTTTAAGGGAAAATGTATACGTTTTTACAATAAGATTCCCATTGAATTACAAAATTTGCCTCTTGACAAATTTAAAATATTAGTTAAGCAAAAATTACATAAAAAAGGCTACTATAAAATTACAGACTACCTACTTAGTAGACCAACATGCATGGGATTAACCGACTCGACGCTATGTAAGGCTATTAATTATAATTATTATTGTAAACGATATTTATTAGTAAGACATGAGATTAAAAAGAGCTGCCCTTGAGTTTCTTGCTGGCTCTTCTCGGGGTACTGCATTCGGAACCAGCAGCTCGTCGGAGCCCTTCCCCAATCCGGGCAGCAGTCACCGTGGGGAAGTACGACTGCCCCCCTCCAAGGATCCAACAAAAACAACAACAACATCTAAGGAAAATAACCAAGTGGGACGACGTAGAAACCAAAATAAAAAGGCTAAAGTGGCGATGGACAGGACACATGGTCAGAGAACAAATGCCAAAGTGGACACGGTGGACAACCGAATGGACTCCCCGTTACAATGCCAAAAGGAAGCGAGGCAGGCAACTGAAAAGGTGGGCGGACGACATCAAAAAAGTTGCCGGGCCACTGTGGCTACGTACCGCTAAAAACAGGGAGAATTGGAAAGACTTGGAGGAGGCCTTTGTGTCAAAGGACACGCCAATAAGGAGAACTGATGTGCAATGAACTGTGAAATCAATAATAATTCTAATAATAAAAATTTGATGTATGTAATGGTAATATTTGTAAATCTACTTGCCTATTTGGCTAATAAAGGCTTGAAAATTGAAAATAGTTATTATAAAATATTGACTTTTCTAAGTGTATATTTTAATATCAATAGAAAATAAAGCATGTATGAAAGGAATAATGAAAGTGGACGAAGCGAAAGAAGTATGTAAGGATCGTAGCAAGTGGAAAGAAGTGGTCTCTGCCTACCCCTACGGGAAAGAGGCGTGATTATATGTATGTATGTATGTAAAATAAACGATTTTTGAATTTTGATTAATTAGCAAAATGACACACTTCAAAATGCCACACTAAGTGCCATATTATCAAAATAATATCTACACGGTTTATAAGACACATCCTGCTGACAGACACACAGACGGATCAGATGTCCCGTTGACACGGTTTGGATACGGAACCCTAAAAATCGCGTCGATTGCTTGTTTGTTGTGTGAAAGAAAGAAAAACAAACACAAAGTTTCGCATTTAAATAGATATAGTACTAGGACAGCAGGATGGTAGGGGCGTCGCGTCGCTGGCAACCAGCCAACTCTATCAATCGCAGAGTTCACTGGCACTTTATCATCAACCTGTTGTTCCTCGCCTTGAAGCAAGTCTATGTTACTCGTTTACTATTTCTCATTATCCAACTATGTTTAACGTACCTACTAGCGTTAAACATGTACTTTACAAAATGGCGTTGCCTGAGCGGGTGTAGTTTATTCGCGTTCGATTCCCGTGGGAATTTCAAAAATACTTCACGTCATAGAAGGCACCTTTGTGCAACATTTTATGCTTTTACACCCAGCGGTTTCGGCTGTGCGTTAATCGCTCAGTCAGTCAGCTATTCAATCTTATTCCTTTATATATTTTACTAGCGGTTCCACGCGGTTTCACCCGCATAGTTCCCGTTCCCGTGGGAATACGGGAATAAAATATAGTTTACTCAGTGATAATGTAACTTTCCATTGGTGAAAGAATTTTTGAAATCAGTCCATAACTTTTGAGTTTATTCGTTACAAAAATACAAAAATCTAAATCGTTCCTCTTTATAACATTAGTGTTGTGTAGATATTTACAGAATACGGTCATGTTTACTAGGAAGAGTTACAACTTACGACCATTCCTTCAGTGTTTCTACGTTGAGTCGTTTACATATTATCGTGATTGTTTTTGCTAGAATGAAGTACAGTCCTGTGAAGTATTGCAGTAACAAAGAAATGTTACGAGAAGTTTTTTTGTAGATAGCGTTTGGTTTAAGCATTCCGAAGGTATGCGAAGTAGCTGAGTTACAACGTGCATGCCAAATCAGTTTCTTGGTCCTGTTTTTGGAACAAGCAATGGTCCAAAAACTAAACATTACAAATCTATGACGTTCATTCATTCAGTACCATCAGTGGTAGTGACACATAAAAAAAATAAAATAAAAAAAAATAATCTCACGCCTTTCATCCCCGAGGGGGTAGGCAGAGGTATTCCATTACTGGATATACCCACATTTCACGAGATATAGTGGACCCCTAGACGTGATAGGTGGTGAGCCCATCGCCGGACCGGGTCTGTTTACACATGTCTCAGAATTAATTCTGAGACCTGCGGGTTTCCTCACGATGTTTTCCTTCACCGTCGAGCTAGTGACACATATCTACTCTAACATTATAAAGAGGAAAGATTTGCTTTTTTTTGTATGCTATTTTGTAATGGCTGTGAAACTACTGGACCCATTTTAAAAATTCTATCAGCCATGGAAAGCTTACTTTTCTGGGAGTAACATTGTCGGTCGATGGCTATTTTACCACGGGAACGGAACTTGCGAGAGTGAGATTACGAGTAACAGGAAATTAGTAATATCAGGTATATTACCGATCCCTTTGTCCATAGCCAAAATTTATCCACAGTCAGCTGTTTCGAGGCATCGATTAGCGCTGGAAGATTGAGGTCACTTGTGTCAGACCCAACTCAGCTCACACCGAGTTTATTGGAGGGTCAATTGGACGCGCAATATTAGATTCATTCATTTAAAGCTAGGGACTATACTGTATCAATTAGATATGTGACCTTGGAGAATATATTGTGTAGAAGAGTAGATGTCTACTCTTCTTCATACAATAAATCTCACTTTGGCTGTTGAACATCTCTTTATTTTGAACCCCGACCTTCATTCCGTCTTCGTGCTCTCATCTCTACGTGATGGCTGGTTGCGGCCGAGGAGTGGGCCGCAACTGCTCAATAGGAAAGGTGTTAATTTTGTCAATACCGAATCGTTTTAACACAAACTTCTGGTTTTAAAAAACTTGACTCAACCAGCTTGACATCATATTCTGGTGTGACGTAACCTTTTTTATTCCATTCAAACCAATTACTGCATTTGTCAGACGACATTTTATTACCAACTTTATGTGCAGACACGCAATACTTATTAGAATTGCTTTTAAGAAACTTTGCAGCAATTTTATTTTATTTTCATTCTTAAGCTTGGGTCCCACGGTCCGTAAAATCGCGGATGCACGCAGACCAGCTCGCACGACGCACCGTGGGACCGGCCTCGTCTGTGATAGCACAGAACGTCTGTGGCGGTGCGCCCGTATCCATCGTGAGTCGGTAACTTCAAAGGTGCGCTCTTCTCTCTCTTTCTTTCGCTTTGCATTATGACAACATAAAAACATCTACACACACCGACACGCACCGTTGGACCGGCCCTGCCTGTGGTGCGTCGCCGTCCGTGCTCGTCGGCTGAGTGTGGCTGATCCGTAGAATAGCAGACCGTGGGACCCCAGCTTTAGTCTTCACCAAGAGGCAGTCTTACATTATGCATTTACAATCCTAAATCGTGAAAAATAGTTATATCCAGTAATGGAATAGCCTCTGCCTTCCCCCTCAGGGATAAAAGGCGTGAGATTATTTATTTTATTTTTTATTTATTTTTACAATCCCAATTATTTTTGTTTCGCTTTGCGACTGGCCTGATTTAATTTTCTAGCTTCATCTAGCCGTTCAAGTAGCAGGTTCCTACGTGCGCACGATGACACTACATAACCTATTATCACTACATAGTATAAAACAAACTACTTCCCGTCTGTATGCTTAGATCTTTAAAACTACGCAACAGATTTTGATGTGTTTTTTTATAGATACAGTGAGTTATTCAATTCATGTCCCCAAACGATAATTGTACTCACCATAAACCACTTGAAAGCCTTATTAACGCATTAAATGGTATATTTGGGGTCAGACCCCCTTACGCAATCTAGGGGGAGGGAAAGAGAAAGAACTGCGTTTATCTTTTATATTATACCCAAGGGACGGGTAGGGACGTGCCGTGACCTACAATGTGTCCCGTAATTTGCGTCTCGTAAGAAATCGAATCGGATTGATTCCTTGCAAAGAGATTTAAATATACTACGACATGAGTAGTCATTCGGAATAATGAAACACAACAATTTTGATCTCCAGGGTCAGTTCATCTAATACGAACGCGAGCTGTCGTTCGTACGTATCACACTATACTTAATTACCGTTATAAGTTTTGGATTAAAAAAATTTTCACTTCAGCTACTTCTAGGCTCTAGTATATTAAAATCTCTATGATTCCTAACTATAAATATTACACTATTTCGCAGAATTTAAAAACCCTTTAGATGACAAAAGATGTAAGTTGGGACATTGCCAAGTGACCCAGAGAACTGTCCCGATTTTGTCCAACTATAAGAACACAATACGGCGCGGGCGTGCCAACTGACCCAGAACATAATATCCAGTTGTTTACGGCTTCTTAGTCAAGTCAACTGGGTGGCTTTTCAGTTAACTAAGTCGTTTAGTTGTCTAGAAAGCTATTAATTTACAATCATTACAAATGAATTCTTTATTGGAGTTTCGTCGGTCGATAGATTAATATTTATGATGGACACTACAATACTTTTTTTTTATTTTAAACTACACTCGCCAAACTACAATGCAGTTTTTTTACAACAGTATTTCATTCTAACAGGCAGGGTAATAAATCGGATTCCAAATCTAAAATAATTTGGGGTTCTTTACTTTAGTAAGTAAACCCATTTCGCAGTTTGTTTTGAACAAGATTTGAAAAAAAAAATACTACCTTTCCAACAATACTATTGTAATTTCAACGTTTTTAATCTATAAACATAAAATTGGTAAAAGAATTTGCTGTCCCGTATCAAGTTCTGTCCCGTTGTCCCGCATACTGAACGCACTTCCCAACACTACGAACGGCAACTTTGAATACTTCATGGGCTCCTTAGCAATACAAACGTTGACAGTTGCCGAGGGGATGACGTCACAACAGGATTTATCGATCAAACCGGGGGCAGGGGGAGGGGGGATTCGTGGAGAATACTTTCCTAGCGGTGATTGATTGAATTGCTTCCAATAGGGAAGAATTTTGGATATCGTGTCGTCATGAATGCTATTAGCCTACACGGAAAGAAATTGAAATATAAGTTTATTTGCTTTTACAACCAAGCCATCTGAATGTGTTATTTGTTTGCGTTTTTATCATAAACCAGCTGTTGGAATACGGGAATAAAATATAGCCTGTTACTCAGGGATCTTCTAGCTTTCCATTGGTAAAAAAAATTTAAAATCGCACCAGTAGTTTTTGAACATACAAAAATACAAATCTTTCCTCTTTATAATATAACTAGCGACCCGCCCCGGCTTCGCACGGGTGCAATGCTAATACTAAAACCTTCCTCTTGAATCACTCTATTAAAAAAAACGCATCACAATCCGTTGCGTAGTTTTAAAGATTTAAGCATAGAAAGGGACATAAGGACATAGGGATATAGAGGCAGAGAAAGCGACTTTGTTTTATACTATGTAGTGATTATAATATAAAGTATAGAAGTACCCAGTGAAGTATGGATAATATGTTAGACTCATCTTAAACGAGTACCTCTTCATAATGGCGTATTGCAAACTAATTATACGATTGTATAAATAACAATGATACTTGGAGTAGATTTCCTTCAGCACAGCGTAATACGACAGCGAAAAATAACCGTATTATCACAGGTATTATTCAACCTAATTTTGTATTATAAAATGTTTATTTCATCTTCATCATGTCAGCCTATCGACGTCCACTGCTGGACAAAGGCCTCCCCCAAGGTTCTACACAACATCCGGTCCTACGCCGCCCGCATCCAGCGGCTTCCCAAGACCTTAACCAGATGGGGGGCCTGTCCACTTCACGCTTCCCTAAATGTTTATTTCAAAAACAATAAAGTACTAATGTTGCTTAGAACTTTTTTGTGCCTCTTCTCTTCAGCTAGAACACTTTCCAAATGTTGATTTAAAACATTCGGTTTGATTTGTTCCGTAGTTCCTTTGCAACCCGGAATTAGGTCACAAATCTAATTCCCTGGCCTTCCCGGTAGGCGCAGGATATCGACCCGCGGCTAGAATCAGGTCAGCCTATATCCGGGAATGTCTGCGGCTTCCGGACTATCTGAAGATATTTACTGGGAAAACGATGGATGCAAGTCATTTAATCTTGCGCACGGGTGCAACGTATATATACTTAGTCTGGCCATAAATACTGTTACAGTTAAAAATAAACAAAATGGTATATTTGAATTTTGAATCTGTGATTTTTATATGATTGTTCATTGGGTTTTCTCATTTTGGTGCCAATACATTGTACAATATTTTGCGATATTTAAATAGAGTGGGGTGATAAAGAGAACCAAATCGCTGTGATTGCATTACACAAAGTAGATATGAGCCAAATGCATTTTTTAAAACTCTCCATACGCTTGATATTAGTAAAATGTTTGTGTACCGGGCTATTAATGGGTACAATGAGACCTCCTCTGTTTGTGACAGAAAAAGATCTGGCCTTCCACGTAGTGTTCGTACGAAAAAGGTGGTCAAAGCAGTAAGGGAAAGAATTCGAAGAAATCCTGTCCGAAAGTAAAAGATTTTATCTCGGGAGATGAAGATAGCACCTAGAACCATGTCGCGTATTTTAACAGATGACTTAGTACTTGCAGCCTACAAGAAACGTACTGGTCATTTCTTAGCTGATAATTTAAAAAAGAATAGGGTGGTAAAATCGAAACAACTACTGAAGCGGTACGCAAAGGGAAGTCACAAAAAAAAATTTTTTACGGATGAGATTTTTTTTACAATTGAGCAACATTTTAACAAACAAAATGACCGTATTTATGCTCAAAGCTCTAAGGAAGCTTCCCAATAAGTCGACAGAGTGCAACGTGGGCACTATCCGACTTCAGTGATGGTTTGGTGGGGTATTAGCTATGAAGGAGTTACTGAGCCATACTTTTGTGAAAAAGGTATCAAAACAACGGCACAAGTGTATCAAGATACCATTTTTGAGAAGGTAGTGAAGCCCCTTAACAACACCATGTTCAATAACCAAAAATGGTCCTTCCAGCAAGACTCGGCGCCGGGTCATAAAGCTCGGTCGGAACGAACGAACGTTTCGGACTTCATCAGAGCTGAAGACTGGCCGCAGTCTAGTCCCGATCTTAATCCGCTGGATTATGATTTATGGTCAGTTTTAGAGAGTACGGCTTGCTCTAAACGCCATGATAATTTGGAGTCCCTAAACCAATCCGTACGATTGGCAGTGAAGAATTTTCCCATGGATAGAGCGCGTGCTTCTATTGATAACTGGCCTCAACGTTTAAAGGACTGTATTGCAGCCAATGGAGACCACTTCGAATAAGCTTTTTATATTTTAAAGTGTTTTATATTTATGTATTAAAGTAACACACTGTAAAAATAATAAATGTTATTTGCAATAGAAAACATTTTTTTTCTTTGTTTCAGTATTTATGGCAAGACTAGGTATATATATATATATATATATATATACATAATCTCAAGCCTTTTTTATCCCCGAGGGGGTAGGCAGAGGTATTCCATTACTGGATATACCCACATTTCACGAGATATATTGGACCCCTAAACGTGATAGGTGGTGAGCCCATCGCCGGACCATCTGTTTACACATGTCTCAGAATTAATTCTCAGACCTGCGGGTTTCCTCACAATGTTTTCCTTCACCGTCGAGCTAGTGATAAATATGTAAATATGTACGTAAGTTTTTGAAAAACTCATTGGTACATGCCAGGATTCGAACCCGAGCCTCACTGATTTTCGGCCGGCTCTTTAACAGTCCGGGCTATCACTGCTCTTATACGCAACGTATAGTATTCATATATAAACCTTTCATTGCGTGGTTTAGGAAGAGTTAGCAGATAATAGACAGGCGCACAAAGCTACTTTATTTTATACTAAGTACATACAGGTTGCTGCAGAACAAAAAAATATATTTTTTGGAAGCGTTTGATCATTATAATGAGTTCCTAAGCCAATGAGAAATCTACTACCAATGAGAGACATACTTATAGTAACACATTTCAAAATCCAATCCACGGATGCCGCATTTTCACTGTGACATCTGCCTTAAAATTTAAAGTAATTAGTAGTAATTTCGTAAGTCATTCAGTAGCCCATATTGCAATGTAAACAACATTCCCACAACTGGTTCACATTTAAAAACTCGTTTGAGATAATGGCGGTCATTTTTAGTCATTGTCAATGTATTATTTTGGAAGAAAGCTGCCACCGTTCCCATTCCATGGAAGCTTACCTTTGTTTTACTTTCTCCGAGTGTTGCTATTGTGAAGCAATAGGGGAAGGAGTGGGTACTGCCTTATCGCGGTTTAAACAGGCGAAGTGTGATATTTCCATCGACGAATGGCGAGGAATTTACGAGTACATTTTACCATTCATACTTCTTTTTAACCGACTTCAAAAAAGGAGGAGGTTATCAATTCTTCGCGTATGTTTTTTTATGTTTGTTACCTCAGAACTTTCGACTGGGTGAACCGATTTGGATGATTCTTTTTTTATTTGAAATCTGGTGCTTCCCGTGTTGTCCTATTTAATTTGGTCCAGCTCTGTCAAGTGCATTCATGAGAAAACCATGGAAGTTGAAGTCGGTTTTTTTACTTTTTAAAGGTCTATGTTATGACGGTGCCACGGCTTGTATTTTGTTTTCAAGAACTGTAATAAAATTACTTATTTAGTATAACTTGTTAGCCGATAAATATCGATTTAAGCCAACTCTATTGGAACTACGTTTCAACGCGTGACGTCACGACGAACTGTCAACAATCCCGCGCATTATGTCTGAGGAGCTAGGCTGTGGCGATAAATGTTTGCCAGAGTCTATAAAAGTCTGTAACTTAAATAATAAACCATAATATGAAAGGCTATTGCGTTATGTTATAAATTAACTCTAGTAAGTAGTAATACAATCTAATTACTTCTTTTGTTATCTTTACAAAATACATCAGCACCTAGCGTCTCTATGATACAGAAGTATAACGATATAACATCCGCACATCCCCGTTTCCCCATCGCGTGCCAGACAGGGGGTATGAGGGGATGTTTTGACTCGCGTTTGTTTTCACAGGGAAAAGTTGCTATCACTTTTTATGGGGCCTTTGTGCCGTTGTGATTGTTGGAAGGGGGTTAGACAGTAACATTGTATTGCAATTTCACTCTATCATAGCCGATGTTATTCGGGTATTACATACTAACCCTACTTTATGTATTACTAGCGACCCGCCCCGATTTTGCACGGGTGCAATGCTCATACTAAAACCTTCCTCTTGAATCACTGAATCTATTAAAAAAAACGCTTCAAAATCCGTTGCGTGTTTTACAGATTTAAGCATACATAGGGATATAGGGACCGAGAAAGCGGCTTTGTTTTGTACTATGTAGTGATAGTACAAATTTGTCTGTTACCTTTTCATGTCTAAATTTATGGTGTGATTTTAATGAAATTTGACAGGATGATTACATCTTGGGGATTTACATCGTCGACTTTAGCATTAGAGATGTCTGCTTTTAAACCATTTTCATTTGATGAAATTACTTTTTTGTTTTCACGTGACTTTCACGTCACGTGACCTACGAAATGATTTCTAATTACGAAAAATCACACTCTGGAAATGAAATTTACATGATTTAGGATTGCATAGTTTCCTTAAGCCCCTTTTCACACGTTCCGGTTTCCGCTGGTCCGGCGGGCGGCGAAGTATATGGCCATGTTCGGACCGGACCGCCCGGACCGGCGGAAACCGGTACTACGTGTGAAAAGGGGCTAAGTAGTACGCTAGGTAAAGAAGAGTATCAAATCCATTACATATGATTTTTCACATGCTACTCATGAACCCACCTTCACTTTCATTATGTGTCTCGTTTTTGACAATGATGTAAAATCACAGCATCTATTTTAATCCCATTATACACCTGTAAGGCGCTTAGAATCCCAATCATTTCATTTGTTTATTTCTCTACCTCTGCACCTCTCTCCCCTCGCAAGTAACACAAACTAATAATAGAAGCTCCGTTCGCGGCGCGACAATAGCCCGAGAACCGCGTATTGTGCTAGGGGGCGTCTGTAACGAGCGCTTATCCATTCTGTGCGACGACGCGTAATAAGTTGTTAGACAACCTAGTACGTATATTTGAAACCGATTTTATAGTTGTAATTTTTATTTACTTCAAATTTATTTAAATGCTTAAAGTGTTTACTAAGATGACTGCGTTTGTTATAAACCAAAATACACAAGGATCACAACCTGTCACGTTTATGGTTCAAAAAATACACTGCTGAAAAGTGGATATCCAGGAATGCATACGTGACGAATTGAGAACTTCCTCCTTTTTTGAAGTCGGTTAAAAAGTATTTCCTATCTCAACTGTTCATTATCAACAGGACTATTGTGAAGTAAACAGTTTTATCTATTCCGTTCCCCGATAACAACTCCGCTTATATAATTGGCCGTCTAGCTATATCTACTGGCTCCATTGTGTTGGTTTATATGTAGAAGGGGGTTAAGGTCAAACAGAATTGGTTGCTCCTCAAAGTTTGTACCAATACCTTGGATCCGAGCAATATGGAGATGGTTACCTGTAACAAAATGTATTTTATTAGTTAGAGAAGTGACCGCTAAAAATAGTTACTTCAGGTAAAAGGTAGGTACAAATAGACAGTCACTTTTGTATTTAAACCAATAATATTTTTTTTTTAATGTCTCTGATTTCAAAATACAGGCCATTGTTTAACTCTTATGTATACAATGTCTCATCCGTTTTTAATGAGAAAGTATGTCCGACGATAGACAGAAAAATAGTCTTGAATAGGCTAAATTTATTAGTGATGGAGGAAGTGTGATTATGCGATAATTCATTCTTTGGACATAAACACGTCCAAGCAACTAGTACACCAACGCTGCGTTTTCCGGTTCGCCACTCGAGAACCTTTATTCCCCATCGGTCGGTTCATTCATCTGTTCTTCTAGCGATGTGGCCTGCTCATTGCCATTTCAACTTATATTCTGAGAGCTATGTTGGTGACCTTAGTTAATCGCGTGCTTCCGAAGCCAGAATCAAACCCTTCCCAGCCTCTCCACGTGACGGACTAAAAATACGCGTAGTACTAGCCGTATTAGCGTGCCTTGCGAAACACAAATAAATGATGGCGGGTTTGTTTACTCCACAAGCCAGTGTTTACGTCTCGCACTGTTCAGCAATGTTCCGCTATTTTCGTCCCGCTCACCGCTAGTCGTCGGGAAGGGAATAATAATTGATGGTAGAGAGATAGTGGCTCGCATTGTTTCAGTCGAAAAAGTTCGAGAATAAGAGTAACATTTTGTTTCTCCTACAGTTTACTGGTATCATGCGTAATGGGACATTGTGCGAATGGGACAAAATGCGAATAGGACTTTTTGCGAATGGGACCTTTTGAGAATGGAAAATTCTGCGAATAAAACATTTTTTTCGGTGGGACGTTTTGCAAATGGGAAGTTCTACGCCTAAACCAAATATACGTCAAAGACAAAGTCAAAAAATTTTATTCAAAGTAGGGACTTACAAGTTCACTTATTGAACATCATTTCAACTCCACCGCTTGTATGGTTAAGGATATGAAGCGGGGCAAGAAACTCCTCAACACATTATGTTTTTAATCAATTCTCACTTAATACTAAATTAGGTTACAAAGTTTCGTTATTTTTCGCTGTCGTATTGAACTGTGCTGGAGGAAATGTGTTCCAAGCATTATTGTCATTTACATAGTCGTCTAGTTTGTAAAATATTTAGGGGTTTTAAATTTACGCCCTATAAAACATGGATTATTATGATAAAATATGCACCAGGGGAATAAAATTCATACGCAATCTTGGAATATTTACCCAGTACATGGACATATTTTTTTGCTAATAATTCGACTCTTCATTTTTCCACTGGAGAATTTTATTAAAGGTCTAAACACGTAAAATACTGGATTACATTTATTACTATAAACTCTAGTACAAAATAATTATGCTAAAATAGCTGAAGCATTCAAATAAGCAATTTAATAACGAAAGGAGCCGAGATGGGATATAAAATATGGAATATGTATGACAGAGCTTAGTATTCAGTTAATTTAAAATTCAATTTCGGTCTGCACGATGAATAAACCATAACCGGCAGAACAATAAAGTAATTTTGAAAAGCTAGTGAGGACGCAGGTATAGATCCAAGTGTAAGTAACACATAGATTCACCTGATCTTCTCGAACGTCTTTGTTTATCTGTCCCTCGTTCCGGTAGCCGTCTACAAAACCGTAAAACGTTTGCTCTTCCCTTTTTTAGGACTGTCTTCGGTCAGCACGGGCCGATTTACCGTTTGTGTTCGTCATATAATACCATTCGATCTGATCTAGATATATTTTCTGGTTCGGTAGTCCTAACTAAGAACACCATTTCTAGTATTTTTAATGTTTAACCATAATTTTTGATCTCTTACCTTAGCTTAAGTGATAGGTAGAACTACTCACAACGTTTATACAATATGTATCAGAAAGGTGAAATAATATTGAAGGGTGTATATGTATATCGTGTAACGAAATACCTAAAAAAATATCAGATCTAATATAGCAACTTTTTTCTTTCATATAAACTTAATAATTACTTTTTATGTGTGAATTTTGGCCAACCCTGTGATTGAATAATAAAAGCGTACGGGCTCCCTACGCGCTAGTGTCGTTGACCGTAGTAGTGGTAGGTAGCGTAGGTAACGCAGCTGATCGCTCGCGCCGCGCCGGTCGCCGCCCGCGCGCGCCTTAACATACCTACCTATTTTATTTTAAATATTAAAAAAGTTATTAATAGCAGTAAGCATTTATTAAAAAAAAATTAAAGGTAAAAACGTAGTTTTTATTGAATAATAAATTTAACTGATAAAAAAATTGACATTAAACAAGTAATACCTACCTACATACTAATCATGTAGTTTCATCAAACTTTTACACTTTGGGTCCGACCTACTATTGGTTTACACACACATTAATACCGCACATTAACTCAAAATGTCCACCCGTGCGCAGTGGGTACCACCGCGCCGCAGGTCCCGGTACCACGAGTAGGCGTACAGGCGCGCGACCTTGGGGGGTTTGAGCGCGGAACGAACCAGCCTCGCGCATACGCAGACACCTGACAAATTCTCCCGAAGCAGCTGAAGGATAGTATGCGCTGCTCATCCAGCGATCTACCTTCGGCGAAGCGCACGTGACACAGCTCCCTAACTCGACTGATATTGCCATCAGGAGCACCGACACAAAGTCATTTTATAAGATTCACTTGAATAATCGCGAGACACATCTTCACTCGTTGATAGATAGGAAGCAACTAAGTTCATTGATTTGAAAATGAAAGAATTTGCCGATTTTCTAAAATTTTGTTGTAGGGTTCAGTTGAAAATTAAACATAACCCTATGAAAATAAAAGACGTAAAAATAATTCTACGCGATACAAGGATAATGAATCAATTAATTACATAATTTACTTTTGTCAATTGTGAAATAATAATAACGTGAAATAAGATAAAAGACTTAGAATTAGGAATATTTTTTAAAACATACGGAACCACTCAATAAATAGAGGGTGGAGCTAGAGTCTTTAGTAACGCCGCCGCCGGCCCTTTGACCTTTGCGCAGTGTCCTTATTGGCCAAAAAGGAGCGGACGGGCGTTCAAAAGTCAAAAGTCAAAAGTCAAAATGTTTTATTCAAAATAGGAACTTACAAGTCCACTTATTGAACGTCATTTCAACTCCACCGCTTCAGCATGTATGGTTGAGGAGAAGAAGCGGGGCAAGAAACTCCTCAACACGTTCCTAGTAATCAATGGATTTTTCATTGATCTAAGACCGCAATCCACGTGGACTAACAAAATTCTATCAAAGACTAATAATGTCAGATATTTACGTAGGTAAATTAGTAGGTTTTCTTTAAAACTATGGGAAAAAAATTAAAATAATAATGGAGTATTATCGGGCCTGTTGGCTCAGTTGGTAGTGACCTTCAGAACCGGAGCTCGCGGGTTCGATTCCCACTGAACAACATGTTGGCCTACAGTTGTGTGAATGAACATATCATTTTTCTTCGTGACTGGGTTTTCAATAATTATTTAAGTATGTCTATTAGTTATTTAGTACTCATAGTGTAGGCACAGTCTAGTTTTTCGTAGGTAAAAACACGATGTCTTATCTGTACCATGTTTAGTCACTTTAAAGAGAGTTCAACAGCATTTAGCAGCTGATTTAAGGGTTGAAAATGATTTTTTTTATGATAACTTCAACGTTGTTTTACTCAAATTTATAGGATATATTAAACAAGAGACATTTTTCACGTACTGTATATAAGCTACTTTATATGACCCTTAATTATTATTTCACCTTTCTGATACATATTGTATAGGCACTAAATTAGTCGTTAAATCTTATTGAACTGCTTGCTTCATGCCCATGTTGTGTTCATATCGAGTAGGGTACATTCTCGAGTCTTAAAGTTAACCTCCTACTCTCAAGAACGTCTCTGAATAGTACCCAGTTTTATGAACCTAACAAAAAAAAAACACAACTGCTACACAACTTACAAATTATCCTGCTGTAATCTATACCAAAAAAATTGAAGTTTCTGTCTGTAAATTGAAAAAAGGTAAATGCCAAACTTTATGTGAAAACTTTGTAATCCTGACATTTTGACCCTATACTCCGAAACGGCTGAACGGATTTTATTAAAAAATTTGAAATTAAAACAGAAATTTTTACTAAAAATTTAAAGTAGGTACAGGAGCACGTGAACTTGAAGCTTTACACTTGTAGTGCGAGTCTGACCTCTAAGGCGATTGTAATAAGAACGTTACGTCCAATGTGTCAAGCTCTACGTTCTCTTGATAGTATAGATAGAAATAGTAGTGGCAACTTTACATACTTAACTTAAAAGTGTAGTTCCGTAGGGATAGACTAGGGTACATCCAAATGAAGCTGCGAGAAAGGACTATTTACCTATTCATAAATACTTATACAATATGTAACAGAATAAGCGCAATTCCTGAAATTAGTTTGTTCAGTATCGACTACTTAATCGATTTCAGCTATTTTTAATGTGTAAAATTTTACCGAAAAATTAATTAGCGTAGCTGAATTTAGTGCTTTCTATGGAAATCGTGCTATTATTGATCGATATTTAAGAAAATTGGTTAGATACAACTAAAGTTCGATTGCATCTTATTTTTTTTATATAAATATACTAATTGGGGTGTATTAGGAATTGCGCTTTTTCTGTTACGCGTTGTATATTATATGACAATCACGAAGATAAACAAGGTCAGCAGTCCATTATCTCACGTCACTCGAGTTCGTGGGACAGCTACAGAGGTTATTAAGATTTTTTATTGGTGGAAACAGTTTTCAGTCATGTTGAATAATCGTTATTCATTCTGTTCAGAAATGTCAGAAATAGAGAGTGATAATCTATATATAAAGATTTGTATTTTTGAATAAACTCAAAAACTACTGGACCGATTTTAAAAATTCATGCACCAATGGAAAGCTAGAATATCCCTGAGTAACATAGGCTATATTTTATTCCCGTATTCCCACGGGAATGGCAACTACGAGGGTGAAACAGCGGAGAACCGCTAGTTTACTAATAAGATTATCCAATAAGACCTCTAAATACCTATTTGGATTTTAGTTTTACAATTATACTAATTCATAAAATTATTAAACAACCAAAAAACGTGTCGCAATTCAGTACTAAAATGATGACGTCACAGCTCAATACTCAGTACATTTTCATTAATTAATTTTCATTTGACAGATCATAAAACGTTCTTCATTTGACTAGGCAGTCAAATACCGCATTAATCATTTAAATATCATTAAATATCAATAAATTAAAATTGTCAATGCATTATTATTGATGTTTAACAAATTTACAAAAGTTATTGCGGCAAAACAGGAAAAGCGACGAATAAATAATTTTTGGTAGTATTATCATTCTCCTGTAATTTTTTCCTTAATTCGGTATAAAAATAAAATTCCTGGGAAATCCCACTTTTAACTAGTATATTTTTCGGACCCCTAAACGTGTGATAATGATCTATATTAAGAACAAATTTCTTCCAGCCTCTCAAAATGTTATTCAGATCGATCGGACCAAGGCACTTAAGTTGTCCCATTTATCAGATAACAGAAATCTAATAAGCGTACAGAGAACTACCTACTTTATGACATTAAACAATTTCTAGCTGCCCAGTTTGTCAAGTAACAAAATTCAATAAAGGTAAAAAAATACACTTAAAAACGTCAAGTCTAGATTGGCTAAATGTAAGCAGCATTTTATGTTAACCGACGAGTTGCTAACAATCTACATCTACACTAATATTATAAACAGGAAAGATTTGTATGTTTGTAACGATACACTTAGGGTCGAAACACACTATGCCGAAAATACGCGACCGAAGTTCGGGGTGACTACATACATTGACGTTTCACTTTAAAGATTCGTGGATCTGCCACCCGCGTCAACCGTAATGTATGACGTTCCGCGGCCGTTCCGCGGCGTAAGTTCGGCGCGGTGTGTTTAGACCCTTAAAATCTTCTGGACCGATTTTATAAATTCTTTCGCCAATGGAAAGCCAAATCCCTAAGTAACATTGGCTATGTTTTATTCCCGTATTCCAAAGGGAACGGGAACTACGCGGGAGAAACAGCTAGTCAATAAATATAACAAATCTTCGCGAAGATAACGTCGATAACAAAAATCAATTCGATATTGAATTGCATTAACTTATCGCATTCAATTATATTTATGCTACAAACTTAGGAGGTAATGTTATTCAAATATATTGCGCACTAGTGGCCCGGGCAGACGTCGTTCTGCCACCGTATAAACCATCCCTGGACCCACTCTAACCCACACAAAAAGTTTCATCAAAATCTGTCCAGCCGTTCTGGAGTTTTAATCAGACTAACGAACATCAATTCATTTTTATTTATATAGATAGATAGATTGTAAAAAAATGCATAGTAAAATTCCAAATCCACGTACGTCCTTCGTCTATCCTTGTATTGAGTAAAGATTTTAAAAACACCAAACTCGTTTTTGTAGGTAATAATAAAATAATTATAATATAACGTTTAGTCGTCGAAACACATCAAATAATATCAAACTCTCTGGGTTTACAAGGCGTTATTGTGGAGTTCCATTATTCACTTCCCGGCTCCATAATCAGATCAGCTAGATGGTACCATAATTTTGCATTGTCATCGAACTTTTATAAGTATCACATTTGAGCTCAATCGGACGTTCAGTAAGTGTTCAGTTGCAAGATTTGATCGAAGCTAAACAACCATTGGAAATTAATAAAGGCTATCACTGTACCTACAGCGGTGACGCTATACTGCACACAGAATGCTGTGTTACAACAAAGTACCCATTATAATTCAATATCAGCAAGAATTATAAAGTTGCAAGTTCAAATGATCGCCACTAAAGCTATTAATAGTTTGAAAATTTCCATCAGTTTCTAGCGCAACGCCCGTACAATGTGTTCACAGTCTGCCGACCTTCATCCTGAAGAGGTGATGGCACAGTCATGATTGTATTGCCTTACAGGCCACAAGGCACTCAACTGCGTTAGCTACGGTCACCTAAAGATACATTATTACCTGTGACCGACATACTACAGGATGTATATTTCTGATTCGATAGATTTCATCACATCCTCTTTCGACATCCTCTTTTTTATCCAGGTTCTCGTTTTTTTACCAGTGTGTTTGTAACGATCACACTGGTTGAGCAAAAGCTGGGAACATTAAACCGTACAGTCGATAAAATTCACTAAGCCACTAGCTTAACATAATAAATAAATAATTGTGGGACACAAGTCACACACGGTTATTTAGTCCCAAGCTAGGCAGGGCCTATACTATGGGTACTAAACAAATAATAAACGTACAAATATATTAAACGACCACCGTAAATAAATATATTAAACGACCAGACACGAAGGCAACAGAAATGTTCATGCACCCAAATAAATGTTGGAATTCGAAGGTCGCGGGAATCGAACCCGCGACCTCCGACTCAGAAGGCAGGGTCACTACCAACTGAGCCAACAGGCCCGTCAAAACATCATCTCCCAGGCCGCAGTAGGCTTGGGAAAACATGGCCAATATTTCCTCATGTGTGAGGAAATACCTAAAATGTCAAGAGTTTATATTGGTGATGTATTTTAATAGCATCAGAACAAGAGGTATTTTAGGCTAATCCGAAGTGGCAAAATGTAAATAGAAATAGACAATCCACGATAACATCAAAATTTTCTCTACATCGTCCGATAATACCAATTTTAGATTGGCCCAGAACAGACCTCGTGTAAAAGATATATTAAGCTCACTATAATAGCGTTGTCACGAAACACGAACCCATGTCAGATGCCTGCTTTAAGAGCTCTGACAGTACAAATCTTCAGTCTCTATCTCTCGCATCGACAGCTTATACTTCGCCCATAAGAAAATACATAGTGGTCTGATTATCAACGAACCCATAAGAAAAATACTGAAAGAAAGAAAGAAAAAATGTTAATTTTTGCCACAGATACACACACACATATTATAAGCAATAACAATGATAGTGATCATCTAGTCTTAAATATCGCATCGGCAGCTTCTTAAAGCGCCTATAAATGTGCTTTTAGTTGTGTTTTTGATGGATGATATTCAGCTGCCAGCTGCTCTATTCAGTGTGTACTTAACTGTCTTTGTAATTGTTTTAATTTTTATGTAATGAGTGTGTATCTGTTGTTCCAAAAAAAAAATCTATTCTATTCTATTTTAAGATACAAATAAAGACATCTAGATTCAAATAAAGACTCCTAGAAAGAGAACGGATCTCTGACCTAGATTCGTTCAGCCTTGCAGTTTTAGATGTCATGTCAGATGACGTCAGACTAGTAGTTTATTTTACACCTTGTTTCCTGAGGCAGTACTCGACTTATAAACGATTAGCGATTTCACTCAAATAAGTCTCGTTCCCTTGGGAAAATTACTACTCACGCTACTCCCAGAAAATTAAGCTCTTCTTTGGTGAAAGAATCTTTAAAATTCGTCCAGTAGTTTCGGAACATATTAATTGCAAAGTGTAGATATAAAAGCTATAAGCTAGTACCGATTTCAAGAATACAATATTTTTAATGGAGTCTTTGTTGAGATGAGATTGAGTAAACACACATATAAATTGTAAGTTAAGATTGGTATTAGGTCATCCGTTTGCAGTCGCGGTGACCTAATAACTGGTGTTATGAAGCAATAAAACCCAATTCCGAGAGTTACGGGGCAATAAACCAGGACCTCGGCTCCGGCAAATTGGCACCAGTGAATCGGAATATTCTTGGGATGATGGAATAATCTTAATATGGGTTTTCGATTATTATCACATCTACACTTAGCGTAATCCTATTATAAACACCTTATAAAGAGGAAAGATCAGTTTTATAAAATGTTTGTCTGCAACTACACACAACAAACTACTAGCGGACCATATTCACCCCGAAATCACCTGATATTGCCGATATACGAAGTAGGCCAAATGACGGCCGAAAATGCACAAAGTTCAGATTTTCGGGTTGGCGGAAGCATCTGCTACTCTATGGACGAAAACGAAAATGTGACTGAATCATGTTTTTTGGCCAAAAACAAAACCTCAGTCGGTCACTATCAACGCATCGACAACTGATCTGATGTTGAATAATATGTTCATTGGTGGCTCGTACCACTTATAGACGAAAAAAGGGATGATATGAACCCATTTACAAGACAGCAACACACACCGTCCAACCAGCTGCGTAACCGCAATAATGGGGCCCAACGCCAGATGGCGAATTCCGAGGGCCCGCGTATAAATATGCTCTTGGACCAGATATATGACGTCAGATTATATCAATGTATAGTGGGTTACCGGCCCCAGCAGTTATTCTTGGAGCCGTAAATTCACAGAAAACTTAGTTGCTTGAATACGTGATTCGGGGAGGCAAGTTGATTCGCTATGCCGCTATTGGTTGTTTATGTTGACCACTAGGAGAATGATCTTTTAAATGTTTAGTCTTTTCTTTAGGTATTTGTTGGTGTTTTTATATTTAACAAGTTGTTTCTCGCATCTCTGTCCGCGTAAAATTTAGGGTCCCGTTGGTGTGCAGTAGAAAAGTAGCACCCTTTAGGTCCATAAGGTCTGTCTGGTATCAGAATGACCGGAGTATCAAAATGTCCAGTTGTACAAAATGACCGGAGTTTCAAAATGTACATGTCCTTCCTTAAGGTGTAAACTAACGTCGTGCCAAATTTCATCAAGGTCGGTCCACCAGTTCAGCCGTCAAAAGATAACAAACAAACTTACTTTGGCATACATGATATTACTAGTGGTTGAGATACATTGGACCCCTAAACGTGATAGGTGGTGAGCCTATCGCCGGACCGGGTCTATTTACACATGTCTCAGAATTAATTCTGAGACCTGCGGGTTTCCTCACGATGTTTTCCTTCACTGTCGAGCTAGTGATAAATATGTACGTAAGTTTTGAAAAACTCATTGGTACATGCCAAGATTCGAACCCGAGCCTCACTGATTTTCGGCCGGCTCTTTAACCGTCAGGGCTATCACTGCTATTTAACTGCTCTTACAATAAAGCATTCTTCGTTCATTTTAAATCTGTTAAATTTTAATTCCAAGCAGCTGCGTCGACACTTACTAAGGTTTCTCACGCCAACTTTAACTAAATCCGTATTTCTATAAATATAGATGCAGAATATAGAAAATAAGTATTTTCTATCGTGATTCATAGACAACGACGATAAGAATGATTGTGTATATCGCTATTATAAAAATAAAACGAAACTAAAAAAGTAAAAAAGCACTAGTCGCCACTACGATTCTCGAAGTTTCCCCTCGATTTCTCTGGGATGCCATCATCAGATCCTGGTTTCCTTATCATGATACCACCCTTGGGATTATCAAAATCGGTTCATAGACGAAGAAGTTATCCGAGAACATACATAAAAAAGGATCGAATTGAGAAACCTCCTTCTTTTTGAAGTCGGTTAAAAATTATCAGTATTACTTCGCATGCAACGAGAGCAGTGTGAAATGTATTGGTGAGAGTGCAAGCGGCGGATCGGATACGATACGGCATTCCTAAACGTAGTATGTACGTCCTGTTCCCCGCCCCCCCACCAAAGATAGTCTTTGGCCACCACCAGTTAGCCGTGCGCAGGTTTTATGAATACTATTCACTACAGCAGTGATTGCCCGAACGGTTGAAGAGCCGGCCGAAAATCAGTGAGGCTCGGGTTCGATTACTGGCATGTACCAATGAGTTTTTCAAAAACTTACGTACATATTTACATATTTATCACTAGCTCGACGGTGAAGGAAATCATAGTGAGGAAACCCGCAGGTCTCAGAATTTATTCTAAAACATTTGTAAACAGACCCGGTCCGGCGATGGGCTCACCACCTATCACGTTTAGGAGTCCAATATATATCGTGAAATGTGGGTATATCCAGTAATGGAATACCTCTGCCTACCCCCTCGGGGATAAAAAAAGGCGTGAGATTATATTATTATTATTATTACTACCGCGACGGTCAAGTCAAAGTCAAAATGTTTTTTCAAAGTAGGAACTTACAAGTCCACTTATTGAACGTCATTTCAACTCCATCACTTCAGCATGTATGGTTGAGAAAAAGAAGTTGGGCAAGAAACTCTTCAACGTGTTATAGGCGCATGTGTTATAGGCGTTACAGGACCCGTTAAGTTTAGGTTCCAAAAAATTAACTGGTGAAAAGTGGTAAATCCGGGAATGGATAAATTCTGCCTACCCTCTCGGGGATAAAAGCCTGTTTTTTTTGTGGTTTAATTAATGACGAATCTAATGACCACTTCATCATTAATTATCCGTCTAAACTTTTATATATCACTACATAGTATAAAACAAAGTCGCTTTCTCTGTCCCTATATCCCTATGTATGCTTAAATCTTTAAAACTAAGCAACGGATTTTGATGCGGTTTTTTTTATAGATAAAGTGATTCAAGAGGAAGGTTTTAGTGTTAGGATTGCACCTGTGCGAAGCCGGGGCGGGTGGCTAGTGATAGTAGGTATAAATACGAAAATAACTTTTGCTGTCTATTAGCACAACTAGTAGTTAACTTTTAGTGCTGATCAGGCAATCACTCGCGTAAGATTCTTTCAACAACAAAAAATGCGAAAACATCTTGCCTTGATAGCGGTCACACAAGAGTAGGAGGTCAAAATCAAGGTTATCGTCAATATTTATTCAAATTACTTACTTAAAATATATTTTTAGCATTGGCCGCATACAAATATTTTCTTAGCTAAAATAATTAAAAACAAAACAAAGTGAGAAACAATAATGTAAGGTGAAAATTAAATTATGAAATTGCCGAATTTTTTGCCGACAAAAGTCAAAGTCAAAATGTTTTATTCAAAGTTTCTGTTTTCAAATGTTTCAAATACCTATCTTTAATTTAGCGATTAATCCGAAGACTACAATTTAATTCAAAAGTTGTCTATATTCGTAAAGTAAATTATGTAAGAAAAGGTGTTTTTTCTTTGAGTTGAATGCTTGATAAATAAGCTAGAAAAGAGTTCATGCTATATGTTGCCCGATTTGATGCCCAGTTTAGTTTCATTATTTACAGCTCTTCTTCAATTTAAAAAAAACACGGGTTGCACTCCGGGAGTGCCGGCAGAAGTGAAAACTTGATTATCGATTTCGGTGTTACAACACTACTCTCCAACCGTCTTACGGTTTTTCGATCAGCACACGTGACGCGAGTTTCACAGTTTTTACCCATCCCACAAAAGTGCTCAACGCCGCTAAAGAAGTTTTCACTTAAAAAAAAACAATTTCGCTGATCACCTAAACATAATTTATTACTCTACCATAGGTTTTTGAATGTTTTAATACTGAGAAAATCAATAAAATGTTAGTATAAAGAATACTGTTTTTTTGAAATTCTTTATTCAAAACGACAATTTCACAAATTTTCGAGTCAAATCAAAGCTTTAAGACCAAACTACAGTAAGAAGACAAGAACACTATAGTATACAAAATACATATCTTCCTATAGCCACAATCAACGCGCCAAAGTCAGTTGGAACGGCTCCACCATTAAAAAATTTAAATCCCCAGCAACCCGACCCAATCTAATAGTATTACCCAGCTTAATAGCTCAGAATCAAGAGTGACATCCTTTATTTGCAAGGTTACCGTGACCGGGGCGGTGACATCAGACCGTTTAAAATACGAAAGACCGGTCGAGGATATTTTTTTTAATAAGTACCTCGAATTGTAGGCATTGCAACTGCAAAATTTACTTTTAAAATACAAATGGGTACACTTATTATGGAGTTAAAAGAAAATATGGGACACAATTAGTAGACGGTTATTTAGTCCCAAAGACAGAGCTGTACTAGGGGTACTAAATACATACACCTATCGCGTTTAGGGGTCCAAAGAAACCTGTGAAATGCGGGTATTTCCGGAAATGGAATATCTCTGTTTACCCTCTCGGTGATAAAATGCGTGAGATTTCTAATTCTAATCTATATATTATATAAAACTAGCGTCCCGCCCCGGCTTCGCACGGGTGCAATGCTGAATTTTCTTTGCTATAAACCATCCCTGGACCCACTCGAACCCACACAAAAAGTTTCATCAAAATCGGTCCGGCCGTTCTCGAGTTAAATCGTCAGGAAGGAAAACCCGACTTATTTTTATATAGTAGATGATAAACTGACTGACTGCTTGGTGATATATCAACGTACAGCCTAAACCGCTGGGTCTAGAGACTTGAAATTTTGCACTTTTATATAGTGTGTAGGCATCCACTAAGAATGGATTTTGCAAAATTCAACCTCTAAGGGAGGTGAAATAAACGTGCGCGAGCGAAGCCGCAGGGTAAAAGCTAGTTACATACCATCACAAAAACAACAATCATTTCCAAACAAATGTACTGTCAAGAGCACATAAAACTTTACATTTGTAGTGAGTCTGACCTCTAAGGCGATCGTAATAAGAACGTTACAAAATCCAAAGTGTCAAGCTCCTCGTGCTCTTGACTGTACAACTGGAAATCGAATCTGCGAAGCAGAAGGCAGGGTCACTGCCAACTGAGCCAACAGGCCCGACCATTAGAATAAAGGTATCTATGAATATAAAACAAATAACAAATTGCCAAGAATTCCTTTACTCTCCTATCTAACAGAAAAAACCTAAAAGGAATTCACCAAAAGTCATCAAGTCTCATAAAAACACTCCGTAACCGGCGCACGCGCACATGACATCACTTCTAAATACGGCGGTCGACCGGTTCCTTGCCATCCCTGTTAGTCGGGTCAGGGCGCCTCCGCTAAAGGCGTTAGAACATCGATACGAAATAACGGCTGGCTAGTAGATGTGTTTACATGAGGCTGTTTGTGGCGAGCCTTTAGAGGCTCGAAGGGAAAAGAAGTCTTCGTTCATTTGTTTTGACAGTTGTCTAGTTGCTATGTGCTGAAAAGGATATCTATGCTAATATTATAAAGAGGAAAGATTTGTATTTTTGTATGTAACGAATAAACTCAAAAACTACTGGACCGATTTTAAAAATCCTTACACCTATGGAAAGCTATGTTGTCACTGAGTAACATAGACTATATTTTATACACGTATTCCAACGGGAACGAGAACTACGCGGATGCAACCGCGTCGAACTGTTCCCATAAAACTAAAAAACTTGGCTTCGTGTAAACGCACCCAAAAGATTTTAAAATACAAATACAATACAATACAAATAATTTATTGCGTGCCACATTATACAGGTACATAGATATTTTCCAGGTAGGTAGGTACATTGGTGTTAAAAATATAATGTAAAAATAAAATTCCGGTATGGTCGATTAAAAAATATATTCTATGACACTCTGGAGATGAAGACCAGTATAACTACACTTTATTTTTTAAAATCTATTAATACATACAATCTATTAATCCGTTAATAAGACTCGTATATACTTACTTCATACGAGTACTAAATATACACAAAATTAACTTAGCCATAGGCTATTTATTCTCATATCGATGTTTAGTCAATATTGTGGCTGAATGGACACACCTTTAGCAGAACACTTATGTGAACAATAAAGTATTCGTCTATGATACATTAGATAAATAGAGATAGATAGAGATGTATCTCACAAACACACATATACAATTAGATTAACAATATTATATAATATTTATCACTAGCTCGTCGGTGAAGGAAAACATCGTGAGGAAACCCGCAGGTCTCGGAATTAATTCTGAGACATGTGTAAACAGACCCGGTCCGGCGATGGGCTCACCACCTATCACGTTTAGGGGTCCCATATATCTCGTGAAATGTGGGTATATCCAGTAATGGAATACCTCTGCCTACCCCCTCGGGGATAAAAAAGGCGTGAGATTATATTATATTATTATTATATTATATTAACAATATTTTATATTAACGAAGACGATAAATTTTAAATAAGAATGAAGACATATTGTGTACATGTGTCTGCTGGTATTAAAAACCACAACATTTGCAGCTTGTTTTATGTAATAAAATAATGATAATAAATGTTGGGACACAATTCATATTTAATCCAAATTTACGCAGATCCTGTAGTTATACTGACGAACGTACTTGAAACAATTTGTTTGAATTGATTCATTATCCCAAACACGAAACCGACAAACATGGCTAATACCCATATAGACCACAAAAGGCGACCCTACCAATTGGACCCAAAAACTCAGTCATGTGAAGATTTATTGTCGAAGTATTTAATGATAGGTAAAATACACATTTAGTCGGGATTCGGATAACGTAAAATAAGCTTTATCTCTGGTTGCGATCGTTGTAACAAAAAACTAGGAAGAAACATTACTCTATTTTCGTTATCGAATCCAGGCTTAGTCGTAAAATGTCGAGGAAGAGCCTTTCCAAAAGCAATAGAAGCACATTCAAACAATAAAGACCTAAATAAGTTAATAATAATAATAATAATAATTTGTGGGACACAATTCACACACGGTTATTTAGTCTCAAACTAGGCAGGGCCTGTACTATGGGTACTAAACAACTGATAAACATACTTAAATAAATATTAAACGACCAGACACGAAGCCAACAGATATGTTCATGCACACAAATGTTGGCCCCGAGCGGGGATCGAACCCGCGACCTCCGACTCAGAAGGCAGGGTCACTACCAACTGAGCCAACAGGCCCGTCGAGTTACTACATAAGCAGAAAAATAGTTCTACGAGGAATCTGTAAGTCTTCGTTTCTTTACCCAATACCGCTGATCAGATTCACCGAATTATGGTAATGGAAACTATAAAACATTATGGGTTCTACTTTCCCTTAAAGTACCTTGTTTGATAACCACTAAACTTGAACAACTTCCTTGCTAACGGTAGAAAATGCTAACTAAATCGACGGCACTTACGTCTAGACAGACAGACATTTAATAGACGAAGGAACCTGGAGAAATACTATTCATGTATATAGACGTGACTTCAGATATGGCAATCTATCTCTTTGGAGAGAAACTAAATAAAGAACGCATAACTGTGGTTAAAGAGCATGCAATCATGCTATGACTGAACGATGACTCAGAAGCCTATTCTTGAAATTGATCTCACATTATTTGTGTCAACGTAGAAAATACTACAAGTTTTTTTAAACCACTAATCGAAGATATTATAAGTTAAAATGCCATAATGAACATAATGTAACAAAGAGCAGTGGTAGAGCGTGCGCTAGACTCGAAACTGAATTCAAGGGACTTAAAAACAATGAGACTTGGAGAAATACGTAATAGCTCGACGGTGAAGTAAAACATCTGAAAGAAATACGCAGCTTGCAGAATTGATTCTGAGGCATGTGCAACAGCAACCTGGCCCGGGCGATGTGTTCACGACCTGTGACGTTTAGGAGTCCAATATTCACGGGAGAGGAGGGATTTCCAGTACTTCTCCCAGGGCCAGCATTAACACACATAAAGGCGTGATCATTTATATTGTAACATCAAATTTTCGTACCACATTACTGGTTCTAGCGTCACATTAGAATGTCTCCGAATTTCTAAGATTTTATGTCTGCGTGATAAAGATAAATTGCCACAGACAACACACCGTACCTAGTCTAAAAATGCGGACTACTTTAGCTTATTTTCGTTTAGATATTCACTTTGAAGTTCCAAGAAGACTAATTAGGATAAGATGGCGTCATTTGTTATTTAAACATAGCACGTACCGTGTCAAAACAAAGGCGTTGCTTACCCTTCTAGGTTTATGCTTGTTGCCTTGGAGTGACATCATAGCTGCAATACTGCCCGAACTTGCCTTATCAACTCTGGTCTTGCAGAAAATCGCAGTAAATCGCTATCGGCTTATTGGAATTGAAGTAATCGGTTTTGTGATTAAGGTTCGACGAACTGCTATAAATTGTCTCGGAATAAATGTCAGGGCTGCGTCTAGCAGCTTGTTTTTAGTGGAATTGAATATAGAATTTGAAGGTTATTTTTTGTCAGATGATTAAGTATAATTTTGAATGATCACAAACCAACACTTGAACTAAAAGCATCTGTAAGTACAACAAAATTAAAGTCAGTTTCTTCCCATATTACAAAAACTACTTAATTATTTAACAAGAGTCATCTTTAGAGTACAATATGAAATAAAAAAAAATTGCAAAAATAATTAAAGTTTCAAAAAGTGCTAGGCTAGGCCTGTCCCGCTCAGGGTCAAAAAATAAATTTCATGTATCGGTACATAATATAATCCAATGAACATTATTTTTCGTAAAATATGATATAAACATTGAACAAACTTTATACTCAGTAAAAATCAAGCGCTCAAGTTTGAATTTTCTGAGCAGGAAAACATTGTCTGTAATAGCATTTTAATTATCGAACAAGTTTTCCCGAAGACCGGTCAGATAACGGGAAAACTCGACATCCCTCATAAATATTCTAGTAAAGGGATAGGATACTACAATGTAAGCCTTTATAATAGAGCTTATATTCCTGCAACAGCACGTCTGGTCTGGTCTTACCTTAGAGGGATCGATCCAAGCGCTTAAAGACCTGTTACTTGTGTCGTCCCGGTGGCTTGCCATTTCTAGCCTTTGAAGAGAGCAACTTGTAATTATTAAACTTGTTTTTTGTTAACCTGAGAAGGTCGGCTATGTCAGCCTAGCATTACATAAGACCCAGTTGTCGTTTATCTTTAATCTAGATTTAAAACGTCGGCCGTCTCAAACTGTCTGTCAGAGCTTGTTGCTTGTTGCGTTTTGACTGTCCGTGTAAAGTTTACTTATAAATATATCACACGTGAGTTGTTACTGCACACATTTCTAATGGATTCTCAAGGATTTCTGGAATCCATTAGAAATGTCAATTTTGATATCAAAATGTTTCAATGTTTCCGAAAAATCCTTTGCGTATTAAAATATTGAGAACGGAAAAAATTTTGGCTCCACACCCAACTTTGCAAGCCAAAGTAGGCTGCTGGATTACTGTATTCAGGACAGTGGCCGTGACCTGATTATTTAGGCAAACAGCGGTCGCTCCCAAAGGACTCTTTTGCGAAGCTGCCAGGAATATTGTAGCGAAGAATAAAACCGGAGCAAGGTCCAACACATTTTCAGAAGGTATTTGAAAAGGTCTATCTCGAGATAAAACCTCCTATACACCAGCCAGTAGATTTGTTAATCATACCTAAAAACTAAATCAATTATTAAAAGTTCTAAGAATACCCGAATGTACAAAGCGTAAGTGCTGATTGCCTCTTCCCAGACAGCTGTCTGGCAAATTGAAATATACTGGGAAAGCGAGGAAGTGTAACCTGAATGCCGAGGCTGTCAATTTGGCCACCCACGCGGGCACTAATTGAGAGTGTGGGCGACTTGAGAGTTGAGACTGTCTCACAATGGAGATGTTAAATCTGTTATAGACAATGATGGCGACGAGGAATCAGAAGACACAACTTAGCGTAGGTTTAGAAAAGACTCGTGAGATGCAGTACCAGAAAGCACAGTAGCTAAGGCCTTTTATTTAAGTTATTGTATGCCAAAGTTTTTGGGCAAACAGAAGAATACTTAGGCAATTAAAACATAATTAAGTCAAATTACTATGTAAAAGCTTATAAATCTACAATATATCTTGCAAGGATCAAAGTTTATCAATTTCTTTTATTTTTGAAGATAGCCTTCGTACTATCTCTAAGATGAATCCGGTTCACCAAAAACATTCAAATATTAGAACATTTCTATTAATAGACGATTACTTATGACCCTGTGAGATAACCCTACGTCATCTGATAAATAAATACGGTGACCTCTTACTGAGTCGATTACCTCACTCACTGAGTCACTGTGATTGACTCAATGAAACGAATGCATATTGTAACTCAATTCAATAACAAATTGTAGCTGAAGATGAGGTCAAACTAGGTACTTGTGTTAGTATTTGTTCGTGTTTGTATGTTAGACACATTTTGAAACAAATGATCACTTTTTAACATGATTGCCATGTTTTCTACTAGGTCAATATCTATTTTGACGACATTGGTTTTGGGCATTTTATACGCTTCTTTTATGTAAACATATTTTTGTGTTAAAGCTAAAAGCCAATATATGGCAGTTAAGATACAAATTTCTAGTCAAGATGGAATTCAAGAGGGACCTCAAATTAAATTCAAAAATCATCTTAGAGAGGAATAAAGCCTGTTTCAAACTGCATTGCTTTTGTCCTGCTTGCTTTATTAATCCACAGTTAAGTGGATTACCAACGACATCTCAAGAGGCAAGTTAAGCTTAAGTTCAATTGGTTACAAACTTGTCTTTCAACTATGTTTAATTTATGAGACACCCAGAAGACTATTAACTTACCATTAGGGCAGTGGCAGTGATTAATTGGTTACACAATTTATAAACATCTGTTGCATTTAAGATTGAGTTTTATTCTTTACTTCTTCGACTGCGACTTCGTTCCTATATTGACCCAGTTTGTAATACATAACTTGACTTTAGGTATCAAGATGAAACATGTATTTTAAGTTACACCTGCAACAATACAACTTTGAAAACTTCACCCGATTTCGTGCAGTAGTTTTTGAGTGACGCGCGAATAAACATAGAGAAAGACATCAATGTCTGTTGGCTTTGTGTCTGTGTGTTTAATATTTATTTAAGTATGTCTACAGTTGTTTAGTACCCATAGTACAGGCTCTGCCTAGTTTAGGACTAAAATGTGTATCACTATCACTACATAGTATAAAACAAAGTCGCTTTCTCTGTCCCTATGTCCTTATGTCCCTATGTCCCTTTGTATGCTTAAATCTTTAAAACTACGCACCGGATTTTGATGCGGTTTTTTTAAATAGGTAGAGTGATTCAAGAGGAAGGTTTTAGTATTAGCATTGTAGCCGTGCAAAGCCGGGGCGGGTCGCTAGTAATAAAATAAAACAAAATTCCTAGGTCCAATGATTGATGATGTGTGTAATCTCAGTCAGTTTGTTCTTTAATTTATGTATGACTAGCGACCCGCCCCGGCTTCGCACGGGTGCAGTGCTGACACTAAAACCTTCCTCTTGAATCACTCTATCTATTAAAAAAACGCATCAAAATCCGTTGCGTAGTTTTAAAGATTTAAGCATACAAAGGGACATAGGGAAATAGGGATATAGGGACAGAGAAAGCGACTTTGTTTTATACTATGTAGTGATAGTGATATAGATAATTACTATGCGTAAGTTTAATGATAGTTCTACATACCTCAACGACCAAAAAACAGCCATTTTTGCTAGTCTGAATTTGCCTGCTTATTTCCAGACTTCGTATCTCACCGTATTTTTGTCAAGAAGCGTTCGATCTATTTGAAACCCAAATTTAGCTACCATAGCTTTCACATAAATAAATTCTAAAGCTAAGATAATCAGATTATTCAGCGACGTCGAGCCATAGACAACACACATAAATATAGAATAGAATACAATGCATAATTCATGTATCCGTCGATGCTGGTCTAGACAGTTAATAACGTATCTTGCAAAGCGATCTATAAGGACTTCACTGCAGCGTGAGAAACCTATAAAAGCGCTTAGAGTCGTAGGTACATTTTTAAGTGCGCTGAATGTACTTTAATAAAGACATATAAATTAAATGCTATAAGAAGCTCCCTGTTGACTATAACGTCTCTCATTGACAAGGGCGTCGAGTTGATACATATTCTGAATATTCAAAAATATTTATTTCTATTGTTGTGTACTGAGTACCCAGTGCATAGCCGGTTTTGCAAGCCCGCAGCTGCAGAATATTTGCATTAAAGTGCAAAGAAGGACACGAAAAGAGGGAGAGGGCGCTACTGTGCTCTTGTAAACATCGGCTCTGAAAATTATTGTGATTAATTGTGTTATTAATGCAAATTAACCGATAAAAAGTGCTATTCTGTATTCGTAAAACGCAAACAATCAGCAAGTATCGTTATCTAAGAATTTACACCGAGGCAACGCAAGAAAAACAAATAAAACGTGAAACCGGTTGGATCATCAATAATAACGATATTCCCTGCAAATACTGAAAGTGCCTTCACGCCACAACCATTTAAAGGTCAGTCTACACACTCTACAAGAATCGACTGAAACAAGTGCCTAAAAAAATAAACTTTTACATACATAACCTCAAATTGCCCTCAAATTTTAAAAATCATCGATATTTACAATTATGGTACAGCGCCATCTATTGGGGAGTAGCAAAGTAATACAAAATTATAAACAGCTTCCACTAAAACCATAACTGCTACCAACCGCTAGAGGAAGGCAATTAGACGACAACTACTGTCTACTATAAGACAATTCAAAATGAATTGTGCAGCTTGCAGAACATCGGTTAATATCTCTGAGCGTATAAACTGCTGCTCATGTAAATGTGCCTACCACTATAAATGCTTGGGGATTACCACAGAAAAATATAAGTCAAATCCACAATATTATGACTTCAGCTGGCAATGTCCAGAATGCCAAAACCTAACAAAGAGACCTAAAAATGACTCGACACCAGCAAGAGGTACCCACGCAGGCAACATCAGTAGCGAATCAGACTCAGACCAAAGCATACTAGGTGATACCCTCGAAGAAAAGTCTATACCAGTGGCAGAAAAAAATACTAATTTATCTTTCAACTTAAAACAAATAAGCGATCTACTGGATGAGAAGTTAAAATCTATGCAGGAAAAGATGTTGGAACAAATATCTGCATCTTTTGAAGATAAGTTTGCTCTGTCGATTAAACAGCTGGAAGAACATTTCACACAAAAGTTTAATAACGTACAGTCAACCCAAAAAAACATAATTTGCAACGTAAATGAAATAGAAAAAAAAATACAAAAACTGCAAGACGAAAAAAATACATTGGAAAACACACTGCAACAGATAATAAGCAAAATAGAAACTAATAACCAAATAAATACAAACCTGATCGAAAAAAACAAGACATTTGTTATTTACGGATTAAATGAGCCACCTCATGAAGATGAGCACATGTTGATTGACTACTTGCGCAATCTATTCCATGAAATATTTAGTGTGGACCTCTGTGCTTACATTGAAAACATAAAACGTATAGGAAAGAGAGGATCAAACCGTCGACCTATAGTAGTTGAACTTATTAGCAAAAGAATGACAAAACACATCTTAAATAATGCCATACGATTCAAACACACAGGAATATACATATCAGAGTACCTTGATGAATCTGGGCGCAAGAAAAGAAAATCAATGCAGGAAACTCTTCGAAATGCAAGAAATAATGGAAAGCATGCAATCATTAAGAACAACAAACTAATAATAGATGGAATGGAATACAACGACTTAAACACCAATGATGAAAACAAAGCTGCAAATGATACATTTCGTATATAACCAATATAACATTTTATTTCAAAATTTCCAAAGTGTATTTAATAAACAAGAAATCCTGGAGACTTTTCTTGAACAAAACCCAAAATATCAAGCAGTTTGCATTTCAGAGACCTGGTTATCTCCTGGAAAGTTAGACCTCATCAACCCTACTGGATATAGAGTTGGAGCATCCTTTTGCAGGACAAATAGAACAGGCGGCGGAGTATGTATCCTTATAAAAGAAGACATAGAGTTTATAGAAAGAAGCGAAATTTCAAAATTCTCTGTTGAACATGTGATTGAAGTGTGTGGTTTACATTTAGTTAAAGAAAATATTTTATTAATTGTTATGTACTGGAATTCCAATAGGAAAGATATATTTTATAAGCAACTTAAACAAATTCTTGACTACATTAAAATTAAATATTCCAAGTTAAATGTTATAATAGGAGGCGATTTCAATGTAAATGTATTAAAAAATAATTTAAAAACAAACCAACTTATAGAACTTATGCTAGAACATAAATTAAATCAATACATAAACGAACCAACCCATATAACGCCAACCTCAGCCACATGTATAGACTTGATATTCACAAACCTAAATAAAAGTAGCTTTTGTGCATCCGTAGAGGAACTAGGATTCTCAAATCATTTCGGTGTAATAATACATTTAAACGTACCCCGACCAAAAAAGGTAACTACGTGGTCCACTGAGATGAGGTTCTTTAATGAAATAAATATTAAAAAGTTCAAAACGGTATTACAAAATATCGACTGGCAAACTGTAATATTACCTAACAAGCCTTCAGACGATAACTACTCACGATTTCATAATACTTTGTTACAGACGTTAAATACATGCATGCCAAAAAGGAAAATTAATTTAACACAAAATAACAAAAAACCTTGGCTAACTACAGGAGTTAAGCGTTCTTCCCAAAATAAAAGATTACTAAAAATACACAGTCAAAATACAAACAGTACGGTACTAAAAAAATATTACAAACTGTATTCAAAAATACTTAAAAAATCCATTGTAACTGCAAAAAAAATTAACTACATAAATAAAATTAGGAATTCAAATAATAAAATAAAAACCGCATGGAGCATCATAAACGAACGTACAAATAAAAAGAAGTCTAAAATAAAAAATAATACAAAACTAATAATAAATAATACAACGCTGTCAAATCCTAGGGAAATAGCAAACGAATTTAATAATTACTTCTCTTCAATAGGCCTACAACCTACGCCAAGTGCGGCGACTCAAAAAAATCCTATAAATTCTTATCTATATAATACACTGTTTCTGAGTCCCGCTGATCTCCCAGAAGTTAGTAAACTTATAAAAAACTTAAAAAATAAAAACAGCCACGGCATAGATGATCTCCCTCCTACCCTTATCCGACAATGCTCTGATGAATTGACTATACCCATATGCACACTAATAAACCAATCTTTCAAGGATAGTACTTTTCCAGAAATACTAAAAACTTCAATAATTAAACCAATCCACAAAAAAGGAAACTTAACAGACCCATGCAATTACAGACCAATAGCCCTCTTATCAACAATCTCTAAACTTTTTGAAAAAGCCATGTGTAATAGAATATATAAATTTTGTGAAAAGTATAATATTTTTAATGAGTGCCAAAACGGTTTTCGAAAAAACAGATCAACAACCCTGACAGTGTATAAGTATATGCAAGAAGTCCTTAACACAATTAACAAGAAAGAATATGGAATTGGATTGCTATTAGATATGACAAAAGCCTACGATAAAGTACAACATAAAATGTTATTAAATAAATTATATGCAATAGGTGTACGTGGAAATAGTTATAATTGGTTAAAATCATATTTAAAAAACAGACAGCAGATAGTAGAAATAGATTTTTATGATAATAACTCTAAGATAATTACGAAAGTCAGATCAGAAAAAAAAAACTGTTAATGCATCAATACCTCAAGGTAGTGTTATTGGATGCTTACTATTTCTCATCTATATAAATGATCTGCCGAAGACTATCCAAGAAAAATGTGTGCTCTTCGCAGATGATATGTCTGTATTGACGTCGTATAAAAACGGCGATAACTTGAATATTAAACTCCAACATATATTAGATAACATTACCAACTGGATGAACAATCACTCCCTGGAAATAAATTTTAATAAAACCAAAATAATATCCTTTCACCCTCACCAAAAAGCACCCCTTGAGATAGATTTTACATACGAAAGAACCAAATTAGAAGTTGTCAGTACTTTTACACTGCTTGGAATAGACATAGACACACATATAAATTGGAAACCACACATCCAAAAAATAAGAACCAAATTGTCAAAATTCACCTATGCTCTATGGGAAATAAAAAAATCAACAGATTTAAATTGTGCACTTTCTACCTACTACGCATATGCCTACTCATGGCTCACTTATGGAATTATCATGTGGGGAAACAGTTCGGACATGCCTAGCCTTTTTACTTTGCAAAAAAAACTTATTAGAATATTGGTGAACATAAAAGAAACAGATAGTTGCAGACCCCATTTCATTAATTTGAAACTCCTTACTCTACCCTGCATATATTTATTAGAAATATGTAAATTTGTTAAAAAATACCCAGAATTTTATACGAAATGGGAGGACATACCTAGAAAACATACATTACGCCACAGGAACATACTAATACAACCTACAATCTCCCGCCTCGCCAGCCATTCGTCTAGCCCATGTTCAATGTCTATAAAAATTTATAATCATCTACCAACACAATTAAAAAATGAAAATAAATATAACAAATTTATAAACAAAATAAAAGAACTACTCATCAATAAAGCCTATTATAGCATAGACGAATTCCTTAATGATAAACTAGAATAATCATATCCCGCCTTCTAGTGCAGACATTACGATTCTCTTATATATATATCTTTCTTATTTTATTCTTCTATCAGCATTTAAATGTTTAATGCCCCTCTCAAAATATTGCATTACCCTAACAGGGTGTTATTGTGCTTAAGACCTATAAGACCTAGGTATTATAATGTATATTATACATGACTGGCAATAAATAAATATGAATATGAATATGAAAAGATAATCTATTACAGATTTGGAGGCATCTGATGATGGTAAACAGCAATACTCATGCATAGAATAGGACTATATAGATCTAGCTATATCAGAATTAATTTATTTCATAATACAAAATATGGGTATTGTAACAACTTGTTGAGGCCCTCTTTTTAACTTTATTAAGTCTGTGTCCAAGGACAAATATAGAACAACGATTTTAAAGGATTCAGTGATATAGAATGGAAGGATCTGTATCTGTATTCAGCAACTTAGAGTAACAAAGCTGATGATGAAGACTGGTAGCAATACAATGCGCACACCGCATCTAAATATATCCGTAAAAGATGAAGTGTGGAGAAATTCGCACGCCTCTGAAACTCACACACGTTTATAGCTTTACAATCCATCAGGAGGACCCAGATAGACTTCATTGAGTGGCCTTACCCGGCAACAGTGAGAAGGAAACGTCCGTCCAAGCCGACAGCGAGCTATAATTGATTTAATCATCACTACCTTTTGAGGAACCGGCTCAACTGTTGTAATGGGAAAGATGCCTTATAGAAAGCTGTGGAGAATTGATTATAAGTTAGCGGTATTTTGTTCCAGGATCCTAACTTTGTTACTTTTTGATATCAATTAATAATTTTGGTGTAGTTTTAAGCGACGTGCACGAGTTTACTTTTAAATATCTTTAAAATCGATGTTTTTATTCAATGTAGGGGTTTTTAAGTACACTTATTGAAATTCATTGGAACTCCACCGCTTCGGCATACTCGTATATTATAGAGAACAAGCGGGCAAGGAACTCCTCAACACATAATACTTTTTAACAGTCAATACAATATCAAACACAGTCGTAGGTATATTACTTACGTATGGACTGGGCTAAGCAATTTTGAACCTTAATTGGCGCGTATTATTACTGTGATATAAACAAAGTTTAAAAAGTGGTATCATACCATACCAAAGGCGCCTTTACTTATTATAAATCAAAGATTCAAACTAAAACCCAAACTTTCCCTCTGATTCTTACAAAATTGTAACGAAACACGTCTACAGATGTGGAAGGACGAAAATTGGAGAGACTTTCACGTAGAAAGCAATTTTCGCGTACAATTCGAAAGAAAGACCATAGCCCGGCAGAATACAGTTGATAGAACAACTGAATTATTCTGTTATTGTATTCGCTGCCAAGACTTTCCCAGATAACCTCAAACTTATGCTCACAACGAGAATACCGACAGTACGTGAGATAATTTATCCATTGTTTATTGTTAACCTCTGCGCTCTCAACGCTTTTACAGAATACTTGAGAATACCTATCATTTCGATTTTCACACCTCTCTAACAATCGGTGCTAAGTTTTAAACCAAACACCATGTAAGGTAAACATTATGAAAACAATAGCCAAATGTTATTTTAACAAGGATTTAAAAAACACAGATCACTGTTTAAGCAATGCAAAATCTACGGAACTATGAATACATTTAATAAACATTCATCGTGTAAACTTGAAATATAAAATGACAAAAACATTAAAAAAATATATCTGCACATACTAATAGAACACGCAATGAAAAGAAGACACGTACGAGTTGTCACGTACGTGTAGTTCAATAAATTAGACTCTACCATGGCAACCAACTGTGTGAAATGCGAAAGGCAAAACAAAGAACCTAAATAAACCTAAGGAAACCGATCACAACTTCAGTACACACGCCTACAGAGATGACCATGTTCGCCTCGCAATTTTGTTGGGCCAAATCTTTTTCCTTTTACGTATCTAAACGTTTAAGAACCAAACATTCTTGAAACCGGTTTCCGATACCGAATCCAGTCCGACTCAGCTCCGCAATTTCGGCGAGAGAAATTCATGACTCGCTTGGTTCGATAGTTTATCTTAATTAATACCATTCTGCCTATTTGCTTTTTGGGCAAAGAGTTTTAAATATACCAAGTCATAGAGCGGGCATTGGAAATATTTTCATTTTTTTTTATATCAATCTTGTACGAACTTGAGCTGTCATTCGGAAGTGTCACACTTTGTTTTGGATTACGATTTTGTTAGTTTTGGACATCAATATTTAAATATCTTTGTAGTGAGGCGTTTGTAAGATTATGACACGTACCCAGATAAGGAACAGACCCTTATTGATTAAGGATTGTGTCCGTCTGTCAGAGGTTTTTGTCCTAACATATACACGTACAAAATGGGAAAGTGTCTTTGCATGATAACAGATTTGCATGCTAATGTATGTTAGCTGAAAAGTGAAGTAAATGTACCTACTTTAAGTCCCTGTAAACCTATTATAAGCAAATAAAAGGATTTGATTTGATTTGTTGGTTTGTTCTCCTTTCACGCCACAACGGAGCAACGATGTGGTATTTAGTTAGAGATGGTTCTGGATGTAAATAGGTTACTGCGTATTAAATCGGATCAAGCAACCATTTGCCGACATAATTCGATTATCTATTTCTTCTTCCGCCCCCTGGATCCTACTGCTAAATTAATCAAATCTTAGAAGTTGTATGTTACCGCGCGGTTCGTAACCTTTGAGATGCTATTTCTTAAGTTTGTGATTCTTTTTCTTCATCGCGAAATCTGACACTAAAGTAACAACAAATATATAATCTTTTCTCTTCAATTAATGAGTTCTCGAAACTGCAGACTGAGATCAAAATATCTTCCAAAAGTTTTACGACAAGTCCTTGTCCTCACTTCATCAGTTTATTTCTGCGGTCGAGTCAGCTTTCGACCCGCATTCTCTTTTGGCGTCCCACCAAATGCATTCACGCGTATTCTAATCCGCAAAAACATCCGTTACCTCGTTAAGCACTGTTGGAATTCGCGTGGCCGATTAACATGATCGCTAATGTTTGCCGACTCAGACATGAAGGAAACAGGATAAACGTTTTAGATGTTTCGCAACAACTTGCGGAGGATTTTGGGTAATAAAGTATGAGAGACCTGATTTTTTTAAGAAAATAAAAATAATCGTTTACTAATTCGACAAATGCATCGGATCCATAATGGGATCTTGATATCTGAGGTCGGCTCGCAGCGGAAATTAATATACATACTTTCTCACAACGTGACAAGACTCTAGCTTGATTATGTCTAGAAGAACATATGAACATCGACACGGAGGGAAAGCACATTAAATATTAAAGATCATGAAACTTGACAATAAAGAAATCTTGTATCAAGTGAAGTAGGTACTTGTTAGTAAATACTTTGAAATGATAATGGTACTTGTTGGAAGCACGGCAAAGTCAGAGAAAATTTTCCTGAGAAATATAAAAAATGACAAATTTCATGATCTTCCTTTGTAAGTAATATGTTATTAAGGAAAAAATCCTTATGATTAACACTTCCGACCGTTATCAATAAATACATATGATTTTTTTCCAGTTTAATTCCTCCTCAGTAGTTCCTCCGTCTTCTAACGAAAATGATCAACAGGTGACCCGTTTGCGCTTTTGCCCCCTTTTTTTATATAAAAAAAAAATCATACAACAGTTCTTACTTGATGGTCTGTATAAACATTAGTGTTCCGTCAGAACAAAGTGTTATGCTTATTATGTGACTCATGCTGTAGCCACAGTCAAGGTTAATTGGGAACTAATGATTCAAGCGTTTTTCTACTAATTACTGTAACGGTTGGTGGTTTAGAACGTTGTATGCAGTTATATTCTTTTCTATTAGTTCAGGCTCTATTGTGGTGAGTAGTATTCAACCATAATTGAGATGTAAGCCCTGCGCTTTAACACACTGCTACTGTACCACTGGTATAGGTCATATTCTTAAGTTAACATTTCTGACTGCATCAGCTCTTCGGTCATACAATCCTTGCTCTTGGTAATGTCGCATTTGCAGTTATGGAACGGGTGGACGCTATAGGCATAATATATTCGGATTCCTTTTGTGTACTTCAGATGGTCCGGATACGGGGACCTGGCATGGCAGCAGGGTTGGTACAATTAAATCATTTTGATTGAAATCATGATTTAAATCACGATTTAAATCAAATGATTTTTTCAATAAAAATCAATGATTTAATCAAAAAATGGTTAAGTTCACTTTCTTTCACAGAACTCGGCATAAAAAAAAAACAGAGTCTTCATCAATCAGTTTGAAACAGTTGGTAATAGGAACAGGGACGGTTTGTTTCTTGTTTTCATAAAACAACATAAGAAATTAAAAATAGGATCATATTAGTGCATTTATTAGTGAATTTCTATAGAAACCCAAAAGAAAATTAGTTCTTTACACGAATAAGTTATTCATGGTGTGTGAACGAAACGGGACGGCGTAAGCTATGGGACGGTACGATACTAAATAGGACGGAAAATCGTCCATTTTAGGACGGTCTGGCAACGCTCTTTTTCACATGTCAGACGAAAGGGAAATTCCCTCGCTGTGTCCGTCCGCGCAATCCCTTGAGGGCGCGTTCCGTTTTGCGCAAACTAATTAATAAAATGAAAAAATCAAAAAAATCGTGATTAATTAGGATTTTTTTAAGAAATCGTGCTTTATTTGATTTTTTCAAAACATCATGATTTTTTCCAACCCTGCATGGCAGTGGCAAATCAAACTCGAGAGGCGCTGCTTGGACATATTTTAAAAATTGTAGCCAAACTTGAACTCTCTAATACCAAATAAAACTGGTCTCTGCTAATACGGTATACTTACTTTATAGATATTGTTAGAACTGTTTCCTCGATTACAAATATAGTAGAGACGTAGGTAGTGGTACAGAATCCTCACCGCAGACTGCAGACCTCCTACCTACTGTTTTTCAGAACTGATATTTGAGTCAAATAATATTGCGAAGAGTACAAAAATGACTTCTGCAGATGCAAGAGGCTCAGACTTCCTCCTAATTTCCGATGAATTCCAATCCAACGCAGTCTGATAAAAACTAGAACACACGAGAAGAAAAAACAACATTTTGGTACCTACTTTAACAGACTGTTAAACATTTATTAATAACCGTGTGTTTGGTAATAACAAAATTAATAACTGACGTAACCCGTTGGGATCTCGTGGGACGTTATTAATGGGATTGTGTCAAGGTCCATTGTTTAATGGCTGACGACGGCGAACACACAGCGGAAAGCTCAGAATTACTGGCAAAAAAGACGAAACAAAAAGAAGAAAAAACGTCTGATCAATAAATGCAAGACCCGCATTAGGAATATTCTGTGAAGTGAGAGACTGCAAATATGATAGCGTAGCAACATATACGTAAAGTTAAATCGATTGTCTGTAAAGTCGGTTTACTGACGATAGTTGAACGTGACAACGTCATAAGATGGAATGGATTGTGCCTCTTTGTCGCTCGTTGCGCGCTCTCGCTTGCACTTCAAGCCTTAAATGGAACGCCTCAGAGCTAGGTAACGCCGCATACGTCATATTTTTTCGTACCTGCAGCCGGCTCCATCGAATTATAAGACGTTGTCACGTCAAAACATCGTGAGGGAACCTGTAGGCCCCAGTTGTCACTTCGAGTAACGTATACAGTTTGACGGGCTGTGGTATGCGGGATGGCTTTAGTTTATTCTTCCGCTCGGGATTGTCATAGGCTACCTATGTTATAAGTGAGTGCCCTCAAAGTAGGTTAGCATCGACAGCACTGATGCAATAATGCAATTTATATCACTACATAGTATAAAACAAACTCTCTTTCTCTGTCCCTATATCCCTATGTATGCTTAAATCTTTAAAACTACGCAACGGATTTTGAAGCGTTTTTTTTTAATAGATTGAGTGATTCAAGAACAAGGTTTTAGTATCAGCATTGCACCCGTGCGAAGCCGGGGCGGGTCGCTAGTTACGAATAAATATTAGTTCTTGTCTGGCTTTCACTGCGTTTACTTGTCTCCACTAACTGCTTACACAGCATACAACCACGCGACCACACTGCTCCAGAAGGGTAATGTTTTAATTCTTTTCAGTGCCTTTTACAGTCAAGTTTTTTGGTGTTATTCTTTCAAGCACCGCGGTCCGGTTGCATTCGACAAGCGTGCGTTTCAGAGGCATACAGTGCATTTATTTCATTGATAACAACTCGTGAGCTATAACGGTCTGCCCACGCATTCGGTGTTAGAGCCACATACTTTTATGATGTTAAACAATACCTTACCGTACAGTTTATACAGCCGTTACTACGACCCACATTTCTGAGATAACAGAAATCTTTATGTTATCAAAATGTGATCAAACCATGAACAACAACTATGTCATCAAGATAAGCCGTGTTTACTAAACATAAGCTTTAGCGCCTCCGGTATACAGTGAACTACGCAAGTCTAGTTTTGGGGTATTGTACTTTATTTGTGGAAGATTGTGTTAGTTAGTTATTACACAGACATCCCCAAGTTTGGAGTCTGCACAAGGGGACAGCTTTATTTGATGCCATCAAAAACAAAACTTGTAAAAAAAACAAGTCTCGCAACTCAATTCTTCTACCGTAAAAAGTTGTGAGATCCAAGTCGGTTAATTTATTCAGTCCCTACTAAGAGACCTACTGTCTTAAGTAATTACGTAATTAGCAAACCTAACAACCTCTTATAGTGACCATAACAATATTAAAAATCTTTTATCTCAATCAAGGTGAACAGAAGACTGCAAAGGTCGCGAGAAGCCGCTACCTCATGCTGCTTTCGATCGGTCTTCTGGGATCGATCAGGACAATGGTGGAAGCCTATGTCTATCACTGAACGAACTGTCATATTAGGTACTCATGTCACAGGGTCGTCATGTTTTAATTAACAAAACAAAACGAGAAATATAAAATGTCTGCAGCCATTACGCTAATGGTCTTTTTAATCACGCACTTTCAGGATTTACCGTCGGACTCCAATTATCCAGTTAGCAAAAAACGTTTCTGGGTGCGACGCGACGGCGCGGCGGGCGCAGTACCTACCAATACTGTTATGACGTAATTGTTTCTTTCTTCTTACGTTGGCGTAATTGCGGCCACATTTTTGTGGTTTTGAATAACCCTGTAGCGACACTACATAGAACGCGCCTATACACGGCCGAGTTCTAAACCGCGCTATCGGAGTTTTATAATGAGTTTGTATAAATACAACTGTCCAACATCAACCGTTGGACCGCGGTCCCCAGGCACGATCACCTCGCCTGGCGGAAGATCTTCCCTTTTCACGATGGAGGAGCATTCTACCTCCGCTCGTCCATAACCCCATTAAAAGATTAGCGTTATAAAAGTACAGTACATATATAAAAGAAGAAACTGAATAGCAGTGACAGCCTGACGGTTAAAGAGCCTGCTTCACATGATCGGTGAGGCTCGGGTTCGAATTCTGGCATGTACCAGAGTTTTTTAAAACTTACGTACATATATTTATCACTAGCTCGACGGTGTAAGAAAACATCGCGAGGAAACCCGCAGGTCCTAGAATTAATTCTAAGACATGTGTAAAAGACCCGATCCGGCGATGGGTTCACCACCTACCACGTTTAGGGGTCCAAAGAATATCTCCTGAAAAGTGGGTATATCCAAAAAGGGAACCTTTGCCTACCCCTTTTGGGGATAAAAGGCGTGAGATTATTATTTATTATTATTCATGAGAAAAAACATACAATATACAACATATACGAATTCATCTGTATTCAATAGTGCAGCATACTATTATTACATCAAAGAGATTTCGAGATGGAGTCGGTGTTCGCTTCGAAATGGTTATTGGGGATTTGCTGCCTCTTGTAATGCATACCCAATACTATCTACTGGGTACAATAATTTCATTTATTTCGACATGTTAGGGCGAAATTGTAATTTGTTGTGTGCACAGGTGTCTTCAGTAGGGCTATGTTTCGTAATATAAATATTCACGCGGAAGGCATGCTATTTCTGTCTCTCGAGGGATTTAGCTTTGGATTTGGAGGAATTTCTTTTAGCAGTAAGTGTTCCTTTTGGCTTTTATACTTCGTCCGCGTTTCGGGATCAAATGTTGCCATGTCCATATTGTCCATCTTGAACATAAAGGATTAAACCAAATTTCATTAAGTTTGTTACAGCTATCTACCTTTGAAAACCTAACAGACAAACAGTGTAACTATCGCCTTCCCGTTCCCGTAGGAATACGGTAATAATTTAATAAAATATAGGCTATGCTATGTTACTCAGTGAAAATGTAGCTTTCCATTGGTAAAATATTTTTTTAAATCGGTCCAGTAGTTTTTTAGTTTATTTGTTACAAACATACATATACAAATCTTTCCTATTTATAATATACTAGCGACCTGCCCCGGCTTCGCACGGGTGCCATGCTAATACTAAAACCTTCCTCTTGAATCACTCTATCTATTAAAAAAAAAAAACATCAAAATCTGTTGCGTAGTTTTAAAGATTTAAGCATACATTAGAGATATGGGGACAGAGAAAGCGACTTTGTTTTATACTATGTAGGGAAGTGTAAATGCATATTTAGTATGTCTATAATAGGATTAAAGTGTACTACTTAAGCAAATTGCACACATGAGCAAGTATTTTAATAACAACACTGTAAATAAATTGCAACACTTCAGAGAATTCCGTAAACAATGTCGTACAATGAATCACTTGTTTGAATAAGACTCATTCAGAAATATCTCTGGTGAGACAGAAAAGATAAGGTTATCTTTTATACTATTTTTACTTTAACCCAACGTGGTTTATCAATCAGTCTGCCTAGTTTTCAACCGACTTCAAAAAAGGAGGAGGTTCTCAATTCGATACGTATGTTTTTTTTATGTAAGTTACCTCAGAGCTTTCGACTGGGTGAACCGATTTGGATGATTCTTTTTTTATTTGAAAGCTGGTGCTTCCCACGTGGTTTCCATTTTTGGTCCATTTCTGACAATAGCATCCATGAGAAAACCATATAAGTTGATGTCTGTGTATGTTACACTATAGTCTGACCAGATCAATCTCCGAACGCCAACTTTACCCCTCCTGTCTCATTTCCCCTCCCCGCCGTGTCTGTCGCCACCTAAAGCGCGTCACACACGGTGCAGATGCTATAATATTTTATCTTAAGATACGAAATATATATTTCCATATTTGCGTATAAACGTACTGAAGATAAAATATATATTAACTTCGTCGTGTGTGATGGTTCATAGGATTTCTATGGTGAGCGATATTCTAAAATATGCTCTAAGATAATATATATTTTATATTATCTTCACCGTGTGTGACGCGCTTTAGGCGCGGTACAGCGGTAACGGTCAAGAAAGCTATATTATAATTACACTAGCTTTTACCCGCGGCTTCGCTCGCGCACGTTTATTTCACCCCCTTAGGGCTTGAATTTTGTAAAATCCTTTCTTAGTGGATGCCTACACTGTATAAGCTATCTATGTGCAAAATTTCAAGTCTCTAGACCCAGCCGATCAGGCTGTGCGTTGATACATCACCAATCAGTCAGTCAGTTTATCATATATAGAAGATAATATCCTTCCTAGAAAAGAGAAATGTAGGAATGGTATTTTAAAGCGGATTTTACTGCGCATTATTAAAACAAACAGTGGGGCCACCCATCTTAAATTCCATTCAGCTATAAATATACGACAAGCTTGATCGGAAGTAAAATCTGGAGTTCGTTTACTGTTCCGTCACTCTAGAATCTCGTTCAAATAAACAATGACAAGGATTAATCATTCTTAGTAAATAAAAAACGGCCAAGTAGGAGTCGGATCCGCATGCAAAGGGTTCCATACCATACTATAAAAATTACACGTTTCTTATATGTAAACATTTAATTTTATTTATTCCCTTTAATTGTAAACGCTGCTATTGCAATTTTTAATCTGTGAAAATGCCCTCTTCAAAAACGCACTACACAAAAACCAATTATGATAACCTGAGTAACAACGGTGCTACCACTAGATATCTTATAGTACTAGCTGCTACTATCATACAAACATTTATTTATTTGTGAACAATTAACCTGAGTAGCTAATCTACGAGTATTTCCTGCATTACACTGAACTGACAATGGCTTAGAAGTGTGGGCGCACGCCGTTTTGTATGTCGCTTTGCGATAAGCGTCGACTAAACTTTGTCACTACGCATAGTTAGCTCCACTGATAGTGCAAAAATTTTGCCGGAGTATTTCAAAACGTTCTATGTTTCTACTTCTTCTATTACTATTCTTTCGACTCCAACAGCAATACCAATGTTACAAAAACCGACCTAATTCTATATATAGACAGTGTAACAACGGCCATGACATCACCAGGAAGCTCCGAATCAAATTGAATGCATCTTTTATCTGTGGTGATGTCACCATTCCCGCTATGCCGAGGTTCGAAAGGAGGTTGTGGGTGAAACTGAGTCTTTTCGAATATTGGTTGAAAAGGGAGAATACACATGACTTCAATTCTGGCATACAGCTTGCGGAATAACGACTCCATCGATCAGGGCAGAGTGGACCAGAGCCCGCAGAAGAACGCCAATGCGATGAAATTTTAATGACCAGTGTGTTTTGATTAGGGTTGTAACAGAGGCCTTCTTAACGGAGGCGGAGGCGGACTCGAAGGCGATGAGTTTCACTTCCGCGGATGCGGAGGTTAACGGAGGCGGAGGCGAAGGTGAAAGTGGATGTAAATAAGATAGTAATTTAAGGTTCAAAAGTTTTTAATTTAAATACTTAACACTTAAGTAAACATTTAAAAGATAAGGTAAAAATTTTAAGTTAACTTTTTTTGTAATCAAAATTAGTCATCAAAATTAGGGAGGGGTAAATTAAATTTGACAAACAATAGTTTTGCGGCTTTATTACCTTCCAAACGATTTCTAAGGGATTCATAAATTAATCCAACTGAACTAAATAATTGTTCACTTGGCACTGAACTTGGCGGCGCCGATAAGTACGTGCGATGCGAACGATGGCAGAAAAAGTAGTAAATAAAACTCCCGATTTCTTGCGGAACTTCCGCAGTAACGGAGGCGGAGGCGAAGCTCCGTTGCAACCCTAGTTTTGATTGATTGTTTGATTTATTATGGAAATGTGATCTTTGTAATCTTGAAAACTTTTTCTTTGTTTATTCTTATAGAAATAATATTATAAGGAGGAAAAATTGTATTTTTGTATGTTTTTAATAAATAAACTCATATACTACTGGACCTATTATGAAAATTCTTTTACCATTGAAAAAATCATCCCCCGTTTTTGTCGGCACTCAAATTTAACATAATTTTAATTAGCATGGAAATGTATCAATAGAGTTGAATCGGGGAAAACTGCTGTTTTTGTGCGACAGTTCAAAAAACGGACAGCGAGAAGTGGGAGGCGAGACACCGTGAGGCGAGATACAATGGCTTCTAATGCCGTAACCAAAGAGGTGTGAAAAAAATCATTCTAGGAGAGAAACTCTTTCTTTAAACGTCTTTGACCGTAACTGCACTACCAAGAACTAATATGATAGAGAAAAAATTACATTCGGAAGCTAACATGAGTTTTCAACTTGCAAAACACTTATTCCCAACATTTTTTAATATTATGCTAAATAATGGAATGAAAAAAGTAAGTACCTATATCATATGGTCTACATGCAAACAGCATGCTAGAAACAAGTTCAGGCCACCGGTGTATGCAAATTAACTTGCATAACCTGTTCCGTCTCTCACTGCAGCTAACTACTGTGGGCCCAGCCCTCCTCACCCATAATTTAATAAAATTTGATTATTAATCTATACTAGACTAATGTTATAAAGAGGTAAGATTTGTATTGATGTATGTTGTTACGAATACTCTAAAACTAGAGATGCGCCGAATGTGGGTTCTGCCGAATGTCGAATTCGGCCGAATGTTCGGTAAGACTACGCGCTTTTATGCTCGTTATGACTTGTTTTAATTACCGCCTCCCTTTTTTCTAGTAAACTACTGAACCGATTTTGATGAAATTGGGCAAGTAGGACTACTACTGCTAAATTGCTAATATCCTGAAAAAAAAAACATACTTCCTAGGGGTTAGGAATCATTGGAACGTAAAATCCACGCGGACGGAGTCGCGGGCATCAGCTAGTTGCATCAATTTATTTTACTTGTAAAACTTGAGAAATATCTTAGTGCAGAAATTGTGTGTCACTTAGTATAATTTGGGTTTTATATTAAACTGCTTAACATTCGGTATATGTAACTGAAGTTTGTTATTTTTTACCGATGTTCGGCCGAAGCCGAAATTCGATAAAAGCTGCCGAAACGAATTTCGGTGCATCTCTATCTAAAACTACTAGACTGATTTTAAAAATTCTTTTACCAATAAAAAGCTAGTAATCCCTGAGCAACATAGGCTATATTTTATTCCTGTATTCCCACGGGAACGGGAACTACGCTAATTTAACACTACATTTAGTTTTTTATTCCATGATAGTCAAAGGCAAGTCAAAGTCAAAATGTATATAATATAATAATATATAATCTCACGCCTTTTATCCCCGAGGGGGTAGGCAGAGGTATTCCGTTACTGGATATACCCACATTTCACAAGATATATTGGACCCCTAAACGTGATAGGTGGTGAGCCCATCGCCAGACCTGGTCTGTTTACACATATCTCAGAATTAATTCTGAGACCTGCCTTTCTAATATGTGAATTACTAAAACAGGACTATCTTCACTACATTGTATAAAACAAAGTCGCTTTCTCTGTCCCCATATCCCTATGTATGCTTAAATCTTTACAACTACGCAATGGATTTTGATGCGGTTTTTTTTAATAGATAGAGTGATTCAAGAGGAAGGTCTTAGTATTAGCATTGCACCCGTGCGAAGCCGGGGCGGGTCGCTAGTATTCTATAAGTGTTGGAAATGATATGCAAAAGCAGAAGCCAAAGTGCCCAGAACTGATCATTATTTAATGAGATCACAAACCCAAACAAAGTATGACTATTATGGCAATTTCTATATTTAGTTTCATGATACAGTGACAAATAATGCACATTGTAACCACAGTGACCCTGACAGGAAGTTATATTAAAACAAGGTTTACTGTTTATGTTTATGTTATATAAAAAATAATAGAATATTGTAAGCTACACATATTAATAATAATTATTATTATTTTGTGTAGCTTTAAGCTACACATAAGTAAGTAAAAGTTATCATCATCCAATCACTCAAAACTTATAAAGAAAACTTGGCTCCATTATATTTAAATAAACTTATTTTTGGAGGTTCATTCATGAACAATAGCCGAGGGTTATGTCACATGTGTAGAGTTTTAAACTTTATATTTGTCAGCAAAAATGTTAATTGAATTTAAAAATAAACATAATAATATAAAATAAAAACAAAGAGGTAAAAATATGTATACAGTAAGGAGAAAGCTTGAGTCGAGAACACCATGAATCAGGCTTGTATCAATAATTAACTCCTTGTCTGATTAAATAATAATCTCCTGTTACAAACTCAAAACATGTTACTCGATTTCGTCTCGATTTCTAGGTCAAAGGTACAGTTGTTGATGTGACTAAGTGCCCATAACAGCATGTTTATGTTGGTTCTACATGCAGGCATCAATTGTATAAAACCATTACCTAGTTATCGAATGTAGGACGAAGCGGCCGGCGCCGCGCCCAGCGCCCCGCCCGCGCCCCTCCACATTCCAATAAGAATAAAACAACTTGACAAACTATTTACTGTACTCAACAAAAAGTTGAAACTATCTTTATTATATTTACAAGTTGAAATATGAAGTATCTAACCGCGATAACTGATTATAATTGAGTTTGTAAGTACATCCGGTGGCAAACCATGGATAAAGAAAGCTTAACTAGTTCGTAAAACAAGAAATTCAACTGACCTGTTGATCAACAAGATCCCATTAAACGGCGAGTCTGGAGAACCGAAGAATCAAATTTTCACACGAATAATTATGTACTTCGAAGCACGTAAACACTACCTGTCTCACAAAATAAAGGAAGAACTGGCAAAACACTTCACCACGAATCCACCTTTACGTACGCACTGTTTCACTACACCTTCATATTAGTCCGAGTTTCTTGTGCGAATAAATGTTGCATAGGACTATTCACTACAGTTTTCATTCATCGCAAGGTGAAATCATTCGAGCCAAGCGGCAGCCGCCTTGCACAACTGAAGAAACTACGGCGCGGGAGGCAGGGAGCAGCGCGCGCGTCATCCGCCATATTGGTAGATTACGTCATTCCGTTTGACACTGTGTTTGCTGCGTTCGGATACACATTTTATACCGTTACAAAACATAAAAAACGGTTATATGAACAAAAACAACAAAAAGAAACGGGTCATCACTAGTTCTCCGTTCCATTCATTCATTCATTTTAGAACCTGGTCTGTTCGTTTCATCTACTAAATCAATTATTTTAATAACAATTTCAACTAAAATCAACTAAAAGAACTGAAATTCAATTTTTATCATAATCTAATAAACTAATTCAAATATTTTAATGCATACAATTGAATTAATACTTTCGTTCGGGACCTAATTAATTTTCTTGTTTTTTCTACTTTATATTAAAACGAAACACCCTTATAAATGTCAAACAAAGATTGATAAAGATTCGTCATTTTAATTAGTCTCAATTTTAGTAAATATATAGGGTAAATTACAATTAATCAAACTAAATTAGTGTCTGTATACTATTCTACCACCGTACCATTAAATTTCATCAGTTATGCAAGGTATTTCTTACTTTAACACGCCCAAAAATATGTGAATTCATTTTGTGGTTGAGTATAAACTGTTCTATTGTTTTCAGAAACAAGGCCAGAGCTTTACGAAGAAGTGAAGCTTTATAGAAATGCCAGGGAACGCGAAAAGTATGTAGAAAATTTGAGAATTACAGTTTATAAAAAAAAAAACTTGTCTTCCTTGACTACCTAACTGAAATACTAATAAATGCAGTCTTTTACCTTGTATACTGGTAAATATTCTTAGGGTTCTTCCCAACCAGCAACTCATTCGTGAAGATAGACTGCTGTTTACATTCACCCGATCTCGATGGACGAGTTCCGAGTAGGTACCCTGTTATAGACTATTGACATTTCTATGTGTAATTTTTTTACCTACAGAAATTAATGATTTCAATTATGAATTGTTGTGAATACCTTGACATTTGTAGGAGTCCGTTAGTCTATAAACGACATGCCTGAGTTCCTTGCTGGTTCTTCTCGGGGTACTACATTTGGAACCAGCAACTCGTTGGTGTAGATGGGCTGCTGTTTACATTTAGCCAATCTTCATGGACGAGCTTAGAGTACCTTGTTTTTACTTTTGACTTTTCAAAGTGTATTTTCCTACTGAAAATTTATGAATTTTGTTTTTTTTTGTTTTGCCAACTGTGAAAAATCCCCAGGCACGACAATATGGCGGAGCTGTACGCGGTGGTGAGCACGCTGCAGCACCTGGAGAAGGCGTACATGCGCGACTGCGTGCGTGCGCAGGAGTACACGGCGGCGTGCAGCCGGCTGCTGGTGCAATGCCGGGTGGCGCTCAAGCAGGTGCAGGGCGATGAGTTCCCCACCATCGAGGCCTTCGTCACCAAGTTCAGGGTGCGTCAATATTGCTTCTTTGTGATGGAATATTCGGATCAATCATTGTAATTGAAAAGCCAGAACTGCCCATTTTTAGGGCTGTCCCAAAAGGTGCTAAAGGGAACCTATTCCAAGGTACCGCTATCTTTTTGTCTGTCTGTCACAGGGCTGTATCTTTGCAACCGTAATAGATAAATCTTTAAATTTTCAGAGTGTGTATCACCACACCCGCTATAACAACAATAAAAAAAATGAGGGGAAATAATGTGTTTTTTTATTGTTAAAAACTTTGTTCGCAAGTCTGACTCGCTTGTGGCCAGTTTTTTACATTAAATTTTAAATTGTGCTATTTACACTTAAAACAGAAACTGTATTCCCCCAGGTGAAATCGTATCTAAGTATTTTTTTTCATCAAAGCGCGGATTGGTAATCAGTCAGTAATTGGTCATTTTTTTGTACGTAATATTTAGTAATTTTCGTGTTTTGCTCCAGTTGGACTGCCCGGCCGCTCTGGAGAGGATACGCGAAAACAAGCCCAACCTCATCAAAGATGACAAGGGCAACACTAATAAATATATCGCTGAAATTGTCTCGGTAAGTAACATTTAAATTTAAACTTTCTATAAAGAACAAACCAGCAAGTCTCAGAGTTGATTCAAACACCTGGATAACCTCCTACTGTTGCAGCTGTTCATCATATTCATTTTTAGGGTTCCGTACCTGAAAAGGAAAAAGGAACACATGTGTTTATTTTTCAAACTAAGTCAAAAGTCTAAATAATTTATTTTCTGTAGGTATAGAAAATACACTTAGAAAAGTCAATAGGTAGTCTAATAACAAGGCACTCGAAACTCATTCATTGAGGTTGGCTGAATCTAAGCAGCCCATCTCCACTGACGAGTTGCTGGTTCCAAATGCTGTACCCCGAGAACAGCCATCAAGAAACTCAAGGGCAGATCTTTTTAATCTTATGTCTTACTCATATACAACGCGTAACAGATTAAGCTCAATTCCTGAAATTAGTTTGGTTAGTATCAACTACTTATTCGATTTCAGTATTATTTTTAAATATAATAAAATAAAAAAATAATAAATAATCTCACACCTTTCATTCCCGAGGGGGTAGGCATAGGTATTCCATTACTGGATATACCCACATTTCACGAGAAACATTGGACCCCTAAATGTGATAAGCTATTTTTAATATGTGTTAAATTTAAAAAAAAATGAATTATCGTAGCTGAATTTAGTGCTTTCTATGAAAATCGTGCTATTATTAATGGATATTTAAGAAAATTGGTTGGACACAACTAAAGTTCGATTGCATCATTATTTTTTTATATTAATATACGCTACGCTACTTTTTCTGTTACGCGTTGTATAAAAAACCCTGAACACCTGGATAACACATTGCAGCTGTTCATCACGCTGATGGACAAGCTGCGGCTGGAGTTCCGTGCCATGGACATGATCCAGCCAGAGCTGAGAGATCTGCGCGACACCATGGACAGACTCACCATGCTGCCCGATGACTTTGAGGGGAAGGTCAAGGTCAGAAAGTCATTGTATTCCAGGGGTTCCTAAAATTTTAAGACATGTTCCATTAATTAATTAAAAAATATATATTAATAAAAAAAAGGATTTTTTTATAATTTTTTTTTTTTATTATTTTTTTTAATTAATTAATGGAATATGGACCACTCACCAAGTACCTTTTATTTTATGGAACCTCATTCCTAATAAGACTACCAAACCAAAACACTGTAATTTAAATAAAAACAAAAACTTTTATTACAAATATTTTAATAATTTTTTTTAATATTAAAAAATAATCACTTTTGCTGCTGTATTCAATGATTTATCAAAATGTATTGAATACAGTACTTGCTACTTATTAAAAACAAAAAAGAAATGTTTTTAATGGTTAAAATCCTGGTGAAATGAGTTTTTTTAAATGTTAAGTAAATATTTATCACTAGCTCGAAGGTGAAGGAAAACATCGTGAGGAAACCCGCAGGGCCCAGAATTAATTCTGAGACATGTGTAACAGACCCTGTCCGGCTCACCACCTATCACGTTTAGGGTCCAAAGAATATCTCGTGAAAAGTGGGTATATCCAGAAATGGAATACCTATGCCTGCCCCCTCGGTGATATAAAGGCGTGAGTTTTTAAAATTTTTTTTTAGAATACTGTGTAACACGCTATATTTTATCCCCGTATTTTTCCGACAAAAAGAACTACGTGGATGAAACCGCGGGTTTCTGCTAGTGCAGCCATATCTTGAAATGTTTGAGTACATGGTGTTTCTATCAGGTCCAAGAGTGGCTGGACAAACTCTCTGAGATGTCGGCTTCGGACGAGCTCTCAGAGACTCAAGTGCGGCAACTGGTCTTCGACCTGGAGACCGCATACGGCGCCTTCAACAAGTTCCTGCACTGATGAGGTAAGTCGGATGCATTTAGTTCTTAGAATAGAGCATTTGACAGTCAAAAGAGTTTCTTTTTTTAAGGGTTCCGGGACCCTTCTAAGACTACGACTACTAAGACTTCTCTGTCAGTTCGTCCGTCTCTCTGTCACCAGGCTGTATATCAAGAACCGCGATAGCTAGACAGTTGAAATTTTTACAGATGATGTATTTCAGTAATTAATTTTCACAAGTTATAACAACAAAGACTAAAAGTTAAATAAATATTTAAGGGGGGCTCCCATACAACAAACGCGTTTTTTTGCCGTTTTTATAGATAATGGTACGGAACCCTTCGTGCGCGAGTCTGACTCGCACTTGGCAGGTTTTTTTTTTAATATGCTATGAAAAATGTACTGAAAAGTGACCTGTTACGTCATAATTGTTAAGTATTCATTTGGGTATTTGACTGTACAATGCAAAACATATTAAATTAAAATACAAACTGTATGCTTTTTCATCTCTCCGGGCGGAAAGCGGCAAATTTTGGCCCGCTACGCTAAACGAAGTTGCTTTCCACCTCGGTCGAAAAGAAAAAAGTATACACACCTCGGGAAGTAAATAAGAAAGCCCCAGATCACATGTTTGTAGACCTCTGCTTCGCCTCTGTCGACAATTGCATGTGATATGAGACATTTCTTATTTTACTTCCCTAGATGTGTAATATACTATTGCTATCCCTTTAACTTGTTCCAGGAAGAAAAGGGAGCTCAATCGCGTTGTGTCACACTGTCTCAAGTAGTATCACTTTACACGTTTATTAATATGATTATTCAGTAGATTCTGTTCATTTGACGTGATAAAAAAAAAACCTTTTTTATTTTAGGTATATAAATAAGTTCTTACTACAAAATTAGACACTGTTTAAAACAGAATATTATGCTTATTTATCACTAGTTGCTCCCCTCGATTTCACCCGCGTAGTTCCCGTTCCCGTTTGAATACCGGGATAAAATATAGCGTAAACTTTCCATTGGCGAAAGAATTTTTAAAATCGGTCCAGTAGTTTCGGAGTCTCTTAAATAAATAAAAAAATTTCTTTATAATAATCGTGTAGATAATAAATGAATACATAATAATAATATCACTTTTAATGGACAGAATCTACAAAATGTATAAATATATTTTATATTACCTAATATTTAAAGTTACACATGTTACGAATTATTCTAGTGCTCCTTATTGCCTTCTATAGATTCGTCTAATCTAAATAAGCTAGCAGAAACTACGGGTCTACTTTAACTGAGACAGACATAAACTTTTCACCAAAGGATGAATTCACAGCACTCAGTTTTAATCAGTAGATGTAGGGTTGGGTTTCACCAATTAAACAATGATATATTAGTAAGCACGTTAAATTGTTGGTCGCGGTTTTCGTTGTGTCTACGCACAATGGAAGTCGTTAAGCCATGTCAGATACCCTTGGGTGGCTTGAAAAATTCTGACTGTTAAGTGGCCACTAGCTTAACACCATCTCCCAATCCGCGGTGGGCTCGCGTGGGAGATTATTGCCCACACTTCCTCATGTGTGAGGAAAGACCCTTAGCTCAGCAGTGGGCTGTTACGGGTTGATGATGATGATATTGGTAAGCTCTTATCATGATGACTTTCCCACGTAAAACTTGTATTTTCTATTAAATCTCTTAGGGGATTTGTTAACTCTGACATGTTCTGAATCAATTTATTCAGGTACTAGCGACCCGCCCCGACTTCGCACGGGCTTACACTAAAACCTTCCTCTTGAATCACTCTATCTATTAAAAAAAACCGCAGCAAAATCCGTTGCGTAGTTTCAAAGATTTAAGCATACATAAGGATATAGGGACAGAGAAAGCGACTTTGTTTTATACTATGTAGTGATGTGATCATCCCTAGTAGTCTGTAGCTCAGTTTTATTTGTTGGTGTCTTCATTGCTTGTAACTTTGTTTGGGTCTGCTTCTAATCCAATTTCTGAAACGATGTGTCCCAAGAATTTAATTCTTTGTGCTTCGAGAATGCACTTATTTTTATTAAGTTTGAAGCCTGATTTGTTTATTACTTCAATGACTTCCCCAACAGTTTTGCGTAGTTCTTCTCTACTTTTTGCATGTATAAAAATATCGTCGATAGATACTCTTATATTTTTAAATTTACCGAGCAATTTATATGCTCGGCATATTTGTCAATACTTCATGAAATATTTCAGGTGCTGACGACACTCCAAAGGGGAGTCTCTTGAAAGAATATCTTCCCCATGGGGTAGCAAATGTTAATATTGTTTGAGTTCTTTCTGATCGCTTGATTTGCCAGAATCCTTTTGTACAATCTATAGTGCAAAGAATGTCACGTTTGATGACGGCAGAAATTTCTTCTAATGTGGTAGGTGGAAAATGTCTCAGAATGTTTTTGTTTACGTCCGATGGATTCTTATTTTACATTTTTGTTTGACTACTACCATAGGGCTCACAGCAGAAGTAGGCTCTGTTTCTGGTTTTATGACATCTAGCTTCACCATTTTGTCAAGTTCTGGTTCTACCTCATTTCTTATAGCATGTGGAATTCTTCTTGATGGTTTAATTTCTAATTTTGAATTCTCTATCAGGTCAATATCATACTCAAAAACCTTGTAACTTCAAATACATCTGTGTATTGGTTTTCCTTCAATGTTTTGACTCTTGCAACAAGTCTTAATGTCTTACAGGTATCAAGTCCTAGGATTGGTGTAACTTTTTCTTGAACTACTTTAAATACAGTTTGCTTCTTAATTTTTTAGTTTACAAAGTAACTCTGTTTCGCCTAGATCTGCCATTTTGTCATCTGTGTAATTTATTAAAATTCTTGTTCGGCTTGCTTTCAGTTTTGCCTTTGATTTGTCCATCAAATGTCTTGGTAGTATTTTGCATTCTGCCCCCGCAATTAATTTGACTGTAAAGTCCAGTTTTTCTGCTCTCCGGTACTTATAGCAGATATGTATACATCATCTTCAGAATTTGAACTTTCTTCTAATAAATTCACTCTATTTTTCTGTTTAGTATCTTTTTCTTTGTTTTGCACATTTTAGCAATATAATAATAGCAATAGCAATGGCCATTTATATAGCACTTAGTACACGGTTTATTAAAGGCTGGACATTCTCTGGGTTTATGATTTGTACCACGTCTTTTGCAGTCAAAGATCTTGCTCTTGGCATTATGTTTTTTCACCACTGAGCCGTTATCAGTTTTATTTTTACTTTCAAACTCGTCCAGTTGTTTTGAAGCTTGTTCACTTGTTTTCCTGATTGTTATAGCTTTTGTGAAGTCTAGTTTATCTTCTGTCAATAATTTCTCTCTTACTTATTAGATCTAATTCCAAATACAATTTTATCTTTCAACATTTCTTCAAACTGTCAAAACTCACATTTACTTGCTTGAGTTTTTATTCTGGTCAAAAACTCGTTGAATTGTTCATCTTCATTTTGTTCAATCTTAAAAAAATATGTATCTTTTAAAAAATATGTTTGTTTTTGATGATTTGCAGGTTATTTTTGTCTGAGTCGCTAAAATTGAAACTGTTGTAAGTTTTTGATCGCATCTGGACCTATCACAGCCGTGAATGTTGCTGCTTGGACCTCGTCCGGCTTTATATCTAGTCGAATAGCAATGGCATACCATTCAAGCTGTTGTAACCACTTTTTCCAGCTCGATGATTTGTCCGAGTTAGTTTGTATTGTGTGTTCCTTGGATCTAATTAGAGAGGTGCCCTCACGAAAACCTAGTGTCTTCCTTATTGACGTGACAACGTCTTATGATTCGATGGAGCCGGCTGCATGCACGAAAAAGTATGACGTATGCGGCGTTACAGTGCAAGCGAGAGCGCGCAACGAGCGACAAAGAGGCACAATCCAAAAAGTATGACGTTGTCACGTTCAACTATCGTCAGTAAACCGACTTTACAGACAACCGATTTTTTTTATATCTAAGAATTACTCGCAATTAAATTTCGATAGTCATATACCCTATTGGTATGCAGCTCGACAGCGCTGTGACGTCATCTGTTACCCCTCAGGAATAGTCTCAGTTAAGTACACCTGTACCTTATAGTTCTTTTTGGTTTAAGAGCAAGTCTTATTCTTTATGTGGAAAACTAGGACTACATCGTAAAATACTCAATCATTTGTTGCATCCTTTAAGTATTAAACCAACCGGAGACGCCACTGACAGGCGTTCCCCTCTGCCAATAAAACGTGTCGGTCAATGATCATACCTGTTATATACAACTAGTTTTTTTGAGTTCACGGAGTGCTCGTATCGTATTGGTGAATGTATTTGTGTGCATCTAGTTCAAGCTAGTTTTTAATGCGTTTGTTTTAACATTATTTGTGTGCGGTTCCTCGTCCCCTCCGCAGAAATTGGCAGACTTTTTTGCAAAGAAACTAGTGCGCATGACGTGTCCTGTTGGTTTAATACTCCAAGGTTGCATCCCATAATTTTACATAATGTGGGCTTAACCAAGTGAGATCCATTTATTTATGGACCCCGTATAGGGCACAGCAATAGTAGAAGAGAGGACTGCTTTAGCGATGCTGTGGAATTTCAAATTAAATTTATAAAGTTTTTAACCTTTGTTTTTAGTTCCCTATTTGAAATACTAAAGAGTTTTTGCGATTTATTCTGGTATATCTATAGAAGTGGTTAGGTTTACGGATGTGTTGTTGTTAACACTACTAGCTATGGTTACTGTGAATTGCAAATTGAATGAAATATTTGAGACTTTTCGTGTGACTCAAAATCCCTTCAGTTTTGAGTTAAAATCATGCATTTCTATTTTACTATCGTTTACCAAGTGATGTAACAAAAGATTGTTGAAGATATGACACTATGAGCATAACCACAAAATTAGGATGTTTTTCGTGTCAACCCATCACTTACCGTGCGACCATTACTCTCAGTGACAGTTATTGTAAAACGCAAAATACAGGATGACCGGTTTGGAAAAGGAGTCAAAAAGAAATAAACTGCTATTAAATACATTTTTTTACAATATTTACAGATAAAACATACGTTTAAGATAACTTAAGTTAAGCAAGCAAGTAATGTTATAAAGTGACATTGTATTTTTAAGAATGTTAAACACCATCTGTGGTAAGGCTATATTATAATTTTGTTTTTTGTTTTATATTTATCACGTATAAAAAATATCTGAATTACGTAAGCTGGTAGTGTTTATAACTGTTACGTATTTCACTTTTACATAATATTATTATAGACAATACCATGTACCTAAGTACCTATTGTTAAGGTATTTACTGTAAGGTATATTTAAAATACATTTTGTATGTGCAACCAAATGTTTTATTCACCTGTTGTTTTTTACATACCTATCCACAAAAATGCTGTAATTCAAATCAAACATCTATTTACCAATATTTTAAAATGGCGATGGTCTAAAAATGTTTTGCACTGACCTATGTAAGAAGAAAAAGAATCACATTCTCGTAGAAAACACCTACTGAACTCATTGTATTCAGAAAATTCGGAATTTAAAAATTTACAAACTGGAAAAAAAAACGTTTCCGTTCCGTTTTCCGTTTGTAATGTTTTAAAATTACGTTTAAAGCTTACTTCCAACTTCCATCGTCATATTGCATTACGTGCACAATGTGCACATAGTATATCGATGATTACGTGTATGAAAATCAATTGAAAGTTAAGCTTATGCAATTGTAAATCACTCAAATGGAATTAATAATTTTAAAGTTTTATTGAGCGTTTGCGTCATAAACATTAATATTGAACCTACGTTCGAAACTACGATATGCGTAAAATTTAAGATGTCTACGCTACGGGTACGAGCTCTGATAAAGTAAAAATATAAATAGTGAATATTCAAAAAAGCAGTAGGATTTAAATACCTACAGCCACAAAAGAAGAAAACATTATTTTAATATTTAAAAAATAGAAGTATAAGAAGTTTTATATTTATGTGTGTTGAACATGAGTGTCTTCCTGAAAAAAGTGTTGGTGTTAATACTGACTGTTTTATATTTTTTTGAGGTAAGATTACTTTTACTACAGCAAAGGTATCTTTCATGGTATAAGGACTTTCATTGTGCGTAAGAGCAGTGATAGCCTTACGGTTAAAGAGCCTGCCTCACATGATGAAAATTAGTGAGGCTCGGGTTCGAATCCTCGCATGTACCAATGAGTTTTTCAAAACTTACGTACATATTTATCACTAGCTCGACGGTGAAGGAAAACATCGTGAGGAAGAACTGACATGGTCCGGCGATGGGCTCACCGCCTACCACGTTTAGGGATCCAAAAAATATCTCGTGAAAAGTGGACATATCTAAAAATGTAATACCTCTGCCTACCCCCTCAGGGATATAAGGCGTGAGATTATTTATTTTTATTGTGCGTAAATACAACAGAAACAAAATAAATCTAATTTCAGTGTAAATCCAGTGTATTTGACAAATTGGACCCGAAATACCATTTAGTGGCGGAATCGTACATCGTAGCTAAAAAAGTGTTCAACAATGGCCGCCACAACTACAACCAGCTGAAATCAAAGTCTCTGCTCACCATAGACATATTCCTGGACCTCGTTTACATCCTCAATGAGGAGATGGCAAAGGAGTTGAGGTCGGCCATCTTGAAATTCTACAAAATCAAGTACTTCCATGATTTCAGCAATTACGCTATCTCTATGGAAGAGGTAAGTTTAGAAATTTTCTAAGCTCGGCCTTATTCCTTAAGGGGTCGGCAGAGATATTTAATTTATGAATTTCACCATTGTATTGTTAAGAACTCAGTAAAATTCGTGTTGTGTGTATGTTTTTTCTTAATCATCGCGTCGAGCAAGTCATAAATAAGTACCTACATATTATGTACCTACCTACTTAAGTTTTTTGTAAGACTTATTAGTACGTATACCTACCCAACAGTCTAAATATAATCGTTTTGGCTTCTATTGAAGTAATCACTCCCTTCATATTGTTTTCTTAAATATCTCTACTAGCAGCGCCCCACGGTTTCGACCGTATAGTTCCCGTTCCGTGGGAATGACGGGCCTGTTGGCTCAGTTGGTAGTGACCCTGCCTTCTGAGTCGGAGGTCGCGGGTTCGATCCCCGCTCGGGGCCAACATTTGTGTGCATGAACATGTCTTTTGGCTTCGTGTCGCCGTTTAATATTGTATGTTTATCAGTTGTTTAGTACCCATAGTACAGGCCCTGCCGAGTTTGGGACTAAATAACCGTGTGTGGATTGTGTCCAACAATTTATTCGGTCAATTATTTGCTTATTTGTGTTCTAACCTCGACATAACGGCCTATGGCAGAATATCATCGGTTGTGGACTGCCCACAGCCAATGCTGAGCCTTAGACCCTTTTGTCCACTCTATAAAACTATTTATACTAAGTTTTGTGCTCGAAGAATGAATAGGACAAATAAATATTTCTTTCTTTCTTATCTAATATTAATGTAAGTATAGATGATGGACATAACAGAGCACTGCCTGATTGAGCCGGAGGTTAAGCTGGAGCAGATCCGCAGCCAGTTCCGGGAAGTGATCCGCAATTTTCAGGATTCTAGAAACTTCGCGACGGTCGACAAGTGTGGCCAGGAGTTGCCGGATGAGGTCGCCGCGGCGCACTGCGTGCTGCATCAGGCCGTGCTGTGAGTGTATAAGCGGCAAAGAGATTAAAATATAATAGGACATAGAGGGGGCATTGGTAATATTTTCATACAAAACTTTGAAGCATGTTTGAAGCTTAAGCGTCATGTCAGTTAGTATGAACGCGAGCTGTCATTCGGTCGAAATTGTACTAGACTTATTCCACTCTGATCTGACGGGCCTGTTGGCTCAGTCGGTAGTGACCCTGCCTTCTGAGTCGGAGGTCGCGGGTTCGATCCCCGCTCGGGGCCAACATTTGTGTGCATGAACATGTCTGTTGGCTTCGTGTCTGGTCGCTTAATATTTATTTAAGTATGTTTATCAGTTGTTTAGTACCCATAGTACAGGCCCTGCCTAGTTTGGGACTAAATTACCATGTGTGAATTGTGTCCTACAATTTATTATTTATTATTATATTTTAATCTCTTTGATAAGCGGCTAATTCGCTATCCATGTAAGGGACAGAGCTATCGGCAAGAAAGGAAGCGGTGACGTCTTTTCTTTTGACGTGATGACGTCCTATAAATCGATGAACGCCGGCTGCACGAAAAATTGTCTCCTTCCGACTGAGCCGAGCGTGCAAGCGAGAGCGCGGAACAAGCGATACAGAGGCACGATCGGCTTGTGACGCATCTATCTCTCTTCCACTCCAGTATGCAATTTTTTATCAATGTTTTCTTATGACGTTATCACTTATCACATAAAATTATCGTCCGTAAACCGACTTCACAGATAAACCGATTTTTTAGCTCTGTCTCTTTCATGTCGGACTGCATGCGGGAATCTCTCGGACACTATCACATAGGAACATCTACACTAATACGAGTATTATAAAGAGTGTAAATTTTTTTTATGTTTGTTACGAATAAACTCAAAAACTACTGAACCGATTTCAAAAATTATTTCACCAATGGCAAGCTTACTTTTCTGGGAGTACCATGGGCTATAATTTTCCCACGGGAACGGAATTCACGAGGGCTAAATCGCGTCGAATCGCTGGAAGGAAATAATAATAATAATATGCTCACTCCTTTAATCCACATGGAGGTAGGCAGATGTATTCCTTTTCTGGAAATACCCACTTTTCACCAGTTTTTGGGGCCCCAAAAGTGGCTGTTGGTCACCGAGCATTGCTGTTGGTGAACCTGTCGCCGGAACAGGGTATGTTACACATGTCTTAGAATTAATTCTGGGACCTGCGGGTTTCCTCACGATGTTTTCCATCACCGTCGAGCTAGTGATAAAACCTACGTAGGTTTTTGAAAAACTCATTGGCACATCCAGGATTCGAGTAGTGCTTCTATCATCATAGGAGATAATAATTACACATTTTTTTTAAACAGTTTGTTATAAGTCCGGTTTTAGGGATATTTTTGAAGTGCCCGGAATATTAAGAAATTTCAAATAAACTGAAAATGCCTTTTTCTATGTCATTTGGACACGACAATGTAAAGAGTACGCATACCACTCCTATAATGTACTCTGTGGTTATGCAGCCTCATTGCCATAGATGTCTATTGGGTTGCCTAGATACTTGTGTCTATGTTATTTGTTTACTTTGTGACAACGTCGGTCTTGTAAAAACTCTTGTCAAGTATTGTCTGTTGATTTTCTCCATAAATAAAACACTAGGTATTTTATCGTAATATTTCGTTTATTTCCACGGCAAATTCACAACAATCCCACAAGAATTCACATGGTAGCAGAGCGATGAAGATATTTTAACGGCTCGCCAGGAAAAACTGGAAGAAAAATGTCAGTCGTCAAAATACAACCCTTGTCAAAGGAAAATTACGATACGTGGGTAATACATGCCAAAGCATACCTAGTAAAGAACAAACTATGGAAATACATCATCAAGGCACCGACAGTGTCAAGCTCGCAGGATGAAACCAGCACTCAGGATGGAATCGAGGAAGATGAAATCGCAAAATCAGAGCTGTTACTACTTGTATCGAAACGACCGACACACATTTGGGGGCAGCAAACGAATTTCAAAAAGGGAAGGCTGCAGCGTCTATAAATCACTCAATGATCAGAAATTTCTTACCTTTAGCCACGTACGTTCTTCCAAGACCTAAAGGGGGAGCTCCCATGCGGCAGGCGTAGGCAGGCTAGGTTTAGCACGTCACAAAAGCACCTAGATTTTAGTCTTTAGCCGCACAAATGAAGGACACAGTTCAATGCACAATTCAGAATGTTTATAAGTAGTTTTTACACGCGAAAGGGGATGGAAAACCACCTTGGCGATTTTTAAGGATTCGCACGGCTGTTACAGCGATGCCGGCGACACGAGTTCAATTTTGCAAGTACGTCTGCCCGAAGATGAAGATGCAGACGTCAGTCACGAAGACTTGTGATTGGACGGAACGTATGAGCGTAATATTTGCGCTCTGCTATTGGTTCGAAATTCCCATCATAGAATAATTTACAGAATGCTGCTTTCTGCCCACAAATGGAGCAAATATTTGAATTCAAATATATTCTAACATTATAGATTTCGGTTACGAAACATTCCGCCCACCAAAATACACTTGTGGATTTTCTATTTTAGAAAATGAAATTAAAAGATATAAATCCCTAACCTAAAGAAGGCATAAAACTAGAACACTTAAACTAAATTAGTTGAAGCTAACGAAAATGAACGAATTACATATTACTCGATTTGGTTAGGTAAGGGACAAAGCTTCGCTAAAGGTCTCGTTAGGCGAGAACCATCACCGGTCCGAATAGTTGCGATACGCGCTACTCCGTCGGGGCTAGTGTGCAATTTCTCCACACGCGCTAATGGCCAATGTAACGGTATAAAGTTATCATTTTTCAAAATAACTACGGACCCTACGTTTAACGGTTTCGAAAGTTTCGTCCACTTTGCCCGCTGAGTCAGACTTTGGAGATATTCCAGTTTCCAACGATTCCAAAAATCTTGTTGGAAACGTTGTATGAGCTGCCAACGACCGAGGCGATTAATATTGATGGAAGTCAGATCTTCATCTGGGACGGAGGTTAATGGTTCCAATGTTAAGAAATGACCGGGTGTGAGGACACTCAAGTCGTTTGGATCCGAACTGAGCGGACACAGAGGCCGCGAATTCAGCATTGCCTCGATTTGAATAAAGACGGTAGACAATTCTTCGAAGGTCAGAGCCTGTTCGCCAATGATGCGATACAGGTGCGATTTAACAGACTTGATCTGTATTTCCCAGACTCCTCCAAAATGAGGACTCGAAGGCGGATTAAAGCGAAATTCGATGTTTTCAGTCTGAGCAGCAGATTGCATGAGTGAATTGAGGTAATTACTCGCGCCTACGTAATTAGTTCCGCAATCGGATTGGATGATGCTAACCCTGCCGCGACGAGAAACGAATCTGCGAAGAGCTGCGAGAAACGCTTCAGACGACAGGTCCGAAACAGTTTCGAGATGCACAGCTTTTGTGCTAAAGCAGACAAAGAGGCAGAGGTAGGCTTTACCAATCTTAGCACCACGATGTTTTGCGAGTTTAATGCGGAATGGACCACCGTAATCAGTACCAACGATAGAAAATGGCTTCACTTGATTAACGCGAGTAGCGGGTAGATCGCTCATGTATGGCTCAAGAGGGATCGGCTTCGTTTTATAGCACTGCACACATTTTGACAAGCATCTACGAATAGCGCGTTTCGGAGAGAGAATCCAGAATTGCTGTGTCAAAAGGTACTGCATAGTGTTTACTCCAGCATGACAGTTTTCACGATGAATGGAGTCGATGATCATGTAAGTAAGTCTAGACTCACGAGGCAGCAGAGCTGGGTGTTTATGTTCGAATTCGAGTCCAGATCGAGCTAACCGACCGCCCACCCTGAGAACTCCATGACGGTCAAGAAACGGATTTAGCTTTCGCATTTGCTTGGACAGAAGATCGCCTGCTTTCAGTTGACGAATTTCGGATTCGAAGTGCGTAGATTGAATATGCCTCACGATTACCATGAGAGCATTATGAAGCTCTGTATGATTTGGAATGGGATCAGAGCAGCAGGTACGTTCATTACGAATGAAGTCGACGAATTTAATCCAAACGCACAATATACGTTGAATTTTGCGGATTGACGAATAACGTTCGAGCAATGTGTCGATATAGGAGACAGGTTGGGTTTCGTGGGTGAGTAGAATATGCGGACTTTTCTCTTCAGATTCAAGTGAGATTTGGTCAAGGACTTCATCAGAATGAGGCCAAGAGGAAGTTGGCTGGGAAAGCCACGACGGGCCCGCCCACCATAAACGATTGTTAACAAGAGCTGTCGGAAGCTGACCACGAGATACTATATCCGCCGGATTATCTTCAGAGGCCACGTGAGCCCAGCGAGCACCTGGAACGACATCGAGAATGTGACCAACGCGGTTCGCGACGAAAGTCTTCCAGCGGGAAGGGTGAGAGCGAAGCCACGCAAGCACGACGGTGGAGTCGGACCAAGCGAAAATATCAGCGCACGGGAGAACAGGTAAGTATGTATCTTGTACAAACATCAATAGATCGGCCAGGAGGACTGCGGCACATAATTCTAAACGAGGAAGCGATGTCGATTTAGTTGGAGCAACGCGACCCTTGGAGCAAACGAAGAACACTTGGACGTTGCCATCCTCGTTTGTCGTTCGCAAATAAACCACAGCACCGTACCCAGCTTCCGAACTGTCAGAAAAACCATGCAATTCGCAAGATTTCATGTTTTTTACAGAAAGACATCGAGGGACCTGCAACTGTTTCAAGAGAGATAGCTCACTCAAATACATATTCCAATAGTTTATAACGTCCTCAGGAGGTTCATCATCCCACCCTATGCCAAGAAGCCAAAGGCGCTGCAACAGAGCTTTAGCGATCATCGTCAGCGGCGAAAGAAAGCCCAAGGGATCGAATATGCGAGCGAGTTGACTTAGAATATTCCGCTTGGAGCATTTATTCTGCTGAGGAATCACTTCGAAGAAGAAACAGTCACTGCGAGGATCCCACTTTAGGCCCAAGACTTTGAGCGAGGGGTTATCTTTATCGTCTAGAGTGACTGGAGCGGTAAGACAATGTTCTGGCGGTAAGTCGGCTAGTAACTCAGGCTTATTACTTGCCCATTTTCGGAGATCGAAATTTCCTCTCTTGAGGAGTGTGATGACTTCCGATTTTGCTTGTAGAGCTGTTTCAAGACTCTCGAATCCGGTTACGACGTCATCAATATACAAATCCGAAGATAATACCTTGCTAGCGAGCGGAAGATCATGACTTTCGTCTGCGATGAGCTGCTTGACGGTGCGGCAAGCGAGATATGGAGCAGAAGACATCCCATAGGTAACAGTATTAAGATGATACTCTTTAATTGGTTGCTCCGAATTGAAACGCCAAAATATTCGCTGATAGTCGCGATCCTCCTCACTAACAGCGATCATCCGGTACATTTGCCGCATATCGGCTGTGAAAACCACAAAATGGATCCTGAAATTTAGAAGAATTTCAACAATGTTTTTCTGAAGCTTTGGGCCGATTAAAAGCGTGTCGTTTAGAGAAATGCATCGCAGATCCTTGGAGGATGCATTAAACACTGCCCGAAGCTTTGTTGTGGTAGACTCAGGACGAAGAACACAATGATGAGGAATATAATATTTTCCTTTTTTAAGCTTGTCGGTTGGAACAAGGCTCATGTGACCACTATCCAGATAGTCCTTCATGAAATCAGCGTATTGTTTGTATAGATCAGGATTTTTTTCCAATCTTCGTTCGAGTGAGTTGAAGCAGCGTAAAGCAATTTCACGAGATCCTGGAAAGAAATCATGACCTTCCTTATGCTTGAAGGGCAGGGTAACCACGTATTGTCCTGTGGGTTTACGATAGTGTTGAGTTGTAAATATTTCCTCGCATTTTCTTTCATCAGGAGTCAAACGTTTAATGGTCTCGAATGATTCCAACTCCCAAAAGCGTTTCACTTCTTCGTTTAGCGTGTCATCTTCTTTTATGAAAAACGAATTAATCTGCTCTTCTTTACAGCCGACACTTCCAGTAAGAAGCCAGCCAAAAACAGAATTTAAAGCCGAAGGTTGCAGTCGTCCTCCACCTACGCTTCCAGGTAGTAAAAGTGAGGCGAAGACTTCTGCACCTAGAAGAAGATCAATAGGACCTGGTAAATGACAATCTGGGTCTGCTAATTTGAGACCATCCAAGTGATGCCATGAGGATTTGTCAATACGGATAGATGGCATCTTGGAACAGATCGTAGGTAGCGTGAATGCATCGATTTGAAAGAGATTTTTGCCATTCACACCAACACCAATAGAAACCATTCCTGACACAGCCGAAGATGATTGGCCTAAACCAAGAACACGGCGAGAAGTCAACGTGCGATCAACGCCTAAACGTTTAGCAGCACGTTCAGTAATGAAATGCCCTTGACTTCCAGAGTCTATAAGAGCGCGGATCGGCTGAAAAATGCCTGAAGAATCACGAACCTGTACGAGTGCAGTGGAGAGAAGTACAACGGAATTGTTACCAAGGCTAGTCATGACACGAACATGGCTATCCTTTTGGCTGCCAGAAGCCCCTTGAATTGGGACTGCGTTAGCTGCCGTATTCTCACTCGACTCTTGATGAAGAAGAGAGTGATGACGGTGACGACACTTTTGGCATCGAAATATAGATTTGCATTCTTTGACACTGTGAGACGGTTTCAGACAATTGAAACACCAGCGGTTGTTCTTAGCATGTTCAATTCGTTCAGTGACGGAAGTCTGTGCAAACCGTTTGCATTGGCTGACAGAGTGATTTTCTGAACAAAATGAACATTTTACGAGTGGATATGGCGTTCCAGATGCTGAAGACGATTGAGATTTCGATTGATCGGATTGAGGTTTATCTTGATCAGACTGAGGCTTCGGTTTGGGTTCATTTGTGTTGGAAAGAAACACCGACGTAGGCTTTGACTTGAAAGATTTATTAGTCTTTGACGGAGTTTGAGACTTATCAGTTGTACGATTACTGCGACCGTTAAGACGGTCTTGCGATGAGAAGTGCGTATCCCGAACGAGAGCTTCACATTTAGTGTATAAATATTTTAATAACTCCTTGTACTTAGGCATCTCAGAGGAAGTATGTGACTCCTCATAATCACAGCGAGTTTTTGAGTCTAATTTTGAAAGAATGTGGTAACAAAGAATAAAATCCCATTTGTCAGTCGGTAAGTCAAGTCCCTGTAAAATTTGTAAGTTTTCACACATTAGATCCAGAACACGGCGAAATTCTAATGGTGAGTTCGATTTGAAGTTAATATTTAATATTTCTTTCCAGCACAAGAAAGCAAGCTCACGCTTATCCTGATATCTCGCGATTAATGTATTGTAAGCCTCCTGATAAAAAACACCCTGTATAGGATATGTACGTATAAGCGCGTGAGCATCTCCGGATAAGCTCGATACAAGGTAATGCATGCGCTCGGTATCTGAGATAGATTCATTATTGTGAACCAACGAATTGAAAATGTCATAAAACTCAGGCCACGCTTTGAGAGACCCAGAAAATGTGGGTATTGTGATTTTAGGCAACTTGACGTTTGAAGTAAAACTACGATCATGATTTTCATGATCATTGCTTCGAATTAATTGCCTATGAATAGTCGCAATGTTAAAATAAATATTATCGAATTCTTCCCGAATCCAATCTTCTTGTATTTCGGATTCGCTGTCGACTACACTGAGAATATCAAAATGCGCCCCCTCGAAGTCAGCACTGAGTTTCTGCACAACAGCATAATGTGCTAGAAAAACATCAACCTGAGTACGGTCCTGCTTTGCCAACTCAGCCACTTCCAGCGTCTTCTTAAGGCGGTTGAATGCAATAGTCCGCTTGCGTCTCAAAACAGGTAAGTCAAGAACGGTAGGACTATCATCATCCACCGATTTGCGTAACTTAGAAGAAGGTCCCGCCTTAGAACGTCGTCTCGTATTATAAGACATCTTTTCGGATGAAAATAAGAGTGAACCACTAAACGCGAAAGTAGGTAGGTATTGCTTATACAATACTTAAATACGTATCAAAGCGCTAGTAGGTAACTCACAAACGAATAAAACTCGGTTGTATTTACAACGCGAGCATAGAAAGACACGAATTGTATGGATGTACCTATAACTATACAAGAGAAGTGTAAGAACGAATTGTTGTATAGTACCCGAAGTCCAAACAAAGTAAACACCTTATTATTAGAGAAAATATTGTTGCACGGATTCGATAAGGTACCTACTTATATCTTAGTTATTAGATACTACTGCTTACTACACAAGTGATAAATAAACGATTTGTTGTGTAGCACAATAATTTTCAATATAACTAACCTTACCTACTTAACACTACACGAGAATATTTGTACGTATAGGTATAGTGTAAGTAGGTATGCGCAAAACAACGTTTAGCTACTATAACTACAAGAGAAAATAACGATTAGTTGTGGGTATAGGACGAGAATTTCTAACTATAAAGGTACGAAATAAAGTTCATACACTTTACGTATTAGGAATTATGCAGGAAAGATTACGTCTACGTGTATATATATTAGAAAGCGAACAAAGTGGACGATTCGTACGTAAAGAATTCACGATAAAATAGTAAGTGATAGGTAATTGTAAACAAAACAAACACGATTTCGTCCTCCGGGTGAGAATTTATCGAATCTACGAAGGACAAACGAATGAGAACCTTAAGTAATTAACGTATGGTCGATCTCGCCGATCGAGTGAATTATTTATTACTTAGGTAGAATTATCGTGCTTGCTTGACAATATCACTTTCTATTTCTATATTTTTCGCGTGTAAACCGATTTTTATTATATTGTGTTATTTCATTGAATGTGTAGGTAAATGATGGACAATAGTCGTAACGAGTTTAAAAGACTGTCACATACCTAATATAACTCCGACAGAAAACAATTCTACCTACACCCGTTGAAGGTGGTAGGAAAGCTATGAAGAAGGAGCGGTATGCGAATAGTACGGCTAAAATGTGTAGGTGCGCATCGGATGTAGAATGAAGCGAAATTCTTAGTAATAGTGTAACCAACGTAATTTTACCGAGTAATACGTTTTCGTTAATTCTCGCTATAAAAAGAACTTGAACTTAATGATATAACTATGTAAATACGCTTATTTAACGAATATTTATTGAAATAGTTATATGCCTTCAAGTAGATCTAAGGATTGAAACGAATTAGAGAATGTTACCACGCGTTCACAATGGCGGGTTACGCTTGGTAAAATCGGTAAAAGTGTAAAGAAATGGTTATTTTACTGAATTTAGACCACAAATACGTGGGAATAACGTAAGAATATGAATATCTAAAGAGAATTAAGCCGAATTAGATTGGATTGATTGCTTAATTCCCTGGTTTCGGCACCATAAAAATATGTATCGAAACGACCGACACACGTTTGGGGGCAGCAAACGAATTTCAAAAAGGGAAGGCTGCAGCGTCTATAAATCACTCAATGATCAGAAATTTCTTACCTTTAGCCACGTACGTTCTTCCAAGACCTAAAGGGGGAGCTCCCATGCGGCAGGCGTAGGCAGGCTAGGTTTAGCACGTCACAAAAGCACCTAGATTTTAGTCTTTAGCCGCACAAATGAAGGACACAGTTCAATGCACAATTCAGAATGTTTATAAGTAGTTTTTACACGCGAAAGGGGATGGAAAACCACCTTGGCGATTTTTAAGGATTCGCACGGCTGTTACAGCGATGCCGGCGACACGAGTTCAATTTTGCAAGTACGTCTGCCCGAAGATGAAGATGCAGACGTCAGTCACGAAGACTTGTGATTGGACGGAACGTATGAGCGTAATATTTGCGCTCTGCTATTGGTTCGAAATTCCCATCATAGAATAATTTACAGAATGCTGGTTTCTGCCCACAAATGGAGCAAATATTTGAATTCAAATATATTCTAACATTATAGATTTCGGTTACGAAACACTACTCATCTCGGAATCCGAATTAAAACAAGTTAAAAACTGCAAAACTGCAAAGGATGTGTGGGATACATTGCGATCAATCTACGCCAGTGCTGGACCAGCTCGCAAAGCAACATTGCTAAAACAAATTATCCTGACGAAACTTGGACCTAATGGTGACGTAAGAGAGCATTTAAACTCATTTATGGACTATGTAGATAAATTAAAAGATCTAGGCGTTGAAATTAACAGCGATCTTTTGTCCATAATCATGTTGTACAGTCTCTCAGATGAATACGAGAACTTTCGTATTGCCATCGAAACCCAAGACCAGTTGCTTAGTCCGGAGAAGCTAAAAATAAAGATTATCGAAGAGAGTGATGCCCGTAGACGCAACACAGACTTCAGTGAAGCCAGCACCTCCAATGATGAAGCATTTTACGCATGTTGCAAGATCTGCAAGCGAAAAGGTAACATTTTCAAGCGTAAATCTCACAAGATCTGCACAAATTGTTGGAAAAATAATGCATCCAATAAGGAAAGGTCCAAAACTAACAAAAACTCCAACGTATGTGACAAAAATAATTTCACCCAGCTATGTCTCCTATCCAAGCATGCCACAAACAACGTTTGGGTCCTTGATAGTGGATGTACTCCCATATGACTTACCAGAGACACCTCTTTAAGACCATGAAGAGTATATCAAGGAGATTAAGCTTCGCCACAGATGAAATAAAGGCTGAAATCAAAGGTACCGGAGTTGTACCTATCACTACAAAATGCGGATCATCTACGACAGCTACAGATCTCATGGACACGCTGTATGTACCAAGTCTCTGTACGAACCTACTGTCAGTCGGTAAAATTACAAACGCCGGTTGCTCAGTTGTCTTCACTAAAGACAAAGCAGTCATTGACAGTCCACAACACGGTACAGTCATAGTAGCTAAAAAGGAATCAGATGGCTTATACTACGTAAGACCTGAGAAATCAAAAGAAAGAAATAACTTAGCCAACGATGAAGTTCCAGAAACGAAGGTGAATACAAATTCAAGTACCTCAATGGAAGAATGGCACAAGAAGCTTGGCCATATGAACGCCAAAGATATGAAGTGCGCCCTTAAGAATGGCCACTTGATCGGATTGGACTTCGATGCTGATGAAACATTACCCGAGTGTGAAGTTTGCATTCAAGCTAAAATGCATCGAGTACCAGCCCCACCACAAAAAACAACTCCTAGAACAACAGAGCGCCTACAAATTGTCCACAGCGACGTGTGCGGTCCCCTTAAAACGCCCACACTAGGCCAGAACCGATACTTTGTGACCTTCATCGACGATTTTAGCAAATACTGCCGAGTCTACCTGATGAAAAATAAGAGCGAAGTACTCAACAAGTTCAAAGAGTTCAAGGAATTATCTGAAACCTTCACTGGGAATAAGATTAAATACTTACAATCGGACAATGGCACAGAATATGTAAATTTCGACTTCTCAAACTACCTCAAGCAAAACGGGATACAACGCCGACTGTCAGCACCGTACACGAGCCACCAAAATGGTCTCGCAGAACGCAAAAATCGCACTCTTACTGAAAAAGCGCGGGCGCTGCTACTCGAGGCAAAGGCTCCGTTACATTTATGGGGAGAAGCCATTCTTACTGCCAACTACTTGTCCAATAGAGCAGTCAATCAAAGCATAGAGGGCATAACACCATTTGAAAAATGGGTAGGCAGAAAACCCTGCGTCAATCACCTTTATGTCTTTGGTGCCAAGACTTTCATACTAATAAAAGATTCTAATAGGCACAAATTTGCATCAAAAGCAATCCCTGGTATGTTTGCGGGATATTCGGAAACCTCAAAAGCATTCAGAGTATACGTACCTACCAAACGCAAGGTATTAATTTCGAAAGATGTCAGAGTTTTAAAGAAGATGTCCTACGAGCATAATGAAAAGAACACTGAAATCCTGAATGACACTACTGATGATGCAAGTCAAAACTGGATTGAAATATACAACGATCCCCCTAAACAACAAAATCATGCACCACCGCGGCCAAACACGCTGAACACTGATCAACCACAACTAAACTCAGACAGTAATGAAAACGCTGGTGAAAGCGATTACGAGTCTGCCCCTGAAGACGCAGATGAAAACGCAGATGGTACACATGATCGTGAGTCAACGTTGCCACCACCACAGCATATACCACAGCCTGAAGTCAATGACGAGGATGATGAGCCGGATCCCCAACCTATACAAAATCCTGAATCTGACCATGACGAAGAAGAGTCTGAACCCGACCCCATCCCAGATCTTCCCCGTCTAAGAGACAGAACACGTATAGTACCTCCTAAAAAGTTCGATGACTTCATCATGGCTGCGATTGAATCTGAAAGACCTGTGGAACCACGTACTTACAAAGAAGCCATGACCAGTAACAGCAAAGCTGAATGGCTGAATGCCATGCACAGTGAACTGACCTCGCTTGCCGAAAATCAAACTTGGGAACTGGTAGACTTACCGAAAGGCAGAAAGCTCCTGCCCTGCAAATGGGTCTACAAGATAAAATTGAATCCCGACGGCACAGTCGACCGGTACAAAGCTAGGCTGGTTGTCAAAGGTTTTTCACAAAAACCCGGCTTGGATTACGATAAGACATTTAGTCCAGTGGTCCGCTTGAGCACTATACGAGCAGTACTAGGCTTAGCTGCTCAACAAAATATGGTTCTCCAGCAATTCGACGTGTCGACCGCCTTCCTTAACGGCTCTGTAAAAGAAGAGATATACATGGCTCAACCGGAAGGCTACAGCGATGGCACAAAGAAAGTATGTCGATTGAAAAGAAGTCTTTACGGTCTTAAGCAGGCGCCCTTGTGCTGGAACGCTTGTATTTCAGAATACCTCATCGAATCTGGTTTCAAGCAAAGTACGCAAGACCCCTGCCTGTATATCAAAGATCAAGTGCTGATCGCACTCTATGTGGATGACGGGTTGGTTGCATCTGTCAATGAAAAGGTTGGCAGAGATTTTATCAATCAACTGAAAACCCGTTTCAAGATAACCACTAAGCCTGCTTCCTACTTTCTTGGCATGGAAATACACAAAGCCAAAGATGGCACTATTACTGTTGACCAGAAAGGCTATACCAAAAAGATATTGGACAGATTCGGAATGTCAAACTGCAAACCTGTTCCAACTCCTGCCATAAAAGTTTCCCAAGCAGAAAATGATAAAAATAACGCACCCGATGAAAGTAATTTCCCATACCGACAAGCTGTGGGTGCTTTAGCCTACTTAATGGTAGCTACACGGCCAGATATCAGTTATGCTGTAAGTGTCGTATCTCGGCATCTGGATAATCCAAGAAAGATTGATGTTTTGAACTTGAAGAGAATATTCAGATACTTGAAGGGAACAACAGATATGGGACTTATATTTAAAAAGACAGGAGATGACAAAACACTCCTAGCATACAGTGATTCCGACCATGGTGGTGATACTTCTACTGGCCACTCCACCACTGGAATGATTTTCCTCTTCTCTGGCCCCATTATGTGGAAGAGTCAAAAACAAAACTCTGTCGCAGTTTCTTCCACTGAAGCCGAATTGATTGCCCTGACTGAAACAGCGAAGGAATTAATTTGGTTAAAAGCATTGCTTGAAGAGATCACCAAATTACAAAATGTACCGGTGATATATGTCGACAATGAATCTGCAATAAAACTAGCTGAGAATCCTCCCTATGAGTACCACCGGAGAACCAAACACATAAAGTTGAAACACTTTTTCATCCGTGAGTGTGCAGTTAATCAAGAACTCGTAGTGAAACAAGTCCCAACAGAACTTCAGCTTGCCGACATGTTCACCAAGCCTTTGTTCGGCCCAAGACTCCTGCAGCTGTCCAAGAGAATTGGTCTCGAGAAGAATTGTTCCTCTTCTTCTTTTCTTCGTAACAATTCTTAAAAGTCAGGAGGATGTAAAGAGTACGCATACCACTCCTATAATGTACTCTGTGGTTATGCAGCCTCATTGTCATAGATGTCTATTGGGTTGCCTAGATACCTACTTGTGTCTATGTTATTTGTTTACTTTGTGACAACGTCGGTCTTGTAAAAACTCTTGTCAAGTATAGGGTTGTGTCCTACCTAGTCAAATCAGTAACTTTTTACGATCTGTCAAAACGAAATTTTACTATGGAAAATGTACTGAAATAGCAAACCGTGACGTCATAGTTTGTAGTACTCAATTGCAGCTCTTTTTTTGATTGTTTTATTATTTTTAAATTTGCTATAATTGTAAATTGAAAATCGAAATACATATTTTGAGGTGTTTCGGGATAATCTTTTTAATTTATGACTACTCGCAATTTAATTTCGATGCTGTCAACTACCCAATTGTCTGTTGATTTTCTCCATAAATAAAACACTAGGTATTTTATCGTAATATTTCGTTTATTTCCACGGCAAACTCACAACAATCCCACAAGAATTCACAGACAACGTCTGTCATATCAACTTACCTACAATATAAAGAGTGAATAAAATAATATTTAATGTAGGTACGTCCTCTTTGAGGTACGTAAGTACTTATGTGAGCGAGCCTATTTCGTTAGCTCGGCGCCGGTATTATCCTAAAGCGCGCGAAAGGTTTCCACGTTCCCTACCCCGTCGGAAAAGTCGTGAACGTATGTATGTATGACGGGCAGCCAGAAATGTTATATTATACCTTACAGATTCAACGAGACAATGCAAGAGAACTTAATCTCCATAGTCGAGATAAAAACGCGGCAACACGCCCTCGACATGAACGCAACACTGTATGGCGTTCAGAAATGCTTCAGCGATTTCGTTCCGAAATTCTACGAACAACTCCTAGTCGACGCGTACACTCCACCTTGTGGATTCATGAAGGTCGTCAACGCTTCAGTCACAGACCTCGTTAAAGACAACTGGAGAAAAAACCAAACTGTTTTCCCAAAAAAATGGAGTCCCTTGGTAAAATTGTTGAAGGAGAAGTAAGTATCTGTGAAGGTCAGTAGCATACATTCTTCTCAAAAATATGTATGCTTAAAGGTCAACTTAAAGCGGTCGCGATGTGGGACGGAAATTCTGTGGGACAAGTCGCATAATAAACTAAAACATTAAAAACGGGTGTTATTTAAATGGTTAGCAGAGTATTCGAATTTTTGTAAGCAGAAAAATATAATCTGTAAGCAGAAATAGCTAATTGGTCAGCAACTTATGGCCAGCAAACATTACAAAACCTATCAGCAATTTATGTCATTCTGGATGGCTGTAATTATTTTTGAGCTGCAATGAGCTGCTACTGTTTAATAAAATTTTGGTAAGCACTCAGAGGGGAAGCCAAAAAATATTTTTTGAGCTTCATATAAAAGTAGCAAACTTGTCATGCGCAAAATGGGCGCATTCCTTACATAGATTAGGAAGGACTTTGGATTATGCAACTTTTATGATTATGATTATTAAAACCGGCCAAGTGCGAGTCGGACTCGCGCACCGAGGGTTCCGTACAACCTTGCAAATTTATGGTTTTCGTAATTTTTCCTTTATCTATGCTATAAAACGTTGCTTCGTACCAAATTTCAAGATTCTGAGTTCACGGGAAGCACCCTGTAGGTTTTGATTCCCTTGCAAGTGTCGAAAATTTGCGGCATAAACGGCTGTATCTTTTGATTGCGTTGGCTTAGAAGTTTGATTTTTTCACAGCTTCAAGGGACAGTAGACCTGAGTAATTGATATAAATTTCAGCTTCATACCTCCACGCGTTCCTGAGAAAAAGGGTCTTGACAGACGGACGGACGGACGGACAGACGGACAACAAAGTGATCCTATAAGGGTTCCGTTTTTTCCTTTTGAGGTACGGAACCCTAATTACGATTACAAGTGGTGGTGGTGGTAGTGGTGGTGGTGGTGTTAGTGGTAGTGGCAGTGGCAGTGGTGGTGGTTGTGGTAGTGGTAGTGGGAGTGGGCGTGGGAGTTGGGGGTAGGAATGGGGTGTAGGAGTTCGGTGTAGGAAGGTGTAGGAGGTAGTGGGAGGTAGTAGAAGGTAATAGGAGGTAATAGGAGGTAGAGGTAGGAAGATGTAGTAGGAGGTAGGAGGATGTTGGAGGAGGTAGGAGGGGGTAGGAGGATGTAGGAGGGGCTAAGAGGTTGTAGGAGGAGGTAGGAGGAGCTAGGAGGGCGTAGGATGGGGAAGGAAGTAGGAGCTAGGAGGCGGTAGGAGGAGCTAGGAGGGGGTAGGAGGAGCTAGGAGGGGGTAGGAGGAGGTAGTAGGAGGATGTAGTAGGAGGTAGTAGGATGTAGTAGGAGGTAGTAGGCGGTAGTAGGAGGTAGGAGGGGGTAGTTGGAGGGAAAGGGGGTAGGAGGAGGTAGGAGTAGGAAGGAGGTAGTAGCTCCTACCTCCTCCTACATCCTACTACCTCCTCCTACCCCCTCCTACCACCTCCTACCCCCTCCTAGCTTCTCCTACCCCCTCCTACCTCCTCCTACCTCTTACTACCTCCTACTACATCCTTCTACCTCCTACCACCTCCTCCTAGCTCCTCCTACCTCCTCCGACTACCTACCTCCTCCGACATCCTCCTACCTCCTCCTACCACCTCCTCCTACCTCCTCTTACCACCTCCTCCTACCGCCTCCTACCTCCTCCTACCACCTCCTCCTACCGCCTCCTACCGCCTCCTACCACCTCCTCCTACCGCCTCCTACCTCTTACTACCTCCTCCTACCACTTGGAGGAAGTATGAGAAGGTAGGAGCGGGTAGGTGGAAATGAGAGTGGGAGTGGGAGTGGCTATAGTATAATTTTTTACGACATGTTTTCTCTGCTGTTCAATCATGAAGTCTTGCTGACCAAGTAGTTATTTGCGGACCAAGTAACTATTTTGCGGACTGAATGTTTATTATGCAAACCCATGTTATTGTAAGCTGCCTATTTCTGATTTAATTTTTGACCATTATCAAAATTATTTGCCGAACAGGGATTGCTGCCTGATTTTTTTATTTGCGAACAAAATCTTTGTATGCCGACCAAATGATTTAAATGCTGATTTTTTGTGGCTAACCAAATTTTGTTATTGCTGCCCATTTAATTACTTCTCATTAAAAACTATTTCCGTAAAAATTAAGCTTCCTACTTTTACCCGACTGCACCAGAATGATATATGTATTGCCGGTGTATGTTCTCATATGTACATACGAGTAAGTATGTATTTTTGTTTTCATGCGTTTGATTTGAAGTTAGGTTGTAGGAAATAAGGGGTGCAGATTCATCAATCCATAACAAACAAATGTTTATTTCTTGACTATAGACTAGCTAACAGCAGTTATAACTTATAATAAGTTAAAGGCACAAGAAGAATCTGAACGAACAATATTTCTGAAGACTAAGTACGTGCTTTTGCCGCTACGCCATCGCACGGGCGCAAAAGAGCTACGGACGTCACAAAAAAGTAAATTGCTAGATATGAATATGTAGGTATTGGCTGGGTGCGAAGTAGGTGGTGGGGGAACCACGAATCGATCGCAGCGCCCATGGTGGCTAAAAAAGGAACTAGGGACGGACGCACTGTCACTTTTTACTAGAGAAATTTGCGTATTCGTGCATTCTTAGTGAAAATAAATACTTGAACATGGGTAACGAAACCTGCTGCGTAATCAACTGCAAGAATAATGGCAAAAATAGTGATCGGATATTCAAAAAATTTCCAAGAGCAAGTGAAAACAAGACCAACGACTTCAATGATCTTTTGTATGGCGTTGATGTCACTGAAGTTTGTCTATTTACACTAGCTTCAATGGTGTGGCTCATTTGATTTTCACATTTTATTTCTTTTACATCTTGCACATGTTGAGCCAAAACTAACCGTTTGCCTTTTGTGGTGGTTTGTGACTGAAAAACTATATTGTGCGTTATTGTCCGGAATCCAGTTTTTATAATCAATTTGGTCATGTTGAACTGAAATTACACAACAGTCTGCATTATTATCGACAGTACTGCTATAAGTAATGGTCTACAAGATACATGAAACGCTCTAGTCGATAAATTTTGTCCATTTCTTTACTTATTTACCGTGAAGCCATGAGAAAGTCCGTGTAGGTATACTGCCTGAAATTTACTGATTGTGGCATTTTTGACGGGAAATAAAAACGGTCAACATTATTATCGACGCTATAGACTTATAATATCCAACAGGACCTAAGTAAATAGAACCGTTTTACCCCCGAAGGGCATAAAACGGATATTTAGGTTTCAGCCGTAGCTTGAACCACTGTGAGATTACCCTTTCGTTATTCGTGCTAGTACATCACTCTTTGTCTTATCTGTGGTCATGAGAGTGAGGGAGAAACGCCCTGACTATCTCCCTCTCTTTCTGTCCTATCGTAGCAGCGCGCGGCGGCCATTTGCTTCCTCAGTACGCTCCACAGCCGGCAAGGCCCTGAAAGGGTGGTTCAAGCTACGGCTGAAACCTAAATATCCGTTTTATGCCCTTCGGGGGTAAAACGGTTCTATTTAGGTGTTCGAGCCTACGCTTGAACCACTGTGAGACGTGTTTATTATCTGCCGGCGCTGCCCTAAGCGTACTGTGAGATAAGGAGTAAATAATGTGAGATTTGTGTTAAGGCAATGAAACTCCCAAGAATCATTTACTTTATATGTATATAATGAATATCACACATATTAGGAATTTGGTAATCAGCTTGAAAATGCTCATAGCATTCTTACGCACCTTATCAAGATTAAATTATTAGTCTAGCAGGTAGTTATGTGAACCGTATTTATGAATGATATTGTGGTCGTACCCCAATTAAAGTAAGAAAGATCAACATCGAGTTTGACACTCAAGCATAAAACTAAACAAAAAATAGTAATTTCCTTCTGGCAATAAATTATTGAGATCACAGTTACTTATTCATTGGTACAATATCCATATTAGTACTTATACTTATAATTAAATTAACATGTCTTAAAGTAAGGCTGAGATACATAAGTTTTGACACATATTCAGATCGTTCTACAGCGTCGAGAAACAATCGCTTAACACGTTACAGTTAGCATTCGGTTTCACCACTATTTCTTGAAAATAGTACCTAAAGAAAGTATTTCTGGATTTCCAGTTCCCCTTCTTTAACACTTCATCTATGTTGAACTGGTTGCAAGTCCAGTTGTTCGTTGCTACCGCTGCTCTGAAACTTCCCGCTGAGGCGGACATATTTGCCTCTTTGAAAAGGGTTCTTATCCAGCCGGCGATCACTGATCTTGAAGCATTTTTCACTGTTCCCCTGGTGGTTATTAATAAACCATCGACGTCCCCTGCCGATCGACGAGTTGCAGAAGTACTTATTAGTTTTCTAACCCAATGAACTATATCTAATCGATTTCCAGGCGTGCCTGGTGTTTTTAACGACCATCCGGATTGTTGGTGAGTCAAGGAATCCGTTTTGGACCCGAACTTTGGCCAAAGTATTATTTCGTTTCCTCGGTCCTCAAACGTTTCTTTATTGATTGTTAATAACGTCAAGTCATGGACCCGTCTGCCAGAGGCCAGTAATAGGAGAACGCATGTGTGTCTGGCTACAGCAAAGAGACTGTTCTCGTCCACTGTATAGGTTTTAAGGAAGTTAAGTAAGTCCTCTATTTTCCAAGTAATGCACTTCTTGGTCGGCGGATTTTTGCTAAAAATGCCCTTCATTGTCTGTCTAATCAGGGGGTTTGAGCTGAGCTGAGCAGATTGAATCGGGTTACTAAAGTTTATAACAACTGATTTGTGTAGTGCTATGGTTCTTGGCTTCAATTTTAAATTGATGAATAAATAGCAAAGATATTTAGCTACATTCTGGGCATCGGGATTGTTAATTGAAACGTTGTGGCTACTAGCCCATTCACACCATTTCCTCCAGATTGGTTTGTACGTTTTAAGTGTAGATTTTCTCCAAGCCGATTCTAGGAGGTCTCGTTCTGGACCCGACCAGTCCCTCAATTGCTCGGACAGGCCCGAAACACCCAAACCGCCAATACCAGGTGCTCTACTTGCGGTGGTGGTAGCTTCGTTCGAAGGTCTACTAGGTGTTTGCGTAGATTCGGTATCCGATAAGGTGGACCCTCTGATCGACTGCGGAGTTCTGGTTCCCAGAAGGCTCTGTGCCATAACGGGGCTATAAAAAGGTAAAGTCCCCTCGAATGATGGAGGTGTCGCAGCACACGTGGGATCAGTGCTGGTGGAGGGAAGATCCAGCCCAGGTCGTAGTTCCAAGTGCGACTGAACGCATCTGTAAAAGCACTGTGCGTGTCTGCTACATCTTCGCTGACGTAAAGAGGGACTACCGCTGACCTCTTTGAGGTGAAAAGGTCTTTTTCTGGTATAGGCTCTAGGCGTTGAAGTACTTCGAATACCGTCCACAGCTCCTTTAGGTTGCTGTGCCATTTCTTTTGCGCATGAGTCCAGAGACCCCAAAAATGTTTTCCGTTTACCATCGCGCCCCAGCCACTGTCTGCTGCATCTGTTGTAATGAAAATTGATGGTTCCGCGTAATGGATTGGGGAGTGCATGTGCGCGTTCTCCGACCACTATTTTACTTCTAACATTTGGCCTTCTGTCAAGGGAAATTTCTGGCGAGGGCGGTCTCTGGGCAGATAGCGTAATCCCCTTTGTAGCAGCCGTAAGTGCAATCGTCCTAGGGGTATCACGAAGGATGCAAAGCTCAGTTTGCCTAGGAATACTTTGGCGTCGTGCCAACTCCAGTACTTTCTCCTTTGAAGAGTGTTTATATTTCGCCGTAGTTGTTCGGTCTTTATTTCCGATAACCCTTTTGTGTTTTCCTGTGTGTTCCATGTTATTCCCAAGTATTCTAGTTTTGTTGAGGCGGTTGCAGAGGTTTTTTCTTCGTTTATTTGCCAACCCAGGTTTCGGAGGTACGTCAAAGCTACATGAGCCTGATCCCTCAGAACGTCCGGATTCTCGTGGACTATCAAGAAGTCGTCCAAGTATACTAGAACTCTTAAACCTTTCTGTCTTAGCTGGTGCGCTATCCAGTTTGTGACTTTTGCGAAAGCCGACGGGGCGCTTGCTAAGCCAAATGGGAGACAAGTCATTTCGTAAACTATGCCTTGGTACGAGAGAGAAAGGAAACGGCGGTGACCTTCGTCTACTGGGATATGAAAATAGGCCTTTGAGAGGTCTATTTTCTACATAAAGTCTCCAGTTCTCAGATGTAGTGGGATTTGTTGGTGATTTATTAAGTGGAATTTTGGTGCCAAAACAGATTCGTTCAGATGCCTCAAGTTGAAAATTGGCCGATTGTCTCCGTTTGTCTTTTTCCTTAGGAACATGGTTGACAGAAATCCGAGTTCTTGAGAGTTTCTTCTTATTGCTTTGTCCTTTATTAGCTTCTGAATTTCCTTGTCCATGTCTTGAGAAACTTGAGTCTGGAACCTTTGTTTGTTTAAGTTTGACAACCTTTTCAGTGGGGGCTTTCGCCCAAAAGGGATACTGTAACTCCTTATGAGCCTCTTGACGCTTTCGGGTGCCTGCCTCCACTGACTGAAATATCTTGCAAGGCAACCCGCTTCGAAGGAGTCATTTTCGACCCGCCCATTTGTTTCCCTGATGGGGGTTAAATGGTCTTTTCGATTGGTTTTCCCCCTTTCCTCGTCCTCTCCCAGCAGGTTGGTTGGAGAAGTTTCTTCCTGGGGATTTTGTGTCCCGGCTCTGACTTGATTGTCGAGGAAAATTCGGGGCCCAACGGGATGTTCCTTTATTAGGTCTTGTTGCGTGCATAGGCTGTCTCGTATTTCCTGGCGAACTTCCTGGCAAGCTCCGTTTGCCAGGAAAAAACTTGGAAACTCCTCCCTGTTCTTTGATTATATCTGAGAGCAGTTTGTCCTCAAAGAGGTGGGTATCCGATGGAGGAATCTCCCGTAACATCTTCTTAAGATTATTATTCCGAGGCCTAAAGACGTTTCGCCTTTGGTTCAGGACGTCTGTGCGTCTGCCGCACACGTATTGCAGCAGGGCCTCTGAATTCTTTTTGAATTCTGATGTGGGTGCAAGGAAATCCTTGCACACCTTCTTCCTCATATCTTGGGGTAGCGTTTTAATAATACTATCAAATATTATTCTTTGTTGAATCAGCCCGTTAGTTATTGCCCCGAGAGTGAGGTCAAATGTCTCCAATATCTCTGCATATTTCCATTTTGGCGTTACTTCCGCCAGGATATTATTTGTTTTAAGGGCACAGAACACGGGTGTGGCTTGGAATTGTTTTCCCGTTTCCAGGTATTTTAAGTTGCACCACCCTGATTGGCCAAGCCTTTGGCATTCTACCCCAAATTTTACTGCTACCGGGTCAGCCTGTCTTATTTTCGGCTCCTGCTCAATTGTTTTGGGCATAAAGTCATATTCTTCCGAACTATCTTCGTCTTCTGGAGCAACGTTTTCTTCCATCATGGGCTGTTCCTCTTGTATAGGCTGGTTGAGGTCGCCTGTAGAGTCAGGCTCCGACTCGAAGCTCGTATCCAGACACATCTCGTTGCTCCTGTTTTGGACCAATGACCTTATGTTTTCATTTTGCTGCTCTTGCATGTTATACATTTTTGCCATTAAGTCCATCTGCTGATTCAAAATAGTAACCAATAAATGATCGTTACTACCTTGTGTAGGTGCAGGGTTGTTCGGCCGAGGTCGATTTGCCATTAGGGGAGATCTAGACCTCGTCCTGCGCGTGTCACTTGACGGTGGTGGCGTGTTAGCCGATGTGTCGCTTGTCAGCTCTGTCGTCGCTGTATATCTATTTGTCAGCTTGTGCTTTATACTCTTGACACTGTCCATGAACACATCGTATTCGGGTTCATGAATCCTTTCCATCACTGCGTGCGGTGAGTATAACAGGGCGCGTCCTAAAGACTATTTCATTAACTGTGTTCTTATGCACCTGAACCGCCGTTCAGAAAGGGATTTCGCTTGTGGGTCAAAAGCTCGAGCTAAATCTGCGGTAGGAATGGCGAACCTAAGCTTCGCCTCTACCGCTTGCGGTATTACTTCATCACCGAATAACTCCTTTAGCGTAAAATCTAACACTTTCCAATCACGCCAGTTCTCCGGGTAGTTGAGGTCTAGTGACGCGATTATGTTTTTCAATATTTCTTGTTCTGGGTGCGGCGAGGCCGCGAGACTTCCCAATGTCGTCATCGTAGGCATATTCTGAAATCAGATTGATGTGTGAGCACTATGAATTGCCATATTTTATGCACAACCCTGCATAGAGGTCGCGTAGAATAAACCTAGATAGACAGTCAATTAATGCTACATTTGAGTCGGCATTTCATTCGACGTTTCGCGTCGACAATTGATTCGACGCACGAATCGACATTTGATTCGACGTCGGAGTCGACAATTGCCTCGACGTATGATTCGACGGACGAGTCGACAGTTGATTCGACAGTTGATTCGACGGATGAGTCGACATTTGACTCGACGTAAGTTGTTTCGACGTGTGAGTCGATAGACTGTACCACTAAGGTAAGCTCTCGTGATGCGCAGGCATCGTGGCTAGTGCTATAAGCTGTCGCCCGAGATTGTTATGCAATTGCGCATTCGTCGAATCGTTGCTGGTCCTAGCGGAGCCGAGCGGTAATCGTCGCTGGTGCGGAGACCGAGCGGTATTGTTACGACATAAGGTTACCCTAATAGGAGTAACAATTACTTACTTCGTTTAAGAATATTATGTTTGATTGGTTTATGATGTTCTTCCATATATAAGTTTTAACACAACTTCCGCGTGGTGTACTAACGAATATCGAAAGCGTACTGAGGAAGCAAATGGCCGCCGCGCGCTGCTACGATAGGACAGAAAGAGAGGGAGATAGTCAGGGCGTTTCTCCCTCACTCTCATGACCACAGATAAGACAAAGAGTGATGTACTAGCACGAATAACGAAAGGGTAATCTCACAGTGGTTCAAGCGTAGGCTCGAACACCTAAATAACGTTGTTTCACTGAAATTATTTTTGTGTTTACTTACTTTTCGCAATGACAGCCAGACATTTGACATTTCAAAGTCCGCCCTAATTGTTACCACTAGTTGGCGCTGTCATCGCGCACCCAGCCAATATACATAGATAAATAATACATTTCCTTTGTTTCAGCGCGAAGAATCCTCACAAGCAACCGTTGTTTCTAATGTTGTTCACTTCAAATATTACTTCAGTACCAAACGTCACAGTGTAATCTAATGAATGACGGAAGCTAATTTTCTCATACCTCTTCATAAAGTTTAAGTGAATTTGTAGTTCGGAAGGTTTGTACGCGCTTTGTAGATTATAATTAATTTTCAAATATAAATGATAAGTTAGTATTATTTTGTATTTTTTATAACCTATTTAAGGCTGAATCAGCATAGTAGTTTTGCCTCTTTCAAAACTAAGAAACAGGCAGTATTGCCACATATAATATTTTACCGTCAATGCGGGTAATTAAATATTATTATTTTCAAATTTATGGACTATCCAACTTCGGGGTTATGATAAGTTTATTTTTGACTAGCTTGTGACATCCTCCGCGTTTCGAAATAAAAAGTAGCCTATCCCTCCCTCTCAAGACATGTTCTTTCCTTGTCTTTCATCAAATGCGATTCAAAGCTTGAACCGGACAGAAGGAAAAGACAAACCATAAAGTTACTTTTGAATTTAGGCATATTAATAGTAAAAATTTGATTCGGCATCTGAGGGACGAGGGCCTAGCCAAGTGGATTTGTAAAACAAAGATTACTTTAATAGAATGTCAAAATTTATGGGATTGACATTAACAACGCTCAACTTGTCAGGCACTTTGCTTTGTTACTAAGTAGCTACTTGTAAGTAAAATTGACGCAACACTAGATGTAGACACACGTAGTTTTCGATAGTAAGTACTACAATTCGGTGAAGGCCAACTAAGCGAATAGAACCTTCTTCCATGTGGGGGTAAGTTTACGATTTCTACAGTGTGTAAAGAAAACCCTGTTGTAGGTGTTAGGGGTAGCTATGGTATCGATATACGAATATAAATAAGTAACTAACAACTTGAAGAAAACAACTAAAAAATAAAAAAAATATAATTATCGCTTACGTGTCCCAAATTATAACTAAGTTGAACAACTCTGTCAGTACCTACTTAGTTGTTTATTATTACGTCAACATTCTGACCCCGACGACGGAGTTGTTGCTCGATGTGGCCTCCTTGGACTTCAATGCATTTTTGACAGCCTTTGATAAGATTATCGCGAACACGGCGTAAAGCTGTCGTGTCTGACTTTATTTGATCAAATGCTGCTTCAATACGTGACCGCATTTCGGCTTCAGTATCGCAGAGCAGTGATAGCCCAGACGGTTAAAGAGCCGGCCGAAAATCAGTGAGGCTCGGGTTCGAATCCTGGCATGTACCAATGAGTTTTTCAAAAACTTACGTACATTATTATCACTAACTCGACGGTGAAGGAAAACATCGTGAGGAAACCCACAGGTCTCAGAATTAATTCTGAGACATGTGTAAATAGACCCGGTCCGGCGATGGGCTCACCACCTATCACGTTTAGGGGTCCAATGTATCTCGTGAAATGTGGGTATATCCAGTAATGGAATACCTCTGCCTACCCCCTCGGGGATAAAAAAAAAAGGCGTGAGATTATATTATTATTATTATATTTATCGCAGAATTTCTTAAAAACTGATTGTTTAACATGTCCCTAAAGATAATAATCTAAGGGTGTTAAATCTGGCGACCGAGCAGGCCAATTGACGGGGCCTCCACGACCAATCCATTATTCGCCGTATTCTGCGTCTGGTAGTCCATCACGGCACGAGAGAAATGGGATGACGCGCCGTCGTGTTGGAACCACATCGAACGTATTACATTTAAGTTCATTTCTTCTAATTCCGCAGTCAATTCTTCCCGCAAAAATGAAAGATAATTTGTACCATTCATGATATTATTGAGAAAATAGGGCCGTTAATCCGCCAACGATGTTGAAAATGGCTTGGCTTTACTGCCAAAGAATTTGTTACAGACCAAACGTGTTCATTGTGTGAATTAAAAACACCGGACCTTACAAATGAACACTCGTCAGAAAATAAAATATTCTTTAGAAATTCCCCGTTTTCCTCTAACTTTTCTAGAATCCATCTACTGAACTGAATCCTAGGCTCGCGGTCGAGAAGAGACTGGACGCGACGGTAGTGGAACGGGTGTTGGCCATCTTCTTTCAAAACTCGCCACACTGCATGTGATTTACACCGAGCTCGCGCCCCACACGTAACGTGTGCTACAAGTAGGGTCCACAGAAAACAAATCAAGTACTTGCTTTTCCATATCGTCAATTTGGCGAGGTCTTCCTGTATCAGCACGGTGCTGGTCGCGGCCGTGTACACTAACAGAATTGTACATCCGGATGTGTAGGCGTTGAAAAGCGTTCTCTGATGGCAACGTTATGTTTCACGGTATGGCGAAGCGGGCCTGGTAATCTCTACGCGCCTCTGCATAATTGCAGTCGCACCTACCGAGGCACATGAGCATATTAAAATATTCTTCATTAGAGTACGACATCACTGTTTTCAAGAGGTTTTCACAATACGATACGTAATACGAATCACCAAAGAGATTAAAATATAATATGCCCTATTATAATAATATTAATAATATAATATAATAATATACTATTATAATAAATATATTTAAATCTCTTTGCGAATTACGAATCAAAAAAACTCGTCATTCGCCGAGATGACAACAAGCCCAATCAACAAACGTAGCTTAGCAACGAGTCGCAGACCAATTAACTCATCTCACCAAGGAGTTAAGTACTATTGCATCTCCAGAGTTCATCGCACACGTGGGAGGTAAAATCTCTTTTTAACGGGTCGAGAGATAGCGCAAATTCAGGGATTTTCAATTATTTGTAAAAATGGGTCGCAGTTATTTAAATGAAAAAAGATTAATTAAATTGGGATTTTTTAGTCATTCATTATTAATTACATTTTGTTTAGCTTGTTTTTAAGTAAATATATAAAACCCTTGAGGGGCCAACAGAGTTTTCTTTACATAGGTAGTGTATATGCTAATCGAAGGAAAATTAAAACTGCTGTTTTATTTTAGGTACTTAGAGGGAATTTGAAAATATATACTTGGAAACACTAAATTAGAGAACTGTCAAAGTCATTTCAAATTTAGTATATAAAATCAACCCAAACGTAAATAGAAAACGTGTGTTATCTTACACCTGTTATTTTATCATGTTTCTGCCAATTTTTATACGAAACAAAGACATTTGTTAATAAAAATGCCTACAGCGGTGCGCGAGATGCTCCAAAATGGAGTATCTTACGACGAAACCGACCGAATGCCGCAAAACATAACTGTGACCAAATTCGACTTATTCTTGTATATGCTGGCTATTGCCGGGCATTTTGTGGATTTGGGGCTGGATATTAACGTGGCTCTGCGGTACTGGCTGGCCCGTATGATGATGGAGTTCGGCTGGACGCTGGTGTTTATACTTCTCCCGGCATTTGTCAACACTGCAGTCTCGATTCGAATGTGAGTATCTTGTGTGCTTACAGTACGGCCGTTGTAACTTGGCAGCCCTGAAGTTGCGCAATAACATGTTTTTGGCGGTTTGCGAAGGCATAGCCTATGTTCAGAGCAGCCAAGTTAAAACGGGCGAACTGTACTACCTCGGAACGTAGAAACGTTTTTCAAGTGTATGTATGTCTATTTGTTTGGCACACTGTACTTGCGTGCTTGGCTTGGGATTTTAACACATCAAGAAAGAAAGAATGTAAGGAAGAAAGAAAGAACTAATGGAAGATATAGGCCAAAAAAAAATAAGACAAAATTGAACAAACATTTCTTGCCTGCCAATTACAAACAAGCTGTATAATTTGCCTGCATAATTCTTGTTCCCGAGGAAAAATTATAGCCCATATTGCTCCCAGCGACTTAATCTTTCCAATGGTTTTTAATAATTTTGTTTATTTTAGTCCCATGGATTCGAAGCCTATTGTACAAACAAACATAAAAAATTACATTTCACATAGATACCACAACAAAATACTTTTTAGTTATTGAATAGCCTGCAAAAAACTTTTAAAATCTACCTACATATTTATGTTAAAGTACTTTTTATTATTTGCATAATAAAGTACCTATTGAGTTTGTTTTTATATTTTTAGTTAATTTTTTTTTTACTTAGTTCGGTTTTTGTTTTTTAATCATTTGTTTTGGTCTTGGAACTACATACAAATGCTTATCTTATCACATAATATTGTTTGTAGTGGTTTTAGTAATCCATTTATGTACTCAAGGCATCGTAAACATATGTTCGCAAAGTACTCAGATGGTAGAAACAATTACAGACTGATTTATCTCATCATCTTGTCTACTATTGTGTATAATCAGAAAAGAGAATTGTTCCTCAATAAGTAGAATTTAACACATTCTTATTAAGTAGGTATGTTGTTTAATTAACATGTTAATAAAAGTAATGTACCCTCATGCATGAGTCATGGGATAATGAACTTTGTTTTCAAGCTATCAGAGGTCATCATGTTTTACCACAAATTTATATTAATCACATTATCACTGTTGATTTTTGTTTTCATTATTGCCTGTTGGGTATTTATTTATGTTCCTTATGTATCGCAAAAGTAAGATGACCTTGACCAACATTTATTTATTTATTTATTTATTGAAAGACGAACACAACAGATAACAATCACATAATGGCTACATAACTACTTATTTAACATTTAGCTCCAGATTGTTTTCCAAAACTGTGTACGTACAGCATGTTTTAACATAAGCTCAGCTGAGCATGGCAAACATTTACTACATATTAAGACAATATAATATAGATTAAGACAATAGTTGTTCTTTTGAGAAATAAAAAGAAAATTAAACTACAAAATAATAATTTAAAAAATTAAAAGAGAACTACAACATATTATTTGAGTTCGTGCATTGGAATTATTGTTGTTGAGGACATCCTTTACAGATCTTTTGAATGAGGACGTTCTGTGACTGAAAATGTCTAATTCTTTGTTATCTTTAGTTAAATCATTGTAAAGTCGGCACATTCTAGTTAAAGGATTGTAGAAGGATGTGTTATTTCTATAAGAATTGAGCAAGAAGGAGAACATTACATGATATTATGAAATGGCGGATCTTGGAGCCTCGATGAGAACAGTTCTCGAAACCTTCCAAAACAAAATGTACGAAATTATAAGGCACTGAAAGACTGAATTTTATTTACCACATTTGTATTAAGGGTTTGAACACCCATATGTGTTCCATTAAAAATATGTCATTTATGTAAGGGATGTTGATAGCATTATTCTGACATAGTGAAATGACGGGCCTGTTGGCTCAGTTGGAAGTGACCCTGCCTTCTAAGTCGGAGGTCTCGGGTTCGATCTCCGCTCAGAGCCAACATTTGTGTGCATGAACATGTCTGTTGGCTTGGTGTCTAGTCGTTTAATATTTATTTAAGTATGTTTATCAGTTGTTTAGTACCCATAGTACAGGCCCTGCCTAGTTTTGGACTAAATGTAGTGTGAATAGTGTAAAAAAAGTTGTACAACCAGAGATTAAGCTGTCCGTTGCAGAAATCTGTGAGTCCGTAAAACACACTCCCACTCAGATATGCATTCAGAAAATAATTTAAAATTTGAAATCAATAAATTTTCTAGGTACTCTCAAGACAAAGAGCAGAACTCATTGTCCAACGAGTTCACGAAACGCAAGTGGCTGCGGATCTTCATCCTTGTGCTGCAGATGGCCCCCATCCTGCGGTTCGCAGATGCTCTAATGTGAGGTTATTTGCTGTATTCACTACTTGCAGCGCCCCACTGTTTTACTGTAAAGTTTCATCAAAATTCGTTCAGTAGTTTTTGCGTGAAAGAACAACAAACATATCCGTACTTTTGCGTTTATAATATTAGTAGGACTAGCGGTTCTGCGCGGTTTCACCTGTGTAGTCCCCGTTCTCGTGGAAATACGGGAATAAAATATAGTCTATGTTACTCAGGGATATATTCAAGTTTTCCCTTGGTGAAAGAATTTATAAAATCTATAGTTTTTGAGCTTTCCTCTTTATAAAAAATAAAAAATCTCACGCCTTTTATCCCAGAGGGGGAAGGCAGAGGTATTCCATTACTGGATATACCCACTTTTCACCAGATATTCTTTGGACCCCTAAACATGATAGGTGGTGAGCCCATCGCCGGACCGGTTCTTTTACACATGTCTCAGAATCAATTCTGGTTTCCTTACGATGTTTTCCTTCACCGTCGAGCTAGTGATAAATATGTACAAGTTTTGAAAAACTCATTAGTCTTGCCAGGATTCGAACCCGAGCCTCACTGATTTTCATCATGTAAAGCAGGCTCTTTAACCGTAAGGCTATCACCGCTCTTAATTTTTTTTAAATAACCAGCTACGCGTTAAAATCTCGTCGCGCGGAACGCAAGAGCGACCCGTCCTCCCAGCGCATGTACTACCGGCTGATGCTGAAGGAGGACTCGGACGCGGCTCTCTTGCGCATCTTCGAGTGCTTCCTCGAGGCAGCGCCGCAGCAGGTCTTGCAGACAAGCCTGCTGTTCTGGCAGCGGGAACAGTTCACTGGTAAGCTTTGGATTTTGTTTAATGTCTTTCACTATAAAATTTTAAAAAAAATCTTAAACCTTTCATCCCCGAGGGGGTAGGCAGAGGTATTCCATTACTGGATATATACATTTCACGAGATACATTGGACCCTGACGTGATAGGTGGTGAGCCCATCGCCGGACCGGGTCTATTTACACATGTCTCAGAATTAATTCTGAGACCTGCGGATTTCCTCACGATGTTTTCCTTCACCGTCGAGCTAGTGATAAATATGTACGTAAGTTTTTGAAAAACTCATTGGTACATGCCAGGATTCGAACCCGAGCCTCACTGATTTTCGGCCGGCTAAAAATCTCACGCCTTTCATCCCCGAGGGGGTAGGCAGAGGTATTCGATTACTGGATATACTTACATTTCACGAGATACATTGGACCCCGACGTGATAGGTGGTGAGCCCATCGCCGGACCGGGTCTATTTACACATGTCTCAGAATTAATTCTGAGACCTGCGGATTTCCTCACGATGTTTTCCTTCACCGTCGAGCTAGTAATAAATATGTACGTAAGTTTTTGAAAAACTCATTGGTACATGTCAGGATTCGAACCCGAGCCCTCTTCCACTATGTATATTTTTTTTATCTAAGTTTTTGTAATATCATTATTAACGTGTAAACTGTAAAGTGACATATTATGGACCTACTGTTATGGAAGAGCGGAGACTCCTGGCACAGGATTTTTTATTAAAAGGAGACTCCAATCACAAGCTACTGAATTGTAAAAATCTTATTAAAAAAAAGTTATTATTATTTAAATAAAAGAGCGTGCATGAAAAGGCTTATGGATGTGAAGGAAGCGAAAGAAGTAACTATGCAGAAATCGAGCAAAGTGGCGATCCATCGTCTCTGCCTACCCCTGTGGGACAATGGCGTGAGCTCTATATGTATGTACGTATGTAACATATGATAGCCTTACGGTTAAGACGCCCGCTTCTCATGATGATAATCAGTGAGGCTCGGGTTCAAATTCTGGCATGTTCCAATGAGTTTTTCAAAACTTACGTAAGTACATATTCATCACTAGCTCGACGGTGCGAAGGAAAAAAAAAATTTGGTTGTCTGTAAAATCGTTTTACGGACGATAATTACTTATACGTGATAACACCTTATGCAAAACATTAATGAAAAATTGCATACTGGAATGGAAGAGATATAGATGCGTCCGATCGTGACTCTATCGCTTGTACCGCGCTCTCGCTTAAACGCTCGACTCAGGCGGAACGTGACACTTTTACGTGCGTGGAGCCGCCGTTCATCGATTTATGACGATATCACGTCAAAAATGGCTTACAGGTCCGCTTAATTATGTCATAGTCAATTCAAGTTACTCTTGACAAGACTACCGCTTCGGTAGGTGTGCAGGTCGACCAGTGGCGTAGCGTGGGTGTCGGCCGCTCGGGGCGGAAAACAATTTTGCCGCCCTCTTGTTTAGGTATTTCAATTTATACTGTACATTAAATACATTAATTCTAGAGAACTTTTCGGCAATAACAGTCATCATTATTTTGCATTATACAGAGATTTTACACGGCCCCGTTAGTTTTATTATTAAATGTCACCGGAAGATAACAAGATCCGCAAGTTTTGAATGATTCTCAACAAGAGATATAATATTGTATTATTTTACGCCTACATTTTCGCAAAATTGGATAAAATTTAGATACTGAAATTAATACTTATACAGGGTGACTTTTTTTACCATCTGGAAAAAAAATGTGGTGTGATAGGTAAGTGTAATAGATTCATTTGGCAATGTTACCTACTTAAATTTTTTTTTTTCTCAAATTTTTTTTTCTTGCTTAAACTAATATACTTTACTCAATTGTAGTCAATAATACACACTGAGTATTTGAAATAGTATTATAAAAAGAAACAGGCTCGTAGCAGTTTTCTAGATTTTGTAAATTGCATTAAATATGACTATATTTAAAAATTAATCTCGTGTATAACTTCGGCTCTAGATACCTTATACGTAATATTTTTTTCCAGACGGTAAAAAAAAACATCCAGTATAGTGTGAAATTTTGCCGCCCCCTAAAAAGTGCCGCCCGGGGCGGACCGCCCCCCCTGCCCCCGCCAATCTACGCCAACTGAGGTAGACTGTAACTGCCATGTGTATACTTCAGTGCATCAAATTCTGTCGATCTGTTCATCCATCGTGGGCATGGGCTGGTGCCTGGCGGCGTACCAGCGCGCCATCCGGTTCGCCCAACACGACAAGCTCAATATGAACTGGCCGGGGACAGTGTTGCAGACACTGTGGCATTTCCTCGTCACATGTAAGTACATCTGCACTTATATTATAAAAAGGAAAGATTTGTATTTTTGTAACGAAAAAAAAAAATCTCTCGCCTTTCATCCCCGAGGGGGTAGGCAGAGGTATTCCATTACTGGATATACCCACATTTCACGAGATATATTGGACCCCTAAACGTGATAGGTGGTGAGCCCATCGCCGGACCGGGTCTATCTACACATGTCTCAGAATTAATTCTGAGACCTGCGGGTTTCCTCACGATGTTTTCCTTTACCGTCGAGCTAGTGATAAATATGTACGTAAGTTTTTTGAAAAACTCATTGGTGCCAGGATTCGAACCCGAGCCTCACTGATTTTCGTTTTTTGTAACGAATAAACTAAAAAACTACTGGACAGATTTCAAAAATTCTTTCACCGAGGAAAGCTAGAATATCCCTGAGTAACATTGGCTATATTTTATTCGCGTATTCCCGCGGGAACGGGAGTAGATGCGTATTTTATTTTTTATTTTAAGTTCCCTGACTGGCACTTGACTATTTAACCCTCCCTGACTCGAAGACTAACCCCCCCCCCCCCCTGGGTAGTAAGTTTTGAGATAAACCAACAACTTCTCCGTTCCAGTGAGCCGAGTGATATCCATATCAATCATCGCATATCTGTTCCCGTATTGGGCGTTGCTGGCCTGCGGCATCCACATCCTGGTCATGGCCACTTGGCTCCAGCTCCTCGACCGTTCCCCGTTCTGCTCGCACAACAGGCTGGCAGAACTAGCCTTCTCCCTCGCACTCGGCGCCGTATACCTCTTCACGTATATCCTTCCTATCGAAGGCAGAACGAGGTATAGATACGCTGTGTTTTATACTGTGTGTTTTGTACAGAATATCGTTTGCTGTGTGATCTGGTATGTGTATGTCAGCGAGGAAATGAGGAATTCTATTTTTTATTACACCGTTATGGGGCTGAGTGTGGTGCCTTATTGTATTGGTATAGTTTTCATGTTGGTTTATTATGGCTTCCTCCATCCTAAGGTTAGGATGGGAAGGAGTCTCTCGGTTAGTTTTAAAGCCAGTGGGCCGCTAGCTGAAGTTAGCTAGTGATTTTAAAACCACTGTATCTAAAGATAAGTTCTATTTTTGTATGAAAGCTATTGAAAATAGATAGCATTTAATTTATTTTTTTCCTTTATGATTGCATTTAAAGGTTAGATAACCATTTTAAAATTTTCCTAGTGCTATAATTACCGAATTCGTTTTTCGAATTTTGGTAATCTTTGTAATCTATACAATGCGTAACAGAAAAAGCGCAATTCCTCATACACCCCAATTAGTATATTAATATAAAAAAATATGATGCAATCGAACTTTAGTTATGTCTAACCAATTTTCTTAAATATCAATTAATAATAGCACGATTTCCATAGAAAGCACTAAATTCAGCTACCATAATTCATTTTTTTGAAAAATTTAACACATATTAAAAATAGCTGAAATCGAATAAGTAGTTGATACTGAACAAACTAATTTCAGGAATTGCGATTATTCTGTTACATGTTGTATATATAAAATGATGAATTGACTGACTGATTGGTGATGTATCAACGCACAGCTTAAACCGCTGGGTCTAAACTTCAAAATTTTGCACATAGATAGCTTATACAGTGTAGGTAGGCATCCAGTAAGAAAGGATTTTGCAAAATTTAACCCCTAAGGGGATAAAATAAACATGCGCTAGCGAAGCCGCGGGTAAGAGCTAGTGATAGACTATTGTCAATTACAAAATCCAAAAATATTGAGTGCATTATACTTTTAATAATTTACAGGCCTTAAGATGCTGTTTTAATGCCTACCAAACAATAAAAAACTAAGAAAAAACAGATCTAAATAAATGTCTAGTGTTTTATAATAAACTAGCGACCCGCCCCGGCTTCGCACAGGTGCAATGCTAACACTAAAACCTTCCTCTTGAATCACTCGATCCATTAAAAAAACACGCTTCAAAAGCCTTTGCGTAGTTTTAAAGATTTAAGCATACAAAGGGACATAGGGATATAGGGACATAGGGACAGAGAAAGCGACTTTGTTTTATACTATGTAGTGAAGAGGTTTTAGGAAAAGGCCCGAAGATATAAGCCTATTTGTTTTTGATGAAGAATGCAGTGGACGAAAGTTGTCCTAAAATTTTCTAGTATGTTTACAAATGTTCTTATTATAAATGAGATTTTCTTGTTTAACTTATGAATGATGTATTGCATAGTATTATCACTAATTGTTATTCCTAATAATATTATTATAAATGCACAATTTTTTGTTGATTTGTCAATTTTTCACGAAGCAACGGTTCGAGGTGATTTTCTGCATAGACAGTTGGACGACCGGGAAGAGACAAAGTGTAGGTACTTATTTTTTGAAGTGAAAACTTCTTTAGCGGCGTTGAGCACTTTTGTGGGATGGGTAAAAACTGTGAAACTCGCGTCAGGTCACGTGTGCTGATCGAAAAACCGTAAGACGGTTGGAGAGTAGTGTTGTAACACCGAAATCGATAATCAAGTTTTCACTTCTGCCGGCACTCCCGGAGTGCAACCCGTGTTTTTTTTTTTATAACTCGGAACGTAGGAAATAGGCAATAGCTATTAACATATCACCCATTTGTCGAGCGGAACGTTGGAAAATAGAGGCGATTCAGCAGGAAACGTATTATTTCCAAATTTAAGTGCGACAGAGGCGACACTAGTCCTTAACTTGATAACCAAATGAATTACATGATTATGGGTCATACTTCCTCATGTGTGAGGAAAGAACCCTAGCTCAGGAGTGGGCTGTGACGAGTTAATAAAAAAACTTAACCGTACCAACACACCCTTATATTTATCAAAAGATAAATAAATGTAAAATGTTTTAATGCGATTGAACCCAGTAAAGTACAAAATAATGAAAGTATTCAATATCTTCGAGTTCATAAGTTTATTTAAATATATTATGATTAATATTAAGTCTCTTATGAATAGTTTAATAAGAATATGATAATACAACCCTATGATAATTTTTTTTTTACAAATATGTTTGTAGTACTTAATGATAATGAAGAATCTCAAACGAACTGATTCAGCCAAAACTTAAAGTACATAGGTACCTATTTTTAATAAAAATATTTTATTATTTTTAATAATATTGTTCTTATTTTCACCTATAACTGCTGTAACTTCAAATAAACATATGCTCACCGCTTTCATCCTCTCAGGCATAGGTATTCCATTCCTAGAAATACACATTTTTCACCAGTAAATTTTTTACTATTATTTTTAAACCCCCTCAACTTAACAGGTGGTGAGCATATTGCCTGCATCTAAGTCCATTTTGGGACCTACTGGTTTTCTCACGATGTTTTCCTTAATCGAGATAGGGATAAATATGTACGTAAGTTTTTGGAAAACTCATTGGCACCTGCCCTTGGATTCGAGAGAGAGCCTTAAAAGTCAGGATCAAATTTTCCAACAAAAAAGACTAGAAAACAAAAAGGTCTACTCTTGTCACCAAATAAATGGTGCTCGCTCCCGTAAAATCCTTAATCCAAACTTATTCCACTCAGTCTGGTTGATCCACAGCTCAATTGCGGACTCCAGACAAGACATCACCGCTGCTCCTTTCCAAACCGTACTAGCTGGGTCAATGTCTTTTGGAGATGTCACAATCTCTAATTGCTCAGTCTTATACGTATAAGGAATTTGCAATGCCAATCTGTTTTGCAGCCATAAATACAATCCGTGGACTTTAACACCGCCTCCAACTATGAGGATGCTGCTATACATCTTACGTTTTAATTCTTCGCTTGGACAGTGGTCTATACTCTGTAATATAGCAGCGTCTAAAGCCAAAACTTGTCCTGGAGCTAGAACAGTCTCTCCAGGGCCTACTTCTAAAGTGTCTACAACAATATCTTCTTCTGGATTGGCTGGTGGTTGCGTTTCATTGACCACTTCTAGCTGATGGCTTTCACTTGGAGCTGGGTCTACAGCCTCACGCTTTCTGCCCGTTTCTCTGAGGAATTCAGCATCAAATGGGTCTTCAGGATCACTAGACTGTCTATTTTGTATCTTAGTACATTTTGGTCCTGTAATTTTGAGGAGATCCGTGTAGAACATTGACAAAGGAGTTATAATGCATTCGTCTCCAACTTGTAGAGTGTATTTGTTGACAATGTCACCGGGGTGGTCAACTAAGAATGACTTTTCCTGTGGCCCGCACACATCAAGATTTACATGACAGAAGTCTTCATACATACTACGCATCAGCATTACGTCTCTTGGTATATTCTCATTCCATTGTTTGTAAGGAAAAGCGCTTTTGTGGAACATCCAAGATAATGCCTGGCAAACATCCCCAGCTCCATAATCCATCCGTAATCTTGTAGTCTTGTGAGAAATTCCATCTTCAACACAGGAAATGGATGTTTTCTGGTCTCCAATGTCGACTACACACGCAGATCCGATTCCCGCACCAAACGTCGCTCCAACACCTTCTTGAACCAAGAAACAATGGCCAAATCCTAAATCTTTGAGTAACAAAGACATGAGACACTTCAAATGACTTCTCGAATATGTATCAGGGATCAACAACACACATCTGTACTTTATTAGCTCTATCAGAGGTATTCCTAACTTGTATTCTATAATAGAACTCCATATAGTATACAAATCGTTTAGAACTGACGATATAGAGCCTCCTACTTCAGAATGGATGTTAAAATCTCCCCTGCGGTAAGGGAAGTGTATGTTGTAGGGTAGTTCAGGGTCGATATCGAGGACTAAATCTCCGACTACGATGTCACATTGTACCTGAGGCCATGGCTCGCCGTCCCCGACCGGTTCTGGCAAAGACCGGCGGTTGAAAGCGGCGATTTGCTGCGGCGGGGTAGCATATCGCCGCGCCCCGTTCGACTGCATACAGGACTGCAGCGTATGGGATATTTGCAGCCTACATTCTTCGAGTTCCTCTATCAGATCTTTTGTTTTCGGCACGCTGGGTGGCACGAACGGATCGCGGTATATTTTCCCGCCAGAACGCCGTTTTCTAGCGATGCAATGGAGTTGCCTCACTGGCAGCAGGTCGGATGCTCTTCCTATTCGCACGTAAAGAGATCCTGGGTGGATAACGATGATCCGGTTTGACGGAAACTGCTGGAAATGATCGGGACCTGGATCGTGGGCCGGCATACTCATTCGGTAGAACTTAGTCTCGCTCGACTGCTTAGTCAGGCTTCAAGAGACGAAGAGTTGGTATAGTTTTGATACCTTGGAGGGTTGAGAACTGCCACAAGCACGAAAACAAGACCAAAAATTGATTATTTTTGATCCAAACATAACCTCAATCAACAATATCGAAATGTCAAAGCAACTGTCAAAAGTGTCAAACAATCTTTCGTTCAGAAATACTGCAGTGTATCCGAATCCAATAACCGATGTCAATGTCATCCAAACGTCATGAAATGAAATGTCATTGCCGTCACCGTGTCACGCAAGAACTCGAGAAAATAAACAATTTTCTCGCGTTTTCTTCAAAACCTTACCAAATAAAAATTAAAACATGGTGTCCCGGAGTCTAACAGAGGTTTATGTGTTGATGCGGAACAATGCTATACACAGCCGGCACATATTTGCCGACCAAGTGAGCGAAGTCCTACTTTTATTGATTTAGAGCTTTATACTTTTATACCTGCTATCTCTGATACGCTATAACGCAATTTCACTGCTAATTATATTTACACAAAAGCACTCGTTACAATTAGCTACGCTTTTCCATGTACTACTAGCATGATATAGGGCAGTAACTAAGTAAATAAATAGATCTTGGCTTAGGGAATTATTTTGTTTATTACCCTTACAATTTTCTTTTATCTGGTTCATAATTATGTCAATTCGTATCAAATATCAATGTAATATTTAATTTACATTAGATCCTGTTTGAATAACTTTTTTCTATAAGTAAATGTATTTTTTACTAACATCAAATTTTTTTTGGAAGAACTGTACAATATCTGACGTGGAATTTAGGGGTGGTAGAGGGGGGAGTGGGGGACCCTATCTATCAACACCCAGGTGTATTATATGTGCAGCACAATGACACGGAGAGGGTGCGGCTGATGCGAGCCAGCGAACAGGATGTGGAGGGAAGGGCTGAGATGAGATCCGACACAGCTATCCCGCCGCCCTGGCTCGACGCGCTCGAGGAGGCGCACTACATCATCACTAGGTGCGAAAAGTTTTTTTTTTCTTATTTTTATCTAGGCTTTGAGCACCCTGGGTAGCCCATGTCAGCCTCATAGAAAATTACGCTATTTGTAGGTGCAAAAAGTTTAATATTATAAACGCCAAAGTTTGTGAGTATGTTTGTTGCTCTTTCATGCAAAAACAACTCAACGGATTTTGATGAAACTTTACAGTTACCTAGTTATATAGCTTGTAGCACCCTCGTAGATCCCGTTCCCGTGGCAATACGGGAATAAAATATAGCGTATGGTACTCAGGGATATTCTAGCTATGAAAAAGAATTTTTAAAAGCGGTTCAGTAGTTTATTCGTAACAAAGATACAAACATACAAATCTTTCCTCTTTATAATATTGATGTAGATGTAGATACATTTTTATCACAAGGCCGCAAGGGAACGGGAACCACCCGGGTGAAACCGCGGGGCGCTGCTAATAATATTATGAAGAGGAAAGATTTGTATTTTAATTAGTATATTTGTAACTAGCGGATGGCCAGCGGCGTTGCCCGCGCGGATTCCGTTTATTCCCGTTCCCGTGGGAATTTCCAAAAATCCCTTCATACCAATTTCCTATGACATATCAGACACCTTCATACCATTTTTCAAGTTTCTAGGTGTTATCGTTTTGGACTAGTACGTATTTCTCTTTTTAACCAGTTTTTATATTTTCCCGTGGGAATGAGATATTTTCCTGGAATAAAAAGTACCCTAGATGTTGACCCGGGTACTCAGTTATCTCCATACCAAATTTCATCAAAATCCGTCCAGTAGTTTTTGAGTGATGCGTGCACAACCGAGACAGACAGACAAAAATTTCAAAAATTGGTGTTTCGGTATCTAAATCGATAACTATATACACTACCGTTAAAATTTTCAAAAAATAATTAATGTACAGACACGGCCCCGTTAGAGTTTTATTATATGTAGATGCATCAACTAAAAAACAACTGGACCAATTTCAAAAATTCTTTCACCAATGTAAATCTTACTTTTCTGGGAGTACGGAAAAAATTTAACTATCACCGAACCCATGCTATGTGAAATACATACATACATAATGCTCACGCCATTGTCCCACAGGGGTAGGCAGAGACGATGGATCGCCACTTTGCTCGATCTCTGCATACTTCTTTCGCTTCCTTCACATCCACAAGCCTTTTCATGCACGCTTTTTTATTCTTTGCACTCCGGACCCCAGCTTTTTGAAGGACGTAACATATTTGATCCGTGAACGTCCTTCTGGGGCGTCCTCTTTCCTTGCATCCTTCAACATTCGCACCATAAATCTCTTTCGTTACTCTTCTTTCATCCATATGTTCTAAATGACCAAACCAGCGTAACATGCCCTTTTCTATTTTTGACACTACATCTTCTTTCTTTAAAGTTTCGTTGAGTGAGTGAGGTAACCGGAGGCCCCAACCCCCTTCCCTCTCCCCTCCCCTCCCCCCTCCCACTATTCCACCCTCCTAAGGCCGGCAACGCAGTTGTGACTCTTGAGTTGCAGGTGTCGTCCATGGGCGACGGACGCCACTTACCATCAGGTGACCCGTCTGCTCGTTTGCCCCCTTTTTTTATCATAAAAAAAAAAGACGTGTGGCACTCGGGGACTGCCGCGGTAAAGCTATTGCATAGCATTTTGTATCAACAAGACTGCCGAAAAGAAACGACGTTAGACAATGCACGGCCTTCAACCCACACCTCCGTGCCCGTAGGAGTGGGGAGCGTGAGGTTTTTTTTCGTTACGGAATTTCTGGATTCGGTCCCCGCGCTCAAGGCTATGCAATAGCTTAAAAACACTTAATATGATATGTAGATATCGTTTACTTTGTCCAGGCTAAGAACAAAGCTGTCTGAGCTGCAGTCTCGGCACGAGCGGCAGATCAGGCGGCCCTCCTTGGACGACAGCTCGGACAAGCGGCACATCGAGCGGCTCGCCGGCGAGGTGGGCAGGCACTTCGCGCAGGCGCACTCGCACCTCACCGCCATCAAGGCGCAGACTAGGCACGGTTAGTGTTCACACTGGTGTATAACTGAAAGAAAGAAAGAAAGAAAAATATTTATTAGGAACACCTAAAAAAAATCTTAAAGATAAATAATACAGAACTAGAACATAATATTTGACTGTCCTAACGGGACCCCACTCAGCACAAGCTGCGGCGGTTTGTGAAACGCCACAACGCTGGTATTATGTGGGGCCCCCACTTTTTTGCCAATATAGTGCAAGAAAACTATGTTGTTACGTATGGTAAGTAAGGTAAGGTAAGTAAAGTAAGGTAAGTAACTGCTGTCATCATCATCATTAACCATTAACAGACTACAGCTGAGCTAAGTGTATCTATATAAAAAAAAATCTTCTAAATTTTTCATTTTCATTTATTAAATTCATTTCACAATATTACATTGTATCTGAAATTCCTAAAATACAATATACACAAAAAATACAATATAAAAATAAAAATTTCATAAAACCTAGATCATAAAAAAATAAAAATGTCATAAAATCCAAATCATAATAATATAAATGTCAAATTAATTACAATGATAAAATCTACGCACTCATAAATTCATCTATAGAATAGAAACAACCTTCCAACAAGAATACTCTTAGCTTCTGTTTAAATTCATTACTATTAGTTAATACTTTGAATTATTTATTTTATTTATTTTTTTATTTTGGCAACAGACAGTCATGTATAACAATATTTAAACATTCTTAAGTAATGATAGACCTGGAGTGCCGAATTTTAGCTTAATGTTAACAATATTTTGTAAGTATCGAGTAAGGAAGAGATACAATGAGAAAAAGAATTTATAGGTACTTGATTTTAACATAATAAGAGTCTTAATGTTACAAAAGAGATACAATGTTGCGTAGATACAAATTTTGTGCAAATACAATAGTTTATTTTTATTTTCTTTGTTGGAACAAATATTCATTTACTTCATTCTTAAATTTCTCCAAGGTATTACTAAAAGGATCAATGTGAGATATCTGCGTATTATAGGCTTTTTGACAGCGATAAAAGAATGAATTTGAAGTAAAATTAAACCTGGCGAAGGGTACTGCGAACATGTTGTTGCCACGACGAACACTCTTTAGAGGAACTCGGAACCTAATTTGTTTAAGTAAGTCAGGGGAGTCAATGTGGGAGTTTAAGATTTTAAAGAGAAACATGAAATCAGACAGCTTACGTCGCAAATCCAGGGACAGCATTTCATGCCTTACCAGAGAGTCGGAATACGAAATACTTTCGGATGTGATTCTGTACTCAAGTATTCTAAGAAATGTTCTTTGAATCCTCTCGATGCGGTTAGAATGACATGCGTAAAATGGGTTCCAAATCACTGACCCGAAGTCCAGGATAGATCTTACTAGACTGTAATATAAAATCTTATATGTTATATACCGTTTAAATGGTTTACATGTACGAAGGAGAAAACCCAGCTGCTTAAATGCTTTTTGTATAATATGATCGTAGTGATCTTTGTATGTGAGTTGGCTATCCAATATTATTCCCAAGTCCCTGATTTTATTAACTCGCGTTAGTATATAATTATTTAGGGAGTATGCAAATGATATTGGTTTCCGTTTTCTTGTATAACTAATTATAAAGCATTTATCAGGATTAAGAAATAGCTGATTTCGGGAACAATAATGGGTAAGATTTAATATATCTTCTTGAAGAGCAACGCAGTCTGAATCATTTCTAATTATTTTGAAAATTTTTGCATCATCTGCGTAAAGAAGTGAATCACTATGTTTAGTGCAGCTTGTTATATCATTGATGTACATCGTGAAAAGTAATGGTCCTAAGTGGGACCCTTGGGGGACTCCGGATGGAACATTTTTGAAATCTGATATGAACCCTTTAACTGAGACTGCTTGAGATCTATTTGTAATGTAGGATTTGATCCAACGGAGTAGATCGCCATGCACTCCGGCCATCATAAGTTTCTTTATTAACATATCATGATTTATTTTGTCAAAAGCTTTCGAAAAGTCGGAGTACATGACGTCTACCTGCTGTTTGTTATTCATAGCATCCAAGAGAAAGTCCGTAAAGGAGACCAGGTTTGTTTCTACAGACCTACCACGGAAAAAGCCATGCTGATTTGGTATAATATAATTTCGAACAGCGGTACTGAGTTGCTTAGTTACTATTTTTTCAAGTAGTTTCCCTAAGACATTAAGCTTCGAGATAGGTCTATATTGAGTGATGTAGTGACATCACTCAATCAACGTAGTGACGTTTATCATTTTTTGGTATTGGTGTTATTAACGACTTCTTCCAAACGTCAGGAAACGTACCAGTCTCTAAGGATTTAGCGAAGATATATGTGACAGGGGTAGCTAATTCATTTGCATTTTTTTGTAAAAATAAGGGATGAATACCATCATAGCCAGCACCTTTATTAATATTGACCGATTTTAACTCCATTAATACAATATCAGGGGAAATATATATATGATTTAAGTCCACAGTTGAGCTTACTCCCTGGCTACAACTACTGGAAGATATACTCGTTTCAAAGGGCACAGCCGGCTGAATAAATACTGAACTGAAGTAGGTGTTGAATAAATTACATATTACAATTCCGTCACTAGATGTGATATTTTTGTATGTCAAGTTTTGTGGTAGACTAGAACGACTCATTTTTGATTTGACATAAGTCCAGAAGTATTTTGGATTCTTTTTAATATTATCTTCGGTGACCCTCCTATATGTTTGGTAACAGTCTACTTCCATTTTGTTCGCTCTGTTACGTAAAAGAGAAAAAGTGTCATAGTCTAATTTATTCCCATATTGTTTCCATTTTCTGTGATATTTTCGCTTCTCTTTAAGTAATTTAATAAGAGGGCGACTCACCCATGGTTCATAATAACAAGACGAAGTGATATTTTTACTAGGTACATATTTATGTATAAGAGAATTTAAATTTAAGTAAAAGAAATTTATGACAGAATTAAGATCACCCAAAATTTTAAATTCATTTAGCCAGTCTATCTTATTCAGTTCGCGTCTTATTGCATCATAATCAGCTAAATGAAATAGAAATCTCTTAGATTTAGGATTACTTTTAAAAGGCATATAGTCCTCGAGAGTTAAAACAATATCGAGGGCCGGGTGGTGCGGATCCTCCCTTGTAAGTGGTGACGAACAACGAATGGTCTCACAGTGAGAGTTACAAAAAATTAGATCTAGATATCTCTTACTGTCGTTTGGTATTTGATTGAGCTGCTTTAGTTGTGCAATATTCATAAATTCGGCAGTCGAAGATACAAGTTCATCATCACTAGCTAACAAACTCATACTGTCGATATCACTATTTAGATACCAAACTCCGTTAGTAACATTAAAGTCGCCGCAGATGAAGAATAGGTCATTAGGATAAAGATCCATGTAGTTGTATACCCTGTCATAAAAGGATGTTAAACGTTCCAAATGGTTATTTCCGTGAGGTATGTAGGTACATATAATATGCAAGAATTCTAAATCAATAAATTATTAGAGCTCGAAATATGATGACATACAAAAATTGCTAAGTGATAGCCCTTACGGTTAAAGAGCCGGCCGAAAATCAGTGAGGCTCGGGTTCGAATCCTGTACCAATGAGTTTTTCAAAAACTTACGTACATATTTATCACTAGCTCGACGGTGAAGGAAACATCGTGAGGAAATCCGCAGGTCTCAGAATTGAGACATGTGTAAACAGACCCGGTCCGGCGGTGGGCTCACCACCTATCACGTTTAGGGGTCCAATGTATCTCGTGAAATGTGGGTATATCCAGTAATGGAATACCTCTGCCTACCCCTCGGGGATGAAAGATGGATTATATATATATGTTAGAGCTAGGTCAATAGTACGAGAGTTAACTAGCAACATTAATTGGAGACGGAACGCAACATCACATGATTCATCGTTTGAACACCTGCGCTTCTTCGGTCGAACACGTGTTACACCCCGCTACTGCAAAATACTATAAAAGATCGAGGCGGTCGCCGCTACGAGCATTCTGTATCGAGACTTCGCGATGAGCGGTCGTTATTGAGAGCCTGTAACGAGGAGTCCACGAGTAAATATCGTTCAATAGAGGTTGGAGCTTTGCTGTTTCTGGTAATGTCTGTACAATAAGGAGGTATGGGACACTCAGTTGTTTTGTAGGGATCAAGACGTGCTAGTGTGTGAGCGATCTCTATACGCACTCCCGTGATTCGGTCCGTACAGCCATAGAATGGCAGGATCATGGGAAGGTGGAGGGCGTGTCCCCTTTTTAATCCCACAATGGGGTCTGTGATTACTACCCGCTTATTTAATTAGAACAGCTCACAGATTATTATTATTATTATTTAAGTGTGACGACTGACATCTTTTATTTACCTACTTTGTAACCTTATTTAATAAAGTGATTGTGTAACTTATAACCAGTTTAATTATGTACTGCCCAGCCCAGAATAGACGCCCACATTAAAATCGTATAAGTAAACCGCTATCGGCCATCCCGAAAACTTCTGATGAGCGGGAGACCTCTGAATATCACCAACGATCACTAACAATTATCTGATCCGTCACGTCACCCAGGGGTCCTAGCTAACATATATATACATATATATATATATATATATATATTAATGTAATAGGATCTAATAGGCTGTATCAGATAAAAGCTTAAAAGGAGTTTGTAATTTTGTACCATGTTTTACCCGATTCGATACACAGATACTTTTATTATTTACACCTCTTCTTCAATAAAAAAAAAATGTTGCTGCTGATTTCAATTAATGATTTTGTCTTACATACACAGTACACACTGGCGCTAATAAGTAAATAAGCACATAAGCGTAAGCAGTTATTCCATTGCAATAGATCTGTGATTGAAGGCAAGAAATAAATAGTCTAAAATTAGGCAAATTTAAAAAGTAATATTCTATTAACAGTAAAAATAAAGTAATATTCTACGGGCATCCACTATACAAGCCCAGCCTAGTGTGGATACCATAGACAAATAGTGTTCTGTGTGGCTCTTCCTGAATAAAAAGCTTTATCTTTTATTTTTATTTTCTTTTCCAGGTAACCAAACTGAGCAGAAATTGACCAAAAACGTAGTGTTAGCGCTCGTCACAACTTTGCAGGACTTAAGTCTAACATTCCGCACAGCGCAGTCGAATTACCTTAAATCTCTGACCTCTCGAGAAGAGCGATCAAATGCATACTTTGACTTACCCAACTTCGAAGAACTGAGTTTAGACGACAACACAGAACTGCTGCCTGGCCTTTCAAACAACCAAACCGACCTGCTTTTCTCTCTACCAAGCACATCCGGCACCCAAAAAGGTTATATGGACGACCAAGAGAACGTAGACAACATGTTCCAGAAACAAATACAGAACCAAAAGCAGATGTTGCTGATGCAAGAGGAAAATACCAAAATGGTGGCCGAGAGGGAAGAGGAAGTCAACAAAATAGTACGTTCAATAGTCGACCTTAACGACATATTCAAAGATCTAGGCAACATGGTTCACGAACAAGGTACAGTGTTAGACAGAATAGATTATAATATCGAGCAAACTCAAACTCAAGTGCACGAAGGGTTGAAACAGCTACAAAAAGCTGATAGGTACCAGAGAAAGAATAGGAAAATGCATTGTATATTGATATTAGGGGTCACTGTTGTCGTGATGGTACTACTACTGATTATAATCAAGAGTTAGTTTTGAACGGATAGGTGATTCTGGCCTTATATTACGTAGAGATTTATTCCTAAAGTATTTGAAATGTCAAGAGTCATCATAGGTACAAATTTTTATAAATTATCACTATCAGATATAAAGTAAAACTGTCTCAAGGGATTTCCAGTTTAAACTTGAGGCTAGATTAGAGAAGGCAGTGATACATAGGAAAAAAATTTCAACACATAAAAAGCGAGGAAATGTTTTGTGAATTTACATATTTAGAAAACCTATATTTGAAGTTGCATTGCTCTATCTTTAATCAGTTAAGAACCGCCGGTTTCAATTGGAACCTATTCTCTGTAATTCATGGTCTGAGAGGTTAAAAAATTAAAAGTGTAAATTTTTTTATACAAACTTTGGCACCCCTTTTCACCACCCCAGTACCATAGGGGTTCCATTTTTTAAAATCCTTTATAGCCTAGATAATAAAAGGAATCTACTCTCTAAACTACAAGTCTCGGTTCGGTACTTTCTACTGTGCGTTGATGAATCGTCTATTTATATAATAGTACAGAAGTTTAGATAATTTGAGCTGTATGGGGTAATTTTGACGCAGAAACAACTATAATAAGCAGTGATAGCCTTTACGGTTAAAGAAGCCGGCCGAAAATGAGTGAGGCTCGGGTTCGATTCCTGACACTTACCAATGAGTTTTTCAAAAACTTACGTACATATTTATCACTAGCTCGACGGTGAAGGAAAACATCGTGAGGAAACCCGCAGGTCTTAGAATTAATTCCGAGACATGTGTAAATAGACCCAGTCCGGCGATGGGCTCACCACCTATCACGTTTAAGGGTCCAATATATCTCGTGAAATGTGGGTATATCCAGTAATGGAATACCTCTGCCTACCCCCTCGGGGATGAAAAGCGTGAGATTCTTTATTTTATTTTAAACAACAATAAGTATAGGTATAAAATTTACAGTTTTCCATAATCATCAACGCACATTAATCACGTTTAAATCTTCCATTACACATTCTTTATTAATATTATAATTAATGTAAAATAGAGCTCTGTCTGTTTGATTGTTACTTTTTCAACCGATCTCAAAGAAGCGGATAGAAGCTAGTAATATAAAAAGTTTGAAACAGTTTTTAATGCAGTGATTTAAAAAACAATTTACACTGGTGTCAACAAGTCAAGCATAGCATCAGATTCAGTATCCCACAGGGGAACAAGGAGAATAGACAATATGTACCTACTATTATATTATGTCTCGGTCTCGTGGCTTGACGAAGTAAGTGCACTGCCCTTGAGTTTCTTGCTGGCTTTTCTCGGGGTACTGCTTTTGGAACCAGCAACTCGTCGGTGTAAATGGGCTGCTGTTTACATTTAGCCAATCTTCATGGACGAGTTTAGTGTGCCTTGTTATTGACGTTTCAAAGTGTATTTTGTATACCTACTGAAATAAACGAATTTTGATTTAGTTTAAGCAAACGAACTTACACTCGCTTTGTTGCTGCAACTTTTTATTAAGTAAATTGTAAAATTACTTTCAGGCTGCTATGAAACCTTTCCATTTTTACTCACAGCAAAAATGTACACGCATTCTAGTCTTTATTTCGTTTAGCGTAAGTCTTAAATGTAAAGAGAGAGATGTATTTATTTACGACATTCGTTTTTGTATTAGTATTATCTGGTATGAATTATGTACAGAAAAATGAATTATTGCATTACTTGTGTGATTGTATGTGTGCCAATGTGTATTTAAGGTATGCTTATGTTGTAAAATGTTGTTTTGAAAAATGAGGAAAAGCATAGATTATACTTTTTCAATGTTGGATAAATGGTATTTCCTAATCATATTAAAAAGTTAAACGAAAGTAGTATACAGACGAATTGAATGCCTTTGCCTACCCCTTCGACGATAAAGGCGTGAGCATTTTTATTTTGTTTATTTTACCCCAAGTAACATTTTAGGTTTTAAAAAGGTTTTGAAAAGGTTCTAAAACCTTTGTATGGAAATAGTCTCGTAAGTCTTAATAGGCTTAGTAACGTTAAATTAACCTTGTATTAACCTCCTGTGTGCAAAAAGGGCCCACGTTTTAGAACCTTTCTGAGAGCTAAAGCCAAACCTAAAGCACAAATCCAGAACCTTTCGAAGTATTTGCACAGAACCCAAATATAACCTTCACAACCATAATTTAACGTTAATATAACCTTGTAAGGCAGCTTTTAAGTTCTCAATCAGTAACTTGGATTTAACCCTATGACAACCTAAAACGTTTTTTATGGACATGAATATGCCTTTCCAGGACTCGCGGGTTTTAAAATGTTTCTGCATAAGATTTTTTTACAATGAAACACCAATCGTGGACTTAAAACATATTTTTAATGGCGCCATCCCTGCCGTTATACCAAATTACAAAATGGCTAAATCTTAAAATATAAAAGTAGCTTGCTGAAGTCAAGGAAAATGAAAAAAATCGTGCGACTGGCACTTTATCGTGAAACTTTAGGTTAATAGTGCTGTATACGCGACGGGCCTTTCATAAGTTCAAAATTTTGAAGATATTTTAATGAAATAAAAATGATGAAATTAGGTAATCGCATTAGAAATAAAACTTTTGTTCATATAAAAAACATTTATTTTAAATCGTATAGCACACGATACTTAATTTTGGCTTAAGAATGAAAATATTGCTTTTTGGTTCGATGTTTTCATATTTCAGTGAAAAAAACATGGCTGGCGTTAGGAAATTATTAGAAAGCATTTAAATTAACTTTTCCAGAACTGTAACAGCTGAAAGCTCTTAATTTTGGCCAAAATAAGATTTAAAGGTTATTGTGCGGAGCTACTTAAAACTATAAGGCTTTTTGCGCTATAATATTCAGCTATAAGGTTATCACCAAGAGTAGTTCAAGACTTTCCAGCCGCAAAAACAACGCCCGAGCACAAACGATTGCTTTTAAGTTTTGATTGTGGGAGGACGTGCGTCGGAGTGCTCAACAAACAGCTACAGGCTGCTCTTAAATTTTTTTTTGTTCCTATTTTTTTATGGTTGGTACTATAGTATAGCTGTTGTAAAAACCCCGGTAACTACTGTTAATTAACCAAATTTTTGGTTAGCTACCGTTAAAATGCTGTTATTAACGGTTAATTATCCGACTGCGACCAAGAAAAAGGGTAAATAATCTGTGTTTTTATTGTGTAGTCAACTCCTAGGTAAAGTCATAAATCGATATCCGATGGATAAAGATTTCATTTAAGATTTTATAAATCATGCCTACATATTTAAAGCGACATAATATACAGTGGTGGTCAGATAATTAGAAACACTGCCAACGGTCCTTGACATTATGTAAGATACTGCTCCGCAATCGTTTTTATTTTGAAATTAAACAATAAATAGGACAACAATATGTTCAACGATGTATCAATGATTAGAAAAACAATATTAATTTCATTACACAAGTGCAGTTTCAATATTACATTACGGACAAACATTTGAACCAGTTTTAAGGTATGAACAATAATGGTCAACTAATTAGAAACAACAGCAAAAAAGTATAAAAAATAATATTTTTTTAAGTATTAGTAATTAGTAGTGTTATTTAAGAAATAGCTACTATCCCAAACCTATCAATAGTTATAATTAATATTAATTGGCGTATCGCTTATTGCCAATAACAGCACTGCAACGACGTGGCATTTTGATTCAATCAATTTCGTAAATTTTTCTAGGGGGATTTAATTCCATGCTTCAAAAAATGCTTCATTTAGTTCGTTTTGACTGGTGTTACGTTTGTTTGAGACTTTCTTTTTAACAATAAACCAGAGATTTTCTATCGGGTTTAAATCCGGACGATTTGCTGGCTAGTCTAAAATGGATATACGCTGTTTGCTAAGGAAACATTTGACGCTATTGGCCGTGTGTTTAAGGTCATTGTCATGCTGAAAGATCCAAGTCACAGGCAAATGATCGTCCGAGTAGGGAATCATTGTGTGCTCTAAGATATTTTTTATTGCCATTGATCCATTGTACCTTTAATCTTCCGAACGGGTCCAACTCCATTATCCGGAACAACACCCCCAAACTTTAATGTTACTGCCACCGTCCTTGACTATACTCCTTGTGTATTTATAATTAAAGGTACCTATTGTTTACAGGACGTCTAACATAGCGCTTTGCATCGAAATTTACCATATTTATTTTTGTTTCATCTGAAAATAACACTTTTTTCCATTCTTGTACTGTCCAATTAACATATTTTTTAGCGAATAATAATCGCTTCTCTCGGTGCTGCTTGGTAAGAAGCGGTACCTTTCAAAAGATTCTTCCAAACAATTTAGTTTCCACTAATCTTTGGCGTATCAATCTTGGGGAGATGTTTCTCGGGTCATCAGGCGAAAAAACTTCGTTTTTAATCTGGTTGGAGCCTTTAATTGAGTCTTTTTTAGAAACACGAACAACAACTTATCTTCTCTAGGAAAGGTTTTTCTTGGCCGAGCCTTTCTAAGAACATTTTCAACAGTTCCATGTGTTTTATAATGATCAATTGCATTAAAAACTTTCTTTACAGAACAATTTAAATGCTCAGCTATTCTTCTGTTCGACCACATATGATCTATACGTAAATTAACAATGATTTGCCTAGTTGACGCGTCCCATCTTTTATTTTTGCCCATTTTGAACAAAATAAAATTCATATTAAATTTTGAATTACAGCCAGAATAATAGAAAAAGCCAATAAAGAAATGTTATTCTCCAATTTCCAAAACAATAACGAACTATTGATCCTTTTTTTAAATGTTTCTAATTAAGCGTCCAAGCGGCAAGTAACAGAAAATAAACTCCTACAGGTGTAAGACTCATTTTGTTATTTAAAAGTAAGATATGTTTTATATTTTATGCATTTAATGAGTTTTTTATTTGAGTGGCTATATTATTGCATAATTATTAATTATTGAATGTGTATATTTTTTACGAACATTTGTACGTTGAAGGTATACTTTCCTTATTCATAAGAAGTGTTTCTAATTATCTGACCACCACTGTACATATAATAATAATAATAATAAATAATAAATTGTGGGACACAATTCACACACGGTTATTTAGTCCCAAACTAGGCAGAGCCTGTGATATGGGTACTAAACAAGTGATAAACATACTTAAATAAATATTAAACGACCAGACACGAAGCCAACAGACATGTTCATGCACACAAATGTTGGCCCCGAGCGGGGATCGAACCCGCGACCTCCGACTCAGAAGGCAGGGTCACTACCGACTGAGCCAACAGGTCGTCAAATATAGTCCAATCAATAAATGGTTATAGAGTGCGTAAGCTGGGACCTAAGCGATTTCTTCAGTAAGTTGTTCAGGGTGCTTAGGGAGTAAACATACTAAAAGTCCCGGCGTCTAGAAGGTCCGCCGGATGGGGGGGGGGGGGGGGGGTTAAAGTTCCCACTTTTGAGTTTTTCGCTAATATCTTTAAAACGGTGTGTATTAGAGAAAAAATATCTTCTACGTGAAGAAAGCTCATAAAATATTCTGCAACTTTTATCTTAACACTTTTTTCAAATCCCTATCCGTTTTCAAACTACATGTTCCGAAAGAGTTAAAATTTTCGAAAAAAGTAGTTTTTTTAAACATTAGCTGTTGCCTGCTACTTCGATCGAGTTATTTCGGGATAAAAAGTAGCCTATATGTTAATCCAGGTCCTCTATCTATCTATCTACCTACCAAATTTCATCTAAATCCGTGCAGCCGCTAAGGTATTTTCGTCTTTTATCACATAAATATCTACACTAATTTATACTTCTATACTAATGTTATATAGAGGAAAGATTTGTATTTTGTACGTTTGTTACTAATAATAAACTCAAAAACGACTGCACCGATTTTAAAAATTCTTTCACCAATGGAAAGTTAGAATATCCTTGAGTAACATTAACTATATTTTATTCCCGTATTCCCACGGGCACGGAAACGACGCGGGTGAAACCGCGCGGAACCGCTATTTTACATAACCCTATAGCGGTATTAGTAACGATTAAACTCAAAAACAACTAGGCCGATTTAGAAAATTCTTTCACCAATAGAAAGCTACATTATCATCAAGTAACATAGGCTATATTTTATTCCCGTATAATGAACCCGTAGAATAAACTCAAAAACTACTTGGCTGATTTAAAAAAAAAAACACCAATGGAAAGCTAGAATATAATTGAGTAACATAGGCAATGTTTTATTCCCGTATTCCCACGGGAACGGGAAGTATGTGGGTGAAACCGCGCGGAACCACTATTATAGACACTAGCGGTTCTGCGCGGTTTCACCCGCGTCGTTTCCGTTCTGGATCGGAGAAAGAAAGGTGGCGAACAAGCAAATGCCGACTACAAGAAAGTACTCCTGTTTTTAATAGTTTTTTTGGACAAACTTACAAAATGGACCTTCTTCATTGAATTATTACGATTTTTACCTTACTTACATAATCCCCTTACAGTGTAAAGGCCACTCACGTGACATTGGCGCAATTGTGGTTAAAAAACCCAGATAACGCCACATAACAAAAGAAGAAGAAGAAATCTAATGACACCTGTTTTAAAATCGGACAAAGCGTATAAGCTCAGGAGGTCACAATAAATAACGGACATAAATAGATACATGCATACAACCGAAAAACATTCCCCTTCTTTTGGGTCAGTCGGGTCAGGGTAGTCAAAATTGAACAGCCTATAGTTTTAATCCATAAGACCCCATTTCAAGATGAGCTATATTTCTCCATCCTTGTGTATTTACAAGGACTCCTATAGATCTGGGATCCGACGTTTCTCTGATAGCGTTCGCCGACAGTCGCCGACCTGCAACAACCCTAATAGTCTTTACCACAGTCACCAGTCACCACACCACCTACCTTAATAAATATTTCTACCTTACTATATAAAATGAATTAAATCTTACCGATGTATTAATAATTCGTAAGAGATTCTTACGTACTTTACGTTTAAAATGTCCACTTCGTTGTTTCGATATCACCCTGTGTCGGTTCATCTTGAAAGCTTAGAAGTCGCGGAGACAACTGATATTTTTTGGGGATGCCTCTAAAGCTTTAAAATATTCTTTTAGAACTGTCAACATGCCTTCAGCTCATAAAAAAATAGCTTATTATTTTGGTTGTTGACTACAAATTCCTAATTTGTTTAATTAGACAACTCTCATAAAGCCTAAAGGTTAAAAGTGGGTTTAAGAAATTACTTATAAGCGATTTCAACATTCCATAACTTAATGGTTACATTAAAGTTTAAAATTAAACCTTTAGGTCTCACTTAAGCATATTGCTAGCCTTTTCAGAACTTATTCAGGAGTCTATGAAAACTTTAAGAGCCTAGGACTATATGCTCTTGAAACTCAAGTAAACGTAACGTTGATTTAAACTCTTGTCAGCGGCTCCGAGGTTGTAAAAATAAACAATTAGTTTTAATACTTACTAATCATTCTCAAGTACTTAATATGATCAGATAGCAAAGCATTAAGCTTTTTAGAACCAATATAAAACCAAAAGGCATTTTTTACAACCTAGGCCCGAATAAAATGTTACTTGGGACATCATAAATGCAAATGTTACTTTTTACCTTTTCACTGCTAAAATGGTGGACCAACCATGATGAAATTTGTCAGGACCTTACTTTATATGTTGAAGAATATCATATCACGCGACCAAGTGAGTTCATAAAATGTATGTATTTGTGTCCGAATAAATTGTGTCACAAAGAGTAATTGTTAAGTCTGAATTCGACTAGAATAATCCTTCTCCAGCATAAGAATTATTATTCTACGTTTATCGAATCAAACCCCACAACATAGGTGCCTAACACTTTTTTTTTAACAAGTTTGTTTTTATATTCTTATATAATTATTATCAAGAGGGCCCTGAATTCATAAACCAAAAACGACTTTCAACTGTGAAAAATTATCGTAGAAAGAATTTCTCAGTTTTCAAAGCAATATTCTTCCACTAATTATTAATATGTTATTGTATGTATCACCTGTACAGACAGGAAATGTAGATAGATCTTTACTATTGTTAAATGAAATGACATCAAAATTAAATGATAATACATTGAATACCATCACAGATTGTTTTCTTATATACCACCTTGCAGATTCTTTTTCAGAATGTTTATTAGGAGAGCAGTGATACGAGATGATCACGGTTAAGGAGCCTGCTTCACATGATGATAATCAGTGAGGCTCGGGTTTGAATCCTGGCATGTGTCAATGCGTTTCTTAAAACTTACGTACATATTTATCACTAGCTTAACGGTGAGGGAAAACATCGTGAGGAAACCCGCAGGTCCCAGACCCGGTCCGTCAAAGGGCTCACCACCTATCACATTGGGGTCCAAAGAATATTTTACCAAACTTACTATATGCCGTGTCATTTAGTTTCACAATAATTTGAAATCTGGACCCTCAACTCTGATGCACATGTGAAAAGTGGGTATATCCAGAAATGGAATACCTCGTGAGATTTTTTTTATACCAAAAAGATTTCTGACTCACTTCACTGATCTTATTATTTCTCCAATGTAAGTTGGTGGTATCCTCCTAATGTACAGTCAACAAAGTTGTTAGGGTTACACGGCCAGTAACTAAGAACTCATTTTTCTGGGGTAGTCATAAATAAATCTTATTGATTAATGTTTATTTCGAAAGGTATCTTTGATCCCTACAATTTCAAAAAAAAAAACTATAAATACATTTACAGCTTTAAGAGAAAACTGAATCTTAGTTTTTGGTCATGTAACACTAACAACTTTGTTGACTGTACATCACTAATATTATAATTTTAATGTTTGCAATGAATATTCTCAAAACTACTGGACGGATGTTAAAAATGCTATATCAACAAAAAAGGTATGTAAGTAAGGTAAGTTGTAACATGGTAGCAACCTATTCTCTTAGCAGTGGACTAATATGTAGGCTAATAATAATAGTTATTGTACAACACATTTTAACTCGGGTTTTTAAAAAAAACTAAACATAGAATTGCACTAAAGAATTATAATTGTCAGTGTTTTTCAATTCAATTATACATAAAAACCATTCTTGCTCGATACAAACCCTAGAGGGGCAGGAGAAACATGCAATAAACAGTAACAGAAATGATAAAGAACACTAAAACATTATTTCTAAGTTCGAGATCCAAAGAAATCAGTCAGTTTAATAGAATTTGTTTTCAACCTACTTTTATAAATATGACTCATGTATTTGCTATATTTGTACATTAGATAGCTAGTTTTTATTCTGGTATTCTCACAAAATATTTTTTTCTCAAATTAAATTACAAAGGCGAGTTTTATATTTGTTTAGAGATTTTTTTCAATAGATATACAGTTTAGATTTTTTTCTAATAAATTTATCACCAGAAGAATTTAAATAAATCAATGTGATCTCCCACCCCGAAACAAATGCAATCAAACATTCACAACACAAATTACAACGCAAATCAAACATAATAATGACATTACAGCTACAAACTATGAATCTTTGTGTTTATTATAAAATTCGTCTAGATGTTTCTTATAGGCCTCTTGATTCGGCCATAGGTACGACGCTTGCTGGTTGAGCGGACTCTGCGTGTTGGGCTCCGCTAGCAGGCTCTGTATGGACAGTAACACCGTACGAACGTCGTAAAGGGCCGTCCACTTGTCTTTCAAAATGTCTAAACATATTAAACCACAGGTGTCCACGTTTGGATGGTAGCAAGGGGTTATAAACTTCACCACTGGAGGCGCGTACGGGTACGAATTAGGGAACTCCAAGGATAATTTGTACTTATGCCCCGCGAAAACCGTGTCCTCTGGACCGTTGATGGTCCCTACCCATTTGAACAAATTGTCACTTTCCGGAAACGCTGATATTCCTTTGTCAGCACATCGCATGAGCTCCATCAGCTCTTTCTGCAACCTGCCAACGAAGTACATAGAAATTAGGACAAGGTACCAACTAGGAAAGCGTGAAATGCTAAGTGCATTGTCAGTTAGCTTACCTTTTACTAACTGCATGGTTATCTTTTAGCTTGATGGTGTCCTCGTTCTGTTTGGCGGGATTTGACGAAGAAGCGTAGTGCGGGTTGATATTTTGAGCCATATTCAGACAAAAATCCAAAATCAGATGCCACCAATTTCTGTTAACTTCTTGCGGTTTGAAAAAGCTCCAATTTTATTGGATATCGGTTCACATTTGACAGCGGAACGTAATGGCGTCCGTCAACGTAATTTAATTGCGCCATCTATCGTGCATTTAGAACATATCGTGTAACGTGTAGGTATATGTTCATGGTAAAATAACGTAACTGATGTAATATAGATAGTATAACGAGCAAATAACGATAAATAAAAACGGTATATCAATCAAACTGACTGTGTGTTAGAGTATAAAAAAATCCTTGTCTAAAAAAGTTTCTCACTACGTAAGCATAGGAAATGTTGTGAAAGATAGATTTTGTTTTATTGACTTTTATGTACAATCTTCATAACAACAATAAAAATGCTTTTTAAAATTATTTTTTGCTGGGTTCCATGCTGTGGTTACATGCGAGCGAAATGATTGAGTACCTAATAATAACTGTATTTAAGTAGGTAAATAAACATAACATACACTTGCTTATTGACGTATTTAAAAGGGAATTTGTTTATTTTACTGTGTGAAGATTAATTAATACGTTTAAATACATTTTAGGTATATTTAATACTTTAAGCTGTTGTTTAGTTAGTTCTAGTTTATCCTAGTGTTATTAATTTCCTTTCATGACGGTTTTTTTTTTTTTTTTTTTTTTTTTTTTTTTTTTTTTTTGATGCATATGCGTTATTATAACCACCGGTATCAGACTACTTACTGCTTAGGCATGATTTTAAGGGTTCCTTATTAAATTTTTACAATAATTTTAAAATAATTAATTATCTAAAACAATCTATGGTACAGAACCCAGCTTAACTTCTACTCGCGCTTATCCGTCTTTTTTTCTGCTCTTAGTAGGTAAAAGTAACAGAAACACCTACTTTCACTTTCTTTACTCGAATTTAAAGTTTACGTGAGCGTGAAATCGACTATCAGTGACGCGAATTAATACAAAATGATAGTTCTGTGGAGTCTATTTAAGGCCCTACTTTTTATTATTAAGCTTAGTATTGAATAAGAAACACAGAACATACAACGAAAAGGAATCATTAAAAATATGGACTGTAAAGTAAGTACTTTGTATAAGTTTAATGTCTGTCTGTTACTATTAAATACTGTTAAAATACATAAAATATGTACCTATTTTGCTTTTATCTAAGATAAAATAGTCATAATTTAATAGTTTTTTTAATAGGGTATAAATCATACCACGCTAAAACCTTTAGGTAACCTTTAACCTTAGAGTTTATTGATAAAAAAAACTAGTTTTTTTTATTCTGACTGCCCAACCCTTAGCCCGTCGATAATCACTCATTCATATAATTTTCCATTCATTCTATGAATTTGTCATTATAGATTTTAGGCAGGAAACCAGATAATGATTTTTGCTGCATTTAATTTTAAATTTTAAGGACACTGTAATTTTATCCATGGTATCTGAAGAATAACTTTAACCATAAAAAATACGGACGGATCGGCTGAAAATTGTGATGCATTTGCCTGTCTATTGAAAAAAAAAACAAAAAATGACAAGCGAATGACAGTTTGATGACGTAAAAATCGTAAAAAAAATCGCGGACCAAATATTTGTCTCGCTCGTCCCGTGTTTACGTGAATTTTACACACTATTAACAGCTATTAATCTAGTGATACATAATAACTATCACAATGTCGCGTCAAGTTTACTTTGAAAACCATTTCATATCAAACACTGATTATGACGATGTGAACACATTGAAGCGAAGTATTTTCCAACAATACGGTGTTCCAACCGAAGACCTCGTCGTGACCGTCGATGGGAAGCCTTTGCCTGCCGACCTGGATCTGAGAACTACCAAAAATGTCATCCGAGTGTTTTCTAAGCTAGTCGGAGGGAAAGGTGGTTTCGGATCGATGTTACGGGCGATTGGCGCGCAAATTGAGAAGACTACGAACCGCGAAGCGTGTCGCGATCTCTCCGGGCGTCGACTACGTGACATAAACGAGGAGAAGAGGCTTAGAAAGTGGCTTGAGGGGCAAGAGGACCGGGAGAAGGAGGCAGCGGACCGGAAACAAAAGAAGCTCGAACGACTGATCGCTGAGCCTAAGATCGACGTCAATCTGAACCCATCATATGAGAAAGAACGTCAGGAGCTTCCGGATCGGGTTAGCGCAGCCGTTGATGCTGGCTGGCAGGCTGCAGGAACGTCTCAGGAGGGTTTAAAGCGCAAGGCGGAGGATAAAAAACAGATATCAAAGAAGAAGAAGTTATGGATTGATGCAGATCTATCGGACTGCTCATCCCTGAGCGAGGATGAGGTTGAGCCTGAGAAGCCGAGTTTTCGTCAGGCCGCGTCGACCGATAGCGGAAATGAGTCTGACCGTACTTCAGAAACGAGCAAAGTGTAGTGTTACACAGAGTTTGTAAATAGTTGTGCTAATCTTAATATGAAGGCTGAACTGTACAATATCTGACGTGGAATTTAGGGGTGGATGGGGTGAGGGGGGAAGGGGTCGGGGTGGGCGACCCACCCCCACCACCCCTACCTGCCGGAAACGCATAGTTTTTTTTTTATGAATTTTCAAAGTTGACATGGAGCCTAGTGAAAAATCGCGTGACGTGGAATTTCTGCTTCATATTTTTTTTGTAGATAGAGGTACATAAGAGGGTTTATTTACCAAAATTGCAGAGCTCGGAAATCAATAGTTTTCGAGATATCATTTTTTGAAATTGTAATAAATTAACCTCAAAACTGTACAAATAGACGCAAGGTCATAAATCAAACTAGTGGAATGTTTAGGTTCAGGTTATTTTTTTTTATGACCACACAAATCAAACCCGCCCCAGAAACTAGTGGAATGTTTAGGTTCAGGTTATTTTTTTTATGACCACACAAATCAAACCCGCCCCAGAAACTAGTGGAATGTTTAGGTTCAGGTTATTTTTTTTTATGACCACACAAATCAAACCCGCCCAAGAAACTAGTGGAATGTTTAGGTTCAGGTTATTTTTTTTTATGACCACCCAAATCAAACTAGTAGAATGTTAAATTTTGAAAAATTCGTAAAAAAAAAACTATGCGTTTCCGGCAGGCGGGGGTGGTGGGGGGTGGGTCCCCCACTCCCCCCCCTACCCCCCATCCCCCTACCACCCCTAAATTCCACGTCAGATATTGTACAGTTCTTCCAATATGAACATTCAATTAACATTGTTTTATAATTATGAATAAATACTAAGGTAAGAGAATTTATAAGGTTCAAAGATTTTGTAACCTCAAAAAGCCTGTAAAAGTTATGCTAAATGATTGACATCAACCAAACAATAAAAACACTAGTTTGGACATCATTGGAGATGTAGATACAAGGTTGCGATGGTCGCAATGCTTAGAGTGACAGTGAGAGAGAGAGCTTTAACTCTCTGTGCCTGCGTGTGCATGTAGCAGAGTTTTGGGGAGATGTTCGTTCCCATAGAAGTATATGATTATATACTTTTATTTTTTATGATTCTATTTTACAAATCAAGAAATTACTAGTGTATACTCATAAGCTATGTACCTATTTTTATTAATGTAAACATTTTCGTCGAATTCAGTGTAAATATACATTTTGTAACATCAATAAAAAGCAAAAACACATGTCTGCATTATTATTTATTGAACTGCTATGCTAGCTGCTATATTAGCTGGTACAGTCAAGAGCACGTGGAGCTTGACACATTGGACTTTGTAACGTTCTTATTTCAATCGCCTTAGAGGCCAGACTCGCACTACGAGTGTAAAGCTTCACGTGCCCTTGACGCCGACAAATATACTAATAGCAATGTTGGAGTACGTAACTAATTGCTATACAAATTTAGTCAGGCGTTTGGAGTGCTCTTCTGCTGCTGTCGCTGATAGTGCTGGTGGTGGCCAGGCCCCAGGAGTTTGACGATGATGATGAAGACCATGAACATGCGAGTAACCGGAAAGGTATGTCCGTAATTCCATTATTGTAAGGCCGCAGCTAAATCCGCGTTTCCACGGTATTTTGTTATGGGTGTTATTTAAATGGTTAGCAGAGTATTCGTATTTTTGTAAGCAGAAAAATATAATCTGTAAGCAGAAATAGCTAATTGGTCAGCAACTCATGGCCAGCAAACATTACAAAACCTATCAGCAATTTATGTCATTCTGGGTGGCAGTAATTATTTTTGAGCTGCAATGAGCTGCTACTGTTTAATAAAATTTTGGTAAGCACTCAGAGGGGAAGCCAAAAAATATTTTTTGAGCTTCATATAAAAGTAGCAAAAATAATCTCAGCAAACTTGTCATGCGCAAAATGGGCGCATTTCTTACATAGATTAGGTTAGGAAAGACTTGGGATTATGCAACATTTATGATTAATGATTATGATATTATTACGTTTACAAGTAGTGGTGGTGGTTGTGGTGGTGTTGGTGGTAGTGGTGTGAGCGTGGTAGAGTAGGGGTAGGAGTGGGGGGTAGGAGTGGGGGTAGGAGTGGTGGGTAGGGGTGGGGGTAGGAGTAGGGGTAGGACTGGGGGTAGGACTGGGGGTAGGAGTGGGGGTAGGAGTGGGGGTAAGAGTGGGGATAGCAGTGGGGGTAGGAGTGGGAGTAAGGAGTGGGGTTTAGGAGTGGGGGGTAGGAGGGGGGGTAGGGGTGGGTGGTAGTGGTTCGGTTGTAGGGGTGGGGTGTAGGGGTGGGAGGTAGGAGTGGGGGGTAGGAGTGGGGGGTATGAGGGTGTGGGAGGTATGAGGGTGTGGGAGGGTCGCGCCACACGCTCCCAAGCGCTCCCACACGCTCCCATAAGCTCCCACACGCCCCAGCACGCTCCCAAACGCTCCCACACACCCCAGCACGCTCGCACATGCTCCCAAGTGCTCCCACACGCTCCCATAAGCTCCCACACGCTCCCAAGCGCTCCTACACGCTCCCATAAGCTCCCACACGCTCCCACACGCTCACACACGCTCCCACACGCTCCCAAATGCTCCCACGCGCCCCAGCACGCTCCCACACGCCCCCACACGCTCCCAAGCGCGCCCACACGCTCCCACAGGCTCCCACAACCTCCCACACCCTCCCACACACTCCCACATCAGCAAGACTTCATGATTGAACAGCAGAGAAAACATGTCGTAAAAATTATACCACTCCCAAGCTCCCACACGCTTCCACACGCTCCCACACGCTCACACACGCTCACACACGCTCCCACACGCTCCCAAATGCTCCCACGCGCCCCAGCACGCTCCCACACGCCCCCACACGCTCTCAAGCGCGCCCACACGCTCCCACAGGCTCCCACACGCTCCCACAACCTCCCACACCCTCCCACACACTCCCACATCAGCAAGACTTCATGATTGAACAGCAGAGAAAACATGTCGTAAAAATTATACCACTCCCAAGCTCCCACACGCTTCCACACGCTCCCACACGCTCACACACGCTCCCACACGCTCCCAAACGCTCCCACGCACCCTCATACCGCGTTTGGGAGCGTGTGGGAGCTTGTGGGAGCGTGTGGGAGCGCTTGGAGGCATGTGGGAGCGTGCTGGAGCGTGCTGGGGCGTGTGAGAGCGTGTGGGAGCGTATGGGAGCTTATGGGAGCGTGTGGGAGCGTGCTGGGGTGTGTGGAAGCGAGTGGGAGCGTGTGGGAGCGCTTGGGAGCATGTGGGGGCGTGTGGGAGCGTGCTGGGGCGTGTGGGAGCGTGTAGGAATGTGTGGGAGCACTTGGGAGCGTGAGGGGGCGTGTGGGAGCGTGCTGGGGTGTGTGGAAGCGTTTGAGAGTGTGCTGGGGCCCGTGGGAGCTTATGGGAGCGTGTGGGAGCGCTTGGGAGCGTGTGGGAGCGTGCTGGGGTGTGTGGGAGCGTTTGGGAGCGAGTGGGAGCGTGTAAGAGCGTGCTGGGGCGTGTGAGAGCGTGCTGGGGCGTGTGAGAGCGTGTGGGAGCGTGTGGGAGCCTGTGGGAGCGTGTGGGAGCTTATGGGAGCGTGTGGGAGCGTGCTGGGGTGTGTGGGAGCATTTGGGAGCGTGTGGGAGCGTGCTGGGGCGTGTGGGAGCGTGCTGGGGCGTGTGAGAGCGTGTGTGAGCGTGTGGGAGCCTGTGGGAGCGTGTGGGAGCGCTTGGGAGCGTGTGGGAGATTATGGGAGCGTGCTGGGGTGTGTGGGAGCGTGTGGGAGCGTGTGGGAGCGTGCTGGGGCGTGTGGGAGCGTGCTGGGGCGTGTGAGAGCGTGTGGGAGCGTTTGGGAGCGTGTGGGAGCGTGTGGAAGCGTGTGGAAACGTGTGGGAGCTTGGGAGCGGGAGTGGAAGTGGGAGTGGTATAATTTTTACGCCATGTTTTCTCTGCTGTTCAATCATGAAGTCTTGCTGACCAAGTAGTTATTTTGCGGACCAAGTAACTATTTTGCGGACTGAATGTTTATTATGCAAACCCATGTTATTGTAAGCTGCCTATTTCTGATTTAATTTTTGACCATTATCAAAATTATTTGAAGAACAAGGATTGCTGCCTGATCTTTTTATTTGCGAACAAAATCTTTGTATGCCGACCAAATGATTTAAATGCTGTTTTATTGTGGCTAACCAAATTTTTTAATTGCTGCCCAATTAATTACTTCTCTTTTGTTATTAGGCTGTAGGTATTCGACAACTGTAATACATATTATGTAGCTCCTATGTAGCTCCTATATTTCCAGAATGTTCAACCCAATAGTGCAATCTATACGTTTTTTTTTTATTAATAGCAGATTGCCAGATTGTTTCGCGCAATAGTGGAGTTTCCATAAGTGAAAGTTGATCAATAAAAAAACTCACTCCTTTTATCCCCGAGGGGATAAGCAGAGATATTCTATTTCTGGAAATACTCAGTATATTCGACAACGTAATAGGTGGTGACCCCCATCGCAAAGTTGGTCAATGTATCTAAATAAAGAGTGCAACACAATCTTTTAAATTTTTTTAGCAGATGACGTGCAAAGGGTCCAAATAAAGGTGTACAGAGGTCCGACGAAGAACGATGGATACGCACCTTGGGGCTTTTGGGTCAAGCAGCCTTCTGACGAGGACTGACATGTCACCATCCGTCATAATCTTCCTGTAACTGACAGGCATTCTTGTATTTTTAAGTAGGTACTTATAGTATGTAAGCTATCTTTTGTATCTAAATATTTAGAGCTTTGAAAAAGATTTTGGAGCTACGCTATTAAGATGTTAAAGGAGTTAGAAATACATTTTTAGGTTTAGTGTAAGTATGCTTGGATGGACAGGGCTTGTTAATTTAAATGTAAAACCAAAGATTTGTTGACATTTTGTTTTTGTTAAAATAAAAGTAAAATACATTTTTTTGTTTTTCTTTTGGAAACTAAGTACCTACTCGGGTCTTTATTTTATTTTATTTTTATTTTATTTATTTTATTTATTCGGAGAAAAAACAGTACATAGTGTATGTAAATTCTTATGGGGTATGTTTGTATTTCACTTACATAGGTAACACTATGCCCATGGACATTTCTCGCTAAGATGTAACAAATAAAAACTTAAAAGTAATCCAGTTAGAAATTGAAAAGATAGAAATGCAAAGCTCGCGCGAACATACACCCACCAACCTATAATCATAGAGTTTTATTGTGTTTAATATAATATGGGAGTTGTTGTAATAATATTTGATGGTAAAATCTTTAAAAATAATATGGAAAGACATATTTTGTCCTCCTGAGATTTTTATTTCTACTGTGATGACAAAGTAGTCATCAATTTACCTTCGATATTAATAAGTAATTGAAAAAAATGCATTGCCGCATCGCTCAGGCAGATTACCTTATAGGCGTTGGGATATATGAAACTAACAGTTACCCGTGACTCCGTCTGCATGAACTTTACTTTATTGTGTTCCCTTCTCTTTATTGTACACCAATAATAACTATGTGGTGACACAATGACAAAAATAGTACCTTGGTGTGTTTTTCCAAGATCTGTCGTTCTGACTCAAGGTGTAAACCATCCAGCCAAATTTCATCAATATCGGTCCACCGGTTTAGCCGTGAAAAGGTAAGACACAAACAGACTTTCTCATTTATATTAAGTAGTACTGATTAATATAATGGCCAGCACGTAAACACAGTAAACACAGTAGGTGCCATAAACATGATGTTTATGGCACAAGAAACAACGAAGTAAGAGATTGTTTTACCACAGATAATAATGCATAGCCTACTAAGATTAACCTCTCCTTTTGGCTTCGCTGTGTTCGACTAAGTATTAATTAATACTCAATCGTTTATTGCATCCCATAAGTTTACCTATAAATAGCCGGGGACGAGACTAAGAACATTTGTCGAGCGACATGTGTCCCCGGAGACGTCGGGCGACGTCGGACGACATCGCCGCGACATTGTTGAAACTGTTCCTTGTCGCACAGTCGATGAAGAGTAGTGATAAGGAACAGTTTTGACAATGTCGCAGAGATGTCGTCCGACGTCGCCCGACATCGCCCGATGTCTCCGGAGACACATGTCGCTCGACAAATATTCCTAGTGGGGACGAGGCTCTAGTATACACAGACTATTCTCATATAAGTATAACTCCTGTTGAAGTTGGTAGCAGGGCTATCACTGCTTCACCATGACATTGCTGTTACATAAGCTTTTGAATAATTAGTTTTGGAAACCAGTAACATGATTTTAATATGTTAATTTTCCCCTAGAGACCAACTGTCCTTGATATATCTACTGGGCACGAAAAGTGTTACCTTTACCGAACTCGACGGGTCTGTTGGTTCAGTTAGTAGGTACCTACCTAGTGACTGCCATTTAGGTATACCTGAGGTCGCGGGTTCGAAATCCCGCCTGAATCTTGGACTGTATTACAAAAAAAAAAACAAAAATCTTTATTTTTAAAAGCTGGTCGTACAATAGGTATAGTTATTTTATTATAGACGACTTTTGTGGACACCTTGGCTCACTGGCGGACTAAGGTAGGGGCGGAAGTGGCGGTCCGCCGCGGGCCTCCAAATTGATTGTAGCTTTAGTCGCCATTCAACCGGTACTGAAAAGATTCAGCTCCAATTCTTCGCACAGTAGGTATATTAAAAGTTCTGCTTGCCCGCCAAATAAAGGTGTTCTGCCGATACCTAGTCGAAGCTACAGGAAGAAACAGTGGTGCATTGTAGCGTAGAATACACAAAGATATTAAAGTAAGGATGAGTTATATTCATACTGCTTGCGTTTGAAAATTGATCCCCTACGAGTGTGCTACAACATGTACATACTTACTTCTTAGCGTATTTATAGGATACAACAATGACGGGGAAAGATGATATGGAACGAATAATAAAGAAAAAGAGAGCTATCTGTTTTAAGAGTTGCGCTTAAAATACGACTTGAAATACAATGCGACTAAATAAAATGTGTTTCATTAACTACATTTGTCGGCCTCATTTTCCGTGCTCTAGTAACATATAGATATCTACGTTTTTCTATATTTAATATCTTTGAGAATACAACGATATTCTTTTGTTTACTTATTAAATAAATAATTTCTCCCGGTTGCAAGCCTAGATCACGGTTTTTACTTTGGTTAAAAATCTAAAGTTATCTATAGCCGGTCCTCGTTAAAAACTTGTCAATGCGACAGTACCCGAGTCTTTACTTACGCTGTTGGTGAAATTTTAACAAAGTAGGTACACGATGTTGTTGTCGTCGGCTACGGGTGTAAAATGACGCTTTATTTCTTCCTAGCCATTGCGCGATAATATTCGAAAAAAACCTTATAAACGTAGGTACGTTACATCCCGCATTTTCTAAAAAAATCTTAGTATCCACTGGCGCTACTGCTTACCTATTTTACCTATTTAGGGATTCCTCATCAGCTTATATTGTAAAGAATGTAATAAAATACAATATGAAAAAAAGTAATAAAAAAGATGTGGTTTCTTTTTCTGTACGATTTTTTATTCTGTTGTATAGATAATAAGGGCTCTCGATATAGCCTAGTCATCTAAGGTAGTTCTTGTCGGGATTCCAGGTATTCCCGTTCTCGTGGAAATTTCTAAATTCATGTTCTTATGGATTATCCAAAACATATACAATGTCCTGACAAAAAAAACAAAGAACTGCCACGTCGATCGAACTGTTTCCAAGTGATGATCTGTAACACATGCGGCAATAGATTCTTATTTTTAATAAAATAAATACTAACTTTTATACCTACAAGAGCGGCCGTTTTAACTTGGCTTCTCTGAACATAGACATCGCCTGCCGCAAACCCCCTCGTACCGCCCAAATGGTCGCTAAAAATGTTATTACGTTGCCACGTGCGCAACTTCGGAGCTGCCAAGTTAAAACAGCCGTATATATATATAGATTGATAGCATATACTGAAACATTTATTAAAGCTAAGGACACACTAGTATTCTCGGCTTTAATTGTTGCTTTAATAATGTGAGTCAATGTTATCACAGGTACTCATCTTTAAATCGATACGTAGATATGTGTAGATAAGGTTTTAATTAACATTAGTTTTATGGGATTGTCTATCGTTGTAACATATATGAGTAGTATTAGAAAATTAATATTTGATTGTGAGTTGGAATACTATTTTAACGAGGTACCTACTCGTTATCGGAACTCCTTTATAATAATAATAATAATAAATTACAGCTCTCTCTTCTATTTCTTCTACCAGCAAATCAGTACTTAGGTACCCAAAGCTCGAACTAGACGATCTTTGTCTAAAATCTGTATTTTAAATGAGCTTTTATATATATATATATATTTCTTTATATATACATTTATATATATATATATATATATATATATATATATATATATATATATATGTATATTATATGTATATTTCTACATAGTGCTATCTATATCTATACATATAATAAAACTCTAACGGGGCCGTGTCTGTACATTAAATATTTTTTGAAAATTTTAACGGTAGTGTATATAGTTATCGATATAGATACCGAAACACCAATTTTTGGAATTTTTGTCTGTCTGTCTGTCTGTCTGTCTGGTTGTGCACGCATCACTCAAAAACTACTGGACGGATTTTGATGAAATTTGGTATGGAGATAACTGAGTACCCGGGTCAACATCTAGGGTACTTTTTATTCCAGGAAAATATCTCATTCCCACGGGAAAATAAAAAAACTGGTTGAAAAGAGAAATACGTACTACTCCGAAACGATAACACCTAGAAACTTGAAAAATGGTATGAAGGTGTCTGATATGTCATAGGAAATTGGTATGAAGGGATTTTTGGAAATTCCCACGGGAACGGGAATAAACTAAATCCAAGCGGGAAAACGCCGCTGGGCACCCGCTATTTGAAATATGATATGTAGGTGTCTTAAGTATGTCGTAGGCAACCACTATGAAGGGATTTTCGGAATTTCCCACGGGAACGGGAATATACTAAATCCAAGCGGGAAAACGCCGCTGGGCACCCGCTATTTGAAATATGGTATGTAGGTGTCTTAAATATGTCGTAGGCAACCACTATGAAGGGATTTTCGGAAATTCCCACGGGAACGGGGATAAATGGAATCCGCGCGGGCAACGCCGCTGGGCATCCGCTAGTAATAAATAAACCGATACAACCTGATAAACCGTGATAATAAACCGAAAACAGTGATAATAAACTATTTAGCTGCTGAACACTCGCTTGTATTCATCATCTACCAAACCTCCTCGAACCCTCGACCTTCACTCCGTGTCCTCATCTCTACGTGCTGGCAGTTGCGGCTGAGGAGTGGCCGTAGTGGGCCGCAACGCCGCAGTATACTTACTCGTATTACACATATACGGAAGTAAAATAAGAAATGTCTCATATCACATGCATTGTCGACCGATGTGAAGTCGAGGTCTACAAACATGTGAGGCTTTCTTATTTACTTCCCATGGTGTGTAGGTAGGTACCTATACTTTTTTCTGCTCGACGGAGGTGGAAAGCGGCAACTTCGTTTTGGCGCAGCGGCCCAAAAGTTGCCACGTTCCGCCCGGAGAGGTGAAAAATAATCATTTAGTCCCAATCCTACTGAACAACTGACAGGACCAACGTTCAACTATAAGTGGCTCTGCCTTCGGAGCCAGATGGTACCGAGTTCGATACTCACTCGGCACCAAGGCCTGGTGTTTCGGTATAGGTATGTGTTCGTCTAGTATATTACCAAGTTTTTGAATTATGGTAGTGCGGTAATTGATAAAAAAAAAATTAAAAATCATTTATTTTCTTTAGGTACAAAAGGTATACATAGAAATGTCATTACTCATTAGTCTTAACAAGGCACTCTACACTTGTCTGTGAAGATTGGCTAAATGTAATCAGCAGCCAATCTCCACCGACGAGTTGCTGGTTCCAAATGCAGTATCCCGAGAAGAGGCTGCAAGAAACTCAAGAGCAGATATAAAATATGAGTAACTATATATTATGTCCTGCAGTTTAACCTGCGTTTGTGAAACATTTAACCGATTAGTGTAACTTTAGAGATTAAGGTGGTCATCTCTGAACTAATGAAACACGCGTATAACTTTACCACCCAAAGGAGACGTTTCATCTTGGGCCTATACATTGCACACCGGCGTGAAAAAAAGATAAAAATCTAGTGATTATCAGAAAAACATATAAAAAATAAATCCATTTTTTTCCCGTCGTCGCGTTGCCAGTTTAATGAAAACTAAAGTTTATTGTACAACGAAACTAGACAACTATGAGCAAAATCATGAATAAAACTATATTTATTTTATTTATATTTATCTAAAAAACTGGTGTAGACATGGTGCAGGCCCAGTCTCCATACATTCCTGAAACGTCTCCTATATGTATTTTGAAAGCTTGGATTCTACTGTCTGTCTGTATGTAGATATTTGTCACATCAATAAAACTTTTTTCCAAACAGCACTGTTATTGACTTGAACCAACACCAGCAAGTTGTTGTACAAACAGACAAAATCGATATTCAATCTATTGCAAGGTTACGATGAGTGCATCAATTTTTAAAAAAAGACAAATATGTGTTGTAGACCAGATTATGTACCTACCTATACCTACCGCCTGATTTTTTTTACCGTCTAGAAAAAATATGGTGTGATAGGTAAGTGTAATAGATTAAATTAAATTAGTAAGAATACTTAAAAAAAATACAAGATTTTTTTGTTCTTGCTTAAACTAATGTACATTACTGATTTGTAGTCAATATTACTAACTGAAATATTTGAAATAGTATTTTAAAAAGAAACAGGCTCGTGGCATCCATTCATGCGCAATCTACCTACAACCGCCAGCTGCTACATAGTAGTGCGCGTAGTTTTCTACATTTTGTAAATTGCATTAAACATGACAATATTTAACAATTAATCTCGTGTATAACTTCGGCTCTAGATACCTTAAACGTCATATTATTTCCAGACGGTAAAAAAAACATCCAGTATAAGCTCACGTCTTTTTTCCGATGGGGTTGGTAGAGACAAAATACACACACATCACCACTATAATCTTTGGACCCCTTAACGTGATAGTTAGTGAGCACATCGCCAAACGGTTCTGTTACACGTGTCTCAGGAATTAATTCTGGGACCTGCGGGTTTCCTCAAGATGTTTTCCGTCAAAAAGAAACATGCATGTTTTTTATTTATTTAACTCTATTTACAAACGGTGGTACCTACATCCAAGCTTCAAACTTTGATAGTGCAAACTTAAAAGTAAAACTCTACAACAAATAATGAAAAGCGGCCAAGTTTGAGTCGCGCCAATGATCCCGAAATCTATGAAACAAAAAAAAGTTTAATAAGACAACACAAACACAAATATATTGTGTTGTGGCACGGGTCTGACTCGCTCTTGGCCAGTTATTTCTGTTTATTACAGTAAAACATTTTAGCGCCCCGATAGAGTTGACCGTTAGGGAATGTACACTTATTGTTAACACGTCGGCGTTCAGTCGGCTGTCGCCCGGCGGGAAAAACTTACCGTAATATTTTGTCAGTTGACGTTAGATGCACAAATCGTTAAGTACTTTTTTCGGAGACACGAAGTAATTTAAAGCTATATCAGTGTTTTTTAAAATTCCATAACATGTTTTGAAACCTAGTTAGGATGCCATCTGAGGCGACCGTATACTCGAGGTACAGTTTGTATTTGGATAAGTCCAACTGACTCAAAATACAGGTAGCTCTAGTTTGGGAGTCAGTTGTCAGTATTTGTGTATAATACGTTTACCTCTTTTACTGTACTTCGGTTCAATGTGTGTTAAGCAATAAATTATTATTAATAGCGACCCGCCCCGGCTTCGCACGGGTGCAATGCTAATACTAAAGCCTTCCTCTTGAATCACTCTATCTATTAAAAAACCACATCAAAATCCGTGGGGATATAGGGACAGAGAAAGCGACTTTGTTTTATATTATGTAATGCGTAGTGAAGTGTTAACTACTGCACCTAGCTATTGTCCATAAAAGTGTTTTAGTAAAACATAAAAATAAATAAATAATCTACTGCCTTTTATCCCCGAGGGGGTAGGCAGAGGCATTTCTGGAAATACCAACGCTTCACCATTAAACTTTGGGCCCGTAAACGTGATAGGTAGTAAGCCCATCGCTGGGCACATGCCTCAGAATTATCTGGGGCCTGCGGTAAAACATGAACCATTTCTATTGCCTAGTAACATACAATCTATTAAAAAAAATGTGATAAATTAAAGTGTGTAAGCAGTGACTGCTCTGTTCTTAGCGAGCCCCGCCTTTTCTGCGTGAGGCTTGTGTTCGAATCCTATAGTGTAGAAAATGAATGAGTTGTTTTTATAGTACACTACACTAGCTTGACGGTGAAGGAAAACATCGCGAGGAACCCCGCCAGGCTCCAGATGGACGCAAATAAAAAAAAAAACCTCTGTCAGCCCCTCGGGATAAGGCGTAATTATATTTATAACACATTTGCTCGTAAAAGGTGTCTTATTTCACCAATTTCAATATCGTATTGTATCTCATTACGACCAAGTGCGGTAAGTGTACCTAATGTAAAACGCACGTTTTATCAAGATGCTCCGTCTTAAAACGGTACTTTTTAAAATCTCAGCAGAGTTTTTATGTCAAAAAAGTTGTCAACATTTTATGATTAAAATTAACTTTGGGAGATAAAATATAATAAAGAAATATTTATGTACATAATTATTTAATTTAATTAATTTTGACAGTAAATTACAACCAATTAATCTGTAACAAAAACACAAAAATATTTACTTTATTAGTAATACTGGCTGTTTTTTGTGCCTTTGCCAAAAAAAAAAAATGCTGATGCGCGCCGCGCGCTTTTTCTTAACGCTGTATTGTTTTTATTCGTTTACCATAGTCGGAGTTTTATTTTATTTCCTCGCGCGCCTCGCAAATGTGTTATAAAACGTCGTATGACATACAATGCGCTTTGACAATTTAACCCAGTGAATAGAGAGCTTATACCTTACAAACGGTCCGGTAGTTCTAAATTTTTTACATGTTGTCTAGGATGGTTGTTGTGTTTAAAATGCAAAATGCACAATTCCCCCCCCTCCGCGCCCGCCGCCATCTTGAAAAAACCGAAAAAAATCTGCACTTTTTTTAGATTTTCACTTATATCTTTGTTTCGGTGCATTTTAGCTACAAAACAGTTCTATTCAATGTTGTAGAGAATGAAATTCCCTATAATATACGTGTTAAATTTTGTTTGTAGGGCAGATAGTTCACGAGATATGATATTTTAAAAAAGATAAATAATTACGCATTTTTTCAAACTTTTTTTCAAATTTTTCAAACTTCTAACTTTAGAACGCTGTAATTCAATTTTGGCCTATTTGAGAAAAACAAGTATTAAGAATAAAAATTGTAGGGAATTTAATTACCTACAAAATTGATGTATACTTTTTTAACCAACCTTACGGAGGGGGCAGTAAGCATTAAAATGAATACAACGGCATATTGTTTATTTGATAAGTTTGAAAAATTTCCGGAAAATGCGTATTTTTTTATATTTTTAAAAATATCATATCTCGTGAACTATCTGCCCTACAAACAAAATTTAACACGTATATTATAGGGAATTTTATTCTCTACAACATTGAATAGAACTGTTTTGTAGCTAAAATGCACCGAAACAAAGATATAAGTGAAAATCTAAGAAAAGTGCCGATTTTTTCGGTTTTTTCAAGATGGCGGCGGGCGCGGAGGGGGGGGAATTGTGCATTTTGCATTTTAAACACTTAACAACCATCCTAGACAACATGTAAAAAATTTAGAACTACCGGACCGTTTGTAAGGTAACCCCCCTTATTTGGTCTCTATATTCACTGTACTAATTACAGCCTACCGCACTTATATTGTACTATTACTTTAATTTATATAATAAATAAATTTAGACAATCGTTACCATGACTGTGCGTGTCTATTCAGCTATATAAATAAAACTATGTTTTTAAGGACAGTTTATGCACTTATCATTAGTGCATAGGTACAAAAGTACCTGATTGCAATTAAGGAAGATATAATATAGTTTTTATTTCGTTTGAAAAGTACTATAGAAGTACATAATAAAATATAGTTACATTATTTCAAGTTTTTAATGCGTAAGGATGAAGTCAATTCGACGAACGATGTGGTTTTTGCACTACGGTAAGTTTTATTTGACAAATAATTTATGGAATAATTATTTTAGTCTATAATTATTTTTGAAAAACGCATTGCCGGTCGCCAATGACGAATACTGGTGTAATTTTTCCCTAGCAGAGCACTGAAATCCATCATGTATGAACCTATGTTTGTGTGATAATTATGTACTATAAGTTTTGTAAATTCATTGGTATATGTAGGTAGGTACCTACACATCACAGGCTAGATTAATGATATTTAAATATAAATAATTTTAAATAAAATAAATAAAATAAACAAAATAAACAAAATAAATAAAATAAATAAAATAAATAAAATAAATAAAATAAATAAAATAAATAAAATAAATAAAATAAATAAAATAAATAAATTAAATAAAATAAATAAAATAAATAAAATAAATAAAATAAATAAAATAAATAAAATAAATAAAATAAATAAAATAAATAAAATAAATAAAATAAATAAAATAAATAAAATAAATAAAATAAATAAAATAAATAAAATAAATAAAATAAATAAAATAAACAAAATAAATAAAATAAACAAAATAAATAAAATAAATAAAATAAATAAAATAAATAAAATAAATAAAATAAATAAAATAAATAAAATAAATAAAATAAATAAAATAAATAAAATAAATAAAATAAATAAAATAAATAAAATAAATAAAATAAATAAAATAAATAAATAATAATAATGCTTGCTGTTGGTACCTACTCCGAATAAAATTTAATAAATAAAATAAGAATAAAATAAGTTAAAATTTGTGTAACTAAGTAGTTTCTTGCGCCGCTAATTCTAAACACACTCCGAAACTGATCATTACTTTTCAACCGACTTCACAAACGGTTTTTTATGTGTGTTCGCGGATAACTTCGTCGTTTATGAACCGATTTTGATGATTCTTTTTTTGCTGGAAAGAAAATACCCCAAGTGAGGTAAACTTATAAAGAAACCAGGATCTGATGATGGCATCCCACAGAAGTCGAGGGGAACCTTCGAAAATCGTATAGTCGCAACTAGTGCTTTTTTATACTTTTTAGTTTCCTGTCTTAAGTCGTTCTTTTTGTTCAACATTATAAGCTTTACATTGAATAGAAACTTAAGCATAGAACACTCTACCGCGATATTTTATCGGGTATTTCTGTCCCCCGCCCCATATCGCGCGTCAAATATCGCGGCAGTGGAGTCGAGGCTTTATGGTTTTGATATTGCAGCTCGTGGTAGGCGCTCACTCTTGCTGCCACTCCTGGCGTGGGCGCTGGTCGCGCTGGTTACCTGCTGGCGGTTGTCAGCGGAAACAGGTCGCGCGCTTCTGCCGCCGCCTCCCGACCACCAGCTCGACCAGCTGCGCAGGAGTCGCAGCCTCCAACACTATTTGGATAACATGTAATTACGGCTAAACCGGACCAGAATAAGACAGCGCAGGATCGGACGTTGTGGAGAACCTTGGGGAGGCCTTTGTCCAGCAGTGGACGTCGATAGGCTGACATGATGATGATAACGGCTGAACCACTAAACTTTAAATGCTCAAAGCGATAAGACCGCCCATTGTACTTCTTATTATTATTACTAAGACTCCCCTGTCCGTCCGTCTGTCTGTCCATCTGTCACCAAGCTGTATCTCATGAACCGTGATAGTTAGACGTTGAAATTTTTACAGATGATTTATTGCTGTTGCCGTTATAACAACACATACTAAAAAACAGAATCATCATTCATTATCATTTCAGCTAATTGCTGTCCCCTGCTGGACAAAATCCTCCCCCTAGGAGCTCCAATCATTCCGGTCTCGGGCAGCCCCATCCATCCACTGCCAGCCACCTTCTTTAGGTCGTCGGTCCATCGTGCCGCAGGGCACCCTACACTTCGTTTGGCAAAACGCGGTCTCCACTCCGTCTAAAAACAGAATAAAATAAATATTTAAGGGAGCTCCCATACAACAAACGTGATTGTTGTGCTGTATACTTAAATAAGAACCTATAATTTATTTATTTGGAAAGGTATACCTGCCTTTGTCGACCCCTCCTAAGAAGTGAGCATATTTTTTTTCTAAAACGTAATAATATCTAAAGTAGGTAGATATTATTACGTTTTAGAAAAAAAATATGCTGTACATTTCAGTGAGCTCCTAATAGAGCCATCAGAGGTATGCGCTGGCGACGAAACGCAAGTAGTGGTGATGGTGACGAGTGCGCCGGCGCAGGCTGACCGGCGCGAGGCCGTGCGCCGCTCCTGGGGATCTTACTACCCCACCTTCTTCCTTATGGGGTTGGAGGGTGGTCGCAGTGGTGAACAGCTGGTTAGTGCTATAGAAGGCTTTTAAAAAAAATACTTAGTTCAGTAGTCAGTACTAGCAGCACCCCGCGGTTTCACCCGCGTAGATCCCGTTCCCGTAGGAATACGGGGATAATGTATAGCCTATGTGTTATCCCGATGTTAAGCTGGTCATTTACTTAGAACGTATGGATGAAAGAAGAGTAACGAAAGAGATTTATGGTGCTAATGTTGAAGGATGCAAGGAAACAGGATGCCCTAGAAGGACGTTCAAATTAGTGAGTGCATGAAAGGCTTATGGATGTGAAGGAAGCGAAAGAAGTACGCAGAAAGCGAACAAAGTGGCAATCCATTGACTCTGCTTACCCCTTTGGGAAGAAGGCGTGAGCTGTATGTATGAATTTATGTATGTTGTATAACCCTTAGTCAGTGGAAGACCTGTTTGCTTCTTCGGTGTTGGCGTATATGGACCGACCGGGAGCCGGTGGTATAGGGTAGCTATATATTGTAACTGTAAAGTTTCATCAAAATCCGTTACAGATCAACAACTACGTAGAAGCGAAGCAGTACGGCGACATGGTGGTATTGGACTTCGCGGAGCATTACCACAACCTGACTCTCAAGACTGCTTTGATGCTGGACTGGGTGCGCAGGCGCTGCCCGAACGTGCGATACCTCTACAAGACCGACGATGACACGCTCGTGAACCCATGGGTGCTGCAAGAGGTTCTTGGGGACCATGACGGCGCTCATCTGATCGGTGAGACTTCGGGGTTTACGTACATAGCCTCATCCCTGCTTCCCATTGGGGTAGGAAGACATATTATGACAGACTGCCACCTGCTACGACCCTGGTAGATCTCTCCCACTCCATAAGTCCCTGGTACATCTATCAAACGAATCATACATGCTCGTCGGTTTCGGGTACTCTTTATCTGGTTTTATCTTTAATACATCGCCAATCTGGTCGATGTAAGTACGCCTGGATTGTAAACCAAGAAAATTATGATGATTTTGTTTTAGATGGATTTTTAAAGACATATAGCTTAAGGGGTGGTACGGTTGACGATGCTAACGTTCTAGAACTATGATTTATTTAGGAGCGGAGGTGGAATGCTCCTCCATTTTAGAAGATCTTCCGCCAAGCAAGGTGATCGTGCCTGGGGACCGCGGTCCAACGGTTGATGTTGGACAGTTGTATTTATACAAACTCATTATAAAACTCCGATAGCGCGGTTTAGAACTCTGCCGTCTATTGGCGCGTTTTATGTAGTGTCACTACAGATCATTGGTGATTGCAGGCTATGCCCGGAACAACACGTGGTTGCACCGAGACCAGCACAACAAGTGGTATCTGCCGCGTTGGCTGTGCGCCGAGGATCTGGTGCCTCAATTCCTCACTGGCCCCGGCTACTTGGTCAACGGTGAGTGCTAGCTGAAGTTTAGTTTGTTTATGAATTACAAAATTATATAATAAATAGTAATATATATAATCTCACGCCTTTTTTTATCCCCGAGGGGGTAGGCAGAGGTATTCCACTACTGGATATACCCACATTTCACGAGATATATTGGACATCTAAACGTGATAGGTTGTGAGCCCATCGCCGGACCGGGTCTATTTACACATGTCTCAGAATTAATTCTGAGACCTCTGGGTTTCCTCACGATGTTTTCCTTCACCGTCGAGCTAGTGATAAATATGTACGTAAGTTTTTGAATAACTCATTGGCACATGCCAGGATTCGAACCCGAGCCTCACTGATTTTCGGCCGGCTCTTTAACCGTCCGGGCTATCACTGCCGACACAATAAATACATATAAACAGAAACGGCTGAACAGATTTTCTTGAAACATGGCTAAGAACACTCGGGATAAAATTATCTATGACACAAAAAAACTAAACAACAATCGGTTCATCCGTTTGGGAGCTACGATACCACAGACAGATACACAAACAGACACGTTAAACTTATAATACCCCTGTCTTTTTGTAAGTTAAAAAGCTAAATGAGTTGAGGAGTTTCTTGCCCCGTCTTCTCCTCAACTATACATACTAAGAGGTGGAGTGGCAATGACCTTAAATAAGTGGACTTATAAGTTCTTACACCCGGTTCCTGTGTAGATAGTACAAGATCTAGAGGCGAGTTAAATGTAAACAGCTAGACTTGCAACTCATCAGCGCTCTCTGGCGACTATCCTATATTGGTTTTGTTACAAAATTAGATAGATCAGCAGCAATAATACTTGGCTTAGTATATACTCAAGGGAGCAACGATCATACAATCGAGGTGAATTTTTGCATAGACATAGGTGCAGGACGGGCTACTCTTTATTTTTGAAAGAGCTAGTCATTAATATTAATATCTTGAACATTCAGGTGACCGTATAGACGCTATCGTTCGAGCAGCAAACAAGATCCCCATCCACAACATTGAGGACGTATACTTCACCTATACCGTCTCCAAGAAGACCCTGGGGTACAGTCTGACTCATGACTCTCGACTGGCTCCGTACAGACCCTGGCTGCCTTTGGACTGCGCGTACTGGGTCCAGGCTTCTATCCACAGCCTGACTCCCTCGGAGATCATCAGGATTTGGACAAGGATATCTCTTCTTGGCAAGGAGTTTGAACGGAAGGGGGATGTTTGCCAGTTCTATAAACGTTATCTTTCAAGATTCGTGTTTGTGTACTGATAAAGAGTCCAGTTCACCTATCAGTGTAGGATGTATCTGTGGAGGAGCCAAGGTGGAATGCTCCTATAGTGGGACATGGGAAGATCTGCCAGGCGAGGTGATTATACCTCTGGACAGGTGGTCTAACGCCTACATGTTGGACAGTTGTATTTTACCAAAGAGATTTAAATATAATAAGGCATAGAGGGGGCATTGGGAATATTTTCATACAAAACTTTGAAGCCTAAGCGTCATGTCCTTGTCATGTCAGTTAGTATGAACGCGAGCTGTCATTCGGCCGAAATTGTACTAGACTTATTCCACTTGGAATAACTTTTGACTTCAAATTTTCCTCGCTTTATCCCCTCTATGCCTTATTATATTTTAATCTCTTTGTATTTTACACAAGAGTTGAGTAATTTCATGAGTACAGTGGGTACCTAAAATAAATGTTACTATTTTTGAGGCACCATAATGAACAAAAATATTGGACATTGTGAAATATTTAAATTGAATTATTTAAGTACATTGAGAAAGAACAAATTATTGACATAACACTTCTCGTACACAAATTGCATAAAGTTACAGTGAATCTATGTTTTGTTATAATATGAACACCTGTATTAATTTTATTTACATGTAACCGCAATAAAGAGATTTGAATTTGAAAATGTTTTGTAAATATTTGTGAGTTATATTGGATAATAAGAAATGATTTAGATCACAAATGTTTTTTTCATTTACTTATATTTAACATAGATATCGACTGTTGATCGTGAGCTCTGTCTGCGCATTTTATCGAGGCTTCAGGTGACTAGAGGTATTTTAACTGTCTCTCTGTTATTGAGAGAGAGTGAGAAAGAGAGAGATAGAGAGAGAGAGTGAGAGGGGGAGGGGGAGATACTACCAGTGATTTAAGAACTGTTCCACATAGATAGATATATCCTATTTGGAGGACAATTTCAACGTAAAGTATAGTAAAAAAAAATATGCTTTCATTGTTCGATAAGTATAGGTACCTACATTTTAACACAAAGTTGTTGAAAGTGAGTACGCTACTTATGCATGGCTCCGGTTCGATTCCAGGTCGGATGCACATTGGTTACTAAAACTTACGAACATAATAATAATAATAATATAATCTCACGCCTTTCATCCCCGAGGGGGTAGGCAGAGGTATTCCATTACTGGATATACCCACATTTCACGAGAAACATTGAACCCCTAAACGTGATAGGTGGTGAGCCCATCGTCGGACCGGGTCTGTTTACACATGTCTCAGAATTAATTCTGAGACCTGCGGGTTTCCTCACGATGTTTTCCTTCACATACATACGAACTATAACTTTACGAACATCTTTATCACGGTAAAGGAAAAAATCAAGAGGGTCTTCGCAGAATTGAGGTAGTAATGGAGTTAGTAAAAGCAGGTTCACCTATCTAGTTTAGGGGATCGAAAATCAGTGGACAGTGGGGTAAACTGCCAAACCTCTAGAGGATACAGCGTGAGTATGATCGCTGTCCGTAACGACCCAATAGTATGTCCATCCCAATTCTTATCAATAATAATAAATTGTGGGACACAATTCAGACACGGTTATTTAGTCCCAAACTAGGCAGGGCCTGTATGGGTACTAAACAACTGATAAACATACTTAAACAAATGTTAAACGACCAGACACGTAGCCAACTGACATGTTCATGCACACAAATGTTGGCAACGCGCGGGGATCGAACCCTCCGACTCAGAAGGCAGGGTCAGTCCCTACCAACTGAGCCAATCAAAATTCAAAGACCCCGAAAGCAAACCTGACGTGTGATACTAATTACAGAATTAGGTTTACGAATAAACATTTGTCAATTTGTCCTTGATAAGTAAATCGTAACTGATATTGCGCGCGCAGATCTGCGCAGCAGGTGCGTGATAAGGTTTACGACCACTCGTCTTATTTCCTCGAGCTAACATTGTGTCGTACTTCATTCAGCACAGGGTCGGCGCAAGAGTCTATGAATACATACTGTTGTAAAGTTATGGCTGAACACGTTCACTGTCCAAGTCACTTTAGAGAAAATTCTTTCATGTAATTTAGAAAAATTCATTAAAATTCATTCACACGATAATAAAAACAAAAATGTTCTTTTGATTTTCTTTCCTTACTCACAAGTCCACAAAGTTTTAGACTCCTATAGCTCGTAAGTCCAGTCAGAAAAACTCTCAGCTGTTTCCTACATACAACATGTAACAGAATAAGCGCAATTCCTGAAATTAGTTTGTTCAGTATCGACTACTTATTCAATTTCGGCTATTTTTAATATGTGTTAAATTTTTCAAAAAATGAATTAGCGTAGCTGAATTTAGTGCTGTTTATGGAAATCGTGCTATTATTAATCGATATTTAAGAAAATTGGTTAGACATAACTAAAGTTCGATTGCATCATATTTTTTTATATAATATACTAATTGGGAGGAATTGCGCTTTTTATGTTACGCGTTGTATAGGGCACGAAGCAGCTAACTTTAAAATTCTCTACATGTAGGGCACGGACAATGAACGAATCAACGAGCGCCTACGACATACAGAACCAGCGAGTGTCGAGCGGAGCGGCTTTGCCCTAGCAGATCCCATTTTTTCCCGATCCCGTGGGAATTAAAAACAACGTTCTTAGTACTCACTTACTTTATACTTACTCTCTCGTTAGTACTTGCAAAATTACTTGCTTCAACTGTGTGTTGACCGATCAGTCAGTTTCATCTACACTTCTACACTAATGTAATAAAGAGGAAAGATTTGTATTTTTGTAACGAATAAATTCAAAAACCACTAGACCGATTAAAAAAAAAATCACAATGATTACGATAACCCTGAGTAACATAGGCTATATTTTATCAACGAACTCCCACGGGAACGTAAACTACTCTGGTGAAACCGAGCGGAACAGCTAGTCTTTTATATAGACAGATATAGATTCTTCTCGGGGTATCTACTACATTTGGAACCAGCAACTCGTCGGTGGAGATGGCTGCTGTTTACATTTAGCCAATCTTCAGGGACGAGTTTAGAGTGCCTTGTTATTAGACTATTGATTCTAGGTGTACCTTTAGTACCTACTCCTTTTGACTAAAAATTACAAAAACCTTTAAATTTTAAAATATTTCCTTTCATTTGACTTCTGAGTCCGTCCTCGCATCCGAAACAAAAGCATCAGAGAGTCAAACGAGCCGGAACGATATAAAGTCCGCCGTGACGGCTACCACTCATCACATTACAGCCATGTACGGGAAACTGGTGGCTTTGATCGTCGTGCTGGTGGCACTGCTGGTGCAGCAAGAGGTCTTCGCTGGTGAGAGACTCTTTTAATCTTCAAAAATGTGGTTTTGCAAATATTTCTGTAAATTTTACAAGATTTTAAACTTGCAAAGTATGTTTCGGTCGGAATCTTGCGAATCAATCTAAAGGTCCCTGTCTCGGTACCTAAATGTTTGTTTATAAATAAACGACAGTTTCTATAGCAACCAGCAGCGTTTTATATTGTTATTTAAATAATGAAATGTCTGAGAATGACGACATAGGAAGAGTACGAACCTCATTCGTGAGTGAACAAAAGCAGATATCTTCAAGCGATGGAGCTGAAATTTGGCAAATTTATGTAAATTCGGTGACAATGCAATATTATGGTACCATCGAGGTGATCTAATGTTGGAGTCAGGAGGTGTAAACCGCAACACTCTTCAACTCGTAAACCCCTCGAGTTTGGGCTCATTTGATTTTTTATGACGTTTAGTCAGTGGAGGACCTGTTGCTTCTTCGGTGTTGGCGTATATGGACCCACCGGGAGCCGGTGGGATCACAGTATGAGGGTAATTACTTATTACTTATGAGTAATTACTTATTTAAAAATTTACACTTAAGTTGTTTCTTAATTATGATTAACGTGCCCGCGATTTCGTCCGCGTTCCTGGATAAAAAGTACCCTATGTGTTATTCTGATGTATACCGATTTCTGATTATGGATATTGAATAATTGCTTATATTGTAGAATTGTTTGCAAAACCACTTTTATATTTAGGAATTCATTATGAAAATATTCAATTAAGTGTATTAGGATTGTACTGCGCTGAATTTAGTGCCTATGCCAAACATAGACCTACTACAGTAAGAACAAAGTAGAAAATATAATACAAGATGAATAAGCAACTAACGCCTAACTTTCTAGTATTCATGTATAACCGACCGATGCCAAACGAGAACGAACTCGGTGACCTTGGTCTGGACTGCATTCCTGGACGGACTATTCTCCTTTATGGGGAAGACGACAGTGGGTTAAAATCTCGAAGCTCTCGTCACAAAGTCTTGCCAAAAGAAAACCGGAGGACGCACATGAACACACCAAAGAATAAGAAACATGGAATATGTAAGATTTGCGTCTGCTCCGTCGAAGGGAAAGACGAGTACTGCTCCTCTAGACCTGCGATGAACGTGAACGAATGTATGAGGATCAACAAAATCATGACCGAGTACTATTACAACGTGCCATTCAATCTGGAGAGAGACCTTTCCACGAGGATCAGGAGAGGTCGGTGGCAGGATCAGTGCAGCTGATGTTATTCTTCTCACAGGAATGAGGAACGTAACCGCAACGATGTATCTTTAGGTTAGAATTAGGTATTTAGGTGATAGGTGCAAAGGTTGAATAAAATTATGGTAACAATGTACTTTAGAAATAAATTCACCAATAAATGTAAAAAAAGAAATCAAAATCACAATTTTAAAATAATCAAATTTAACCCTCAAACAGATTATTTGTGGCATAACGACGAAATACCGTACGAAGCTAAAGCAAAATGCCAGAGAGGGCACTCCTACTACAGCAACTATGAGAACGCCAGCGACACAGACATAGACATTGACAGCGATATAAATTCCTTACTGGATTATCCGAACAAGACTATCTGTTTTTACTGTGTCTGTTCCGTCAGCGGCCGCGAAGTCAGCTGTATCGACAGATCGCCTTGGTTTTGTGACTACTACAGATACCTCAGAAAAAACACCACTCAGAGAGATATGTACGCGGATCTGTTCCAACAAGATCGGCCGGCTTACTTCAGGACACTCTCGTATAGATTAAGGAGGACCATGGACGATGGAATGTTTGAATTGATAGCCAACGGTATGGAGTACCTCAGGGTTGTGTGCTGGCACTCTACACTTTTTCGCTTTCTTGTATATTCTTGAGGATTGTTTTAGGTATAGATTGGTTATGTTGAGTTTGTGAAGACGTGTTGTGAACCGTGTACTTGTGTTTTCCAATACTAATTTAAGTGTATCGCCTTTTGCAACCAATCTTGCGAATGATGAACTTTTATAATCCGTGTCCCAACGAATGTTGATTCATGTTTTGAAATATTGTTTTCGATACTTCGGTTGGTAAAGAAAGATTGGTGCTTGCAGGAGGCGATACGATATGCTGTGACCATCCCTCGGGCCACCGCCGTGTGATGCATAACAGCGTGAGGAACAAGGTCTGGCTGAACAGAAGGAGGAAGGTGCCGAAAGAAAACCTACTCTCTGGCAGCCCTGGAGGAGACTACGTGGACTTCGTCGTCAACAACGACAAGTGACTCTTTGAAAACAAAAAAGGAAATGTAGATTTATAAGCTAAAGACAGAAAGATAAAAAGAAGAAAATATTTAAAAAATATACTAATAAATGAAAAAGAATGTATAAGCTAAAGACACAAAGACAGAAAAATATTTAAAAAATATACTGATAAATGAAGAAGAGCAAGCTAATGAAGATGGAATATTTGATTGACGTCATAAATAATGTTAAAATCTTAACTAATTTTGAATAAGTACTACAATATTTTGACTAAAAACCGAGAATGAAAATACCAAAGTAAAACAAATTAAGGCTTGTTAAAAGTGTTATTAGTTACAGTGTTGTTTTTATAAGTGCAGTTACAGTGTTGTTTTTATAATTTTGTATACTTTTGTAGGTACATGTGTGAAAATGTTTCATTAAAAAGTTTTCTACATTTATTTAATTTGTGATTCATTATTGTGACAAAGTTCTTTATATATTTCAGTGGGGTTTTTTACATTCACATTTTGCCGCCTTTGCACCATTTGTTGATATTTTTTATGAGCACAATAATTTCAGCTGCACTGATTACACAAATCTATTAGCTTTACTTTCTTTACTAGTTTTAATTATGTAGTATCAAAAGAATCATGGAAATCCAATAGAGTATTTAAGAATATTTTTTTTAATTTTGGAATAAGTATGGTAACATAATAAAGAAGCAATACTTTAACGTTTACGTAACTTTACAGTTAAATATCGATCATTAATATTTTATACTTATTTATTTAATCTAAGACTACATACCTTAGTATAGTATAGATAGGAACTAAAGCTATTAAAAGTATCAATATTTACTGACCACCCATGCGATCGAGGTACAGATATATATATTATATAGATATAGGTAGTATGTGGAGGATAATAAGAGCAAATATGATTTTTGATTTGGTTCCATTTAGGAGGAATATTAAGGGCCATTACAGAACGTAAGTCAAGCACGGAACTCCGCTTGAGAGCACCCAAAAAGAGATGCCGATATGAGTTACATAAAACTGTCCCTTTCTAGGTGTGCTCGAGTGGAATTCCATACTTGAGGACCGTTCTGTCATACGAGCTTAAGTAAGGCCTTAGACATACTTCTTGAAGTGTCCAAAGTAAGAAAGGTTTGACATAAGCAGGTTGTGATTTCAGTGGGCATGGACCAGGAAAAGACAGACTGTGTGCCTTTTGTCTCCCGATACTCCGACTGCACTGAAGGTAAGTTGTTGATTTTATTAAAGCATTTGATAACAAAGAACACAGTGAAAATCTATTACTTTATTAGAAGTATGAAACTTACGGCTACGATTTTGTTTTCCATTTGATAACTTCCTAGCTTATTAGTAGATTAGAAATTCCGGTGCATACTATGGATACTCTCTTGAGGTTAGTTAAGTATGCACTAGAATTTTTCCCTCTATCCCGTAGGATCCACCAGTGGATTGAATAGCATGTAGAAGTTCACTGATCCACCATTTCATGGCCAGTGGTGTTCGTAAAAGTAAATCATAGACAAAGTTTGGAGCTGTGTTCGTAAAAGAAGTATAAAATGGCTTTTCTATCAGGAGGAAAGTATTTTCCAGAACTTGATATATTCTCATTGCCACAACTCACTTTCTCAAATTATATAATAATAAATGCAAGTGAAGTCTCAAAGAAAGCAACTGCTGCAAAAATAAAATCACATAGTAGTTTATATTTCTTATTTACTGACTTATCATGTTCAAAGATCTAAATCGTTAGAGACACCTTTTGAGTAGTGTGGTCGCGCCAATATGTTCCCAACGCGAAATGAGTAAACTCTTTTAGAATCGGTGCTCCTCTGAATTACTGTAGGAAAAACAAGACGTAACATTACTTTCTCAGTATACATTTTATCACATCTAACAATCTAGAGCTTTGGGTGTGACTGTCTGATCGTTACAAATAAAGCATGTTTTTTTATTCGAATCGTTTTTGACTTGTGTCTCCAGCGAATCAGTGTACTGGGTGCACTCGGTGCTCATGCAGTGCCGAGGGCAGCTGGGAGTGCAGGGTGGTCCAGGAGTGCCCCCTTGATACGTCCCCTGTTGATGAGGACTCCCTCAATTATGCCCTGGACGTCCTTTACTCTGGTAAGGTCAATGGCATTCTTGCTACAATAAAACATATTTGACTCGCAGGTGACAAAGAATTTATAAAATGTTCTTTTTCATCTTTCCGGGCGGAAAGTGCCAAATTTCGCCACACTGCGCTAAACGAAGTTTTCCGCCTCCGTCGAGAAGAAAAAAAGTAAATACACCTCGGGAAGTAACATACTATTCTGCTCTCAAATTCTTTTCAGAATTAAAAACCAAGCATGACAGCAAAGCGGAAAAATATAAGCCACCTAAAAAGTCCAGCGAAGATCTGCTTTTAGGTTAGTTTCGATATCAAAAAAGTAATTGGGCATTTGACTGTAAGTATCAAAATTAAATTGAAAGTAATAATTCATAAAAAATAATAATTGAAAAACACCTCTAAGAATGTGTTTCGTATTTCATTTTACGATTAAGGTAATTCCAAAAATAAAATAAAAACAAAAAAGTGAAGAAATTGAGCAAAAATTATGACGTTGCAGCTACTTTCTACTCAGTACTTTTCCAAAGTAATATTTCGTTCATAAAAGTAACTCATTTGATTGGGTTGGGCAGCCAAGTACCTTATTCGATCATTTTCTCTCACTCCTATCATGTATAGCACTCGACTGTCTACCTCGCTCACTTTCTATACAGCATTTTCTGTAATATTTTAATATTTTCTTGCCAACAAAGAGATTAAAATAAGAGATTAAAATATAATAGGACATAGAGGGGGCATTAGGAATATTTTCATACAAAACTTTGAAGCATGTTTGAAGCTCAAGCGTCATGTCAGTTAGTATGAACGCGAGCTGTCATTCGGTCGAAATTGTACTAGACTTATTCCACTTGGAATAACTTTTCGGCTTCAAATTTTGCTCGCTTTGTCCCTATGCTTTTTAATCTCTTCTAAAATTTTAATCTCTTTGCTTGCCAACGATTCTTGTGATTTCAGGTTATGTAATCGCTGTAGACCGGTGAACGCACTTTTTCTATTAAATATAGCACAATAAACACAATGTTTTAATTATGCACCTTCATCCTCTTTATTGGTGGTAAGTAAACTCTTAAATTTTCATAGTTTCCAGAAAATTTATATTTTATTGATTTTTCAGAAAATAATGATGAGATTGAGCAGAAAATCTTAATGTTACTATCACGTCAAAAAAGATCCATTGACAGCAGATCCGATACCAACCCAAAAAGAAATGGCACTATCACTTTTTATAATACTGTCGATGAAATCAATGAAGGTAATATTGTAATTATTTTGTAGTTAGTTATTGTATTTAAATTACCTTTGAATATAGTAAGTAATACAAACTTCTATATTTCAGATACGCTTAAGAATTCCAATCAGTCTGGAACAATACGGATGACTAAAGTTGAGCCAGTCCGTCTTCCACTAATACTGTCTCGGAGAAGTGGTGTGATTGTTGCAAACAACGCATCAGACAGTCCTTTGGAAGTATTCAGCCCCCCGCAACTATACAGTCAGCAACTAACAGACAATAAAATAGACCAAGTCCGGGTATCTGAAGATCGTAGTGCAACTATCGCAAAACAGCGAGAGCTTGGAATAGTGGCTAACCACACGCAGAATGAAAAAAATAGAGAACTGTCGAAGCTTATTGTAAATGAGCTGAAAGCTGGAAAAGTTGAGGTTGTTGGCGACAAAAATGCCCCTATTATGTCTAATATTACATTTACCCCAGAAAACGACACGTTGACAGCAATGGCCTTCATTGCTGGCAATTTATTGAATAAACTTTGGAGCATGGAGAAAGAATCAAGTGACGAGTCAGCAGAAACAGAAGCGCTAAAACAGGAGAAGATTTCTGATTTGCTGGAGTTATTCAAAGAACCTCTGTCTGTTAGACAAGAAGTTTTTCTTAAGAATGCTTTACAAACACTCTCCGAAGCTTTAAGCAAGAAAAAAGATATCAGTAACGTTTCACTGTGTGAAAGCATAAATGATGCTAAGCGGATATTAGATGACGCTAGTAACGGGCCATGGGAAAGACATGAATTAAAACAAGAAAAGAAAATTGAAGACTTTGTTGATCACCGCAAAAGTGACGATGCCGAAGTACCGCAAAAGGAAAAACAAAAAAATAGCACATTAGAAGCAATGACCAAAATAAACGATGTATTGGGAATGATTAAGAAATTTGAAGATATAAATAGACGCCTAAATGATCTGAAGGAGCAGACAAATAAGCAGACCAAAGAAAATACCAATAAATCTGTATTTATAAATAAAAAATATCCACGTGTTAAACTTCTAACAGACTATGAACACGAATCAAAAAATTTGTTTGGTGATATTTTGGAGAAAATAACTAAATTGTTACTCCCAAGCAAAAAAAGTAAAAAAATTATAAACAAAATTAAAAAACAAGGTCTGTTTGCTGATCCAGAAGATGTGAAGAAAAAGTTTAGAGAATCATTCAAGTATGATCTAGGTAATAGAACGTTAACATCAAAAGATAAATTAGTATTAGACTATTTGACAAAAGTCAAAAGTAACCCAAAGTTTTTACTCGATGATGTTTTGGACAAAGACGAAGAAGAATCTACAGTGAATATTGAAAGTGATATACTACTAAATTTGTCTCAATTTTTTAAGATTAATTCCTTTGTAGACCTTCTTAAGCTAATAAAACCTGAGACGGCCGCTGAACTAGATCATCATGCAGTGTTACCTGCAAATAAAAGGTTTGATCATGATGCTGTCACGACCATAAATCCCGCAGAGGCAACGAAAGCTAATGAACAGATTTCCAAAAATGAGAAAATTTCGGTTACAACAGAAGACCCTCATAAATTTAAAAGCACAAAAGATAGACTTAAGTCACACTTAAGATCTATTTTAGAGGATCTGGTTGAACTGCAAAGACAAAATGGCATTTCCACAAAAGAAGGTCAAATAAGAATTTCCGATGCACTTCCTTGTATTTACAAAATATTAAATACTGACGAATATACAAACGAAATAAAACTAAATGATAAGGATCATATTACACCAGCACACAAGGTAGCTGCTATTCTCGATACCCTAAAAAAGGAATTAAAACAGACTTCGTTGACTCGTAGAACTATAGATATTGACAACAGACCTAAATCAGCGGCTCTTTGGGAAAGAGTGGTTAAGGACATCGATGAAAATAAGAAAATAAAGAGTCGTCGAAATATGGATGCCGTACAACCCAAAACATACAATCAACTAAGGGAAATGATAGACGAAGTTGAAGCAATACCTAATGCTTACAAAAACCAAGCTATACTTGTGGACGTGGTACAAGCAGATAGACTTATGCTTTTGAAAACTCTATTGATAGACGTCGAAAAGCATTTGAAAGTGTTACGTAATATTAAAATGTCCTTGGGTATTTTGGAGAAGTTGCCTTTTGAAATGAGCAGTGATATCGTAGAATTTATAAATAATGCCGCAAACACCATTAAACTAGATGAAAAAGTTCTCAGACATTTGGCTAGGCCACATTCGTCTACCAGAGTGCAGATACAGCAAAAGTCTCAGCCATTGGTGATGTTAGATCCTTCATACAGCAATCGTAATAGTAAATTATCAAAAGACGACATATTAAACCAACTAATAAAGAATCGTGTAAAGCTATATTTGAAAAGTAAAGAGGACCGAGGACTAGACAGTGATGATATTAATTATAATATAGCTAAGAATATTTTACGTAGTTTAGAGAATAGAAATTATCAATTGGCGAGACAGCTGTACAAAGTGTTTGTAACAAATAAGGAGATATCACCAGATATTATTGCAAATGATAAAGTTCCAGGTAAATACAGCTAATATTAAACTTTTAGATTTGATATGACGTAACTTCCATTAAAAAAAAAATTGTTGTCTGTAAAGTCGGTTTATGGACGATCGTCATAAAAATTGATGAAGATCGTTCCTCTCCGTCGTCTTGTTCCACGCTCTCGCTTGCACGCTCGGCTCAGGTGGGGAACGTGACAATGAGTCATGCTTTTTCGTGCATCCAGCCGGCGTTCGATTTATAAGACGTTATCACGGCAAAAAAGAATAAGGGCTTACTAAAGATAATAAATTCTGCTCAGATATTTTTTATGCAGTATAAAATATATTTGCGTACTAGGAGTAGGTAAGGCTTAATTGGTGAATAAAATCTCTTAAAAATATGCTCTTGCTTGCATCGCCTATATTCTGATACTTTACCAATTAGTTTTTAAAAAACTTACTTACACATTTCGTTTTATCACTCCCTCGTCCATGAAGGAAAACATCGTAAAGCCGCAAGTTGCAGAATTGTTTTCGAGGAATGTGTATTAGTACCTCAGTCTGGCGATTGGTTATGGGAAAAAATATACTGGTGAAAAATGGGTATATCCAGGAATGGAATAATTCTGGTGACCCTTAGGAATAAAGTCTCTTAATGTAATGTTTCTAATCGGTGACTAAGAAGGTGTCATTTAGTGACTTGTTTGAAGAAACTACAGAAGCATCGTGCATCGGTATGATTATAATAAATTCTAGAATTATCTGTTGCAGCACCAACACCAGTGCAAACCAACCCACGTTGGCCGGTATATAAGACGGAACCCTTGATCCAGTTTGAAGACGCTAAGACTGTACAGCAACTACAAAACCAAGATCAAATGCTAAAACAACTATTAGCCTGGAGAAACCTTAAATTATAATGGAATTGTTATTAGCAATAATTTTGTACTTTTTGTAATTACATAATATTTTCCATAGATAATATGCATTTTATTTATCTGGGATTAGGAAATTACAAGACAAATTATCCTTAAGATTTATTTAAATCTAGCCATGTACATACAACGGCTTTTCAAGTGGGTATTCTATTGCTAGCTATTCTACTGGTTTTTGCATCTGGGAACGTACATTTATATTTTATCTTGTATCGTTAGAGATCAGTTTTCAGCTTTTCATCAAAAACTTATCATGGTCGTTCTTTTTTTAGAGTGCTTAGCGTTAATAGCTGGATGTACTTTACCTCTCAAGTACTTAGGTATAATGTTCTTGATACGGCTGCTTATTTTATTATAGGCCGAAAGAGATCGCTTCATTCGTAGAGGGTGGAGGCCAGCAATTCTCAAATATTGTTGCCAATTTAACATAGTTTTTTCGAATCTTTTGAGGTTTTTATCAGTTAATGCTTCTACGTCTTCTGTCTTTGATTTTGCAAGACGTAGTAATTTTAAAACGTTTTTAATTTTCGTCGGAACATATGGACTAATGTTTTTTTTAGAATTTGATAAAAAGATTTTAAGTTTTTTTAGAAAAGAATTCCTCTTTTTCCTTTTATCAACCTCTGTTTTCGGCCAATTCTTAGGATTTCTCAATATTCGGTTGTTGTTCATTTCTTTTTTGGCGATGTCTTGTATTTGTTTGTTTAATGTGTTGAGATCTATATTCATTATATTTATTGTATTCAAATGTATGGTGTCATCAAGCAGTTTTGCGCGTCGACCACCTGCAAAGTCTAAAATAGCTAATGCATCTTTTACTTTACTAATATCATTAGACAGTACTAAATGTAATAGTTTCATATTATAAATGCGATTGATATTATCGCTGGTTTCGAGTAATTTGATTAGCTTTGACCATTTACTACCAACACTTTTTAAATCCTCAGTTATATTGTATTTACGATTAGATATTCGTAAGCCAACTCTGGCGAATTCATCGACGTAATATTGTTTTGTGATTCTTTGTAATATTTTCCTTGCACTTGGTGACAGCGACTCTACCGTGTTTGATGATGATATCCCTTTGTCCACTAAATTCAAAATGTCAAGGATAATTTCTTTTATAAAAGCGAAATTGTTATTATTATGTTCTGATTTTAGGAAGCGCCTCGATTTTAACGTATGTTTCTTTCCTTTAATGTGGAATCCTTTTCTATGTACGTACTTTTTCATGGATTTGATAAGAAATTTCATGTCATCTGGCATCTCTGAAGGATTTGAATAGAGTTTCTGAACAAAAGCAATATCTTTTATTACTTCAAAGAGGTCCTTTTTTAATTTTGTTACATAGTTGTTTAAAATGATGGCATCATTTTTAAGCTCTATATTATCATGGACATGAGGCATGTTTTCTTTGTTATTAGATACAAAATTGTTAACTGCTTTACTTATGTTTTCTGGTTTGCTTTTTATTTCCATATCATTATAGTTTGTATCATTTTCTTTTAAGTCTAGATCAGTTTCGTTGAAATATCTTAAAAATGCTATAAGGTTTTCCTTCATTGTTATCAATTTAGCTATTTCTTTATTCTTATCAGTCAGTATGTCGTATAAAGGGTCTAGCACGGTTTCTTTCAGGTTGTGGGCAATGCCACTGGTCTTGTTTGTTAGTTTTGTAGAGTTATTAATTGCTATAGTATTATTTGCTGTATCTAATAGTTTTATGTCTACACTAGAATTCAGAGCATAAGTGACATCTCGTTTCATTAAGTTGACAGGGTTGAACTCGTTGATGTTATTCTCATCACCATAGTCTGAAAAGAAAAAAAAGTAACTAACCAGTTTATTCTAGCTAAAAAGTATCTTAAATTACTAGTATTGGAATAAATTGAAAATTGTTAAAATAGTTTTTAGTTAGTTAGTTTTAAATAGTGGTGAAGGAAAACATCGTGAGGAAACTCGCAGGTCCCAGAATGAATTCTGAGACATGTGTATACAGACCCGGTCCGGCGATGGGCTCACCACCTATCACATTTAGGGGTCCATAGAATATCTGGTGAAAAGCAGGTATATCCAGAAATGGAATACCTCTGCCTACCCCTTTGGGGATATAAGGCGTGAGATTATTATTATTGTTTAAAATAGTTGCAAAAATCACCTTTATCAATATCTATGTCATTTTTATCGTTTCTCCTAGCTGAATCTAGTAAATCAATAACTGTTTCAGTAACTGCATTGACAAATGTATCAGTTAGCTCATTAGCAGCTTCCGTGTTGAATTTTTTACTTCGAGCGGTTTCCATATCCGGCTTCTCTTCTTTGTTATCAAGTCTCATAGTTCCGGGTACTTCATAACTGTTTTCGAAGGTCACATTGTCATCATCGTTCATAAAATCGTGTTCAAACAGTCTCTTAGTGTTCTTATCGTCCAGCATCGGCTTCCTTCTTGTGTAATTGTGATTATCTGTGATAATGCTACTTAATACTTCGTCAAATGCTATGTCACGGTCGCTTTTGGTAGTCGTCAAAATCTGTCTCGGATCAGGGGTTGGGTTTTCTAAAAAAGTTAGATAATTTAAACAAAACAGTCCAAATAAATATCATTGACAATAAATGGAAATTTAAGAAATAGTTGAAATAACAAAATGGTAGCTTTTTTGACATACATAATCAAAGGGATCATCCAGAACACAAAATACTTAAATTAATACAGATACAAAAAAAATACCAGTCGTAGGATTCGTGGTAGAAGCTTTAGCAGTTGCTATTTTGACTGTAGTACTGCGTTTAATCTGTGTTAAGGCAGCATGTCGAAACACTTGGTCACTCTCTGCAGTAAAACTGCTGTTATTCGCACTTGTAGGCTGCATGTCATTCAACCAGTCACTTAAATCTTTCAATGTTATTTTTTTTATATCAATCTCCCGTTTAAGTCTGTTTGAGTCTCCCGAGAAGATATATCGTTTCTCTGACGCCACTGGATTATACAGATTTCTTGATATAAACTTAAGATATTTCTCGTCTTTATCCCGAGGTATCTTGAGTCCTTCGTACTCGCTGTCGTCGGTATCAATATAATCTTCATTGGGATTTTCTTTGATGATCTTCTGCTCGGGAGACAGGGGTGGTACAGTTTCCAGCCATTCCGAAAGTAGAGGGTTGCTTATTGTTTCAGGACTCTCGTTAGCCGAACGCTTTATCCTACTGACTATGTTTTCCTCAACTGCAAATAAGTGAATAATGAATTCAGACTATGTGGAAATAATAAACGAACTGCTGTGTATAAAAATCTTCCTATAACGTAGAAATTAGAGCTTCATTCCACAAAATTAAAACTCCTTATAACGAGTAAAAACTTTGTTACATTGAAACGTCTCCAGGCCAAGTAAAGCGCTGAAACGTGTTAAAGGTACAATCTTTCATCATCATCTGATTCAGATCAATCACTTTTCAATATCAACCGACTTAAAAAAAGGAGGAGGTTTACAATTCGACAGTTTTTTTTTGTATGTATGTTACACGTACATATTTATCACTAGCTCGACGGTGAAGGAAAACATCGTGAGGAAACCCGCAGGTCTCAGAATTAATTCTGAGACATGTGTAAACAGACCCGGTCCGGCGATGGGCTCACCACCTATCACGTTTAGGGGTCCAATATATCTCGTGAAATGTGGGTATATCCAGTAATAGAATACCTCTGCCTACCCCCTCGGGGATAAAAAAAAGGCGTGAGATTATGTATGTTACACGATTATTCCGCCAATTATGAACTGATTTTGACGATTTTTTTTTGTTTAGTTAGATCATACTTCGAATCCGTCAAGAGTAGTAAATCAACATAAGTCTTAAAATTATAAACATTGATGATATTTTTAGTGCTTTCTTTGAGGACGGTTTCTTACTCTATTTTTAAATACTTACGTTGATTCAAGCTGTCGATGATCAGAGTTAACGTTGGATGATCCAGTTTAGGAAGGGGGTTGGCGTGGCATTGCTTCACGGTAGTGCAGTTCCACTTTCCAATTGCGTCACAGTTGCATCTCTTGCAGCCGAGGCAAATGTTCTCTGTAAGGATCAGGGTGTTGTTAAATGGTATTGAGTCAAGTCATCTCTAATGTATCCAAGATCAGTAATTAGTAGATTCAGCAGCCAGACAGACCACTTAAGGTTCATAACGGGATATTTAATTTTACCTTTTTAAACTGACTTCAAATAAGAGGAGGTTTCTCATTTCGAGCGTATGAATATTTTTTATTTAAGTATGTTCGCGGATAACTTCGTCGTTTATGAACAGATTTTGATGATTCTTTTTTTGTTGGAAAGGTGATATTCCAAAGGTGGAACCATGATAAGGAAACTAGGATCTGATGATGGCATCCCAGAAAAATCGAGGTGAAGGAGGTTTGGACTCCTTTGGACTCCGGAGAGATCTTATTTAGTTTTCTATGTACCTTAGTGTGTACCTTACCTATAAGTGTACCAGTACTTTTAAAAAAAAAATGATTTTGACTTTTTGCCTTGACATCACTATTTCGAAGGTGTAGGAAAACATCCTGAGGTAAAATTAGAATCTGACTTATTTATTTATTTTATTATTTTCGGAACACCTACAGCAAATTAAGAAATACAACTAACACCTAAAAAAATATATCAACGAAGCCATTTACAGGTGTTCGCAGATAGGTACAAATTTGGATGAAGACTGTCAAGCTCGAAAATAAAAGCAAGTTCAAGCACTATTTATAGCACTTAGCATTAAATAGTTAAATATTAAGTATTTAAGTGTTGTTGCGCTCGCAACCGAGTATAGTCAAAGAATTTATTGCTAAATATTCGTCTTATTTCCACGGGTTTAGAACAGAACAAATCTAAATTATTATGTAATTTTATCAGATTATTGAGTGAATTACTGACTCTTAAGATAAATGAATTTCGACGGTAGTTTGTTTTCGCTCTGGGAACAAATAAAGATTTCTTATGCCTAACAGATATACTTAATTAGAACTTGGAGAATTGAGAATCTTCTAAACTGTTCAGTCTTCATAAGCAGTGAACATATCTTCACTATCTATTACTCGGCACTTGACTTTGTACTCTGGTCGGATTTTGAAACTTGGACGATAGGCGGTGTATTATTAATATCACGGGAAAGTATACTAAAACAATGATACCTTTATTGCAATCCGTGAAATGAGACACCAGAGGAATGCAATCCGCGTTCTGGTATTGCTCTTGTGCTGAAAAAGTAAATTATGATTTGGAAACAACATTTGGTTTATTTACAAAGAAAACATACATTTCTTTACTATATTTACGTAGATATTTACAGATAAAACATGTATTCCAAAACCCACTGTCCAGAAGACTGGCCGCTTTCTCTCTTATGACAACTAGATCCTTTCACAACTTTTTCACATCGATAACTGTCAGTCCTCTAGTCACTACTACACACACCGGCACAATTAGCGGAACAGAAAAAAAAGGGAGTATTTACGCATTTTTGCGTGTTACTGGCCGGCTAAACAAGCTTTTTTTAAATTTGGGTTTTAATTTAAAAATGGAATACTAAGCGACTGCCCTTTTTTTCATTCTTTTGTTTTAATTTTCATTGATTCATTTTTTCCACCGCTTGTCCGTTTTTAGAAGGTTCGTGAATTCCATTTGAAAAGCTTTGAATTGCAGTTTTTGAGGCTTTTGAGTTTTTTCGCATATTGATAATTTACGAGCATCTAATTATGCCTGATTTAACGCCATCAGAAATCATTAGGGCAGATCAAATGAGGAGAAATGGTCAAACCTACAGATCGATTGCCAGAAGCCTTCGTCGATCGTTATCAACGATTTATCGTAGCATCCAACGATACAGATTGACGAATGCTCTAGTGAGAAGGAGAGGACAAGGCCGGAAAAGGTGTACTTCAAGGAGGGATGACCGTTTTCTCCAACTTCAAGTCCGACGGAACACGAGACTAACGGCGGTGCAGGCTCGAAATTTACTGGAAGAGGTACGAGCAGTAAGGATGAGTGAGCGGACAGTTCGTAGAAGATTCGAAGAAGTGGGTATAGGCTCGTATGTGCCCGCCAAAGCCCCAAAACTTGAGAGACATCATCGCACAAACCGTCTACACTTTGGTCGTGAACATCGTGATTGGGACTTCGACGACTGGGGACAGGTTCTTTTTACTGATGAATGCAGAGTTATGTTAAATCAAATTGATGGAAGGCAGCGAGTATGGAGACGCAAAGGAGAACGGTATATCCAGTCTAATTTTGAAAATACAGTTGCATATGGCGGCGGTTCAATTATGGTCTGGGGAGGAATATGTTTAGGAGCTCGTACGGAGTTAGTAGTGGTCGATGGCGGGAATCTGAATGCTGATCGGTATATCAGGGAGATTTTAGAAGAACATGTTGTGCCATTTGCCCCCTTTATTGGTAACAACTTCATTCTAATGCAGGATAATGCTCGGGCTCACAGTGCTCGCACAGTACAGACATACCTAAACCATGTTGGTATAACGGTGATGGAGTGGCCAGCACGGTCCCCCGATATGAACCCTATAGAACACGTCTGGGACTTGCTAAAGAGGAGTGTAAAGTCAAGAATGCCCCCTCCCAATAATCTCAACGAGTTGCGAAACGCATTACTTGAAGAATGGCAGAGGTTGCCCCAAGAAACCATTGATAACATCATCCGCAGCATGCCCAGACGGATGGAAACCCTCATCAGAGCACGAGGAGGAAACACTCGATATTGAACAGTCATTGAAATTGTTGTTAAACTTTGGAAAATCTTGAATTTTCTGCTGTTTCTCTATAATTAAAAATCGAAGAAAAATGCATTTTGTTTAATTTAATTATTATTTTTATAAAATTTTAAGTATGGTGTTACAAATGAATGTCAAAACATGTTAATTTAATTGTTGTTTCATTTTAAATAATATATTGTTTAAAAATTACATTCATTGTTCTAAATTCCCTCTTTTTTCTCCTTTTTTTTTCTGTTCCGCTAATTGTGCCGGTGTGTGTATCTTTATTTATATTTTCTATGCAATTTCAATCACTATACCATGACATTTACTCACAATTGACCGAATTAAAATTTTGTTTTGTGGCTATTTATTGATTCTGTACAATAATTGCGCGACGGCTTCCTTTGGGCTGTGACAGAATCAACAGCCAGTCGCAGTCTCGCAGCTGTGACGCAGTGCTGAGTCATAGCCCTTTTGCTTGCACGATATGCTACACGCCAATCTCTTGCGTATAGGTTTTTATTTCTTTCTTTTTGTATGTATTGTACGTGTATGTGTGTTGTCCAAGCAAATAAATGTTTTTCTTTCTTTCTTTCTTTCTTTCTTTCTTTTCACCTGAAGCCTTGACTAAAAGCACTTACAGCTCTTTGGCAACTCCGGCCTAAGTCTACCCCAACGGCACACACATGTACCTAGCCCTCATACTATCACTACATATTATAAAACAAATTCGCTTACCGTCTGTCTGTCTGTCCCTGTTTATGCTTAGATCTTTAAAATAGATAGAGTGATTCATGAGGAAGGTTTATATGTATGTAATACATGCATAATATAGTAGAGAAACACTGATTATATCATATAAACCGAAGCGAAGAGAGAGCGGGTCGCTAGTATAGTATCTATATTTATAATGGACTACTAAATAAACTACTTACAGAATACCCTTTATAGCTTTGAAAACTAAATTGTCAATAAATTTGAGAGATTAAGTTAAAATTTTTACTAAACAACGGAATGTGGAATTCCCTTATTGATTGTCAATACTAATATAATATTAACCACAGAAGTGATCAGTATTTCCCGCTGGCTTTTCCGTCTTTCCTGCGTCAGAGACGGAGGTCAAGCCTTTCGTTACATATCTTGAGAGCATATCCGGGCTGCGAGGGAATTGAGAAATAGGTTCTAAAAGAAACTATAGGCCTCTCTGCCCCTCTGATCTCCCCCAACAGAGTGCGATAGGGACAACTGCTGATCAGACAGATTGTCCGAAAACCTTGTCCAGACCGACGTTCTCGAAATGATGATGAACGAATTCTTCTGTTTTCTCCTCCAAAACTGAACGGATCCTATTATTTATTGTTTCAAAATTTAAATAAAAAAAAATTGATAGAAGCATAGATCTATATCTATGCTCTATCTATCATATTTGTTTAAGATAAAAAAAATACATTTTTCTGGTAGTCGACATGCAAAACTGAACATTGACACTGAATAAGATTATTTTTTACCGACTTCCAAAAAGGAAGAGCAGTGATAGCCTTACGGTTAAACAGCCGGCCGAAAATCAGTGAGGCTCGGGTTCGAATCCTGACATGTACCAATGAGTTTTTCAAAATCTTACGTACATATTTATCACTAGCTCGACGGTGAAGGAAAACATCGACATGTAACGTGTAAATAGACCCGGTCTGGCGATGGGCTCACCACCTATCACGTTTAGGAGTCTAATATATCTCGTGAAATGTCAGTATATCCAGTAATGGAATACCTCTGCCTACCCCCTCGGAAATAAAAGTTAGGGGAATTTTTTTTTCTTCCAAAAAGGAGGTTTTCAAATCAAATGTTTTTTTGGTATGTATTATATATTTTGTAAGAATTGAGAACATTATTTTTTAATAATAAATGAGTAGGTCCACACACCGTGTTCCACCAGGCTGTAGAGCTGCGAGTCGACCTCCCCCCTCGTCTCAGGGTCGGCATCCACCCCCCCTGCCCCGTCGTCTGTCTCCTTCAGAACCTTCGCCGTTTCGAAGTAGTAGTTGCATCTATTGAGAACATTGTCGATGTCAATTTTAAGAAATTTAAAAAATAATATTTTCCAAAAATAACTCCATTATAAAATTTTGATGGAATTTTATCAATACATTAAAACATATAGAAAAGTTATGACAGTTATGGAACCCTTGAACATATTGATAAGTGACTATAGGTCAAAATAAATGGGTCTATCTTTCTATCTATGTACCTATCTACACGGTTTTAAAACGGTTTGTCTACAGGTGGAGTTGAAATTACTTTCAATAAGTGGACTTATATATTTTGACATTGAACCTGGACTTTGGGTTTTGACTTTGACTTTTGACATTGAAATCGACTTTAGAATTTGAATTTGACTATGAATTTTGAATTTTGACTATGACTTTTGACTTTGAACATAAGGTATCTCACCTCGCGTCCTCCAGCGGGACGCAGTTCTGCTGGGAGCAGAGGCTGCAGGAGTCATCCCCCGTTCTTCGGTATATCATATCCAACCCTTGGATGAAGCTGAACTCCTCATTGCTCCTCCATTGGAGAGCTACAAACAACACGAATAGGGAATTTCATAGTATCGAAATTAAAACGATAAGACCTGTATTTACTTAGTTTGTACTTTTATTAATCATTGTGTCACTTAGTGCATATTTTTATTGGTGTAGAATAAAGAGTTGTTATTTACTTACTTACTTCCATATTATTCCAGCTTATCCCAAAAAACCTCTACAAAGGCATTATATAAAATAATAAAACAAGCAAGCAAGCATTATATGAAATAAGAGCAGTGATAGCCCGGACGGTTAAAGAGCCGGTCGAAAATCAGTGAGGCTCGGGTTCGAATCCTGGCATGTACCAATGAGTTTTTCAAAAACTTACGTACATATTTATCACTAGCTCGACGGTGAAGGAAAACATCGTGAGGAAACCCGCAGGTCTCAGAATTAATTCTGAGACATGTGTAAATAGACCCGGTCCGGCGATGGGCTCACAACCTATCACGTTTAGGGGTCCAATGTATCTCGTGAAATGTGGGTATATCCAGTAATGGAATACCTCTGCCTACCCCCTCGGGGATGAAAGGCGTGAGATTATTTTTATTATTTTTTGATTATTAAAAAAAACGACTTCAACTTATATGGTTTTCTAATGGATGTCAAATTCAAATGGGACCACACGGGAAGCACCAGCTTCCAAACAAAAAAAGAATCATCCAAATCGGTTCACCCATTCGAAAGTTCTGAGGTAACAAACATAAAAAAAAAACAGACGAATTGATAACCTCCTCCTTTTTGAAGTCGGTTAAAAAGTAATGCAATTGAGTAGGTACTAAACATTATGAAACGTGGGTATTTCCAGAAATGGAATACGTTTGCCTACCAAACACAACAAAGCGTAAACCGTTGGGTCAAGAACAATTTTTACAAAAAAGGTTTCAAATATAACGTTGGTGGCACTGAGATTCTTGGAAATTCGCCTCTTTAAATATGAAAGTTTATTATGAAAATTCGTTATTTCTCCAAATCCCATGAAAACTAGGCTATAGTCATCAAAGTTAACCAATGTTCATTGGTTGGTGTCGATAAAACAACGGGTTTGTTTATCGATTTGCTATCGATCGATAACATACAGTACAGTACTAATATTTTGTAAAGTCGCTAACATAGGCTTTTGAAAATCGTAGACTCCGATGCTACTGGACTTATTTCAAAATTTATTTCACCAATAAACAGCTTACTTTACTGGAGGTAACATTGGCTATGGTTTTCCCACGGGAACGGGTCTCACGAGAATGAATTCGTAGGGAACAGCTAGTAACATGACAAACGTAATCTCCGAAATTAGTGTACCTATTCCGAAACAGGAAAAAAGCGGGCTAAATTAGGTTATTTAATAATGAGTGGAATTGCATAGCTGTAAAGCCTGATTTCAAATGTATCGATGTTGATTTAGTAATCATTATAAAGAAAATATCAAAGGAAAAAATAATTGCAGCTAATAAATATAACAATGTATTGTAACTGAATATCTAATTGGCGTGTCTGCAAATGTATGCGGTAATTATGTTACATATTAAACAGAACAAATTTTAATAGTTACTTCGCACAGAGAAAATATTTATTGCTCAAAATTTGGGCCTATATTTTTAATACATATGCCACTCGATTTCACCCGCGTGAGTTCCGTTCCCATGGGAAAATCATAGTTCATGTCACTGCCAGAAAAGTAAGCTTCTTGAAATCGATCCAACAGTTTCGTAACCTATTCATTCCAAACAAAATAAAAGAACAAAATAGGAGAAAACAATATCAAAACAGTCATGGTTTTCAAACTATTTAGAGTATGTAGGTACCAGGTACAAACTGCTTGGGTAAATAAAAACAGACACTCAGACATGAATTTTTGGGTTTAGGTGGGGACATATTGTCATCATCTACAAACATGTGATCTGAGGCTTTCTTATTTTCTTCCCGAGGTGTGTATACTTTTTTTCAGCTCGACGGAGGCGGAAAGTAGCAACTTCGTTTAGCGCAGCGGGCTGAAAGTTGACGCTTTCCGCCCGCAGAGATGAAAAAATATTTTTAAAATAAATTGGTATAGTATTAATATGCTTGCTCTGCAAGAGTTGTAGGTACAAGAGGTGCTAACGTTTTTTATGCATAACAATATACTTTTCACATTATTTGATAATATCAGTTTCCTAAATCATGATACAAACGAAATAATAGACAACAGCACAGCATCAGCACAGCAATTTAATCCCTCGTGAAAGAACATTCATAATGATCTTAACCCAAACAAGATTGATTTCACATTGATTTATTTACGGCGAAAGATGACATAACTTCAGAGATTCATGAAATCCGAGAAACGGAGGTAAATAGTAAACAGCTCACCGGAAGCGCCGAAGACGAGCAGGCAGACAAACAGACGGAGCATACCGACGCCGCGTCGATCGAATAACGAATGTTACTCGGATTTCGTAACATTGCCGTGTTTGGGCAAACATTGTTTTGGGATAATGGGCCGGACTCTGGCACTGTGGACTGATTACTTTTAACTTTAGAAATAAAATAGTAGATTATACAACAAGGGAATAAAGCACTGTTTTATGTCACGGGCGCGACATTGAATCCTGAACGTAACGAAGGACTCCCAGTTTTACTGTGTCATAATGAAATTCCATACAACATTATAACCCGGTTAAAGCCAAGGGATATAATGTCTTGCTTTCGGTGACGTTTATATGATATATAATCCGGCTTTGTCGAGCATGTGGTGTGAAAATTAAATTAAAATATATTTTCACACCACATGCTCGACAAAGCCGGATTATATATCATATAAACGTCACCGAAAGCAAGACATTATATCCCTTGGCTTTAACCGGGTTATAATGTTGTATAGAATTTCATTATAACCCTAGGTCAATAATGTAATTTTCACTTTTCATAATCCTTTTGCTATGACAATAAAGTAGTTTCGTTAAGCAAAATGTGGTGCAGTCGTGGCCAACTCGATTTTCGAAAACCGAAGCCGCGACCAAATAGATTCGTACGATCTTCAATTGTTAAATCAAGTAGGTAGGTCACGCCGGCAGAAACAAGTTGCTGTATCCATTTTATAGCTTTAACATTTCAAAAAGAATATCGAAAATGTCGAGTGATGAAAGTACTTTGACTTCAGAGTCTATTATACTAGATGCCATAGACATTGTCAATAATCTACTACCTTGCAAATGCATTTTATGGTCTCGCATATGGTGAGAAAAGTAGAGTATATAACTCGGGAATAAAATTTTTGTGAAAAACAAATCTTGGTGAGGAAAAATGTAGGCTATGAAGAAATTAACAATCAAATGAATATCTCAAAATAAATAGACAAAAGCAACAAATTAACTCAGAATGCAGTACACGAACCTCACCTCACTTGCATAACATTTGCAATCCCAGACCTTTGAAACTTAACTAGCCATTTCCAAGTCCGAGCCTCTTTGGAAAACGGGAAATTTTTCTCGATGTTTACAAACACAGCTCTGCTCGACTTTCGGCTCAGGAGATCGATCGAGAGATGTGCGCAGACGGCGTCAGGCTACAAGATGATCATCCTGCTGGCGCTTTTATATTCTGTGGTGGCTTCGGGTTAGTTGACTTATAAAACACTTAAAAATCCATGGTCGCAAGATATACTATCTTGGAATCAGATGTGATCACAATAAGCTGCTCTATAAAAACTTGTTAAAGGCATCTTTAGTTGGAGCATCGAATTTGCCATATCAGGGTGTAAAATAAAGTGTGCTGGATGGTATTGCTATGGTGCAGATTCAATTTGGAAAATTAGGAGTGGAATTTATATTGCCTTTGCGATTGTGGTATTGTAATGTGTTATGAATGATAGCTGTACTTAAATGTCGACTGCGTTTTTGCAGTTCTAAACGGCGAGAATGAAAACGAGACTACGACTATATATCCTGTACAGAAAACAAAGCGTTCGCTGGGTTTGAAACTTTATATTAAGTTCAACAATGAGATATTTTTCTCTGTGTGTGTGAGGGATCGTATTCTTTTGTAAGACTTGTGTTTTCAATTTCTGTCTAACTAGACAATCCGCATACAATGATCTTTTACGCAATTGTTTTAAATGTATTTCACGTTTATCAATTACAATGATTATTTCTACTGTCGATGTCATACACCAAATCACTTCAAAATCACAGTTGTAAATGATTTTTATATTACTAGCATCATTCTTGTTACCGTCACGTGCATTTTCATCATCAGGAATATTCTGTTTGTGGTTATGTGTCTTCCTTCTGTACCAAGTGAGAAGTGTAAGAATTTCTCTCATGTATCTCATCTTCTTTATCATCATGATCATCTGAATTCTAAATTCCTCCATTCTTCTCAAAAACCTTCTGCACCAAATCCGTGTCTGCTTTGGAATCGTGAATTTGGTTAAATGTTTACAAACTTCGTTATACCTACGGTTTGGCGTGACTTTTGCGCGCGCGCACAGCATTCGAGCAATGCTGTCAAGACAGGGCATGCTGGTTCTGTTGCTGCTCCACTATGCGCTCGCCGGAGGTGAGTCTCATAGATGATTAAAATATATTTTAGACATTTATATATAAAATAGATATATACCTTTAAAATTACAAGTGACATGGAATCTTCACTCAACAGCAGATCCTGAATTACAAGAATTGTATTGTATGGTGAACTAAGGTTATAGTGAAATGCTCAAGAAACCTATAATCTCAGCATTAATTAACTTTTATGGCGATCTTGTCTTTGTTTCATTCATTATAAATATTAGAAGAAGAAGACAAAGAATTTGGTAGACAATAAGTTACTATGATATTGTTTATCTTTTCTCCATAGACATCTTCTTTCTTTAATGTCCTTCTTCTAATTCTGCTTCTCCTAAAGCTCATACATAGTTAGCTTATTCAGATTTATGATCCATTAATTGTGTAACTTGGATTGCAACTAGTGCACCGACGATCTTATCTGCACTTTCGGCTATTTACGTGTGAGCACACGTAAAAAACATGTGTTGATCCTAATGTTTATTTCTTTTGTGATATGTATTGGGGTTGAGTTCGATTCTGGTTTCACTGTAATTGTAATGAAGTGTAATGTTTATATATTTCTAGTATAGTATAATCTCACGCCTTTCATCCCCGAGGGGGTAGGCAGAGGTATTCCATTACTGGATATACCCACATTTCACGAGATACATTGGACCCCTAAACGTGATAGGTGGTGAGCCTATCGCCGGACCGGGTCTATTTACACATGTGTCAGAATTAATTCTGAGACCTGCGGGTTTCCTCACGATGTTTTCCTTCACCGTCGAGCTAGTGATAAATATGTACGTAAGTTTTTGAAAAACTCATTGGTACATGCCAAGATTCGAACCTGAGCCTCACTGATTTTCGGCCGGTACTTTAACCGTCAGGGCTATCACTGCTCACTGCCGCTTTATATATTTCTAATCTTCATCAATCAATAAATAGTCGAAGACGACAGAAAACATCGTGAGGAATCCCACAGGACTCTGAATTAATTCTGAGACATGTGTAACATACCCAGTCCGGGCTCACGTTTAGGGGTCCAAAAAACCTCCAGTGTGAAACGTAAGTATTTTCAAAAGTTGAATACCGCTGCGTAAGACGGAGATAAAAGGCGTGTGTATATTAATTAAATATGATCAGAAAGTTCCCATGCCAGTAAACCAAAATAAATAGGTAAACATTGAATTGAAATCTCAATAATAAGTTTGCTGCACCGCACTGCGTAACATAAACATGGCTGTTTTGCAAACCGGCGGCGTGCGACCATTCGCTTCACTCATGTTTACTCTTGCCCCCAGATCTCCCAAAACAAACGAACTATGTGACCAGACGCATCGACTCTTGCCCATCGGTGGGGTACTTCTTCAAGAGGGAGATGGTGAGAGTAGGGATGTAAAAAAATTTTTTTTAGAATAATCGATTATTATTTTTAAATAATCGATTTTTATAATCGTTTTTTTTTAATACAAAGTAATAGTTTTTTAATAGATCAGTGATTTTTACTCATTTTAATCGATTTTTGTAAACAGCACCGTCTGTGCGACGAATAAAGAAATTTGAAGTAAGTTCACTAACAAAGTTAATAGTTATGTATAGTTAAAAGGATAAAAATGTGAAAAAAATATCATTTTTCATATTATTTGGTACTTTTTTTCATACAATCGATTTTTAATAAAATTAATAGATTTTTCAAAAAGCGGTAATTATTAAAAAGAGAAAAATAAATTTTCAATTCATCAATTTTTTCCGATCAATGTCTTATTTCTAGGTGAGAGCGTCGCTGCCTGGGCCGTGCTTCCTGTGCTTCTGTGAGGATGACAACACGGCTTTGTGCTGGCAGAGAGAGAACAAGAGATGTGATGTGGAGCATTATCACCACCACGGGGTTGGGAAGAGATCAGCTTCAGAGAGGGAAAGAACATTGAGGGACAGAGAGAAAACTAAACGGTAAATAGATATGTAAGCAATTGGTGAAGATCAATTGAAAAAGACGTACTTGCATTTTAGGATACTGGCAGTTTAAACATCACGGTCGTTTAGAGATGATGACAAAATTGAAACCATGTTTTTTAAAGTGCAATAAAGTGTTATTAAATTGAGGTAGATGCGTTACCGATGCTCTAAATATGGCAAATACTTGGTAATTGATAAATCTATCCGGAATTCTATTCCTTCTCAATCATTTGAAAAACGAATAACTTAAACTAAAATTTATTTCGCAAATGTAAGTTATTCGTGCAATCTCTAAAACCTAGCTACAATTTGCTAACAAAATGTGTAGCTTTTACTCAATGGAGTCCGCTACATAGTAGACCTACAGAATTTAGGATCCCACTCAATCCCACTCAATCGAGTTTATAGAGGTTTCATAATTTAGTCGCCCTCTTTCCCCAGAGATGCCAGATCTCGCCGGAGCCCCGCGGGTTTCAGCGACATATTCTTCAGGGACGCCACACGTGACAGTGAGTATATTCACTCATAATAATAAATGCTTCATTTAAATAAAATGCGGTTTATTTTTATTTACTGTTGAAATTCACAATTTTTTGTTCGTCGGCTCTGAAAGAAGGGTAATGTAAGTATGTGAGTCAATTTCTTTGGTATTGCCTGTTGCTTTAATGGATTGTTATAAATGAGATGTACTTTGATTCTGCTTAGTTGTGCAAGCTTTGAAATAGGTATATTATTGATTGTTGAGCAAAAAAAAAAATACAAGTCTTTTTCTAACAGTTTTATTTTACAGTAAAATAGACAAAAGTAAAATAAAAAAAGTAAAAGGTTTCAAATAAATTCAAAAACCAAGTGGCCAGCACATCAGCAACAAATATTATCTGCCTTTTGGTGCAGTAAGATAAAAAAAAATAAGACAATGCGTTTGTCGTCAAAGAGTGTAAAGAGGACAACAGCCGAAGAATTTAATTCACTAGCAATGCTTGCGTCTTAGCGAGATTTATTGATATAATTTGAAATGTTTTAGTGTTCAACAAGCAGTCGCCGGAACAATGCAAGCCCTTCGAATCCAGCTTTAGCGAGGGCTGTCCACCAGGTATGTGTAAAAAACTATAAACTCTAACCGTGGGAGAGCCATGCTTCGACACGCTTGGGCAGGCTCGACCGGAGTGATACCACGGCCTCACAGAAAACCAGCGTAAAGCAATGCTTGCATTGCATTTTGTTGAGTGAGTGAGGTAACCGGAGGCCCCAATCCCTTTCCCCCTCCCCTACTCCTACCTCAAAGGCAGGCAACGCAGTTATGACTCTTGAGTTGCAGGTGTCCATGGGTGACGGACGTCACTTACCATCAGGTGACCCGTCTGCTCGTTTGCCCCCTTTTTTATCATAAAAAAAAACAGAACTACTTTTAAGAAGCCCTTTTGGTAGAGAGGCATCCTTACCACAAACTTCAATACTTTAAAGCGGCTATTGAAGTGGAGGGTGTGGCTATTCTGATTTTCAGCTGACTGGTGCATAGGCTGCACTGTGTGTGACTGCGACTCCAACGGACGATGGGACTGCCATGTTCTAAGCTTCTGTCCTGAGAGTAAGTTACTATTTAGAAGCCAGATTTTTTGTTAATTTATTTATTTATATTATCAGCAATTGTTACAACCATACGTTGGACAACATTCATACACTTAAGGTAACTTAATGCACAATTAATTTAAGGTAAACACCACATCCATTTGTCAATAACATTGATCCATTGTGGGACGCTGATGATTGATTGGAAAGAGAAATATTTTGTGTGTGCATGTTTTTATTTCAGATCCATAATATTGTTTCACTTAAAAAAACGATAGAATCTAATCTTATAAATCTAATTCAAATAAGTTTTTCAGAGGATAAACCCAAACCCAAAAAACCAAAAGGTCGTCTCAGAAAGAAGATGTACCGACGCAGAGAGGGCAGCGTTATACCCCCAAGGGATAACCATCCAAAGAGAAGCCATAGACGCAGGTTCGCAAAGAAACTGACAGTGAAGGCAACTAAAAAACCTCAGACGACGAAAAAACCTTCACCTAAACCTCGAAGAAATAAGAATCAAAAGAGTCCACCTTTCAAAGTGAAGAGACCTCCGCCAACAAGGAGGCCGATAGCAAAGGAAGTCATAAAAAAACAAAACCGGGCCAGGCAGATTGTATCAAGAAAGAACCTTGCTAAAAAAATACAAACTTCAACGACCGAAAAACAATTAGTGAAGAGAAGAGTTCCACAAAGAGAGAAGAGACGTCTAATAACCACTAGTGTAACCTCTAGAGCGACCTCACCGCCACCAAAAACGCCGAATCCAGTTAACACACCTCAACTCCCCCAAGACGCTGGAAAAGAAATCGTTCAACGGTTTATGACAACTATCCAGGATATGATGGCCAAACAAATAGAAAAGCAAATAGAACCGCTGAAACCTAAACGAAGAAATAAAAGGTCACTAGTAAAAAAAATGGTATTGCAGAAACACTTGTTGGATAGAAGACAGAATATTAATTACAGTAAGTCTCTGGATTTACCTGGAACTAAGAAACATAAAAAACATGTCGAATTTGGTGCTATGGAAATGCCTAGCTTGGAACAAAAGAGACGATATAAACGAGATGTAGCCACTGGACCAACAACTACCCAAAAATCATCAACCATTATTGATATAGGTAAGTTATTATGAAAATAAAATATAACTAACGCATTTTGCACAGCCTAAACTGCTGGTCTCTAAGTTTTAAATTTAGCACAAAGGTTTCTTATCTAACGAAGGGTGAGCGTTGAAAATTCATGCCACATGCGGGTTAAATAGAAGACTAAAGTATGTATGGAAGTTCGTAATTTTTCAAATCCCTTTGGGCACACAGCTAGTCACAAATAATTTAAATATTTCTTTGCCACTGACGTATTCCTTACTCCTTTCAGAAAAGAAAACCAGTTACCTGAAAAATATTATTGAAACAACGGAAAGTCCTGTGCTGACAACGATTAATATGATGAAGTATTACAAATACTCATTGGACAAGAGTATCGAAAATACTACATTTCTAGATAGTGACTATGAGTATTCAAACAAAATTGGTGCAGATATTACTAAAAATGTAACTGTTAAGAGATCTTTAAATCTTTTACATAAAGGTGATACGATAAAGGGTGATCAGGAAACGTTTTTGCGACTCATGAAAGGTGAAAGTCTTGGAGTTTCTATTAATGGGTCAAAAAATAATGCTAGTGTATCAATGGTAAATCAAACGTCTACTTTAAAACCAAATGTAGAACTCAAAAGATTTAAATCAAATCATTTTGAGATAGAAAAGGCTGTAGATCAAAAGCCAGTAAATGTTTTTATGACAAATCATAATACTATTGAAAATAATATTCCATTAATAGCTAAAACTACAATATTAAATCTGAATAGTAAAAAAGTTCATAATCATACGAATACCGCAGTGATAGCAAAGAAAGTTACAAGAAAGGTAATGGAAAGATCACGGGGCTCAATAAGTAGAAAATACAAATTAACTAAGGTTGTGAAAACATTGAAAAAAACCCGATTAAACAGAAATGCTGATGGAATCAAAAATCTAAATGGGAGGCAAGGTAACCAGACAAAACCTGCTGAATTCAAAAATTTCTTCAAGAAACTCTTTAATGGGTTTAGTAACTCAAATAAAACTAGACGAAGTAAAACCCATAGATTTAAAGTAATCAAATATCTGCAGAAATTCTTCAAAAGAATGTTTCTTAAGAGCAAAAACAAAACTCAGAGTATAACTATTCGCAATTACACAAAACTTCGTCCAATGGATAAGAATAATGTTATAGAAAATCTCTGTGAAAGTTTCGGGCCATGTCACGTGAATTCTAAAAACCGAGCAAAGCTGCTGTCGAAAGTAGATAATCTAAGCAATGAGACTTATAAGATGTTAAGTACTATACAGGTGATTAAAGGACTGCTAAGGCTTGTAGATTTTGCAAAGAACGATAGACATTTAGAAGAACCTTATGTACAGCAAAATAAAACTAATTTCAAAAACGATATACAAAAATTGCACGCCATTTTGAGAGGTTCTTATAACGAGGAAGAGCATGTCGAAAAACTTACTAGCACACAGAAGACACAGATTGAATATATAAAGTCTAACACACAAACATTTATTCAGTTGGCAGGCAAATTTGCTAATACTCTCAATGAAATAATCGATCTAATATCAGTTCCTCCTGTTAAAGAAAAAAAGAAAAGATTTATAAGGTACGCGAAAAAAGACCACGTAAAAGTAATTGATAAAGAACCATTTCAGAAACTTAAAACGCTATTGTTGAAATACAATATGCTTCAAAATGCTTTCATGAAAAAAATTTTTAAAGTGCTATCGAGTCTGGATGTTTATACGTCGACTGTAACGACTGAAAAATACAATAACACAAGTGAAATAAAAAACTCCTTAAAAATCTCGAACACATCTGAGGCCATACAAACGTACACAAAAAACATTTTGTGGAATCTGAACAAGCTCAAATATTTAGCACAAAAATTAGAATCGACCCAGAGCAGGCAAAGGCGAGATTTGAGGGACAGTGATTCAACGGAATATCTTTTGATGCTGATGGAGTACCTTTTGAAGCATAACAATCCTCCGAATGCTGCACCAGGTAAATGATCAAACATGTGCATAGTATATCTAAGTTTATCAAATGTTTAGTACATAGTAGCTTTGCCAAGTTTGAGACTCTGTAGTCGTGCATGAATTGTTTACCGCATTTTATTAATTAATATTTAATTATTATTTTCATTTCATTCTTTCCAGTGAATGATGGGATAGACTTAATTATTGAAGCTATTAAACAAGCTCCTGAAATAAAACAAATAAAAAAGAAAGTTCTGAACGTTAACACTTTTATGACAAAAATAACTACTACTACTACAACCACAACGCTAAGACCTTTAGAAATATTGAAAACTTCTAAAGAAGACAGTACTTTAGATCTTCAAAAAATATCTAATGAAGATAATTTAAATTCAAAACAGGATACCGAAAAACTAGAGCATTCTTTTGATGACAGTGTCGATAATGAAGATAAGTATGTGTATTACAGAAAGACAAATGGCGAGAAAATGAAGAAGACAACTGCAGCTGACGATGGTAAAGACAATAAAATCAGTATTGCTGATGAATACAAGTCTTTGTACGACAGAAAAACTAATGGTGAGAAAATTAAAGAGACGACCACCACTGCTTATACTATAGATAAGGGAGTCCTTCATAACACTAACTTGATTAAGGTTACAACAGAAGCATCAATTGATGAACCTTATGAGTCTACAGGACCGGTCTACAAAGCGCCATACGATAGCAATAAAAAGGATGATTTTTTTAATTTGGAAAAAACTTTTGACACTTATTCCACATCAGATAATTCAACAAGCATTGAAGTATTTAATGCTGATATTGAAGAAGAAGAAGAGACGTCTAGTACAACTGTAGTAGTAGAAACGGAATCACCGGCGATAATGGCTGAAACATCTACTCAAGCTACCAAGACCAAAAATTCAGGATCAGTCGTTAAAAAAAACAATAGAGATAAAGGTTACACACTAAGACATTTTAAGTTTGACGATAGCTTTATGAGTCAGAGTGATAAGAAGCTCAAATTGGATTGGCTAGATGAAACCTATGAAGAAGAAGTTAAAACAGAGGTTAAGGAAGCAAATGCTTCAATACCGATTACAGTAACACCTAAGGTTGCTACTACAAAGTATGCGAATGATTCTAAAGGAAATGTTGATAACGTAAGTAGTATCACGAAGGAAATAGAAGAAGAGATAAAAGAGAAGACAAGTTTCAAAGGTGTCATAGGGAAAAAGGAGATGAACTTATTAAACTCACTGGATTACATTACAGACAAGTTCGAAGTGGAAAATTCTGAGTCAAAGGAAACGCCGGCGGATAAATACAGCGATAGCTTTGGTTCATATTTTAATTAAAATAGTTACTGACCATTATTTGGTATAGACAAGATAAGAAAAGTATGATTCTAGGCCTGATAGTCAGCATTCTAGTTGCTGAAGAGTTTATGTTTCAAGCAAAGTAAAACTTGATATTAGACTGCTTAGCATCTGCAATGTTGTCATGGTAATTCCTGGATGTTTTTGTCATGTTTTCGCTCTTAAAAGTTGATCAGCAATGTTTACAATTCATTTGTAATCTGAAGTATTTTGCTATAAACGCTTGAATACGAAATTGCAGTTCTGGCAGGCGATTATTGAAAGAATTACATGAACTTTGAAATTGTACCAATAACTAATGCATTGCTAGGTTTCAGAAGTGCAGGTTGTAGATTTTTGTTATAATTTGTAATTATATTTTTAAGGTTATAATTTTAATCATAACCTCTGTCAATTTATAACCACAGAAAACAAAAGAAACCACAGATAATCTATTTTGTACCCATGTGTCTATGCCACAGTAAAGGTCATTGTAATTCGTGTATCGGTCGGTACACCTCTATTAGCATCTATGTCGTCCATTGTACATATTTATACTATTATTATTGTTAAATTAAAGATAATAGAAATTCGCGCTGTTGTTCATTGCCTCTTGCATATTACCCAAACAATGATTGCTGTATTAAGAGAAATGATAACTTAAAACATTCGGTCTTTGAAAATTGAGCGATATTAATATTTCCTTATTTACTAACCAAAATCCACTTGTTAATAACAATTCACTGAATTCGTCCGATTTGCCATAGAGACGTTGGGTCCGTGGGGCCCAGAAACAAAACTTTTTGCAACTGAGCTCTCAAGGCGTCTCATCGAGGTGGCACAGGATCCAAGAGCTGGCAGCTACTTCTTTCAAAGAGTCTGCATAGCTGTCCAAAGGGGGAATGCTGCCAGTTGTATGGGTATGCTGCCTCAATGTGATGCTTTGGAGGAGGTTTTTAATTTATAGTTTAAAATGTGATACTTAAAAATAATGTATTCCTGAATAAATAACTCATATTCACTGAATAGAATAACACCTATAATATTTTTATAAACTAGCGGATGCCCAGCGGCGTTGCCCGCGCGGATTCTGTTTGTTTCCGTTCCCGTGGGAATTTCCAAAAATCCCTTCATACCAATTTCCTATGACATATCAGACACCTTCATACCATTTTTCAAGTTTCTATGTGTTATCATTTCGGAGTAGTACGTATTTCTCTTTTTAACCAGTTTTTATATTTTCCCGTGGGAATGAGATATTTTTCTGGAATAAAAAGTAGCCTAGATGTTGACCCGGGTACTCAGTTATCTCCATACCAAATTTAATCAAAATCCGTCTAGTAGTTTTTGAGTGATGCGTGCACAACCAGACAGACAGACAGACAGACAGACAAAAATTCCAAAAATTGGTGTTTCGGTATCTATATCGATAACTATATACACTACCGTTAAAATTTTCAAAAAATATTTAATGTACAGACACGGCCCCGTTAGAGTTTTATTATATGTATAGGTAATAGTATTTACATTTACAAGATTAGTCCCTTCTGACTAGTGTGCTTGTGAAGTATGACTCCATTATGGAAATGTCCGTTCTACTAGCTAACATTGTCAGACGCACTCTTTTTACATGTAGATCGTGTGATAACGTTCAGAGCCGTTTATTTTTTTTACTATATGGTGATTTTATTCTTTACTTCCGAATCTTAATAACTGTATACGTGAAACTGATCAACATTAATTAAATGTTCAACATACATATATCCTAATAGTGTTAATCACGACCACAATATAGTCTTATTTGATGTCAAGCAAGTGACGCAAGATAGCCGAATCGTTCAACAGATGAGCGATGATAGAGTAATCGAATAATCTGCCAAATGTAAAGGTTGGCCTGTAACATCGCGATTTATTACAACCGGAAGACGATCGATAAACGCGCGATTCGCTTTTGCCGCTTTTATATTTTATTTTAATTTAGTAGGCCCCGCCCAGTGTCTGATTGTCAATAGTTTGCGGCAAAAGAGAATGGCGCGCGATATGGCCGCGGTTTTTTGTGCATTTTTGTATGAAATTACGTCAAAACACACGAATCGCGCGGGATCAGAATTTTATTTACACTGCCGCTATATTTGACATGACAGAATGGTGCGATATAAAATCGCGGCAGTGTGTTATAGGCTTGAATCATCACGACCAAAATATACCTACCCTTATTGAATAGCAAGCCAATGACGCAAGACAGCCAAATCGTTCAGCAGATGAGCGATAATAGAGTAATCGAATAATCTGCCAAGTGTAAAGTTTGGCCTGTAACATCGCGAGTGGTGTAATTACAACCGGAAGACGATGGACGCGCGCGCGGCGGCGCGTATCGTTGCGACATGCGTCCGCGCAGGCGGTGGCGGGGTGGGGCGAGGCAGGGGCGGCAGCGGTATGGGTACATGGATGTAGAGTACGGCCGTTCTAACTTGGCTTCTCTGAACATGGGCTTTGCCTGCGCAAACCCCCTCGTACCGCCAAAAGTAGTAGTAAGTAATCACTATTCTAATCTGTAAAAATAGGTTCTTCTCATACCTATTTTTATATTGTATGGCCAAATCGGAAACCTACTATAACTACGTCTAATTCTACAATCATCTATATATATTAAATGATAAACTGACTGACTGATATACTCGTATCAACGCACAGCCTAGCCTAGAGACTTGAAATTTTGCACATACAAATACAATACAATACAAAATAATTTATTTCGGTAAATTACAGGATAAAACAACTAGTTGTAGAGGCCTTCTTTTAAGTATAATAATACCTGTGTCAGAAGACCTCACTCTTCCATAGCCATCTCATAGATAGCTTATACAGTGTAGGCATCCACTAAGAAAGGATTTTGCAAAAATGCAACCCCTAAGGGAGTGAAAAAACGTGCGCGAGCGAAGCCGCGTGTAAAATCTAGTAATAATAATAAATTGTGACACACAATTCACACATGGCTATTTTAGTCCCCAAGTTTTAGTACCCAACAACTGATAAACATACTTAAATAAATATTAAACGACCAGACACGAAGGCAACAGACATGTTCACGGTCACAAAGATATGCCCCGGAATAGAACCCGCGACCTCCGACTCAGAAGGCAGGGTCACTACCAACTGAGCGAATAGGCATGTCGAATATTAATATTACCAACCTATGTACAGTTTGCACAATAAATCTATTCATCCTTATCTCATCCAGTCCTACAAAACAGTCTCCTGTAACTTGCACACCACACTGATACTAGTGACAGGCCCCAGATCTGCCCGAAGGTCTTTGCCCCGCACGTTTTAGTGCGATTATCGCACAGATAATGTATGTCTGTCCGTCACTTTAATTGACTAGAACTGTACCGACAAAGCCTGTCTAATTCCAAGGGCTCGGCTCAGAATCTGTGGGATCAAGCATTCTATTCGTGCCACCTAATCACACTATAAATTATTGTTCTGACCCGACTACGGCGATGCCAAAGAAAATGGCTCTATGTTTCAGCAGGCTTTTGTATTATTATATTTTTGTACTATCTTACCGGTGTATTTACATATATGATCCACCGTAAGGGATATTGTAGCTTTCCATTCGTGACAGAATTTTTAAAATCGGTCCAGTAGTTTTTGAGTATTCGTTACAAACATCCAAATATACAAATCGTTCGAAGGCATGTGTGCAATAGTAGGAAGCCCATCGCCGGACTAGGTCTGTTACACATGCCTCAGAACTAATTCTGGGACTTGCGGGTTTCCTCACGATATTTTTTTTCACCGTTGAGCTAGTGATAATTAGATACGTAATTTTTTGAAAAACTCATACATTAGTTTACCTTGTAGCGACATAGGTATAACGCACCAATAGACGGTCGAGTTCTAAACCGCGCTATCGAAGTTTTCTAATGAGTTTGTATAAATACAACTGTCCAACATCAACCGATAGACAGTCCCCAGGCCCGATCACATCGCCTGGCGGAAGATCTTCTCTTTTCACGACGGAGGAGCATTCCACCTCCGCTACTCCATAACGTTAAGCTTGCTAGGATTATGTAGAGTTGTTTATATTGTTGTTGTAGAAAGTTATTATATGAATAAGGTTTCAAAATAGTTGCAGCAAGGGCCTTGCTCTGTTTAGTGTCCACTTCGTAATATCTTTCGAAGTTGTGAATAAAAATGCGATAACGACGCAATGAACATTTATTAACAGTCAAGGATGAATCCTGGGATTTCGATACACAGCTGTTGACATAGTCGCCAGTGGGTATTTAGCTGCTGTATTTCGTCATGGATTTTTTCTAGAAAGCTGTCATGCTGTGCAAAAGCACATACGAATAAAAAAAAAATGGTTGTCTTTCAATTCCCGTTGTTTCAATTTCAATTCAATTCCCCACTCAAAGGGGATACCGGCAAAGGGGACAACGGGAATACACCGTCTGTGAAGTCGGTTTACGGACCATAATTGTACGTGTTATTGTTATAAAAAACATTTATGAAAAATTGCATACTGGAGTGGAAGAGAGATAGATGTGTCACATGCCTAACGGTAAGGCAGATCGTGCCTCTCGACCGCTTGTTCCGTTGTTGTCATTTTTCATGCGGGCAGTTGGCGTTCATCGATTTATAAGACGTTATTACGTCAAAAATTGCGATAAAAAGTGCGTACTTCCAGAAATGCAACACTTCTGTCTACAGTCCTGGGGTTAAAGCGTGACTTTATCTACCGGTTAGGCTTACTTAGTGAGGCCTACTTGTGTATGTATAAAATGACGAGTTAAACACTTTTCGTATCTCTTTGAAGACGCAAGCGCTCATCGCGAATGACGTTGCAACATCGTAACGTGGTGCGAAGGCGCCACGCCGTGAACTTGAATACGTGTTAATTTCTGCTAGACGGAACAGACTAGACACGCGAGTAGGTATTATATATTGCGAAATTACCACACAGTTTTGTGTTTTTTAATTGATAAAACGTTGAAAAATTTATATTTACGTTACTGCTTATAGGTAACGTGGGGGGTGACCACCGGCGTTGTCCGCGTTGTATCCGTTTTTTCCCGTTCCCGTGGGAATATTCAAGGAAAATTTGTGCAAAATTTCATACTTCTAGGGTTTGGCTTATTTAGTTAGCTTAGTTAGTCTGCCAATCAGTTTCTTCTAGAAGAAGTTAGATGGTTCAGTTTTCCTAATTTCCTTTATGAAAAGGTTTCATCAGAAAACGCTGTTGAATATTATATTTTATTAGGTAGGAAGGTAGGCACGGTTTCACCCGAGCAGATCCCGTTCCCTTAGGAATACGGGAATAAAATATAGCCTTTGTTACTCAGGGATAATGTAGCATTCTAATGGAGAAAGTTTTTGAAATCGATCCTGTAGTTTTTGAGTTTATTCTCCTTCTTTAAATTTTTTCGTCAATTCTTGAATTAAAACAAAACCAATGAAAGAATGGTATTTTGGTAAATATCATCGCGGCATTCAAATAGCAATATAAACACTACGTGCTCATTTACCTATACATAATCTATTCTTGTTAGATGCAAATAACCTTGTTCCGGGTCACGAAAGGTATTTCCAAGGCAAAAAATTATACGAAATGAACAATAACAAGTGACATTTCAATTTAAAACTCAGTTTGTAATTTTAGAAAGTTCTTTTTTGTTATAATATTAAAAATTTTGTGCTCGTTATTTTATCCCTTGACCTAACTTTTTAACAAAGAAAATAATAACATATTGGCAAAAGAATCCGTGATACGATGCCGAAGGCTACACATATAACTTCCGTGTTGTACAGTAAGTGGTTTGTATATTGAACTAGTTTCTCTGAGGCACAATTCAAGTGACCAAGGCTTTAGAAGCACAGTGTTATTGCAATTTAATTAAATTAAATTATATAAACAGTTTTTGCTCTCTTGCTGCGTATAATGAGTAAGTACTTATACTGCCTAGGTAAATATAAATAGTTTACTGAAATTAAATTTTTAGATGTTTTCTTTAGATTTTTTTAAAATTTTCAAAAATACTTTAAAAAAAACACCATTCTGAAAATGGAGTAGGTGGCAAACATGAAAAAAGTATTGATTAATGTTCAGTAGGCTGGCTACAAATTTTAAAAACTCCTTCCACGCTAGCGGACAAAATGCACTTTGGAATGACAAACAGAAAATTTCGAAGTTTGTGAGGTGAAAATGTATTTTTTCTCAATCATTATGAATACAAAATACGAATGGCATAAATAATGATTCCGATTCAAATCGAAACATAAATTAACGTTCTTGTAAGTATTGTCTCTCATACCTGGAAAAATGTGATATTATCGCCATTTATTTTAAGGAGTGTAAAATTGAAGTATCGTTGGCTGAATCATTAGTAGCCGCCCTTGCTTGCCGTGATTCCAATGTTTTGGAGGTCAATATAAAAAATAGCTCATAAAATTTATGATTTATTTTTCAAGAACAGATTTTAAAATTTTGTAAGTAACATTTTTTGATAGTTGACAAACAATAAACATAAATTATGTCTAGTTCGCCCCGCCATTCGCCTACTCGGCGACCTTTCTCGTTCCCGCTCATGTTTGACATTTCAACGCGATTTGGCGCCAAAGCCGCTCGCGCGCTTTTCGAACATTGAACGTAATTCGAAACTTATTTTGTTTATTTTTAATTTAATTTTTAGGTCCATGGTAAGGTAATTCCAAAAAGTTTGTTCAAGTGAAATGTTAAAAACTGTTTTGGTGAATTGTTCTTTTTGGTGAATTGTTAGTGGCCAGTGTTTTGTTGTTTGAATTTTGCAAGGTGTTGTGACATTCCGAAAGTTACAGATTTGGCGCCGATTGATTTCAGGTGGGTGATAAAAAATCTTGTTTTTCGAAACTGAGTACTTAATTTAAAAAGGTGATAAAAATAAATGATAATGCGAGATCTGTAACGCACTTCACGCCAGTTAGAGCATAATATTCATTAATTTTTCGTTTTTAATTTGGCATCTGATTGTCAAAATAACAGCCAATCGATACTTTAGGGCCGACTTGCACGAACCAGAGTTAACAATATAACACTGAGTTAACTGCTAACCCAGGGTTAACTGATGTCAAAATGTATGGAACTGTTATCCTTAACCCAGGCTTAACGATTATTTTTTTTAACCCTAGACCGTGCAAGTGGGCCTAAGTTTGTCAGTAATTTTTGAAATAAGATTTATATTCAAAAACATGGATGCCTAACGGATTCGAGTTTGGGGATACGGGGGGGGCGCCGGGTTTAAGCTACTCCATCTTATATTTGTCGGTAGACTTTAAAAAGTTCGTTTTTAAGGTTCTGTAACAAACGGACAGGGCCCTAATATTCCGTCTGTTCGCCTGTCTTAACCAAAACCGCGTATCTTTTGAAGTGTATGTAACAGATGGTCGGTTTAAATTTTAAGCAAGCAGATTAGGTTTTTGTCGTAGTGATCCTAAAAAAATAAGATAGAGGTAGTAACCTCAATATGATACAAGAAATTGGAGTGGAGTGAATGGAGTTGAAATGACGTTCAATAAGTGGACTTGTAAGTTCCTATTTTGAATAAAACATTTTGACTTTGACTTTGATTGTTTATCATATAACATTAATACACTCGCCAAAGTCGGTATTATGAATTTCTTCCCACTTATGCTACTGATAAATTTACGTAAGGTTTTGATAATCTCATTGGCGCCACAATTCGAACCCGAGCCTTAATCATAAGAGGTGGGCTCACTACCAACTGAGTTATCACTGCTTGTTGCTATATATGACTAAATATTTATTTAACAAAGAGAAGACACTACTTGACATTGAAGGCTTTGAGCACATTCAATTAATGTCACTTGTGAGAGAGGTTATGGTTTCGCAAACTTGGTATAGTCGAGTTTATTTATCGAATCATTAAACAAATTGAGCATTGAGTTTTATTTAATAATATTCGTTAAGTTAGAACGGCCGGAAGCCTACAAGGTCAATATTATTGACTAAAAAAAGAAAGACAAACTCACTTACCTTAAAAAACTTCAGACACTCAGACATTAAGAGACCTCAGAGTCTCATTCATGAAAGAAAAGTTCTTTAAGCATAGAGTTAATATGCCTCTGACGAAAAAAACAAAAACAAAAAAGGTCCTGTTTATGGTGAACGAAAAATACTGGTGAAAAGTGGAAATATCCAGGAATACCTCTTCTACCCACTGGCTTTTTTTTAAAAAAACCGGCCAAGTGCGAGTCGGACTCGCGCACCGAGGGTTCCGTACAACCTTGCAAATTTATGGTTTTCGTAATTTTTCCTTTATCTATGCTATAAGACGTTGCTTCGTACCAAATTTCAAGATTCTGAGTTCACGGGAAGCACCCTGTAGGTTTTGATTCCCTTGCAAGTGTCGAAAACTTGCGGCATAAACGGCTGTATCTTTTGATTGCGTTGGCTTAGAAGTTTGATTTTTTCACAGCTTCAAGGGACAGTAGACCTGAGTAATTGATATAAATTTCAGCTTCATACCTCCACGCGTTCCTGAGAAAAAGGGTCTTGACAGACGGACGGACGGACGGACAGACGGACAACAAAGTGATCCTATAAGGGTTCCGTTTTTTCCTTTTGAGGTACGGAACCCTAAAAAAGAAACTAACCAAAAATATACATATTTTGAATTAAATAATAGTCACTACATAGTATAAAACCAAGTCGCTTTCTCTGTCCCTATATTCCTATGTATGTTAAATTTTTAAAACTACGCAACGGATTTTGATGCGGTTTTTTAATAGATAGAGTGATTCAAGAGGAAGGTTTTAGTGTTAGCATTGCACCCGTGCGAAGCCGGAGCGGGTCGCTAGATGTCTAATATTTTAATAGAGCTGCCTTACGGTTAAGAGCCCGCTTCTCATGATGATAATCAGTGAGGCTCGGGTTCGAATCCTGGCATGTACCAATGAGTTTTTCAAAACTTACGTACATATTTATCGCTAGCTCGACGGTGAAGGAAATCATCGTGAGGAAACCCACAGGTCCCTGAAGTAATTCTGAGGCATGTGCAACAGACCCGGTCCGGCGATGGGCTCACCTATCACGTTTAGGGGTCGAATATTCTCGCAAAAAGTGGGTATTTCCAGAAATGGAATACCAGAGGTATTCCTACCCCCTCGGGGATAAATGGCGAGAGATTTTATTTATTTTTTATTTTAAAGAAATTTGTATTTAAAAAAATTAATCCAAATTATTTTGCCGAATCCTGTCGCGTTCACAGCAATTATTATCAAGGAGGTATTGGTTCATCACACCCAAAGAGATTAAAATATAATAAGGCATAGAGGGGACAAAGCGAGGAAAATTTGAAGTCAAAAGTTATTCCAAGTGGAATAAGTCTAGTACAATTTCGACCGAATGACAGCTCGCGTTCATACTAACTGACATGACAAGGACATGACGCTTAGGCTTCATAGTTTTGTATGAAAATATTCGTAATGCCCCCTCTGTGCCCTATTATATTTAAATCTCTTTGATCACACCAATACCTCCTTGTTTCGCCGAAAACGAGCAACCTTGCTGGAGGCCAGCACTTCAATATTCGACCCAGGGCTATGTGCTTAATTGAAATTAAATCGATGGTTGACAGGCCTGTTGGCTCAGTTGGTGTTAACCCTGCCTGAGTCAAAGGTCGGTTCGATTCTCGATTTATCCAATATTTATGTGCTCACTATAATTTTTTAAGGTTTTGGATTCATTTATTCATTTAACTTCATGTACAGATGGCGATGCCTAAAGGCATTATCTACCAGTCAACCATCAGGGTAAACAGAAACAATTTGCATTGCATTATTACTAATTAATGAAACATAACCTAATGGTAAATCCTAATACATACTTATATTATATTGTTTAGTACCCGTAGTAGGATATGTCTAGTTTGACAGAAAATGTAGGAATCTGCGTTGACCACGCGATTCCTATTTTTCCGTGACTGTATGAATTTTGTAGACCTTTGTAAGTCTATACGTCCTTAAAGCCATGCTCTACAATGATGCTCTTAGCAGGCCATCAACATCGTAAATTCCATCTTCCTAAGTTCAGCGGTTAAAGCTGCGTCGTGATAGGTCAGTCGGTTTATTTTTTCAAATGCAACTTTACCGTGAGGCTTGGCTGGAAAAGTGTAAATATAGATATATAGATGTTCTGTAGCCTATTATCTTATACTAGCTGTTCCTAGCGTAGTTCCCGTTCTCGTGGGAATATCGGGATAAAGTATAGCCTATGTTACTCCCTGATAATATTATTGTAGCTTTGGATTGGTGAAAGAATTTTCAAAATCAGTCATGTATTTTTTGAGTTCCTTCAATCTAAAAATACAAATCTTTTTTTCTTTACAATATTAGTGAAGATTACTGTAAAGTTTCCTTCAGCAGTTTTTCGGCTAAAGATTAACAAGCAACCATTAACCATCCATCCTACACTCCCACATTTATGATATTAGTAGGATAAAATAGTGGGATTATACAAAAATAACGTCCCATTTCGTCACCGGATCAAAACTTCTCATAATCAATTATAATAGCTCTACGCTATGCAATGTCTCTCAATTAAAATTGTATGTCCGTTAATTATGAGTGTAAAAAAAATATAAAAAAACTACATTATTACAACACTATCGCACGGTCCGACGCGCATGCGCGATCACTTTTTATGTCTGTCTAGAAACTTGTCTGAAGAATAACGCACGCAATGTCAAATCAGTTGCGTTGAATCTATACGAGAGTATATATAAAAATCAATACCACTTTTCGTTGTTATTTTATATAACTCAAGAACGGGCTCACCTATCCAAACCAAATTTTTAGGCTTTATTCGGACTATTTAGCAGATGGTTTATGTGAAGTTTGCTTAAAATTTGTCGAGTGGTTCTTCATTTATCACATTTTTACAGGACAGCGTCTGCCGGGTCAGCTAGTTTGTTATAAATAAAAAAATAATCTCATGCCTTTTATTCCCGAGGGGGTAGGCAGAGATATTCCATTTCTAGATATACCCACTTTTCACGAGATATTCTCTGAACCCCTAAACGTGATAGGTGGTGAGCCCATCGCCGGACCGGGTCTGTTACACGTCATGCCTCAGAATTAATTCTGGGACCTGCGGGCTTACTCACGATGTTTTCTTTCACCGTCGAGCTAGTAGTAGAATTTGATGTGTTAGTTTATTACCATTTTTTTTGGGAATTTTCTGGCTTTCTTTCTAAGACAATCTTTGCCGACCGCGCTAAGACAATAGAGTCAATTCTTGTTATTTTTGTTTTATTCCGGAATGACTAGCTAATTTAAGTGTCAATATGTCAATCAAAAATTCACTTTTACTTACATCCGGCGACGTGACGTCATTTGGAGATCAAGTGGTAAAATAGATATACTAATATAATTAATTAATGCTTCAAAATATGCCTTCAACATCCAGCAGCCCTACTATCTAAGTTCCGTTATATAATTTGACACAGCTTTATTTACCAGTCATAGACAATCATAAAACAAAAATAACGGTTAGAAAGAAAGAAAAATATTTATTTGGAATCTATTCAAATTAAAGAGAGACACCTATTCAAATTCGCGATCAAATTGGGGACGTCTTGAAAAAAAGGCCAGGTCAAGAGTACCCTACACCGAAGAGCATGTATAAAAAGGATCGTAGCAAGTGGAAAGAAGTGGTCTCTGCCTACCCCAACGGGAAAGAGGCGTAATTATATGTATGTATGTATGTTCAAATTAAACTACTTATTACAAAATAACTTCAATCTAAGAAAAACTGGACACCAATAGGGCGGGCGGAGTAGCACAGAGCCAGTATTCTGTGGACACCCAGGGATCTCTATTCAAATCTCAAACGCCAAATTTAACGTAAAAACTGTCTTGGATAGTAGGCCTACAAGTCTCGTGGAGGAAAGGCGCGCTCTCTTCGTCAGTTTAAATTTTTCATTATTTTGAATTATATAGAGTTCAATATTTGGTGGTAACAAAAAATCACTATTTGCCCTCTGCCCGTTGAAAAGACAACAGTTATTATAACAACCCGGTCCACTGCGTTACGTGGCCATTATGTAAGTCGTGGCCGTTGACTCAGTGGACGGTGTCATTATCTTAATTTTTATCCGCTCAGTGCTATGGTCTGCGCAGTTTTTGTTGGCGGGAACCGGTTGTATTTATTGGGGGCTGAAAGGCGCTTGGGAGGTTTATTCCCGTTGTTCCCATTGACGGTATCCCCATTGATTGGGGACAACGGGAATTTAATAAAATTATTAAAAATACTTCTCGTTGTCCCCACTATCTGTCATCATTGAAATAATGAAATAAAATTATTTAAAATACTTATTTATTTAAAATAAAATATTCGACCACTGTTTATTTTTATTTATTTATTTAACTTCATGTACCAAGAAAATGTACACACGAACTTATTGCCTAAAGGCATTATCTACCAGTCAACCATCAGGCTTAGCAGAAATACACTGTTCACAGCATTTATTAGTTACTACCGGTTCTGCGCAATTTCACCCGCGTATAGTTACCGTTCCAGTGGGAATACGGGAATAAAATATAGCCTATGTTACTCAAGCATATTCTAGCTTTAAATTGGTGAAAGAATTTTTAAAATTGGTCCAGTAGTTTTTGAGTTTATTCGTAACAAATAAATCCTTAATCCTTATAATAATAGTATCAATATAGATAAGAGTAGACGTAGACTAGCGGATGACATGGCGTTGCTCGCTTTCAATTGTTTTTTCCCGTCTTCAGGTATATCCATAAATCCCTTCTAAGTGCTTATTGCTTCATTTATAGAATTACATAAAATCTATAAATTGTAATAAAGTTTATAAAGAACCATACATTAATGTCAATGTAATCGTGTAACTTAAAACTGCTGAACGGATTTTGATGAAACTTTACAGTTATATAACTATCATCAGAATAACACAAGCTATATTTTATCCCTGTATTCCCACATGAACGGGAACTACGCGGGTGAAACCGCGGGGACTGCATACTATAGTTATCTTTAGCGACCACGCGACAATGTATGTTACTCCAAGAATTCATACAAATAGCGATCTAATATCGTTGCGACATACTGTGTGAATTACCTTGTTTGTCCTTCGAGAAAATTCAATAAAAACCCAGTGTTTGCTTAACACAGGCATTTTATAGACTAGAAAAATCTAATACAATTTACACTCCCATGAATATCTAGGGCTCGATGTGGCAAGCTGTTTAATTTAACCGAGACTGTTGAATTAGGCAGCAAGACAAAATAAAATTAGTTAAATTTAAGACGACTTATTGAAAACGTTGGCTCTTCTTAACTGACTTAAAATGAAAAAAGGAGGGACTCAATTCGGTTGGATTTTTTTATAGGTAATTGTTAACACAGAATTCCGTCATTTAAAAACAAATTTGTTTTTTTAATAGAATACTAGCGACCCACCCCGGCTTCACACGCGTGCAATGCTAGTACTATAACCTTCCTCTTGAATCACTCGATCTATAAAAAAAAAAACGCATCAAAATCCGTTGCGTAGTTTTAAAGATATAAGCATACAAAGGGACATAGGGATATATGGACAGAGAAATCGACTTTGTTTTATACTATGTAGTGATGATACTTTCAGATTGGTCCCGTTCTTATCAAAATCCAGTTCTGATGATGAGATCCATCAGGAATTTAGGTATACCTATAGTAATTTTGATATTTTCAGCAACATTTCAAGCAGTTGCGTCCGGACTATATAATTTGGCGAAGTGCTGGAACTGACGAAGACGAATATTTTGAAATCGTTTGTTTTTTTGTTATATCATTACAGCAATTTATTTTAAAATATCCTGACGACCAAATGGCTCTCCCAGTAGAAATTAATTATTAGCTAACTACAGTAAGTAGTTGGAATCAACAACAACTTCTTTTAGGTAGCGTTTTCGTGATGATACTTTGCGCAACTGCTTTGCCGTCAGTTTCAAGGCCTACTCAACAAAACACTAACATTTATTTATAAGATGTAGAAACGGGGACAAATATTTGAATATTTCATTTAACGGACGAAATGATTTTGTAATTGTTGGATAAAGTTAGCTGTTGGTTATAATATTATATACATGGTAATTTTAAATTAAGTAAAATAAAAAAATTGTAAAATAAAAAAATTCTAAAAATCTCACGCCTTTTATCCCCGAGGGGGTAGACAGAGGTATTCCATTACTGGATATACCCACATTTAATGAGATATATTGGACCCCTAAACGTGATAGGGTGAGCCCATCGCCGGACCGGGTCTATTTACACATGTCTCAGAATTAATTCTGGGACCTGCGGGTTTCCTCACGATGTTTTCGTTCACCGTCGAGCTAGTGATAAATATGTAGGCAAGTTTTTTGAAAAACTCATTGGTACATGCCAGGATTTGAAGCCGAGCCTCGCTGATTTTCAGCCGGCTCTTTAACCGTAAGGCTATCACATATACAACATGTAACACAATAAGCGCAATTCCTGAAATTAGTTTGTTCAGTATCGACCACTTATTCGATTTCAGCTATTTTTAATATGTATTAAATTTTTCACAAACATGAATTATATTAGCTGAACTTAGTGCTTTCTATGGAAATCGTGCTATTATTAATCGATATTTAAAAAAATTGGTTATACACAACAAAATTTCGATGGCATCATATTTTTTTTATATTAATATACTAATTGGGGTGTATGAGGAATTGCGCTTTTTCTGTTACGCGTTGTATATTGTTCTTATAGAAATAAACTCACTCCTCAAGTGGACTTGATATTATAGTTTAGTATACGAATGATACCTAATGATGTTTAGTGTAAATTTTCTCCAGCACAGCACACCATTGAAAACATGTGGTCAATGCAATGAATTACAATGTGTTATAGATGGCATTTTCTTCAATTTTTATTAATATTAGTAACAATATTTGTTTTCTTGTATTCACACAAACTATTGCAAAAATGTGTAAGTTATCAGTCTCTGCTTGTCAGAGCTTTCCTAGAAGATATTTCTAGGAACTTATTACTTCTTAAACCACAATTATTAAAGGGTTCTTTGATAATTATAATTGCATACAATTTTGCAACCTGTTTCTCATACTTGTCTTTAATAATGTGTCGAAATATGCCCCTGACATTTATTTGCTGGAATTTTAAAGATCCCTAATTGATGGGGCGAGCATAAGGCCAAGATTTGGGCGCATCCGATGCGTTTATCGAACGGTCATTAAATATAAATGGCCACTTTATCGATGCATCATTGAGAACAAATACGGTGTTTCAATAAGCTTGTTTAAACATCAATAACGAATCCATACTTTTTAGGGTTCGTTATTAAAAAGCCAGGATAGATCTTTTGAACTACTCAACGGGTTCCATAAATAAACAGCGTGACTCAATAAAAGAAACCTAAACATAAATAATAAATAATAATATAATCTCACGCCTTTTTTATCCCCGAGGAGGTAGGCAGAGGTATTCCATTACTGGGTATACCTAAACATGATTTTTATATACCTATCCAATGATACCCCACTTAACATATTTCTTCGATTTTCTTATTTTTCTTTTTCACAGTTTGGCGCCAAAATCCGCCATTTTGTTTTTTTCTAAATTTGATATAGGTACCAAGTGTCACAAATTTAAACAGCAGCCCATCTCCACCGAAGAGTTGCTGGTTCCAAATGCAGTACCCCGAGAAGAGCCAGCAAGAAACTCAAGGGCAGCTCTTTAATCTCATGTCTTACTAGTAAATATGGTTTACAATAATAATTATAATTGATAGCCTTACATAGCGTCGAGTAGTACAAAAGATCATTGTTGAAATTTTCAAGTATAAATAGTGAACTATTTCTCATCATCCCATAAATCCCCTCACGAACCGCACTGTAGCAACTAACCACAAGACAAGGCTGTGAATATTCCAGCCCTTTGCCATAGCGTGGGAACCTAATCTGAATACTATTAGACCGCGGCGCATGCGCGAATTCGATACTACGTTTGATGAGACTATGTAATGGTTCAGAGGCGCCATTAGGTCTAAAACCCGTTTGTTGAGTTACTTCCATGCTTGATTGTTCTCTTCTTTTACTCTCTGCTTTCCTACTTAATATACAGGGTGGTAAAAGAGGTCGTGGTTGGAAGGAAGGCTTAAATATTGATAAATGCAAATAATATAAAAACTGTATTGAAAAACCTGCTTTAGTTGGATATTGTGAAAAGGCGAGGTGATCGCGCCTGGGGACCGCGGTTCAACGATCGATGTTGGACAGTTGTATGTATACAAATAATCTATATATTATAATAATCTCACGCCTTTTTTATCCCCGAGGGGGTAGGCAGAGGTATTCCATTACTGGATATACCCACATTTCACGAGATATATTGGACCCCTAAACGTGATAGGTAGTCGCCGGACCGGGTCTGTTTACACATGTATATCTCAGAATTAATTCTGAGACCTGCGGGTTTCCTCACGATGTTTTCCTTCACCGTCGAGCTAGTGATAAATATGTACATAAGTTTTTGAAAAACTCATTGGTACATGCCAGGATTCGAACCCGCGCCTCACTGATTTTCGGCCGGCTCTTTAACCGTCCGGGCTATCACTGCTCTTCTATTATGTATACAAACTCATTAAAAAAATTTAGGTAGCGAGGTTTAGAACTCGGTCGCCTATTGGCACGTTCGATGTAGTGTCGCTACCCTTGTAGGTATACTCTTTGACTCGTGAAGGGAACTTAGTGAACGGTATTGCAACATCGATATGCCACTTATTTTATTGTTATCTTAACTGTATCTTTAAACAATTCGGTGGGCTATTACTGCTGTAGTGTTTTTGTTATGCAACAGCAATCTGTAACACGTAATTTGAATAAGTCTTTCCCTGCGATTTCACCCGTGTAAGTCCCTTAAGAGAATTATAGATCTGGAGTGCGATTTTTGAATCTCACTGGTGATATCAAAATCACCGGTGACTAAAATTATCACCGATGACTTTTATGTCACCATTTTCCAAAAGCACTATTTTTGAAAGTCACACGCAGTTTTTTTTAATAAATCTTCGCAATCACAAAATATCACAATCGAGCCCCGCTGCTAATTCTTCCGAAAAACATACTTTGGCACTTCTGGCAGATGTCACATACGTCAACTGTCAAAAACAATGGCATGGTGATTTCAATTACGAGTGGGTGGGCGCACTCATAAATCGATATCATAGGTATGACAAATGTAAGTCACCAATGAGTTTCAAAAATACGATCTTTCGGAAATCACTCACATCAGTGAGAATTAGTCACTTGGTGAGATTAAAAAATCGACCCCCCTGCTCAAAATATGACAAATCGTTAATATGGAAAATTCTGGAAAAAAATGAGGAGGTTCTCTATTCAACTGCAGGTATGTTTTTTTTGTGTTTGTTACTTACCTTAGAAATTTTTAATGGGTGAACTGATTTTGATGACTTTTATTTGAAAGCTGGTACTGTGCAGTTTGGTCCAGTTCTGACAATGACATCCCTGAGAAAACCATAATACACACACCGGCACAATTAGCGGAACAGAAAAAAAAGGGAGTATTTACGCATTTTTGCGTGTTACTGGCCGGCTAAACAAGCTTTTTTTAAATTTGGGTTTTAATTTAAAAATGGAATACTAAGCGACTGCCCTTTTTTTCATTCTTTTGTTTTAATTTTCATTGATTCATTTTTTCCACCGCTTGTCCGTTTTTAGAAGGTTCGTGAATTCCATTTGAAAAGCTTTGAATTGCAGTTTTTGAGGCTTTTGAGTTTTTTCGCATATTGATAATTTACGAGCATCTAATTATGCCTGATTTAACGCCATCAGAAATCATTAGGGCAGATCAAATGAGGAGAAATGGTCAAACCTACAGATCGATTGCCAGAAGCCTTCGTCGATCGTTATCAACGATTTATCGTAGCATCCAACGATACAGATTGACGAATGCTCTAGTGAGAAGGAGAGGACAAGGCCGGAAAAGGTGTACTTCAAGGAGGGATGACCGTTTTCTCCAACTTCAAGTCCGACGGAACACGAGACTAACGGCGGTGCAGGCTCGAAATTTACTGGAAGAGGTACGAGCAGTAAGGATGAGTGAGCGGACAGTTCGTAGAAGATTCGAAGAAGTGGGTATAGGCTCGTATGTGCCCGCCAAAGCCCCAAAACTTGAGAGACATCATCGCACAAACCGTCTACACTTTGGTCGTGAACATCGTGATTGGGACTTCGACGACTGGGGACAGGTTCTTTTTACTGATGAATGCAGAGTTATGTTAAATCAAATTGATGGAAGGCAGCGAGTATGGAGACGCAAAGGAGAACGGTATATCCAGTCTAATTTTGAAAATACAGTTGCATATGGCGGCGGTTCAATTATGGTCTGGGGAGGAATATGTTTAGGAGCTCGTACGGAGTTAGTAGTGGTCGATGGCGGGAATCTGAATGCTGATCGGTATATCAGGGAGATTTTAGAAGAACATGTTGTGCCATTTGCCCCCTTTATTGGTAACAACTTCATTCTAATGCAGGATAATGCTCGGGCTCACAGTGCTCGCACAGTACAGACATACCTAAACCATGTTGGTATAACGGTGATGGAGTGGCCAGCACGGTCCCCCGATATGAACCCTATAGAACACGTCTGGGACTTGCTAAAGAGGAGTGTAAAGTCAAGAATGCCCCCTCCCAATAATCTCAACGAGTTGCGAAACGCATTACTTGAAGAATGGCAGAGGTTGCCCCAAGAAACCATTGATAACATCATCCGCAGCATGCCCAGACGGATGGAAACCCTCATCAGAGCACGAGGAGGAAACACTCGATATTGAACAGTCATTGAAATTGTTGTTAAACTTTGGAAAATCTTGAATTTTCTGCTGTTTCTCTATAATTAAAAATCGAAGAAAAATGCATTTTGTTTAATTTAATTTTTATTTTTATAAAATTTTAAGTATGGTGTTACAAATGAATGTCAAAACATGTTAATTTAATTGTTGTTTCATTTTAAATAATATATTGTTTAAAAATTACATTCATTGTTCTAAATTCCCTCTTTTTTCTCCTTTTTTTTCTGTTCCGCTAATTGTGCCGGTGTGTGTATTATAAATAAAATAAAATAAATTTATTTCAGATTAAATCCATATCAACAATTAAAATTACAAAATTAAAATACAAATTAAAATTACAGATCAAAATTACAAAATTTAAATTACAAACTAAATGTCAAGTAGAATTACAAATTAAAATGTCAAATTAAAATTACAAATAAAAATTATAATTATAAAATTATCACTTTAAATATATATATATATATATATTATTTTCAATTTAAGTACCTAGTTACCTATTATAAGTTGAATTCAGTTTTTTACCGTTAAGACTTCTATGTTATATTTTTATATCAAACTTATGATTTAAACAAAAATCAAAGAATGTAAAAATAATCACTGTGAACTCTGCGACCTCAGGGAAAGGCTATTATGCTTTAAACACAATTTTATTTATATAATACGGTATGTCCGCGATACACGGAGCTATGAGAAAATCTATTCTCTCCCCAATTCCCTGGATCGTTCGTCGGTATGTCTCAATCCGTCTGGTGGTTACAAAGCCACGTACCTGGTGTGCTGCTCGACGTGATGCAGGGGCCCCCGTGGTTCAGGAACGGAGCCTCTTGCAGCTTTGTAGTTCCACCAGTTCAGTCCAGTATTAGTCACAATCAAGTCACCGATTTTAATATAGATAAGCCCCGAAATTATGCACTAATAAGGCGTCTCAAACCAACGACCGAAAAAAATAGCGTCACGACGCGTGCGCTAGTATCGACAGCCAACCGAGAACAGGTACACACCGATTTATCAAATCCGTGATCTACCTACACAACTTAAAACCAAATTACCCGCAATACTTAAATCCAATTCCAAACACGGTACAAAAACACATTACAGGCTCACACAATAACGTATCTGAAAAAAACAATATCAATAATCCAAAGACAAGCCAAACCCACGTCAATACAATTTTGAATTTAAAACATTAAAACTATGTACAATACCGGCCAGTGCATCGGCCACAATCACATTTGAAGCCATGTAATAATAATATATAATAATAATATAATCTCACGCCTTTTATCCCCGAGGGGGTAGGCAGAGGTATTCCATTACTGGATATACCCACATTTCACGAGATATATTGGACCCCTAAACGTGATAGGTGGTGAGCCCTTCGCCGGACCGGGTCTGTTTACACATGTATCAGAATTAATTCTGAGACCTGCGGGTTTCCTCACGATGTTTTCCTTCACCGTCTAGCTAGTGATAAATATGTACATAAGTTTTTGAAAAACTCATTGGTACATGCCAGGATTCGAACCCGAGCCTCACTGATTTTGGGCCGGCTCTTTAACTGTTCGGGCTATTACTGCTCTCATAAGCCATGTAGCTTTGTTACAATATTCAAAATATAAAGAAATAGGACACTTTTGAATAAACTTAGTACAATTTCTTTCTATTGTATCTACATTGACTGATGAGACAACACTAAAAACGAAATATCTAAAGAGAATAAGTACTTTATATAGGTCAGAACCACAATGGTTTCTGCGCGTGCGGCACGGGTCCCCTTAATTTCATCGCGTGATCTTGAATGTCCCTAATTTTACGAAAAACGCAATGTCTGCGAATGAACATCATAATAAGGCAGGTCGCAGCCACGTTTGATAGCTTAAAGTTATTAGACCACGACGAAAGGTTCGCACGATGTAAAAAGACAGCCAAAAATAATAAAATAATAATCTGACGCCTTTTATCTCCGAGGGGGTAGGGGTATTCCATTTCTGGAAATACCCACTTCATCATCATCGTGTACTTGTCCCTATCCCATTATTTGGGGTCTGGAAATACCCACTTATCACGAGTATATTCGATCCCTAAACACGATAGGTGGTGAGCCTATCGCCGGACCGGTCTGTTACACATGCCTCAGAACTAATTCTGAGACCTGCGGGTTTCCTCACGATGTTCTGAAAAAATCATTGGTCATGCCAGAATTTCAAACCGAGCCTCACTGATTATAATCGTGAGAAGCGGGCTCTTCAACCGTAAGACTATTACTGCTTTTTAGATAGTCAATTTTGTTTTGCATTCAAAATAACCTCTAGGTTATACCTATAAAGGTTAGTTATACTCGCAAATCATTCAGTGCCCTGTGCTTCCAGTATAACAATGGACTGAAGATGTTGTTGGGGCTGCCCCGCTTTTGCAAAGCATCAGGTGTGTTTGCAGAGGCCAGTAGGCGTATTCATGGAGCTTCGATATTCGGAAAATCTGTCGAACACTTTCGAGATGGGCTGATGTTGGTATCGAAAACTTATGTCATAATATGTGACATAAGGATACGGAAAATTTTCAGTGGCTGTCAGAAACGCCTAGAATAAAGTTTCCGAAGTCGGATCTACCTTCCGACTAGAAGGTAGATTCGACTTCGGAAATTTTTTCACTCGATCTGAATCGAACGGAAACGGTATCGAGTCTCCGTGAATACGCCTGCAGAATTGACATTTCCTGTCAATAGTTCGGGAGAGGATAGCCTCCCTGATGCGGCGAGTGCGGGACAGTCCCAACGGTCTACTCGGTTCCATGTTGGATCAACAAATTCTCACATGGTTCACTGCAAACAATCTAGTGCTCAACGCTAAGAAGACCAAATGTATAAAGTTTGTACTCCCTAATGTTAGACGAGTAGAGAATGAGATAATTTTAAACAATGACAAATTAGACTTCGCTGATAATACAGTTTTTTTGGGGATAACGATAGACTCCAAACTTCAATGGAATTCTCATATTTCTGCATTATCTAACAGACTGAGCTCAGCTGCTTATGCCGTCAGAAAAATCAGATGGCTTACTGATGTAGACACAGCAAGACTCGTTTATTTTAGCTACTTTCACAGTATAATGTCCTATGGCATCTTGCTGTGGGGCAGAGCTGCTGATGCAGAATCTATTTTTATTTTACAAAAAAGGGCTATACGCGCCATTTACAAGTTAAGATGTCGTGATTCCCTAAGAGAACTGTTCAAAGAAATTAATATTTTAACAATGCCTTGTCAGTACATTTATGAAAACATTATGTATGTACGGAAAAACATATTACTGTATACTAAAAACTGTGACAGGCATAATTGTAATCTAAGGAATAAAAATAAACTAGAGCAACCTCAGTCACGATTAAGTAAAATTATTAATTCCTTTGTGGGGCTTTGCATACGCTTTTATAATAAAATACCAGAAGATATTTTGAAATTGCCTGAAACTGTGTTCAAAACTCATGTTAAACATGTACTTTGTAAAATGGCATATTACAAACTAGACGACTATATAAATGACAATGATGCTTGGAACAGATTTCCTCCAGTCCAGCGCAATACGATAGCGAAAAACAAACGAAATTATGTAACCCAATTTAGTAATATGTAACAATTGATTAAAAGAATATTGTGTTGAGGAGTTTCTTGCCCCGCTTCTTCTCCTCAACCATACATGCTGAAGCGGTGGAGTTGAAATGACGTTCAATAAGTGGACTTGTAAGTTCCTATTTTGAATAAAACATTTTGACTTTTGACTTTTTTGACTTTTGATCGGGCAGACTGCCCGGTTGTGCGGCACTGGAACTCCATACGTTTGGAGTTCAGGCTGACCATAATAATAATAATTTATTAAAAAATACGTGTATATCTCTATTAGTGCGATGTTAATAGTGTAACCACGAATGTACCTCAAAGGAGCAATTTATATTCATAAATCTAACTAAAATGCACAAGGCGCGTTAAGTCTGCATGTGCTATAACAGTGCAATGCAGACACTCGGGCAGACACTTAACCTGAAAAAGATTAATTATAACATAGAATTTCAGATGGAATTCTTCGGCAAGCCTTTTTCTACCAAAGACAATAGCAGTAGCACTTCCTGCTTCGCAAAGCACTAATTACGCTCCATAACAACACTTAACATTACACTGTATTACAGCGGGTTACACATTCTGCGCGCGCGCAATTCTCAGATCCAAATCGTAATACTTAGACCTTGTATTAGAGGCTAAATAGTAACAGCCAAAATATGCAAGGAAGCCCACTCGAATTCATAAAGTAATTTGCTTTCATTAGACGGGCCTGTTGGCTCAGTTGGTAGTGATCCTTGCCTTCTGAGTCGGAGGTCGCGGGTTCGATCCCCACTCGGGGCCAACATTTGTGTGCATGAGTTTTTTATCATATATTTAATCCATTATAAATAAAAAAAAAGCTCTATTCCGACTTTAAAATTCGCACTTTAAGACTAAACGGACATTTGAAATTCGGGTCGTAAATAAACATTTTAAGTTAGCAAATATTAATTGAGCTATAAAACTTTATGTGTGTAGGTACATTATAGCAACACTATGTCTACACTACTATTATAAAGGGTATTGTATTTTTGTATGTTTGTAACGAATAAACTCAAAACTACTGGACCGATTTTAAAAAATCTTTCATCTATTTATAGATGCATTATCACTGAGTAACATAGGCTATATTTTATTCCCTTTCTTCCACGGAAGCGGAATCAGCTAGTAAGTTATATAACACTAGCGACCCGCTCCGGCTTCGCACGGGTGCAATGCTAACACCTAAAACCTTTCTCTTGAATCACTCTATCTATTAAAAAAACCGCATCAAAATCCGTTGCGTAGTTTTAAAGATTTAAGCATACAAAGGGACATAATTAGGGACATAAGGACATAGGGATATAGGGACAGAGAAAGCGACTTTGTTTTATACTATGTAGTGATGACGCAAACCACAAGCGTGGCGACAAATTAACTAGACCAACCCATTAGCAACTCCATGTATGACTAGCGTTGGCAGACCCTAGCAATTTTCAGTGTGTAGGTATTATGACCTCTATTACTACAAATATAATTAATAATAGATTATTAATATAATCTCACGCCTTTCATCCCCGAGGGGGTAGGCAGAGGTATTCCATTACTGGATATACCCACATTTCACGAGACACATTGGACCCCTAAACGTGATAGGTGGTGAGCCCATCGCCGGACCGGGTCTGTTTACACATGTCTCAGAATTAATTCTGAGAGCTGCGGGTTTCCTAACGATGTTTTCCTTCACCGTCGAGCTAGTGATAAGTACGTAAGTTTTTGAAAAACTCATTGGTACATGCCAGGATTCGAACCCGAGCCTCACTGATTTTCGGCCGGCTCTTTAACCGTCAGGGCTGCACTGCTCTCGAATATAATTTCATACAAAAAAACCGCCTTTAACAGGAAATTAAAAAAAGCACTAGTCGCCACATCGATTTTCGAAGGTTCCTCTCGATTTCTCGTGGATGCCATCAACAGATCCTGGTTTTCTTATAACGGTACCTTTGGGATAGGTTCCAACAAAAAAAATATCATCAAAATCAGTTCATAAACGACGAAGTTATCAGCGAACACACAAATAAATATACAATGCGTAACAGAAAAAGCGCAATTCCTCATACACCCCAATTAGTATATTATTAACATAAAAAACCAATTTTCTTAAATATCGATCAATAATATAGCACGATTTCTATACATAGCACTGAATTCAGCAATGCTAATTCATTTTTCGGAAAAAATTAACACGTATTAAAAATAGCTGAAATCGATTATGTAGTCGATACTGAACAAACTAATTTCAGGAATTGTGCTTATTCTGTTACATATTGTATATACGGTGGAATTGAGAAACCTTCTCCTTTTTTGAAGTCGGTTTAAAAAATGAAGGATACTTGTTTTTTATTGTACGGCGGCAAGGAACTTTTAGTGTGCGAGTGTAACACGCCTGGCAAGTGTTTTTGTCTCACTTCTCAGAAATCAGCGACACTTTAAGTTTAATTTGCACGTTCATGTTAAAAGGTTCGCCATCTCTGTTCCATAGCGATGTCGAAAGCCACTAGCCGTCACAAAGTGTGATCCCAGTTATTATAATATAAATAATATAATAGACAAGTACAGTCATCACAAATGGCATTGACTCCAATACAAATAACAGAGTCAATACGAGCAGAGGTCGAGCAGTGCACGTACAAATAACTATTTCTTGCGAAATACGTATTTTGTGCAGTACTGAGGGTAAACTGTGCGGTACAGACATCGATTAATTACGAGATTTATTTAGGGGGGAGGGGGTTCAAATCTCACTCAATCTCACGTGGGGCAAAGACAATTTTGTCCACAGCAATCAAGCATAGCTTAAAGTATTTACACTAAAATACGCGTATTCAAAAATATCTCGTGATCGAGAGGTCTAACTAAATCTCATGACATCTCACCAAGGGGGAAGGTCAACATTGCTTCACGCAATAATAGCCGGGCTGTTAATAGTTTGAAATCGGCTCCCTGTGGTATTCTTTTCGTACAGAACTAAGTATATCGGATTCAAACTGTGAAACGAAAACGAATCAACACCACAATCGAGAGTATAAAACGTGGATTAGATATTTTATAAAACACTTTATCCATTTCAAAAATTAATCATTAAATGTAAATAAACTTTCAATTGTTTTCTTAATTGACAACCAACCAAAAGTATTTTATGTTACTAACTTAACGCTGAAGAATACGCCTTTGTTTGAAGATACCATGTCTTCGTCGAATATTAATTCTCTGTCCTTAGTCTTATAAAGTTAATTCCTGAAACTTACAACTTGTTATAATAAATTACGTAACACGTAAGCCTGTCTGTCTGTCTACGCCACAGCCAGCTCGTCAATAGGAGCGCAGGAACCTACAGTGAAAATGAAATTTATTATTAAGAGGGTAGAAATAACATTTATTTAAAAGAAAATATACATTCATTTACAATAATTACAGTTATTACATACGTACGATACAATTAATAAGTATATTAATAATACTTATTTATTAATATTAAGATTATATACCATTAAACATACATTAAACACTTTACCTACTGCGCCCGGCTCGGCCTTGCACAGAAGTGCACTAAACTTATTTCCTCATTCCAAATTTAGTTTTTGTGCTTCAGAATTATCTTGTGTCCATTCTATTTACTCTGAATAAAGAGCAGGTGACCTTAAGACCAAAAGTTCTATTCCGGGTCTGAGACATGTTTTGCAAGAAAAATATTACTTATTAATTACAATTTCAAACTCACATAATAATAATAAAATAATAATCAGAGGTATTCCATTTCTAAATATACCTACCCAATTTCCACGAGATACACAGATAGAAAAGATTACTTAATTCAAGTAATATTACTTGATCCAAGAGTTTTTCATATTCGTATATGAGGAAAGTCGTAAATCTCTTGGATCAAGAGTGAAAAGATTTCAGAGTTTATTATTTAAATCAAACAATAAAATACTCTCTACAAAAGCGCATGAAACTTTTATCTAAAATTTTTACGCTCTTGGACCGAATAAATAAAAATTTTAGATTTAATTTGTGTCGTTCTTCATTTCAAACAACAAAGCAAGAACGAGAAATGCTTGAATGAAGAGTTATCGACTCTTTATTTAATAATTGGTGTGTCTTGCCTTAAGGTTTAAAGCTTAGTTTAAGATTTAAAAAATTTGACGTGAAGTATTTAATATGCTTGACACTAACAACTGCGCTTTTAAATTAAATATATTTCTGCTTTGTTGTGAGATTGTGCATTGCTTCCAGGAAATACGATAAATATTTATCCTAAAATTGTGAATCTTTAGTATGAAAGAGACGAATGCTTTTTATAAAAGATTCGCATATTTCAATTAAACATTATATTAATTTGGGCGAAAAGAACCTATTGTTCAATATGAAAGTTTCTGATACTTCAATTAAACTTTATGTTAGTTTGGGTGAAAAGAGCCTATTACTTGATATGAAAGATTCTGTTAATTATATTAAACTTTATAAAAGTTTGGTCTAAAAGAGTGCAATTATTAATTTAGGAGAAAAAGTACACGATTTTGTTTTGGTCGTTCTTGGATATATACTAAGAACAACCAAATCAACATCGGGTACAATTACAAACGAAAACCATAGGTATTAAATTGAGTCATATCACAAAACTGAAGAACCGTCACAGAATATAGGAAATAGGAAAGAAAAAAAAAACGTTCCAATAGGTAACAATAAAATATGGAAAAGCAAAGCATAATCAATATCTATACAATCAGAATCTTTCATAAATTAAGTCCTAAAACTATTATATTAAAGGAAGGTACTTAATTATTAATTGAAAAAGCTGTATGCAAGTTATTTTATATTCAATTTTATTCATTTGTAAAGTAAACAAACTACTGTGCATTTAAAGTAAACAAACTACTGTCGATTTCACTGATTATACCTACTGAAATACAGATGTATGTAGTATTTCGATCGTCGGTAAAATATCGAAAATATGAATAGTCCGTCGAGTAAGCGACATACCTCAATTTTTTTGCACATATTTGTTCAAAGTCCCAGGATATCTGAAATAACAAAACATGTGTTACGTTACTCTGTCATGATTTATCAGAAAAATACTAAGTATAAAAAACAGGACACTTGGTCAAAGATTTCTCAAGGATGCTACATCGTGGTTACTTACCAGCGTTTGAGCTTTGGAGCTTTTGAGTATTGGAAACTTTTCTATGTACTCATACACCGTCAAGGTTTTAGAATTCTGTCGCTCCACATATGTGTTTTCCCACTTCTTTAAGAGCTCGTCCCACGGCTCATAATTTTGCATAAGCCATAGTGCATCATCAGATGTTCCTAAAATAAAAGAGTACTTGCATTAATTTAAACACACAAAAATATTATGGCTGCAAATAGTCTAGTGTTAGGCTAGGTGATGATAACTGAAGAATGGAATATAACCTAACCTAACCATAATAATAACGGGTGTTATTTAAATGGTTAGCAGAGTATTCGTATTTTTGTGAGCAGAAAAATTTAATCTGTAAGCAGAAATAGCTAATTGGTCAGCTACTCATGGCCAGCAAACATTACAAAACCAATCAGCAATTTATGTCATTCTGGATGGCTGTAATTATGTTTGAGCTACAATGAGTTGCTACTGTTTAATAAAATTTTGGTAAGCACTCAGAGGGGAAGCCAAAAAAATTTTTTTGAGCTGCATATAAAAGTTGCAAAAATTATCTCAGCAAACTTGTCATGCGCAAAATGGGCGCATTCCTTACAAAGATTAGGAAGGAGTTTGGATTATGCAACATTTATGATTATGATTTATGATTATTATTACGATTACAAGTAGTAGTGGTAGTGGCAGCGGTAGTGGTAGTGGTAGTGGTAGTAGTGGTGGTGGTGGTGGTAGCGGTGGTAGTGGTGGTAGTAGTGGTTGTGGTGGTAGTAGTGGTAGTGGTGGTAGTGGTGGTGGTAGTGGCTGTGGCGGTGGTGGTTGTGGTGGTGGTGGTGGCAGTGGTACTGGTGGTGGTAGCGGTAGTGGTAATAATGTAGTAGTATTAGTAGTAGTTATAGTACAATTTTTACGACATGTTTTCTCTGCTGTTCAATTATGAAATCTTGCTGACCAAGTAGTTATTTTGCGGACCAAGTAACTATTTTGCAGACTGAATGTTAATTATGCAAACCCATGTTATTGTAAGCTGCCTATTTAATTTTTGACCATTATCAAAATTATTTGCCGAACAAGGATTGCTGCCTGATTTTTTTATTTGAGAACAAAATCTTTGTATGCCGACCAAATGATTTAAATGCTTATTCTAACCAAATTTTATAATTGCTGCTCGTTTAATTACTTCTCAATAATAACCTAAGAGACTAATAGGTACTCATAAAAACTTAAAAAAAAACATTATCAACTACTTATGCAACTCCTAGCTCCATCATGACACCCACAGTATAAAGTGCTGGTCAAGATGAATTAAATGAACCCAAACACGGTGGGTTTATGCTGGTCCTAATAACATTTCCTAGCTAACAGTGAAATCCACATTGAAGTCTCAGTGGTTTAGGAGGAGTTAGCAGATAACAGATAACAACAGACATGCGCCTTCAATTTATATTTTGTAGTGATGATAGGCAATGATAATTTAATTACTTTACACATATTCAACTGCTTAACTATCACGGAGAAGAGAACTTACCTTGTATTTCTTCAGTGTCTGCTGAATTCACCTTCGGTTAGGTTTCTTTTTTGGAATTTTTTATGCTAGTATTATCTCATACTATACTAAGTTTCATCGACTGAGGAATTAATGTTAGGAATTAACCTTTATTGCCTAAACTAAAGAGGAAAGTAAGGATAGTGTGGCCTCCTCTGCAGATTCCATTGCTTTCACTTCAGGCTCAAAGCAGTAACAGTTATGTCCAGGACTTCAGGAGTTAATTTTCACAAAAATTTGCTGTTTGCTGGTTTTTCCGTTACGACACAAGAAATAGACGTGCACTCGTAAAATTTGAATTGCCAGTTGCCAACTTGCCAGTGACAAATCGGGGTGGCCAGATATGATTGTTCAGATTCCGCCAAACTAATTAACATTTTCCCATTTTTAAAATTCGTTTAAATAAATGCGCATAAACATGAATACGCATAATAAGTATGAACTCGCATAAACAAATATTAAGTTTAGGATTTGTGTTGAAAAATAAAATAAACATTTGTAGGAAATGGATAGAATCGATATATTGTTTTTGACAAAATCTATCATAGCAACACCATAGACAATAATAAGACCATAGAGTATCTATCACTAAGATACTTATACATCTTCATAACAAATAATATTATAATAATGAAAAGTTAATAGGTGAGTTGAGGCTTTTTGGCGGGAATTCGAAGAAGGACGTCATGTTTTTTGTAAAATTTTCGTTTTGCCGTATATTTTGGGCTTTAGTTCATAATAGTGATAGTATATTATGTGGTAAATGTCCGTGATAGTGTGCAGTGAATTGGTAATTCGATAAAATGCGTGCGATGGACTTTTTCGAATTACCTCAAGAAGCCTCTTCAAAATCTTCAGTAAAAGTGCACTATCGCTTTACTGTTGTTATCCAAGTGACATTTCGATAAGTTTTGAAGAAACTTATGTATTTTTGTGCATAGCTCTGAAGCAGAGCTGAAAATCTTGAATTTCGTATCGTGTTTAGTGCTGATGGCTCAAAATGCCAATGCCTTAAAATAAGAAAAAAAAAATAAAATAGGTGAGTTGACAGCTCTGTCAAATACATACAATTTACATCTTTTTGTCTATGATATGTATTTTGCAGAGCTGTCAAGTCACCTATTAACTTTTCCCTAGTATACCTACCTATGTTTACTATTGAACCTACTACATCGAATTTGGGCCCATTCGATTCGCCTCAATCAGAAATTCTGACCTGGTAGATTCCAAGGGTCATCTAATGATGGAGCCGGAACTTGGCCATGGGAACCCTAAGATGAAACCACCCAACTACGTCGAATTTGGGCTCATCGACTCAGCTAAGGTTGACCGAAGTACGAAATACCGAATGTCAAAAGACCGACGTACGTTTGACCGAATGTACGGCAGTCCGATATACGCGAGACCGAAAATGCCGAAGTATGGGCCGCTATTTTCTTTTTGTTGTGGCTATGATTTTTTAGCTTCACTAGTTATCGTACCTAACTGAGTAGTAACTGACTATCGTACCTAAGTCCTAACTGACCGACAACCAGTCAAGTAATTGAAATTTGATTGGTCTCCGTGAGAAATTCCGACCTGGGTGATTTCAAGGGTCTGATGATGGAGCCGGAAGGTGGTCATGGGAACTCGAAGATGGAACTCCCATAGCCACCTTCGGGCTCCATCATCAGACCCTCTAAATCACCAAGTTTCAGGTCGGAATTTCTTACCGGTACTAATCAAATGAGCACCAGTCAACGTAATTGGGTGGTTCCATCTTGGAGTTCCCGTGGCCACCTTCCGGCTCCATCATCAGACCTTTGGAATCACCCAGGTCTAAATTTCTCTCCGAGATGAATCGTACGAGAGCAAGTTCGACGTAGTTGGGTGGTTCCATCTTAGAGTGCCCATGGCCACCTTCTGGCTTCATCATCAGACCCTTGAAATCACTATGTTCCAAGTCGGAATTTCTCATCGATACGAATCAAATGAGCCCAAGTTCAACGTAGTTGGGTGGTTTCATCTTATAAAAATAACTTAAAAAAATACCTGACATCGATGTTTTCCATGACTCACAAGTTACATTCAAACATAAGCTGCTGAAATCATGTCAAGATTTAAAACCGTCCCCCTGAACCGTCTTTTTTTAAGTTTTTTATAGTTTCTTATAATTTTTTATATGTTTTTATTATTAACTTGTCTTATAATTTTACGCAAATGTTGTGCGTGCTACTAATTGGCGAGCATATTATGTAATAGTTTTAGTCTACCTTAAGTTTAAAATGTCACGTTATGTTTTGCTGTAAGCATGCCTAATAAATAAATAAATAAATAAAGGTAATAGTTCCCATGTCCACCTCCCGGCTCCGTCGTCAGACCCTTGGAATCACCCAGGTCGAAAATTCTCATCGAGACGAATCAAATGAGAGAATTTCGACGGTCGTCCAATTTACCATAGATCCAGGGAAAATTTATATAGTAGCAACACCAAAAAGGCACTAATATTAGTAACCTACAAATTTTTCCGTCCAAGAGTGAAACTTCCTTGGTCGAAGAAAGAAAAAAAAAGAAATTTTAATCGAAACAATAAATACTAAAAAAGTTTTGAGTTAAGAATGTCTAGTTCTTGTGCTAAGAAACCTTACGCTCTTCTTGCGAGTAAGAATTTTGGTTCTAGATTTTGGTCGAAGAATGAATTTTGAATGAAATACCTAACAAAAATATTTGAGACAAGAATGAAACGTTCTTGGCCTAAGTACTGGTTTCAAGATTTAAAAATTCTTGAATGAAGATAGAGTGAATCTTATTCTAAAAGCTCTGTTTTCGTTCAAAGTGGCGTGCGTTTTTAAAGGAAGACTTTTGATAGTTCTTGAATGGAAAATGGCGATATTTAACGCAAATGGTAACAATCTTGGGTTAAATAAGAATTGCCAAGAGTTTTCACTTTAACGCTAAGAATGGGAAACTTTTGGTTGGAATAAGTAACTCTTACATCAAAACGGTGTTTCTTCAAACAAAAATTTCTCGGAATCAAACTAAATAAATATAATTTTTGAGGCAATATTTGGGACCCATTTAACTCAAGTAAAGTATTTTATACCAAGATATATATTACTTGCTTGGAGCAATTATTCCAAGAGATTTTTGACTCTTGGTCTAAGTAATCTTTTCTATCTGTGTATGCTTTGGACCCCTAAACGTGATAAGTGGTGAGCCCATTGTCGGACCGGGTCTGTTTACACATGTCTCAGAATGAATTCTGGGACCTGCGGGCTTTCCTCACGATGTTTTCACCTTCGAGCTAGTTATAAATATGTTCGTTCGCGAGTCCGATTAGCACTTGGCCGGTTGTGTGATGATTATATTGTGTATTATGTAACAGTTGCGCAGGCGCTGTCAATTAATTCACCATTAATTGATCGGATGTGTTGATGTGTGACGTCACGACGGACGACGGCTGTACAAATAGGTTTGTTATACAGTCAAGAGCACATGAAGCTTTACATTTGTAGTGCAAGTCTCTAAGGCGATTGTACCTAATAAGAAAGTTCAATGTGTCAAGCTTTTGACTGTACATCTACTGTTTTGAGATAGTTGCCGCACATCTCTAACCATATTTTTTACTAGACGGACTAGATGGACGAGTTTAGTGTGCCTTGTTATTAGACTATTGATGTTTCTAAGTGTACCTTTAGTATCTACATAAAATAAATTATTTTGAATTTCGACGATGAAGTGTAATGACCTCCTATCTCCAAAATGGTGATTTTCCAGGAAGTGAAAAAAACGTTTCAAACTTTTTCGTGCCTACTTCTGGGATATTTTTGAATTGGAAATTTATAATGATAGGATCATCCATTTTTTAACATTAGTAATTATATAAAAATCTTATGATTTACTGAAATAAATGTAGTTAGAAGATATTGTTTTGAATGGCGTCAAATTATGCACTATTTCAAGTAGGTTAGGAGCAGTTGAAAATAAAAACAAACTGAAATCTACTGATATAATTGTTATTTTACTTAAGTTTTTAACGTAGAAAAGAGGAAATATGTAGACATAATACTTTCTAAAAAATAAAACAGTCGTTATGTTACGAAAATCCACTTAATATTTCTAAAGAAGACCTGTTTCTCCCCCATTATACAAATATTTTGTGGGTAATCAATACAAGCACTCGTGCTAAGTAAAAACTTTGCAGCCTCGCATAAAAAATATAATTATTTTTAACTTAAATTTTAACATAAAATAACGACAAGTAATACCTGCTCTAGACTTAGTAATAGACATAAAGGAAAGGGTTATGCAAATGGTAAAGCGTCGTAAAAAGCGTGACAGTCATTAGGTAAAACTGTTTTCAATAGATGGTTATACTTAGTAGCCTTAATCGGGATTTTGTTCAAAATATTCATAAGTAATGCTATTCCCTTTGGTGAAGCCGAATTGTTCGTTATGAAATAGGGTATATATTTTAGATTGAAGTGTCTAATCATTTGATCAAGCAATGGACTCGATTCTGCAGACCAGCTAAAATTCCTAATTTTAAGTTAGCCTATATAATATAATATTTAAGAAAAAGGACAGAAACAAACCATAGATAGAAGAGTAATGTCAAACATGTGAAAACCAACTAATTTGAACCTTAAGAACGTGCTTATGTGTCACTTTTATCCATGACCTTTTAACATCGTCGCTAAAATTGTTAACACGCCTTAGTTGACAGGACTAAATAACTCTCGTCTCTTTTCTTTTCTAGGAGAAAGAAAATGACAGGACTAAACTAAAATAAGTTTAGTCGCTGTAATGCGGAAACGAGCCCTTTCAAAAACTTTGATAAGTAGGTACTGGTAAAACAGAAACTGGTCTATAATTTGAGGGATCTTGTTTGTCTCCTGATTTAAAAAGAGGAATAACTTTACTATGTTTATGTTTTAATCTGTTTTAATTTGGAGGTTACAAAGTTCAGTTCTGTCACAATTATTTTTAAGTTAAAACTATTTTTAAGTTAAATTATTTTTTAGTTAAAATTATTTTTTCTTTAATATATTTACTTAATTATGTTTATGCCTTTAACACCGCATTGGTCAATATGTGAATATTTTGTGTATCGTATTGGTCATTATGCATATTGGTCATTAAGGGTATTAGTCAATAAGCGTATATTTCACGTATTGGTCATTATGCGTTTTGGTCATTACGCGTACTCATGTAGTCATTTTGTGTATGGTCATTCTGCGTATTTAAAGCTGAAGTAGTCATTGTGTATTGGTCATTGTACGTCGAGAGCCAGTTGGCCGGGAGAAACATTGGAATAAACACGCGTGCGGTGTAGATAGAAGTTTTTGACAGCAAAATTTACGCAGGTGAACTTAGTAGTTTTTGTTATTTTTGTTTATCTCGCTGAATATCGAGAAATCTATTTAGGTGTTTTTGTGAGGGCATGCGAAATCGTATTTTAAGTCCATACGCATAAGAATCTCAAAAATGACAAAATGTTAGTTAGGAGGTCATTACACTTCATCGTCGATTTGTATTTTCATCCGCGCGTCCCCCTGACACTGACCACGTGGCCCATCGCGTGCGCAGCCTTCACACGCTCAGGGCCAGTCGACTATGAAATCAAAACGATATCGATCATTCCAACTTTTTCATAGTTTTTGTGGCGATCATTTGCAACGAGTATTATTAATGTTGCTACGTGTCGGCTTATGATGAAATGAAAACCATGCCAGCTGTAACGAGATTTTACTTATTGCTAAACTGTAAATATTATTAAAAATGTCGAAAAAATACAAAGACAAGAAAAAAATCAATATCAAAAGAAAAGAATCAATATCAGAATTCAGCCCAGTGGGACTTACGATGCTACAGACAGACACAGCAACACACGATTAACTTATGAAATGAAATGAAATACTTAATGAAATAATTTATTTTGCTCAAAATGTGGTACATGACGACGACAAATTATATGTATGTACTCTCACACATTTTACCAGCAACTGGCATGCAAAAGTACATGTAAATTTATAACATCCCTTTGTTTTTTTACTTTTTGCATAATATTTCATCGTCATGTGTGTCATCCTACAATATATATATTGTTGCGTGATTATAACTAAAAAAAAAACACATAATTTGTTGCCATCATTTATACCTGGGTACAAAGATTTCACAATTCGCAATTTATTTCGCACGTTTGCCATCGTTACCAATTACTACAAAAAGGTGTATTTTGTAATATGTATTTGGAGCACTCGTTTTGAAATAAAGTTATCGGGTGAAACTGTTTATTCTCAATTTCGTTTATCACGGGCGGGCCTGTTGGCCCAGTTGGTAGACCCTGCCTTCTGAGTCGGTCCGAGTTCGATCCCCGTTCGGGGCCAACATTTGTGCATAAACAAAAACATATCTGTTGGCTTCGTGTCTGGGTGTCTAATATTTATTTAAGTATGCTTATCACTTGTTTAGTACCAGCAGTAGTAGTAGTAGTTCAGGCCCTGCCTAGTTTGGGACTGAATACTGAAAAGCGCTTCGCTTCAACATTTTTATTTTTTTGCAAACGGCTAAGGAATGGAACTCCCTGCCTGCGGATCTGTTTCCGGAACGCTATAACCTGGGCCTCTTCAAGGCAAGAGTGAATAGGCATTATCTAGGCAAACATGCTCCATCGTCGTCTGCATCATCACTTTCCATTAGGTGAGATGGCAGACAAATTTGCCTATTATAAAAAAAAACCAATACTTTCACCAATTTACACTCATGTTGGAGCCAGGGGGAATCAAATAAGTGACCTCTATCTCGAAAAATGGAGTCGCTACTATTTGTTTAAATGGAGACTTTATTAATAATAAAGAAAATTTGGTGAAGTTCTTTAATATGATATGAGATAAATCCAAAGGAAAATATGATGACAATTACAATAGGTACATCACAGGTTGCCTAACTTAGTTAAGTGATTCATAGGTTCGTAATTAAGTGTTTAAATTATCATCAGTATAAAAAAAATGGGAATTTGTGGTCGATTTTGTTTAGTTTAATGAGTAGATTAAGCTCAATTGTCTCATTTCAATCGATTAGCTCAATTGTCTTGGACACTTGTATAATTTCAATATTCTTGTTACAGATGGACATACGACAATGTACCACCGCGAGCGGCGTAAAATGAAATACTTGTTCATCTACGCGGTCCTCACACTGACGCACTCAGCGTATTCGAAACACTCCGGTATCACGACCACCGATGGCTCACTTTCCAATGATCCTGTTGATTACAACTTTGATAACAACATCATAGACTTCGAAGAAGATTACTCGCTGAAGTTCAACAAGAAACATGGAACGCCATGGCATTCAAACGACATATACCATAAACAATCCCATCGATACACCATAATTAATGAAGATAAAGCTAATAACGACGTAGAAAGTAAGGTTAGTGTAGAAAATAGTAGTGCAGTGGTAATTAATAATGATACAGAAGAAATAAAAATAGTTGAAGATACTACTCCGGTGTCTGACCTAGGTTCAATACCAATAGAGTTGATAAGTACAACCGAAAATGTCCTAGTAAGCATTATAGACAGTACTACCGAGCCAGATTTGACTGTGATACCGCTTTCAACGACGAAAAAAACGGTACCAGAAGTTGAAATAAGTGAAACTGTGACGTTACCTTCTTCTACACAGAGTTCGGAATCCTTTACTGACAGTTTTGCTGTCACTACCGAAAATTTAGATAGCATAACAGTTGCAGCTTCCAGCAAAGAGAGTACGACAGCAAAAAGAGAAGTAACTAGTGCAAATACAGAAAGAGAAATTGAAACTATTACATTTGCAACAACTACTGACATTACAGGAAATGATACTACAACTGCTAAGGCTAAACCCGAAACAACAACTCTTGAAACAAACACAGAATCGAAAGCACATACCAAAAACATAACGACACTACAAACAGAAGTACTAAAGACGAATTCTAGCAAAATTGAAACAATACGAGCAACGGACTCAAGTTCAGAAGTAGACGTCCCAGTGTTCACAGAACTTGATGCAGAAGACAAAGAAGTCCCAGAAGATTACTATGATTCTAAAGACGTTATACCAACCACGGCGCCGAAGACTGACGCGTTGTCAGTCATATTTGGGCTAGCTGGTAGCGTGGTGGAGAGTGTGGTGGGGAGCGTAGCTGAAAGAGTTGTTCCAAAAGGGATAGTGGACTTGTTCAGGAGGATGCAAAGGCAAAGCGAGGCGCTGGAGGCGGAGCGACTGCGGAGCCGGGAGGAAAATGGCGGACTAGGTATGTTTGTTGTTAATTTCCTATCGTGCTTTGTTTGGCAAGCGATTTGGACGAAAGTACGATTAGCAAAAGCCTTTTGAGTTGTTTTGAACAAAATAAACTATGGTCCCCTAGTGACCACCATCGGCGTCCGTAACAACAAAGATTGTTTTAGTATTGTTCTAAGACAATGACAAATTCTTCAGCTTACTATGTAAATTAAACATTAAATCTCATTATGGTACTTTATAGATTAGCCAAACATTGATGACACATAACAGTATTGTTTTAAGAGCTGAGTGAGAATGTTGTTGTGATGATAGTTTTAAATAAAAGATGGCAGGCCTCTGAACATTTTTATTAGATCGTGCGGAAGCAAAGTATTATTAAATAAATGGAACCAGATTTGGACGAGAAAGTTCTTCATGATCAAAATTGAATAAAACTTAACACACTCTGAATAAACATTTAAATTTGATAATCAAAACAAATATACGTTTTCGTACAAGAAAATAAATGCGTATATGACTACGCAATCACACTTTTTATGCCTTGTAAGAGTCTACCTTACATGGCAAGTTTTTGTAATCGTTGGTGGCGACAACTTAAGTATCTCCATACTCCATTGCATAATTTTTATGCATTTTTTTATTAGAAAATCACATGTCACGCCTTGCTTGTTATTAAAACAGTATTTAGCTTTCTACTAGCTGCTTCCTTAGCATTGTGGGGTTTGTGGGAAGGTTGGCAAAAAGACTATCATATGCGCCTATTACACGGCAATATGATGATCTTTTATAGCTCGCATATATGCAGCCTGTTTCATAATAGGTTAACGCCATCCTGTCTGATTGAGTTGGTATATTACACAGTATTTCTTGTATGCACACACTGTTCCGCCATTTGCAAAATGGCTTAAGTACCTTTAGCGCAACCGAAATAAATGGTTGTAAACATTGAATGGACCTATAGAAATAAAGAATATTGACAAAGTCGAAGTAAATTGCAATCACAAAGTCGTAATTGCACGGGGATTAGTTATCTGGTGAGTGTTTATCTGCAATATTTGTGTATATTGAATTTCGTAGATACTTGTGTTGCGCTCCTCCTGTAATCGCCCAAGGGTTTCTTTCCCCGGCAGGGGTGGCTATTTATACTCCACACCATTTTTTGCTAACACTGGGAACTTGAAATTCAAATTGTTGGTTGCTCTTATATCAGCTTCAGTAATGAAATAATTTTTAAAATTCCTACCGGTACCGGTTACCGCTCTAGCAATTTAAGAATTATTATGTAGACCCTCATCAATTTCCATGGGAACGGGAACAGAGGAAATAGCAATTACGCGCAACCAAGCAATTTACTAGGCACATATAACATATCTATACTATGAATATATAAATAATCGGTTTATTCCACTTAAATCACCTAGCATTTACGAACCTAGGAGATTTAAGTCGACCTTAAATAATTGTCAAAATTAGTATACTTTAATCACCTGCCACAAACGTTTACGATAACTTTATATAGACGATGTTTATGGCCTCGCCCTGGGTTAAAACATAGAAGAAACGCGGACTTAGGTGCGGGCGGGCGGAACCTACTGAATAACATTGTAAGAAATTAATATCAAGATCTACCTCAGAGTACCTTTACTCAAAACTTAAATTCTCGCCGTTCCATGACAGGTACAATACTAGAGTTGTTAGGCTTCCACTGGCAGTTCATCAGCACAGAACCGCCGGATTCACTGGTGCTTTCCGCCACCAAGCAACTAAATGTTGGAATGATATTCCCCCGCCACTGAGACAGCTGACATCCATTAACTACTTTAAACAATGTTACAAAAAACTGCTTTTGGAAAACCAACATACATAGCTTGGTGGTGGTTCTAATTTTAGATAAGTATTGTATTACCTTGTTTCAAAATCCATTATTTTATTTTGTTCTTATTTTAAGTATGTTTGCACTCTTATACACTATCTTCACGCATTATCTAACTATTTCATTGAATGAAACACTTACTACTAATACACTATTGCACATGTATCCACACATAAACACAATCACCAGTTTTTCACTTTGTCCTGATCGTGTACATTCGATGCTGCTCCCGTTACCTCCGGTCGCAGCTGAAAATCAGTGTTTTGCTCTTTGAGCAAAGCTACACACTGAGCTGTGTCCCTTTGCACCGCCACGCACACACATACATTCCATTATGTTTAGCTGGTAAGTAGGTAGTTTGTATTTATTTGTTGTTCTTTTGTTTATCTTTTTTTAATTTCTTATTTTGATTGTATGTGTGTGTATTGTGTTGCAAATAAAATGGTTATCTATCTATCTATCTATCTATCTTTTATCTCGGTTTCGTACTGCGTCCAATTCCATCAAATAGTTTTTTCGCATAAGTTGATCTAAATCTTTATTTTTACATGAATCTCATGTTAGGATTTTAATGATAAATTTCTAAAGCGCATATGAGAAGAAAAAATTGAGCGCGAGCGGAATTCAAACCCCCCAACCTACGACGTAACCGAGATAAAAGATCTTGATATTTCTTACAATGTTATTCAGTAGGTTCCGCCCGCTCGCACCTAAGTCTGCGTTTCTTCTATGTTTTAACCCAGGGCGAGGCCATAAACATCGTCTATATAAAGTTATCGTAAACGTTTGTGGCAGGTGATTAAAGTATACTAATTTTGACAATTATTTAAGGTCGACTTAAATCTCCTAGGTTCGTAAATGCTAGGTGATTTAAGTCTACTGTTTGGTGTATTTAAATCACCTGGGTGAAAAAGCATAGGTGATTTAGGTGAAATAAACCAAATAATCATATTGAGTCATTTATGACGACCACACATGAGGATAAATGTTCCACAGCAGTGCCTAAACTAGGTCCTCATCCAATTTCGATGAATGAGGTGTCAATCGACTTGTTATTACTATCCTGGTGATATACAAGTAGGCTACAATTTGCATAGTCTTGTTTTAGTTTTACTTATCTAATTCCTCGCCAATAAACTCGCTTGTCCAACAGCGTTCTTTCATACTTCGGCCACACAGTTCGCAGAGGCGATGAAAATTTGGCAAATCTGATTGTGGTTGGGAATTTCTATCTTCAGTGTCAGTAGATATTTTTGTTTTCTATCTGTGAAAACCTGTAATTGGTCTATATGTTTTTAATATTTTTAACTATAATGTTTAATATGGCTGTTGGTTTTCCTAAAATAAATAAATAAATAAATACCGGTAGGCAAAAGATCGCGTGGTCGTTCTCCAACAAGATGGACCTCCAAATAAAGACTCGTCATCCAGATTCTGCACGGTTGTAAGAGACGCGTTGGACAGAACCAGGTGAAGGCAAATCATCCACTCCAGATGCAACCCTATGCTGACCACGATCCTCAGACATGAGGAACCGACCCCAAAGAGAGATCTAAATTTACTTTATCCTCAGGTCAGTTCGGTCGCGGCATCCTCAAGTCCATATCTTCGGGGCTGTCTCGGCCGCTAAGTCAGCTGATGGCAGGTGTCCGGGACTTTGGCTCGCTCGACACCGACCGTGGCTTCATTAGCAGTCTTGCCACTGGCGTGTCCAGCGTTGCTAACGTCGCCAACTCCGTCGTCGACTCGTTCAAGGACCGCGTACAGGCCATATATCCTGGTAAGTAAACGCTTCGTAGACAGGTAGACCAAAGAAAAGATGGATTGTGTGAAGGATGATATGTGCAAGAATGGAATGAATGTAGAATGACATTTGATAGGTATAGCTGGAACTAGAAAAGGGTAAATGATGATTGAAACCGTATTGCTTTGGTACACGGTGCAAATAATCTTGGGGCTATTACCATAATTATATTTGTGATAGTGAGAATGTAGTCAAAGGTAATCAATTGTAGTTAGGGCTAAACAATGAAAAATAATGAAAATTTTAGTACGCAGTGGTCTGTTACGGGGTCCTGATGTGAATATAATAAATATTTCATTGTTGTTCTTATTTCTGTGTTTGTTTTGTTTCTATATTCACTATTTCATAAATATAATCGTGTCAATGATCGATCATGCTGTGGTAGTCTATAAGTATTTTACATTTATTTTATTTTATTTATTTAGGACAAAAAACAATTACTTATAGAGCTTACTTTATAATCTTAATCTACGTACCTATTATTAGCTATGTAACCAGCCCCGTTGTCCCAAAATTAACACAAAATTAGAGTAATCACCAAGTAGGATAGCATTTAACTTTTACTGGGTTGTAGTATGTCCTGTTGATAACCCTACCAAATAAAAAATATATTATAGAGTTATCTTCCGTTCAGGCACGGTGTGGTGTGGCGACGGGCATTCCCCGCAGGCTCGCTCAAGTGACCTGGGGCTGTTCTTCTTCACGGACACCTGTTGCCGGCAGCACGACGCCTGCAAGATCTACATCCTTTCAGGCGAGACGAAGTACGGTCTCACCAACACAGGTCTCTTTACCAGGTGAAGGCTTTTTCATTTACTCATTCATTTATTCGCTACCAGCAGATCCAGTTTATGGCAGTTCCTTTGGGAATTTCTAAAAATCCATTCATAGCGGGTACCTTCGACATAAGACACCTACATACCGTATTTTAAGTTTCTAGGTGTTTTTAGAAGTACCTACGTATTTGTTCTTTTAAACCAGTTTTTAGGGTTCCGTACTTCGAAAGGAAAAACGGAACCCGAGTGACAGAATACTTGCGCAATTATAATATTATTAAATAAATAAATAATCTCACTTCCTTTATCAATTTTATCATCGAGGGGCAGACACAAATATTAAGTTTCTGGATATACCCACGCTTCACCTGCAGGTAGGCATATTATTTCGACCCCTAAACGTGATAGGTGGTGAGCCTATCGCCGGACCGATTCGATATTCGACTCGGAATTGGAAAATCTGTGAATCCTTATATCAAATATGACATCTATGAATAGCCCATCTCGAAACCATTCGACAGATTTTCCGATTCCGAGTCGAATATCCAATGTAGAATCTCCGTGAATACGGGTCCTGGTCTGCACATGCCTCAGAATTAATCCTGGGACCTGCGCGTTTCCTTTACCGCCGAGCTAAAATAAACATAACATTTTGTCTGATTATATCAGCACGCTTCATTTCAAAACGTCTAATAACAAGCAACAAATTCATTAATTTCACAACAAAACATAAACACACACTTAACCTCAAAATGTTCTTTGTGACAGCTATCTCGGTTTCGTCATCCACCATAACCATCTGTCCGTCTGTTTGTCACACTGCACTTGTTATGTAATTGGACATGACTTAGGTAGATCTACCTTACGGATAAAATGCGTAATATAACAATGGCCTAATGGGTCTTGTTTTCAACCGACTTCAAAAAAGGACTGTATGTTTTTTTTATGTTTGTTACGTCGAAACTTTCGACTGGGTGAACTGATTGAAGGGTCAATTTGATCTAGTTCTGACAATGGCATCAATTGGAAAACCATATAATACCTATACTTAAGTAGAAATCGCTTTTTTACTCTTTAGAGTTCTAATGTTATTATAATGTGCGTTTATCACAATCGACCAGCACTGTGCGATTCTCACGAAACTTTTTGTCTCGCACAACCGATTAGTGGAACAAATTGTCGCCTGCGGTATTTCCGGGCCGATACGACCTTCAAACCTTCAAAAAGACAGCTTACTTCCACCTCAAAGGCAACGCACTTGTGACTCGCGAGCTGCAGGTGTCCATGGGCGACGGTAGTCACTTTACCATCAGGTGACCCGTCTGCTCGGCCCCCTATACTATAAAAAAAATAAGTATACTGCGAAAGTTAGCTTGTTTAGATTTTAGTTACACAATCATGTTTACGTACGCGACCGACGAATTTGTAGCGACACTACATAGAACGCGCCAATAGACGGACGAGTTCTAAGCCGCGCTATCGAAGTTTTCTGATGAGTTTGTATAAATACAACTGCCCAACATCAACCGCTGGACCGCGGTCCTCAGGCACGATCACCTCGCCTGGCCGAAGATCTTACCTTTTCACGATGGAGGAGCATTCCAACTCCGCTCCTCCATAAGTTCTTGCAGCTGGCAATTATCTTCTGGGCACTATTTAAAAACGATGCCTCTTTTGATGACAGTTTTATCTTTAATTTCGGCCCCTTGTCTTGATCACTTGGCCGAGAAACTGTATGACAATATGCGTAGGAGTCTTACCCAACTGAAACGCGGAGCGGGTAATCGCCGCGATTTGATTACACACGCTGTTTCCAATTGAGCATGGTATTGGCAATTTGCATTGGGAAACGGATTAGGGGTCTCCCACAGTATGGCGTAAGTAGGAGCGCCTTGGAGGAATGTTTTTACCCTTCTTATTCTACTTTCGTATAGAATTCACCATTTGAATCCGTGCTTGATGAAATGAAGTATTTTCCAATCGATTGATTCTATTGGCACTTAAAGTTGTATTTTTCAATGGCGTGAAGTTATAGACGAAAACTAGTATACCTTTGTTTGAAGCTGACCCCCACATGTTTAACTTATTTATGCCCGTTCGGACCGATATGTGCCAAAAACTGTGGTGGTAATTTTTTTAAGACATCATGGCACGCGTCAGAAAGTCGCTGGACTGTCTCTAAATGGTCTAAAAATCCCTTAGCTGTATTGCATACTTTATTCCTATCAATATGTGAAAAAAACCCAAAAACATTGATATATTTTATTAACTGTTATATATAACCCAATGTTGAAAGCGTCGTTTATCTTTAAGTAGGTAAGAGTATTGAACTAAAATAAATCTGTATGTAATGTAACAACAGTAACATGACATGTAACTTATTAAATATAACAACTTTAACAAAAGCTTTAACTGCTCAATGGCGCTTCCAAACTCAGTGAAAGCTATTACAAAACCTATTTTCTAATTACCGATTATGCAGGGACACTACATAGAACGCGCCAATAGACGGCCGAGTTCCAAACCGCGCTATCGAAGATTTCTAATGAGTTTGTATAAATACACTGTCCAACATCAACCGTTGGACCGCGGTTCCCAGGCACGATCTTCCCTTTTCCACCTAGCATTCCACCTCCGCTCCTCCATACCTATGTAAGATCAACCCATTCATCTTCAAACCAACACATTCACTATAGCATAGCACTATACCACATGAGTTGATAGTTGCAATATGAAAGACGATTGCATAACGCACACAACCTGTTCCCACCACTTTCTTAGCCCTTCGCAGTCGCTAGCTCACAACCTGACGAAATTAAGTCTGCGCCGGCCAAAGATATATTAAAAAGAAGTAGATATCTTACTAGAGCGCGAAAACTGAGGCCGACAAATGTAGATAATTGGTCACATTGTATTTGTAAACCATATTTACTAGTAAGACATGAGATTAAAAAGAGCTGCCCTTGAGTTTCTTGCTGGCTCTTCTCGGGGTACTGCATTTGGAACCAGCAACTCGTCGGTGGAGATGGGCTGCTGTTTACATTTAGCCAATCTTCATGGACGAGTTTAGTGTGCCTTGCTATTGACATTTCAAAGTGTATTTTGTATACCTACTGAAATAAATGAATTTTGATTTGGATTTGGATTTTTTTTTAGTCGCATTGTATTTCAACAAACGTCCAACAAACTGTTTTGCAGTTTTTTGGAGGTAGCTAATTATGTGCTCTGTAAAAGATATTTCTGTGAGTATACCTTTTTTTTCTTCTTTTCTTTCTCTCTTGAAGTCGTATTTCAAGCGCAACTCTTGATAGATAGCTGTCTCTTTATTTATCATTCGTTCCGTATTATCTTTCCCCGTCATTGTTGTATCCTAAAGTACGTTAAGAGGTAAGTATGGTACATATTGTAGCCACTTGTAGCGGAACAATATCCAAACGCGCGCAGTATGAATATAGCTTATCTATAGTTTAATATCTTTGACGCCGGCGCATAAAGCGCGCCCAGAATTCATTGAGGTTGACAAATGTAGGGTATGAGAACGATATGACATTTGTAAGTTAATTTTAAACGGTAGGTCATGGTCAATCCTTAATTTACTTACTTATTATGCAAAAATAATGTCTTTTTACAATCAAAATTAATATAGGTACCAGAATGTTTAATTCAATGTAGGGACTTTTATGTCCATTTATTGAAAGTCATTGCAGCTAGTACCTACCGTTCAAGTAAATAAATTATTCTCGGGGTACTGCATTTGGAACCATCAACTCGTCGGTGAAGATGGACTGCTGTTTATATTTAGCCAATCTCATGGACGAGCGAGGGCGTACCCAGGATTTCAGCTAGGGAAGGGGGGGCAGTTCATACCTGTTTCGAGAAGATGGTCGGTCAGGTATATTGAAACAAAAAAAACATGAAAATTTACTTTTATTAATTAGTTTGATTAGTACACAAAACAAAATAATATTACGTTTTTAATTCCCACTTGCCGGGAAAATTGACGTTTATTTTATCTTCTAGGGGGGGCAACAGCCCCCCCCTGCCCCTACCCCTACCTGGGTACGCTCTGACGAGTTTAGATTGCCTTATTATTAGACTATTGACATTTCTAAGTGTACTACATATTTCATTACGTATTAAATTAGTATATATACTAAATTAGTATTCTAACTACAAATTCTACTCAAAAACATATATGCCTTATAGCGATAAGACCGCCCAATGTATTTCTTAAATCATTGTGTCACTTATTGATATTTTTTTATTGGTGTAAAATAAAGAGTTATTACTTACAATAAAAAGACAAATGAGTCAGTCTATCCGATTTCTAAGAGTGCATATGCGCCGGCGCTAGCAATAAAAATCTAATTAATAAGTTAACCGTCACCTTTACCGGTTAACGAGCGGTAGCGGTAACGTAAACTTGCGGTGATAACCTTGTACTAGGTACGGTTTGTTTTGACCGCTAGAATTAGTGGTCCGGAAGCCGAAAAAAACCTCATGAAAAGGTGTAAAGGTGTCATGAATAAAATTATTAAAAATACTTCCCGTTGTCCCTTTGAGTATTAAACCAATCGGAGACGCCACTGACAGGCGTTCCCCTCTGAGAAAAAACAGGGTCGGTCAACGATCATACCTGCTACATACAACTAGTTTTTTTGAGTTCACGGAGTGCTCGGATTGGTGAATGTATTTGTGTGCATCTAGTTCAAGCTAGTGTTTAATTGTTTTGTCAAAAAAAGCGTTTGTTTTAAAATTATTTGTGTGCGTCATTATTTATCACTAGCTCGGCGGTGAAGGAAAACATCGTGAGGAAACCCGCAGGTCTCAGAATTAATTCTGAGACATGTGTAAACAGACCCGGTCCGGCGATGGGCTTACCACCTATCACGTTTAGGGGTCCAATATATATCTCGTGAAATGTGGGTATATCCAGTAATGGAATACCTCTGCCTACCCCCTCGGGGATAAAAGGCGTGAGATTATATTATTATATTATATTGTGTGCGTCCTCGTCCCCCCCGTAGAAATTGGCACACTTTTTTGCAAAAAAACTAGTGCGCGTGACGTCTCCTGTTGGTTTAATACTCAAAGCGTTGTCCCCACTATTAGACCTTTTTAATTCACTAATCATTATAACTAAGTCATTTAGTCAATCACCAGCGCACGCGCAGGCTTCATAGCTGCAGTTGCGTCAGAGTTTAAATAATCAATACTGGTCGGTTATCTAATAGGTAGGTACTGCCCATGCGTTTCGAATTAACGGAAAGTACAGTATGCTTCCTTTTTAACCGACTTCAAAAAGGAGGAGGTTATCAATTTGACTGGTTTTTTATTAATTATTTTATGTTTGTTACCTCAAAAGTTTAGACTGGGTGAACCGATTTGGATGATTCTTTTTTTATTTGAAAGCTGATGCTTTCAGTGGTAGTGGTAAAATTATGAATTTAGTGCTAACTGTGGAAATCGTACTACTATTGCTCTTTAATTAATAAAATTAGTCTTTATTTAAGAGCAGTGATAGCCCGGACGGTTAAAGAGCCGGCCGAAAATCAGTGAGGCTCGGGTTCAAATCCTGGCATGTACCAATGAGTTTTTCAAAAACTTACGTACATATTTATCACTAGCTCGACGGTGAAGGAAAACATCGTGAGGAAACCCGCAGGTCTCAGAATCAATTCTGAGACATGTGTATATAGACCCGGTCCGGCGATGGGCTCACCACCTATCACGTTTATAGGGGTCCAATATATCTCGTGAATTGTGGGTATATCCAGTAATGGAATACCTCTGCCTACCGCCTCGGGGACAAAAAAGGCGTGAGATTAAATATATTATATTATTATATATATTTAAAAAAAATCAGACAACTATCGGGTAGGTACTTATAAACTAAAGTGTTAAAGCTCCACCTGCAGACGTATTCACAGATACTCGATACCGTTTCCGTTCGATTCGAGTCGAATCTATCGACATCGGAAACGAATCTATCGAGATGGGCTGATGTTGACTAATGTCACAAATGACAGTTGGTGTCACATACGACATTAGTTTTCGATACCACCATCAGCCAATCTCATTCAAGAGCCTATAAAATTTGTTAGACACAACTAAAGTACGAAGACATCTTTTTTTTTTATATTAATAAGTATACCAATTGGGGTGTATGAGAAATTGCACTTATTCTGTTACACGTTGTATAAGTCTTAAATTTGCATTAAGTATGTATGTGCTCGACAAATGGACGAATACCTCAATAACACGCCAACTGACTTCGATTATTCTTTTTTTAACCGACTTCAAAAAAGGAAGCGTTTCTCAATTCGACTGTATGTTTTAGTATTATTCGTTGAAATCCGTTTTTTACTCTTTTGAGTTTTATGTCATGTTAGACCAATCTTCCTTGTATTTATCTTGCAAAAACAGTGAACCTATTGAAATCGTGATATTTTTAGGGTTCCGTACCCAAAGGGTAAAACGAGAACCTATTATTAAGACTCCGCTGTCCATCCGTCTGTCACCAGGCTGTATCTCAGGAACCGTGATAGTAAAACAGTTGAAATTTTCACCGATGATGTATTTCTGTTGCCAACAACAAATAAGTAGGGTACCTATTAAAAACAGAATCAAATAAGTGAATTTTTGCTGTTTTATAGATAATGGCACGGAATCCTGTACTGTGCGCGAGTCCGACTCGCACTTGGCCGCTTTTTAGACCGATTTTCCTTGTATTTCCATCTTGCAAAAAAACATTGAACCTGGGGGCCAATTCTACTAAATCTGGACATGAAAAGCATAAGGTCGGATGTCGAAAAAGTCAGGTTTTCAGGAGAGCAAAAACAAAATTGAGAAACAATTTTGTGAATATTTTTTATAATATAAGGAAATTGAACAGTTTTTTGATACGCATTTATTGTAAACATGTTCACCTTTAGTTTTATGATAACTGGACTTATCTACAACTGCAATAAAGTGGTAAATTATTACTTTTTTTATATTTTCGCCGACACCCGACCTTATGCCTGAAATAATATAGTTCATCATAGACTCTACGTACAATATGTTAAAATACGACTTTATGCTGACAATTTGTGTGACAAACCCATTGGTCAAGTCAGTACTAAACTGTAATTTTATATTTAAATGCAGAATTATGGCTTAAAATTCTCAACCATGATAAACGTCTCATGTCAACATAATCTTGGTCACTACAAACAATTATCTCAGGTATAAGGTTGGAACTACTTGGAAGTGCTGATAAAAGCCGTTAAAGCCTTTCCTAATTTGTTGGCACACTTACTCTTCTTAGTCTATTATCTTTAAAACAACTGAACTGATTGTTATGAAGCTTACACTGTTCCCAGCTGGAGTCAGAATACTAATTTATGATTATGTATACATACATAAAATTACCTATATTTTGAAAAAATGTGTACATTTGCTTGGAAGTCCTAGACTAACATAATGAATAGAAACCTCCCTTTTGGAAATTGCTTAAAAACATTTTTATTTAAAAGACTTGTATTTCTCAAAACTTAAAGTTCTTTCTTAATTTAAAATCACGAGAATCATCTAAAAATCTTATTTTTAAAAACACTTTACTTAACAGTACCTACTGTCTATAAAACAATTTTTTTTTCTGTACGAGGCGTCGTTAAACTTCAAAATAAATAGATAATATGATAATTTTAACAAATGAAATAATGCGTGCAATCAGCCTTTGTTCAGGTTGTGACAAATTTGAAATCATTTCTGTAATAGGGCCTGGATGTAGATTATTCCAATATGCTCCAATTATAATAATTCTTTATTCAGGCAATAGTCCCATTACATACATACAAAAATAAAAATATAAATTACAGCATACATGACAAAACATTATGTACTTCTATTTACAATGTGCGATGCACAGCAAGCTGGTACTTATAATACGGACAGTTGTAGCTGTCAGCTATCATCCTCAGTATGCTGTTTTTCGATGACCGTAAGCGACACCGAAAGAAAGCTATGCGTGAACTTATAATCGCGTAGAAGTCAGGAACCCTCATCCGCAGCAAACATGCTTTAGATGGTGGAATATTTTACTTTGGACTTAAGTGACATTTACAATGTCTGCAAGTGATTAAACAATTTTTTGCTTAAGTTCATTGGGAAAATAAGGGGCTGTGGTTGTGTTTATAGTCCAATTAGAAATCTGATGCAGATACCAACGCTTGGTGCAAATTTCACATATTTTATCACAAACTGTGTTATCCCCTGTAAGAAACCTGTGAGACTTGCGTTATGTAATCGTCTAGATTCCCCATTATGCTGCCGCATTTGCTGTAAGCGAGCTACTCAATCTTATTCAGATTGTGAAGCTGGGTATTCGGCATTATGCTGACTCATTTGTTGGAAGCAAGCTGCTCTGTCTTTTTCGGATTGCGAGGCCCGATATTCGGCTAAAGCTCGTGAGGTTTGCTATGAGCGGACGGCTCTTTCTTCTTCAGATTCTGAAAAGCTCGGTATTCGGCATTATGCTGACGCATTTGTTGTAAACGACCTTCTCTGTTTTTTTTTTCCAATTGTGAAGCTCTATAATTTCTCTTATTAGTCTCTCCTGTTCTTCTTTGGCTCTTCTAAATCTACGCTATATAATTTTATTTTTTGGTTTTTTAACTTCCGTCTTTTGTTATCCAATGTTTTTTTCTTTATCCTTTTGTGTCATTTACTATTTTTTATCCCACGAGAAATGGACAAATAAACCGTCAACTCTCCTAGAGGGCCGATAGAAGGGTAAGGTTCTTAAAAAACAGGGTGTGCCCGGTTCTTGAGGTTGACGCTAGCGACACGACATTTTTAACATTTTGACATTTTGGGTGGAAGTTCATTTTTTTTAAATGAAACTCAAGTGATCCTCAAGATAAGAACTTACACCGTTCAGCATACATGAGTGTTACGACTCGTTAAGTTTGACGGGACGAAGCAATCTGAGATTCTGTATTGTAAGTCCAACTTCAATTCTATGCTATTTCCTAGCCTTGAAAGTTTTCTATTCTATATACATAGGAGCAACGCAAGAACCTGTATGATTAGAGGTGATAATATACAATTCCCTAAGCGGGGGCGGATTCTTCGCTGCTGTCAAAAGCTCAAGTTGCATCTATTGACTTAGAATAGCTGCACGTTACTTCCCACATGTACACAAATATTTTGCGCAAGTATGTAAAGCTGCGCGAGCATGATTTTCCTAGCAAGGATTACGGGTCTGACTGTTTAAAATATTGAATTGTCATCGATCCTTGATAATTACCAAAATTTTGAATTAATCCAATGTTTGAAGAAGTCAAAATAATTTTCAAAGTTTTCGTTACATACTAACATACATAATAAAAGTGTGTGAAGCAGTTTTGTTTATGATGAGTAGGTATTCAAGATCAAATTACCGGCCTGGCACGTGCCATCTACATTTACTATCTTACTTTAACACGCGTGACCTTTAATATGAATGCACAAGCCAAGATAAACCATGAATTTGCCTCCCCACTTGCTCCCACTGGTGCTTACTAGCGACGAAAAAATCCGAAGATATCCGACCTATCTTTAGTACCGACCGAGACGCGCCTTGAAAAATTTAAAAAAGTTGGTAACATAATGGTTTAAAATGACATATGCCTAAGATTTTTTACGTAATAATAGTATATTACAGCTAGATTGTCTCATGATTACATTCGTCTTTATGCTATAATAGTTAAAACAATATTTTACTGGCATAATGGCGTAAGTTATGTTTAATACATTAATTCCGTTGCAAGGTTTAGCGGCATAAGTGCGTATCTGTTGATACACCTAACGCGAAAGTTCATGAAGAAACAGAATACTTCAAATGCATAAGGGTGTATGTTTGTTTACGTCTCCAAAATAAATTAATAATTTATGGAATAAAGGTATCAATACAAATAAACCTCTATGCTTCCTAAATTTTTCGGAAAGTAGTCAGATCCGACTTTATGTATGTATTTATCTCTGCAATGAAGAAGGATAGAAATACAAGAGTGAGTTTGCCAGAAAGAGCACAAAAAGTTTAGTATGAATATGTTAAAAAGTGGTTTTGGTCGTATATGCAGATCCAGCCTAATGCTTTTCAGGTCCAGAAATGTCAACGGTAACAGTTGGATGACAATGACAATGACATGGTCAGTCGATGGTGTTATTTGCTCTGAAAAGTGTCAAAATAACATCATTGAATAACCATTGAAATCTCATTGTCATCCAACTATGATCGTTGTCACTTAGTAGAATTGGCCCCCGTACCTACAGCAAAAGCGTGCTATAATTTTAAGACAAAACTGACGTCGCCCATTTTGGATTCCAGGTCTCACTGTGGCTGCGACTCTCAGTTCCGAGAGTGCCTCAGGAAGACCAGCTCGCTGGTGTCAGCGCAGATTGGGTTGACGTACTTCAATGTGCTGGGCCCACAGTGCTTCAGGAAGGCGCACCCGATCGTGCGATGTGTGCGGCGGACCAGGTAACAGTCTCACTTAATTAGTTTGTGATGCCCGTTTACTAATATTGGCCTCACAATGCCACATTCTCAAAACGCCACATTCTCTAACCGCCACATCGCAAAATGCGACATTCTCAAAATACCATTTTCGCAGAATGCCACACTCTCGAACATACTGCAAGAAAGGGAGTTGAACAAGTATGGCACTTTGTTAGTGTGGCATTTTGCTGTGTGGCATTTTGATGTGTGGCATTTTGCTAATGTGGCATTTTGCTAATATGGCATTTTGCGAATGTGGCATTTTGTGTATGTGGCATTTTGAGAATGTGGCATTTTGCGAATGTGGCATTGTGCGCCTATTCCGTAGAAACACGGGGAATTCGTACAAAAGGAATCGTCCATTAATCACGTGACGCTCTAAAGGGGGGAGGGGGGAGGAAAAAATCACGAAATATCACAAGGAGAGGGGGTTAATGATATATCACGTGTATTTATTTTTTATTGAACGCGCGATTTCTAAACTAAAAAGTAGCACGTTATTGTTAGGTATTGATGCTTCATTTTCCAAAAAAATATCTGATTATACCTGTATTTAAAGATAATATTCTGACAATGTCGATATACTTTATACAAAGAAATTAAAATATAATAGGACATAGAGGGGGCATTGGGAATATTTTCATACACAAACTTTGAATCTCAAACATCATGTCAGTTAGCATGAACGCAACCTGTCATTCGGTCGAATCAGTACTCGACTTATGTTATGACCAAAGACGTTTAAAGAAAAAGTTTCTCTAGGAAAGAGAATGATTTTCTTCCAACCTCTTTGGTTATGATGACCTTAGGTAATAATTTTTGGCTTCAGATTTTCCTCGCTGTGTCCCCTCTATACCCTATATTTTTATATCTTTGCCCTACACCAATATTGGTGGGTCTTCATTCTTTCTTGAAACACGCGTAGATTTTTTTCTTCTTCAAAATCTTGTGTTAGGTACTTATCCATTCAACCATTAGCGGCTCAGGACAATAAAACAATATCTTACACCTTCTATACCCCAGGGGGTAGGCACTGCCTACTAGGCAGAGGTATTCCATTTCTGGTTATACACACTTCTCACGAGATATTCTTTGGACAGGGGTTCAACATATACGTTTAGGGACAGATCTGTGGAACAAATTGTCGCCAGCGGTATTTCCGGACCGATACGACCTTCAAACCTTTAAGAAGAGAGCGTACTCCCACCTCAAAGGCAACGCAGTTGTGACTCTCGAGTTGCAGGTGTCCATGGGCGACGGTAGTCACTTACCATCAGGTGATCCGTCTGCTCGTTTGCCCCCTCTTTTTTTATTAAAAAAGAAAGGAAACGTGAAAGGTGGTGAGCCCATCATTACAAATGTCTCAGAATTTTGTTTTATTTCAGGATTACGGGTCAGAAGTGTGAGGAGTACGAGCTAGACTTCACGAAGCCAAAGATGTGGCAGTGGTTTGACAATGAAACCTTCTGAGCCATGTCGTAGTCACAGTCGGAATTCGGCCAAATCATGGAATGCCCAGTGGTACATTTTTTTGAGATCTCACAGATGAAGTATTGTTCAAGGGTTTAAAAAATTTTTTTTTAATACTGTTGACAGTGAGTAATTACTTTGTAATGAGTAATTAATGTCATCAGAATTCTGTTGTGTTAAGTGTAGAATTAAATGTGTGTGTTCGTACAAATAGAAAAACTATATGTTACCGTTAATGTAAGTAATATTGTACTAACATTGTGTAGTTACTCAAATAAAAAAATAAAACTGCCAAATTGGAATAAATAAAACAACACAAATAAATTTTATTTTTTTTTATTTATAAAAGAAACATCAGAATATATTTCGAAATGTCACATTCAACAACAAATAAATTATCATTATTCCGACAAAACACTAACAACTCAAAACTTTATCTATTTCTAACATAATTTAAAAATAGAAAAAAATAGCTCAAAAACATTTTGAGCGTCACTACGCAGATTCTAATTTTTTTGTGATATTTTTTACAAAGTTGTGCGCAAAAATGTATCAGAAAACTGTGTATAATATTTTACTTTAGATATGTAGTCAATATCAGTTTAATATTCAAAATGATATTCCGATGAGTACAGTCCTTGGCAGATATATTTAATTATTAGGTAAATATTCCTAAAATGTTTTCTTACACCGAGAATAATCATGGAAACGGTTCTGGAAACATTAGATGAATGGAATACATTGATACAAGGCAAATAATATTATAATTGATACAATGTCGGCTGTATGTCGTGCAAACAGTTTGGTACTTAGACATACCTCACAGTATTTATTATCAGTATTTCCGTTACTGCTTTAATTATTTCAGTTATTATTTCAGCTCCAGTTCATGAATTTAAATAACAATGCACTTGATACATAAATATTTCTTGTGCTCGTCTGTCTGAGTCTGTGTCCAAACCATTTGATTCGATCAACATTCTTAAACACATTAAGTAGGTACACCAAGTTAGATATTTTGGCATATCATAATATGACATCTATTTATAAGTAACACACAATGCTCTTAGAAAATTGATAATAAAACCACACGGTTTATTCACATGGACACTGATAGGTTGTTAATTATTAATTTTCACTATCATTACAATATTATAAAATTCTACAGTAAGCTACGCCTACTAAATTCTATGACATCTCCATGGAACTATCAAATATAGAGATATATTGCTTAACGTGGTCCAATGGGATTACAATTAGGCATGATTATGTGATGATCTATGATCGAGATGCAGAAAAAGGCTTGGTGGCAGCTGGATATACAGGCGGGTTGATGGTTTTAATTTAGTAAATTGAACATCCTGTAGGCTTAGACAAAGTTAGTGATCAAGACATATGAATAGCTAACAATATAACGCCGAATAGATACGACACTTGTTGCGTTGGTAAAACCAACACGAGAATAGTGATACTTGATGAGTTTGGAATGGAGAATGAGGATAAGATAGCTGTAAAGTCACGTGATCATTAAGAGTAAAATTTAGGCAATTGAGTCAACTTAGTCATGGAACAGAAAAGCTTAGTAACAATCTTGTCTAGGCCTACTAGATGCTTAAATATCCAACTATGAATATCCACAACAAACTATAGACATTCATTGAAAGGAAAAACGTGGTATTGGAAAATGAGGAAAAGGCTGCAGCAGTAGATGCAGTAGCTTTCTCGATCTCTTTTGAAGATTCTATGTTCTCGTTCAGAGCCTACACACTGCATAGAACAACATAATAACACAGACGGTGTTACAAAGTTAGTACTTCCAAATCGCTCTAACAATGCTACATAATAAACTCACCTCATTTAGAGTAGATGTTTATGATAAAGCAGAATTCTATCTATGTTCATCTATCTCTATACTTACCGTTTGTGGTATTCATAGTATTCTTTGCAGTGAATAGGTGATTTATTGCAACAGGAGGTAACTGCATCGGTTAATAGTTTCAATAGCAAACAAGTTGAAATGGTATGCTTGAGAATGGCATGATTGTTCTAGGTGATACCCTTATTGTCAATTCCCTGGGTTTCATCTCTAAGACATGCTATGTGGAAACTCCGTGATTTCAGACTTAATGAATTCTAAACTTATGTGAATTCTCTCTCTATGTGAAGTCATTGCATCTTTTACACTTTTAAAAAATGTGTTGAATATTTTGACTGGATTATCCTTTATCCCTTGCCATTTTACCATTCTATTCATCTTACAACCAGTTCAACATCCAGACTCCACTCTTTCTTTTGACTACTGTTGGTAGTGGTTAAGACATTCCCCTATTCGGTAGTCAGGCAAGACGCAAGGAGTAAAACATGAAGGGCAAATAAGACAACAGTCAAAGAACAACATACTTTTTCAAAGCTGAAGGAAGCACCTTCATACAGTATCTTCGGAGTCTCCACAGCTACTCCACTACGGCTATGATCTACTGCTGATGGGCTAGCTCAATCTAGGATGGTCCAGTACAGTCCAAGGGTGACGGTGAGATTGGTGTTATGTTTGGACCCTGGGGTTACTAAGCGCCGAGATGAATAGATCATAAGGTCACTTGTAAAGCCGTCCACAAAGAATTTGGCAGACAATTTGATATCCTTAGGCAAAGCTGTGATTTTACGTTTAGAAGATTCATCTCTGTCAATCGTGGCGTATTGTGATAAGACAATAGTGCCTATTTTGTCTTCACTTCTTCACAAGTTGCTGAGAGTTTTGACGCATCTTGTCCTCATGTAACTCTCATACAACTAATTGCAATGCTACGACATAATATGGCGTTTCGTTATACTCGTGACAGCTGACATCGAATGTGGGTCTCTGGTCGCTCTAACTCTGCCTTTTGGATAGACTTCATTACATCTCAAACCTTATGATAATATTCACCTAGACTGAAACATTATTTAGCGCTAAAGCACACTTCGAGCGCTGACCTACTTTGATACATAATTAAATTTTAAACACTAGGCAGTTTAACGAATTCCTTAAATATTATTAATATTGAGACAAGACAGTCTGTGCACATGTATAAATTTAATTATCGAATCTATTACAAGTTTTGGAATCAGTAAACATTTAAAAATCACAAAATCTTAAGTAAACTGCCTTTATACAAACTTCACGTCGATACTCATAAATTACTATTTAACATCAATAAAGAAGTTCAAATACACCTATGTTATTTACTAATAATTCCGATATTATTATAATAAATTACTATAATAATATTATTACCATTATTTTAATAATTCCACATAAACATACTAGCTTCTATCCACGCGTCGGCTACGAAATAATAACCCACTAATAAAATAAGGCAAACGCGTCACACCGGAGGGACCAAATAATTTAATTATTACTCGTGAGGCACTCAAATTGAAACAATTTCCTTTAAACCAATACTTACAGGTCTAGGGGCACTCATCCTAACAACTAGAAACAAAATTCTGTGCGGGTTCACTAAAACTCAAAACTACCAAATCGGTTGAGGAACATTAATTATTAATCATTTTCTATATTTTGGCATTCTGTTTTCTGGATGGAGTCGATAGTTTCGTTTAAGTTATATCAAATCCTGTGATTTTTTTTCTCATTTTATTTTCAAGACTTGTTGAATGGCTGATTTTGTAATTTCACTACTATTATTGTTTTTTCTGAACTGTCTGTCTATCCTCCTAAACGCCCTGCTTAGCTGCCCACCGTCGTACTTACGACCTATCTCAATCTAATCGTCTACGCTCTCTAACGTTTGTCTACTTACAAATATTCTCCTCAAAAACAAAATGCCTATCTCTAATTCGTTTCGCTCAATTTCTGAAGCTGTGGACCCAATTATTTATTAGTTTGTAGAAGAGAGACAGCGCTAAATCAAGATAAAGTTGATAGTAAGATTAAACGCATACATTATATATTATTTAAGTACAGTAGGTACCTACTTTTATAGCAGGCTTCCATTTAGCAAAAAGACGTACATAACTGCATCTTTAAATAAGTGCAATAGTTTGCTATAAGAGTTGATGGCAAGGTTACAAATTGTGACAAACTACTTGTTGGTTTTGTCAGTTATCAATGTAATTAAAAAACTAAAATGTGTTGTCCAATGAAGGAACATTTTAGTTACTAAATTAACAGTTCTTTAATTTTTTACGTCATTATCCCACACTCGCATATTGTCGCAACCTGTGCGTGTACCGATGTTCAGTTTTTTATAGTTAATAAATGTATAGACAGGAAAGAGAAAATAAGTAGGCAATAGGAATACGGGAACTTCGATAAAAGTCAAACTTTGTACAATACTGTTGCGATCACTATTTTGTCTGCATCACTCAGTTAATGTACAGTGAATATCATATCATTATAATAATATAGGTATCTTAATGTATTAATACTACAAATATTACAACAAATTTACTAAAAAATTGTAAAGTAAATGTATCTACTCGCTTGTGCTGTACATTCTAGATCTAATAAAATCAAAATAGTTTTACAAAACGTTAAATAAAATTAAATGCAAATATTTTAAGGAAATTTATTTACAATTAAGAATTTTAACACAAGCAACTCGCTATTATTTTGGTCATATCTTTATACAGCTCTAATCTTTTCATATATTAGGACCTCTTATATTTAGGATTTCTTGCCACACCGGATCGAGTCCTGTTCGGTGGTAGGTACTTATTAGTAAATGAATTCCCTAAAACATTTGCAAACTAAATCTCTTAAGACTTTACATATTCAAAAAACTATCTCACAACTACTGCACAGTTATAAAATTCACTATAATCTAATTGGTAGGGAATATAAACATTTAAATGTAGGAGACACATGGGATCACATATATTTTTATGGCTAGCTATTCTTTCTGTGACTTGCTAGTCACAACTATATCTACACGAGTAAGACCACAGACTAGTTTAAATAAAACGGGTCTGTGGTGATACCAACCATTGCCTTCGATAGCCTCTGGCTTAATACTTTAGTTTCACAGAATACCACTCCAAAATTTATAGCGCTCAGATTATGTTAGGATAGCTGGTCAGTAGTGGTCAGTCTTGTGTTATTTCATTGGAAAATGAAACTTGTTACCTAGATATGACAAAAACAAAATTAAGAATACAAATCTCACAGATGTAGGTACACATGTCATTGATTTATAGTTTAAAGATACGGTCTTCGAAACACGTAGGTGTACTTAAAAGACTAATCTGTCAAAATTTTCTAGAATTAATTATATTCAGTTTATTCAATATTTCGAATAATAAGTGTTTTTTCCACTTTTTTTTAATTAATAAACGCAGCAAAATAAGATGATTCCAGCTATCCTAAATTAAACGGTGCTCCAGTTATCTATAAAAATTTTGAAACGACACAACACATAGTGCACACACCTATTACCGACAGAGGGCGCTGTTCTAAATACAGCGCCATCTCGTGGCGACGTACATATAAATCTATCAGCTTGAAAAATCTACTTTCATTGGTTTTTATGTTCAAAATTGTTACGTTCTTGTAATATTTCTTAAGAACATCGCCGGCCCATCCGCTTCCTTGTTTAGCATGCTGCGTTTTGCATAGCAGATTGTTTATCAATTTTATTTCGTTCATATAAAGAAATACTATTTATTTAAGTAAGTACTTATTCATATAATTTGGTGTTAGAGTTTACAATCAGAATTATTTTCAAAGGTGTTAAAGTTAGATGCTAGTTTTCGACAGATGGCGTTGTTTTGCATACTGCGTTTTCTATCAAGAATTATCTTAGATCTATTTCTATGGGACATGGGCAACTACTTTGGAATCTTTATTTTTACAAATTATTGGACCATTATTATTTTCTATATACTCGATTATGTACTTTGCGATTTTATAAAGTGTATTTTGAGTCAACGTTTTCAGGCTTTTAGGTTATAAAATAACTTGGGTGACATTACTTTGCTAATGTATTTCTACCACAATAATTCTTTAATTTACTTACGGATTATGGGAACTGGCACAGACGATAGGGTCATTGACTGTATCGATATTTAATCGAGAGTACTGAAGATATCCCAATAAAAAAATATCCCAAAAGTATTTAATTTTTAACAATAAAACAGTTACACAAGACTCTTAATTAGAAATTGAAAATGGTAACTTCATAGTAGGTTGCTTTTTTGATAATAATTATTGTTTTCACAGTCAATTTCCCTATTTATCGTCTGTGGTAACTAAATAAAGCTTTGAAACTATGACGTCAGGCCCAGAAAGTTTCAAGAGAAGCTGTGACATCATAGAAACAGATTTGAGACATGGACATTGGAGGAATAGGGTCGTTACAAAATGTAACTTGAGTACCGATCTCCACTGCACAGCTAGAGAGATAAAATCGACTTTAAAACAAATTTGTCTTAATTTTTTGCCCATAAGTTACATTCAGTGACAACCATAGAGGAGTGACGTCACCATGACGTCACTGTGACGTCACTCAGTTGTAGTCAGCAGCGCAATCGAAGAAGGGGAAGCAGGCGACGGGCTCGGCGGCCGCGTGCTAGAGCACGTGCAGGTTCTCGCAGGATTTCGACTTGGAGTCGCGCGCCCACACGCGGCCGAGCAAGCCGCGGACCTGGAAATGGACGGAGTATGACATCTTGAGTCTGACGCACCATTCTTAGACATAACATTAGCTATTAGTACACGCCAACAACCAAAGAGGTTGGGAAAAAATCTTCTTCGCTCGCGCACGTTTATTTCACCCTTTTAGGGGATGCATTTTGCAAAATCCTTTCTTAGTGGATGCTTACACTGTATAAGCTATCTATGTGCAAAATTTCAAGTTTCCAGACCCAGCAGCTTAGGCTGTGCGTTGATACATCTACATCACTAGTCAGTCAGTTAGTTTATAATTTTATAACATTTATTTACAGATAGCAGGGCGGCCAAAATGGCTTTCAATACATAATGAATAAAATATTTTTAATTAAATTCTTTATGATTTTGAAAAAAAATGTCCCCCAAAGAGGAACCATTTGGAACAGTGCCCAAAAGACTAGCCGCATTAGCTTTGTGTACTCTAAAGAAGAACTCTATTTATATTTCTGTTAGGGTCCAAAACCGATTTACAGGAATACCTTGACACTGGCGGAGAGCCTCGTGCGCTTGCGCGGCGTGCTGGCGGCGGAGGCGGAGGTGGGCGGCGCGGACGCAGGCGGTTCGCGATCCGTGTCGTGCGGCGACCGCGCGCGGCTGCGGTTCTTCCGCGATCCGCTGCGTTTCCTGCAATCACCAGTTACATTCCAGTGGGTGAAAAAATGGACAAATGAAATAGGTGTCAACATCAGAATGTGGACTCTACTTATTGAATAGTTATTTTCGCTGTATTTATAGTTATTTTCGCTGCCGTATTCATGTTATATGTACAGCTGTATACACCCAGATTGGGCACGTCAATTTATAGTCACAAAATTAGCTGGTCCCGTTGTGGTTGATCACAATGACGTATGGTTGATCAACAGTGCAGCTGACTCACCTGACGCGATCGGCGTGTTGTTGTTTCAGACAAATTTGCATTAGCAGCCTGACTAGCATATTGTTTATGTTATGGCTGATCACAGCGACATACAGATGATCAACAGTGCTGCTAACTCACCTGACGCACCTTATGCTGCTTAAGCGGTAGCTAAAGCAGTAGACTAGCAGCTCTACCCTGTTAAATATGGTTGATTACAACGACATACAGATGATCAACAATGCAACTCACTTGACGCGCTCAGCGTGTTGCTGTTTCAGTCGGATCTGCGTCAGCAGCCCCACCAGTAGCTCGTCCACGTTGTGGTTGATCCCGACCGACGTCTCAATGAACTTGCACTCGTAGGAGGTCGCCAGCAACTTGCCCTCTGGAAACATTTTGTTAACGATTAAATAAATTAAGTAGCTACAAAAATAGACATCAATTTAAATTACAGATATTATTTTGTCAAACATTAGTAGGACATATTAAAGTAGAGGGTATTTTAGGTATGCTTACATGGCAAAATCACAGTATTCACAAAATAAAACCGATAGGGTGTATTCCTGTTGTCCCCATTGAGTGGAAACAACGGTAATTGAATAAAATTATTAAAAATATTTCCCTTTGTCCCCACTGCAAACGCACTAAAAGCAGTAAGTAGGTACAAACATTTAAAACATGAGAAAAATAACATCTCTAAAAATAAACATTCCTACGCGTTCTACTGATAACCTCCCCCTTTTTTAGGGTTCCGTACCCAAAGGGTAAAACGGGACCCTATTACAAAGCCTCCACCCACCACTATCATGAACCGTGATAGTTCGACAGTTGAAATTTTTATAGGTGATGTAGGTATTTCTGTTCCCGCTATAACAGGGGGCTCCCACACTACAAATATGAAGGGGGCTACCACAAATATGATTTTTTTGTCGTTTTTATTGATAATGTAACGGAACCCTTCGTGCGCTAGTCCGACTAGCACTTGGCTGGTTTTTTAAGTCTTAAAATACACCAGATCGGTAGACATTGACAATGGCACCGAGTCACGGCACTCGATTTTTGTTCTCATTTATTATTACTGCCAATTAGTGTTGCTCCCTATTTTGAGTCGTAGTTATACTTTCCATTTCATATATTGTCAGTAACAATAGATGATTATAGTGTAACATGTCGTGACGTAAATAGCACTTGATGGTATATTATTATGGTTGACTAGCATTTCTTTATTAAAGATGAGCTTAATCTTGACCCCAGAGTAGCCCGAACGAAGGCAAAGAAGGGGCCTAAACTTTTTGTACGAACTATCTGTTTTTCTGGGAGGTAATTTAAAAAAAGAGAATAAAATATAATAGGACATGATCATAGAGGGGGGCATTGGGAATATTTTCATACAAAACTTTGAAGCATGTTTGAAGCTCAAGCGTCATGTCAGTATGAACGCGAGCTGTCATTCGGTCGAAATTGTACTAGACTTATTCCAATTGGAATAACTTTTGGCTTCAAATTTTTCTCGCTTAGTCCCCTCTATGCCCTATTATATTTTAATCTCTTTAGTAGTATGAACGCGAGCTGTCATTCGGTCGAATCGCATTAGACTTTTGCCGACTAGTAATAATTTTTAGCTTCAGATTTTCCTCGCTTTGGCCCCTCCCTATTAAGTATATTGTAATCTCTTTGAAATTAGCCTATTTCTTTCCTAAATATGAATACAATTGTCCTACTAAAGTATATTTACAAATTTTAGAATAAATCAATATTTTTTTAATTGTTTTGTTAAATCTTATGAAGTACATTTATCATGTATCCAATAAATAATATAATAATATAACCTCACGCCTTTTATCCCCGAAGGGGTAGGCAGAGGTATTCCATAACTGGATATACCCACATTTCACGAGATACATTGGACCCCTAAACGTGATAAGTGGTGAGCCCATCGCCGGACCGGGTCTATTTACACACGTCTCAGAATTAATTCTGAGACCTGCGGGTTTCCTCACGATGTTTTCCTTCACCTTCGAGCTAGTGATAAATATGTAAGGAAGTTTTTGAAAAACTCATTGGTACATGCCAGGATTCGAACCCGAGCCTCACTGATTTTCGGCCGGCTCTTTAACCGTTCGTGTTATCACTGTGCCAAAAAGCCTACCGCCAAATTCTCATTCAAAAATAATCCTACCCCTACCCTCTGTAGGTATAGTTACTCCTAATGTTACCGAGGGCATTTCCCTCAGTTTTTCATACACAAGTGTCCATTAATCATCCAAAATAAATGAAATGGAAAGCGATGGTGGCAAACCGCGACCCGAAACAGCTTCGGTCTATGAACTTCGACAATGAACGATTACGATTCAAAGCTTACTAATGGATTGACAATTTAGCCGTTACTGATGACGAAGCAAACGATTTTCCGCTAAAAAAATTGTTTTGAAGCAAGATAAGTATAAACTCGCTTCGGTTTTATCAAAATGTTCGATATTCGATCAAAATTACATAAATGAAGTATATCTTCTAAACCCTCCAAGATATCGAAATGATATATACCTACACAAATTAACGTAAAAACTTCTGTTTTAGTCCCTATAGTTTTTACAGAATTCCGTTGACCCGTTTTAGAGTAAGAAATAATTAATAAAGAAAGAAAAAATATTATTCACCCATATAAAGCAAAACAAGGTATATAAAACAAAACAAAAAATTACACAAATAATACGTATGGCATTAAAAAAACATTAAAAACTGCTGAACCGAGAAGTTAGGTGTATGCGTAAGTGCAGCAGCAGAAAAGGCCTAAAGCTCAGTTTAAAACACTGGTATTTTGCTTTTGCCCTGAGAGAATCACGATTATTATATAGTGTAGTGTAAATTTTAAATGTTAATAAATACTAGCGACCCGCCCCGGCTTTGCACGGGTGCAATGCTAATACTAAAACCTTCCTCTTGAATCACTCCATCTATTAAAAAAAACCGCATCAAAATCAGTTGCGTAGTTTTAAAGATTTAAGCATGCATAGGGACATAGGGATATAGGGACAGAGAAAGCGACTTTGTTAAAAGCTTTTATTTAACTTGCAATGTACCTATGTATGTGTATGTAACTATGCATGTTCGGGTGGAATCTTGCAACTCAATTTTGAAGCAGATATCTTCAACCGATTGAGCTGAAATTTGGTATACTTATGTAAGTTCTGTGACAATGCAATATTATGGTACCACCGAGCTGATCTGATGATGGAGCCAGGAGGTGGATATTTCAACTCCGCAATGACTACTCAGAAACCCCTCGAGTTTGGGCTCGTATGATTCGTCTTGAGAAATACTTTGGTACAAGATGGTAACCAGGGTCTGATGATGGAGCTGGAAGATGGCAATGGGAACTCAGTAATTAAACAACATAACCCCATCGAGTTCGGGCTCGTATGATTTGCCTTTACGAGTACTTTGGTACTAAATGGTAACCAGGGGAAGATAACCAATTGAGCAGTGGCGTAGCTATCATAGGGCAAGGTGGTGCAGTGCACCGGGGCCCTCGAGCTCAGGGGCCCTCTAGCCTCAGCTTTGAAAAAAAATTGAAAAATAAAAAAAATTGAAAAAAAAAATTCTCGAGCCTCGAGTCTCGAGGCCTGCTCACAAGATTTTTTTTTCAATTTCTATTTTTTTATTATTTAAATCAACATCACCAATGATAAAACTCCTTAAATTTAACATTTTCAACACATGCGCCAAGCGTCCTCGATAAGCATGTTAGTCTAGGCAATAAAGGTAGTGGACCCCAACATTAATTCCTCAGTCGATGAAACTTTGCAGGATTGTAGTATAATATGAGACAATACTTGCATAAAAAAATCCAAAAAAAAAACCTAACCGAAGTTAGGTTTTTATACTAAAAAAAAAATTTTTTTTTGGTCGATAATTTGATAATTTCTGAAAATAATGTAGCGAGACGGTTTTTATTTTGGATTTTCCTATTGTAAGTCCACAGCGACTATTAAATGACATTCCAGTTAAAAAAATGGACTGAGCAATTTTCCCGTGCATGGTACAAATACGTCTGAGTTTTGTTGTTTCTACCAGGAGATTTTTTTGGATATTTCGCATATAGCTTTCTTAACACACATGAATATTGCTGGCTAAGAAAATTTTGACTGAGCATTTTTCCCAACAAAGATATCAAATAAATAAGTATTTCAGTAAAAATACCTAACTTCGGTAAGGTTTTTTTTTTGCTTTTTTTTATGCAAGTATTGTCTCATACTATACTACAATCCTGCAAAGTTTCATCGACTAAGGAATTAATGTTGGGGTCTTCATACAAAAATCCGCTTCATTGCCTGGACTATGTGCTGTTTGTTTGTTATCGTTATTTCAGTTATAGGTATAGTAGTTTGGATGATTACGCCCGTAGCAGTAGCAGTAGTAGGTACATATACGGTTAGCGTTGTGCTGCAACTTGCAGAACAACGCTAACCGTATAATCTATGATAGCACGGGGCGGGACCATAGACCTATTAACACACTGGACACGAAACGTCGTCGTTCTCGCCTACAGTACTTTTTTCAAGAACCAGGAACTTTTTACCTTGGCAGGTGAAATTGTAACGTCAGTGTACTCAGTATGATTTGAGCGTCCGTAATAACAACAGCTTGTTAAAATGACTAAATGCGGTGTATTGTTCTGCAAAAACTACAGCAATCGAACACCTAATGTTTTTTTTCACCAATAAGTACAATTTTGTTTTATTTTAGTGATTTTTTTTTTGCTAAAATCAATAAAATTCGGTATAAAATTGCCAAATAAAACGATAAATTTAAAAATACTCATTAAAGAATGCACTGTAATGTAAAATCTGTTTTCTTGGAACTAGTCGGATTATACCGGTCAATGTTTCATTCGTTCATTACATTTCACATCAATTATAGCCTGCGCACACGAATAGTAGATTGTTATACAAGGGTCGGAAGGAATCAATTCCCATACAAGGTGTTTAGACGCCCGAGCAGCGTAGCGAGGGCGGATAAAGTCCGAGTAGGAATTGATAACTTCCACCCGCGTTAAACACTCTACTTTTCATATCGAATACAAGGAAAGTAAACAAAAAATGTCAACAATATACAACATCACAAAAATTTAAAAATGCAAAAAATCAATAATACCTACCTACCTACAAAAAAACAAAAATGTCAACAATACAACCAAAGAGGTTGGAAGAAAGAGATTATTTTTCTTTTAAACGTCTTTGAATACAACATTACAAAAATAATAGGTACCTATAAAAATCCTTCCTCTTTATGTATTTATTAGTGTCGATGAAAAACAAGATTAGAGTTTTGGAACAGCCTACTAAATTATTAGTCTTTTTTAAATTTTAAATATGGAACACGTCACCGCCGCGCGCAGGTTATTTTTAGTTGTTTATACCTGCACTCCCAATGACGCACCTTTTTTTTTTAATCGATGTAAAAAGTTAAGTATCAGACAACCTAACCAAATGTACTACTATTTTTTTAATTCATTCCCGCCCTAAGGAGGGAAGCAATTACTATGAGTCTTTCCCGCCCGAGGGCGGGAATCATAGCCCTTAATCTCTCTGTGATGGGAATCATCGCTTCCGACCCGGTACTCAGATCAAACATACACTACTTTCCGAGTATGAGATATGAAAACACTTTTGTCCCCGTATTTTTTTGTCCGCCAAAATAGATCGCTTACAACTGCATCGAGTAACGCACACGAGGGATTAAAAGTATAGCGTACAAAAAGTCCCCCGAATAATCGCGGACACCGAGGGGCGGGACAGGAAAAAAATTACGCGGCAGTCCCTGAAATAATAGAACTAACGTGACTAGGCGCTGCAACGCACACGGCACACTATAGTCTTCGCTGCGCGCTCGATAGGGATGTGACATTGATCCAAAAAAATTGCGATTATTCTTTTTGATAACTAATGGATTTTTGAAAAATGATTAATTTTCTTAAAAATAATCGATATTTAAAAATCGATTACCTATACGAAAAATAAATACCAATTTATATGAAAAATTATCATTTAGGGATTTAATGTCGAATTAGGAAAAAACGAAATATGGTATTTTTTGCTTATTTATTATTATTAACCAATTAATAACAACAATTCTTTCTTCTGGACCAATGCACATCCTCATGATTATCAGAATAACTTTTAGAGGGTTTCACAATTGAGAACAACCCTTCAAAAGTTCCAACCGACATTTTATAATATTTGAAGAATCTTTTTGGATATTGTTTCAACCATAGCAAAAAATTCCAAATTTATGGTTTCAACTGAGCATGCTTCGCATGGAAATATCCATTCATTAATCGATCTGATATAAAGGGATGGACTCAGTATTCTCTTTTAAAACTACTTCTCTTTTTCTTAAACTTCATGTAAATTACAACACAACGTAATCTCAGAATATTCGCTTCCATAGCGTGCGCCTCTCTAAATTTTCGGGGGACAAATGATCGAACACCGTGTGCATTGAGTCCGCGGCAAGTTTTTTTACGATTCGGAGGACTTTGTCCTCCGGGGACTATTAGTGATTGCCGTTATTGATAAAAAGATATCGATATGAACGAATGAAGTATTATGGACTTATTATACAAAATTAAATTATGTATACTGTAAGAAAATGTATTCGATTTTTAAATACCGACATTAGGTAATCTATTTTATCAATTAGTCATGTCAATATACCTAGACATTTAAAATATAGAAACTTCCCAAAGAGCCAAATTTTGGAGGGAAATTTTTTATATCAATAAGTTCAAACTACGCGGAAAGAGGGGAGGAGGGCCCGATTCTCTCCCTATGCACCAGGGCCCTTGCCCCCCTAGCTACGCCACTGCAATTGAGCTGAAATTTTGTATAATAACCATAATAAATAAGTATGTAATGCATGGTTATCCATGTGACGTCATTCAAAATCCAACTAAAAAGTAAAAAATAAATTAAGAGTAAAAAACATTTTTAAAACAAGCTTTTATTTTAATGCGCTAAAAAGAATAAAATAAAGTTTTCCATTAAAACTTTGACTATCCTTTTAAGGATAGTCAAAGGATAATCCTTAAACTTCATTACACAATTTACTACGTCTATGAAATAAAAGCTTGTCGCGAGATTTAAGTACGTACTCATATTTAAGTAAAATAATTTTCCTTTCGGACTAAGTACCTAAATATAAGTTTATGAAAAAAAATAATTCAATCAGTTATAGTTACTAATATATTTACTATACGAGTACATACTTAAATCTCGCGACAAGTTTTTATTACATAGTAAATTGTGTAATGAAGTTTAAGGATAGTCAAAGTTTTAATGGAAAACTTTATTTTATTCTTTTTAGCGCATTAAAATAAAAGCTTGTTTTAAAAATGTTTTTTACTCTTAATTTTATACTATGTAGTGATTGATTGTGGATGTATGTATTCTAGTTCAAAATTAATCTCTTACCTAAACAAGTAAGACTCCAATTTGTAATTCTCGAATCGTAAAACTCGGAAAACGACAGATTGTAGAAAACAGACTCTAAATTGAATACAAAACAGGTAATTTGAAATTTAAATGCTTGTTTCCCGAATTTCTATTCAATCCGACTTACGATTTCCACGAGATCATTGAATAAAAGCGTAATAAGATCAAATGACTATATTTTCATTACTAATAGCCTGAATATAATTTGAAATATTAAAATATATCCATTTATATTTTACAAAAGCGAGCTATACGAGTTATTTAAAAGTTGAGATGACGTAATTTGCTTATCCACTTAAAAAAATTAATGCTTTAAAAGTATCATGCTACTATTTTTATAAAAATATGAGATGTGTATTTTTTTTTCCTAAAAACCAGAACCACAAATCTAAGGCAGCATTGGGATTTTTGAAATCACGACACATTTATTGATAGGGTAGTTGAATTCCTAGTCCAATGAATTACCTACTTTTTATGATCTTAAGGAGAATGTACTGAGTATAGACCATAGACCTAAATATCTTAATGCTGGCACAACATTTTTAGCACTCCATTCAATTGATATACCTACCTACTTTTCTTATTGTTTTAATATTTTATATTTGCTATAATCATTAAGTTGGAAGTAAGTAATTAAGTCGAAAATCAGTGAGGCTCGGGTTCGAATCCTGGCATGTACCAATTAGTTATTCAAAAACTTACGTACATATTTATCACCAGCTCGACGGTAAAGGAAAACATCGTGAGGAAACCCGCAGGTCTCAGAATTAATTCTGAGACATGTGTAAACAGACCGGTCCGGCGATGGGCTCACCACCTATCACGTTTAGGGGTCCAATGTATCTCGTGAAATGTGGGTATATCCAGTAATGGAATACCTCTGCCTACCCCCTCGGGGATGAAAGGCGTGAGATTATATTATTATATATTATTATATTATTGGAAGTAAGCTTGTAACTCACAAGCTCCTACCTGGCAACATTGAATAAAAATATTCAGATTATAGCAAAATTGCTTTTAAAATGATGACTTAAAATTTGACTTAAAATTGTGACTTGCAATAAACGAGTTTGAGTTTGAGTTTGAAATGAAATTAACAAAAGGTAAGTAACCACATAATGGAATTTAGAATTTGTGGCCCCTGTCAAATAGCTCACAATATACTAAATTCAAATTTTGCTAATGCAAACAGTCAGGCGCACTCTCCAATTTTAGAAAACACAAATTATCACGCAATTTAATTTACAGATAAAATGGTTTGTTACGGTCATAATAATTAGAGGGCTGGCTTTAATCAAAGGTTTAATTAGATATCCCTCGCGTAGACAAGGATGGAAAGAGCCATTTTGCGGATCGCACGCGTCGGCGTAATTGTCGAAAAGGTTCCGCCGAGATCATTTTGTTTTCTGCTTCATTTTGAAATTATATTCGTGAATACGCATGTAGGCGATCATTAATATTCGCCATCAAAATCTCATTTAGCTTCGGGTTTCGGTTTCGCGCTTATACGGATTTAATATTATTATGATACCTTCTATAGGGCTAGTCGGTGGCAATTTAATTACGGCAATGCCACTTTTTGACACCTTTTTTGAAGTAGCTGGCGAAATAGCGTAAAGCGTTAAGCGGCGGTAAGCTTCGCCCCTGGTCCTGTCATCTGAGCGTCTACTCAGTCCTGGATAGCCTATAAGCGATTTAAGCAATTGCTTAGGGCATCCCGTCTAGGGAAACACCAAAGACGACTGAGAAAAAAAACAAGCAAAGTTAAAGTAATTTCAAAATCCGGGCGTTATAAATTATCGTTGACGTTCGGTTTGGTCGCAGTGATGACCTCATACAGTATTTCATTCGTTTAAATTATTCTTTGTAGTTCACTTAAGTACAGGGTAAGATTGCTCAGGGCATCCAGTTACCATAATCCGGCACTGGGTCTACCGTCAGTGCAGTACAACCCAAGATCATGCACGCATGTGCGCTCCGATACCCAGGCGCGTATCTCTTCCTTTCATGCAAATATTGACCGTATGTCAAAGTCTTTATGGCTTATATTAAATTGTTGTCTTCAAATGCGCCGCTGCGCTTCAAATAGGAGAACGGCGATAGGCTTCGCAGCTCTATTCAAAACATACTCCCGTCATCTGAAGGTGTATACTTACCGTCAGTGGGTACGACCCGAGATCGTGCGAGGTCAGCCTTGTTGCCAACCAGGATGACGGCCCTCCTGGCTGTGTGGCCTGCCGCCCACAGCACTTGCAACCTCCTCTCTGCCTCAGCAAAGCTGCTCCTATCCGCTGTGGAGTACACCACGCAGTATCCGTGGGCGCAGCCGTCGGACTGAAATGATTTTCAAGGCAACGGGTAAAATTTTGGGTCTGTCCGTTCGTCTGTCTGAAGACAAAAGGTACAAAAGCCATCATATGAATCAGCCGACGGTATAAATGCAAAGGTAGACGTCAAAGAAACATCAGCCCCCCTAGCCAAGTGGCATTGTACAATCTAATCGAATGTTTTTTTTAGATTGACATGTATGGGATTGACATTAGCGTTAGCGTTGGCAAGTGCTTATGACAATCCCATACATGTCAATCTAAAAGAACATTCGATTAGATTCTACAATGCCACTTGGCTAGGGGGGCAGTTGTAAATTCTTAATTACATGGCGAAAAGGACTAATTGAAAACAATTGAACGAGACAAGTTTTTGGTGCAAAGACAATCGAAAAAAGAGACTGATATAAAAGTACAAAGATAATCAATCTTTGTACATTAAATACAAAAGTAAATAAAGTAGTCAAGGCTACTATAATCTTTCGATTTACAATTTCCGTAACTAAAGCTGAAAAAAAATTCGCGGACGCGGCTGACGGGCGCGGCTGAAAGCCGTGACTTATTATAGGGTCTAGATAATGAATGTACACTGAGCAGTGCAAACTATCGGAGGTAAGTCGTGGAACTCGTGGACGTAACCTTAGGCTGACCTTAAGCGTTCGGCCGTCCGACAGAAATCTGGCGTGCTGGATCCAAAAGACTGTACACTTATTAGTCGCGGCTGTCAACCGCGTTCGATAATTTGTTTTCAGCTTATAGCACTACTTGAACGATGTCACTTTTACTATATATTTTTTGACACCAATTGGTCCCAAGTAATGGATGAAACATCGTAAACTGGAAAATGCCAGTAGCCCCCCCAGTCTCCATCGTATCGAGATATCAAAAAGTTCCAAATTCCACATGCTCCTGTCTTTAAAAAAACAAAGAATATTCTAGCAAAACTCACGACGACATGGTCCGGTGGTGAGTCCAGAAACGTGATCTCCGACTCCTCGCCAGCAAGAAGCACACACACCGACCGCTCCCCTGACTCGTCATCTATAACATAGAGGTGGGCTATTTGCCGATTATCATTCGATCTATTAACAATTATGGGGATCCTACATCTACAAGCACCACATCAATTATAAAAATTAAAATCTGACTGTTTAAAAGACATTACAGACATCACCATTGTTTCGACTCAATTGATATCCAATTTAAGGACACTACGTTATTTTTTAGAACTATCCAAAATCTGTCTACAAGTTTTCGTTACAGGCTGCGTCAACGAAACAAAAAAATAAATGAAAATGTATTTATTTCTGTAGATAATTGAGAATACACTTACAAAAGTCAGTAGTCTAATAACAAGGCACTCTGAACTCGTCCATGAAGATTGGCTAAATGGAAACAGCAGCCCATCTCCACCGACGAGTTGCTGGTACCCCGAGAAGAGTCAGCAAGAAACTCAAGGTTCTTTTGATAATAGGGTCATATACTCACATGCACATTCCCAAAAATCAAGTACAGTCGGGTATCTCGGTCTTGGATCACCCTCGTCATCATGGACAAGACAAGAAGCTAACAAACTACCGTATCTTGCTCTAGAAGTACAAGTCTAGAAGGTTCCTCACCTATACTAGTGTCGTACGCGTGCAGGTACTCGGAGGTCATGAACTGCCCGACGAGACTGGACTTGCCCACGCCTGCAGCGCCCAGCACCAGCACCCTGTAGGCGCTGAGGCCGGCCGAGGAGTCCCTGGTAACAGAAGAATTCCTACTCGTCATAAATAAATAGTTTTTTTGGGAGGTTAAATGCTCCTTGTTAGAAGGGAAGATATTCTATCAGGCGAGATGGTTGTGCTTGTGCAGCGATCAAAAATTATTTATTTTCTGTAGGTACAAAAAGCACACTTGAAAGGTCAATAGTCTAATAACAATAACTCTAAGCTCGTCTATAAAGATGGCTTAATCAGCTAAATGTAAATGTAGACGAGTTGCTGGTTCCAAATGCAGTACTCCGAGAAGAACCAGGAAGAAACGCAAGGGCAGCTCTTTTTATAAAAAAAATCCAACGGTTGATGTTGGACAGTTGTTGTAAACAAACTGTTGGGAGAACTTGTTAATAAAATGAAAGCAAAATAAATGTTTCAATTTATTGGAATTTATCGAATTTATTAATTAATCGATTACTAGGTAAACACGGGTAATCGTGAATTACCCGTCCACCCACCAGCTGGAATGTCCAGTGGGTGAACGGGTCGTGATCGATTTCTGTGTGTGGCACTTAGTTTGTTCTACGTGGGACCAATAGATGTCACAACAGACTATATTGGTGGTTTGTAAAGGTACATATTCTATTTGTGTAAGACATTTTTCACTAGTAATCTTCCAGCTATTAATCAAGTATTTGCGGTTAGCAGTGGCGGATTTGCAGTCTTGGCCGCCCTAGGACCAGCCGTCCCTTTTTCAGTCAGTACCCATCATATAGGCGAGAACGGGAACGTTTAGGGGTCGAATATTCTCGTGAATAGTGGGTATTCCCAGAAATGGAATAGGTACCTACTTACGGGGATAAAAGGCGTTAGATTTTTTTTCACTTGTTTATAACAGGAAGAAGTAAATCTAAGGTTACAATTTAAAATACTTGCAATTCAAATTATAACCTCAAAGTAATGTGTCATAGCTGAGAAGAGGTGGAAGGAGAAGAAGAAACTCCATATCAACCCATAAATATTTTAAACAATCACAATAGATACATTGTTAATAGTAATGCTCTCAGGGTCGTACTAAAGAAAATTTACCTACAATGTCGCTTGTTAATCGGTTTAATTCGCCGGATTGACGCTATAAACTCATTTTATGAGAAGACAATTGACACTAAAAAGCTTACAAAATGAACCTTAATAAACGTTTTATACTTTGTTTTGGAAACTTCTATAGAAACTTTCACCTCCTATTTGACCTTCCGAGTTGATTTATGATGATGAAATGGGATTTTTGGCGAATGTGACATTCTGGGGCTAATGACGTACAAGGCAATTTTGGCTACCTAATCCATGTAGCTCGTTGTTACCTGAAGTAAATGTGATATTCGAGGAGTAACCCTCTCTCCACCACGTGAGATTGAGTGAGATTCGGTTCGATACCCTCCTCCCCTTATGGGCGTGAGGCGTTTATACGTATCATGTCATTAATTTACGCCCGACGACCTAGTTCATGTGGCTCATTTTTACCTGGAGGATGTGATAGTCGCCGAGAAACCCCCTCTCCACCACGTGAGATTGGGTGAGATTCGGTTCGACGCCCTCCCCCCCATATGGGCGTGAAGCGTTCATAGATCTCACGTAACCAAAGACCTAATACATGTAGCTCGTTGTTACCTGGAGGATATGTGATAGTCTCCACCACGTGAGATTGGGTGAGATTCGGTTCCCGTTCATCCGTTTCACTTAACCGAAGACCTAATCCATGTGGCAGGTGTTACCTGGAAGATGCCAGCGAGCAGGGCGCAGAGGCTCTCGTGACGGCCTCAGTGCTGGAAGCGCTGGAGGCCACCGAGGTGTTGGAGCGTGATCGGCGCGAACGCAGCGAGTCTCCTCGGTTGATCACTCCCTTGCCTGCACCGCGGAGTAAATATTAGTTTGTTTCGTATGTTTCTACCTATACCATTCAAAGTCAAGTCAATGTTTTTATTCAATGTCATCATCATCATCAGCCGAAAGACGTAAACTGTTGAACAAAGGCTTCCCCATAGAATGCCACAACGAACGGCTACTTGCTGCTTGCATCCACCGGTTACCCGCTACCTTGACGATGTCGTCTCGGTCCACCTGGTGGGAGGCCTACCAACGCTGCGTCTTCCGGTTCGTATTTATTTTTATTGTTTATTCAATGTAAGTCCATTTATTTTCTGAGCTAAAGAAATCATTCATCATCATCAATTCATCCACTTGCAAATTGCCCCGTAATTACTGTGCAGAAATGGTGCATTCTATTTCACTGAGTCTACATTGTAATCTTAGTTATTTTAGTAGGTTAAGGTTAAGTTATCCTCCTGAGACATATACAAAAGATTAAATAAATAAAAATAAAACACTATTTGTGCTCAATTTTCTGAAATACGATTATTCTGAATTTGTCATATACTACGTAGCGTATTGCACCGCGCAGCTAATTTTGAAAGTATACGCAAAAACTGAAGAGTTTAACTTTTGAAGATGGTAATTATCTTTTTTCATGCTAAAAGTATCGACTTTTTATTAACCCCCTTGAAGGATTTCCATAGTCAAATTGTATATTCGTTCTCACCAGTGATGCTGAAGTGCCTGAGGCGGTAATACTCTTCTTCGACGCCGGTGTTGGGCATGGAGGCGACGCGTGCGCGCTGCTGTGGCAGTCCAAGCAGTTGTCTCTCTCCCGTCCGCGAGCGCGCCGCTTTCACCGACTGAGACCGCGAATGGTGCGGGCTTCCGTACCTGCCAACAGAATTTTTACATTCTTCACTCGCAAACTAACTATTTATTTATGTAACCAATGGTGGACCCATGATTTTGATTTTGGGGGGCTTGACACAGCTGCTGAGAGGAGGAAAATCGGACTACTCTGTAAAAAGTTATGCGTGATCATGATTATACTTAAAAAAAAAGATTTGGTTCTACTTGATACCCCCCTTTTTTTGTCTGTTAAAAAGCAAGGTCGGTAGTATAAAAGTAGGATATTTATTTATTTAACTTCATGTACCAAGCAAATGTACACATGGCGAACTTAATTATTAAGTCATTCTTTACCAGCACCTATACCATCAGGGTAAGCAGAAATAATTTTACGGAATTGTAAGAAATTAATAAAATCGATGAGTGAAATGTAATACTCGTCTTACAGTAAATCCCAATACTTATAACGCCTGATGTTTTTTAACGTCTCGAAAGAAATATGGTGTGTTAGGCATTTGGCATTGTTACTTCAAAAACATCTTTTTTTTACAAACATTTTTTTTGTTGCTACCTCTTAGGCCAATAAAATAAAACACAATTGACTTTTAATTGTTACGGTGCCCATTGGAACCGCGCGGTGCTTGACGAATTAAACTAATATACATTACACAATTGTAGTCAATATTACACACTGAAATATTTGAAATAGTATTTTAAAAATAAACAGGTTCGTAGCTTCCATTTATGCGCAATCTTCCTATACAACTGCCAGCTGCTACATAGTAGTGTGCGTAGTGTAGACTTTGTAAATTGCATAAAACATTAATATATTTAACGATAAATCTCGTTTATAACTTCGGTTCTAAATACCTTATACGTCAAAAAAAAACAATCCGAAAATATGACGTATAAGGTTTTTTTGTTATTGTTGTAATTGTTCATCAAAAGAGGACAGTGAATTAGTTCTTAGGTAAAGCGTGTCCCTTATAGTCCTACTATTGATAAAACATGATTACATACAAACATAATACTCGTATATCTACATATATCCGCTTTGTATTATGTTCACATGCATTACTCCGCGCATGGTATGTCAAAGAGCCTTTGTAAATTTGATCCTTCCCTATTATAACTTACTAGCCGCGCCGTGCAGTTTCACCCGTGTAGTTCCCGTTCCCGTGGGAATACGGGGATAAAATATAGGGAGAAATAATTAGTTTCCGCAACGAAACAAGACCGAAGAGTTGCGTAGCAAACTAAAATTGGAGCTTAAAGGCTGATTCATGTTACAACGGGACGGGCCCCGTCCGGGGCGAACCATCCAACAACACGCCTTGACATTTGGCGCGGACGGGGCACGTCCGGGCCCGGACGGGCCCCGTCCCGTTGTAACATGAATCAGCCTTTATGCTACAATATGTGTTATTCTGACGTATAAGCTTCATAAAAATCCGTGCAGTAGTTTTTGCGTCAAACATACATACATACAAACTTTCGCATTTATAATATTGGTAAGACTAGCGGTGAGCTGCTGCGAATTTTCATCCGCGTAGTTCCCGTTACGGAAAATGAATATAGCCTATGTTATTCAAGGGTATTCTAGCTTTGCACTGGTGAAAGAATTTTTAAAATCGGTCCAGTAGTTTTTGAGTTTATTCGTCACAAAGATACAAGCATACAGAAATACAAATCTTTGCTCTTTATACTATTAGTGTAGATAACTACGAGTACATTACATAAAAAGAGTCGTGAGAATGGTCGCCTCTATACGAGTGTACGTACACGCTTATCTTTTTACAAGCTTCTATGTTTGTCCGGGTGGAATCTTGCAACTCGATCAAGCAGATATCTTCAACCGATTGAGCTGAAATTATGTATACCTATCACATCATATTACGTTCATCCATCCACCTATGTCCAAAGATTCCATATCATCCTGTCTTTTTGTATTCCTTTCCTACCGTATTACTACAGTAGTTATATAGTACTAGCGTAGTGATAGCCTTACGGTTAAAGCGCCAGCCGAAAATCAGTGAGGCTCGGGTTCGAATCCTGGCATGTACCAATGAGTTTTTCAGTGAGGAAACCCGCAGGTCCAAGAGACCTGCGGGTTTCCTCACGATGTTTTGCTTCACCGTCGAGCTAGTGATAAATATGTACGAAAGTTTTAAAAAATTCATTGGTTTGGTACATGTCAGGATTCGAACCCGAGCCTCACTGGTTATCATCATGTGAAGCAGGCTCTTTAACCGTAAGGCTAAAACATAGTATAACATGCGTATAATACGGTATTGATTCATATGACTCGACCCTTTCTGTGCTCAGTAACGTCGTAACAACAAAAGGCTTTAGAAAAATAGGTAAATCCTTCACATAAGCCAGACATATCCCGACATTTTTCATCCAATAATGAAGTAACAAATTTCCATTTGCCTGACATTTGAAAAAGCAAAGCACGAGTCGAGCTTCGCAAGCTCGACTCGTGCTTTGCTTTTTCAAATGTTCACGGTTCCGTATCATCAGAATAAAATAATAATAAAAAAAAACTATAGGGACAAAACGTAGGTCTACACTTAGAAAGTCAATAGTCTTATAACCAGGCACTCTAAGCTCGTCCATGAAGATTGCCTAAATGTAAACAGCAGCCCATCTCCACCGACGAGTTGCTGGTTCCAAATGCATTACCCCGAGAAGAACCAGCAAGATGCTCTTTTTAATCTCATGTCTTACTAGATCCTCTACCCTTACATTGAACCTTGTTTTGATTAATGTAATATGATGTTTAGTGTCTTACACTAATATTGTATGGAGGGGATTGACATTTCCGATAGAAAACTCAATTGACATTATTCAATTCAATAGGTACACTTATATAAAGTAGGAGCTCAAATTTATGCAACAACACAATATTAAATAGTTTGATACGATTATTATTTTTATCTTCTTTTCTATATCTATTGCAATGATGTGAAGAGATGAAGTGTTTTTAGAATTAAATTGGATTTTTTATCATAAAAAAAAACCACAGTGACGTCACTATTTTTAGAGGTATTTTCAGCAAGCCCTTTTATTTGATAAGATACCCATACTGTAGGAGTACATTAAAATTAACTAGTCCGCCATCTTGGATGTACCGCCATGTTGGATTTGTAGAAACGGAAAATAGTTTCGTTTGCTTGTCGCAGATCTCGTCTGGTAACAATTCAGTTTATGTACTGTTATCGTGCGCCCTCGGGAACTGTACGGGCGTTTGAAGCAACCCAATGAAAAAGGTCTTATGGTAGAAAAAAGTCCGCGACACTTATAGTTGACATAGCAATAGAATTTCCTTTGTACAATCTAATCGAATGTTCTTTTGGATTGGCATGTACGGGATTGACATAAGCACTTGCCAACGAGCACTAACGCAAATGTCAATCCCATACATGTCAATCTAAAAGAACATTCGATTAGATTGTGAAATGCCACTTGGCTAGGGGGACTGAATCTTTTTTGTAGGGAACCCGAAACAGGGTAATTCTTTAACCTCACAATCCTCATTGTTTGAGCGTCGCTATCGGTGTTGCCAGTCAACACTTCACACCATAACTTTTTGCTTTGTTCGTTTCAACAATTAGGTGGATGAAACGGCCGTTTTGCTAATAGAGTCGACAATTTTAAAAACTCATGAATTAGGTTTAAAATGTTGACATGAATATATGTTTAGAGATTAGCTGAATGAATGAATACTCTGCTAGGCATTTAAGGCTCAATCTGTCAAACGAAGAATAAATGTTACACAATTATTACTCTTTTTGGTAAATTTTCTATATATTTTGAGCTTTAATTTAAGTAGTTTACAATTAACCATGATCAGTTCAGAAAATGTTTTGATTAAAGTAAAATAGGTAGGTACTAAAATACTAGTTAAAGGATAATAATATGCTTATATCATGTACTTTCGGTTCTGCGCGGTTTCGCCCACGTATTTCCCGTTCCCGTAGGAGTAAGGGAACAAAATATAACCTATGTTACTCAAGAATATTCTAGCTTTCCATTGGTGAAAGAATTTTTAAAATCGGTCTAGTAGTTTTTGAGTTTATTCCTAACAAACATACAATAGTATATTTTATATCGAGGGACTAAACGAAGCCATTATATACCAGAGGTGGTTTGACTCCCGAGCTTGCGAGGGAGTCATGAAACCGAGGGTATATTAAGTTGGCGTTTAGTCTCGAGGTGGAAACTGTACTTTTCACTTTGAGTGCGAGAAAAATTGTCAATTTAGTACAAATTTATTTAAAACCCAACAAATTTACACTCGACAAAAATTCAGAAATTTTCGCGGTCAGTTTTTTCTTCTAAACCTGTCAGGCTGTCACAGATTAACAAAGAGATTTAAATCTCTTTGCAGGTAAACAATTTAAAACACATGGCGCCACCTTCTTCGCGGAAAAACCATGGAACTAAAACTCTTCACATTTTCGCAATGAAGATGGTCCACACTCTACAGATATTTACTGGCTGTTTGAGGTTGTCTTTTTCTCATTAAGGAAATTAAAAAAAAATTACTTTATACTCCCTAGGGACTAAAGTGACTGCTTCGTAGGGCTATATTGGCGTACTTTTAGAGCATGAGAAGTGAAAAAATACAAATCTTTTCTCTTTAAAAAAATTGTATGGATGGATATGTTTATATGATTGTCATTGGAAAGTTGACTTCCAACTCAAATCAGTTACTTTTTAACATCTGAGAATTGCAAGTTCACTATGAAAAACGCACCGAATATTAGACTATATAAAGGGTCATCAGTTTAATATTGATTTGCGTCACTCTTTAATTATTGCCTATTTCAAATTATAATTTTTAAATACCTATGCATAATTATAAAATATAATAAATTTTAGAGGTTTTTAATTTACTGTTAACTATTATTGACTGCCATTTGTGATTTTATCTTTACCACTAACGACAGGTAGCGCTTGAAACCAGGCACATTTCATTTCGTAAGCTGTATGTAGCAATAAGCGTATGGGTGTCCACAGCTGTGTCGGACAATGGTGTGGTGCAAGAGCGGTGTCGATTAATCACCACGGCTGTCACGTGTCACCCCTGCTTATGTTGATGACATTTTTGTTGCTGTCATTTGTCTTTGGGGTGTGACGGGGAAATGTGTTGTGAATAAAAAATTAAACAGAGGTGTATGTAACACGTTTTTCCCTAGGGAGTAAAGTTGTAGAAGTATCCAATTGTGACCAGTGCAAAGTTGAAACGTTCGAACGTTACGTGGGGAGTGGTAGAATAGACTAAATTAGTATCTACCGAATGAAATTATGTAGGTAACCCAATTTAGTAATAAGTAACAATTGATTAAAAGAATATTGTGTTGAGGAGTTTCTTGCCCCGCTTCTTCTCCTCAACCATACATGCTGAAGCGGTGGAGTTGAAATGACGTTCAATAAGTGGACTTGTAAGTTCCTATTTTGAATAAAACATTTTGACTTTCGACTTTTGAGTAGCTATAACAAAAAACCGACTTCAAACTAAAAACTAAAAAAAAAAAGTACTAGTCGCCATTACGATTTTCGAAGGATACCCTCGATTTCTCTGGGATGCCATCATCAGATAGATACTTATCATGGTGCCACAGTTGGGATAGCAACTTAAAAAAATATATATCACGCCTTTCATCCCTGAGGTGGTAGGCAGAGGTATTCCATTACTGGATATACCCACATTTCAAATTCGAAGAAGAAGAAAGAAAAGAAGTCGAATTTAGAAACCTCCTATTTTGAAGTCGGTTTAAAGATATTATATTTCAAGTTCTATAGCTAATGCAGTAATTGAAATCACTTTTCAGATTCTTTAAGGCATATCTGTTCAAACATCGATCAGTGACTACAGCTTCTCTACAAATTATGTCTCATATATTATGTTCTAAGCGTTGATGCGGTTTGTACTAACAGAAAGAGCGATACCTGAGGAAGGTTTTTGTATATTATACGAAGCGAAGCGAGGGCGCGTCACTATAGGTAGTCTTACACCTCTTTGATAAATAAACTTATTTGCATGAAATATGGTACAGTCCGCATAGAAGTTGGCGCCATGTTTTAAAAGAGATTTAAATCTGTTTGTTAATCTGTGACAGGCTAAGAAGAAAAATTTGCTTGGGAAAATTTATGATTTTTTGTCGAGTGTATTCGTTCGATTTTAAATAAATTTGTATTAAATTGTCGATTTTTCTCGCACTCAAAGTGAAAAGTACAGTTCGCGTTGTTTTAGTTGGCGTGGTTTAGTCCGTCGATACAAAATATACTATTAGTTCTAGCATATTTCACCTTTCAGGCACGGAAAACAAATAAAAAAAACAACTTTTAAAATGTGTAAGATCCTTTACAGCGTTGCTAGGTTACAAACGTTTTAACCAGTGTTTACTGAACAACAAACCAGCTCCCATTGTGTGATCATTAATTAACGGCACAAACAAACGTAAAGGCGTATTGTTTGCGGTAATTACTGTACGACATATACCCCGGAGGTAAGCCTGAGAGCTTAAAGACTTCACAAATAACATTGGAGCATTCAATTTGCGGAGGGCTAAATATATAATTAGCCGCGGTTTCACCCTCGTAGTTCCCGTTCCCGTGGGAATACTCGGATAAAATATAGCCTATGTGTTATTCTGATGTAGAAGCTATATAACTGTAAGGTTTCATCAAAATCCGTTCAGTAGTTTTTGCGTGAAAGAAGAACAAACATCCATCCATCCATACAAACTTTCGCATTTACAATATTAGTAGGACAATAATAAATTGTAGGACACAATTCACACACAATTATGTAGTCCCATACTTGGTAGGGCCTGTGCTATGGGTACTAACTGATAATAATTCTACTAATATTATGAACGCAAAAGTTTGTATGGACGGATGTTTGTTCCTCTTTCACGCAAAAAGTACAGAACGGATTTTGATGAAACTTTACAGTTATATAGCTTACACGTAAACACAACGCAATGCAACAGCGGAACTAAACTTTTTTAAGTTTTCGTACGAAATTGGTAAAGAATCATTGGTAGCCCGGTGGTCAGCTCGCTTCTCGTTCGTGAGGCTCGGGCTCAAATCCTGGCATGTACCAATAAGTTTTCCTATGAGCTTGTAAAACCAGGTGCCAAAAAAAAAAAAAAAACGGAAGACATTAATAGAAAAAAAAAAAAGCAAAAAAAAAAAAGGCAGAAGACAGGAAGAGAGAGGAGAACTATACCTATTTATTTAAATTGCATTATATTTATTTGTCTATATTATATATTTATGTGTCTACCTATTTTTTTTTAGTCGATACATAGAACGGAAGCGAAAATCTTTCTTTCTTTGTTACACTAACAGAATAAAAAACCGACCATAAAAAGGACCCTGACCACCATGTCAGGGGACAAATATGTGCGGAACATTAAAAAAAAAAAAAAAAAACAGGTGCCAGAATTAATTCTGAGGCATGTCAATAAATTCAGACCACGACGTCCGAAGATATTGGTGATACGTGGTTATTTCCAGAAATGAAATACTTCTTACCCTCTCGGTGATAAAAGTCGTGAGATTATTTATTTATTTTTGTCCTTGTATGTCTCAATATTTATTTACATAGTTATTCAGAGGAAATAAAGGGTCATTCCCCTGCGATGTGAACTCATAACTAGTGTTGGGAATTAATGCTACTTTCAAATGATTTTCATTTGATGAAATTATTTATTTTTTATAGGATTTCACTTGTAAAATAAAATAAAAAATCTCACATCTTTTATAGCTCCTTTAATTTTTATTTGCATTTCTCGAAATACCCACTTTTCACGAGTAGGTACTCTTAATATATTCGACCCCTAATCGGCTTGAGTCCATCGCCGGACCGGGTCTGTTACACAGGCCTCAGAATTAATTCTGGGACCTGCGGGTTTCCTCACGATGTTTTCCTTCACCTTCGAGCTAGTGATGATAAGCATACGATGGAATTTCACACCTGCTACTGGATATGAAATGTAAAAAATATGAAATGAGTGTTTTTTGACGTGATAATGTCTTATAAATCGATGAACGCCGGCTGCACGCACGAAAAAGCATGACTCATTGTCACGTTCTGCCTGAGCCGAGCGTGCAAGCGAGAGCGCGGAACAAGCAATAGAGAGGCACGATCTTCATCCATGTTTTCTTTGTGAAATAAGTAGCAGGTAGCGCGCTAGGTTTAGTAGAGTAGCAGGTGCGTGGTATGAAAATTAATTTCATATGATTTCATGAAATTACCCACCTCTACTTACATAACATAGGGGTGGGGGGGCGGCGGCAATATCGCTTCATCGCAACTTATCGCTTATGTTCAGGGTGTTATTGCTTTGGTACAGTCTACAGCACATGTAGCTTTACACTTGTAGTGCGAGTCTGACCTTTAAGGGGATTGTAATAAGAACGTTACAAAGTCCAATGTGTTTCCACATGCCCTTGACTGTACTTTGAGTACATTTGTGTACGATATGTTATAGGTGCTTACGCTTAATACTTATTTTTAGTGAGTGTATTCCAGTTTTCGTATTTTAGTGTTCCGCGCTCAACTGTTATTGGAAATCTATAATGTACGGCACTAAAAAGTTAACGTAGAAATGTATGTATAGCTGTAACTGGAAATGACAAAAAATCCGAATATTCGTTTTTGGAACGTATCTAGTTCTTTCCTTATCGCGCGTTGCGGAAGGGGGCTAGACGGAGAAAATTAAGACCAAAAGTTGGTGATGATGATGATGAGATGATGATGGTGATGATGATTATGAGATGATGATGACGGAACTTAGTTCCATCCGGATGTCCCTTGACACCTCTCAAGTTTTTTTTATTGTATATAGGGGCACACGAGCAAACCGGTTAAGATGGTAAGTGACTACCGTCGCCCATGGACACCTGCAGCTCAAGAGTCACAAGTGCGTTGCCTTTGAGGTGGGAGTACGCTCTCTTCTTGAAGGTTTCAAGGTCGTATCGGTCCGGAAATATCGCCGGCGACAATTTGTTCCACACATCGGTTGGGTGATGTAAAAAGTTACTTGAGAATCGAAAATTAGAATGCTTTTATGTTGTTGTTTTTTTTTTGTGTGTTTGTTGTTTGTTTTTTGTTTTTTTATAACGCGTCACAGAATAAGATCAATTCCTCATACACCCCTATTATTTAATTAATATAAAAAAATATGATGCCTTCGTACTTTAGTTGCGTCTAACCAATTTTCTTAGATAAATAGCAATAGTAGTACAATTTCTATTAGGGGAGCACTAAATTTAGCTATGCTAGTATTTTTTTTCTATAAGTAGTCGATACTGAACAAACTTATTTTAGGAATTGCGCTTATTCTGTTACATATTGTATTGAGTTCTGAAATTTTATTCTTATTTATGAGAGAAATTCGGTAAAATAAATCGTGTTTTGAAATAATCAAAATTTATTTTTTATGAATTATGAAATTAGGAATTTTGCAAATCGTAATATTTAGGGTTTCCCGTTGAAATTAAATTAAGTTAAAAAAACACATGAGAAAATATCTTGTACCGCGAATATTCACTGGTAGCTTGTATCCGACACAGAATCAATAATATATTATAGATATATAAAAGAAAATCGTATTTGTTACACTATTCAGGTATAACTCAAGAACGGCAAAACCGTTTTGGCTGAAAGTTGGTGAGGAGGTAGCTTAGAACCAGGAAATGGACATAGGATAATTTTCATTCCCATATTCCCACAGGAACGGGAACTAAGCGGGTGAAACCGTGGGGCGCTGCTAGTTAATTATAGCTCAATAACTAAGATCAATACATTCTCTTCTAAGAACAGTCCCCTGCCGGGAATAAACCCCGGTAACGTTATTTCCCGTCTGTCGACATCGAAGCAACAATCGAATTATCGCTTCCATCCGCTATTGGCTTGCATACAAAAATAAATTAGGAGCAGTGATAGCCCGCGAGGCTCGGGTTTGAATCCTGGCATGTACCAATGAGTTTTCAAAAAGTACCTACATACGAGTATTTATCGCTAGCCCGACCGCGACGGTGAAAGAAAACATCGTGAGGAAACCCGACCCACAATTTGTTTTATTAACTTCCTCCTGCGTAGCATTATAAGAGGAAGTTAATGGTTTGAGTAGGATGTCTGTCTGTTTGTCTGTCTGTGTGTCTGTCGACAGGATATCTCCGGATCTACTGGACCGATTGACTTCAAATTCGGTCAGTAGATACCTTAGGTCAATACCTCGATCGAGTTTGAATTTCAGACCCGTGGGTCAAAAGGGACTGGGCATTTCAGACCCGTGGGTTAAAAATCTCAAAAATGTCAAAAATGTCAAAAATGTCAAATTGTCAAAAATGTCAAACGTCAAAAAGGTCAAAAACTGTCAAAAAGGTCTAAAATGTCAAAAATTCTAAAAAATGTCTAAAATGTCAAAAAGGTCTAAAATGTCTAAAATGTCAAAAAGTTCAAAAATGTCAAGGTGTTGGCAGTAAACAGGTGGAAGTTTGTCCATAGAATTACATTCTCTCGTTTATTTAGTCATTTAAGGATTAGGTACATCTATCAGATCGGCGCGCGGCGATGTGTTGAAGGTTGAAGAAAATAATCATCGAAATCCGTTGGCGTGATATTGAGTTATTCGTTCATTTGTCGCGCACATACTTAATGCAAATTTAAGACTTATATGGTTTTCTCATGGATGACATAATCAGACCTGGACAAAATTAAAATAATATGACCACCAGCTTTCAAATGAAAAAATAATGATCAGTCGAAATATCTGAGGTAACAAACATAAAAAAAACATACCTGGTCTAGCCTAAGAATTGATAGCCTCCTTCTTTTTAACCGACTTCAAAAAGAAGGAGGTTATCAATTCGTCTGTATTTTTTTTATGTTTGTTACCTCAGAACTTTCGACTGGGTGAACCGATTTGGATGATTATTTTTTTTTTTGAAAGCTGGTGCTTCCAGATTGGTCCCGTAATTTCGTCCAGTTCTGAAAACGGCATTTATGAGAAACCCATATAAGTTGAAGATTGAAGTCCGTTTTTTTACTCTTTAGAGTGGTTATTTTGAAGTCGGTTAAAAGAAAGTTATTGCCACGCCTCATTTACCTGCCTCGAAGAGGGCGGGGCGAGCGGAAAATTAATGTCCCACAAATAATTTTGTTTAACAAAACAAATTGTTTGTTTCGCTCCATTGCTGAGAAAGTTGGAATCTCGACTTAGTTCCCTGGAAATTGGTGATTTATATAATCGAATTTCTTTGCGAATACTTTATTGGGCTACTTGTGTACCTAGCTTATGGGGCCTAGTAGAGTTTCAAGCGTACATTTAAAGAAGCGTACATTGAAAGACTGGCTACCCATAGTACAGGGAATCCTAGTTTGGGAGCCAGGCAACTAAATCTATTGAGCATCATTGTAACATAAAATGTTTTGATTTAAGAGTGTCATTTGCTTTTTAAATATTTTTTTTATTATTGTTATTATTTAGAAGAAATAATTTCCAAAGTAAATGTTGGCGGATAAAGTTACAGACTACTTAGTGGAACAACATGCATTTGATTGACCGACTCGACGCTATGTAAGGCTAATCATAATTGTTATTATAGACCATATTTACTAGTAAGACATGAGATTAAAAACTGCCCTTGAGTTTCTTGCTGGTTCTTCTCGGGGTATGCAATTGGAACCAGCAACTCGTCGGTGAAGATGGGCTGCTGTTTACATTTAGCCAATCTTCACGAAAGATTTTGATTTTACAAGGCACTCTAAACTCGTCTATGAAGATTCGTCTTATAAGAATATTGACCTTTATAAGTGTACCTTTAATACTTACAGATAATAAATAAATTTCAGTTTTTGACTTAAGGGTAAGGGTAAAATACACTAGTGCAAAATGGGTATTACCAGTAACAGAATAATGTATGAGCGTACTTTATTATATTTCTTACTAGCAGCGCCCCGCGGTTTCACCCGCGTAGTTCCCGTTCCCGTGGGAATATCGGAATAAAAAGTATCCTATGTCCGTCTCCTGGTTCTAAGCTACCTCCCCACCAACTTTCAGCCAAATCGGTTCAGCCATTAACGCGTGATGCCGTGACCAAGGAAAAAAGGGATTCATTTTTATATACAGGGTGACTTTTTTTACCGTCTGGAAAAAAATGGGGTGTGATAGGTAAGTGTAATAGATTCATTTGGCAATGTTATTTAACTAATATACATTACTCAATTGTAGTCAATAATACACACTGAAATATTTGAAATAGTATTTTAAAAAGAAATAGGCTCGTAGCTTCCATTTATGCTCAATTTACCTACAACCGCCAGCTGCGCGTAGTACTGTGCGTAGTTTTCTCGATTTTGTAAATTGCATTAAACATGACTATATTTAACAATTAATCTCGTGTATAACTTTGGCTCTAGATACCTTATACGTCATATTTTTTTCCAGACGGTAAAAAAAAATATCCAGTATATAGATTTATCGTTGATGCGCGTGCCTCTGTAATGTGTTTGTCTAGATATAGAATTAAATACGGAGCCATTTGTACTCATTTTAAATTACTTTTACGTATATTTCATAACGAAATTGTACAAAGAATGTGCCGTATTTCACGAAACCTTGTAAAATTTAATAAAAAGCCCCTCAATTGTTAAAATAAAAGCAAAAAATGATTATAATAATAAGTTGGCGCGCGAGACGACACAATGAAGCCAAATTATCTTTTGAGGCTCTTTTCATCGTTATAAAATATTTTCCAGCCTTTGTGGAGTTTTGAATGTTGCAATGTAGCACAGAATTTGGCTGTTACCACACCGCGGCTCTGTTAACACGAATTTCTAAGTAGGTACTAGGTTTTTAGAAAACGTTCTTATGTAAGAAAAAAAACAGAAAATTTAATAAATATATAAATATAATATAATCTCACGCCTTTTTTATCCCCGAGGGGGTAGGCAGAGGTATTCCATTACTGGATATACCCACATTTCACGAGATATATTGGACCCCTAAACGTGATAGGTGGCGAGCCCATCGCCGGACCGGGTCTGTTACACATTAATTCTGAGACCTGCGGGTTTCCTCACGACGTTTTCCTTCACCGTCGAGCTAGTGATAAATATGTACGTAAGTTTTTGAAAAACTCATTGGTACATGCCAGGATTCGAACCCGAGCCTCACTGATTTTCGGCCGGCTCTTTAACCGTCCGGGCTATCACTGCTCAGAAAATTTAAGAGTAATTAACGACCATATTAACTTTTCTAATGTAACCATAAGTTGTTTGACAAACTCGTAACTAACAGTTGTAACGGACAACGTATCAGGTGTAAGAGAGTCTCTTGATGATAAATGCCCTGTGTTTGTAACGGACAACGTCTGTTGGTTAAGCTGGATTTTTTTGAAATACCAGCAGTTTTAATATAAATCATATTTATATATTGACTAGCGACCCGCCCCGGCTTCGCACGGGTGCAATGCTAAAACTAAAACCTTCCTCTTGAATCACTCTATCTATTAAAAAAAACCGCATAAAAATCCGATGCGTAGTTTTAAAGATTTAAGCATACATAGGAACATAGGGATATAGGGACAGAGAAAGCAACTTTGTTTTATACTATGCAGTGATATGTAAATTGTAGGACACTATTCACACACAGTTATTTAGTCCCAAACTATGCAGGGCCTGTACTATGGGTACTAAACAATTGATAAACATACTTAAATACATATTAAACGACCAGACACGAAGCCAACAGATAATATGTTCTTGCACAGAAATGTTGGCCCCCAGCGGGGATCGAACCCGCGACCTCCGACTCAGAAGGCAAGGTCACTACTACGAGTAACTGAGCCAACAGCCCGCAATATAAAACAAGGACGTCACCTCTTATCGAACTCGTGGAGATCCTCGCTGGTGAACTGGCTGGTGACGTCAAGCAGCTGCTGCAGGTGCTCGCTGGCGACGCGGCTGCGGCGGCGGCCATCTTCGTCCCTCACTAGGAGTGTGGAGCAACCACCGTAGTCCAGGGAGAGGGAGGGCTGCTGGACCACGATGGTGGTCCTCCCAGCTGGTAGTGTCGTGGCTGCTGAGTCCAAAGGGTTGGCCGTCACGTGGACCTGGGCAGCTGTGGACATTGGCTGATTGGAGCTGATAGTCTGATAAATAAAATAAATAGTAATCACGCCTTTAATCTCCTACAGGTGGTATCCTAAAGGTGGTACCATGATAAAGACACCAGGATCTGCTGATGTCATCCTAGAAAAATCAAGAGGAGGAAGGAGGTTTTTTAGTTTTCTGTTTGAAGTCGTTTTTTTTAATTATTTATTCATCTATATAGTTATATATTTTAGAGGTATTCCATTTCTGGATATACCCACTTTTCTTGAGATATTCTTTGGACCCCTAAACGTGATAGGTAGTGAGTCCATCGCCGGACCGGGACTTTTACACATGTCTCAGAATTAATTCTGGGACCTGCGGGTTTCCTCACGATGTTTTCCTTCACCATCGAGCTAGTGATAAATATGGACGTAAGTTTTGAAAAACTCACTGATTTCCATCAAGGGAAGCAGGCTCTTTAACCGTGAGGCTAAGGCTCTTTTATGTTTCTACTGATAATAAAACAACTGACACCTATCAAGGCAGAAACAACATCGCTTATAACTTTCTCAAGCCGGTTATGAAGCCTTACAAGTTTGAGAGTGCAGAGATTCCCTAAGAGGAACCCGGAAAATCTTCCAAAGCTCGTTATTTAGTTTCCCTCCTATAGTTACGCGAGTTTTATCTGAAAGTTTTAACTCGATACGCGGCCTGAGTTGGAAGTGTTGTAGGTGCTTAGAGATCTAATCGGTCGTTCTAATGTTCAGTCTGATAGATGTTGTAGTACTTGTAAGTTGTAGTTGTAGCGCAAATCTGAGGAGCGTGTGTTGTGTTGAAATTGAGCTGGGAGTATAAGGAAAGTTCTAAAAATGTGTTATTTTGAACAAGAAAATAATCATTAAGTTTAGAAAGTAACAGGTCATTGTTGAGATGGATGGATGGGATTTTCTTTACAAAATAATATAAGGATAATTTAAACAGTATTTATTAATTTGAAGAGCAGAGCCCTACGGTTAAAGAGCCTGCTTCTCCTGATGACAATCAGTGAGGCTCGGGTTCGAATCCTGGCATGCACCAATGAGTTTTTCAAAAACTTACGTACATAATACATATTTATCACTAGCTCGACGGTGAATCGGTCCCAGAATTAATTCTGAGACAAGTGTACGTTTAGGGGTCCAATATCTCGTGTTTAGTGGGTATATCCAGTAATGGACTAACTCTGCCTCGGGGATAAAAGGAGTGAGATTATTTATTTTTACAATTTAAAAAGTGTTATTAGTACCGGATAGTACCAGCATCTGCGGAAAGCGATGCGCAAGAGCAGTGTTTTGTGAAGTGTTTTTTTTATATACTGTAGGGGGCAAACGAGCAGATGGGTCACCTGATGGTAAGTGCCTACCGTCGCCCATGGACTCGAGAGTCACAATTGCATTTCCGGCCTTTGAGGAATGGGTTACGATCTCTTCTTGAAGGTTTGAAGGTCGTATGGGTCCGGAAATACAGCAGGCGATATTTTGTTCCGCAAAATGATTGTGCGAGGCAAAAAGTTTCGTGAGAACCGCAGTGGTGGATTACCACCTACCCAAATGATGTAATTTTTGTAAATATGCATATTGCCATCATTTGAGGTTTAGATGTGACATTGTGTTGTTCTAATCCATCTGATGCTTAGGGCTGCTAAAAGACTAATGATTTAGCTTCTACTGCTTCATTCTTCTTCAGTAAATATAGAAGATATACAATTTGACTTGTAAATAGAGGGAATCCTTCAAAGGGGTGAATGAAAAGCCGATACCTTTAGCATTTTTATAAAAAACCACCTTAATTTTCGCAATTAAAAAGTTAAATTCTTCAGTTTTAGCGTATGGCGTGTGTGTGCAATACGCTACGTAGCATATGGCAAATTCAGAATAATCGTATAGTTTAGAAAATTGCGCAAAAGTTGGGTTTATTTGTATTTATTTAAAATGTTCATGTGGAATGTTTATTGGTTACTCTGTTACCTCTTGAAAGAATTCCCTGGTTTTACCAGTCACACTGTAGATAACAAAGACTTACCAGTGGACTGCCTCCGAGACGCCGGCGGCGGCACCGAGTGTTGGTGCGCCGACGACCGCCGCCTCGTCGTCGTGAACACGTCTGTGCCCTCCAACTGCCTCCTCAGCTTCGCCACTTCCTCCTTATAATACTCCTTATCCATCTTCTGCTTTTGCTTCATCCGGGGCTCGCTTCCCCTCCGCTTCACCGGCTCCTGGTCAAACTTGAAATGCGTTTCGTATTTTGTCTGCGCCGCTTTTGGACTCTTCGGCGTCTCTAGTTTCGCGTCGTACGGTATCTGTATCGATGTTGAGGGCCCGCCTAATTGGCTGACCTGCGTTTTGTTCCTCTGCTTCTCTTTAGGGTCAGGGAGGGGTACGTCGAAGATGAACCGCCCTGGGCCGGGGCGGGGGGAATCTATTACGTCGGTGGCGGACTGGGGTTTCGTGTAGGCTGGGGAGTCTATCTCGCAGCTGTTCTGTGCTCTGTGGTAGTGTGGGGGAGCAGTGTTGGGGGGGTTCGTGTGGTTGTGGGGTTCGTCGATGAGGCTGGGGGGCTGGGGTGGGGGGTCCGGGGGGTCTGGCTCCGCGTCCATGGAGTCGTCGGTGCCGGTGACGGATGTGAGCGCTGTGGCTGCAGAGTCTGTACTTGTGTTGATGGTCTTGTCGGAGGTGGTGCTGCTACCCATGACCACCACCTGAAAACAAGGGGGGAGTTGATATAACTTGTACATACCCGAGGGAGTTCAGAGTTTACATTTTCATCAATGGTTACTGTGCGTGATTAGTTGATTAGTTATCAGATTGAAGCTTGGAATTGTGAAAAATAAAGAAAATGCTTCGGCGATAGTTAGTGAGTAACAATTTGTTTATGGTACACCAATAATAAATATGTGGTAAGGGACATAATGACAAAAATAGTCAAATGGGCAGTTTTATCGCTTTTCAACCCTATTATAACATCATTATTGAAGTTTTCTGTTTAATCATAAGGCAGCATTGGATTCAAATGTCACGACACTCCACGATGTAATGCCCTTGTGTGACCGAAGCTTAAAGATTATAAACTAAACATAAAACTTACAAATTATGTTGACAGGCTATTCCCAATGGGTAAACAAAACAGTAAGTTAAGTTAACTGTGATGGGTTTACGTGTGGAACGACTGTTTTCACAGGATTAGGGAATAAATCGAGTGGAGAAAGGTCCCGTGGGACGCGACCGGTTTCGACGACGATTAAAGTGGTTTTATTTCATCGCCCGAAAAGGCTACTTTAAAATTACAGAGTCGTCGGTACAGTCGAGTGCACGTGCGGCTTCCAATGGCGTCCAATGTGTCACATTGGACTTTGTAACGTTCTTATTACAATCGCCTTAGAGGTCAGACTCGCACTACAAATGTAAAGCTTTATGTGCTTTTGATTGTACGTAGTAGACTGAAATGCATGGGAGTGACCAACTCGATGCTATATCATTGTTAGACATGAAGTTAACCTCTTAAGCCAATAAAATAAAACATTTAATTTTTAATTGTTACGGTGCCTATTGGAACCGAGCGGTGCTCGACGAATTAATAAAATACCGACTTCAACTTATATGGGGTTTTCAAATTTATGCCATTGTCAAAACTGGAACCACACGGGAAGCAGCTTTCAAATAAAAAACCGGCCAAGTGCGAGTCGGACTCGCGCACCGAGGGTTGGGGTAATAAACGTGTTCTGGAGTGGAGATTGCGACTCGGCCTATGTCCAGCAGTGGACTAACGGCTGATGATGATGATGAGTCGTCGCTTTGTAGCCTCGCGTTAGACACTGATATCTATTAATCGCGATAGATTACATTAGCCTCCTTACATTTTCACAGTGTCTGAGCCCCTTATCACACGTTCCGGTTTCCGCCGGTCCGGCGGGCGGCGAAGTATATGGCCATGTACGTTCGCTTTCATACGTACCGGCGGGCAACCGGGCAATCGGCCATACATTTCGCCGCCGGAACGGACCGACGGACCGGCGGAAACCGGTACGTGTGAAAAGGGGCTTAGTGTCGTTGCGTCGCGGGTCGAATCAAAAGTGCACATTTATGATTACAAGCAGTCAAACTCATTTTAAATGTAATAAAGCCTGAATTCGGAGGCCATGGTCGGTCTATTTTTCTCGTAAATACAATTATCTTGTTGTTGCAGCAAACACGGCAGCTTCGGACAAAGCTCTGTGCACCGGCTAATTAAGGGTATTGCCAGCGGCGTGGTAATAGGGATGCGCCGATGATCGATGGTGTACAAATTATCAAGTTTTCGATTTTACCGTGCAAGCAGTTTAAGAACATATGTGGGAGATAAAATAATAAAATATTAACATAATATCACGCCTTTTATCCCCGAGGGGGTAGGCAGAGGTATTCCATTACTGGATATACCCACATTTCACGAGATATATTGGACCCCTAAACGTGATAGGTGGTGAGCCCATCGCCGGACCGGGTCTGTTTACACATGTCTCAGAATTAATTCTGAGACCTGGGAGTTTCCTCACGATGTTTTCCTTCACCGTCGAGCTGGTGATAAATATGTACGTAAGTTTTTGAAAAACTCATTGGTACATGCCAGGATTCGAACCCGAGCCTCACTGATTTTCGGCCACACATAATAATAAATAATAAATTGTGGGACACAACACAATTCACGCACGGTTATTTTAGTCCCAAACTAGGCAGAGCCTGTACTATGGGTACTAAATAACTGATAGATAGACTTATATAAATACTAAACACCCAGACACGAAGCCAACAGACATGTTCATGCACACAAATGTTGGCCACGAGCGGGAATTGAACCCGCGACCTCGCTCAGAAGGCAAGGTCACTACCAACTAAGCCAACAGGCCTGTCAAGGCATATTTATCACTAGCTTGGTGAAAGAGAAGTAATAGCCTTACGGTTAAAGAGCCCGCTTATCATGATTAGTGAGGCTCGGGATCAAATCCTGGCATGTACCAAAGAGTTTTTCAAAACATACGTAGGTTTTTTTTATAAGAAAAAGGGGGAAAACGAGCAGACGGGTCACCTGATGGTAAGTGACTACCGTCGCCCATGGACACCTGCAACTCAAGAGGTCACAACTGCGTTGCCGGCCTTAGGAGGTGGGAATAGTACATTCACAACTACTCTTCTTACAATAGTAGAGATGGGTAGTATCGATGGTTATGATGATAATTAGTCCCATCACTAGTCCGCACAGGCCAGTGGCTCGCAGCAATCGATTTCACACACAAAGGCCAATCCAGCCCTCCCACTGATTGTCCACTGTGTAGCCCACGAAGCCACTCAGTGGGCATGAATTGGGATTTGGCCATAAGTATAAAGTGTTACTTTATTTTGTCGAAACATGCGTGGTTTTATAAAGATTGACATTTTATCTTAACTGATTGACGTACTGACATTTTTTTTTTATAAAAAAAGGGGGCAAACGAGCAGACGGGTCACCTGATGGTAAGTGACTACCGTCGCATGGACACCTGCAGCTCAAGAGTCACAAATGCGTTGCCGGCCTTTGACATGCGGCAGAGAGGGCCCTAAACTCCCACGTAAGCCCACCGTTTGGGAGATGGTTAGGCTAGTGGCCACCTAACTTTCAGAATCTTTCGAAAAGCACAAAAAATATATTTAAAAGATTTGACAGAAATGAATGATTGTGTTGCTCTGTAAACAACCTTATTTGATTAGTGACAAGTTCTATTACTAAACGAAATATTATGATCATGATCAAATATGTATTCACTCTAAGCTCCTGTAAACAAAGCAACGATAATTAAATAGGTACATTTATTAATTACTTAATTGACTTATCTAACTAAAAATAACTCTCTTGTTCTGCAGACGTATTCACAGAGACTCGATACCGTTTCCGTTCGATTCGAGTCAAATCTATCGACATCGGAAACGAATCTATCGAGATGGGCTGATGATGGTATCGAAAACTAATGTCATATGTGACACCAACAGCTGTCATATCAACATCAGCCCATTTCGATATTTCGTTTCGATTTCGTTTCCGATGTCGATAGATTCGTTTCCGATGTCGATAGATTCGTTTCCGATGTCGATAGATTCGACTCGAATCGAACGGAAACGGTATCGAGTCTCTGTGAATACGTCTGCTGATCTACGAACAATAGGTTCCATTCTGCTTTACAGCGACTAAACTTATTTTAGTTTACTCCTGTCATTTTCTTTCTCATAGAAAAGAAAATTTAAATTAAAAATTGAAATTAATTCTGAGACATGTGTAAACAGACCCGGTCCGGCGATAGGCTCACCACCTATCACGTCTAGGGGTCCAATATATCTCGTGAAATGTGGGTATATCCAGTAATGGAATACCTCTGCCTACCCCCTCGGGGATAAAAAAGGCGTGAGATTATATTATTATTATTAGAAAAGAAAAGAGACGAGAGATATTTAGTCCTGTCAAATTAAAATTAGTCCTGAAAAGTGGACATTTTGGGAAGTGGTCTTTATGTACTCTAAAGGCTGTCAACTAAGGTATTTCATAACGTGTTTAGTGCATAAGTAAAGAAATCACGACTGAAATACAGCCTCTGACAGGACTAAATTCGGTAGGTTATCTTCTATTTCTTAAGACAAAGAAAGGACTAAACTAAAATAAGTTTAGTCGCCGTAAAGCAGAATAGAACCCAATATCTGTTTTTACTTCTTATTTTCACTAACGATGAAAGGTTATCAAAACAGTTGTTCAATGTTTATTTATAGAAAAACAAAACAAAAATACAAGTTTCAACAAACTGTAGAGTAAAAATTGTGTTAAAATAGTTCACATCCAACATGCGATAATGAACTCATTCTCCCGTAAAATATAAAGGTAACCTCTATTGAAATATTCAAATGAAAATGAAATACTTTTTCGTAAAATGTCAGTAATCTAGGGCGATTCATTCACATTCATTTCATTCAATAAAAAATATGAACTACTTTTTTTTTGGAGCACAGTGCCGAACTAAATGAAGACCGACCAAGATTTTAATACCACCGTACAATATGCAACACAATAAAAAAAAGGTTTTATTTAAATTATATCATTTGTTTTTATAGCGACTATAGTAATACCAAAGAGATTATAATATGTATAAAGAGGGGACAAAGAGAGGAAAAAAGTTATTATAAGATGGAAAGTCTAGTGTGATTCAACCGGGATTCGACCGAATGACAGCTCGCGTTTATACTGACATGACGCTTGAGCTTCAAAGTTTTTGTATGAAACTATTCCCAATGCCCCCTCTATGCCCTATTATATTTTAATCTCTTTGAGCAATACACACTGTAAACTTTTCAGCGTCTTTATTAATGTCGAGCAAAAATCACGTTTCTTGTGACAGACAAACATACAAATATCGCAGCCTTAGTAATAGGATCCCGTATGCAACCTTTAGATGGTATGAAATCCTCAAAATATTCTATTAAAATATTCGATTCCCAAAAATCCTTTAAAAGCAAACTTAAACTTATACTTACTACTCGTAATAGATAAAAGCTACTATCAAATGAAGAGTTTCTAAATGATTATTATTTTTTGCAAGCAAAGTATTAAAGCAGTGATAGTTTGGGATGCTGAGCGGTTGATTAAAACCTCGGCTTGGGCTTTTAAGATGTTTATTTATAGCATCCACAAATTATAACATAAATCATAGAAATATCTACATGCGAGAAGTTCAGTATGACAAATTAGAATGTCTCACCACGGACAACATAGACCGTTCTCTATGTCCGAGTTGCTGGGCATAATATGGTCTCCTTACTTGCGGTTGCCACACCACCCCCCCACGGAGAAAAAAAGGTTAATCTAAAATCCTAAATCTAACTCGTCTGCCAGACCTTGTGGTATATGACTTGGCAGTCGTGGATGGAGGAACAGTGGCAGCTGGAGAAAACTGAGGCGCTGCAGATGCCGAGGATGGCGCCAAAACGACAGGTGGAGCTGCAGACAATGTAGGATCCGGAAACGTAGGAATGCCAACTTGAGAATCCGTACAGTCAATATAGGCAGGCTTCACTCTATCGACGCTAACCACAACTCGTTTACCCTTAAACAAGATGGTAAGAGTCTTCCCGTCACTGGCACGCTCAACAACTTGATGTGGTCCAGTGTAAGGAGGCTGCAGCGGTCGCCTAACAGTGTCGTCTCGCAGAAAAATATGAGAAGTAGTCGCCAAATCTTTGAAAATAAAGGTTGCTGGAACAGAGTGTCTGGAGGCCGGAACAGGGCGAATGGACGACATCTGACGCCGTAACTTAACGACAAAGTCGGTCCAGTCCTCGAATCTGTCTGGTCCAGGTACAGAAACCAGTAGTTCACCAGGCAAGCGTAACGTTTCGCCGTAGACCATTTCAGCAGCTGTTGCCTGAAGATCTTCTTTGAAGGCGGATCGCATTCCCAGCAGAACAAGTGGAAGAGCACGAACCCAGGAGTCGCCATGACACATTAAGGAGCTTTTCAGCTGGCGATGGACTCGCTCAATCATTCCGTTCGCAGCAGGATGATATGCGGTAGTGCGAATACGCTTAGTGGCGAAATTGTTCGTAAGTCGACAAAACAGATCGGACTCAAATTGAGCATCTCGATCTGTTGTTATGACTGAAGGCACACCAAAGCGAGGAATCCACTCTCTTGTGAAAGTATCAGCAACTTCCTCAGGTGTGATGCTTCTCATAGGCCAGACTTCGGGCCATCTGGTCACCCGATCGATAGCCGTTAAGCAGTAGCGGTACTCGCTACAGAGCGGCAACGGACCGATGATGTCCATATGGACGTGTAGGAAACGGCCAGATGGTGTGTCAAAAGTGCCTAGAGGAGCGGAGACGTGCCTCGTAATCTTGCTGCGCCTACACGCTTCACAAATGCGACACCACTCCTTACAGTCTTTGTTCATGAAAGGCCAAACGTACCGCTCGGACACGAGACGAGCGGTAGCCCGAGCGCCAGGGTGGCTTAAACTATGCAGTTTATTGAACACCCTTCGCCGAAGTTCTTGTGTCACAAAAGGACGGGGCCTGCCAGTTGTAGTGTCACATGTCAGGGAAAGATCCGTTCCTGGAATAGGAAATTTGGACAACTTGAGGCTCGAACCTTTTATAAGCAGGTTGGCCAATTCCGCGTCTGACTCTTGTGACTTGACAAGCGCTTCATACTCTTGTTCTAAAGAGATAGCGTCGACGCGCGACATAGCGTCGGCTACGACATTGTCCTCTCCCTTAATATATTTAATGTCAGTTGTAAACTGACTAATAAATGACAACTGATTAAGTTGGGAAGGAGGAAGTTTCTCGCGGCGTTGCACGAAAGCGTACAGCATCGGTTTATGATCGGTAAATATAGTGGTGTGCTGAACCTCGAGAATATGACGGAAATGTTGTACGCTTTCATACACCGCCAAGAGTTCTCGGTAATAAGCAGGCCACTCCGATTGCTTAGGTGTCAGTTTTTTACTGAAAAATGCCAGCGGAAGCCACTGACCATCGACATGCTGTTGCAAGCAGGAACCTATGTGAACGCTGGAAGCATCCGTGAAAAGGCCCAATGGAGCGTTACTCACGGGATGCTGAAGAAGCGTGGCATCAGATAAGCTGCGTTTGCAAGCGTCGAAAGCTTCGTGTAGCTCAGGCGACCATGGAAATGGCTTTGCGCCTTTGCTTTTAGTTGAGACTACAGCTTCAATCAACTGAGCCTGGAATTTTGCGGCATGAGGTATAAAACGACGATAAAAATTTATCATGCCGAGAAAACGTCTCATGCCCTGCACAGTTTCGGGCGGCCGAAAATCCAGGAGAGCTTGTACTCGATCCTGAGGGGGCCGAGTACCTTCTGCGCTAATAAGATGGCCGAGAAACAAAACTTCACGAGCACCGAAGATGCATTTAGAAGAATTAATGACAACCCCGTACTCTTGGAAACGTTCGAAGAGCCTGCGCAGGTGTTCGCAGTGAGTTGCTTCGTCTGGGGAGAAAACTAAAACGTCATCGATGTAAGGAAAACAAAAATCGAGACCCCGTTTGACCTCATCGATGAAGCGCTGGAAAGTTTGTCCAGCATTGCGCAAACCGAAGGTCATAAAAGGAAATTCGAAGAGGCCAAACGGGGTAACGATGGCAGTCTTCGAGATATCGCCTTCAAACATGGGGATCTGGTGATAAGCTTTCACTAAATCAATGGTGCTAAAAACTCGAGCTCCAGACAAACTGTACGAAAAATCGTTGATATGCCGCACTGGATACCGATCCGGTATAGTCCGAGCATTAAGTCCACGATAATCGCCGCATGGACGCCATGAGCCGTTCTTTTTGAGTACCATCTGTAAAGGGGATGCCCAAGCACTTTTAGAAGGCCTGGCTATACCGCAATGTACCATGTCCTCAAACTCCTTCTTGGCCGCGACAAGTTTATGCGGTGCCAAACGACGAGGACGACACGATACTGTAGGTCTCTCAGTGGTCTTAATATAGTGCACGGTGTTGTGCTTCATGAATATGGGCAGGCCAGGTGGGCGCGTGGTATCGGGGAAATCGGCGAGAACTTGCGCAAAAGTTGAGTTGCTACAAGCCAAAGCCTTCACGCTGTCCTGAGACACGTTGGCAGTTGCAGCAGAAACGAAAAGTTTTGTGTTACCGTCAATAATACGTTTGTGTCGGCAGTCCGGTAAAAGATTATAGTAACTTAGAAAATCGGAGCCGATTATGGGGGTACTGACGTCTGCGATGACGAAGTTCCAATGAAAATCCCGGCGTAACCCTAAATTAAGATGCAAAGAAATGCTACCGTACGTCTTAATGGAGCTGCCGTTTGCAGCGCTAAGGTCGTAGTCACTGCTATTGTAGCGACCTTTTAGTAGGCGCCGAGGGAAACAACAGAGGTCTGAGCCAGTGTCGATGAGGTACTGGTATTTAGACGTCTGGTCTGTAACGAATAGTCGGCGGCCGGGTTGGGAACAATCAGTCGCCACCTCTACTGATTGTTGTTGCAGTTTTCCTGTTTTGAGGAAACCCAGTTACAAGGACTAGTGCATTTTGTAGCTTTAGCATCAAATGTTTTGTGATACCAACAGAGTTTTGCAGAGTTGGCAGGTGTAGTGGTGCGTGAGCGGCGGCGGTTTGTAGATTTGGAACGGTCACGCGAGCGCCCTGGGCGATTAACAGAAAGAGCGGCTACTTGTTTAGTTAATTCACTCACCTGTTGAGCCAGGACATCGAGTGACGTAGATGGTGTCGCACAGGAATAAACTTGTTTAGGACCAGAAATCTCCATTACCTTGTCAGCTAAGTCTGACAGCTTGTCCATGGCAAGGTCGGGCTGTGAAGCTAGAATAGCCTGTACCTGCTGAGGTAGTCGACGCGTCCACAGTTGGCGTAAGATATTCTGGTCAGTTAAAGTGCTACCAGCGAGCGAACGTAGGTGCCGGAGGAACTGAGATGGTCTCCTATCGCCAAGCTCCTCTTCGCTGATTAATTGGCGCACTCGCTGCTCCTCAGACATAGAAAGTCTTCTTATTAGCTCCTCTTTCAATTTAGAGTATTGTTGGCCCTTGTCCGGAGGTCGGGTAATGATGTCCTCAACTTCTCCGGCCAACTTCTGGTCTAATTGGGAAATAACGTAATTGAACATTGTGTTGTCGGCTGTTATACCTGCGATTTGAAATTGGGCCTCCACTTGGGCAAACCAAAGTGCAGGCTTGTCAGGCCAAAAGGGTGGCAATTTCACAGATACCTTACACACCTCAGGCTTAGCTCGTTCCAACTGCTCCTGAATTGCGGCGTTCTGGGCTTGCAAACGCTGAATTTGAGCTAGAAGTTCTAACTCAGCCATTATTGCTAAATATTTAAGTGGCAGGCAAAACGAGAAATAACAATACACGAGGGTGAGGTGGCAACACGAATACACACAATATAACAAGTACAAAAGTGGGTAATAGTAAGTTAATAGAAAATGTACAGCACCAAACGGTATAAAAAAGTAAAATTTTGTAAGTATAGCTAATACGTAGGTATATACAAAGAATTAGGATAATAAACTACAAACCGTTACGCATAAGTTAAAACTGAACAAAACTTATATTAAAAAATGTCCAAAATGTTTTAAAAAATCACGAAATAAAAGTTTGTTTACGTATCCACTTGACAGGTAATGACGAACGGCGCGATTTGGTACTTCTTCAAATATCGCGAGAGTAAATGTCACACACAGAGTAAATGTCAAAATTTGGTGGCACTAAAGAGTAGGTACTTCTGTATTTTTTACGATAGGTGGCACGTACAGTCCGTTGTGGCCTAGGAGCAAATTCTCTGTAGTCTTCGTCTTCTTGCAGTAGCAAATTTGTGGATATGGCCCGCCGAAGCAAACCGGTTCGAACTGGTTTCGTTGCTTAGCGGCGGCGGCCAGCCGGCGAAATCAAAGCGAATTTGCAGAGGGCGCACGATACACACGATGAATGTAGTCCAGAGTGTAATTTGCGTAGGAAGAAATCCCAATACTCTTCAGATAAAAACGAACGAAACTTGAGCACCAAGCCGATGCTCATCACGTCGGGGTCACCACTTTGGGATGCTGAGCGGTTGATTGAAACCTCGGCTTGGGCTTTCAAGATGTTTATTTATAGCATCCACAAATTATAACATAAATCATAGAAATATCTACATGCGAGAAGTTCAGTATGACAAATTAGAATGTCTCACCACGGACAACATAGACCGTTCTCTATGTCCGAGTTGCTGGGCATAATATGGTCTCCTTACTTGCGGTTGCCACAATAGCCCGAACGGTTAAAGAGCCGGCCGAAAATCAGTGAAGCTCGGGTTCGAATCCTGGCATACATGTACCAATGAGTTTTTCAAAAACTTACGTACATATTTATCACTAGCGCGACGGTGAAGGAAAACATCGTGAGGAAACCCGAAGGTCTCAGAATTAATTCTGAGACATGTGTAAACAGACCCGGTCCGGCGATGGGCTCACCACCTATCACGTTTAGGGGTCCAATATATCTCGTGAAATGTGGGTATATCCAGTAATGGAATAGTCATAGTCATAGTCATATCATTTATTGCTCCATGTGGTTTTACAGGTGGTAAGTAAAATAATATATAGTACACACATGAACCCTGGAAGGGCGCTGCAAATGGTAAAATACAAGACATACAAAATTAAATACAAAATGAATTACAAAAAAGGGCACATAAAATTTCTTAAAATATATATATTTAAATTGCAATATTAACTCTATTTTTGAAATCGAAAAATTCCTGCAGGGTATAAAAATTGTTCATTAACAAAAAATCTTTAAGTTGGTTGTGGAATAAAAGTTGGTTGTCTATTTCGCAAAAAGTTTTCGGGAGTTTATTAAATATTTTTATTGACATGTGATATGTTGCTGAACTGACGATATGTAATTTGGTAAATGGGGCTTCTAATCTATTTCTGTGTCGCAGGTTGCGAGGTTGCGGGTAGAAATCTTTTGTCAGCGTATACAAATGTAGATTTTTCTTTACAAACTTACAAGTTTCTAAAATGTACATAGAAGTTAAAGTTAAAATTCCCAGTTTTTTGAAATGAGGTCTGCAAGTTTCCCGTTCAGTAATACCTCTGCCTACCCCCTCGGGGATAAAAGGAGTGAGATTATATTATTATTATTATATTATTTCTTCTTCTTCGTCGTTCCCTTATGACTGAGGATAGTGACCAAGAACTATATCCCTCCATTTAACGCGATCAAGGGCTATGTGGGCTGCCCTCTGCATGGAACCACATGCTTGTCTAATGGAATCCGACCATCTTGCCGGAGCTCTTCCTCTAGCGCGCTTGCCTTCAACTTGCCCCAGTATGATGTCACGTTCGAGGCTGTGGTGTGGCGATCGCATTATGTGCCCATAGAGTCGGAGAGCCCTCTCCTGACAGATTGTTGAGAGTCGTTTGCTGATTTTTAGTTCTCTCAGAATGAACTCATTTGTTCTCATTGCGGTCCATGGGATTCTTAGCATCTTTCTCCAACACCACATCTCGAAAGCATCGATTTTGCTCTTGTCAAAGCTTTTGATGCACCATTTGATGATAATTATTTACCTAATATTTAAATAGATTGCTACACCCTAACAGAGTCTGTACGCTACTATTTAAACGTCTTTGGTCTATACATATTTTTTTTTGTATCACAATGTGCAATAAATAAATGAATGAAAATAAGAAATTATTTTCGAAAACATGAGTGACTTGACGTTTCTGTCAACATTGATATTCAATTGTTTTCGGGGAGATGTGACATCAAAAAGGCTTCGGGGAGTTCTAAAGTGTCATGGGAACGGGGCGGGTTTGTGTAAAACAGTCGTGGCAGTTTCTATGAAACATATATATATGTATATGTTCCACATATGCGACGTAACTGTAACTGTGGTTTAAGGAAAGAGCGAAAACAATTTTGCTTCAATTTATGTGATACCAGCGGTTCCGCGCGGTTTCACCCGTGTAGTTCCCATTCCCGTGGAAATACGGGAATAAAATATAGCCTATAATATTACCCATTAGTGTAGATAAAAACCCTCCTCATGATTGTATCACTCTTTAGATAAGTGAAAGCCACATCAAAATTTGTTGTGTAGTTCAATTACAGAAAGAAGGCGACTTCATTTTGAACTATGTGAAGAAAGACGTGAAAATCTAGCAACAAGGGAGAAAGAAATAATTTTGTCATCTCTCCGGGCGGAAAGGGTAAATTTCGGCCCGCTGTGCTAAGCCATGATAAGAAGCCGGCGTTCATCGTTTATAAGACGTTATCACGGAACAAAAAAAATTACTCAGGTTAAAAGCTGTAGCAGCCAAGCCATAAATACAATATTATATTACACACCCCGGCTTTGCCTCGGTCGACAATTACATGTGATCTTTCTTATCGTATTACTTCCTGAGGTGTGTATACTTTTTTTCTTATCGACGGAGGTGGAAAGCGGCAACTTTGTTTAGCACAGCGGGCCGAAATTCGCCGCTTTTCGCCCGGAGATATCAAAAAATATATACATTGTAGTCGTTCCAATTCTCTGACTCGCTCCCCAACAACAAACGCCAAATCACTGTCAATCTCACCACGTCAGCCGTTTGAAGTGGTATGTGGAAATCCTAATGCCATTTAGTTCACCTTTGTATTCTTTCAATCGAGTAAATTCGTCACCGACGGTGCCTGCTCGAGTGTTTACACTGGACGACACGATCATGATACGATGTCGCCACAGATATCGTGATTTATAAGAGTACATTATGGTACAAGTCCGTGGTACAAGTGTGTAATGTTGGACCGTCCTCGGCTCTCTTAAGACCCTCGCCTAAGGGCTCGGGTGTCAATGGCGCCTCAACGCTATAATCATCAATACACAATGTATCATACGACGTTTTAACACACTTGTGAAGAAATAATAGTCAAAGTCAAAATGTTTCATTCAAAGTAGGAACTTACAAGCCCACTTATTGAACGTCATTTCAACTCCACCGCTTCAGCATGTATGGTTGAGGAGAAGAAAATACTTACTAAAAACATTTTAAAATGATTATTTTTCAAAATGGCGTCGCAAATCGATGCGTATATAATGACCCCAGATAATGGGAAAAGGACGTAAGGATCATTATGACGTATCAGAAAACAGTTAGTTATTTCCAAAGTTCGTTGAGTCGTATCGTCTGATGAAAAGTTCATCAAGTCAATCAAATCTTCGTTCTCTGAGTGAGCGGAGAGTCGGAGAGCGGTGCGGTGGCACGCGAATGAGTCCAATTGAATTCATATTTGAATGTGGAATTGTGATTTATTTTGTAGAAATTTATCAAACAAAAATACATGGTACAGTCAAGCGCACGTGGAGCTTGACACATTCGACTTTGTAACGTTCTTATTACTATCTCGTTAGAGGTCAGACTCGCACTACACGTGTAAAGCTTCATCTGTTTTGACTGTACGAGCGCACTTGGACCGAGTGTCTACTCGGACGATACACTCACATCAGTGGATTGGACGGTGTCCAAGCACTCCAGTGTTTTTCAACCGACTTCGAAAAATTAGGAGATTATCATTTTTGTTATGCTTGTTACCTTAGAACTTTCGACGGGCTGAACCGATTTCGATGATTCTTTTTTATTTGAAAGCTGATTCTTCTCGTATGGTTTCCTTTGGTATCCATGAGAAAACCATATTAGTTGAAGTTGGTTTTGTACTCTTTAGAGGTTGTATGATTTTGGTTGCTGCCCTACCCAACTGCGTGTAGAAGTCGGTTAAAATGTGTGTAATTATGTATATATATATATATAATCTCACGCCTTTCATCCCCGAGGGGGTAGGCAGAGGTATTCCATTACTGGATATACCCACATTTCACGAGATACATTGGACCCCTAAACGTGATAGGTGGTGAGCCCATCGCCGGACCGGGTTTATTTACACATGCCTCAGAATTAATTCTGAGATCTGCGGGTTTCCTCACGATGTTTTCCTTCACCGTCGAGCTAGTGATAAATATGACACTATATTATGACACTCGAAAAATTAAGGTGAATCTTAGTGTGTAACATAAACTTACAATAATAAATTTAGTATAGTTTAACGCGAAAATATGACACTCACACTTTCGTCTCACAATCCATATAGCAGAGATCACAAAGAAATATTCTCAAATATTTGCATATCATTTACACTCAAAATACGTTTCCTTTGCAGTCGGGTAAAAATGCAATCAATAGAAATGTTAAAAAAAATTGCTTTTGGTTTTTCACAGAGAGAGTTGATAAAGATTTTGATATCTTTTTTATTTCTGCTTCGATCGTAGACAAAAACCGATATCCACAACCAAAGTCGTACAGAAGAGTTGGTATTATCCAGTACTGCCAGACATAAATAACTCTGGCACAGGTGTGGAAAAAAATTACCCAGATAATTTTCCCAGACAATCGTCGTACCATAAATAATTTGTTTCGAGCCAGCAGACTGTTGTAACTAAGTGGTACAGTAAATAGCACACGAATCTTTACACTTGTAGTGCGAGTCTGACCTCTAAGGCGATTGTAATAAGAACGTTTCAAAGTCCAATGTGTCAAGCTCCACGTGCTCTTGACTGTCACGAATGTTCTTACTTAAGCATTTAATTAATTGAAGGTTAAGAACGCTTTAGGCGACAGCTTAACTAGAACAACGAGATCACGAATTCATCACTGTAAAGTTGGTAGGTAGATGTGAGTTTCTTGCTGGTTCTTCTCGGGGTACTGCATTTGGAACCAGCAACTCGTCGGTGGAGATTGGCTACTATTTACATTATCTATTCCTAATACCAAAAAATAATACAAATGGTATTTGTTTATTGATGTATTTTTTTTATTCCTAATGAACACAAAATTTTAAATATATTCCCAAGAAATACAAAAACATAACTTTTTTTACAGTCACAGAACTATTATTTTTTCTAGAATCTTCTTCAAATTCAAATACAAATACAAATAATTTATTGCGTGCCACATTATTAAATTCACTTCATTCCGGCATTTTTAATTATAAAATATCATGATTCCCACCACAGAGAGATTCAGATTCAGAGGAAAGACACATAGTAATTGCTTCCGGCCTTAGGGCGGCAATAAATTAAAAAAAAAAGTACTACATTTGGCAATGGCGTTTAAAGAAAAAGTTTCTCTAGGAAAGAGAATGACTTTCTTCCAACCTCCTTGGGTACTTAGTAGGGATACGAAACTTTTTACATCATTAGAATAAGAAAAAAAAGGAGTGTAGGTATAAACAACAGAAACGAGCCCGCGCGCGGGGCGGTACGCGTTCCATATTTAAAATTTAAAAAAGAGTAGGCGTAATCCTTCAAAGTCATTTCGCGGCGTAGGCATTGTGATCATAAAGGTAATAATTTGGTAAGCTGTTCCGAAATTCAAAATCTTGTTTTTCATCGACACTAATAAGCACATAAACACTATTACTCGACTAAAAGTATTATAAAGAGGAAGGATTTGTATATTATATAAGTTAGGTACTCTATGATGTAGTATTCAAAGACGTTTAAAAGAAAAAGTTTCTCTTTCTTCCAACCTCTTTGGTTGTATTGTTGACAATTTTGTTTTTTTTGTAGCTAACTGTAGCTAGCTGTATTATTGCGTTTTTGCATGTTTGAATTTTTGTAAAATTGAAATATTTTTTGTTTACTTTCCTTGAATTCGAAATGAAAAGTAGAGTGTTTAACGCGGGTGGAAGTTATCAATTCCTACTCGGACTATATCCGCCCTCGCTGCGCTCGGGCGTCTAAATACCTCGTATGGGAATTGATTCCTTCCGACCCTTGTATAACAATCTACTATTTCCTACTACACTTCCAATTTGTTGGATAGGACTGATTTTAAACGAATAAACACTACTTAAAATCACAAAAGCACTCTTATTTCTGACTGTATCTCATACCATTTAACTTGTTTTGGGATTCGTATGAGTGGTAGGTATGTATTCGTTGGGAATAGAATATTAATAACGATAATAAACAAATAACATTTGGTATTAGATAGGAATAGATCTTATACATTTAGGCAATCTCCATGGACTGAGAATCAGTTTAGAGAGCCTTGTTATGAGACTATTGACTTTTTAAGTGTAATTTGCTTACAGAAAATAAATATTTTTTGACTTTTTGACATTTGAATGAACTCTGTTCCAACCATTATTGATAGCCGCTATCAATTTCAATGAGTGCCTAGAGTGAGAATTGTTAGAGCATTTTTCTTAAATCAGTATTCCCCAGGCATCGGCACATAAAACATCGCGACAGGCCAAATGTCCCGTGATGCGGGTCCGATGGGCCCATGTCAGCCTGCAGGGTCTGGAAAATATACCTACACCCGGAAATAGATGGAGGTAGGCGATTTAGTTAGTCGAATCGCTTTCACGGATCACGTGATAACGGATGTTTTTAGAGTAAATTTTCGAGGGTACTTTTTTCTTTTAAAATATCATTCAAAACGGACTAAACACATGTTTTTTTTTTAAATACCTCTTAATTTGGTTTTCGCATGGATGCCATTGTCAGAACTGGATAAAATTGAAATAGGACCACACGGGAAGCACAGCTTTCAAATAAAAAAGAATCATCAATGTCGTTTACCCAGTCGAAAGTTCTGAAGTATAGACTTAAAAAAAATACAGACGAATTGATAACCCCCTTTTTTGAAGTTGTTTGAAAAAAGAATCATCAAAATCGGACTATGCGTGGTCCAAAGACGTTTAAAGAAAAAGTTTCTCTAGGAAAGAGAATGATTTTCTTTCAACCTCTTTGGCGTGGTCATTCATAAAAAAAAATACGAGTCAACGTGAAACCTTTTTTTTCGTCAGTCAAAAAGAGTTTTTATTTTGAAAGAAGAAAGAAACTGAATCTGATTACTCTTCACCATCATAGCATGAATATTTTTTTTGTGTAAACATTTTTTGCTGCCATAAAGGGTGCATTCCTCGGATATTCTGGAAACTTCCGGGATGCTATAAAGTTACTCCAGTGTTTCTGCAAAGTTTTTTCATAAGCGGCTTATTTTGAGAGGAAAACTTGTTGCTATAAAAATGAAGGCACGACATTACGTTGCTATGAGCATACTTTACAGTTTGAATGTCCTACCACTGAATTGAATTTTTCGAAAACTTAAACAGATACAATATGTTTACAACTAGCTGGACGGTGAAGGTAACTAGGAAATCCACCGGCCCCAGAATTGACCATGATAGTTTTATTTATAGAGGCAGTAATTTAATTTTTTTTAATTAGAAGCCTTATTTTCATATTCTTAAAAAGTAAAGCATTGCTGCCAAAAATCAATATAATTGTAATGACGTCATCTTGTCACGTAATCTTTTAGGGTGCATTTACATAGACGGCAACGTCAACGGCAAAATCACATCAGTGTCTCATAACACTTATTTTTATTGGTAGACTAAAAAATGTGATGACTTTACCTTGTGACGAGTTTACAATCACTACATCACTACATAGTATAAAACAAAGTCGCTTTTTCTGTCCCTATATCCCTGTGTCCCTATGTATGCTTAAATCTTTAAAACTGTGCAACGGATTTTGATGCGATTTTTTTTAATAGATAGAGTGATTCAAGAGGAAGGTTTTAGTGTTAGAATTGCACCCGTGCGAAGCCGAGGCAGGTCGCTAGTAACCCTATAACAAAGAGTTGTTACTTACATAACCAGCGAGTTCTCGCAATTACACAAATTGTAGCTAGACAGAGACTCCTAACTCAGTTACAACAAATTGTCCATCATTTGTTAGGAAATTATGGCAGGGAGAATCGCTCCCAGATCTGGGGCAAAGGGCCCAGCGGGAGCAATCAACACGCCATAATTACCCAAATATTTGTCGCTCGCCTTCCTAATTGGTGGGCGCAAATAGCAAGTCGTTGATTACTGCGCTGTCAATATTTGGAGAGGCATTATTAATAACAACAATCCCTGTCAATGTTCTAAATGGTCTTACGATAAGTGGCACGGGCTATTTTCCCACGGGAACGTCACTTACGCAGGTCAACTCTCCATAGGTCCAATATAGAGTAGGTACAGTCAAATTATTTCATTTGCAATTTCAGTCTCCATAGGTCCAATATAAAGTAGGCACAGTCAAATTATTTCATTTGCAATTTCAAGCATTAGTAACAAATAAAAAACCGGCCAAGTGTGAGTCGGACTAGCGCACGAAGGGTTCCATTATCAATAAAAACGGCAAAAAACACGTTTGTTGAATACAACAAACGTGTTTTTTTATTTAAGGGGGTCTCCAATAGGAGACCCCCTTAAATATTTATTTTATTTTGTTTTTAGTACTGCAACAGAAATACATAATTTGTGAAAATTTTAACTGTCTAGCTATCGCGGTTCTTGTGATACAGACTGGTGACAGACGGACGAACAGACAGCCAAGTCTTAGGAATAGGGGCCCGTTTTTACCCTTGGCTACGGAACCCTAAAAATCAACTTTAATGATTAGCACTAAAATGGATGCATAGCAGAATGTGCAAGTCGCAAAATGAGCAATAGTACAGTCAAGAGCACGCTAAGCTTGACACTTGGAACTTTTAACCGGTCCTGTATTCTATAGCGCGCAGTATAAATCAGAGTTCAGCTTAAACTGGTAGTGTAACTTGACTTGCTCTTGACTGTACAAATCGTAGAAGGTGCAGATCGTAAAATAAGCAGGTCGCGATCTACATACAACGCGTAACAGAAAAAGCGCCATTTCTCATACACCCCAATTAGTATATTAATATAAAAAAATATGATTCAATCAAACTTTAGTTGTGTCTAACCAATTTTCTTAAATATCGATTAATAATAGCACGATTTCCATAGAAAGCACTAAATTCAGCTACGATATTTCATTTTTTTGAAAAATTAACACATATTAAAAATAGCTGAAATCGAATAAGTAGTCGATACTGAACAAACCATTTTCAGGAATAGCGCTTATTCTGTTACATGTTGTATATCATTAATGTATTTTTTTTTAATTTCTTTTTAATTTCTTTCAATTGAAAAATAAATGCGACCACCTCTGAAGTATGCTCTACCAAACAAAAAATAACCAAAATCGATTCATAATTGGCGGAATAATCGCGTAACATACATACAAAAACAAACAGTCTGTGGTGTATCTCTATGCTATGGTCACAAATTTAAACATCATAATTCATAACATTAGTAGTAAAAAAATGCGTGCAAACCGCCGCACTAAAAAATCCCAGCTAGCACTGAAAAACTGAAAGCCGTATGCTTTTTAGGTTCAGAAATTTATTAAAACTGAACCAGAACGAAAATAAAGTTGGCCGGTTCGTTAAATATTCATCAATATAAAAATATTCATTTGTTTCACGTTTAATTGAAATGTCACTTGTGTTTTCAATCGAGAACACTTTCTAACTCTGTTTGATTCAAATTGGATCACAATTTCAACTAAAATATCAAAGAATACAAATATGGAACTCAATTGAACTCGGTTGATTCAATCTCTGTTTTAATTAAATTGAATTTTTTTTATTATTTAAAAAAAGAGAGGTACTTTGTTTGTCGTATTTTATTTTATGTATTTTCCTCGACCGTATCTGTCAAGATCCGACGTTTTGGAGGAAGAAAGGAGTACTTAGGTATAGTCAGGTATAGTATAGGTAATCACTACATAGTATAAAACAAAGTCGCTTTCTCTGTCCCTATATCCTTATATCCCTATGTCCCTTTGTATGCTTAAATCTTTAAAACTACGCAACGGATTTCGATGCGGTTATTTTTAATAGATAAAGTGATTCAAGAGGAAGGTTTTAGTGTTAGCATTGCACCCGTGCGAAGCCGGGGCGGGTCGCTAGTATACTATAAAGAAAGAAAAATATTTACTTGGTATGTATGTACAGTCAAGAGCAAGTCAAGCTTGACACTACCAGTTTAAGCTGAGCTCTGATTTGTACTGCGCGCCATAGAATACAGGGCCGGGTCAAAGTCCAAAGTGTCAAGCTTAGCGTGCTCTTGACTGTACCAATGAGACATACACTACTTATTATAAAATGGGTGCCCAGCGGCGTTGCCCGCGCGGAATACCTTTATTCCCGTTCCCGTGGGAATTTCCGAAAATCCCTTCATAGTGGTTGCCTACGACATATTTAAGACACCTACATACCATATTTCAAATAGCGGGTGCCCAGCGGCGTTTTCCCGCTTAAATTTAGTTTATTCCCGTTCCCGTGGGAATTTCCGAAAATCCCTTTATACCAATTTCTTATGACATATCAAACACCTTCATACCATTTTTCAAGTTTCTAGGTGTTATCGTTTCGGAGTAGTACGTATTGCTCTTTTTAACCAGTTTTTATATTTTCCCGTGGGAATGAGATATTTTCCTGGAATAAAAAGTACCCTAGATGTTGACCCGGGTACTCAGTTATCTCCATACCAAATTTCATCAAAATCCGTCCAGTAGTTTTCGAGTGATGCGTGCACAACCAGACAGACAGACAGACAGACAGACAGACAGACAAAAATTCCAAAAATTGGTGTTTCGGTATCTATATCGATAACTATATATACTGCCGTTAAAATTTTCAAAAAATATTTAATGTACAGACACGGCCCCGTTAGAGTTTTATTATATGTATAGATGCTTGGTTTCATGAGTACATTCACTCCTTAGTTTCAGCTAGTTTTACGATCTTACAGTTCTATAGCTGCTAATATAACACCCAAGATAACTCATAAAGCCAAAGTTTAGGGTAAACGCCCAGCAATAAGGCCTTAAGCCATAGATTATCGCTAACTGCAGTTTTAGTTAACCATCGGTTTAAGCGAACTCGGTATCAGGCGCCACGGCCCACCCGCTGGTATGTGTAAAGGAAATTTCACACTGCATGAATAATAAAATTCAATTGCATTCAAATAATTTATTTCTGTAGATAATCACTACATAGTATAAAACAAAGTCGCTTTCTCTGTCCCTATATCCCTATGTCGCTTTGTATGCTTAAATCTTTAAAACTACGCAACGGATTTTGATGGTGTTTTTTTTAATAGATAGAGTGATTCAAGAGGAAGGTTTTAGTATTAGCATTGCACCCGTGCAAAGCCGGGGCAGGGCGCTAGTAAATAAATAAATAGTTTGACAGCTTTTATCCCCGTAGGCAGAGGTATTCCATATCTGAAAATACACAAATTTCCCCAGTACGCGCCAATAGACGGCCGAGTTCTAAACCGCGCTATCGAAGTTTTCTAATGAGTTTGTATAAATACAACTGTCCAACATCAACCGTTGGACCGCGGTACCCAGGCACGATCACCTCGCTTAAGGGATGATCTTCCGTTTTCACGATGGAGGAGCATTCCACCTTCGCTCCTCCATAGACCCCTTAACGTGATAGGTGGTCCTTGATGGTATGTAGGTGTCTTATATGTCGTGTAACAGCTATGATGGGATTTTTGGAAATTACCACGGTAACGGGAATAAATTGGATCTGCGCGGGCAACGCCGCTAGGCACCCCCTAGTCTATATATATAAAATGATAAACTGACCGACTGATTGGTGATATATAAACGCACAGCCTAAACCGCTGGGTATAAAGACTTGAAATTTTGCAAGTAGATAGCTTATACAGTGTATCTACTAAGGAAAGATTTTGCAAAATTCAACCCCTAAGGGGGTGAAATAAACGTGCACTAGCGCTAGTAAAAGCTAGTTTAGAAATAAAGTCTAGATAAGCTTAGCCTCGGCACAGGCAGATACGGCCTCGAACAGAACCTGCCGACGACCTAGCCGGGATTTAGGTCTCAACTTTGACCCTATTAGCCGCCTAATAAGACAGGTGTTGAGGATTCTAATGGTAAAGTGTCACGTTGTCAAGGTGAATCCTACTAATATTATAAACGCGTTTGTATGTATGGATGTTTGTTGCTCTATCACACAAAAACTACTCAACGGATTTAGATGAAACTTTACAGTAATATTGGACATATATCAGTATAACACATAGGCCATATTTTATCCCTGTATTCTCACGGGAACTATACTTTGTATTTTATTAGGCTTGTGTGTATACTGTATTGTTTTTATTGGGCCTGAGCACTCCACCAGGTCAACCAGCTTAATTTGCCATAACTAGGTAACAAATAAACAGATATATGTACGTATTTATAATAAGTATTAGTAGGAAGTAGGATATATATCTTTGTGCCTAACATAAAATAAATACGAAGCCGTAAACTCCTCTACTAATCACAACACTAATAAATTGCCCGTGTGGGACAGTAAAAAAGAGCAGGGCTGGACAGGCAGGGGTAGAGGGAGGGGGAAGGCAGTAAATTTTTTACTACCGCCCCGACATATACTATTACGCAGTTGAAGTTTGATTTGCGGTACGAATTATTACCGCTCGGGGATAACTATCTATACAACTGCAAAAATTTAAAAATTTATATTACAATAGCAGCACCCCGTTCCCGTGGGAATACGGGGATAAAGTATAGTCTATGTGTTATTCTGATGTATAAACTATATAACTACATATAAACATCAAATTCCGTTCGTTAGTTTTTTTGTGAGAGAGGAACAAACATCCAGACATCCATACATACAAACTTCGTTTATAATATTAGTAGGAAGTAGGATACCTAGGGAACTAAAATAAGAAATATCTCAGATCACATATTGTAATAGTCGACCGAAGCGAAGCGAGATCAGACGGACAGACATACAAAAATTTTTGTTTTGATATCTTCTAAGTCAATAAATATATCTACACTACCGCGTTTAAAAATATAATTTATGTACAGACACGGTTCGTTACAGTTTTATTATACGTATAGATGACCAGACTGTGTGATAAAATAAGCTTGAACATTTTTTTTTATTGTCTGACCGAATAGCGAATTTCTCAAACCGGCCAGGCATTTGTAAATAACTCCCTCATTAATCTCTGGGTCCATAACAGATATACCTACTAGAAGTGTAGACGAATGTACTAAGTCCTAATATTATTTAAAAATAAAATTTGAATAAAAACTTTTCTTCAAATTTACATTATTTCATAAGATATTTCAGGTGCTACTCAATGTTAACGTGACCAGAATACTGAGCAAATGAAAAATAGATCGTTTTTTTTTTATTTTAACCAAAAATTGAATAACGTTGGAAATAACAATTACATATTTTTCGAGGAATTAAAGATATCATTACGAAAAATAGCATTAATTTTTTTTGCTTTAAAGTTAGATCACATTTAGAGCCAAAGTCTGGTTAGCTAAATTTAGCAAAAGGCTCGACAGTTTTTTCTCAATTAGTTACTGTAAAACTTTAATGTATAAAATACTAGGGTAGAAATCCTTATAAAGAAGTTAAAAGATCATATACAACGCGTTACAAAATACCTCAATTAGTACATTAATATAAAAAAACCGGCCAAGTGCGAGTCGGACTCGCGCACCGAGGGTTCCGTACAACCTTGCAAATTTATGGTTTTCGTAATTTTTTCCTTTATCTATGCTATAAGACGTTGCTTCGTACCAAATTTCAAGATTCTGAGTTCACGGGAAGCACCCTGTAGGTTTTGATTCCCTTGCAAGTGTCGAAAATTTGCGGCATAAACGGCTGTATCTTTTGATTGCGTTGGCTTAGAAGTTTGATTTTTTCACAGCTTCAAGGGACAGTAGACCTGAGTAATTGATATAAATTTCAGCTTCATACCTCCACGCGTTCCTGAGAAAAAGGGTCTTGACAGACGGACGGACGGACGGACAGACTGACAACAAAGTGATCCTATAAGGGTTCCGTTTTTTCCTTTTGAGGTACGGAACCCTAAAAATATAATGCCATCGTATTTTAGTTGTGTCTAACAAATTTTCTTAAAGAAAGAGCAATAATAGTACGATCAATAGGTAGCGCTAAATTTAGGAATGCTAATTCAATTTTCGGAAAAATTTAACACATGTTAAAAAGAGCTGAAATCGATACGTAGTCGATACTGAACAAACTAATTTCAGGAATTGCGCTTATTCTATTACATATTGTAAAGCTGTCCCCACTTAAATTTCGACCTTTGTTTTATTGGTTATCTACTATATAAAAATAAGTCGGGTTTTCCTTCCTGACGATATAACTCGAGAACTGACGAACCGATTCCCACGGTTTTGCATTCGTTGGAAAGGTCTCGGGCTCCGTGAGGTTTATAGTAAAGAAAATTCTTATAAGCATTGCACCCGTGCGAAGCCGGGACGGGTCGCTAGTCATTTATAAAAAATAATACCATAAGCCATGTTCCAAAGACGTTTTAAGGAAAAGTTTATCAAGAGAATGATTTTCTTCCAAACTCTTTGCCATATTCTTTTTAACCAACGTCAAAACACAAAACAGCTGTTCGACGGACGCCATTAGACTATAACAAAAAATATTTTTTCTGTAAAATGGAATTCTCTGAAGTCAAAATTAGGTACCTATTATATTCTGCCTAGGTAAGCCTAACTCGACTTTATGTTAGACGTATCATCCCTTATTTATTTAATTCAGATATATTTTTTTATAAGTATTTATAAAAAAATATATCTGAATTAAATAAATTTTATGTACATTTATTATGTTTACAAAATTGCCCCAAGGCTGTAGTGTAGACGAATGCACACAAATTAAGTTTTGCTAAAGCCGTAGCACTGCTGTAAATGTTTTAATATGTGGGTATAACACTTTAATTGCGCTGTACAACAGATACTCGTATTTCTGGCAGAGAGAATATCTCGGCGAAGATATACAGCGTGTCTATAAAATGGAACTATTCTGGGAACATCTAGAAAGAAAGAAAGAAAGAAAGAAATATTTATTTGTCCTATTAATTAATTCTTCAAGCAATAAACTTAATGCAAATAGTCTACTGGTGTAAGTGAACGAGAAAATGCTATAGCTGAAAATTTTATTAAAAACTAAATTTGCAAAAGTGCAACCTATATAACTTACAAAATATATTCTGCACGCGACGGGTATTAGAAATTTTATAAAAAAAGCCATGGATGATTTTTGAATAATGGAAATAAAAAAATGCTTTTATTATATTATATACAAGCTGTTCCGCGCGGTTTCACTTACGTAATTCCCGCTCAAGTGGGAATACGGTGATAAAATAATAGTCTATGTGACTCACTGATAATGTAATTTCATTAGTGAAAGAATTTTTAAAGTCCAGTAGTTTTTACGTTACAAACATACAAAAATACAAATCTTTCCTCTTTATAATATTAGTGTAGATAAGGTATAAGAAAGTAGTGAATGTATATTGGCGGTTGACAGGGATAAATGAAAGAATAATGAAAGAAAGGGAGAAAGACTAATGATTAATCAGATAATTGAGAATTACATCTTTACTAATATTATATTTTCTTATTTCACCTCAAGAGCGGTGATAGCCCGGACGGTTAAAGAGCCTGCCTAAAATCAGTGAGGCTCGGGTTCGAATCCTGGCATGTACCAATGAGTTTTTCAAAAACTTACGTACATATTTATCACTAGCTCGACGGTGAAGGAAAACATCGTGAGGAAACCCGCAGGTCTCAGAATGAATTCTGAGACATGTGTAAACAGACCCGGTCCGGCGATGGGCTCACCACCTATCACGTTTAGGGGTCCAATATATCTCGTGAAATGTGGGTATTTCCAGTAATGGAATACCTCTGCCTACCCCCTCGGGGATAAAAAAGGCGTGAGATTATACTAATATTATAAAGAAGACTGTTTTTTACGTAGGTACTTATGTGTAATAAATTTTCTCCGAAACAACAGGATTGATTTTAAAAATTCTTTCACCATTTACACGGGTGAAATCGCGTGAAACTAAAATTACGTTTTTTTTTGTACAAAATGTTTTATTTTAATTATAGAACAATAAATGATGTTCCATTTTCCAAAACACGCTGTATACGCGAAGTTGTAAAGGAAAATAACAAACAATATGAAGCTGGAAAGTTCGAGAATGTTGTCAGTCGTAGAGATTTTCAAAGAACTGATTCAGAATTTAGTTTTATTGAAGTTCTTATTTTGCCATGCAAAAACTTGTACAAGAATTCACGATGTATTTTTGAGATGTCGTAAATATTATATGTACTAAGTAATATGTTTTTATTTTATGAATAATAGATGTAAATTTGCTTGCCTTAAGAGCAAAAAATAGAATAATAAATAAGAAAGAAGTATATATTTTTTGCTTATCGTATTATCTCTGGTATTATGTATCTACCATAAACTCCAGAATAAATCTTGCGTAGCTACTCAAATAAAACAGGCGTATAAGGTCTACGGGTCTAAAAAACATTAACTTGTACAAAAAATCATTAATACATAATCTCTTGAGCCTGTGGGTTAATTGTCTTTTGCCAAAGTTTATCGAAATCGTTTTCATTTTGACGTGCATTGCTTCCGATGCACTTCTGTAATTGCCTTCAGTGTCTATAGAGCAAGCATCACCATCGACCATTCAGTAGTTCAGGCATGATTGCGTAACACACAGACGGGCAGAGTTACTTTTGCATCATTACTACATAGTATAAAACAAAGTCGCTTTCTCTGTCCCTATACCCCTATGTCCCTATGTATGCATAAATCTTTAAAACTACGCAACGGATTTTGATGCGGTTTTTTTTAATAGATAGAGTGATTCAAGAGGAAGGTTTTAGTAATAGCATTGCACCCGTGTAAAGCCGGGGTGAGTCGCTAGTTTCTAATAATAGTAAGTGAGGAAGTATGGATACGGATAGTAAGGATTTATTAGTAACAGACTCATTTTAAATAAAACGATTCGCGTAAACAAACCCGACAAGTGTGTGGAGCAAACCTCTTGGTTTACGGGCCGGTTTACGAGGCACGTTCACGACGCGATAAAATGGGGCTGAGCAGTCGCTATGAGGGTTTGCGTGCCTTTATTGCTGAGGTGGGCGACCGTGGGGAGAAAACGTATACTCTCATACCGGACACGGGTGTTGATAAGGGGTAGGCAGAAGTATACAATTTTTAACCGAATTCAAAAAAGAAGTAGTTTCTAAATTCGACTGTATGTTTTTTTGTTACCTCAGAACTTTCGACTGGGTGAACCAATTTTGATGATTCTTTTTTAATTGAAAGCTTGTGGTCAATCCAGTTCTGACAATGGCATCCCTTAGAAAATTCCTCTTGAATTAAGAGCGTGACTTTTTTTTACAGACATAATTTCAATTTCAACTAATCCAAAAAGGATTAACTATCAATGTGTATTCAATATTTGCATTAATTAATATGCATACAAATTTCCGTAAAAGCAAAGCGGATTCAATCAAACAGCCTTTGATCTCTCAATTCGATTATATCCGGGTTACCGAGCAATTATCCGGTCGCCTGTCTCCCTCATACGCAATTACGTTGATACGCGTTAGAACGGGACATTAATATTCATACGCCGAAGACCGTTCATCGGTTTTCTGAGAGAATACAGAATACACGGTACAGCCAAGAGCAAGTCAAGCTTTACACTACCAGTTTAAGCTGAGCTCTGGTTTATACTGCGCGCCATAGAATACAGGGCCGGGTCAAAGTCCAAAGTGTTAAGCTTAGCGTGCTCTTGACTGTACAAGCCAGTAATAAGTACCTATGTAAATGGATTTTATCCATCGATAATGAACCGATAGATACGCCTACAATTATACAGACTGGTCTAAGCCGCACTGCTTCAAAGAAGAGTTATCATATAGAGTTTTTTCAACCGACTTCAAAAAAGGAGGAGGTTCTAAATTTGATTGTATGTTTTATATTTTTTTATGTTTGTTATAACATTTTTAATTTGGTTTACTTCTGACAATGGCAGTCAGAATTTTTCAAGCCACCCAAGGGTATCTGTTACCTACGTGGCCACTAGCTTAACACCATCTCCGATCAGATTATAGCCCATACTTCCTCATGTGTGAGGAAAGACCCGCTCAGCAGTGGGCTGTTACGGGTTGATGATGATGATGATGATGACAATGGCATTATTGAGAAAACTATATAAGTTGAAGTCAGTTTTTTTTCTTCAGAGTTTTTTTTTTGGAGCTACCAAACGCTCGTTTTAGTACAATTTTTTTTGCCAATTTTAAGGGGGGCGGCGAGGTACACACATATATCACATATTTGAGTGGATCCCTGAATGGTTTAAATTCACAATTTAAACCAATAGATGGCGCTGTTGTCAGTGGACAACGTCTGCCTGGGCCACTAGTCTACACTTCCACACTAATATTATAAAAAGGAAAGATTATTGTATCTTTGCGTCGAATAAACTCAAAAACTACTGGACAGATTTTAAAAATTCTTTCACCAATGGAAAGCTAAAAGTTTCCTCAGTAAAAAAGGCTATATTTTATTCCTGTATTCCCACGGGAATGGAAACTACGCGGGTGTATTTTATAAACGTCACCCTAGCTTTGTATCCTAGGTATATAACCTTTCTAATCCCTAGTCTGGAATACTCGTCAGGTTGTTTTCATCTAGTTGTATTTACACTATACAGTACACAGTGGTGAGATTAAATTACAACCGTCGCCTTGTCGTAAATCTTCAGTAATTGTAAAGTAGGGACACCATCTCTTTGAGTTTTAGTAGGATAAGTCTGAAATAAAGAGCTGTGATAGCCCGGACGGTTAAAAAGCCGGCCGAAAAATCAGTGAGGCTCGGGTTCGAATCCTGGCATGTACCAATGAGTTTTTCAAAAACTTACGTACATATTTATCACTAGCTCTAAGGTGAAGGAAAACATCGTAAGGAAACCCGCAGGTCTCAGAATTAATTCTGAGACATGTGTAAACAGACCCGGTCCGGCGATGGGCTCACCACCTATCACGTTTAGGGGTCCAATATATCTCGTGAAATGTATATCCAGTAATGGAATACCTCTGCCTAGCACTGCCGTGCCCCCAGATTAAAAAAAATTGATTATCTGTAAAGTCGGTGTACGGACGATAATTTTACATCATAACGTCATAAAAAAACATTGACGAAAATAGTGCCTCTCTATCGCTAGGTCCGCGCTCTCGCTTACACGCTCGTCTAAGGCGCAACGTGACAATGAGTCATACTTTTTCGTGCGTGCAGCCGGCGGTCGTCGATATACAAGACGTTATCACGTCAAAATGACTACGGCACAATGCAGACTTTAGTACATTTGAGGATTGTAAATTTTCGTTTTAACAAATGCGAAACAGTAACTAATTTGAATAGGTAGTGCAAACATACTCGGCGACAGTCCCTAACCACAGCTGTGATAACTCACATCTCGCAATGTATTATATGGCACAGAACACAATTCAAGGAATACACGGATCAAATGTTTCTCAGAATATCAACAGCATGGGTCGACTCCTTTCTTGCTAATATTAGAAAGTAGGTACTAGCGGCTCTGTGCGGTTTCACACGCGTAGTGATCGTTCCCGTGGGAATACGGGAATAAAATATAGCCTATGGTACTTAGGGATATTGTAGCATTAAATTGGTGAAAAGATTTTTAAAATCGGTTTAGTAGTTTTTGAGTTTATTCGATACCAACATACAAAAATACAAATCTTTCCTTTTTTAATATTAGTGTAGACGGAGATGTTTGAAATTTTAACAATATTTTACACAGCGACGTAGCAGATCGAATCGATGGAAGACCTGATAGTAGGACTATTTTTGTTCTGGAGCACGGACGAAGTCACAGGCAATAGCTAGTTAGGTACACATAAATTACATATTTTTTTTTTAAAAAAGAACACTAAATTTCTGATCTAAATATTGCTTTTACAGACATTTAACTTTGAAAAAATATCATAATATTCGGAAATAGCGGCGTTAGGTTAGGTTAGGCGGATATAGCGGAAATTCCCATCGCATGCGCCGTCCCGACGGCACAGACGCGGCGCTTAAACAAAAGTCTATCAAATTCCATGGAACTTTATCATTAGCCTTGGATCAACTTCCATTTAGAACTCGAACCAATTAATTGGAAGTTTAAGTGCTTTCGGTTTGAAACTTTTGTGTTTTAATAATAAACCGGGTGATTTACCGGGTCCGCGTGGGAATTGAGGAACGAAAATTGTTCACCTTATAACCAAAGATATTTAAGTAAAGATGAGTTATATTCATACTGCGCGGGTTTAGATATTGTTCCGCTACGATTGCTACGAGTGCTTATAACATGTACAGTCAAGAGCACGCTAAGCTTGACACTTTGGACTTTGACCCGGCCCTGTATTCTATGGCGCGCAGTATAAACCAGAGCTCAGCTTAAGCTGGTAGTGTAAAGCTTGACTTGCTCTTGACTGTACTTACCTCTTAGCGTATTTATAGGATACAACAATGACGGCGAAACATGATACGGAACTAATGATAAAGAAAGAGACATCTATCTGTCAAGAGTTAGTAATACGACTAGGTGAAAAATGCAAACATTCGCTGCCACAATGAGACTAAATAAAATTAGACCAATTATCTACATTTGTCGGCTTCACTTTCCCCGCTCTAGTAAGATATCTACCTCTTTTTATATACAACTAGCGGTTCTGCGAGTTTCCGTTTTTGTGGGAATACGGGAATAAAATATGAAAGAATTTGTAAAAGAATTTTTAAAATCGGTCCAATAGTTTTTGAGTTTATTCGTAACAAAGATACAAACATACAAAACTTTCCTCTTTATAATATTAGTATAGATTAGTATAGATATAGAAGTATATAAATAGATTTTCTTACAACAGGGACTCTTAGACTGGGGTACTGTAGATCTTCTCTAGATCTTAAATTTCAGTAGCTGCGTATAAAAAAAGTTTAAGGAAAATTATATTTAAAACTAGCGAGTGCTTAGTAGCGTTGTCCGGTGGTAAATAAAACACCGTGGGAAAATCAAGTTGTCCCACAATTAACTGCCTAAGGGACACGTGTGTCGTAGAGCGCAGTAAATTATAGGTACTCCGCAGCAACGCAATCGTGAATTATACCTACCCCTACAATGTAGGGAGTAGCGAGATGTAGTAAAAATTTTTTGTTAATTTATCTACTTTAATATAAAATAAGTCGGGTTTTCCTTCCTGACGCTATAACTCCAGAACGCACGAACCGATTTCCACGGTTTTGCATTCGTTGGAAAGGTCTTGGGCTCCGTGAGGTTTATAGCAAAGAAAATTCAGGAAAAATTTCAACAGAAAAGCGGGAAAATCTTATAAGCATTGCACCCGTGCGAAGCAGGGGCGGGTCGCTAGTATGTGTATATAAAATAGTCGCTCGGAAGCGCTCGTCGGCGCTCGTATAGCCCCGCGGTGCCAGTGTGTTTGTAGCGATCACACTGGTTAAGCAAAGTTGGGTGCGGTCAGTCAGTGGATGGGTGACTGCCTAGTGATATTTCTATTACGAGCGCTTCCGTGTTTCGGAAGGCACGTTAAATTGTTGGTCCCGGTTTTCGTTGTGTTGACACACAGCCATGTCAGATACAGGTGTGGCTTGAAAAATTCTGACTGTTAAGTGGCCACTAGCTTAACACCATCTCCCAATCCGCAGTGGGCTTGCGTGGGAGATTATAGCCCATACTTCCTCATGTTTGAAGAAAGACCCTTAGCTCAGCAGCTGGCTGTTACGGGTTGATGACGATTATAAAATAATACTTACAATAAAGAGGAAAGATTTGTATGCTAGTATGTTTGTAACGAATAAACTCAAAACTACGGGACCGATGTTAAAAACTCTTTTACCAATTTAAAGCTACATTATATATACTATATTTTTTTCTAGTATTCTCATGCGAACGGTAACCAGGCGGGTGAATCCGCGCGGAGCAGATAGTTGTAAAATAATATTGTTTTGAAATTCCGGTCATTTTGTACAACAGGACATTTTGATACTTCGGTCATTCTGTTACATACCTTACAGACCTAGAGCCTATGTAGTGCCGCTAGATGTCGCTAAAAGATAATAACCACTCTAAAAAGTCAAAAAACCGACTTCAATCTTCAAATTATATGGTTTTCTCATGGATGCCGTTGTCAGAACTGGACGAAGTTGGGACAAAATGGGACCAATCTGGAAGCACCAGCTTTCAAATAAAAAAAGAATCATCACCCAAATCGGTTCACCCAGTCGAAAGTTCTGAGGTAACAAACATTAAAAAAAAATACAGACGAATTGATAACCTCCTCCATTTTGAAGTCGTTTAAAAAAGAGAGCTTCTAGCTTCATGCGGTCACAGGTGGTCGCTCGGCTCATCAAAATTTCAATTCCGAACGGTCCAATGCGCGCCGCGCTCCGAATATGCTGTTTTTCTAAATCAATTTCCACCAGACACTGTTTTGAATATACAAATAAAAAAAAAACCGGCCAAGTGCGAGTCAGACTCGCGCACCGAGGGTTCCGTACAACCTTGCAAATTTATGGTTTTCGTAATTTTTCCTTTATCTATGCTATAAGACGTTGCTTCGTACCAAATTTCAAGATTCTGAGTTCACGGGAAGCACCCTGTAGGTTTTGATTCCCTTGCAAGTGTCGAAAATTTGCGGCATAAACGGCTGTATCTTTTGATTGCGTTGGCTTAGAAGTTTGATTTTTTCACAGCTTCAAGGGACAGTAGACCTGAGTAATTGATATAAATTTCAGCTTCATACCTCCACGCGTTCCTGAGAAAAAGGGTCTTGACAGACGGACGGACGGACGGACAGACGGACAACAAAGTGATCCTATAAGGGTTCCGTTTTTTCCTTTTGAGGTACGGAACCCTAAAAAGACACCTGGTTGGGAGAAAAACAGCATAGAAAAAAAGAAGAGAGCAATGATAGCCTTAGGGTTAAAGAGCCCGCTCTCATGATGATAATCAGCGAGGCTCGGGTTCAAACCCTGGCATGTCCCAATAAGGTTTTCAAAACTTACGTACGTATTCATCACTAGCTCGACGGTGAAGGAAAACATCGCAAGGAAACTCGCAGGTCCCAATTAATTCTGAGGCACGTGTAAAAGACTTTATCTTAAATAATAATATCGATGATCGCAAATTGTAACTGAACGAAAACATTCCTTCAAAGATTTTAAGATAAATCACCTTATTAAACTTTAAAAACATATTTCTTGGTCTTCAATTAATTCTAAGATTCTATGTAATTTCTAAGAAATTTGTTTTTATGAAAGACACTTGTAATCTCTATAATTAAATTAAGGATATTTTTTCATATTTCACAGGATTGTTTTTGGCAGGTGATTAACTTATTTCTGAAAATACTGAATGTTTGCTTAAAGCAACATTCAGGGTTCTTCCCATCCAAGGAGGATTGAGGATCTTCTCAATTTGTTACGTATAAATTTTTTGGTATGTTCATATATGTTTCCGTCAAATCTGAAGCGATTTTCAATTTTTCGTTTAGTCTGCTATACCTCAGGGGGTAGTCACATATAAGTTTTTGTGAGAACATGATGAAGAACTTCAGGTGGAAAAAGGAACTCCTCAACGGACATCACCACTGTGAGATTCTCACGTAACTTTTTGCCTCGCACAACCGATCTGTGGAACAAATTGTCGCCGGTGGTATTTCCGGACCGATACGACCTTCAAACCTTCAAGAAGAGAGCGTACTCCCACCTCAAAGGCAACGCACTTGTGACTCTCGAGTTGCAGGTGTCCATGGGCGACGGAAGTCACTTACCATCAGGTGACCCGTCTGCTCGTTTGCCCCCTTTTTTTTATAAAAATCAGCAAATCACTCGCTATCGGCGTAACAGGAAGGTAATGGATGTTGAATAATAATATAGGCTATAATACTTACTAGTTTTTATTACTCTACTTGCCAAAGTCTGTTTTTATTTTTGTTTAAAATTTAAATTTTTCGACGTGATAACGTCTTAAAAATCGATGAACGCTGGCTGCACGCATGAAAATGCATGACTCATTGTCCCGTACCGGTACCGCCTAAGCTGAGCGTGCAAGCGAGAGCGCGGAGCAAGCGATAGAGAGGCACGATCTTCATAAATGTTTTCTTATGACGTTATCATAAAATTATATTCCGTTGACTGATAATTATTTAGGTAGACGAACAAGGCACTCTAGTTCTGAGGGCATTGCTTTCAGTTCGTCATTCAGACAGTTATGGTGTATTCCAGACATATAAACACTTAGAAATACTTGTAATTACATAAATTATCTGATTGCGTGTCTCATAAGCTATGACAAGTTAAAATAGCCTCGTGTACCGCACGAGGGCACGGCTAATTTCACTCAACTTCCCATGTTTCGTGTCTAGTCGTCCATTACACTTGAAAGTTTTGTCAAATTTTCTAAGCACAATCAATCACATATATCCTTTGAGTATTAAACCAACAGGAGACGTCACGCACACTAGTTTCTTAGAAAAAAAGTCTGCCAATTTCTGCGCGGGGGACGAGGAAACAAACACAAATAATGTTAAAACTAACCCATTTTTGGACAAAACAATTAAATACTAGCTTGAACTAGATGCACACAAATACATTCACCAATCTAGGCACTCCGTGAACTCAAAAAAACTAGTTGTATTTATCAGGTATGCGTGTTGACCGACACTTTTTTTTGGCAGAGGGGAACGCCTGTCAGTGGCGTCTCCGGTTGGTTTAATACTCAAAGCATATATCACATATTTAAAAATAAATTGATAATTTTATTACTGGACAAAAAATATTATTGTATAGATGAATTTTATAATTGACATACTCAGCTTTATTGTAATTTGAAGTTTATTTTATATTGTTTTATGTATCAATTTCGCACATAGTTGTATGTACTGTTTTATAAATGAAGATTAATTGATTGATATAAAGGTTTATTGAATCAAGCTCTATTTTGCACTGGCCGGCTAAAACAGGCTCGAAACTTCACTTGGTTAATGCATATGAATCTGACAGTTATAGTTCGAGAACAATCTGAAGTTTGTAGACGCGGAGTGACCGTAGGAAATTAGAGTGGCCGTGTGGGATGGATATAGGTTGACAGAGGATGGATTAGATTATATAATATAATCTCACGCCTTTTTTGGATGGAGCAGTGATAGCCCGGACGGTTAAAGAGCCGGTCGAAAATCAGTGAGGCTCGGGTTTGAATCCTGGCATGTACCAATGAGTTTTTCAAAAACTTACGTACATATTTATCACTAGCTCGACGGTGAAGGAAAACATCGTGAGGAAACCCGCAGGTCTCAGAATTAATTCTGAGACATATGTCCGGCGATGGGCTCACCACCTATCAAGTTTAGGGGTCCAATGTATCTCGTGAAATGTGGGTATATCCAGTAATGGAATACCTCTGCCTACCCCCTCGGGGATGAAAGGCGAGAGATTATATTATTATTATTATAATATTATTATAGGATATATAGGAGATAATAAGTTTTAAATATGCAACACTACTTAATTTGAATTTAAAATAAATACCTGCAACAAAGGTATGTTGTAGTTGGTTTGACGAGGGCAGTATATTAAATTAGGATAATTTTGTAACCTGTTAAATCGCAAGATTAAGACTTAATAGGATTATTTAATGCCCTGGATCGTTTGTGGGTCACTGACACTTTACTCAGTTCCAATTTCATATAAAAAATTACGTCAAAAATATCCCACTTAAAAAGCTTACACGGTCACACTATCTACGCGCTTTGATCAGGAAATAAATTCCACTGATGGGTTAACTATTTGATTGATCCTTTCGTGAACGAACCTTTTATGAAACGTCCAAAAGTAATTTGCCTAATCGTGGATACTTTAAATTAGAAACTAATTTTCACGTTAATGCGTGGAAAAGCTCTGAAATTTCTAAGTGGAGTTCGTTTAACACTCGTTGAGGGTCCTCGTTTAGCCATTATAATTAATTTAAACGTCCCAACTTCTGCAGATTATAATTAATCGCTCCAATTCACATCAATCGTCGCAGATAAGTAGAAATCAAGCACTAAATACCCAAAAACTCTTTGCGTTTTGTCTCCAACAAATAAATTTACCGAGCCCTACCCTCGTCACTGAAAAAAGTAAATTGGTTTTAAATAAAAAAGGATAATTATTTTCCACAAGGTTAATCTAGAATATTCTAGATGTGCACCTGGCAGCCTGTCATCACTTCAAAGTTAAAAACAAAAAATATATTTGAAATATTCCAAGCCTAGTTTTATTTTTAAAATTAAAGGTTCGATATTCAAATTCCACGTGACGTTTGTGACTGGCCAGCTACACGGCCGTTCGCGCGGACACCGATGGCCACTTTCAGCCGTCAACTCCCTCGGCCGTGACCACGAGGGGAGCGGGAGCGGAAGCGAGTTCGGATTAATTGGCAAAAGGTCAGACCACTCTGTCCATGTGAAACGGAGAAAAATTAAGTTATTCCGATTCAAATTATTTATATTGCGTCGCCATTTCTTTTTTGCTTTCAACTTTTTTTGCACACCAACGCTCCTCGATATTTGAAATTGTATTACATGATTTTGTATAAGTAACTAGGTTTAGATGGTACTAGATTTATGTTACGTTTTAGTTCGGCGCTGTCAAATATACAGGGCACTAATTCAAATTGGGAATTATGACCTACAAAAAATATGAGCCTATTCAATAGAATATATATATATATATATATATATATATATAAAATATATATGTGGGAAGATCTAGATTTAAGTTTTAGTTTCGCGTATTGTGTACTCTTTGGTATAGTTAGTAAGGAGTTTGTTATTTAAAATAGCTACTGGCTGGTTGAGTAAATTTCAAGAAGACAGATGTCAGACAAGGGAGTTTAGAAAAACGATACGATTGGGATGATATGGAAGTTTTCGAGATTATTAAATATTTGCAGTAAAACCACTTTATTATCATTTGCCGACCCCACATCTTTATTGGGGGCTCGTCCGGGATCGTGCACAGTGAATAAATGGAGTGGTAATGAAAATTTGAGAAGAAATCGACGAACAACAACAACGCGGCCAGCGTCGAAGGCTTCGGGACGCGCGGTATCGAAAGCTTCGGGACGCGCTGATCGATTTAAATTTTATCGAATGCTTCGGGACGCGCTCGATGGAATTATGTTGTCGAAGACTTCGGGACGCAACGAAATAACTTGAAGACTAACGACGATTGAGAAGACTAACGACGATTAAGAAGACTAACGACGATTAAGATGACTAACGACGACTATGAAGACTAACGACGATTATGAAGACTAACGACGATTATGAAGACTAACGACGATTAAGAAGACGACGACGATTAAGAAGAGGACGACTATTTTCATTAAATGACACAGAAGAATATCCTTTTGTACCAAACGAAGTAGAATATCCAAAGTTAAAAAGATGCCACCGAAGAAGAATAATGATAACGACGACAGCGGAGACGAAGTTGAAGTGCATATTTCATTTAATGATTTAGAGAAGTCAATGACTATTTTTACTGGTGATGATACTTACCCAATATCGGAATTTTTTGATGAATTTGAAGATGCTGCAGACCTAATGAAATGGACGAAAGTTGAAAGACTAATTTACGCGAAGAGACTTTTGGGTGGTACAGCTAAGTTGTTTTTGAGATCAATGGGAAGAGTTAAAGACTATCCAAGTTTAAAGAAAGCACTTAAAGAAGAATTTGGCCCTAAAGTAAACAGTGCAATGATTCATAAGACCCTCACTGCCCGTAAAATGAAGAATGATGAAACTTACCAACAATATTTCCTTGCCATGAAGGAAATCGCATTACATGGTAAAATTGAAGATGCTGCGTTAATGGATTACGTCATAGATGGTATTCAAGATACAGAATCAAATAAAGTCATCCTGTATGGTGCGTCGGATATAAAGGAGTTTCGCAAGAAGTTAGATATTTACAGTGAATTTAGAAAGAAGATTACAACACGACCAAATCATCCTACGACTCAGACATCCAATGACACAACTAGGAAGCCCGTCAACGTTAAGAGATGTTTTAATTGTGGTGACTTCGACCACCAAGCTCCTACTTGCACTAAGGGTGTTAAATGCTTCCGTTGTAATGAATTTGGCCATAAAGGTTACGAATGCCCACAAATGCCTAAGAAGACGTTAAACATACAGAAAAAAAAGAAAGAAGAAACAATTCCCTACAAAGAAGTTAAGATTGGAGGCGTTAAGATGATGTGTCTGATCGATACAGGAAGTGACATTCATCTTATCACAAAAACAGAGTTTAAACGAATTAAAGAAGTTGTTCAAGACTGTGATTATGATGCGTCGATATGCCTGACTGGCATAGCAGGAAGAGAGATCTACACAGAAGGAGTTTTTGTCACTAAGATCCAGATTGATGATGACTACGCCGACATTAAACTTCACATTGTAGAAGACGATGTTATACCAGTAAATCTGATAATAGGAAATCCGATTTTAAAAGAGTTTGAAGTAAATTTTAATGCTAATGGGGTTTTTATGGAGAAGATACCAGTTTTTACACTTTCTATCGAAACGAATGATTCTACTGAAGAATATAACATTGAAGATTTACAATATTCTAAACAAATAGAAAAGATGGTTGAAGACTATAATCCGAAGAAAGACGTAAAGAAGAGTAATGTCGAACTGAGAATTGTACTAACAGATGAATCTCAGATATTTCATAGTCCAAGAAGCCTTTCACCATTAGATACAGAAGTTGTTAATACACAGATTAAAGAAAGCATAGAGAAGAAAAGTATCAAGCCAAGTAAATCTGACTTTGCGTCTTCCAGAGTATTGGCTGGTCAAACGGATGGATCACATCGAGTCTGTATCGATTATAAAAGACTCAACAAGAAAATAATCAGAGAAAGATTCCCACTACCCTTAACAGAAGAATACGACTACGTCATTGAACACAGACAAGGATCCAAAATGAAGCACACCGATGCGCTCAGTCGCTACACTGTTTGTTTGATACTTACCGAGACGACTGCACGCCTGAAGAAAGCACAAGACGAAGACGAACATGTTCACCTGTTGGAAAAAATATTGGAAAAAGAGTCTTACCAAAATTATATTTTAAATAATGAAATTCTTTACAAACAGAAGAATGGAACTAGATACACGTTTAACGAGAGAATGCACGAATTAAGAGAGAAGGCGAGAGAATCTATAAAGAAGATACAAGCAGAAAAGGTACGAAGTTACAAATATAAGAAAAAACAAGCTAAATCATATGACGTCGGTGATTTAGTCGCTATTAAAAAGACACAGTTTAGCCAAGGGAGCAAACTATATCCTAAATTTCTCGGACCTTATGAAATTGTCAGGAAAAACCGAAACGACAGATACGTTTTGAAGAAAATTGGAAACAGCGAAGGTCCAATTAATACAACTAGTTCAGCGGACTTCATGAAGCCCTGGATTGGTTGCGATGAAAGTGGTTCATCTGAGACAGATGAATAGTCAGGAATGGCCGTGTGGGAAGATCTAGATTTAAGTTTTAGTTTCGCGTATTGTGTACTCTTTGGTATAGTTAGTAAGGAGTTTGTTATTTAAAATAGCTACTGGCTGGTTGAGTAAATTTCAAGAAGACAGATGTCAGACAAGGGAGTTTAGAAAAACGATACGATTGGGATGATATGGAAGTTTTCGAGATTATTAAATATTTGCAGTAAAACCACTTTATTATCATTTGCCGACCCCACATATACATATATACGAACGAACGAAACGAAACGCAACGTCATAAGAAAATACTGATGGAATGGATTGTGCCTCTTTATCACTCGTTGCGCGCTCTCGCTTGCACTGGAACGCCGCATACGTCATACTTTTTCGTGCATGCAGCCGGCTCCATCGAATTATAAGACGTTGTCATGTCAAAAAACAGTGTTACTAACTTCTGATTGTTTAACTCTACTAAAGATCGGGGTGATAAAAACATGAGCTTTCAAGAGACAATTCTTCCAAATGTATCAGGGTTAGCGTTTGTCGATAATATCATGTCATCATACTGACCGCTATACCATCCGCTTAAACCGCAGCAGCGTGTACACCCTATTAAGCGTTGACACGCCAGTCGCAACATGACGGACTTGTTTGCGGTAGTCTCCTGTCTTGTGACGTCACAGCATTTACGCTGTAGCTTATAACGTGACGTTACTAATAACAACAAAGGGGAATGGCCAATATGGACAGATGAGATGTCTGAGTGGCCGCTGGAATATGACACTCGCTGTCAATGCTTTCATCCCAAGTTTACTTACAGTAAATATTAGCACATTGGTACGATTTATAAATACAACAACATGGATTTATTGAACGTTAAGACTTTTTTAGTACAACAAAAAACATAACAGTATAGCCAAGTAGATGAAATCATAAGTGAGCACGCGTCTAGATCAAATCAAAATTACCTAATTTATTTCTGTAGTTTAAAACATCAATAGTCTAATAACAAGGGCCTCTGAAGTCATCCATAGAGGTTAGCTGAATGTAAACAGTAGTAGTATATCTCTACTGACGAGTTACTAGGTCCAATGTACCCCAAGAAGAACCAGCAACAAACCCAAGAGCAGCCCTTTTGAACATCATGACTTTTTACAACTTATTTCATATCTGTATTCAACAAAAGCTTCAAAAGCATTTTAACGTAGAAATGAATTCTCGACGCAATTTCTGGAGCTGGTAACGTTACTTAGTTAGCACATAATATATTTTGCAGTGTCGACGTGTTAATTAGATGGGACATGGTAACGCGGCACGTGCCGGAACTATTGCAACGCTTCTTTTCTTTTATTTCTAAGTAGAATGACAGTGATAGCTGCAATGAAGTAGATTTTTGACTGTGGAATTGATACTAATATTATTCATCATTATCATCAGCCTGTATCAGTCCACACCATTCAGTTTACGCTTGTCTCCACTCTAGAACATGTCTACACCAAAGGTCATCTGTTCTACGGCTAATATGGTCAGCCCATTGAAAGTTGTTTTATTTTATTTATTTATTTATTACTTAGTTTTTTTCTAGAGCAGTGATGGCCCTCACGGTTAAAGAGCCGGCCGAAAATCAGTGAGGCTCGGGTTAGAATCCTGGCATGTACCAATGAGTTTTTCAAAAACTTACATACATATATTTATCACTAGCTCGACGGTAAAGGAAAACATCGTGAGGAAACCCCCAGGTCTCAGAATTAGTTCTGGGCTCACCACCTATCACGTTTAGGGGTCCAATGTATCTCGTGAAATGTGGGTATATCCGGTAATGGAATACCTCTGCCTACCCCCTAGGGGATGAAAGGCGTGAGATTATATTATTATTATATTATATTTTTTTTCTTAAAGACTTCAGCTTGCTTATTCTGTGACACTAATATTATAAGACCAAAAATAGTTTTTCTTTTTGTTGCTATAAGCTAGTGAACTGATTTTGATCACATTTCTTATTTTGATTAGGTAATCTTTCTTAAAACTGAGTCTCAAGAGATTATTTAATCTACCAAGGCAAGGTTTGTGATATTTTTTGCGTAGATTTTGCCTACTTAATTTACTACAACAAGAAAAATCTATTAATTGTAATGTACATAAAGACATTTCACAGGAAGAAATGATAATGTTCTTAATAAAAATTAAAAATATTTTACATTAAGGACAAAAGTAAAAGTCATTTTTCTTTTCTGTAGGTACACTTAGAAACGTCAATAGTCTATTATCAAGGCACTCTAAAGTCGTCCATGGAGATTTTCTAAATGTAAACAGCAACCCATCTCCAGCAATTAATCTCGTGTCTCATAAAATAAGTCAAACAACATTATAAAATCAGAAGCAAGACTTAACTTGCACAGGACTATCCCGCTCACAACATGGTCGCCCCACACGCTAATAAGACACGGGACAATTTTATTAAGTTACGTGACGTCCCTGTCTTTCCCACTGCGTAATACGACGTCATCTCTTTCCCGCTGATGGTGATAAATGCTGTAATATTGTTTGTCGTCTTTACTGTTTTATGTCATCCAACGATACCGTCTGGAGATAGACTCAGATACAATAAGTTTGAGTGATTCACTAAAAAGATTTCAATAAATATTATATTTACTAGCGTAGTTCCCGTTCCTGTGGGGTTTAGGGCGATAAAAACCTATTAATATATAAAAGCGAAACTTTGTATGTATGGGTGTTTTAATTCCGCCTTTCAAAAAGCATAATTCTATATTTGAATTAATAATTTACTCACTTATATACCTACCTAGTCCAGATTTTTCTTTTGATATCATTCGCAGCCGGAAACTTTACAGACATAAAAACTCAACTTCTATAAATAATAATTAGTCTACGCTTTTGCCATTTTGAATTTGCTCGCAAAAAAATATGTAGTTCAGGGTCGAAAATATATTTTTATAGTTTTTATTTTGAGATAAAAATAATTACTATTAGTTATAATATTATACTGCGTAACTACGTCATATACATGAGGTTTGGGGTATTCTATTCCTGAATAAACCGACTTTTCAGCAGTAGGTATATTATCGAACCAAAATAAACATGACAGAGGACCTGCTTTTCTCAGTAGTCGGAATTATTAAAATATTCTAAACATAAATAAAATATCATTATTGTATGCTTAAATAAAAATTAATATTATAATATAAAAAACTTTATAAAACCTTGCGCGGCAGAACGTTTGATCGACCCTTTTGCTTTATTTATAAGTCTCAGATCAATCTTATTTAAGAGGAGGAGTATTATGTAAGAAAACTAGTAATTAATTAATTTTAATCCGAAAAGTAATTTCTAGACATTTAGTTTTGTATTTAGGATAAAATTTGAAAAGTAAAACTTTTCCAGTCTATTTTTCTGACACATGATAATGAAAATAGCAGGATGCTGTTAAACATCACTACATAGTATAAAACAAAGTCGCTTTCTCTGTCCCTATATCCCTATGTCCTTATGTCCCTTTGTATGCTTAAATCTTTAAAACTACTCAACGGATTTTGATGCGGTTTTTTTAATAGATAGAGTGATTCAAGAGGAAGGTTTTAGTGTTATTATTGCATCCGTGCGAAGCCGGGGCGGGTCGCTAGTAATGTATAAAGAGCACCACTTCCATAGGGCTGTCCTAATACAAACTAAAGAGTAAAAAAAACTACTTCAACTTTGCCATTTTCAGAACTGGACCAAATTGAGACAAATAAAAAAAAAAAAGAATCATCAAAATTAAAAGTTCCGAGGTAATAAACATAAAAAACACAGTCGATTTGATAACCTCCTCCTTTTTTAAAGTCAGTTAAAAAAAAGGTTTTAATCCAAGCGAGAAAAAGTAGATGCACAAAATGACCACCACAGAGCCAATAATAATACTATCATACTCGTAAATCTGCTACCAACTTCTCCATAGTCAGTAAATTTTAATTAAAAAGCTAATATTTCCCGAGCAAAATGGCGGGAAGTGGACCGGCTGGGTGATGCCGGCATTCGAAGATTGCGCGGTGTTTGCATTGTTTGCTTCGCATGGCATGGCCGAGGAGTAATAAAGCTGGAATAGACAGGGAACGAGCGCATAATCGAGTAAAAAGGGCGCTTTGCAACATGGCTATTTCTTATTACATAGCAACAATGAATGATTGGCAGTGTAAAAATTAAAGTACAAGACTTACTCAATTCTTGTCATACGCATAGATTAGGGTATTTTATATTATTATTTAAAAAAATATTACTATCCTTAATATGTACGTAAAGGACGGATAAAAAAATGATAAGTTGTATATTATATTTTGTTATCAGGAGTTTCCGGAAAAAAGTAAATCAGTATGCACTTAAATGAAAAAATAATGACCAATTGCTGCAATAAAAAACATGAAAAAATACATTTCCTTTTAACGATGGTCCTGTGATTTACAGGTTGTTTGGAAGAGATCGCTAAAAGCGATAATACCTCGCATTCTACTTTATATATTCTTTGTATCTTTTGTTTTCTTTCGGTGTATGATAAAAAGTTACTAATATATATATATAATATAATCTCACGCCTTTTTTATCCCGGAGGGGGTAGGCAGAGGTATTCCATTACTGGATATACCCACATTTCACGAGATATATTGGACCCCTAAACGTGATAGGTGGTGAGCCCATCGCCGGACCGGGTCTGTTTACACATGTCTCAGAATTAATTCTAAGACCTGGGGGTTTCCTCACGATGTTTTCCTTCACCGTAGAGCTAGTGATAAATATGTACGTAAGTTTTTGAAAAACTCATTGGTACATGCCAGGATTCGAACCGGAGCCTCACTGATTTTCGGCCGGCTCTTTAAAAAGTTACTATAACATGAGGATAAGTGTAGAGTCCTGCCGTCATTTTGATTTCGTCCTACTGCATTTGGAACCAGCAACTCGTCGTTGGAGATGGGCTGCTTTTATATTTAGCCAATCTTCATGGAGAAGTTTAGTGTGTCTTGTTATTAGACTATAGACTTTTCTAAGTGTAATTCTTATTACCTACAGAATAAAATACAATTTTATTTTTTCATTTATAGTTTAATATCTTTGTTTATACCTCCTTGGCAGACGGAATACGCCGCACTCGGTACCTAATGCATCTTCGCAATAACGCTGTCCTCATAGTTGGCATCAGAACATCTGACGATCGTAACATCACCGTTATATTTATTATTATATCCTATGTTATTGCAGCCTCGTTCTAAACCGAGCTACGTTAGCTGTAGAGATTAAAATATAACAAAATGGGCCTTTGTAGTCTAAGAAATTACAATAAATAATAATAATAATAGGACTTATAGAGGGCATAGGTAATATTTTCATACAAAAACTTTGAAGCTCAAGCGTCATGTCAGTTAGTATGAACGCGAGCTGTCATTGGGTTGAAACCGTACTAGAATTTTTCCACTTGTAATAAATTTTGGCTTCAAATTTTCCTCGCTTTGTCCTCTTTATGCCTATATTTTAATCTCTTTGGCTGTACTAAATATTCTTCTAATTTAGCAAAACTGTGAGCGACTGTACAAAGTAGACTATGTTTTTCAGAGCTTGCTTGCTTGCGTAGATAGTTTGTTGCCACACTAACTGAAGTAAAATTATAACTACGGCACTGCTTAAGATGCAAGCTATCTCCCTGGAAAATTTCATCAAGATCGCTTTAGCCGTGAATAGGTAAAAAACAGACAGAGAGAATTACTTTTGCATATATAATATTGGTAGGGAGCAGGGATTATAAATGAACAGTTTCAGCAACAACAATCTATGTAATAAAAACGATTAATTGACTAGAAAGTAGGTATGTAGTCATTTGAACCTCTATACATAGTAAGTATAAAAGAACGTCCCTTTTCGCCATCTGTACGCTAAGATCTTTAAAACTAAGTACTTATTTTCTTTTGATGGCTTCACTATACGTACTTTATAACCAGAGAACGGCCGGCATTAGGTAGTGTGATTAGGTACCAAAGTAGGTAGAGGATATAATATGGAGTTGTTAAAACCACCATGTTCCTACTTTTAAATCGAAGCACACAATATATGAAATGCCAAATTTCATAATATGTGTGCTTTGTGTCGGATGGGACCGAAACTCAATTTTTTTCTAGCTAAGAAGCCGTACTATTACAAATATGCAGATTTTGTTGATTATCTTCATAACCGGCCACTGTAGAGATAATCACCTAAGAACAAAAGAAGTTTTTAGTGAGAAAGTATATATATGAAAGAACAACGGCAGCTTTGGTACCCACTGAAATAGACACCCACGGGGTATCACACTATGCTTGTTTTATTGACTCATAACAAGTCGAAATTTTCCATATTTTTTAATTAATCTAGCAGTTGAAAATATTGAGTCAAATAAAACAAAAATATCATAGAAACACGAATCGATCGATTGGGAAATCTATTAATACCAAAGAGATTAAAATATAATATAAGGCATAGAGGGGACAAAGCGAGGATTATTTGAAGCCAAAAGATATTCCAAGTGGAATAATTCTAGTACAATTTCGACCGAATGACAGCTCGCGTTCATACTAACTGACATGACAAGGACATGACGCTTGAGCTTCAAAGTTTTGTATGAAAATATTCCCAATGCCCCCTCTATTTTAATGTCTTTGATTAATACAAAAACTTTTTTGTTGTTGTAGTAAAATTGAACGTCGTGTCATCACGTCAACCATGTCATTCAGTAGGGATGGCCAAGTGAAAAAATAAATTAATATTTATCGTATCGACATTTCTAAATACTATAGATAAAAATCGAGTGAAAAATATCGATATATCGTCAATTTTTACATTATTATTTATACATATTCTCAAATTCGTAAAAAAGGACGATGAAAATAGTATTTTTTTATAAATGCTTGAGTCTAAACAAGTATCTACCTAGTACCTAACATGAAATGAAACACGAAACCAGAATTGCGTTAAAAATATATTAAAATTGATACGAATTCGACACTGTAAAATAAATGTCGATATATCGCCATTAAACATATCGACGATATATATAATATGCTAATTATGTATTTGGAAAAATATCGATATTTTAATGTATCGATATTTTTTGCCCAAGCCATCATTTACTGCCATTATGTGGCATAGAGTAACTTATATGGCATGTGGTAGGCAGTGCTATTTTCTAACAAAGAGGTTGGAAGAAAATCATTTTCTTTCCTAGAGAAACTTTTTCTTTACACGTCTTTGGTACTTAAAATCTCATAATAACCTATACAAAATACACTAGGTAACGAATAACTTTTAAACCTCAACTTATAAAAATGTGGTATGATTACATATTATCTTAGTCTGTCCAAGAACTATCGATTTTATACGGTTTCGTCTTCCGTGGGCAGGTGTAAGTGGGGTACCCAAAACACATGGACTTTTGCCATTGTTATTTCAGAAGTCCCAAATATAGTAGTTTTTTTAACAACTCCATATTACATACTCGTAGCAAATTTACCTACTATGGTACCTAATTACAATATCTAATGCCGATCTCTGCTTATAACATTCAACAGAGGTACAAGGTTCAAGGTGATAAAAGGTTGAGGAACTCTGATTTCTGGTATTAGCCGAAATTAGCGTTCACCTTGAAACCTGTTTGTTACTTTTGATAACTGACCGTGACTTTGTCCGAGTTTATATTAATTAAAAATTAAAAACAAAATGTTTCTTGTTTCTGATCATGTTAGGCACATCACAGACTCCGTCGCCAGTGGTCGCGCAATCCGCCACAACGATAAAAAAAGTCTAATTCATGAGAATATTCAACTCCCTATCACCGGACCCGGGTGTGTTACACTTGCCTCAGAATTAATTCTGAGACCTTTGGGTTTCCTCACGATGTTTTCCTTCACCAGTAAGATCTTCGTTTTTCACGATGGAGGAGCATTCCACCTCCGCTCCTCCATAAACTTGTTGAAGTCAAGGAAAAGCTTGAGTGTATATTAATTAATATCTCTACTATATAAAAATAAGTCGGGTTTTCCTTCCTGACGCTATAGCTCCAGAACGCACGAACCGATTTCCACGGTTTTGCATTCGTTGGAAACGCGTCGGGCTCCGTGAGGTTTATAGGAAAAGAAAATTCAGGATAATCTTATAAGCATTGCACCCGTGCGAAGCCGGCCGGGTCGCTAGTCACTACATAGTATAAAACAAAGTCGCTTTCTCTGTCCCTATATCCCTATGTCCCTTTGTATGCTTAAATCTTTAAAACTACTCAACGGATTTTGATGCGGATTTTTTTTAAAGGTCGAGTGATTCAAGAGGAAGGTTTTAGTGTTAGCATTACACCCGTGCGAAGTCGGGGCGGGTCGCTAGTTTTATATAAAATGAAATCGCTGCAACAGGCGTCACAAATGTGATTCACCTTAACTAACCTGATGATACATACAGCAATATAAACCTTGTCAAAACTGGTTTAATGGCTTTTTGTTAAGTGCCCCAACATAAACAGATTTCAAAAAAAATACTGACTCCTTATTTTTCTAACTTCTTGAATACTAGAGGATGACTAGCGGCGTTGCCCGGATTCAGTTTGTTTCCGTTCGTTACATATTTTAAAACTCCAATTTTAATATGTTGATCCTGATTCCTCAATTTCTTGGGTAACTTTAAAAATAAGTCCCTCTTACCCTGGATCTTTTCTTATTTTATTGCTTAAATACCTCAAAGAGGAATGGAGTGTCATTTTCTTCATAACTTTTATTCATTAAATTGCCTAGGGAGTGTCAAAGCGGAAAGGTTGAGGACAGCTGGCGCGGTTTATGAAGTGCCTCGCGAGAATAAAGCGGGAAATTAAAAGCCGCACCAGCCACTTGGCGACCCCTGCCTTCAGAGATTTGCCACGAAGTTATACGTTTTACAAGATTACTAATTAAAAAAAAAAGGACTCGACATTAAACAAAAAATACTCTGGAAAGATACAACATATAGACTCTTCTGGTGCAGTAGAGTAGGTACCTAAATATATTTATGAAAAAAAAAATCATCTATCAGTGTTTTGATTTTTACAAATCATTATATATGAGGCTCGGGTTCGAATCCTGGCATGTACCAAAGAGTTTTTCAAAAACATACGTACATATTTATCACTAGCTTGACGGTGAACGAAAACATCGTGAGGAAACCAGTAGGTCTCAGAACTAACTAACTAACAAAAAAAGGTCCGGCGATGGGCTCTCCACCTAGGTATCACGTTTAGGGGTCCAATATATCTCGTGAAATGTGGGTATATCCAGTAATGGAATACCTCTGCCTACCCCCTCGGGGACATAAAATGGGGTGAAATTAATAGTATTATTAGTACTATTTATTAATGTACCAGCAGCTCTTGAGCTGATGGGTGATATCACTGCACTTGTGTTTATTGTTTAAAATGTTTATCGAGTCTATTTTTAAAACAATTTTATTATTTGTTTATTTTTATTTATAGTCATGTAGTATTTATTGCGTACCTACTAATAATATCCATCGATATTCACGAATAGGTATTCTTTCATTTTAAAAATAATGGCTTCATGTGTTTTCTTGAGACTCAAATGCAAATTGCGAAAATCAGTTTTGTTTTTAAACATAAAAACCACAATAGCAGCAACAATTTCTGTGTAAAATACTTTTACCCAACAATTTCAATTACAAATCCCAATTACTAAAACTAAGTAAGGTTATACAAGTTTTAATTAAAAATTAAAAATTCCATCTATGTAGTTTTTAACAACCTATTAAAATGTGTTTCGTCTGTACATACAAACTTTACTTGTGTATGTTACCACTGTATATCGTACTTTATTATAATTATTAACTGCAATGATGGTCTTACGGTTATAGAGCCTGCTTCACATGATGGTAGTCAGTGAGGCTCGGGTTGGAATCTTGGCATGTACCAATGAGTTTTTAAAAACTTACGTACATATTCATCACTAGCTCTAAAGGGAAGGAAAACATCTCAAGGACACCCGTAAGTCCCAGAATTAATTCTGAGACATGTGTAAAAGACCCGCTCTGGCGATGGGCTCACCGACTAGCACGTTTAGGGGTCCAAAGAATATCTATAACCCTAAACACAACGGTACGCGCAACAGAAACTACGTAAAGATCTTATCTTTACAACTTTCAGGTTGTATAATTTATTAAACCGAGCATATAAATGTAAAACAGTAGGTACATAATATACAGGAAACATCGTCTTGATTTTGAAAGACCTATTCGGTAATACGATACGCAATTTTTTTACGTCTCTACTGCCATTTTGCATACGACGGCCGCCATTTTGGTTTTATAAAAACAAAAATTTGCCTATAACCATCGCTAGCACCTGATTGATTAAAATCCATCCAGACGTTGGGATGTTTTGAGGGTATAATAACACATACAAGATACGCATGCAAACATAACCCTATTGCTGTCACGCAGTCGGCTAATAAACAGGATTGTGGGGACGTGTAAGTTTGTCCAAGAACTGTCATCACTGACATATATTTACAACTAGTTTACATGATGGGATCCATGAGGAATTAAGGGAACACGTATGTACCTTTGCCAAACCATGTACCCCTAGGGTACGTGTATTGTACCCCACTTTGACAAACCCTGTCCTATTCGGAAATGATCGTTGATAGCGTCAGAGCAACAGTTCAATGCCCCGAGATAATTATATTGCCTGTGTAGCATGCCCGCGCAAGTCAAGGTCAAGTTTGATTATTGGCGTAAGAAATTATATTTACATTAGTTTTTATATAAGGTAGGTAACGCAATAATGTGATAAAAACTAAAGTATTGAAGAGGTTTTGTTGTCTTTTTGCAATCGGAATCGAAATGGTCTTTATTTGACAACTATCCGTTCTGCGCGGTCTCACCCGCGTAGTTTCCGTTCCCGTGAGAATACGGGAATAAAATACAGCCTATGTTACTCAGGGATATTCTAGCTTTACATTGGTGAAAGATTTGTTAAAATCAGTGCAGTAGTTTTTGATTTTTTTCGTAACAAAGATACAAACATACAAAAACACAAATCTTTCATTTTTATAATATTAGTAGGTATAGATTGCTCTATAGATTACGCTAATGACAGATGTACAGTCAAGAGCAGAAGAAGCTTTACACTTGTAGTGCGAGTCTGACCTCTAAGGCGATTGTAATAAGAACGTTACAAAAACCAATGTGTTAAGCTCCACGTGCTCTTGACTGTATGTCAAAATTAAGTGAAGATGATTTCAAATAAGGTTCGTTTTCGTTACATCCCTTTTGATACAGACAGATGAATTGTACTGGGAAATGTAATATATGTAATGTAATATAACATATTACAAAATGGCATATTACAATCTAGACGACTATAAATGACAATTATGCTTAAAACAGATTTCCTCCAGCACAGTGCAATACGACAGCTAAAAATAATGAAATTATGTAACCCAATTTAATACTGATTAAAATAATACTGTTTTAAGGAGTTTCTTGCCCCGCTTCTTCTCCTCAACCATACATGCAGAAGCGGTGGAGTTGAAATGACGTTCAATAAGTGGACTTGCAAGTTCCTACTTCGAATAAAATATTTTGACTTTGACTTTGAATGCAATGTAATATTTTAATGTGACTAATCAAAGTTAAAGTCAAATGCATTTGTTTTCAGTAGGTATTGAATATACACTTAAAAAGTCAATAGTTAATAATAACAAGGCACTCTAAACTCGTCCATGAAGATTGGCTAAATGCAAACAGCAGCCCATCTCCACCGACGAGTTTCTGGTTCCAAATGCAGTACCCTGAGAAGAGCCAGCAAGAAACTCAAGGGCAGCTCTTTTTAATCTCATGTCATGTGCAGTATAAGGAAATATTATGTAGTCCAAGAAGGCAACTTTGTTGCGGCAGTCAGATAAGGAAGTCTGACGTTCGCATGTCGCCTGCAAACCTCAGAATGGTCAATTAAAACCCATCAATCAGTGCCGGCTTTAGAACTACCAGCTCTCTGGGCGAGATTTCAATGGCGCCCCTATCTCCTACCTATGTCTGCCATACAAACCCGAACCAAAAAAGGCAAGGGACAAAATTAAGTAGGCAATCATTTTAAATGAGATTGTTCTTTTCTACCCATTTTATCGGCGAATTCTCTTATTAAGACTCCAAAGTCCATGTTTTCTGAAATGTCATTTTCGATTAACAAAGTTGCCAAATCTGTCGATCTAGATTGAGATATTGGCGATCGCAGATACGTTTTCATCAGCTTATGGTTGGAAAAACTCTTTTCACCACTAGCAATCGTGACAGGTACGGTATAGTGATCTTGTGGCGCCCCTTTATATCTGGCGCCCTGGGCAGTCGCCCAATCGTGCCCTACCCTAACGCCGCTACTGCCATTAATATAGCATGTTCGAGAAAATGGAACAGTATTTTTCATCCGTTTATATGTTCATAAAATTAATAAATTAAACATTAACAACTACGGAATTACGAAAAAAAAACATATTTTTCAAACGAGTTCAAAAAGAACGAGGTGTTCAATTCGACTGTACTTTTTTGTTTTTTTTTCTATGTTTGTTACCTGAGAAATATGGAGTGGGTGAAGCGATTCTGATGTTATTTTTTATTGCCAGCTTTCAATATAAAAAAATATCAAAATTCAAATTTCTGTGTGGTCCAGTTCTGAGCATCCATAAGAAAACCATATACTTACTTAATACTAAGTTGAAGTCGGTTTTTTACTCTTTCGAGTTCTATGTTATTTAAAGTGCATGTTCCGTTTCATGGATGGATAAACAAATCCTACTAATATTATAAACGTGAAAGTTTGTATGGATGGATGTTTGTTCCTCTTTCACACATAAACTACTGAACGGATTTTGAAACCTTACAATTATATAGCTAATACATCAGAATAACACAAAGGCTTTCTAATTTTGACATTTTCGAATCTAATGTTGACATTTTTTAAATAATTTGGTATTGTTTTTAAATATTGGTGCTGTATTTTTGCATGCCTTAATAGGTAAAATGTGAGGACTACCAAATTTTGTATCTAACACCCCTGTAACCACATTTTATGCAAATAAATTATTATTATTATTATTATTATTATTTATCTTATCCCCGTATTCCCACGGGAACGGGAATTACGCGGGTGATACCGCGAGGCGCTGCTAGTTATTAATATCCAAGTCTTGCGCCATTTTATTGGGACACGCTATCAATAGTTGCGACTATAATTACTAGGAATCAATAAAACTTGTTTTCTTTACATTGCGTGACTGGACGTACCTACATACATGCATCAGTGTACCTAGTAACACAGTGGACTCGATTCTGCAGACCAGCTAAAATTCCTAATTTTAAGTTCGCTCTATTCTTTTCCACCGCTTTGGAAAGGAAAGGGACAGAAATAAGCGCCATATTTATTTACAATGTCACAAATGTCAAAATAACAAAATTGAACCTTATGAACGCATTAACATCTTATTCAAATACTCGTTTTTAGCAATTTTAGCGACGATGTAACAAGGTCATGGATGAAAGTGCTTATTGCACGTTCATAAGGTTCAAATTAGTTGGTGGTAGTTACTATATAATCTATGGTATGTTTCTGTCCTTTTTCTTCCGTATTCTATGGAGAAGGATAGGCTAACTTAAAATTAGGAATTTTTCAGCTGGTCTGCAGAATTGAGTTCAATAACGCAACTCATAAGTTTGAAGGATTCTGAATATCGCACTACCGGTTTGTCGCCGACTGCAGTCATTGACCCCGTCTGCCATCTTTTGGACGATTCGTAATTCAACTTTCAAGGTTAAGGTCAAATAATACTTTCGCTACCTGAATACTGTGAACGACCTTTTTTACCCCAATGCGTCACAAAGAGGATTTTGAAGTATTTTTGTTTGTTTTTATCGTTGTAGCCTTCATTTAAGAATTTCAATTTAGTTCTGATTCTAAATTGGTATTTAGGACACATCAATATTGACTTAATTCGAAGAATCGTAATTATATTGATACTTACTAGCTGTTCTGCGCGTTTCCGTAAGAATACTGGAATAAAATATAGCCTATGTTACTCAGGGATATTTTACCTTTACATTGGTGAAAGAGCTTTTAAAATCTGTCGAGTAGTTTTTTTTTTTGAAGCGCTCGTAGCCCTGCGGTGCCAGTGTGTTTGTAACGATCACACTGGTTAAGCAAAGTTGGGTGCGGTCAGTCAGTGGATGGGTGACCGCCTAGTGGCATTTATATTACGAGCGCTTCCGTGTTTCGGAAGGCACGTGAAATTGTTGGTCCCGGTTTTCGTTGTGTTTACGCACAATATAAGTCGTTAAGCCATGTCAGATACCCTTGGGTGGCTTGAAAAATTCTGACTGTTAAGTGGCCACTAGCTTAACACCATCTCCCAATCCGCGGTGGGCTTGCGTGGGAGGTTATAGCCCATACTTCCTCATGTGTGAGGAAAGACCCTTAGCTCAGCAGTGGGCTGTTACGGGTTGATGATGATGATGATGATGAGTAGTTTTTGAGTTTATTCGTAACAATCTTTATAATATTAGTATAGATATCAAAGAGATTTAAATATAATAGGGCATAGAGGGGGCATTGGGAATATTTTCATACAAAACTTTGAAGCCTAAGCGTCATGTCCTTGTCATGTCAGTTAGTATGAACGCGAGCTGTCATTCGGTCGAAATTGTACTAGACTTATTCCACTTGGAATAACTTTTGACTTCAAATTTTCCTCGCTTTGTCCCATCTATGCCTTATTAAATTTTAATCTCTTAGGTAGATATATAAACATGTTTGTTTTGTTTGTACTTCTTCTATATACATAAATTAGGAACTTTCACTAGATTACGATAAACCTGTACCTGAAAAAAATATAATATTGTGATATCCAATGGTAGCGGTGGAAAATTTTACGGGAAATAACTACATATCGCCACAAATATATATCCCCTCGGGGATAAAAGGCGTGAGATTATTTATTTTATTTTATCGCCACAAATAGGTTAGGCAGTTAGATTGAAAAATATACGTAACAAAGTATTTTATACCGACAAAAAGTGAGTCAACACAGCAGACTACTCAGTTCATAGTCCAATTATATTCTCAATTTAATTACTTCACTCCACGTGCGTAGAACATCTAAGGTAAACGCAGCTATTACCGACCCCCTTAAGCAAGTTTTGAAATTGATTATTAGAATTAAGGGTAGTGGTTGCAAACACACCAGATTTTTTTATTTTATATTTAAATATGGATTGTATATTTTATATTTATATTTTCATTTGTTTATAAATATCATGTTTTCATTAAAAAAATAATCAAAGGATTGTTGAAGTCAATTGTTTCTATTACCGACCCACCCGAAACGCTTTGAAGCTATTACCGATTTTTATGAATCTAACACCGACCCGTAAGTAAATAAAGCATACTTTTTTCACAGAATACTTACCTACACGTTCGATTCTCAAAATAATTATTAATTTGAGCAAAATATCGCTTTCCCAAAATATCCCGTTTTCGAAATGTCCCGTTTACTTTTATTTGCTTCTCATTTTTGTACTTGATTCATTACAATAATTATAGTTACTAAAATAATCTGAAAATGTAGATAAACTTGACTTGAAACTTTTTGGCGGGAATCCGAAGAGGGACGTCATGTTTTTTGTATAATTTTCATTTTGCTGTGTGTTTCGGGTTTTGACTCATCATAATAGTGATAGTTTATTATGTGGCAAGTGTCCGTGAAAGTGTGCAGTGAATGGGAAATTCGATAAACGAAGTCACAATGAAGTCTTCAGTAATAATGCTATTATTTTACTGTTGATAACCAAGTTAAGGATGTAGAAAGTGTTGAAGACACTGTATTTTTGTGCATGGACTCTGAAGCAGAGCCATTTACTCAAGGATATCATTAACTAATGACGAGGCTGCATGGCGTAATGCCTTTGCCTACCCTGTAGGGGTGAAAAAAAATGAATAGAACCAACATGAAATTCATTGTTATGTAGATTTCTTCTTCTAGTGCCCATGCTTTCCAACTAATCGCAGTGAAGCTCGGAATGCTTGTGGATTCTTTAAAAGATTGTTTTCACATTTGGACCTCAATAAAAATAAAGGTATTGATTTCTCGGTGGACATAAATGAAATTTTAGTAATATAAGAAAATAGACTTTAATAGAAATGGTAAATAGAATAACATTCATTAAATCAAATTGAGAACTTAGGTCATGTATTGTTATCTTGCGCCCCAGGAAACCTGCTGCTTGGCCAGCTAGTGCAAACCATAGTTACCATAGCCTTTCTTTCTAATTGATTAGCCTGCATAATAGTAATTACTTCTTAAAACAATGTCAATGCTGTTACTTCACAATGCAGTTCCATGTAGTGCCGTTAAAGGGAATTGGTCCTAGTGTCAATTGTGTTTGACATAGGGGATCACTGAATCACCTGAAACATAAATATTCACTATCAAAATTCAGAGACAATTTTGTAAATGTGTAGATGTTAATAAAATAAAAACACACTGTTTTATTTTCAGCACAGATTTTTTCAAGTTGGGATAGCGGCTGGAGGTTCTACACACATGAATCATGATTTGCTCCACTGTGGCTAGCACTAATACTTTATACTATTTAAGTCAAAGTGACAAACCTGAAAATAAAAGTAAAAACTATTATAAATATATAATTTACATGTTTTGAATAAAAATAATTAGACAATTTTATTTCAAAATAACAAACCCTTTTTTTTATTTGCCAAAAAGCCTATAATTTTTTTCGAACTTCTCAAGTTTAGCGCAGCCGAAGGTGAGGGTGAGGGTTGACTGTCGGAACAAGTTGCAATGACACTTGCGCACGTGTACTTAATAACTATTTTTAATACAGTTGCGAAAAAATTAAGCAATTTAATAAAATAATAAAAATACAATACATTTTCAATATCAATACATTTTTGGAAAATCGCGCCAACCGTAAAAGATTAAAAGCAGAGGTTTTTTTGTTTTCTTCACCCATTCTGGGTAGGCAAAGGGAACTATACATACAGCCAAGTCTTCAGTAGATTTTTTTTATGGATATGAAATGAAAATGAAATATAATGACATTAAATTAAATTAAACCTAACCTAACTCATTGAATCAAATCATTATAATGAAACAAATTAGTAGCTTTACTTTTAGACATTACATACCGTTAATCAAAAAATACCAATGAATCGGTATAGAATCGGTGATAGCTTCTCTTTGTTGCAATTTCCGATTCATATGGATCGTTAATTAGTGTTAAATAAAAAAATGAACAAATCTTTTACCGAGCCACGAAAAATAATCGATATTAATTGTAATATATTTCCCCATCCGTTTTAATACAATAATTTATTGATTTAGTCTTAAACTATAAAAAAATACACCATTTTCATATAAATGCGAAGAAAACTCTAAGTAGTTTCTTTCATACCCCACGTCTAAATGTTTAATAATTCGTGGCAGTTTATCGCGGAAAAACAAGTTTATAGTATAACATGGAGTATGTCGTTAATAGATGCTTATAATTTTAGAATACTTAAGATTGAAATGGTGTTATAAAAACTTGTTTAATTATTATAAGCATTAACGAAAAAGGGAAAAAATAAAGAATAACCTCTCAGCCATTGCCGATCCATGGGTCGGTAATGACTGCACTACTAAAATGCACTGCAGCTATTGCCGTTCTATTTTAATTTCAAAAATACTTTTTGAAATCCCTTAAAACACAATAATTTAGTTGCGAAATGTGGAATATACAAATAAAGGAATATGTTGAGTTATTCAGAATAAACTTAACGTAAATATTTATATATAAAATATCTTAAGCAAAAAATTTGAGTACTTACCTGAGGAAGTAAGGGTTAGTATGACACGATCGGCGCACTCGCTACGTTCACAGAAACTAACGTATTTGGTCACATTCCCGTGTACCTACGTACACTAACACCAGTCAATTAATTAGGAAACATACAAACATGTGTGTATATTATACTCTCTTGTGACTCAAATCGTTCCAAACCGATAAAAATAAGAATAAGCAGAATGGGTCGGCAATACCTGCAGATTTTCGATGGGTCGTTAATAGCTGCGTTTACCTTATACTAATATTATAAAGAGGAAACATTTGTATTTTTATATGTTTGTAACAAATAAACTCAAGAACTACTGGACCAATTTAAAAAATTCTTTTCAACACACTTGCTCATAAAGTGGCTCTAATTTCACTGCAATTAGGCACATAATGACACCTATAATCAAACTGAGACTTTTTGTTTGCTATTATTCACTAGTGAGTTATAGATTTTTTTTTTCAATTTTGTTGCTAGAGTTGCTTTGTTCTTAAAAAAGTTTCGATACAAAAAAGATCGTATTCAATCGTACTAATAAATTAATACACAAATATGGCTTGCTCATTTCATGCAACTTCGTATTTAAATAGATCATTTCAACTTGTACGTGTTTAATAAACAAAACTTTCACTCAAATATAACTTTGGTTTTCTCTGTAAAAACTTTAAATACCCCATTTTGTACGTGGCTAAAACGCTATCCACGACAAACCAAAGAAAAAGAAACCTAATTTTTTTAGTCCATGGCCGATCGCCATTGTAAGATGCGAGCGCATAGGAAAACGAGGCTGTATGGGCCTAGATCCTTTTGCCTTTTCCAAATTATATAAATAAAAAATTGGAAAACCAATTAATTTTCCCCGCCATTGCGAATGATTATTTTAAAATGATTTTTTAGTATTATTTATTCACAAGTGTGTTGAAAAACGTCGTATGATACACGTGTGTATTGATGATTACCGTCCTCGGCTCTCTTATGACCCTCGCCTACGGCTCGGGTCTCAATGGCGCCTCAGCGGTAATCACCAACTTTACTCACTTGTACCATAATGTACTATTAACCATTAGAATGCTACAATATCCGTGAGTAACATACGTTAAGTTTTATCCCCGTAATCCCACAGGAACAGGAACTATGCGAGAGAAACGCTAGAAAATTATAAAAAGAACACATTTAATGATAAATTAGGAGGAAAAGACATATTTGCTTCAAAAACAATTCTAAGTACTCAACTCAGCGCGTCACAGTCTTAATTAATGCAAAACCTGTTCACTTCCATAGAAAAGTTGATATATAAAACCTTCAACCTTGCTGCAAACTACCTGCATTGAGTAAACATTTCCGGACAAAATTTTCCACGATCTTTTCTGGTAATTCCAAGATCCTATACGTCAGTATTTAGGTCTGGAGTCTGAAAATAGAGGTATAACTTCTCGGCAAGCTGGTTTCTCCTCCTTAAAACTGGATCTAACTTTGGCAGAGTGTAGGATTAAATGACGCATGCGTACTATCTACACTTCTACACATTTTTAGGGTTCCGTACCTCAAAAGGAAAAAACGGAACCCTTATAGGATCACTTTGTTGTCCGTCTGTCCGTCCGTCCGTCCGTCTGTCAAGACCCTTTTTCTCAGGAACGCGTGGAGGTATGAAGCTGAAATTTATATCAATTACTCAGGTCTACTGTCCCTTGAAGCTGTGAAAAAATCAAACTTCTAAGCCAACGCAATCAAAAGATACAGCCGTTTATGCCGCAAATTTTCGACACTTGCAAGGGAATCAAAACCTACAGGGTGCTTCCCGTGAACTCAGAATCTTGAAATTTGGTACGAAGCAACGTCTTATAGCATAGATAAAGGAAAAATTACGAAAACCATAAATTTGCAAGGTTGTACGGAACCCTCGGTGCGCGAGTCCGACTCGCACTTGGCCGGTTTTTTTTTGTATCCAAATGGATCCAATATACAGGGAACGTGTTAGGTTTTGTGTTATATACGTATTAAGATTTGACGTTGGATTGGTGTTAAATAAACCAATGTAAACTAATATTATAAAGAGGAAAGATCTGTGTTTTTTATGTTTGTAACAAATAAACTCGAAAACTACTGGACGGATTTTAAAAATTCTTTATGTTTTGAAAAATAGGAAGCTAAATTATTACTGAGTAACATAGGCTATATTTTATTCCCGTATTCCCACGGGAACCGGTGAAACCACGCAGAAGCGCTATTCTATTATTTTTATAACAGACGAAAAGAGCGTTCTTCGCATATTATTCTACATATTATAGTTTTTCGAATGCAATTAAGATTGTACTATGTTATTTGTAAATACAAATGAAAAATAAAATAAAAAAGATACAAGTTAAAGTCTATGATTACACGTAGCCTTTATTAATTGTTCGAAAATAGTATTTTAAACCATTATCCAGAACTTACAAATTGATACCAAAGTTCCAACATCCAAATAAACTACGAGTAGGTTTAGTGCGATTAAACCATATTAATAAGTTCCAAAAAAAATTAAAAAAATGTTAGGTACTACCGTTTGCCAATATTTATACATATTTCCGTCAAATCTAAACCGAATGTATAACTAAATAGGTATAAGGTGTAATAGTTTACATAAAATAGAAATCATCAAAATCGGTTCCGATAAATTAAATTCATTAGAATAAAAAATGTCAAAGTCAGTTTAGATAATTATTTATATAATCCCATTTCGATGATTTTTATTTTAACAAGTTTGTAGATGTAGGTCTCTACTTAGTTATAGATTTGTAGAAGATCTGATAAAGAACTTCGGAGATTGAGAACTCAACAAATAGTAGCAAAATGACTCGCAAACCGTGCACAATAGTTTGGAAGGTATTATTAACTAAAGAATACTTTTTCAATCATCTTTTCGTGCAACTTTTCGAAGTTGATCATAATGTTTTTAAACAATGTACTTGTACATACGTGCGTAGATACCTATAACTTTTTTTGAGCTGTCTGTATAATAATCACTACAAATTTAAATTACAAGTAGGTATTCTGTCAGTCTTCAAAAGCATGTCTTTGAAATTATTTACCTCAAAGGTCACCCGTACAATTGCCAAGAGATCACATCACATCACGTTTAATTACTATGAATACGTAATCAGTCCGTTGTTACATAACTATATTTTTCTAAATACTCGTTTATCTTCGGAAATATCATTTCGCTCGTGTACTGACTGTAGGACATGTCGATGTGGTTCCACTGAGCATCTTTCACCACCATTGCTTCTAGAACATTCGGCAGCTGGCTTATAAGCCACATAACGTCTCTAGAGTCCACCATGTAATCATTAGTCCCATATATGACCACGGCAGGTGTCATCACAGCGCTCAGGTTATAAGCAGGCGGTCGAATTTCCCCGTAGACCTGCAAATTCTTCTCCATCCCATAGTCAAACTTCTCGTAGCCTTCTTTATCCATGCTCTGCCCGTACCAGGTCAAGCTCTTCACTGAGGTACCAGCTGGGAGATGGCCGAACATCACCCGAGTGGTCTCGTTGGTGATTGAGCCAGGGTGTTCAGAATCGAAGAGCGCCTCCAACTTATCGCACACGTAATTCGACATCATTGGAATCTGGCACAAGAATGCCATCATCTCTTGGCTTAACGAGCCTTTGGGCAAGAGTTCGTAGATTCCAAGCTTTGTTAAAACACTCGACATACGACCGACACCCACAACCAGGCTTCTATACATCACAGATTTCGTATGAGTCTGTCTAGACCCTGGCGCCAGGCTGATCAGGAGCTGAACCTTTGCGCTGTACTCAGGTCTTTCCGAGCACATTATGTAGAAAGCACCAGAACCTTGAGAAAATCCAATATAATTCAGCTTCTTACTCCCGGTGTTGTTTAGTACGTAGTCTATTGTCGCTGGGATATCATAGTAGCCGATCTCGTGGACGTGGAACTGCCAGAATCGAGGGTCTTTGTCAGGATCGAAGGTGATGTGACGGCGGGAATAGTAGTTTCCTCGGACGTTCCCGACCCAGAGGTCGCGGCAACTGTCAGCTAGAAGGTACGCCAGCCCCGCTCCAGGCCCCGCGTCCAGCCAGGCGTCTGCACTCTGCAGCAGTCCATGCATCAAGATCACAGGCGGCTGCTTAACACCTGCACAATTCCTCCCCCGCACAATCCTGAAGATCTTAAGCAGATATCCATCTTCCGTCGTGGCTGTATGCTCTTCCGACAAATAACCGTATTTGGCTGTCAGCTCGGTGAAGTTCAGCAGAGAATCTTTAGGGTACCCCCAGGATTGCTTCGTTTCATTCTTTAAGGGTATCAAGGGTCTTCTGATGACGTAAGCCAGAGCAACAATCGAAGCGACAATGAGAAGGTTGGCTGATCCTTTCGAAGCCATTGCGCGGACTGGCGGCCGGAACGAGTTTTTTTTGTATTTAAGGATTGGAGTGTTACAGTTGACGCTCGAGTCGACCGTCTGTATGTGTATTTTATTGTCAAGTTCACTATTCAAACTCGAGCAAGGGGCTAGTTGATATCAGGGACAACGTAATGTAATAAATATCTTTAGAAAAGTAGAATAAAATGATAAGCAGTTATGTTGCGTGTTGAGCAAGTCTATGAATCATAATAATCGATTGCGATAACCGATGTTGGAAGGAAGCTTGGTAATAATAATAGTGATTACTTCCTTAATTACATCAAAAGACAGTCAGACAGTTTTATCCCGCATTATAAAGCTGTTAGTGTATATTTTATATATCTATAAAACGGTTTTTGTATACATAAGTACCTTAATCCATTGGTAACTTTAGTGCACCACCTACCTTCATCTGTTTATCTCATAGTTACATCCATCCTAAGGTTGTCTGGAAGAAATCGCTTAAAGCGATAAGATTGCCCATTGTACTTTTTTATTCATTGTGTCACTTGTTGCATATTTTTATTGGTGTACAATAAAGAGTTGTCACTTACCTACTTACTTACTCTCAAGTGTTCAACGAAAAGAAGTGCAGGAAAAGCAGGGGGGCGAATAAATAGTTAATTAATAATTACTTTTTTGTGTCATGTTTTTAATTTTGTTGATCATGACAGCGTAAAGGATTTTTTGGTGTTTGTTGAAAAACCGAAGTGAACACAATAGTATCAGAAAAAGCGATCATTTGAATGCCAACTTTTTTCACCATTATCCCACATGAAAATTCATAGATACCAGATAATATCCTACTAATATTATAAACGCGAAAGTTTGTATGGATGGATGTATGGATGTTGTTCCTCTTTCACGCAAAAACTACTGAACGGATTTTGATGAAAGTTTACAGTTATATAGCTTACACATCAGAATAACACATAGACTATATTTTATCCCGGTATTCCTACGGGAACGAGAACTACGCTGGTGAAACCGCGGGGCGCTGCTAGTTATATGATAATTACGGATTATTAACGACTATAAATAATAGCCTTAAAGGACGAATTACTAATGGCAAATATACCTATAGGTAGGTGTCAAATCGATATAAATAAAAGGAATATAAATGAGCAGCGATGGTCCTGTATTTAAAGATCCCGCTTGCGTAAGGCTCGGGTTCGAATCCTTCGAATGAATAGAATATGTTCCAATCTCAGTCTCACAGCTGGAACAGCTGGTTGGTAGTCTTGGGTAGTTCGCGAACGACCTAGTTCGGAAGAGCGCTCTTTTGGGTGAACTATGCGAACTAGTTCGTCCACAGTCTCGCGCTTAGTTCTTTTAAATATATATTTTCTGAAGTCCGCTCTATTATTGAGTGGCGCTGCATGGCTAATTGACAATTTTTTTTATAATATGAAAAAATGCGCTCACTATGGTGAACTCCTATGCCCAAGACTAAAGTGGTTGGACATTGTATTGGCTGCTGGCATGTACAGTCAAGAGCACGCTAAGCTTGACACTTTGGACTTTGAACCGGCCCTGTATTCTATGGCGCGCAGTATTGATCAGAGCTCAGCTTAAACTGGTAGTGAAAAGCTTCACTTGCTCTTGACTGTACCAGTGAGTTCTTCAAAAACATACGTAAGTACATATTTATCACTAGCTCGACGGTGACGGAAAACATCGTGAGGAAACCAGCAGGTCCTAGAATTAATTCTGAAGCATTGTAACACGCGCTCCGGCGATGGACTCACCACATAACACGTTTAGGGGTCCAAAGATTAGACTGGTGAAATGTGGGTATTTCCAGAATACCTCTGCCTACTCCCTTGGTGATATAAGTCGTTATTTTATCATAGTTATTTAAATATTTTATTAATGTTAATTACAAGCTTCCACGTAGGTATATAATTACAAAAAAAACTTGATCGGTAAGGAAACGACAAAAAAACAACACAAAAAAGGTACCTATATACAAAATAAAGTAAAATGGCGAATGGTTTTGGTCATATAGGAACGTACCTAATTACATAGTTTTATATTTTTCACACCACATGCTCGACAAAGCCGGATTATATATCATATAAACGTCACCGAAAGCAAGACATTATATCCCTTGGCTTTAGCCGGGTTATAATGTTGTATGGAATTTCATTATAACCCTAGGTCAATAATGTAGTTTTCACTTTTCATAATCCTTATTGCTATGACGATAAAGTCTAATTTTGTTAAGCAAAATGTGGTGCAAACTCGATTTTCGAAAACCGAAGCCGCGACCAACTAGATTCGCACGATCTTCATTTGTTAAATCAAGTTGGTCACGCCGGCAGAAACAAGTTGCTGTATCCATTTTATAGCTTTAACATTTCAAAAAGAATATCGAAAATGTCGAGTGATGAAAGTACTTTGACTTCAGAGTCTATTATACTAGATGCCATAGGCATTGTCAATAATCTACTACTATGCAATTGCATTTTATTGTCTCGCATAAGGTGAGAAAAGTAGAGTATATAACTCGGGAATAAAACTGTTTTTGTCTTGGGCGCTTAAATCCCTCACTAAACTCAGGACTCAGTCTTAACTGGGAGTCCTTCGTTACGTTCAGGATTCAATGTCGCGCCCGTGACATAAAACAGTGCTTTATTCCCTTGTTGTTTAATCTACTATTATTATTTTTATTTTCCCGCGTAAACAGCGACCTTGGCCAATTATGACTTCCGTCTCCGTCGAACCGAAATAATTTAAAAATAAAAAACAAAAAAACTTAGTTTCCACAAATTCAAGCATTCACTAGTTAAACACCTACGCTTATTAATATTAATACATACACTACATAATAAATAATTTTAATTGTTTAATTATTTCATTGTTCCGCAGTCAAGCATTAAATTATTTAAAAGTTGCTGGCAACTGGCGGTCACTGAAAAATCCAAAATCCTTCATCGCTCGAGTAATACCTACAAACATTTTTTTTCAGAGATTTCGTGATGATGTATTTAGTGGAATTTCTCCTTAAGTAGGTATATAGATTAAAGAAGACTAGAGAAGACTAAATGGTGCCCGTCCGTCACTCAATGTGATGTAAATCAGCTAAAAAACTGGATCAATTGAAACTTTGAGAGCCAGTCCAGCGCTGAAATACACTTACACACTTCCACTGGATCAAAACACTGATTCCAGTGCTGCAATCTATACTTCTATATCTATACTTCTATACTAATTTTATAAAGAGGAAAGATTTGTATTTTTGTTACGTATAAACTCAAACTCTACTGGACTGATTTTAAAAATTATTTCACTCATTGAAACATTGAAGATCCCTGAGTAACATAGGCTATATTTTATTCCCTTATTCCCACGGGAACATTGTCACACTATCAATGTAAGCTATATTTAGCAATGTTGATTCAACTTCTTACTTTAGTATTTTATTTTATAACACATTTGCTCGTAAAAGGTGTCTTATTTCACCAATTTTAATATCGTTACCTATCTCATTACGCCCAAGTGCGGTAAGTGTAAAGTAAAACGCACGGTTTATCAAGATGCTCCGTCTTAAAACGAACGGTACTTTTTAAAATCTCAGCAAAGAGTTTTTATGTCAAAAAATTTGTCAACATTTTATGATTAAAATTAACTTTGGGAGATAAAATATATTAAAGAAATATTTATGTACATAATTATTTAATTTAATTAATTTTGACATTAAATTACAACCAATCTGTAACAAAAACACAAAAATATTATTTTACTTTATTAGTAATAAGTACTGGCTGTTTTTTTGTGCCTTTTCCTAAAAAAAAATGATGATGCGCGCCGCGCGCTTTTTCTTAACGCTGTATTGTTTTTATTCGTTTACCATAGTCGGAGTTTTATTTTATTTCCTCGCAAATGTGTTATAAATCGTCGTATGACATACGTGCGCTTTGATAATTACAGCCTCTGCTTACTTGTAGCAATATCGCCTCGGCTGTAATTTTCAACCTACCGCACTTATATCATAATGTACTATTGTACTCAGAAGAAGTAACAGAGTAATAAATTTAGATCAATAACAGTGTTGCCGATGTGCTGGCAGCTTTTATAATATATTTAAATTTGGAACGTTATAGCCCTTTTATAGTTTTGTCTTTTGTTCTGCTTTCAATGTCTATTAAAAATCTATTGAAGTTATCCGAAAACACACATAAAACAAAATGTAATCATATTGAGGAACAAAAAACAAATAAAAATCTAGATTAGTAGGTACCTACCCCACCCCGAGAAGATCCTGCAAGAAATTCAAAGACTGCTCTTTTCAATCTCATGTCTTACTAGTAAATTTAAGTATGGATTACAATTTCTAAGTGCAATTATCAATTACCTACGGAAATAAATATTTTTTTATTTTCAATAACATATAGTCGAGTCGGTTAATCCCATGCATGATACATGCAGGTAATTTTATAGTAGTGTCTTTTTTATGTATTATTTTGCTTAGCAATAGTTAAACAAATTTAAAACTATTGTTTGACATGACATTTAAAATTGTGGCAAATAAGAAAAGATAGTATACCATGTTTTCCAAGGAGAACGCTGCTCAGATTTATAAGTTGAATCACCAACAAATAGATTTTAGCATTTTTTGAACTTTTTTTCCGGTTGAAGTTTTATTCCTTACTAAATGTATGAAAAACGTTTTTTGCGTTTCCTGACTTTTCTACCCCCTTGACCTCAGTTAGTATCTTAGAGGGAATCGACGATTTTCTCGCTGACTGTACCATTTTTCAAAAATCTTTAAATACTTAAATATTTTCAAAAATGGTGGATAGTCTCTTCAGACCATTTTCGTCTAGCTACAACGGTTAAGGTAGCTGCCCTGGCCGACCCATCTCAAATATCCACCCTGTATATAGCAATAGATAGATACATCGAGTCGTACTACAAGTTTATAAACACGGTAGTGACTTTATTAATACCAAAAGATATTCTTTAAACCCATATTATTTATCAGAACTACACATAACTACACTGCACTATTCTCAAATATACGCGTGGCTCAAATATTTACTTTTACTATCTAAAAATATTCATTTCTGTGAGGCGCTCAGAAATATAATTATCTAGTTGTTTCAATAAAATATGCCTATGTTACTCAGAGATAACGTAGCATTCTAATGGTGAAAAAAAATTTTGAAATCGATCAAGTAGTTTTTGAGTTCATTCGTTACAAAAATACAAAGATTATTATAATATTACTAGTTTTTACCCGCGGCTTCGCTCAGGCAAGTATATTTCACCCCCTAAGGGGTTGAATTTTGCAAAATCCTTTCTTAGTGAATGCTTGCACTGTATAAGCTATCTATGTGCAAAATTTGAAGTCTCTAGACCCAGCGGTTACGCTGTGCGTTGAAATATCACCAATCAGTCAGTCAATTTATCAGTTTATATATTTAGATTAGTTTATATATAGAAGTATAGGTAATACGGAGATATTTTTACGATATCTAATTTATTCGTAAAAATACACATAACAAAATCTCAGAATTACACTATTTAATACAATGCTCAGATCATATGTCAGAAACATACATTATTACGACGGTTACTCCTAAAGCTTACGTAAACAAATAAAGACCGAAAAAAGTTAATTTATAGGAGTTGTCAAATCATTAGTCAAGCCAGACAAATGTAAACACGCACTAAGAAATACACATTGCTGTGCTATGATAACATTCTTCTTCATAAGTATTCTCTTCCTTTAGGCGGAGTACGTCATTTTCTTTACCAGTCACTTTCTGGTTAGGTCACGTTCTGAAGACGCCACTTTCTGTGGACGTCACGTTCTAAGGAGGCCACTTTCTTAGAGCGTCACGTTCTGAGAATGTCACTTTCTTAGATTGCCACTTTTGACTTTTCTTATTATTTCTGAGCAGAACATAGATTCTCTTTATCTCTTTTTTTTAATTTTTTTTTTAAATAATATTGTGGGACACGATTCATACACTGTTATTCAGTCCCAAACTATGCAGAGCCTGTAGTATGGGTACTGAACAACTGATAAACATACTTAAATAAATATTAAACACCCAGACACGAAGCCAACAGACATGTTCATGCACAAATGTTGGCCCCGAGCGGCATTAGAACCCGCGACCTCCGACTCAGAAGGCAGGGTCACTACCAACTGAGCCAACAGGCCCGTCAAATGAAATAAATAAAATGAAATATTTATTTGCCAAAAATTTTAATATCTTCAATTGGATAACAATGTTGATTAATGTATCAGTACATTTAGCCATTTGAGACATGCAATTATTTTTTTATTTATCTCTGTCAACATGATGAGGTTGATTGTTTAGGTTAGTTGACATTAGATTGATGATGTAACTTAATATAGTTCAGATTTTAAATGAAAAGGTATATAAGACTTAAGATTCCTTATTTAATCTTGTAAATATTTGTACGCTAGAATGTATAGATTTTGTATGGAACAACTATTTCTAATGAACTTATCTTACAACCCAAAATAAAGCAAATAAAATATTTCATTTTATCCAATTGCTTCCGATGACGCAAAACACATATTTTTCAAAAAAACACGAATCAAGAAGCATGCTTCTCAGAAATACACACGACTACAATTTTCCACGCACAAGTTACAGTTCAGAAGTAAATTAAATTTAAAATGGGTATCAACCGATGGTAGGGCTCAGCTGAGCCGGTCGTTGACCCCGATCGATCCCCCCAACTGGGTCAGCCGGTCGGGCGCATCTGGCTCTTCCGACCCGACGCTTCCGGACCACGATAGTCCGGAAAGTTTGGGGCCGAAGCTTTTGAAGATTCCATTCTTTTTCACTTTGATTAGAGCCATACTTCCTTATTATCCATGCTTCCCTGGTAGGTAATATTATAATGGGAAAGTAACTGTTTGCTTGCTACCTTTTCACGGGTAAACCGATGGACCGATCTTGATGCAATTTGGCATGACGCTTAAGGAATGATACAGGCTATTATTAGACCCGTAAAACACATAGGTCTTAGAGGACACGATAACATAATTCACGTAGACGAAGACGGCCATCTTCTAGTAATTATTGTAATCTACGATCCGATCTTTATAGTATAGGTTTTTTTTTATTATTAATAATAGGCAAACCATTTGTCTGCCATCTCACCTGATGGAAAGTGATGATGCAGAAGTCAAAGTCAAAGTCAAAATGTTTTATTCAAAATAGGAACTTACAAGTCCACTTATTGAACGTCATTTCAACTCCACCGCTTCAGCATGTATGGTTGAGGAGAAGAAGCGGGGCAAGAAACTCCTCAACACAATATTCTTTTAATCAATTGTTACATATCACTAAATTGGGTTACATAATTTCGTTTGTTTTTCGCTATCGATTGCGCTGGACTGGAGGAAATCTGTTCCAAGCATCATTGTCATTTATATAGTCGTCTAGTTTGTAATATGCCATTTTACAAAGTACATGTTTAACATGAGTTTTGAACACAGACGACGATGGAGCATGTTTGCCTAGATAATGCCTATTCACTCTTGCCTTGAAGAGGCCCAGGTTATAGCGTTCCGGAAACAGATCCGCAGGCAGGGAGTTCCATTCCTTAGCCGTTCGCATTAAAAATGTTGAAGCGAAGCGCTTTGTGCGAGTATTAGGTAGGTCTACAACGTAAGGGTGGGTACAATAAGATACAATATCTCTGAGTAACATAAGCTATACTTTATTCCCGTATTCAAACGGGAACGGGAACTACGCATTCGAAACACACAGAACCGCAAGTGAGGGTTTATGCAAGCGTGGAAATGTCAACTTCTAACAACGCACTGAAAACGTGGTACAGCCACAGATTAGAGAATAGTTACTTCGTAACAGATACAGCACTTCCATACAAAAGCTAAAATACCTACGCTATATTTACCTACAAAATGCGCCGCAACTCGGCTGCAGTAAGAAACGTACTCTACGAACGCGCACCGAGAAGCGAGTTTCCCGCGCACGCTGCGTGATTGCGTCATCAAGCGAAAACGTCAGGGTTGTACCGAACGCGTAAAATTAAACACAGTTGCTGGAAAACTTAATTTTTTATTGTTAATTAAATTTGTTACATTATACAATAAAAAAATGAAATCTTATTGATAGTAGTTGTTTCCTTCGGTTTCACCCGAACAAGTCGAACCCTTTATAGTTTTGACTTTTTACAATTCAAATAGCGAGAAAGTACTTTACCTGTGTTCCTCTTTAGGCAATTGAAAAAAAGACAATTCCTTGTTATTTACTCGTGAACTCGACACCCGTCCACATCGCAATAACCGGGCATCTTGGTAGCGAGCGCGGGAAACGTGACGCGTGTGCGCAGTCTCGCGTGTGCCAACCAACTGCCGCTTGGGTCGGTACCGACCTACTGTGCGGTAGGCACTTATAGCGCGACCTTGAGCGAGTGACGGAGGCCTGGTACAGCGCTAACCGAAAGGCTAACGAACCAAGTTAGATCGCAACTGACAATAGCATCCCCATTCCCCACCCCTACCCTCCCGCCGCATTCAATTTCACACAGCTTCGCACAACGCATTATAAAGGTTTTATTTCAAATCAATATTTATGCGACCGTAGGGTCTAGAAACGCGGTAGCCTATCAAAGATGTCGTGTCGGATTGTTCCCAGTAGTTCCCTCTAGCCCTGTCCCCCGGGGTGACAACTCAGAAACAGACTTCCCATTTGTCCCCTCTAGTCAGCTTTCAAAGGGAACAGTTGGCACGAATTGTCACCCCGGTGACAACCGGGAAGACAATTCCCAGCTGTCACCCCGGGGGACAGGGCTAGAGGGGACTACTGGGAACAATCCGTCGTGTCAATCAAGGCTTCAGGTGACTAGAGGGCTGTCACGGAAGAAACTGTTTCCCGGGACTCGGACTTTTGGCGAGAGGAGGAACAGCATAGGGAGGTGGGGGGGCTTTTAGTCAGTGCATCCTTTTTTTTACCCTAGGAAAATGCATTACTGCTAGTGTCCGACCGAAAGTTCGGTTTCGGTTTCGGCTAAGTTTCGGCCAAAATTCAAATTTCGGTTTCGGCCAAAATAAGCCGAAATTTTTGCCCAAACCGAAACTGATTTCGGAAGTTGTCGTGTACGCTCGCCTAACTTCGTTTCTCGCAGCAACGCTTTGGCGGACGCTGCCGAGCGTTAATATTTTTTTAAATTATATATTACAACAAAATTAATAAGTATATACTGTGTTTCCATTTCATGTCCTTATTAATGCAGAATAATAGGTAAAATGCACTAAATTTCAGTATTTTAAGGAATATTATACTTGACCACGTGAGTTTCGGTTTCGGTTTCGACCGAAACTGAAGTAACGGCCGAATGTTCGGTTTCGGTTTCGGCCGGAAAATCAGTTTCGGTCGGACACTACTTACTGCATACGGGGGTTATGTGGGGCTCTGCAGCCTAGTGCTGCCATACCCACTAAAAACCCTGGTTTGTTCCTCCTCGCCGCTTCGGACCCAGCCTTGGCACCGCGGTTGTGCATCCGCGGCTGTCTTACAGTCAGTGCAAGCCTGACATAACCTGGTTGTCGTCCCCTACTAGGTATGAGTAAGGCATTTTCCCCGCATGCGAAAGAAAAAAGGTGACTATAGGCACAGTATAATAAATAGTACTAGCGTACAGTATGGCCACTCCCTGCCTCCCGCTAAAAGTGCCGCCACCCCGGGCTTGGTTACACAGTCACCGGCTGGCTAGGACAAGACAAGGTGCGCAGAGCATGGTACGCGTTCACCTACACGAGCTTAGACTATGTGCATAGCAACGTGTTTGTTTCATACATTTTATCGATTGTGTCCAAGGTGTGCTATAGGGCTGGCAGTTATCTGTCAAAAGATCAGCCTAGCTATCCAGACAGAGAATGCAACCACTCTTCTAAGAACTGTCCCAAATGGACATCTGTAAATATTGTAAACAAGAGTACAAAAATGGTACCCGAAACCGACGAGCTTGCATGAGTCGTTTGATAGATGTGTATGAAGCACGACAGATTTGCCCGGTTAGTAGAGAGTGGTATTCTGACAGGCGGATTCATTGACGGGCCTTGGCTTAGTTGGTAGTGACCCTGCCTTCTAAGCCGGAGGTCGCGGATTAGATCCCCGCTTGGGACATAAAGAAAGACACACAAGCAACATGTATGTAGCCTTTGTGTCTGGTCTTTTAATATTTACTTAAGTATGTTTATCAGCTGTTTAGTACCAATAATACAGACCCTGCCTAGTTGGGCACTTAATAACCGTCCCACAATTTATTATTATTATGTTTTTGAACACTTTGACTCTCCTTGGTGCCTGCAAGGATTCGAACCCGAGCCTCACTGATTATTCTCTCTATATCTTCCTAGCCTCTTATTATTCCTAGATAATCCTACTTCCTACTAATATTATAAATGCGAAAGTTTGTATGGATGGATGCATGGATGTATGGATGGACGTTTGTTCCTCTTTCTCGCAAAAACTACTGAAAGGATTTTGATGAAACTTTACAGTTATATAGCTTATACATCAGAATAACATATAGGCTATATTTTATCCCCGTATTCCTAACGGGAACGGGCACTACGCGGGCGGGTCACATATAACTCCAAAAAGAGCAAAAACCGACTTCAAAGAATAACACTAAAAAAATTGAGAACCTTCTCCTTGTACACTCTACGAATGAATACGTTCCTCCAATGATGAACAACTTGCCTTTAATACGTTTAAGTACTTAAGATCGCAGAGGAAGTTCCTTCCAGCGAATTACATGTTTGTGGCAGCCACCCGAGTCAGCGACCTTAGACTTTTGCTGGTAAGAATATCGTACGAAAAGTCGATTTCAATTCGTGAAGATAACGAGCGGCGTATCTTTTTATGTTTCCCTGGTTTATAAAGTACGGTATTAAACTGAATTCAACCGAGGCCGTAAGCTTTTAGAGTCGCTTATTGCCAAACCATAAGTACAGATAGATCTACCATCAACTCAAGCTGGAATAAACCCATTTCATTGAGCGAAAGATACTTGATCTTCACTTGTTTTTTCGTGTATGCAATGCAGGGTAAAGCGCGTCACACACGGTGAAGATAATATAAAATAATATATATTATCTTAGAGCATATTTTAGAATATCGCTCACCATAGAAATCCTATGAACCATCACACACGACGAAGTTAATTTATATTTTATCTTCAGTACGTTTATACGCAAATATGGAAATATATATTTCGTATCTTAAGATAAAATATTATAGCATCTTCACCGTGTGTGACGCGCTTAATGTATTAGATTTTTGCATGGATCCAATAACGATATGGGATTTTAGACCTTTATCAAATCAGAAACGGAGGATTTTGTATGATAGCATTGATAGCGAAAGTGAGGTGTAGCTATACTACATAGAACGCTCCAATAGACGGCCGAGTTCTAAACCGCGCTATCGAAGTTTTCTAATGAGTTTGTATAAATACAAATGTCCAACCGTTGGACCTTGGTCCCCAGGCACGATCACCTCGCCTAAAGGAAGATCTTCCCTTTTCACGATGGAGGAGCATTCCACCTCCGCTCCTCCATAGAGGGATCTTCTGCAGATTATAATCAGAAAAAACTGCCTCACTTTAACTTTAAAAGAACCCAAGTAATAAAAAGAACACTATGAGTCTAAGTATTTATTTTTCTGTGCCTCATTTAAAAACCCGGTCAAGTGGGAGTCAGGCTCGTATACAAAGGGTTCTGTACCATGTAAACATGTCCTCGAATATTCAAAAAACTTACTAGTTACGCCAACACTACTCGCTCAAGCCACGGAGGGGAGGCAAGACGCGCGGAGGAATGCATAGGCTCAACCGGCGCCCGCGCCCTTTGAGTCTCTTCCGTAACCGTTACTTATATCTTATAATATTTTAAATTCTAATATAGTCCACTCTTTCATTCGATAGTCTAGACACCCCTTGTGAGTGATGGCTCTACATCTCAACATTTACGTAGATACATATTTATCACTAGCTCGACGGTGAAGGAAAACAGCGTGAGGAAACCAGCAGGCCTCAGATTTAATTCTGAGACATGTGTAAATAGACCCGGTCCGGCGATAGGCTCACCACCTATCACGTTTAGGAGTCTAACTAAAGAATATACAGGTGAAACGTATCTTCAGAAATTGATTTCCTCTGCCTTCGAGGATAAAAAGTGTGAGATTTTTTTTAATAATTTCATTTTTCTTGTATTTATTACAACTTTAATTTTATATTTTGGGGTTATTGTGGGGGTACCCAAAGGGTAAAATTGGACACAGTTACTAAGACTCCGCTGTCTGTATGTCCGTCTGTCCGTCTGTCACCAGGCTGTATCTCATGAACCGTGATAGTTGGAATGTTGATTTCCCAGATGATGTATTTCTGTTGCCGCTATAACATGAAATACTAAAAAACAGAATAAAGTAAATATTTAAAGGGGGCTCCCATATAACAAAATTGATTTTTATTGCCGTTTACAGATAACTAGCAGCGCTCCGTGGTTTCACCCGTGGATTTCCCGTTCCCGTGGGAATACGGGGACAAAATACAACCTATGTGTTATTCTGATATAATAATATAAGCTATCTGCTATATAACTGTAAAGTTTAATCAAAATCCCTTCATTAGTTTTTGCGTGAAAGAGGAACAAACATCCATACATACAAACTTTCGCGTTTATAATATTAGTAGGAAGGATGGTACGGAACCCTTTGTGCGCGACTCTGACTTGTTTTATTAGTGGCAACAGAAATACACATTTATACACACCCTTTGGGTACGGAACCCTAAAAAATTACGAGTTTCGGAGTCACCTCGAAATGGCATCTGAAAGCAGGAATTTAAAAATATCAATTCCAATAAATCGTGGAGTCCAATTCAAGCCCTTAAGGCTGTTTCCCTCTGGCCCATTGCCGTTTTACGTTTTATTTTATCTTTTTCAATTACTATAATTGCTTGCTCTCTGCTATCATTAGGTTTAATGTAATTAGAGAATTTTAAAGCAATTTTCTACAGATATAGCAGAACACTAATGGCATTTTGTTACAATTACAATATTTAAACGATATACAATACAATAACTCTTTATTGTACACCAAAAAACAACACAATATGGATACCAACATTAACTAAAATACAATGGGCGGTGTTATCGCTTTTAACGATCTCTTCCAGACAACCTTAGGATGGATGAAACTGAGAGATTAGACCTAGGGTCGACGGTGCACTATATATTATTGAACATACTCTTACATACTATTACATATATAAAAAAATAAATTAAAAATAAATAAATATATAAATAATATAATAAATTAAACAAGAATAAGAAAATAAAAGCGCTGTTTGTACAATAAAATAAATAAATACACATGCATTGGTACCAATCGTTACACGTGGTTAGATCATCGCTTGACTGCGAGTTTCCTCAAGATGTTTTCCTTCACCGTTGAGCTGGCGATATGTATGGAGTTTGACACGATGTACTTTCTAACGTTTTTATTACAATCGTCTTAGAGGTCAGACTCGCACTACAAGTGTAAAGCTTCATGTGCCTTTGACTGAACCAGGGTAATTAGGTACACTTGTTTTTTAAATTTTGTTTTTTTTTAAGTCGGAAGATTTTTTTTTATACCTAGTGTATACAGCACCGGACTCTATTAAGAGGTTATATTAGCTCGACCTTTGTTACTATCTGACCGATTAAGATTGAATAGCTTAAAATAAGTCAGGGTAAAACTTTTTAAATACCTGTCAACCTGTTGTATAGAAGAAATGGACCGAAAATTCCACAACATTTCATACTTTTAATTACTTAGCACAACCGTGAAAAGCGATTAAAACTTCGCAAACTTTATATTTACGCCCACAATACCTCCTTAAATAAATTTTAAAAGGAAATCATCATCTCATTAGGTTGAGGGGGGTATCAATCCTCCATTATCTCACGAAATCTCACAGACGCTCTAATTAAACATTAATTTTGAAAAGTTCGCCCTAGTTACCGTTCAAGGAGCTATCTGGTCCAGAATACATTAACCGTTGAAGACTTTCCTTATTAGACTTTATTAAAATGAAAGACAACGCATTTGCTTTATACCTACGCATAAATATTGAGACTGGCGCTATATACTATAGTAGCTAGCATAAGAAAACTGACGCTAAATATTCTATAGTAGCTACCATAAGAAGAGTGACGCTAAATATACTATAGTAGCTAGCATAAGAAGACTGGCGCTAAGTAAACTATAAGAGTAGTATAGTAGCTAGTATAAGAAAACTGGCGCTAAATATAATAAGTAAAAGTGCATTGCGATTTTCATTTTACAATCAATAAAACAAACATAAAAGTGGTGCAGTTGAATACTATGAGTTATGACGTCACATTTATTCAGTACATTTATTATGTATCTGTTCAGTAAATTTTTTGTTGTAAATTTTCGTTTTAACAGATTATAAAAAGTCACTCTCGACTAGGCAGTCAAATACCCAATTGACTATACGCTTAACACTAAACAAGCCACACGCACTAACCATTATACAAAGTGTGTCCTGGCCATTATACGCTTTGCCTGTAGCATGTATCACAAACGTGTTTTACATTAAATTTTCGCAGTGCCTAATGGCCGGTACACACATTGATTATTAGTGATTAGTGCGAGTGACTTGTTAAGTGTTTAAGACCAACGCGTTTTTACTAAACACTAAACAAGTTACCAAAAAAGGCCAAGTGCGAGTCACACTCCCGCACGTAGGGCTACCTACCATTATCTATAAAAACGGCAAAAAATCACGTTTTTTGTATGGAAGCCCCCTGAAATATATATTTTATTCTGTTTTTTAGTATTTGTAGCGGCAACAGAAATACATCATCTGTGAAAATTTAAACTGTGTAACTATCACAGTTCATGACATACAGCCTGGTGACAGACCGACGGACAATGCGTCTTAATAATAGGGTCCCGTTGCACCCTTTGGGTACGGAATCCTAAAAACTAAACAAATCAATCGCACTAATCACTAATCAAAGTGTGTACCGGCCGTTTCGTAGCGGCCGTTAGTTACGCCGTTCGTCAAAAAGATATACCTATCTCGCAAAAATAAATTGTAGCGCAGAGACCGCGTCGCCGCAGCCGGCCGTGGTCGGTTGCGCCGAATAATAAATCGGCGTCGGCGCCGAAAGCTTTCCACCGCAAATACTTTGTCAAATAAAAATAAATAATCTCACGCCTTTCATCCCCGAGGGGGTAGGCAGAGGTATTCCATTACTGGATATACCCACATTTCACGAGATACATTGGACCCCTAAACGTGATAGGTGGTGAGCCCATCGCCGGACCGGGTCTGTTTACACATGTCTCAGACTTAATTCTGAGACCTGCGGGTTTCCTCACGATGTTTTCCTTCACCGTCGAGCTAGTGATAAATATATTATGTACGTAAGTTTTTGAAAAACTCATTGGTACATGCCAGGATTCGAACCCGAGCCTCACTGATTATACTTTGTCAAGTCAGCGAAAACCAATTTCAATTAAAATTGAGTTATTGCGTTTTTGTTTCGACTTACAAAGTAGGAGTGTGTAGGTATTTTTCTTTATTACAGTCTATCTTTCTTTATTACTCTCTATCTATCTACATTAAGTATATCTAGATATTAAGAAAAAAATTGCATGTAGCAGTGATAGCCCGGACGGTTAAAGGTAGCAGTGATAGCCCGGACGGTTAAAGAGCCGGCCGAAAATCAGTGAGGCTCGGGTTCGAATCCTGGCATGTACCAATGAGTTTTTCAAAAACTTACGTACATATTTATCACTAGCTCGACGGTGAAGGAAAACATCGTGAGGAAACCCGCAGGTCTCAGAATTAATTCTGAGACATGTGTAAACAGACCCGGTCCGGCGATGGGCTCACCACCTATCACGTTTAGGGGTCTAATGTATCTCGTGAAATGTGGGTATATCCAGTAATGGAATACCTCTGCCTACCCCCTCGGGGATAAAAGGCGTGAGATTATTTCATTTTCATTTTTAAGAAAAAAATTCAATTGTAAGAGCGCAACGCCTACAAAATGCACTCCGAATTTGGCGAATTTTAAGTTATTGTAATATTAGTAGTAGTGGATATAAGAATTTAAAAGACAAATAAAAATATTTTATATTGAATTGACAACAACTCCCACTGTATGACAAAGGCACAGAAAAGCAGTTGGGCAATAAATAATCATACTTCTGTTTTTTGCACAAATTATGAAATTGAAAATTATAAAATAATCCCCAACCTGTATTTATAAAAAGCATTCAGACCAATAAATTTTATACTATCAATTTAAATTAAGGGGGAACAAAATAGTATCCATAGATTTAAAACGTTCCCAACAAAACCAAATCCGCTGAATTCGACCAAACAAATCTGATACCGACAGAAGCCAGATAACAAACCGGTGTAACTTACAAATCCCTTTTTCGTTACTGCTAAAATAAAATGCGAGTTCAAAGCTGATTCGATATTCACGATTACCACCGACTCGTAGCCGCTGTTTTTGATAATCCTGACTTACTCCTGGCCGAACTCTAGTTCTATAATATGGACCATATTATAGAACTAGAGTTCGGCCTGTTTATTTATTTGTCTCACTTAGTAGTGACCCTGCCTTCTGAATCGGAGGCCGGGGGTTTAATCCCCGCTCGATTCCAACATTTGTGTGCATGAACATGTCTGTTGGCTTCGTGTCTGGGTGTTTAATATTTATTTAAATTTTGTCTATCATTTGTTTAGTAACCATAGTGCAGGCCCTGCCTAGTTTGGGACTGAATAACCGTGTGTGAATTGTGTCCCACAATTTATTATTATTATAGTTTGAATACTGGCGAGGGCACGTATAAATCAGTTTTTCAAAAAACTTTACGTGACGTGATATATTATTTATCACTAACTTGAGGAGAAAGGAAAACATCGGAAGCCAATCCCCAGGTAGCAGAATTTTTCAGAGGCATGGTCCAATGAATATAAGTACTGGCGAAACGCAAACTTTAGGCTATATGACTCGCATACAGCTGTCTTCTTCTAATCGCGCTTAAGCAGAATTCAGGATATTCAGAATTCAGGTTATTTGAGGATCGTTCCGATTATTATATTTTGATTAGTCAATTGATTAGGGCGAGTAACTTGTTTAGTGTGGACGTTTTTTATTAAACACTAATCACTTACTGGTCACTGGCGCTAATCACTAAACATTTCATTATCAATGTGTGTACCGACCATTAGCGTCTTTGCGCGGTCTGTATTGTTATATCCGAAGGGTTGACCCTTTCTGAAATGTTACCCCAATCACATATCAGATCAAATTGAGTCAGCATTGGGTCAGTAAAACGAAAACCTTATTATGTTCAAAGGTTATCGATCATTGAATTATTAATCCTAACTTCCTAACTAATCTTATAAATGTGAAAATGACTTGGTTTGTTTGTTATTCTCTCACGCCTAAACCACTAAACCGATTTTAGAAGTTCTTTCACCAATGGAACGCCACATTATTAGCGAGTAACATGGGCTATATTTTATTCCCGTATTCCCACGGGAACAGGGACTACGGGGGTGAAGCCGCGCGGAACAGCTAGTTGGTAATCTATACACTCTTAATAATGTACAAAGGAAAGATTTGCATTTTTGTTTGTTTGTACCGACTAAACTCAAAACTACTGAACCGATTTCAAAAATTCTTTCATCATTAGAATGCTACAATATCGCTGCGTAGCAAAGGATATATTTTATTCCTGTATTCCCACGGGAACGGTAACTACGAGGGTGAAACTGCGCGGAACTGCTAGTAGTAAATAAATTATTAACAACTGCCTTGTTTGGGACTAGATGTCCGTGACTTTCTACTCAGGAACAGGATTGCCTTCTATAAAACTTATAAGAACATGTTTTCCCAATATCCGGTTGGAGCCCTCGTTTCCCGCCACCGCCAACCGGATCCGGTCGCCATTGTTTGCACGATTTTCGCGCGAAAACTCTTGTTTATCGCAATTATAACCTTATCAATTAATGTTCTAAATGCAAAAGTGAGTTTGACACTTAACCAATAAATAGATCAAATAATATATTTTACCTATAGAGAGCTACATTATCAGAGAATAGCAGAGGCTACCTATACTAATATTACAAAGAGGAAAGATTTGTATGTTTACAATTCGTTACAACGAATTCACTCAATAACAATTACACCGATTTTAAAAATTATTTCATCAATCTATATTGTATACCACATGTAACAGAATAAGCGCAATTCTTCAGGAATTGCGCTTAGTTTGTTCAGTATCAACTATACTTATTCGATTTCAGCAATTTTTAATATGTGTTAAATTTTTCCGAAAACTGAATTAGCGTTAACTACGCTAATTCAGTTTTGGGAAAAATTTTGTGCTTTCTATGGAAATCGTGCTATTATTAATTGATATTTAAGAAAATTGGTTAGACACAACTAAAGTTCGATTGCATTATATTTTTTTAAAATAATATACTAATTGGGGTGTATGAGGAAATGCGCTTTTTCTGTTACGCTGTGTATAAAACGATAAACTGACCGCAATATACTCGTATACGCTAAGGAACGCTGATGCCTTTAAACGGAAAATAAAAATATCACCGATTAGCAAGGCAGAGGATTCCATTTGTGGAATGATTGTCATCGTTATATACTCCATTTCCGGAACTACCCGAGTGTCACCGGTATATTCTTTGGACCTAATGGATGGTGATGATGGGTGGTGACTGGTGAGCCTATTGCCGGACCGGGTCTTTTACACATGTCTCAGAATGAATTCTGCATGGGAACTGCGGGTTTTCTCACGATGTTTTCACTTCGAACTGGTGATAAATACGTACCTAAGTTTTGATAAACTCATTGGTAGATTCCAGGATTTGACACGAGCCTCCGAGCCGGACTTTTTTTGTCACCCCAAGGTGAACAAGAGTAATTTCACTTACTTGTCACCTTGCGTGGTGTGACCAACAGTAAATGATAAAAACACAGGACTTGTGGTCACACTGCTAGTGTCGGGAAATAATGATTATAATTATGAAGAAGACAAGCGGGCTCGTGGAGATGGGCTGCTGTTTACATTTAGCCAATCTTCATGGACGAGTTTAGAGTGCCTTGTTATTAGACTATTGACGTTTCTAAGTGTAATTTCTAATTACCTATAGAAAAAAAATACATTTTCTAACTGCTTACAAACACGTTACATTGATCCATTTTATAGCACCACGTACATGATTTAATTACAGCAGTATTAATTATATTAATTAACAGGTGCGCATAACCACCTCATTGATCAGGTATTGCGGTTATTGCCAATCAATGCGGACAAAGCAACCAAACAGAGCCTATGGCACCACAGCTTCGCTTACACGAGAATTGGTTTACGTGACGTCATCACCGGAGTTATGACGTAGAAAGCAGGAAGGTGAAACGACCGACATTTATACATCACTACATAGTATAAAACAAAGTCGCTTTCTCTGTCCCTATATCCTTAAGTATGCATAGATCTTTAAAACTACGCAACGAATTTTGATGCGGTTTTTTTTAATAGATAGAGTGATTCAAGAAGAAGGTTTTAGTATTAGCATTGCACCCGAGCGAAGCCTGGGCGGGTCGCTAGTAATATAATAAAACTCTAACGGGGCCCTGTCTGTACATGAAATATTTTTTGAAAATTTTAACGGTAGTGTATATAGTTATCGATATAGATACCGAAACACCAATTTTTGGAATTTTTGTCTGTCTGTCTGTCTGGTTGTGCACGCATCACTCAAAAACTACTGGACCGATTTTGATGAAATTTGGTATGGAGATAACTGAGTACCCGGGTCAATATTTAGGGTACTTTTTCGACTGGCACTTTGCAGGTTTTTATTATTTTAAGAACTGCCATGGACCAACACTTGCATAGACATTTCTTTTACATAGAACTGCTTACCTCTCTCTACTCCCTAAAGAGATTAAAATATAATAGGACATAGAGGGGGCATTGGGAATATTTTCATACAAAACTTTGAAGCAGTATGAACGCGAGCTGTCATTCGGTCGAAATTGTACAGTCAAGAGCATGTCAAGCTTTACACCTACCAGTTTAAGCTGAGCTCTGATTTATACTGCGCGCCATAGAATACACGGCCGGGTCAAAGTCCAAAGTGCTTAGCGTGCTCTTGACTGTACTAGACTTATTCCATTTGCAATAACTTTTCGGCTTAAAATTTTCTTCGCTTTGTCCCCTCTATGCCCTATTATATTTTAATCTCTTTGCCCTAAACCCAACAACATCTCAAACTCAATATTAATTATTTTACCTCACTAGTCCCGCTGATTGGCTGATTTGATGGATGAGTTCTCCGAAGACGCCTGTCCCGAATTATATTAGCGGAACTACGCTGACCTAAGACGAGTCGAAAACATACATCGATGATCATAGTAAAGTGCACCCTTCAATAGAGGAAATTGAGTATCTATTCATTTGCACGGTGTGGCGCGCTAGGCCAGATTCACATAATAAAGAAACATCCTCAAAGCCGGTAGATAATTCATAAAAAATATATTTATTATACACATCTTATGAAAAAACCTCACGCCTTTTATCCCCGAGGAGGTAGGCAGAGATATTCCGCTTCTAAATACCAACGTTTCACTAGATATTCTTTGGAAACGTGAACTAAATGTGATTGAAATGAGCCATTTCCGAGTCGATATGTGTGTGACAACCATAATCCTGTTTATACAAATGCGTGTTTAGTTGCCTCCGGATCTCGTCAAATTGTGCTCGGTAGACGGTATTATTCGGACATTATTGTTAATCAATTCCGAGAATATTTCGCAAGGATTTTTGTAAGATCATTAACGGATTCATTAGGGAATTTCTAAAACAGATGAACGGTAAATAATCGAACGTTAGTCAAAGTTAATCATACCGGCCACGCAGCGGGTTCCTTTGGGTGCAAGATCATCATCATCAGCCTATATTTGTCCACTGCTGGCGCCCTGTCTTCGGCTTGACGCATCCAGCATCAGCCTGCAGCCTTTCGCAGATCGTCATCCCATCTGGCCGGAGGGCGTCCTACACTACGTTTGCCGAGTCGTGGTCTCCACTAGAGAACACGTTTACCCTAACGGTTGTCGGTTCTTCGTGAGACATGGCCGGCCCACTGCCACTTTTGCTAATTCTTTAGGTGCAAGATAACATTATAAATCAAAATCTAAGGTCTCGCCAGTAGAGTAAATCGTGTCTGCGGTCCAACGGTTGATGTTGGACAGTTGTATTTATACAAACTCATTAGAAAACTTCGATAGCGCGGTTTAGAACTCGGCCGTCCATTGGCGCGATGATGTAGTGTCGCTACAGTGTCTTTGTGTAGGGCATAAGAGAAATTTGAGAAGACTATATTAATTCGAAATATTTACACCGCGAGGTAATCCTGCGCTCAGCTGCGCTGTAAACTTAATCCCAGTTTATTTAATAAGGTATCCGGATAAGAGATTATGCTTTATGACAGAAGACAAACAGCTTTATTGGATAATACTCGGAGGAGATTTAATTTTATTTATTTTATTTTTTTCGTACGTGGGAGAGCCAAGCTTCGGCGCGCTTGGGCCGGCTCGACCGGAGTGATACCACGACCTCACAGAAAACCAGCGTAAAGCAATGCATTGCATTTCGTTGAGTGAGTGAGGCAGCCGGAGGCCCCACTCCTCCCCTCTCCCTCCTCCTACTCCCACCTCAAAGGCCGGCAACGCAGTTGTGACTCTTGAGTTGCAGGTGTCCATGGGCGACGATAGTCCTTTACCATCAGGTCCGCTCATAAAAAAAAAGCGCCAATCGGTTTCACGGTGCCGTGGGAATACGGGGATAAAATATAGCCTATGTGTTATTCTGATGTGTAGGCTATATAACAGTAAAGTTTCATCAAAATCCGTTCAGCAGTTTTTGCGTGAAAGAAGAACAATCCATACATCCATACAAACTTTCGAGTTTATAATATTAGTAGGACTAAGTGACAGGCATGAGAATTTTTTATGACCTTCACAAAATAGTATAAAACAAAGCCGCTTTCTTTGTCCCTATATCCCTATGTCCCTATATCCCTATGTATGCTTAAATCTTTAAAACTACGCAACGGATTTTGATGCGGTTTTTTTTAATTGAGTGATTCAAGAGGAAGGTTTTAGTATTAGCATCGCACCGGTGCAAAGGTGGGGCGGGTCGGTACTCGGTAGTATAATATAAAATAAAAAAAATAAAAATGCAGTGATAGCCTTGCGGTTAAAGAGCCTGCTTCACGTGATAATAATCAGTGACGTGGGAATTCTGCCATGTTGATTGTTTTAAAGAATAATGTGTTGAGGAGTTTCTTGTCTTCAACTATACATACCAAAGCGGTGGAGTGCAATAACATTCAATAAGACATTGAACAAATCATCTTGAATTTTGAATTTAAACATTTTTGGAGATGTTTTATGACATAGTAATAAAAATGATTACTTACAATTAAATTTCGATGCAATAGGGTAGTCAAATGTCACAAATCAGGTCCGTCCGACCACCCGACGTCGTGCGACACTCCGCCTGACTAATGGGCATCGCCACACGAGTGCTGCAGTAGGCCCTTTGTAGTCCCAGGCTCGTTAGGACCTTCGAGAGCCGCTTATGCGGGTATGTGGAGCCCTTTACGAAAAGGTCACGTTTTATCATAAAGAACAATGGTTGATTGTAATCAAATTATATTATACAAGTTAATTTTGTATTCGGTGTAGATGGATTTTGAATTGCGTAATCGACGATGTTATTTGTGGGACCGTAGTATTGAATATTTAATGTCCTATAGGCGTCCAATGATCCCTACAATACAATAAAATAACTCTTTATTGTACACCAAAAACAACACAATATGGATACCAACATTAACTAAACTACAATGGGCGGTCTTATCGCTTTTAGCGATCTCTTCCAGACAACCTTGGGATGGATGAAACTAAGAGATTAGAACTAGGGTAGACGGTGCACTATTTATTAAACATACTCCAAATACATGGTCATTTAAAATGAAGTGTAAATATTGGAAGGGTAATAGATAAAAAAAACAAAGATGAAGCAGTGATAGCCCGGACGGTTAAAGAGCCGGCCGAAAATCAGTGAGGCTCGGGTTCAATCCTGGCATGTACCAATGAGTTTTTCAAAAACTTACGTACATATTTATCACTAGCTCGACGGTGAAGGAAAACATCGTGAGGAAACCCGCAGGTCTCAGAATTAATTCTGAGACATGTGTAAACAGACCCGGTTCGGCGATGGGCTCACCACCTATCACGTTTAGGGGTCCAATATATCTCGTGAAATGTGGGTATATCCAGTAATGGAATACCTCTGCCTACCCCCACGGGGATAAAAAAGGCGTGAGATTATATTATTATTATATTAGATAAAAAAAATAAGAAGCAACTATTTTCGGCACTGATTTTTATTTTTTCATACGCTACTCTGCTAGCTGTACATAAGCAATAAACGCCATTCAAAAATTGCTAGAAAATAAATAAAAAAAGCTGACAAAAGTGGCGTTTTGGTAGTGAAGGTTGATGTAATACCTAAAGCATGTTTACAAAATAATATTTTTTTTACAAAAAAAAAACAAGAAAAATCTGCCTTTTTTCCTATTAATACGTAAATTCTATTTCTCTTAAATATTTTTGTACCTACCCTTAAAATATTTGCACTTGATTTATAATGACCTTTTATAAATGCGAACGTAACTCTTTCGATTCAAAGATAGCCCTTTGGCTGTCTAAAAACTTTTCAAGACACCCAAGGGCTTGACATGACATGGCTTAACAACTTCCAATGTAAGCGAGTAGGAAACCAAAAACGGCTTAACAGGCTCTCCGAAACGTCTGCCCACCTTTGCAAGGTTAAGTTAGTTAAATTATTAACTACTCGCTATTCCATGCGATTTCACACACATAAGTCCCGTTCCCGTGGGAAAATTATAGCACATGTTGCTCCCAGAAAAGTAAGCTTTCCATTGACAAAAGAATGCTTTAAAATTGGTCATGTAGCTTTGAATTAATTCATTACAAACATAGAAACATATTAAAATACAAATCTTTTCTCTTTATAATAGTACTAGCTGTTCCGGATTCACCCTCGTAGTTCCCGTTCCCGTGGGAATACTGGAATAAAATATAACATAATATGTTACTCAGTGATAATGTAGCTTTCCAATGGTGAAAGTGAGGTGAATAAATCCTTCCGTATGACATGGTCCACTTTCCCAAGTCGTCCATATTCCCAAGTCGTCCATATTCCCAACTCGTCCATATTCCCAACTCGTCCATAATCCTAACTCGTCCACTTTAGTAACGCATAGAAGGCACTTTGGTGAAGCCAGGTCCTGTACTGCAATGTGTATGTACATGTATTTGTATTTTACCAGAAGGTTCGCTAAACTTTGCTGAAATCGAAAATGTGGTAGACGTTTTACCTTGGAAAGGGCGAATGCGTCCACCGCAGTGATTGGCTAATCATTGGAGTTTGCAAACTCGGTTTAATTAACGGATTAATCCCAATTCGACTCATGAATAAATGCAACATTTTAAAGGCTTTCAAGCAATTTCAAATTGATTGTATTTAATATTTATTGAAAGGTTAAACAACGATTAAACATTTAAAAATATCTTTTTTGGACACAATAATGTTTCTGTTACATTTTTAGAGCTTAATTGTCTTAAACATAATTGTACTTTTAAAATGTGTGTAGGTAACCTACCTACCGTCTGTATAAAACCACATTTTGCAATAAATTATATGACTATGACTAAATAGCGGACCCTGCACTAAACGCAGCTTGTATCTCAGGGCCCATGATACTTATTAATTAGTTAAAAACAATTTAAAAAAAAATGTCTATTTAAATAAAAAATAAATGCTGTTAGCCTCTAGTCAGTGCAGGACCTGTTGCTTCTTCGGTGTTGGCGTACATGGACCCACCGGTAGCCGGAGGGCTCACTGAAAAGTGATTATTAGATTTTTCCATTATCATTGTTTGTGTTTTCTTACATATCAATAAGCTCTCGCGAAGTCTTCGAAAGTAGTTAAGTCAAATCACGATTTTGAACCCATGTCTAGAAGTATAAAAATCCTTTGGTAGCAACCTCTTTTGATCCACAGGAGAGCTATTAGGAGAGAGGGCGGAAGCAGTAGGGAGCGCAAAGTTCATTCGGTGACGTCACAGCGGAAATGGGCTTTAGCAATGCCAGATTATTGTCTTTTTCCTAAGTAGGAATACCCACTTCGTTTACGTGGCTTTGACGTATAGCGACATCTAGCGGTACTATACAACGCGTAACAGAAAAAGCGCAATTCCTCATACACCCCAATTAGTATATTAATATAAAAAAAATGATGCAATCGAACTTTAGTTGTGTCTAACCAATTTTCTTAAATGTCGATTAATAATAGCACGATTTCCACAGAAAGCACTACACTGTGAAAAAATTAACAAATATAGTAGTCGATACTGAACAGACTAATTTCAGGAATTGCGCTTATTCTGTTACATGTTATATAGAACTAACGAAAGCGTCACAGACGGCAAGTTCTAAAACGCGGTATTAAAGTTTTCCCACGAATTTGTATAAATACAACTGTCTAACATCAACCGTGGACCGTGGTCCCCAGGTACGATCACCTCGCCTAAAGGAAATCTTCCCTTTTCACGATGGAGGAGCATTCCACCTCCGCTCCGCCACATTGGTGACAAGACCAGCAACCTCCACATAAGGTGGAGTGGACGTGGAATAGTCTTCCATTGTCGTCGTCTTCGTCAGTGGAGATGGGCTGCTGTTTACATTTAGCCAATCTTCATGGACGAGTTTAGAGTGCCTTGTTATTAGACTATTGACTTTCTAAGTGTATTTTTTTACCTATAAAACATAAATGATTTTTGACTTATATTTATTGTGAAAGGGTATGATATTCCTTCAGGCGATGGGATTGTGCCCCGAGACCGCGTTCCAACGGTTGATGGTAATATTTAGTATGTTTATTATAAAAAGTATTTTCATCTCTCCGGGTGGAAAGCTGCAAATTTCGGCCCGCTGCGTTAAACGAAGTTGCCGCTTTCCACCTCCGTCGAGAAGAAAAAAGTATACACACCTCGAGAAGTAAATAAGAAAGCCTTAGATCACATGTTTGCAGACCTTGGCTTCGCCTCGGTTGAGAATTACATGTGATCTGAGACATTTCTCATTTTGCTTTCCTAGATGTGTAATATTATAATATTCATTCGTTCTTTAAAACCGGCGTGTGTGGATAGCATAATAAGAATCGGAATAGAAATATCTTTATTCCAATGTTTAATTTGAATCTGAATATTTTAATATTGATGACTAATTTCACTATGTACACAGTGCTTCTATTTTTCCAGCCACTGTAACGTTACGCTCATATTTTCAGGCAATTCATCTCGACCTTAATTAGAATTTGAATTCGTTTCCAATCTCCATTCGCTAAGTACATATATAAGCGAGTTTTAAAAGGAAACAGGACAATCTCTGCGATCAAATGGCTTTCGGTCGCTGGGCCTATTATTCCGAAGATGGCCTATCAACGGACTGATAAGGCATGGACCCAATTACACGGACTGGTCTGAGGGTTCTTCAGCTCTGCGGTTGAGCAAATTTGAGGACCATGGGCGTATACAAGAAGGGTTTAGGGGGTCCGAGTAGGAGAAGGGCTGCCCTCGAGTTTTTTGCTGGTTCTTCTCGGGGTACTACTGCATTTGGAACCAGCAACTCGTCGGTGGAGATGGGCTGCTGTTTACATTTAGCCAATCTTCATGGACGAGTTTAGTGTGCCTTGTTATTAGACTATTGACTTTTCTAAGTGAAATTATCAATTATCTACGGATATAAAATACATTTTCATGTTCCGCAAAATATGCATGTCTTTTGCATCGGTGCTTGATGATACTTATGTTCTTGTACTTTAAAACTGTGAATCGATTGGCGCTTAATGTCTTCTATTTACGAAGTGAAGTCACGGACGAAAGCTAGTTTACCATTGTGCGAAGATGGCGTTTCTGTTGCTTTATTACAGGAGCAAAAAAGTCTCTGATTCACACTAAATAAGTACATAAATTATTAAAGCACCAAAAAACCCGACTGCTTCTAAAATACATTGCCCTTTTTTCTGATTGTGTCAGATAAAAAGAAGATATTCTGCCTTCAATTATTGTAGTACAGTAGACATACTTTCACAGCGGCTTAATTACTGCGAATATGTTTCTTAAACACAACATTCTTAGAGCTCGAATTTGATTACACATTCCTGATCACTGTTTCTTAATACCACACACTTGTTCGTCTGCGGGTGTACAAAAGGGTATGCGGCTTAACATCGACTCGGGCTCAGTTGGATTGCCCTTAAGGAGGTGGAATTAAACTCGCTGACCTCTGGGTCCCTTAATTGGGCTGTTATGGGGAACGATGAGAAAGGGAAGGATGAGAAAGGGAAGGATGAGAACCGAGTGTTTGAAGTTCGTGTGGTCGCTTGCTGAAGTAACGAAAATAAAATAACATAGAACTAAAAAACCGGCTAAGTGCGAGTCGGACTCGTGCGGTTTGCAGTCGGTACCTATTTCGTAGCATGCTTCTAGCTTACTACATAGAGTTACTTGTCAATGACTATACTTCTTAACGATATTGTATCAACTTTACTTGGTCGCGCTATCGCCTCGAGCATTACAAGTCGAGCGCTAATGTCATAGACATAATGGCTAATGTATACCCCATACGTCTGTCATTTTATTCGATTTATCTTTAGGTATGTTATACAAAGCCACCTGGCTAGGCCATTTGGTGTGTTAGGCCTGGCTCGACTCCGCAGTTTAGGTATAAATATTTGCGTCCAGCACGCCTACTCGATAGGCAAGTCCCAAGGGCGCTCGTCGGCGACAGACTGCCAAGCGTTGACCGTGAATGCAACACCTATATTGCTGTTTTATTCGTTTCTGTCTTACTAACACTCAAAGGAAAGTACTTTAGTCGACCTTCAGTACGTTTGTAGTTTGTACTATACAATGTGTAACAGAATAAGCGCAATTCCTGAAATTAGTTTGTTCAGTATCGAGTGCGTAATCTATACATATAATAAAACTCTAACGGGGCCGTGTCTGTACATTAAATATTTTTTGAAAATTTTAACGGTAGTGTATATAGTTATCGATATAGATACCGAAACAGCAATTTTTGGAATTTTTGTCTGTCTGTCTGTCTGTCTGTCTGTCTGTCTGTCTGTCTGGTTGTGCACGCATCACTCAAAAACTACTGGATGGATTTTGATGAAATTTTGTATGCAGATAACTGAGTACTCGGGTCAACATCTAGGGTACTTTTTATTCCAGGAAAATATCTCATTCCCACGGGAAATTATAAAAACTGGTTAAAAAGAGAAATACGTACTACTCCCTAACGATAACACCTAGAAACTTGAAAAATGGTATGAAGGTGTCTGATATGTCATAGGAAATTGATATGAAGGGATTTTTGGAAATTCCCACGGGAACGGGAATAATAATACTACTCCGAAACGATAACACCTAGGAACTTAAAAAATGGTATGAAGGTGTCTTATATGTCGTAGGAAATTGGTATATAGGGATTTTTGGAAATTCCCACGGGAACGGGAATAAACTGAATCCACGCGGGAAAACGCCGCTGGGCACCCGCTATTTGAAGTATGGTATGTAGGTGTCTTAAATATGTCGTAGGCAACCACTATGATGGGGTTTTCGGAAATTCCGACGGGAACGGGAATAAACGGAATCCGCGCGGGCAACGCCGCTGGGCATCCGCTAGTCGTTAATATGTGTTAAAGTGTTCCGAAAAATGATGTAGCTTATCATGAAATTGGTAAGACACGACTGAAGTAGAAAGGCATCATATTTTTTTTATTTAATATATTGTTAAGACATTGTTAATTTATTCTATATTTTGTAATTTGTAATAGGTAAATTAATTATTTATTTATAAGTATATTGCCATACCCGTAGGGTGAAATTACATTGTTTCCTTATCGCATTCTTTTTGACATCTGTGTTTACATGTAATTTATCGCAATAAATGAAATGAAAATAATAATTGGGGTGTTTAGGGGTCCAAACAATATCTGGTGAAAAGTGGGTATATCCAGAAATGGAATACCTCTGCCTACCCCCTCGGGGATATAAGGCGTGAGATTTTTTTAATTTTTAATAGGGGTGTATGAGGAATTGCGCTTATTCTGTTACGCGTTGTAGATATTCTGTGGTTATGCTGACTGACCTTGGGTGGTGTCGCAGCTGCGGCGTGGTGTCTGGCGGAGTGCGCGCGGCGCGTGGCCTTGTAGTGCAGCCTCCGCAGCGCGCCGCCCAGCCGCTCGGGGGAGCCCTCGCCACGCGACACTGTCATGCTGCCGTCGCCACCTGCACAACGGTATTATCAACGGGGTGTTGGTTATGTCACCTGCACAACGGCATTGTCAACGGGGTGTTGTTGTCTCTTGCACAACGGCATTGTCAACGGGGTGTTGGTTATGTCACCTGCACAACGGCATTGTCAATGGGGTGTTGGTTATGTCACCTGCACAACGGCATTGTCAACGGGGTGTTGGTTATGTCACCTGCACAACGGCATTGTCAACGGGGTGTTGGTTATGTCACCTGCACAACGGCATTGTCAACGGGGTGTTGGTTATGTCACCTGCACAACGGCATTATCAACGGGGTGTTGGTTATGTCACCTGCACAACGGCATTGTCAACGGGGTGTTGTTGTCTCTTGCACAACGTCATTGTCAACGGGGTGTTGGTTATGTCACCTGCACAACGGCATTGTCAACGGGGTGTTGTTGTCTCTTGCACAACGTCATTGTCAACGGGGTGTTGGTTATGTCACCTGCACTACGGCATTGTCAGGGGGGTGAATGAAATATTAGTATTAAAATATAAAAAATAGAAATAAAAAAAATCTCACGCCTAATATCCCCGACAGGCAGATTTCTGGATATACCCACTTTTGACCAGAAAATTTTTAGACCCCCCTAAACGTGATAGATGGTGGGCCCATCGCCGGATCGGGTTTGTTTACACATGTCCCAGAATTTCTCAGGGTTTCCTCACGATATTTTCCTTCACCGTCGAGCTAGTGATAAATATGTACATAAGTTTTTGAAAAACTCATTGGTACATGCCAGGATTCGAACACGAGCCTCACTGATTTTCATCATGTGAAGGAAGTTCTTTAACCGTAAGGCTATATCACTGCTCATAATATAAATGTTGGGTCGTGCTTACCTGCGGCGAGTTCAGGGGAGGGTCGAGATGACAGGATTTTGGGAGCTTGGTGACGCCCATCCGCCTGCAATAATACACACAACACGTTACTTGTAAGTATAAGAACTGACCACCTACCAAGAACTGGCCACCTACATACAATGAACTGACCACCTACCAAGAACTAGCTACCTAGCAGGAGCTGGCTATCTACCAAAAACAGGCCAGTTACTAGGCAACTTATTCGTTAAATTTTCAGTGAATATTTACAAAAAAAAGAGAATTAGCAAAGGTTTTTGGCTATAGAGTCCCTACTATTTATTCATCCAGAGACGCTTACATCATGATTGCACTTCGGACTCCTTCAACAACTATTGTTTTAATCTATATTAGCTTTTACCCGCGGCTTCGGTCGCGCACGTTTATTTCACTCCTTCGGGGTTGAATTTTGCAAAATCCTTTTTTAGTTGATACCTACAATATATAAGCTATCTATGTACAAAATTTAAAGTCTCTAGACCCAGCGGTTTAGGCTGTGCGTTGATATATCACCAATCATTCAGTTTAACATTTTATATATACATTTGTACGAGTATTTATCTTTTCTTTAATTGAATAAGTAATTTTTTTTCGTTTTATCGTTAAACCGTAAAGTTTGTTGACGAATCTTCAACTATTCGCACCTCTCCACACCTTCGTCTGTACCGCCATTTGTTATATTTGCAGGTTTACGTCAACTTGCTCTCTCCCAAATGAAGCAAAGTGCATTGCTCCGTCACATGCGACTCATGCAACGGCCCGTGGCTTTGACATTGCACGCCACGATCACCTCGCGGCAAAGTGCCAGCACTTGAAAACGGAACACGCGAATGTAATTAAGACATTCCATTTTAGTTTCACTATACGCTCCTGTTTTATTAACGTGGAGGTTGGCGTATTCCATTTTAGAAGTAAGTACCCAATTTGTATAAAATAGTAGGTATATTACACATTTAAAGAAAAAAAAAAAAGAAGTGATTTCACTTCCCGAGTTAAATTTTACTTCAACCTCTTGAAGTATACTTTTTTCTTTTCGACGGAGGCGGAAAGCGGCAATTTCATTTAGCGCAGCGGGCCGAAATTTGCCGCTTTCCGCCCGGAGATATGAAAACATGTATTTTATCTTATTATTTTAAGCGAGCAATTCTTGTATGTGTATTTATATATTTTTTTTGTGTAACATTGCGTTTTCACAGGAAATTCAATTATTCAAAAGTAAAAAAAAGAACCGATTTGAATGATTTTTTTTTATTTAAGAGCTGGTGCTTTCAGATTAGTCCCATTTAATTTTGTTTATTTCTGACAATGGCATCCATGAGAAAACCATATAAGTAGAAGTCGGTTTTCTATTCTTGAGGTTTATGTTATAGGTATGACACCCATATTTAATGAGCTGTTCAAGAACACGGGTCTACCACGTCCCTGACTGCACTGATTTGTGCGGACAGACCATCCGAAGAAAAAGGACACTTCAAATGTCAGTTTTATGACAAGGGTACAAAGTCCAAATCGTGTCTTGATGGGGGTGTTACCGAATGTTTATATTAATGTAGAGATGGATGGAGGTGTTGACCCGGGTATATGCCACCTCCATTATGACGTAACCTGCCCTACAGACCCGGGCAACCCGGTCGCCAGGGTCGGAGGTAAGCAAAAGCGTTCGTATGATACTTAAATTTTCTAAGTGTACACTTTAAAGATTTCTTAATGAGTATTTGTCTTTTTAATCGACTTCAAAAAAAGAGGTTCTCTTTTCGATGACTACCTATTTTCAACCGACTTCAAAAAAGGAGGAGGTTATCAATTCGACTGTGTTTTTTAGGGTTCCGTACCCAAAGGGTAAAAACGGAACCCTATTACTAAGACTTCGCTGTCTGTCCGTCCGTCTGTCCGTGCGTATGTCTGTCAAGAACCGCTATAGCTAAAAAGTTGAAATTTTCACAAATTATGTATTTCTGTTGCCGCTATCACAACAAATACTAAAAACAAAATAAAATAAATATTTAAGGGCCCATACAACAAACGCGATTTTTATAGTTAATGTACGGAGCTCTTCGTGCGCGAGTCCGACTCGCACTTGGCCGGTTTTTTTTGTTTGTTACCTCAGAACTTTTGACTGGGTGAACCGATGGTGACCTCTTTACCTATTGACACGCGGTGTTATCACCACCTGATTCGGGCTATCTATCCAGGGCGCGTTTGCTAAAGATTTACGAGCCCCTTCCGCAAATGCCACTCCGGCGCAAGTCGCAACCCCTGTATCTGGGTCAAGCTGTGTCCCCGACCTGACCGAAAATGGCTGAGGCCGGGACGGGGTATACCCTTTCCATACCATCTATTCGAAAAGTGACGTTTTGCTCCTCAATAAAAGAGAGCAAAGTAAGTCTTTTCCGATAGGGTTTTAAAAGTGAGAATGAAAGTGTTTTGAATTTAGAATATTTTTCAACATTCTTAGCTAAAAAGATAAGCAAAATAAGTTGACATCTAATTTTGGCGCCGCGTACATCAAACTTTTGTGTAACAAAACATTAGTTTCATTTACTCGCTGTGTCAATGCGCGCGCTTTCTTCGTTATTTTTCTCATAGAGAGGGATGATAAGCAGAGTGTATCATTCAACAGCTATGTACTTTAAACCCCTAACTTAGTTCATGATTCTACATTAAAATCCCTCACTACGTTCGGGACTCTATTCTAGAATCATACACTATGTTCCAGATTTTAAAAAATGCCCATGCTGTAAAAATATAGTTTTGCTCCCTTATGACATAATCTACTGATGCCGAGAAACGCCAACGACCTGGAGAAATGAATTTTTATTCCTCCCTCTAATATATTATCTCTATTGAAATTGAGTTATTATAAGTTCATCACATGTCTTGTTCTAATTTTAAAATCACATCAATGTATTTACCTTGAGATAAGCAAACGAAAAAATTCAAAATGAATGTATTTCAAAGTTATACCTAATATGAAACATCAATATATTATTAAATTATGAATCAAGAGTTCGATCCCTAAAAATCTGAAATAACTTATGACATTTCTAAGATTATTTTTTTGATTGTTTTGGACATTGTATATTTTTGAAAACATATGCTGAGTAACTCATTTTTTTTGTACTGCGATAAATTAAACCGATAGCAATAGCAGTGATAGCCTTACCGTTAAATAACCTGCTTCACATGAAGATAATCAATGAGGCTCGGGTTCGAATCTTTACATGTACCAATGAGTTTTCAAAACTTACGTCATATTCATTACTAGCTCGACGGTGAAATAAAACATCGTGAGGAAACCCGCAGGTCCCAGAATTAATTCTGAGACAAGTGTAACAGACCCAGTCCGGCAATGGGCTCACCACTCATCGCGTTAAGATGTCCGAAGAATAGTGTCTGTACATGCCAGGATTGGAACCTCACTAAAGGCTGATTCATGTTACAACGGGACTGGCCCCGTCCGGGCCCGGCCGTGCCCCGTCCGGGGAACGGTCAAATATTTTTTGTATGAAGCGCTGGCCCGGACGTGCCGTCCGCGCCAAATATCAAGGCGTGTTGTAGGATGGTTCGCCCCGGACGGGGCACGCCCGGGCCCGGACGGGGCCCGTCCCGTTGTAACATGAATCAGCCTTAATGAGAAGCGTGATTTTTAACCACAGGGCGAAAAGTCCTCCTATAATGTTTTCTTTCCAAATAAATAAATATTATAATTACTAACAAGCTGGTTCTATGATATGCGACCCAGTGTCAGCGGCAGGGTTAACTAGATATAATCTAGTTAACCCTGCCGCCGCTGCTAGCTCCGCAAACCCTACATCAAAGCGGCGAGCCGTATCGCACGTAACCCAATAAAATCAATTTGCGCGCAAAGAGTGCACTTAGCACGGCACCGCGCCTTCTATTGTTCTTTCAAATGGGGGATAAACGATCCCTAGAGAGGGGCTAGAGGGGGTAAAAGGGGGGGACGCTTAAAGGAATGGTAGTTGTTGTTGAGCTATAAATCTAAAGAACTCTGTCGGCATTCCGGTACTTACCTGTGTTAAAGATCCTTGTAACTTTTGTTTGGTCTCTGCGCTTGCTTTTACAATAGAAATTTGTAGGTTAATTATTCTTTTGTTTAATAAAATAAGTTGCGATATATTACGCGTTTATCTAAATACAGGGGGCGATTCTGCTTTACAGTCATTTTCAGTCATTTTAGTTTAGTTCTGTCTTTGTCTTACCTCAAGAAAAGAAAAGGGATAGATGATAACCTACCGAATTTAGTCCTGTCAGAGAGTATTTAAGTCGTGACTTCTTTACTTATGCACTAAATGCGGTATGAAATGCCTTTGTTGACAGTACTAATTTTAATTTGACAAGACTAAATATATCTCATACTCGGAAAGTGGTGTATGTTTGATCTGAGTACCGGGTCGGAATCGATGATTCCCACCACAGAGAGATTCAGGGCTGTGATTCCCGCCCTCGGTCGGGAAAGACTCATAGTAATTGCTTCCGGCCTTAGGGCGGGAATAAATAAAAAAAAATAGTACTAAATTTGGCAAAGACGTTTAAAGAAAAAGTTTCTCTAGAAAAGAGAATGAGTTTCTTCCAACCTCTTTGGGTACTTAGTAGGGATACGAAACTTTTTATATCAATTAGAATAATAAAAAAAGGTGCGGCCTTGTGAGTGTAGGTATAAACAACAGAAAATAGCCCGCGCGCGGGGCGGTACGCGTTCCATATTTGAAAATTAAAATAAGAGTAATAATTTGGTGAGCTGTTCCGAAATTAAAAATCTTGTTTTTCATCGACACTAATAAGCACAGAAGGCTTTATGAGAATATGTACCTTTTGAACATATTATTATAAAGAGGAAGGATTCGTATATTATTTTTGTAATGTTATTTATGTTAGGTACTCTATGATGTAGTATTCAAAGACGTATAAAAGAAAAAGTTTCTCTTTCTTCCAACCTCTTTGGTTGTATTGTTGACAATTTTGTTTTTTTTTTTCGTAGGTATAATTCCGTTTTTTTGCATGTTTGAATTTTTGTAAAATTGTATTTTTTTTTTGTTTACTTTCCTTGAATTCGAAATGAAAAGTGTTTAACGCGGGTGGAAGTTATCAATTCCTACTCGGACTCTCGGGCGTCTAAATACCTCGTATGGGAATTGATTCCTTCCGACCCTTGTATAACAATCTACTATTCTTTTCTAGGAGAAAGAAAATGACAAGAGTAAACTACATACATACATACATACATAATCTCACGCCTATTTCCCATTGGGGTAGTCAGTAGTTAAGAGTAAACTAAAATAAGTTTAGTCGTTGTAAAGCAGATTCGGGGCCACTATACGCCAAGCGGCGTTGACACAGCAATTCTAGTTTATTCCCGTTCCCGTGGGAATTTTCAAAAGTGCTCACTTATGTCATTTATGGAACTTTGTGCAAAAATTTATATCCTAGATCCAGCTGTTTCGGCTGTAGTACGTTCATCGATCAGTAAGGCAGTTAGTTTCTTGTATCACATGCAGAAAATACATTGTTAGTTTCACCTTTATAGAGTAAAAAAAAACATTCCGTAAAATATTTTATAACACATTTGCTCGTAAAAGGTGTCTTATTTCACCAATTTCAATATCGTATTGTATCTCATTACGCCCAAGTGCGGTAAGTGTAAAGTAAAACGCACGGTTTATCAATATGCTCCGTCTTAAAACGAACGGTACTTGTTAAAATCTCAGCAAAGAGTTTTTATGTCAAAAAAGTTGTCAACATTTTATGATTAAAATTAACTTTGGGAGATAAAATAAAATTAAGAATTATTTAGGATGTAGGTGCATATTTATTTAATTTAATAAATTTGGACAGCAAATTACAACCAATTAATATGTAACAAAAATATTTATTTACTTTATTAGTAATACTGGCTGTTTTTTGTGCCTTTGCCTAAAAAAAAATGATGATGCGCTCCGCGCGCTTTTTCTTAACGCTGTATTGTTTTTATTCGTTTACCATAGTCGCAGTTTTATTTTATTTCCTCGCAAATGTATTACAAAACGTCGTATGATACACGTGCGCTTTGATAATTACAGCCTCTGCTTACTCACTAATATCGCCTCGGCTGTAATTTTCAACCTACCGCACTTATATCATAATGTACTATCACTGGATAACCTAATAATATAATATAATATATATTACTAACGACCAGCGCCGGCTTCGCACGGGTGAGCCTTTTTCTTCTTCAAAATCCGTTGCGTATTTGTAAAGACCTAAGCATATTAGGGACAGACAGCGGCAAGCGACTTGTTTTATACTATGTAGTGATGTAAATTTGTAAAAAGAATTCCAATCTTCAACCACAGGGAAATACCTCATTATGAAAGGGAGGCCTTGACTCGTTTATTCTACATCACGCCCTGAACTACATCTTTACGTGTCTGAAGGACGGTATGAGTCTTGACGAGGGCTGTCCCCTGTCGGTAGCAGCGGGTGCGATATACTTAACTTAGGAATAATATTAAATAATAATGTATTCAAATATCTCTTGACACCCCTAACCGTGCAACTAGATGTAATCTTGCTACCTATATATAATTACTAGCAGCGCCCCGCGGTTTCATCGGAATACGGGAATAAAATATAGCCTATGTTACTCAGTGATATTGTAGCTTCCAATGATGAAATAATTTTATAAATCGGGTCAGTAGTTTTTAAGTCTATTCGTTACAAACCTTTTGAGTATTAAACCAACAGGAGACGTCACGCGCATTAGTTTCTTTGCAAAAAAGTCTTCCAATTTCTGCGCGGGAGACGAGGAAACAAACACAAATAATGTTAAAATAAACGAATTTTTTGACAAAACAATTAAACACTAGCTTGAACTAGATGCACACAAATACATTCACCAATCCAAGCACTCCGTGAACTCAAAAAAACTAGTTGTATTAACAGGTATGCGCGTTGACCGACACTTTTTTTGGCAGGGAACGCCTGTCAGTGGCGTCTCCGGTTGGTTTAATACTCAAAGTTACAAACATACAAAAATTTAAGTACAGAGAAACATTTAAAAACCATCGTTTTATACCAAAAACCTGCTAACCATGATGATACCCGGCATAGCATTAAAGAATCCAATACAGTATTCTGAAAATTAGCGTAGCAACATAACTTAGCGTAGCATAACGTATCAAAACATAATCATTTTAATATCCAACGTAGCAAGCGAAGCAAAAAGACGTTTAAAGAAAAAGTTTCTCTGAGAATGATGATTTTCTTCCAACCTCTTTGGCTAAGCATTTCAATAACAGTCAGCTTCCAGCCATGAGATATCCACGTCGTAGCAAATGGGCCCGCCGTAGCCAGTCGTAGCAGTGAACTCGTCGTAGCACGTGTAGCTGACGTACGCATACGGCATCAACCCGCAAATACAAATAGAAAAGTCAATAGTCTAGTCCAAGTCAATAACAAGGCACTCTAAACTCGTCCATGAAGATTGGCTAAATGTAAACAGCAGCCCATCTCCACCAACGAGTTGCTGGTTCCAAATGCAGTGTCCCGAGAAGAGCCGGCAAGAAACTCAGAGCAGCTCTTTTTAATCTCATGTCGTAACACTGTTGAGCTAAGGGTCTTTCCTATATGAGGAAGACTTGGTTCTTCCACACGAGTCCATCGCGGATTGACAGATGGTGACAGCACACAAGGGTATCTGATATGGCTTAACGGTGATTATTATTGTAAACCATATTTACTATTAAGACATGAGATTAAAAAGAGCTGCCCTTTAGTTTATTGCTAGCTCTTCTCGGGATACTGCATTTGGAACCAGCAACTCGCCGGTGGAGATGGGCTGCTGTTTACATTTAGCCAATCTTCATGGACGAGTTCAGAGTGCCTTGTGATTAGACTATTGACTTTTCTAACTTTATTTTCCATACCTATAGAAAATAAATGAGTTTGAGTTTGGGTGGAGTGAGTAACAACAAAGAAAACTGTGAGGTCACCCATTCACTGACCGACCGCGTCCAACTTTGCTTAACGGATGTGGTTGTTACAACAAATTACCGTATTGAAATCAGTTCTAAATATAAAACGACATAAAGCGTTGAAATATCGGTTCTATTTCCCGGATATAGGTCACAGTATTGTTTGTCAAAACAAAATATGTTAATCGGATGTGACCCAAGAGTGGTTTGTTGTGGGTTTAGAAATACCGGCGGAAGGGTTAGCGCGGAAATAGGGTTGTCACGTGCTTTGATTTGTGAGGACTTCTGTGTAGGTGGAACAGGATAATCGAACATAACAATTGTGACCTCAGTCAGGCGATTTCTAAGCGATCCATTTAACGTAAGTTTTGAACAATTTTTCTGGCAAAAATATCAGAAGACGTTCAAAACACGTTTAGCCAATTTGTATATCTACACTAATATAATAATAGAGCGCTCGTAGCCCTGCGGTGCCAGTGTGTTTGTAAAGATCATACTGGTTAAGCAAAGTTGGGCGCGGTCAGTCAGTAGATGGGTGACCGCCTAGTGGCATTTATATTACGAGCGCTTCCGTGTTTCGGAAGGCACGTTAAATTGTTGGTCCCGGTTTTCGTTGTGTTTACTCACAAATGAAGTCGTTAAGCCATGTCAGATACCCCTGGGGGGCTTGAAAAATTCTGACTGTTAAGTGGCCACTACCTTAACACCATCTCCCAATCCGCGGTGGGCTCGCGTGGGAGATTATAGCCCATACTTCCTCATGTGTGAGGAAAACCCCTTAGCTCAGCAGTGGGCTGTTACGGGTTGATGATAATGATAATAATAGAGGAAAGATTTGTGTTATTGTATGTTTGTAACTAATAAACCCAAAAGCTACTGAACCTATTTCGAAAATTCTTTCTTCAATTGGAAGCTGGAATATCCCTGAGTAACATAAGCTGTAATATTTTATTCCCGTGTTCCCACGGGAAAGGGAATTAAGCGGGTGAAACCGCGCAGAACCGCTAGTAATTTATATATTTATTTATATCTAGTTTCTTGTGAAAACATCGTGAGGAAACCCGCAGGTCTCAGAATTGATTCTGAGACATGTGTAAATAGACCCGGTCCGGCGATGGGCTAACCACCTATCACGTTTAGGGGTCCAATATATCTCGTGAAATGTGGGTATATCCAGTAATGGAATACCTCTGCCTACCCTCTCGGGGATAAAAGGCGTGAGATTTTTTTTTTATTTACTTTCTTCTTTGCCTTTAGAGGTTTCAATTCTGATAAACAAAATTGTTATCGATTCCTCGAGGCCAGGTACATAAAACATACTCTAATTACTTTGTATCTAAACTCGGCAAAGTTTGTTCGAACTAATCTCAGAACTAGAGCGACATGGAAAATTCCAGAATCCAATTATTTCTGCAATCCCCAGAGCCTAGCCGTACTGGGGCAGGACTTTTGTCCAACTACTCTCAGAGCTCCAAAATTATCTCACTGGAATGTTCTGTTATAGATTTCATCGTAAAATTAAGAAATACATGAAAAATGTAATTGAAAATTACACTTACAAAAGTCAATAGTCTAATAATAAGGCACTCTAAACTCGTCCATGAAGATTGACTAAATTCACTGGCGGACTAAGATAGGGGCGGTCCGCCCCGGGCCTCTGGTCCGGGGGGTCCTCCAAATTTAGTAAAAAGTTTTCTTAATCAAATCCTAAGCAAGGTCATAAGGCAATTGGGTGTTGGTTGGAGGCAGCATAGATACAAATACGATTAAAGCTGCACTTAATTTGGAGGCCCCCCGGACCAGAGGCCCGGGGCGGACCGCCCCTATCTTAGTCCGCCAGTGAATTTAGTCAATCTTCATGGACGAGTTTAGAGTGCCTTATTATTAGACTATTGACTTTTCTAAGTGTAATTTTCTCAAAATCAAAAAGTTTTAAGATCGGGGGGGGGAATCATTCAGTTTTTCCACCCTGGGCCTCCGACAGAACAGAAGAAACTCAGAAAGAAGCAGCTGAGAAAAGGTAACAGTTGCATAAGTGCTACTTTCGCATTAGTAACATAAGTACGTACTCTTACTTATGATGATAAAGTTACTGACAAGCCCCGCCATGCTATCTTGTACACATGGCATTTATCATCAAGAGACTCTCAGGTCGTCTATTATTCATAAAAGATAATCACTTCACCTTACTATTAAGAGGCCACTAAATTCGCGTCGAGGATGAATGAAAGTCGTCTCGAGACAAATATACAAGGGTGTTGTGAATGGGCGAGTCGGTAAAGGACGACCTAGGCGTACCTACATCGACTAGATCGGCGATGTGTTGAAGAAAAGCCAGATAAAGAGTACCCGAAACCGACGAGCATGCATGAGTCGTTTGATGGATGTGGAGGAAGCACGAGAGGTCTGCCAGGTTCTTGGCAGTTGTCTGTTGTCTCTGCCTACCCCAATGGGAAATAGGTGTGAGATTACGTATGTATGTATGTAAACTATTTCAGCTACCAAGGAATCGAAATAAGAAGATAATCGCCCATATTTGTGTGCATGAACATGTCTGTTGGCTTCGTGTCTGATCGTTCAATATTTATTTAAGTATGTTTATCAGTTGTTTAGTACCCATAGATCAGACCCTCGATTCGCTTTGATTTATCAAAACAACAACCGGTGTTGGACTTTTTAACCGACTTCAAAAAAAGGAGGAGGTTCTCAATTCGTAGCGTATGATTTTTTTTGTGTTTGTTATCTCAGAACGTTCACGTTTAGGGGTCCAATATATCTCGTGAAATGTGGGTATATCCAGTAATGGAATACCTCTGCCTACCCCCTCGGGGATAAAAAAGGCGTGAGATTATATTAGATTATTTATCTCAGAACGTTTTGACTGGGTGAACTGATTTTGGTGATTATTTTTTTTATTTGAAAGCTGGTGCTTCCCGTGTGGTCCCATAATTTGGCCCAGTTCTGACAGTGGCATCCATGAGTAAACCATAAAAGTTGAAGTAGTTTTTTTACACTTTCTTCTATTTTATATATAATAATATATATAATAATATAATATAATCTCACGCCTTTTCCCTATTCTATTACTGGATATACCCACATTTCACGAGATATATTGCACCAGAAGAAGAAGAAGAAGAGCAGTTCTATTTTATTTTAAAATTAAACTAGTACTCAATCAGTGGCGTAACAATAGGGTGGCAGGGCTGGCAAAATGCCACGGGCCCCCGACTCAAGAAGGCCCCGGCCCAAGAGGCCCTCAAAAATATTTTTTTACATTGTACCTGAGTATTTTATTTTATTTCAAAAGTCTATTTTTAGAAGTTCTGCGTAAAATCCAAAGTGAGACAACTAAAAACTACGACTAAATTCCATCTTACCATTTAGTTGCTAAGTTTATTTTTCTTGTAATTTGATGTACCTAATGCTCTCAACTTAACTATTGTATGAGAGTGGATAACTGTTATTGGCTTTTGATGTTTGTATAAAAATAATATGCACATTAATATAATATTAACAGCTGTTGTTATCCCAAATAAATAAATAAATAATAAATAAATAAATAAAATTCAACTAAGTACAACGTGACGATTTTTACTGATAGGGCCCCATCAAAAGAAATTGCCACGGGCCCCAGATTGTATAGTTACGCCACTGTACTCAATAGTAATTGGCAAAAAATTCAAGTCGCAATTGTAATGTGAATCTTTATATTACATTTAGGCTCTTAAAAATAAAGAATAATGTAAATTTTAAAGAACAAACTAAGTATCTATACTATCAAGTCGGCCGTCGGCATCGCGCACTGACGCCTCGACCGCGACCCTTGAAAGTGTACCTTAAAATGTGACGTAACCCGCTTACTTCATAACCCCGCTAACAGCTTAACTGAAAGCTCTCACAAGGGTAACTCGGGGCAGGCAAGTATCCCAAAACGCGTGAATATTCACCGGGGCTTACGGTTCACCTGGCTTAATTAAAACCAAAACTAGTTCGCTTATATTTTAATGCCAAACTCAGAATAAGCAATTTTCTATGTTCAAATACATCAAAAGTATATTTTAATGGAAATAATTTAAAGGCCTGCTAAAACTTGACGAGAAATAACACTAGTAGCCGATTTGCTTTTCATATTTGTCAGGCGCTCGTATTTAAACGCGATATTGTTTCAGTTTATAATAATTATAATAATAAAATTTCTTTATTGAGACAACTACAGGTCCATTTGTTAGTATGAGACTTAAGACTATGTAAGTAGGCATTGGAACACAATAAATAGATAATAACTATCTCACGTTTTCGTCCCGCCTCACCAATACTTTACGGCAGTGTTCAAGCATTGGTGAGTCGTGACTATCCGCAAGAATTTTAAGAATACTGTTGGCGCTGCCCCGCCATCTTTGAAGCAAAGATGCCGTCCTTTTACTTGGGTTTATTTGGGTTCCCTTCCCTGTGTCATATCGAAAGTCGCTGTATTTAATATCTGGTAATTGACACGGTGCATCGACTGGTCGCTGAATCTACGGCATCGGTTAGTTCTTATACTATCTGTCACTATATAAAGTTTTTTGACACCGTAAGTCGTAAGTGGGTCTGACGTCACAAATTGTGTTACTGTTCTATTGGATGACGTATTTTAGGGACAGCCACGCCACCTAGCTATTACGGGAAAAGAGGAAAAAGAGGACCTGGCTCAGTATGTACATATATCTACCGTCACCGTGCTTACAGCATGCGGTTACGGAAAATTTTGCGACAGTAGATTATTTAGTAGATTCAACTGAAATAATTGCTGAATAATGTGATGCAATTTTTTAAATAAATTTATTATTATTATTACTATCGGAGGCATCTTCTTAATTTAAACAATAAAGACTGGCCTAGGACTGCATGAGATTGTGCAGCAGAAATGGTGTTTACTGACTACTAAAATGTTAACTTGTTGGTGATGTGAAAATGTTAACATGATAAGGAAAACAGGATCTAATGATGGCATCCAAGAGCAATCGATGGGAACCTTTGAAAATCGTAGTGGCGACTAGTGTTTTTTTACTTTTTCATAAATTTCCTGTTTAGTTTTTTTATAAAAAAATATTTTACCAATGTAGTACCATATCCCAAGTGAGCGCGAGCCTGTTCTTAGATTAAATCAGAACACTTTTTCACATTGTAATACCCAAACACATTATAAACTTCATTTACCTACTTATATACGGTATCACATTAATAACAAAGTTTACTATTTGTTTAAATCTTGCAATATTTGTTCAGTAACTCACATTGCTAATATTCATGTAACCGCAGCGGTTAAGTTCAAGACTGAAGATGAAGAGGTTTACCGCAGTAACGCTGTGTTTGCCGACCTTGTGAATTGGAAGTAGGTACCTAACAAAGAGATTAAAATATAATAGGGCATAGAGGGGACAAAGCGAGGAAAATTTGAAGCCAAAAGTTATTCCAAGTCGAATAAGTCTAGTACAATTTCGACCGAATGACTCGCGTTCATACTAACTGACATGACGCTTGTGCTTCAAAGTTTTGTATGAAAATATTCCCAATGCCCCCTCTATGCCCTATTATATTTTAATCTCTTTGGTACCTAAGTAAATAATGTCGCAGTGTAATTTGCAAAGCTTGTGATATTCTATTAGTAGTGTCCTACCTAGTCAAACCTTTTTATGATCTCTCAAAACTAAATTTTTCTATGGAAAATTTACTGAAATAGTAAGCTGTGACGTCATAGTTTCTCGTGCATAATTGGGAACTTACGTAAATAAAACTGAAAATAATATATTCTGTAGTAAATAATATATTCACGTGCCATGAAAAGTTTAATTCATAAGATGAGGAGTGACGTCAAGTCAAGCCGGTGGGCGTTTACGTGCGAACTTTGAAATATCAATTTTTGATTTGCAATAAATATATACGTCTTATTTGTGCATAGTTTAACCTTTTTTTGTAGTATCTTTATGTTATCCTTAAACCATTTAGATAAATTAAAGTCAAAATTTTATGCAAGTTCCCCATTGTTTGTTGTTCCAAATAAAAAAAAATAAGAAAATGTGACCTCATAAGCCAATGCTCAGATACCCGATCTGCCTATAAATAATTCCGAATCCTTTGTAGGATTCAGTGTAAGCCTATCTTGACTCCGCCATGTTGGAGTCTCGATATAGGGTTCAATGATTTTTGTATAGATTCGGCACTTTTGAATAGAATCGGCGCTAATAAATTACTATGGGTGGCGCCAGTGATCCAGCATTGAAAGATTGTTGACGAAGATTAGGGTTGGGGCCTCCGGATTGCATTTCGCTTAGTGAGTGAAGTATCACTCACTAAGCGAAATGCAATGCAATCGTTGCTTTACGCTGGTTTTCTGTGAGGCCGTGGTATCACTCCGGTCGATCCGGCCCAAGTGTCCCACAATTTATTATTATAATGATTCTTTTTTATTTAAAAGCTGGTGCTGGTCCCATTTAAATTTCCAGTTCCAGTTCCCATCCAGTTTTTTTTATATTATTTTTTATGATATAAAAGGGGGCAAACGAGCAGACGGGTCACCTGATGGTAAGTGACGTCCGTCGCCCATGGACACCTGCAACTCAAGAGTCACAACTGCGTTACCGACCTTAGAGGTGGGAGTAGGGGGGGGGGGAAGGGGGATTGGGCCCTCCGGTTACCTCACTCACTCAACGAAACGCAATGCATTCTGACAATGGCATCCATGAGAAAACCATAATATGTGGAAGTCGATTTTTTACTCTTTAAAGCTCTATTATGATAGAGCCTCTATGTTATTACTCGACTGCGGCAAAGCCGAAATGAAGAGTAATGTTTTAGTGGTTTCACAACGTATTTTCGAAAGCTAATATGTCTATATCCATTTCATTGACGCCAAATAATAAAGTCCATTTAACCAACGAGTCTGTCTATCTATACTACTACCAGTCTGCATAATATACTATGTTCCATCGTATCGTTCTAAGCATGGCAACCGATTTTGATGAATGGAGCAATACTCGATTCTGTAGCATAGGCTAAATATTTCAGTAGTCGTGCTTTAGTTTGAAACTATGGAACTAATGAATCGATAAAAATACTAATAGATTTTGAAATCGCTATTTTTTTTTTTTATATGAATTAATCTCTCAGACAACCAAAGATCTAATTTTTTTACATCTCTTGTAGTTTAGTTTAGTTTGTAGTTTTAGTTATACTCTTAATTTTACTTTTAGTTTATTTACTGATGTACCTACCTCCAAGTCTTTATCTTTAAATTATCACAACCATTTGTACAGGCATATACCCAAAGATCTAGATTCAATTACATTTCTGTTTTAGTAAGAACAATTAAACCAATGATATTTTGAATTCTTCAAACGTGTCCAAGACCAGTTAAGAAATAACGTCATTACCTCAAAACGATAACCGTTATTTATGTGATCATCTAGTCGGTATAATAATCTTGGGGGCCAATTCCACTAAATGTCAACGGTTACAGTTGGATGACAATAAGATATCAATGGTCAGTCGATGGTGTTATTTGCTCTGAAAATTTCCAAAATAGCACCATTGACTGACCATTGACATGTCATTGTCATCCAACTATAACCGTTGACATTTAGTGGAATTGGCCCCCTGTCCAGAGACAGTTTAAAACTTATGAAAGTTACGTCTGCCAAACCTATGAGCGGTCTACCAAACGCGGTGACAGCTGTTTGATAAACTTATTTTTTTAAACTCTTCCATCCCTTACTCCGGTCCAATGAAGCGCTCGTTAAAAATAACGTGAAAATGATGGACTTCTCGGGCAAAATTAAACTCGAGCGACTCATCAAAATAAGTTGTAATTAATCAGTTAGGTAATAGGCCGGCAACGGCGTGGGGAGACAAAGATATTATATATAAAAAGACGTAGATATGTTACTAGAGCGCGGAAAACTAGGCCGACAAATGTAGGTAATTGACCAAATTTTATTTAGTCGCAATGTTTGCATTTTTCACCTATTTCAAGCGCAACTCTTGACAGATAGCTGTCTCTTTCTTTAGTATTCGTTCCGCATCATCTTTCGCCGTCATTGTTGTATCCTGTTAATACGCTAAGAAGTATATTCATGTTGTAGCCACTCGTAGTGGATCAATTTACAAACGCGCGCAGTATGAATATAACTCATCTTTACTTTAATATCTTTGTTTGAGGCCTCGTACATGACAACAGGACGACACGCAAAGTTATTTTGGGGGGAAGCTTATTAATATTGTAAGTGGAGTCGCAAATGTTAGTAAATAAGTCAAGCAGCAAGTTCCCGCCAACTTAAGTTCTTCATCAGATTTTCACAAAACTTGTATGAGACCTTCCTTGAGGTACATCATTTCATCGACAAGACTTCAAATTCGTATATCCTAGTGTCGTGGGAAGTATCTTTAAAATTCCGTCATTTTGCGAATACGTCATTTTGCGAATCTGACATTTTGCGAATCCGTCATTTTGCGAATCTGACATTTTGCGAATCTGTCATTTTGCAATGGTTCCGTTCGACAAAAAATCGAAATAAGTTCCACCGTATCACACAACAATCCTTACAGACACTTCTTGAGCAACAGATTGGTCAGATCATGGAATAAGCTACCAGAAGAAATAGTCTCAGCCACCAATTGAAAAATAAAATTGACAAATACCTATCCTGTAATGAGAAAGCTTGAGTGGAGAACACCTGGATACAGACGATTATCAGTTGTAAACTGCTTGCCCGATTAACAATAATAATAAGTTCAAGTTTGACGAAAATATGGATTGACACAAAAAAAACATACCTACGTGACGAATTGAGAACCTCATCCTTTTTTGAAGTCGGTTAACTGTATTTTTTTTGTGTATTTTTTACCTACAGAAATAAATGACTCTGATGACCGGAATGGATGAAGAACGGAAGGCCTACCAGTATGTTTTATGTTAACACTCTACATGGTAGAGTGCAGAGCTTATTTCTGTAACATCTTGGCACTCAAGTTGCACCAGTAATTAATACCTTAAGCTGCACCAATTAAGAGCGGATTTGCAATAAATCAGCTGTGCATACTAGGTACATTGTTCAGACGCGCTAGAACGCTGAGCCTGCAGATGACAGGATAAGAGACACCGGGCAGATGTGGTGCAACTTAAAGAAAACATCTTTGAGTATTAAACCATAAACCAACCGGAGACGCCACTGAGAGGCGATCCCCTCTGCCAAAAAAAGTGTCGGTCAACGATCATACCTGTTATATACAACTACTTTTTTGAGTTCACGGAGTGCTCGGATTGGTGAATGTATTTTTGTGCATCTAGTTCTAGCATTATTTGTGTGCGTTTCCTCGTCCCCCCCGCAGAAATTGGCAGACTTTTTTGCAAAGAAACTAGTGCGCGTGACGTCTCCTGTTGGTTTAATACTCAAAGGGAAACATACATAAAACAAAGGACGAACGAAAAAATTTATTTATTTATTATTCATCTATATTTTTTTTATACAAAAACTTTCATCTCACGTGTCGGTTTATTTAGTACGAAATTGTGAAGTTGGCTATTCGTTGTGAGTCAAATTCCAGTTACATCGTTTATCGCTGTCGCCTATGCTTTACGCCGCGCGCTCTCACATCTCCCAGACATTTTTTTGCACTCAATTAGCTTCTAATGAGAGTTTTCGGACCTCCCTCTCCCTCCAAGGAGGCACACTGTAAACGCCCGGAGATAGCCAACAATATCACTGGAGGATAGCCTTCAGCTTTTACAGTACTTTCTAAATTGATTCCACATTATTACCCACTAGCTTTTACCCGCAGCTTCGTTTGCGCACGTTTATTTCACCCCCTTAGGGGTTGGATTTTGCAAAATCCCTTCTTAGTGGATGCCTACACTGTATAAGCTATCTATGTGCAAAATTTCAAGTCTCTATACCCAGCGGTTTAGGCTGTGCGTTGATATATCACCCATCAGTCAGACAGTTTATCATTTTATATAATATCACATAATATATATGTCGGAGAATCTGCTTAATCGACGCTGGCGCCATTTATTATCTGTTGGTGAATATGCGAACTAAAAGCTGATTGGAAACGTCAATTTACGACTTGGGGATGGTTGGCACGAGTGATGGCAACGCTTTATAAATTTCATAATGTTGGCTAAACTGTCAACTGAGGTTGGCTAACCTGTTAAAGACGAGGAAAGCGGAAACTATGGCCGAGTGATCACCTTTTTAGCGAGATTCGGAGCCGGCAGGCGGGTTCCCATTGCGGCGTGTCAAACTTCCTACGTTTCCTACTAAATCTGTTGGAATCTGGACAATCACGTTATCCTTGTTAATTTTGAATTGGCGATCAACGAATTAGTAGCCTGTGTGAGGAATCCTGCGTTATTATTTGGAAGCTCCGCCATGTCTGACTCTCCTGGTAACAAATCCCCATTATATAGATTTACGAAGAAATTTAGATGCCAACCCTCAACTAATGATTCCGTGATATATCGGGCTTCGTGACAAATAGTAGCGTTTCTTACCTCCTTCTTCAACAATTTAGAGAAGGGTTAAGGGTTTGCCTGCCAAACAGAAGCGAAAATAACGTGACAGGCAGCCATCTTTAGGGTTCTTACCAAAGATATTAAAGTAAAGATAAGTTATTCAACGCGTAACAGAAAAAGCGCAATTCCTCATACACCCCAATTAGTAACATAAAAATTCCATATTTAAAAAAAAACATATTATTTTTATATATTAATATTTAAAAAATATGATGCAATCGGACTTTAGTTGTGTCTAACCAATTGTCTTAAATATCGAGTAATAATAACACGATTTCCATAGAAAGCACTAAATTCAGCTACGATAATTCATTTTTGGGAAAAATTTAACACATTAAAAATAACTGAAATCGAATAAGTCGATACTGAACAAACTAATTTCAGGAATTGCGCTTATTCTGTTACATGTATACATATCATCAACTTTCTTTAAATTTCTGTATGTAAATAAAAATTACACTTAGAAAATCGAATAGTCTAATCACAAGGCACTCGAAACTCGTAATGAAGAATATATACAATCTCATTTCTTATATTGTCTCGTAGATTCGTAGTTCCCGTTCCTGTGGAAATACTGGGATCAAATGTAGCCTATGTTACTCCCTGATTCCCGAAGAATTTTTCGAATCGGTCAAGTCGTTTCGGAGCAGTAAATTAAAAAAAAAACTAATATTTCCTCTTTATAATATTACTGTGGATGTTGATATAGTACCTAGATTGTGTCGTAAGGGAACAAAACGATATTTTTACGGCGAGGACGTTTTTTTAAATCACGAACATAGTGAATGAATCATGAACGAAGTAGGGTTTTAAAGTACGTAGCTCAAGCTAAAAAATATTTTTTCATACCTTCTATTCGAAAAGTGACGTTTTGGTCCTCAAAAAAAGGGAGCAAAGTAAGTCTTTTCTGATAGGGTTTTTATAAGTGCGAATAAAAGTGTTTTGAATTTAGAATTAAAAATATTCGTCAACATTCTTAGCCAAAGAGATTAGCTAAATAAGTTTGCATTTTAGGTTGGCGCCACTGTAGCTTAAGTACTATAACAAAACATTAGTTCCATTTTTAGCCGCATTAGGTTGACAAGGCTGAATAGCGTTCGATGGTCGTGCCACACTGTCAGAAAAATTGCTGTGGCAATGCGCGCGCTCTCGTAGTTATTTTTCACAATTTACATTTTATTTTACGCCAAATTTTCGAATTCCAACATCAAATTGTTTGTGTCTTTTATATTTTAAACTGAATTCAAGTAGCAGTGATAGTTAAACACCGGAAAATATTGAAAAAAGAAGCAAACAATGCCATCAATATTTTTTTCTCATAGAGAGGTATGAAAAGCAGAGTGTATCATTCGGTCGCAAAATTATTTTTACCTTGGGCTACGTACTTTAAACCCCTCACTTCGTTCATGATTCTACATTAGAATCCCTCACTACGTTCGGGATTCTATCCTAGAAACATTCACTATGTTCGTGATTTAAAGAAACGCCCTCGCCGTAAAAATATCGTTTTGCTCCCTTATGACACAATCTACTATTGCGACCGAATGATACACTCTGCTCTTTATACCTCTCTTTGTGAGAAAAATAGCTACGAGAAAGCGCGCGCATTGCCACAACGAGTTTTTTCAGACAGTGTGTCAGTGGCACAACAATCGAACGCCATTCAGCCCTGTCAGCCTAATGTTATACAAGTTTGATGTAGGTACTTAAACTACAGTGACGATAACCTTAGATGCAAACTTATTTTGCTAATCTCTTTGGCTAAGAATGTTGAAAAATATTCTTAATTCTAAATACAAAACACTTTTATTCACAAGACTTACTTTGCTCCCTTTTATTGAGGAGCAAAACGTCACTTTTCGAATAAATTTATACTTATATATATAAAAGAAGTCGTGTTTGTTACACTATTTATAACTCAAGAACGGCTGAACCGATTTGGCTGAAAGTTGGTAGGGAGGTAGCTTAGAACCAGGAGACGGAAATAGGATACTTTTACTACAATATTCCCACGGGAACGGGAACGGGAACTACGCGGGTGAAACCGCGGGGCGCTGCTAGTGATGAATAAAAAGAATTACATTTCCCCCTATAAATTCCAATTCAGCCCGTCTGCTTGAGTATTCATATATTTACATTACAATTACGGCTACGAGTATTTGAGTGACGCATGTCTATTAGAATGAAAGAAAGGTTATGAATTAGTTTACACATTTGTATAAATAGGCTACAGCGATCGAAAAATTGTACGCATAAGTTCTCACAGAAAATTCTGAATAAAAATGAGCTTTGTAAATAAAAGGTGCACATTGAAGAAAAGCTATCAGATTTGAATTACTTTGTTTTTTTAAATGATAGAATAATCTCACGCCTTCTTTCCCCGAGGAACGGGGGAGGCAGAGGTATTTTATTTCTGGAAATACCCACGTTTCATTACATTCTTTGAACCCCTAAACGTGATGTGGTGAGCCTCGCCGGACCGGGACTGTTAAACATACCTCAGAATTTATCCTGTTAGTTTTTTTATTCGAAAAAATATAGATGACACACTTATCCAACCTGTAAAGTACCTATTTGCTTATAACTACATAAAAAATAGTAGTTCAAGACCCCTGACTCCCCGTTTCGCTTTCGATTTGCGTAACTTCACGCACAACGAATAGTTTGTATTTGCGAAGGCAATATCTACCTGTTTAAATCTTTGACGTGTAACATACAGGGGGGAAAGGGGCTAACCGGGTTACAGGTTAATTGCATGCCGAGTATTAACACTTACCTCTTTTGTTACAGTATAAATTCTCGTGTTAGGCTATAATTGGAGATTCTTTTGTTTGTGCTAAATCTCATTAAAACTTTGTATTCACAGGACTCCGTTTTGCAGCTACAACCGAGAATAAAAGAACATCGTAAATTTTGTAGAATAAACACATTTTTCTCTCTAAAGTTACTTGCGAACTGCGAAATTGTAAGTGGTACGCTCGAAATGATGTTAACTGTACATGAAATACGAGTAAACTGTGCATAAGCAATTTGACGGGCTTGTTGTCTCAGTTGGTAGTGACCCTGCCTTCTGAGTTGGAGGTCGCGGATTCGAACCCGCTCGGGGACAACAGATGTGTTTACGAACATGTCTAATTTAAGTATGTTTTTTAGTTGTTTAGTACCTACCCATAGTACAGACCCTGCCTAGTTTGGGACTAAATAACCGTGAGTGAATTGTATGAAATACACATTTTGTCTGTCTGTACAGGCCACTGACAAACAGACAGACGGACAGACAGTTTCCGTACCCAAACGGTCCCGTTGGTACCCTTTGGGTACTGAAACCTAAAAAGGTTGAAGCGATACGGCCGTCCAAAAAGCAATGAAGTATTATTTATTTAATAAATACAGTAGATAGAAACTTATGAATAAATAACTGAATTCCCGCAGACGGTTCCCGCCAAAATAAGCTGGCACAAAGGAAAGAGCCCTTTGTCCGCGACAAAGAAAGCTACACGTTCGGATACACGCGGCCAATCTTGGAAATATGACAATGGATCTGTGTACATGTATAGTTCCTTGCGTAATAAGGAGTTTTTTTAAAAAAAAAATGTTCATTCTCTAAAGATAGATGGCGATATCATCGAATTATGTTTTTTTTTGTTCTCAAGAATGCAAGGGTCATGAAAATATACCTACTGCTATTGATGCCGACAAACGTATTATTAATATTAGTTTTATCTAATATGCGTTGTGATTGGTGTGTTTTCTCCTGATTTACACTAGGTTTAAAGTGGTTCAAACAAACACAGGAATATTTACTCAGACTCCACCCGACTTTACGTTGAACATCTATCCTGGTAGCTCAAATCCACTGTTGTCTTAAGGTCTCATTAGTTGGATATGTATGAACGCCTCCATTTCTACAGTTAATTTTTTTTTATACATGCTTCTTATCCTCAACCATACATGCTGAAGCGGTGGAGTTGAAATGACGTTCATTAAGTGGACTTGTAAGTTCCTATTTTGAATAAAACATTTTGACTTTGACTTTTGACTTTGACTTTGTACGCATGTTGCAAATAACAACATAATATAATATAGATAGATTGTGTTTAAGCTTTGTAGCAACAAAAAATTCTCAGTGTTCATATTTATTTATTATTATTATTATTTTTTTTTACTATCAACATGTCAAGTTCTCGTTCTTTGATGTGTGACATGGCTGTACTGTACTTGTTTATGACAGCTCCATGAAAGTTCATTTCAGCACCATCTATTGACACCTTTGAATATTCAATTGACAGCTGTCAGTGTCACCGAAAACCCCTCATTTTATTATACTGAGACCAAAGAGGTTGGAAGAAAATCATTCTCTTTAGAAACTTTTTCCTTATACGTCTTTGACTGAGACTATGAGGATCGCATCACAAAATTACAAGACAATGTTTTTATTTTTTTATTCATTGACATATTATAATTACAAAATTTATGGTGTCCAGCATAGAGTAACTTATATATTATGGTGTCCAGTTCGATCATCGGAATAGGAGTAAAAGTGTTCTGTGATCGGAATATTAGGATAGGATGGAACAAACGACAGCATTCACCAAAATGGTGAACAGCCATATTTATTTAAGGTGACGCATTGGGTACATGAATAAACTATCTGTTCCAAGCGATTTCATCCGTGGTAGTCCCGTTCCCATGGAAAAATTATAGACTTGCCTCTACTGCTCCACTGGGACCGCTTGCATACTGGCCTGTAGCCATCTCCTTTTATATAAATATTTAGTATTTCAAAGCCTGTTATCAGTTCACTAGTCCCAAGCGGCGCGGGTTGTTTCAAAGTTGTCCCTAAGGGTGGCTGAGGCGAGGCGGCGAGGCAGCGAGGCGAGGCAGTAGAGCGTGAGGCAGGTCACTCGCGCGGATGACCACGTTAGCGGCTTGAGTAACTCCGAGTGGAGGTCGTCTTGCATCATGCGCTTTAAGGCAGCTACCGCTACTCATACATAACATTAATACAAATTGTATGATCTAGTTCACACAGGGTTATTTGCGAACGTTCACTGCTGAACTAAGAGGAAGTGTGGGCTACAATCTGAGCTCAAGCGGTTATCGAACCCGCGACCTCCAGCTCAGAAGGCAGGGTCAAAACCAACTGAGCCAACAGACCCGTCAATAATGTCGAATGTGACATAAGCGTTACACAAATTTTTTGATATAGTTCACACAGGGTTTTTTGCGAATTTCCACTGCTGAGCTAAGAGGAAGTGTGGGCTACAATCTAGTTAAAACCTTTCAGAGTTTTTCAAGTGACCCGAACGGTATCTGGGCTTCTGATATGACTTTGATTGTGCGTAAACGCAACAAAAATGTTATTGAATCCAAGTAGCCCCATTTGTTGTCGTTATAAAAACTTCGTGTTCGCTCACAGTGACCTAATACCTACGTCGACATTCCCTTTGATGTGCGAGGAAACTGACGGAAGAACATTATAATCATAATAATAATAATTTGTGGGACACAATTCACACAAGTTATTTAGTCCCAAACTAGGCAAGGCCTGTACTATGGGTACGGGTATGGGTAGGCACGAAGCCAACAGACATGTTCATGCACACAAATGTTGGCCCCGAGCGGGGATCGAACCGGCGACCTCCGGCTTAGAAGGCAGGGTCACTACCAATTGAGCCAAATACAAATAATAACTATAATTAATAGCCTTACATAGCGTCGAATCGAATCCCGTGCATGTTGGTCTACTAAGTAGGTATAGTCTGTAATTTTATAGTAAGCCTTATGTAATTTTTACTTCACTATTGTTTCAAATTTTGGGAAATTTTGTAATTCAATGGAAATCTTATTGAAAAAGGTTAATCCGGCCCTGCGAGGAAAGTACGTTTTTCAGCGCAGGCAGCATGACACAGCGTACGTATATGAAAGGGCTGATTTATAAAGCTAGTGTTGCCAACTGCTACCCTCACCTTGTAGCCAGACATCTTGCGAAAAGTAGCCAGATTGCCCGATTTGTTGACACAAAAAAGTTGCTAGAAGTAGCTAAAACTTTAGAATAGGTAAAGTAAGTAGATTACGTGTATTTTTTCATAGATAAATCAATGTTCAGCTTATTAAAACAGCGAGCAATAATTTTAAATTTATAAAATAAAACAAGGCAGAACGCAGAATAAGTTTAAAAAAAATCTGTATATCCCCTTCATTTATCCAGGTATTAGTAATAAAATAGATAAGCCAGCCACGTTTAGGTACAAATTAAGGGCTATACCCTACTATAAAGTCTCGAAAGTACTCACATCTTGTAAGAGCTTAAAAGTAGCTAGAAAAAGTAGCCTAATTTTATAGCTACAAGATTTTGTAATTTGTAGCTGCCCGACACTCAAAAATAGCTAGATCTAGCTAGAAAGTAGCTAAATTGGCAACACTGGCTGTGAACCGCTAAAAGGAGACGTTTACTCATCTACCTATTGTATATCGCAACAGTAAACTGTGATCGATTGAAAATTCAATCGCATTAGAGTGGATACATTTTGCGGAATGGTTTTCTTTTTAGGGTTACGTACCAAAGGGGTACCAACGGGATGTTTGAGTTGATTGATACAGATAGAAACAAATAAAAATCGTAATATTTTCTTTAAAAAATAGTATGCTTAACGTAACATAACCTAGATTGAAATTAAATGATATTTTAGTACATGATTTTTTGCATTTTCTGAGAAGATTTACTATACTAACATATTTTTATTTTTCACCATCGGAAAGTAGAGATTTCAACGAACAGAAAACATACCAACTTTTTGAAAAAAGCTGATATGTTGACGGGTGAGTTTTAGATTGAAATTTAGGGTGTTTTTTCGATATTAATTCAAAATAAGGTGAAAAAATAAATCTTTTTAATCAAATAAATTACAGCGTATTTGGGACATAAAAAGGTAAGTTTTCACCAAATTTCGTTAAAAAAAAATGTTTGTAAAAGATAAAAATAAAAAACCAAAAACTTGGGTTTTTGAATTTTTCACATAAATTTTGAGGTTTTGTGAAAAAAGTGTAAATACAAAAGTTTTAGATCTTTTTATTACCTACTTGCCATTTGACTTTTTTCGATAGGACTTTTAGTTTTGCCGGAAATCGAGAAAAAAAGTTTTTTACCCTTAAAAACTCACCCCCATCCCCTTCCCGACCTCAGATCGCCCGTAATTTATTTTTCCTTTTATTTTTATAATATTTCCCTCCTTATCTAATGGGTTTCATCCTACTATTATTTTTTTTGGTTTTAAAAATTACCGACCCTGGTCTATTGGGCGTTTTTTTCTCTATTTTATATAGTATCTCGGACTTTGTTCATTAACCTATATGTTGCTCTGATATATTAGTATATGTATCTGATATATGAGCAGTGATAGCCCGGACGGTTAAAGAACCGGCCAAAAATCAGTGAGGCTCGGGTTTACGTACATATTTATCACTAGCTCGACGGTGAAGGAAAACATCGTGAGGAAACCCGCAGGTCTCAGAATTAATTCTGAGACATGTGTAAACAGACCCGGTCCGGCGATGGGCTCACCACCTATCACGTTTAGGGGTCCAATATATCTCGTGAAATGTGGGTATATCCAGTAATGGAATACCTCTGCCTACCCCCTCGAGGACAAAAAAGGCGTGAGATTATATTATATTATTATTATTATTATTATATATTAGTACCACTTTTTTTCCCACGAACAAGGCAAGCACAAAAAAAAATTATCATAATAATAATATAAAGTACCTAACCATAAATATTCTTGGTCAGTGTATTCTAACACTATGACTATAACAGAAGTTACTCAATGTTATAGCATTCCAACCACATCAATCATATTAGTGGCACAACTTACAAGTATAACCTCATACAAACAATAACATTCCTATAAATTCCGCGGATAGCGCGGTTCACCGTATAAGCGCCGGAACTGATAACGGCTAGGGCGGGCGGTTGTCCGCAGGTATTTATGCGGCCCGCCCTCCGCTTAATAGGCCGGGCGGCGCCCTACATTTTTGGCATTTCTCTGTTGGCGGTTTTGACCAATGTAAATAAATAATAATAATATTTATTTATTTATTTATCCCCAGCTCGATGGTGAAGGAAAACATATGAGGAAACCCGCAGGTCCCAGAATTAATTCTGAGGCATGTGTAACTGGCCCAACACCTATCACGCTCAGGTGTAGAAAGAACATCTCGTAAAAAGTGGGTATATCCAGATGTGGAATACCTCTGCCAACCCCCTCGGGGATATATCCCTGAGTAACATAGGCTATATTTTATTTCCGTATTCCCAGGGACGGGAAATACGCGAGTGAAACCGCGCAGAACCGCTAGTCGATAAAATACTAGCGCAAAAATATAAAAAAATATATTTTATGTACAGACACGGTCTAGTTTTATCCACTCCTTACCCGTGGTACTACTGGTGGTACTACTAGTAGTACCACGGGGAGATGTACTTGTTTAGTTAAAATGAGAAACAGCTATTAACCGACTTCAAAAAGGAGGAGGTTATCAATTCGTCGATTTTTTTTATGTGTAACAAACATTAGAACTTTTGACTGGTTGAACCGATTTGGATGATTATTTTTTTTATTTGAAAGCTGGTGCTTCCAGATTACTCCCATTTTAATTTAGTCCAGTTCTGACAACGGCATATATGAGAAAACCATGTAAGTTAAAGATTGAAGTCGGTTTTTTTACTCTTTAGAGTGCGAATCCGTCATTTTGCGTATCTGACGTTTTTCGATGGTTCCGTTATTTTTATGTGAACTTTTTTTATAGACCGTTTATTCCAGAATTCTACGTTTTCGCTGATCCTATAATTTTAAAGAGCAATGAACGCCTGAGACGCTCCTGTACGTAATTAGGTGCTTGAAACACAAAGGACGCCTGGGGTCGTTAGCAATACTTTTTCCTTTTAGCTCTCGACTAGTATTTAAGAGAGCCGTCAAGTGCTGAACGCAGTGTTATTAGGTATTTTCAAAACGGTATCTGTTTTATACCTACATAGATACATAATCTCCGAATCCCCGAGGGGTTAGGCAGAGGTATTCCATTTCTGGATGTACCCACTTTTCACCAGATATTCTTTGGGGCACCAAACGTGATAGGTTAGCCCATCGCCGGACCGGGTCTGTTACACATGTCTCAGAATTTATTCTGGGACCAGCGGGTGTCCTTCACCGTCGAGCTAGTGATAAACATGTACGTAAGTTTTGAAAAACTCATTGGTACATGCCAGGATTCGAACCCGAGCCTCACTGATTATCATCATGTGAATCATGCTCTTTAACCGTAAGGCTATAAATTTTTTAAGTAAATAAAGATTATTCTTATTACGTGATAGAGAGAGTTGAAAATCCAGGGGGCCAATTCTACTAAATGTCAACGGTTATAGTTGGATGACTGACCATTGACATGTCATTGTTATCGAACTATAACCGTTGACATTTAGTGGAATTGGCCCCCTGGAGGCAATTGCCTACATTTCCTTTTTAAGTTTTCACCCCCTCAAACTAAGAATTACTAAAAAATAAAAACTTACCTTATACAACGCGTCTAGCTGTCCATTAGTGAAAGAAATTTTAAAATCACTCCAGTAGTTTGTGAGTTTATTCGTAACAAAAATCAACAAATCTTTCAATTTTATAATATTACTATAAAATGAAAATGTATTTTATTCTGTAGGTAACAAGAATTATATTTAGATTAGTCAATAGTCTAATAACAAGGCACACTAAACTTGTCTAAGAAGATTGGCTAAATGTAAACAGCAGCCCATCTCCACCGACGAGTTGGTTCCAAATACAGTATATAGAACTATAGATTTAGATATGAGAGCACTTTTTTTTTTGTATTTCTGTCTGTCTGCGCAAGCATTACGCAAAAATTGCTGGCACCCGCTAGTTATAAGTAGTTAACTGTAAGTATCCACTTTTCACCAATATATCTGGCGGACTTTTAAAATCGACAACGCTGTTGCACACATACAATATTTGTGAAACAAAACAAGTACAGTTTTTGCGACAATACTCACAACACAGAGGTATTGTATTCTGTTAAAAAAAAAGAAACTAGGTCGTATCTTTTTTACCGTTCACAGTTTCCGGCTGAAAGCGATTTTCAATAATCCGCGCCGCGCGGTTCCATTCCGCTGCGTCGCGCGGCAGCTTGCGTCCGTTTTACTCAAAAAAGTGTTTCGGGAAAGCGAGCGGTAACGATTTGTGCTTCGCGTGTGGCAAAGCTAGGGTTGACACCAAATATATTAAAGTAAGATGAGTAAGATGAGTTATATTCATACTGCGTGCGTTTGGATATTGTTCCGCTACGAGTGGCTACAACATGTAAGTGCATAGGTACTTACCTTTTAGAGTCTTTATAGAATACTAGCGTCTCGCCCCGGCTTCGCACGGGTGCGATGCTGATACTAAAACCTTGAATCACTCTATCTATTTAAACTGCATCTAAATCCGTTGCGATGTTTTAAAGATCTAAGCATAAAGGACTGACTGACAGCAAAAAGCAACTTTGTTTTTTACATGTAGTGATGACGGCGAAAAATAATACGAACGAATGATAAAGAAAGAGACAGCTATCTGGCAAGAGTTGCGTTTGAAATACGACTAGGTGAAAAATGCAACATTGGCTGCTACAGTGCGACTAAATAAAATTAGACCAATTATCTACATTCGTCGGTCTCAGTTTCTCTCTTATAATATATTTGGTTGACACTGTTTGTTCTACAATAACTAGAGATCGGCATTTAGGTAGTGTGATTAGGTACCTTAGTAGGTAAAGTTGCTACGAGAATGTTATATGGAGTTGTTAAAACCACCACTTTATTTGGGACTTCTGAAAATTTCCCCGGAACTTTCCGAGATTTCTCTACAGTATCATATTTACTTACTAAATATAAACTTCTTTTGTTCTTAGGTGATTTTCTCTACAGTGGAAGGTTATGGAGATAATCAACAGAATCTGCATATTTGTAATAGTACGGCTCCTTAGCTAGAAAAAAAATTGAGTTTCGGTCCCATCCGACACAAAACACACAAATGAAATTTGGCATTTCATATGTGTGCTTCGATTTAAAAGTAGGAACATGGTGGTTTTAACAACTCCATATTATATCCTCTACCTACTTTGGTACCTAATCACATTACCTAATGCCGATCTCTGACAATAACTCAAACAGCAGCCGAGCCGTAGTAATTTATTTATTTAGTAGGAGAACAGTCATAGCCTTTTTGGTAACGGGACCGCCTATCTATCTATCTATCTATATATAGTACCTCGCCCGCTAAAATATATCTGACGGCGTCTGTACTTAGCCCCTCTAAAACTACTTACCCCTAGTCCCGGACTACTTGGCGGTTCGTAGACCCGCCAATAGCCCAAGATAGTAAATAATTGTACTCCCCTCAAACTAAGATCTCTTTACAATGGAAACAAGAAACCACGTAGATAAATCTGAACACTCCAGGACAAAATCATTGTTCAGCGCAAATATTGGATTGTGAATCAAACCCTATTAAAGTTTATTGAAAACATGATTCAATATCGAAACGGGGTTTGTTTTCAATCAATTTGGCGACGGGTAATGACATTTTATAGGTAGAAATGTTAAACTCTTACATAATAATAATTAAAAAATAATATAATCTCACGCCTTTTATCCCCGAGGGGGTAGGCAGAGGTATTCCATTACTGGATATACCCACATGGCACGAGATATATTGGACCCCTAAACGTGATAGGTGGTGAGCCCATCGCCGGACCGGGTCTGTTTACACATGTCTCAGAATTAATTCTGAGACCTGCTGGTTTCCTCACGATGTTTTCCTTCACCGTCGAGCTAGTGATAAATATGTACGTAAGTTTTTAAAAAACTCATTGGTACATGCCAGGATTAGAACCCGATCCTCACTGATTTTCGGCCGGCTCTTTAACCGTTCGGGCTATCACTGCTTTTTACATATTGCACAAAAATGCCCACAACGGATAAGACTTTGTTAAGTAATAGATAATACAAGTGCTACCTTTAATTTTAGCTTATTTGCAACTACCTTACCCGACAGATGTTTTTAAGATAATAGTTTAAGTATGAATGTATTGTTGTGATCCCGCTGCTTGCCTGGTGCGTCATTTAATTTTTATTTATTAGATAAGAACCGCCGAATCAAATTTAATTTATAATATTCATACTTCAAACAATTAGGAAAAAATAGGTCCCGATCACACGACATTCATTTTCCGGTAATTACCAGATTTTTATATCACCACATTTTGAACACAGATAACGCATCTACCTCGGCTTATACAGAATGTCATTTGGCAACGGTAGATATAATTATTCTGGGCATTCAAACCTTTGCCGCGCGATTTCCATTTCATTATGTATTTACCGACCACCCGCCACACTCGTTTGGGATTCTGTTTTGCCGTTTATGACTCTGTCAACGACAAAACAAACCCAACGTCGCATAATAAAATAGGGTTGTCAACTACATAATATGTTAATGTTGGCTTATTCCACAGTTTATTATGGTCTGAATCCTCCAAATTCCATTCCTGACAGTAAAATTTCACCCGTGATTTTTTAACGCCTACAATGTAATATCAGAGGAATCCCATTCCTGAAAATCAGTATATTCTTGGGACATATTTATCACTAGCTCGACGGTGAAGGAAATGATAGTATTTTTTGCGTAGACGTAGTAGAGTAAATTGCCAGTGCCTTAAAATGAGAGAAAGAAAAAAAACTAAGGAAAATGTGCCTGTGACTTCATCACTTTTAGTACCCAATTACTTCACTTTTTAAATTGTTTTATTATTTTAAAATTTGCTATAATTGTAAAGTGACAATCGAAATACATGTTTAGAGGTGTTTTGGGATAATCTTTATAATGAATGACTACTCGCGATTTAATTTCGATACTACTGTCAACTACCTATAAATAGGAGAAAGTCGGGTGTAGGTCGACAGGCGATATAATGCGGTGGACCTAATGAGGCGGCACTGGAAGGCGGCCATATTGATTACGCATTAGCTCGTGTTGGCGGGAAACTCCATTTTGCTTTTATGATTTATCCGATGATTTTTCCTACCGTTGACATAAGTAAATGGTTCTCTCGGCAAGTGAAAACTCTTGAGCAGTGATATTAATGTGCTTTGTGTATCCTAGTGAGGGCATGTAATGTATCAATGAGTTTTTTTAAAACTAACCGTGGGAATACGGCGACAAAATATAGCTTATGTTACTCGCTGATAATGTTAGCTTTTCATTGGTAAAGGTTTTTTTAAATCTGTTTAGTGGTTTAGTTTTGAAAAGCTAACAAACAAACAAACTCACTTTCGCATTTGTAATATTAAGTTTTGTGAAGAGCCAAATAAAACAACTATAGCTCTCGGCTCACAGTGATAGGTATTTCCCTCCGAAAATATTCCCAATGCCTCCAATATAGCTGTGCAGTTGGCAAAGGCGCGCGCCGCATACAGCCTGGCAGAATGCGCCGGGCTCTGTGCCAAATCGGGTTTACTTCTGTTTTGTGCAAGGACGCTTTACACGCTTTGATGTTTATTTGCCAAGTCGCTAATGTTTGCGTTTTCACATTAATGGCAATGGGTAGGAAGATATTTCATAATACTTCCTTCTGCCTCTAGGTATTTGAACATATTTCGTTGAGACTAGCCGGCTTCGGTTTGATAAATTCGCCTTCTAAACCCGGATATCTTTTTTTTACTTTTCCCAAGTAGGCAACGGAATGACAAGTAAAATTGAAAAGTAGTCCTTCCTTATGATTCAGAAACCTTTCTGATCGGGTCTATTTAGGCCGTCTGAGCAAAAAGGAAAAATTTTTAAAAATTTGCTAATGGACTATATGATATGATTGGTTTTTAAAAAGCTTAATGATTTAATGCAACCAATTAGAACAACTACCTAATATGAGATTGATTGTACTCAACCGGGGGTTGAGGTATCAGACAGACTGAGTTTAATTCGGAATCACTATCATCACTACTTAATATAAAACCACACCTTGGACACTAGCGATAAAATGTATAAAACAAACGCGTTGCTGCGCACACAGTCTAAGCTCGTGTAGGTGAACGAGTACCATGCTTGTGTGAGAACGCTGTCTCTCTCACGCTCATGCTCTGCGCACCTTGTCGTCGTCTCGTCCTAGCAAGCCGGTGACTGTGAGGTAACCAAGCGCGGGGTGGCGGCACTTTTAGCGGGAGGCAGGGAGTGGCCATACTGTACGCTAGTACTATTCATTATACTGTGATAAAACAAAGTCGCTTTCTCTGTCCCCATATCCCTATGTCCCTATGTATGCTTAAATCTTTAAAACAACGGATTTTGATGTGTTAGCTTTGCACCCATGCGAAGCCAGGGCGGGTCGCTAGTATATTAGTAAGTCTTTTGTTATGTTATGTCTACTCGATCACGTTAGGTTATATCTCAATCTCCTCACGAGATGTCAACATCTGCACCTAAAGACACAAACAAGCTCAGAGCGCCCCCCCCCCCCCTTAGCTCCCTCTCAGGGTGCGAGTAATTTGTCTGAACAAACACGCAAGATTTGTAGGCTACCGGTAACTCACAGGCGCTGAGGTAAATGAATTTGTGGAAGGCCTACGAATCCAGTAAACAGTTGGAGGGTTTTATTTGCGCCAATCAGAGAAGAGCAGTGATAGCCCGGACGGTTAAAGAGCCGGCCGAAAATCAGTGAGGCTCGGGTTCGAATCCCGGCATGTACCAATGAGTTTTTCAAAAACTTACGTACATATTTATCACTAGCTCGACGGTGAAGGAAAATATCGTGAGGAAACCCGCAGGTCTCAGAATTAATTCTGAGACATGTGTAAACAGACCCGGTCCGGCGATGGGCTCACCACCTATCACGTTTAGGGGTCCAATATATCTCGTGAAATTTGGGTATATCCAGTAATGGAATACTATAATATATATATATCTTATACTATAATAATGCGTGAGATTATTATAATCAGATAAAATCTACTTGCCAGAAGAGTAACCTATATCCACACTCGATACTCATGGGTGCTAAACAATACTTGGTGACTTCAAATTCAAAATTCATTTATTTCGGTAGGTATATGAAATACACTTTGAAACGTCAATAACAAGGCACACTAAACTCGTCCCCGAAGATTGGCTAAATGTAAACAGCAGCCCATCTCCACCGACGAGTTGCTCCAAATGCAGTACCCCGAGAAGAGCCAGCAAGAAACTCGAGGGCAGCTCTTTTTAATCTTATGTCGTGGTGGTGACTAGTGCTTCATTGTACTGTACTCATAGTTTTTTGACGTGATAACGTCTTATAAATCGATGAACGCCCGCCGGCTGCACGCACGAAAAAGCATGACTATTTGTCACGTTCCTCCTGAGCCGAGCGTGCAAGAGAGAGAGTGCGAGAGCGCGGAACTCGGAACAAGCAGTAGAGAGGCACGATTATAATATTTTAATTTTATTTATTTTCTGCAGATAAGCTAAGACACAAAGTAAGTTGTGCCTGAGTTTTCATTGTTGGCTATTTAGAAATTATTGATTATCTCAGTAAACATAATAATAATAAAAAAAAACTATTTTTTTTTATCAACCCACACTATAATATCTACACCAAAATGGTTTTCTTATTTAAAATGAAATGTTGGCCATTCCTAGAATGGATTCGAAAGAATATACGTAAGAGTAATTTACATAAACACAAACGAAAGACAGTTCTATAAAAAATACAAAAACGCAACCCGAACCAATTCCCTTCCACAGTTACGTCCCAGGACTACACTAAAGTTTGCAGCTTACAGTTGGTTCTTGACCAACACAAATTGGTTCATGTTGGAGTAAAGGTTACAAAGCCAAGTTTCCTCAAACTTTGGAGGTACTCCAGTAATACTTCATCCAAACTTGCAGGTCCAATCATACTTCTCAGGTGGCGATATTGCAGTTGACAGGCTTTTAGACTGACTTGGGAAACATCGACACAAAGACTCAACGGCTTTGAAATGTTGCATGCCAATGTTTGTTGATAGGTAGAAGAGGTAGAGCCAATGATATTATATGTTACAGTAGAGCAGAGAGCCTGCTTCACAGGATGATAATGTTTTTCAAAACTTACGTACATATCACTAGCTCTTTCCTGAATTAATTCTGAGGCATGTGTAAAAGACCCGGTCCGGCGATGGGCACACCACCTATCACGTTTAAGGGTCCAAAGAATATCTCGTGAAAAGAGGGTATATCCAGAAATGAAATACCTCTGCCTACCGCCTCGGGGATAAAAGGCGTGAGATTATTATAAATATATATATATATTATATTATATTTTAATGTAGATCTTTGCAATCATTATCATCCTGTCTACAAATAGGTTATTTTATCAGTAGTGTCACGTAGCTCGCCTCGATCAAGTAGGATAAAACGAGAGCAGAAAGGTTCATCGAATCATAGCGCAAATACAGATCATTTATGCAGAGATAAACTAAAGCCAAAAATGTAAACTGAAAAAAAAGTTTGTTAATAGAATACCTACAAGACATTTTCTAAGTAGCTTGTCCAGAATAAACCCGCCCAGTGAATACAGCAATGATGTAAACAATCGCGCAGCCCGACTAACTAACTCAAAAACTCACAGTGAAACTGTTTAACAAAATGTCCATTACTCGTCCAAACATCTGCTGTAAAAGCCCGCTTGGACAGTCAAGAGCACGTGGAGCTTGACACATTGACTTTGTAACGTTCTTATTACAATCGCCCTAGAGGTCAGACTCGAACTACAAGTGTAAAGCTTCACGTGCTATTACTGGACATTACCACTTGACACCGTCTTCAGATGTCATTAGAGTAGACTAGGTTGAAAATGAGCAGAGCAAGAGTGAAGCGAGTGCATGCCAGTGGCAGGGTACATACTCTTGCAAGGAGTGGACTGCAACGGTCACTTAGGAGCAATGCTCAAGTGCACTATAGGACCTTTTATACTCGTAGCACAAGTTTCTGTTCGATTTTTCACAAAGAATGTTATAAATTTATCTCTACATATTAAAGTATACAACAAATAATATATAATAGTCATACGTGTTCTCGCAAAATGTGGCGTGTAGGTATATGGTGTGTACTCACAGAGAGTGGAGGGTGTGTGGCGTGTACTCACAGAGCGTGGCGTGTGTGTAGCGTATACTCACAGAGCGTGAGGGGTGTGTAGCGTGTACTCACAGAGCGTGGCGGGTGTATGGCGTGTACTCACAGAGCATGGCGGGTGTGTAGCGTGTACTCACAGAGCGTGGCGGGTGTGTGGCAGGGTGCGGGAGCGGGTGCGAGGAGCGGCGCAGGCGGGCCAGGGCACTCAGCAGCCCGTCCGTGGTCACGCCGCGAGCCCGCGCATCTGTGGACGGACAAAGATATTCTTCAGATACAGTGCTCATTAATTTTAACGTCTTATAAATCGATGAACGCCGGCTGCACGCATGAAAAAGTGTCACGTTCCGCCTGAGCCGAGCGTGCAAGCGAGAGCGCGGAACAAGCGATAGAGAGGCACGAACGGCTCATCTCTCTTCCACTCCGGCATGCAATTAATCATCAATGTTTTCATAAGACCTTATCACGTAAAATTGTCTTCCGTAAACCGACTTTACAGACAATCAAATTGTTTTTTATTGAAATGGATAGAAGGGAGTTTTTATTTTCCTTCCTTTTTGGTAAGTTTTTTGATTAGTTATTCTTCCTAGCCTCTAACATAAAAACTCTAGTGACACATTTTTCTTTCTATCAATGCAATAATTTTCAGAATTTGGTTGGTAGTAGTTCCAGAGATAACATTCCCTATTTATTTCCGTTCTGTTCCTCACGATTTCACCAGCTTAAATCCTGTTTCAATGAGAATATTCTAGACTATGTTACTCCCACAATACTAAGCTTTCCATTGGTGACATCTTTTAAAATCAGTACAGTAGTTTCAAAACCTATTCATTACAAACTTACAAAAATACAAAACTTTTCTCTTTATAATATTAGAGACTAGCAGTTCCACGCGGTTTCACCCGTGTAGCTCCCGTTCCCGTAGGCATACTAGGATAAAAAAAACATCCTATGTTACTCAGGGATATTGTAGGAATCTAATATTAAAAGATTTTTTTCAATCAGTCCTGTAGTTTTGAGTTTATTCAAATTCAATCAAATGTTATTTTATGTAGGGGCTTATAAGTCAACTTATTGAAAGTCATTGCAACTCCAAACATACAAGAATACAAATCTTTCCTCTAAAATAAAAAATAATCTCATCCCCGAGGGGGTAGGCAGAGGTATTCCATTACTGGATATAACCACATTTCACGAGTTACATTGGACCCCTAAACGTGATAGGTGGTGAGCCCATCGCCGGACCGGGTCTATTTACCCATGTCTCAGAATTAATTCTGAGACCTGCGGGTTTCCTCACGATGTTGCCCTTCACCGTCGAGCTAGTGATAAATATGTACCTACGTAAGTTTTTGAAAAACTCATTGGTACATGCCAGGATTCGAACCCGAGCCTCACTGATTTTCGGCCGGCTCTTTAACCATAAAGGCTATCACTGCTCCCTTTCTAATCTCTTTCTCCTTTTATCTTTCTCCTTTATAAGTAAATTAAATATATTAAATATTAGTGTAGAAGAGAAATAAAATTATGTTTATTTGCACTGAACCAGTAGCATAAAGTTATTTGTTCTATGATCAGCTAACAGAATCTCATAACATGTTACGTTATAAAAACACTAATTTATAAGCCAGTCTCGTAATGCCTTAGTCATTAATTTTCCCAGGCCTTCGTTGTATGTATTTGTTATTCTACATATTATATTCTGACGCACATACATTAACATCCCTTCTGAATAGAGTTGTTTTAGGACAAAACCCTATAAAAGATAAACTTTTGCTTCTTGGGTTTATATTGCGCAGATAACTGGCTGGATGACTTTTTACTTTTAAAATCTTTTCTGCTGCTTTTTCAATTGTCAGATAATAATAATAAAAATAATAGTAAGATAGGAAGAAGAATAGATAAATCCATGATAAATCTTATCTGTAGAATATATACGAGTATGATGCTGATACTGGGTTCGATTCTGCATTACAGCGCCTAAACCTATTTTAGTTTAGATCTGTCATTTTCTTTCTCATAGAGAAGAAAAGAGACGAGTGATATTTAGTCCTGTGTAAATAAGTCACGACTAAAATACAGCCTCTGACAGGACTAAATTCGGTAGGTTATCTTCTATCCCTTTTCTGTTTTTGAGGTAAAATAAAGACAGGCAGGAATAAACTAAAATAAGTTTAGTCGCTGTAATGCAGAATCTAACCCACTGTCAGACACAATAGAAAGGAAAAGTGACAGGTGATGTTTATTCTTTAGATAACTTTTCACTGACTGTTCAAAAATCAGCCCTAAATCGTATGTCATAAAAAAAATATTCGTCATTGGAATGTAGAATTCACTCAACATTAGTAGTTAGTTAGGTACGATCTTTTGAAACACTAGCGTAGTTCCCGTTCCTGTGGGAATACGGGAATAAAATATAGCCTATGTTACTCAGGGATATTCAAGCTTTCGATTGGTGAAAGAATTTTTAAAATCGTAGAGAGAGATTTTTTAAAATATTGTAGTTTACTTAATCATATATTCATATTTATATGGGGCCCACAGGGGAAGATTAAGGGCATTAAGTTACCTTAATACAGCACTGGAGATTACCTTTACTACAAGGCTAATTTGTTGAAGAAAATGCGTTACCTTAACGTTAGCCAAACAAATGTTTATTTTAGAGATTTCCCTTATAATGCAATTTCGCAGCCGCGTCGCCTTGAAACCAAGTTACTGTCCTCTCAGAGGCTGTGGAAGTGTGGAATCCTGTCCAACTAAAGCACACCTCTTTGAGAGTTCCGTAGATATGGTAACTTGTTGAAACTGGCAAAACTACGGTAGGTTCCTGTAGTTAAACTTAAATTCTATTAAAAATATCCCAGATATCGAAAGATTAAAAAAAGCATTTAAAATAAATAAAACATAAAAGTGTGAAAATGTTGCCAGGTACAATACAATCCACGTTCTTAAGACGAGAGTTATTTAGTCCTGTCAAATTAAAATTAGTCCTGTCAACTAAGGCATTTCATAACGTGTTTAGTGCTTAAGTAAATAAGTCACGACTAAAATACAGCCGTACCTATCAACCATCAGCTACCCAAACCCAATATCCGTTTATTTAAAAAAAAAAACTTTTTTGTTTTTGAAAATATTTTAAGAACACACATTCAAATTCTGGGAATTCACTGAACAAAACATAACTACGACTATATGCAGTTGTGCCGGTAGCCACTTACCATCAGGTGACCCGTCTGCTCGTTTGCCTCCTTTCTTTATAAAAAAAAAATGGTGGGTGTAGTTTGTATTATATTGAGTTGTTGTAGAGTTTGCAGCTACTGCATAATTCCTTTTTTGTGTCAAGTTTTAAGTCCCTACACTGAACAGAAGTAAAAACCTTTTATGTCGATACTTAATTGACCTGCCAATCACAAAAACAGTGCACCTAATGAACACAGATGATCATAGTCCCCGAAGTGTCAGACATTCCCCACTGTTCGGTCCGGATCGCACGGATGCCTAAAGTGGATCGAGGTAAGAACTTTTTCACATTCAAATTCTGGGAATTCACTGAAAACATAACTACGACTATAATATAGGTACCTGTAGTTTGTATTGTGTTGTTGTAGAGTTTGCAGCTAATACACAATATCTGAAGTGGTAATGCGACTCTCTATATTAATATGTGGTTTTAAGTTCCTCGACCCTCGACCCAAAAAGAGGGGTGTTATCTGTCTGTGTATATGTATGTGGTATCGTAGCTTCCAACCGGATGAACTAATTTTCGTTTAGTTTTGTTTGTGTCATAGATAATTTTATCCCGAGTGTTCTTAGCCATGTTTCATGAAAATCTGATCAACAGTTTTTGTTTATATGTATTTATTCTATTGTTTTTTTTTTATCGATTTCTTAATTGACCTGCCAATCACGTCCATGACATTACAAAGCAAACAGTGCACATAATGAACACAGATGATCATAGTCCCCGAAGTGTTCTGACACATGTGATCCGGACCGAACAATGGGGAATTGTTCGGTCCGGATCGCACGGCCCGGACGTCCGGCGCTGAGTGCGTCCGGATAATGCCGCTATAATCCGGTGTTTGTGTCCGTAAATATGACGCCACGAAGAGCTCGTAAACGCGACCGTATGGGCAACTATCATAATCCTATCAGCGTTTTCCTTCCTACTAACTATACGAAGAAAATATATTTAGATATTTACAACTACACTGGACCGCTAAGATAAAGGGTCGGTTAGAAAATCTTCAATATCTTCAAAAGTAGCTGACCTAGCTTTATGAAATAAAGACTAAATTAAAGAATATTTAGTGCCACACAAAATAATATATAATTTTATTTATACCTTAAACTAATCATTCTGTAATCCTTTGCGATGTTTATTAGCTCCTAAGATTTACTATAAGACCTTTAATAAAACCATGTAACATGCAAATAAATGAAATGAAATTTATTTTTGACAATTAATTGTATAAAAATTTTAAATTTAAAATGTTTTTGAATTGGGAAAATGCAAATCAATTGTTTCGCGTTGGTTTAATTTTTGCAATAAAATAAAGTTAAAAATATGGTGTCTCTGCCTTATAAATTTTATTATTCCGAAGTTATCATGTCGTTATCAACTGAAGAATGTACTCAGGATCCTGACAATGCTTGAAGATGGGCACAGTCAGCTAAACACAGCGAGAACTGTTGGTGTGACTCTTTCTGTTCAGCGAGTACTTCAGCATATTCAATTAAATAAAATAATAAATTTACCTCAGAACTTTCGACTGGGTGAACCAATTTTGATGATTCTTTTTGTATTTCAAAGCGGATATTTCCCGTAGAGCAGTGATAGCCCGAACGGTTAAAGAGCCAGCCGAAAATCAGTGAGGCTCGGGTTCGAATCCTGGCATGTACCAATGAGTTTTTCAAAACTTACGTACCTACATATATCACTAGCTCGACGGTGAAGGAAAACATCGTGAGGAAACCCGCAGGTCTCAGAATTAATTCTGAGACATGTGTAAATAGACCTGGTCCGGCGATGGGCTCACCACCTATCACGTTTAGGGGTCCAATATATCTTGTAAAATGTGGGTATATCCAGTAATGGAATACCTCTGGCTACCCCCTCGGGGATAAAAGGCGTGAGATTATTTTATTTTATTTATTTATACTTCCCGTGTCGTCCTGTTTTAATTTGGTCCAGTTCTGGTAATGGCACATAAGAGAAAGGCATACAAGTTGAAGTTGGTATTTTTACTCTATATATAGAGTAAAAATACCAACTCGTTATAACATAGACCTATAGGTCTATGTTATAACGAATATATTCGACACCTAAACGTGATAGGTGGTGAGCCCATAACCAGACCTGCCCCCCTAGCCAAGTGGCATTGCACAATCTAATCGAATGTTCTTTTAGATTGACAAGTATTTGATTGACATTAGCGTTAGCGCTCGTTGGCAAGTGCTTATGTCAATCCCATACATGTCAATCTAAAAGAACATTCGATTAGATTGTACAATGCCACTTGGCTAGGGGGGCAGGTCTGTTACGTGCCTCAGAATTAATTCTGGGACTTCTGGGTTTCCTCACGATGTTTTTCCTCGCGGCATATAGGCCAAGTAATAAGGTAGCAAGTATATTGCCCTGCGCCGCGGGAGGGCCAGTAATAACGGGTGGAGACGAGACACATATCAACGTTGTCGCGCCGCACCCTACGTCGCGTCGCCATCACGCCCCGCTGTGTGGCCGCCGCTGAGCACGGTACAGCTTCAGCGGACCAAGACAATCGGTTTCCCCTTATAAGAAAATTATGGCGAATGTTACTTATAGAGAGCAGTGATAGCCCGAACGGTAAAAGAGCCGGCCGAAAATCAGTGAGGCTCGGGTTAGAATCCTGGCATGTACCAATGAGTTTTTCAAAAACTTATGTACATATTTATCACTAGCTCGACGGTGAAGGAAAACATCGTTAGGAAACCCGCAGGTCTCAGGATTAATTCTGAGACATGTGTAAACAGACCCGGTCCGGCCGCGGCGATGGGCTCACCACCTATCACGTTTAGGGGTTCAGTATAAGTCGTTTAACGAGACAAATATACAAGGGTGTTGTGAATGGGCGAGTCAGTAGAGGACGACCTAGGCGTACTACCTACATCGACCAGATCGGCGATGTGTTGAAGAAAAGCCAGATAAAGAGTACCCGAAACCGACTAGCATGCATGAGTCGTTTGATGGATGTGGAGGAAGCGCGTGAGATCTGCCAGGTTCGTAGCAAGTGGCGGTCTGTTGTCTCTGCCTACCCCAATGGGAAATAGGCGTGAGATTATGTATGTATAATAATAATAATAAATAAATAATAAATTAATAAATTGTGGGACACAATTCACACGCGGTTATTTAGTCCCAAACTAGGCAGAGCCTGTGCTATGGGTACTAAACAACTGATAAACATACTTAAATAAATATTAAACGACCAGACACGAAGCCAACAGACATGTTCATGCACACAAATGTTGGCCCCGAGCGGGGATCGAACCCGCGACCTCCGACTCAGAAGGCAGGGTCACTACCGACTGAGCCAACAGGCCCGTCAATGTATGTATGTATGTAAACAGACCCGGTCCGGCTGCGGCGATGGGCTCACCACCTATCACGTTTAGGGGTTCAGTATATCTCGTGAAATGTGGGTATATCCAGTAATGGAATACATCTGCCTAGGGTCCTCGGGGATAAAAAGGCGTGAAATTTATAATTTTTTATTTATTTATTTATTTAGTCCCAGGACTGGACCGATTTCAAAAATTCTTTCACCACTGGAAAGCAAGGATATCCCTGAGTAACATAGCCTATATTTTATTCCCATATTCTTACGGGAACTACGCGCGTGAAATCGTGCAATACCGCTAGTTATTTAGGTATAATAGCACAACTCTAGAATTGATTGAAAGATTCGAAACGAATTGCCAACCCTATTACTTATTTTCCCTACACGTAAGCTGTTTGCGGTTTCGAACACACTTTTAATCTCCCGCAAGGTTCCAAACTAATCTGTGCACTAACACAATGATATAAAGTAAACAGTCGGCAGGCAATGAAATTAAAGTGTACCGTAGAAATACAAACTTGAAACTACATTTAGTTTCCTCTGAGAGTTCAAGACATTAAGTTATTGCTTACGCAAACTTACTTTAACTAAAGCCTGTATTACAGAAATATACTTAGGTAGAGGAAGAAAGAGATGTCGCTATAATATGATTCGCATAAAAAAGTTCGTTGTCTCTAAAGTTGGTTTACGGACATTGGCGTAGCTAGGGATTTTTCCTAGGGGGGGCCATGGCCCCAGACATGAATCCGCCCGGCCGCACAGCAAGGTAGTCACGACTATCGGCGCATGCGCAACTATGATAGGTATCAAGTATGGATTTCAGTTATCCTATCTTATCTATTTTTATCTAAGTATGTATCTATCTTTTTCTTTTATCTGTGTGCTGACCAAAACTATGTAGTCTAAGTCGCTAATATAGCTAGGTATACACCGACAAGAGCTCCGCTCTTAAATTACCAACAACAAGGTAAATCAATCATCATCCGTGTATTGTAACAATTATATGCAGATTGTTCGTTTGTATCTGTGGAACGCAGGTTGGTGAGCGATATAGACACAAGTGATGAGTAGGTAATTGTTTTAGCTTTTGAAGACGGTTTTCGGTTTCGGTAATTGAGGATGAAGTTATTTTATGTAAGAGAAAAAGGGTATTTTTCTAGGGTGGGCCAACAGCTTTTTAGGGTGGGCCCGGCCCACCCTGCCCCCCCCCTAGCTACGCCCATGTTTACGGACGATAATTTTACTTGACAACGTCATAAGAAAACATTGACGAAAATCGTGCCTCTCTATCGCTTGTTCCGCGCTCTCACTTGCACGCTCGACTCAAGCGGAACGTGACAATGAGTCATGCTTTTTCGTGCGTGCAGCCGGCGTTCATCGATTTGTAAAGACGTTATCACGTCAAAAATAAAAAATAAATGCTCACGTTTTTAATCCCTGAGGGGGGAGAGGTATACCATTTCTGAAAACGAGAGGGGGTTTAATCATCATATTCTTTGCACCCTATACCTGAGAGATGATGAATTTTGATTCTCACATTCGACTCTTTCATTTGCTGACGCTTCAATTTTAAACAAAGAGATTAAAATATAATAGGGCAGAGGGGACAAAGCGAGGAAAATTTGAAGCCAAAAGTTATTCCAAGTGGAATAAGTCTAGTACAATTTCGACCGAATGACAGCTCGCGTTCATACTAACTGACACGACGCTTGAGCTTCAAACATGCTTCAAAGTTTTGTATGAAAATATTCCCAATGCCCCCTCTATGTCCTAATAAATTTTAATCTCTTTGATTTTAAATCATTTGATCTGTTTCTCAGACGACACGGGGCGGCGGCGGTCAAACGTCAAATAATTTATGTTTTCGTCGCCCTAGAGTGAAAACATCGTAGAAAGAAAACCTCGTAACGGATGTTCTAGTTTTACAAATAAACATCATAGACATGGTTATGATTTTTACTTGAGTAAATCTAGAACGTAAGGTTTTCTTTCCAAATCACTACATCATGACTAAATAGTATAAAACAAAGTCGCTTTCTCTGTCCCTATATCCCTATGTCCCTATGTATGCTTAAATCTTTAAAACTACGCAACGGATTTTGATACGATTTTTTTTAATAGATAGAGTGATTCAAGAGGAAGGTTTTAGTGTTAGCATTGCACCCGTGCGAAGCCGGGGCGGGTCGCTAGTACTTAGTATGAAACAAAGTCGCTTTCTCTGTCCCTATATCCCTATGGCCCTATGTATGCTTAAATCTTTAAAACTACGCAACGGATTTTAATGCGGTTTTTTTAATAGATACAGTGATTCAAGAGGAAGGTTTTAGTGTTAGAATTGCATCCTTGCGAAGCCGGGGCGGGTTGCTAGTATGTAATAAAACAAAATAAATGAAATTTCATATACGAGGTTTTTACTCTAGGGCGACGTTATTGAACTGTTTATTTACCTTGTTGTGAGACGTTTGTTGACGTGGCCAAATTCTACAACTTTATCATTTCTCACTCCATAGGTCAATGAACGTCAATTCTTGGAAAATCCTTATCAGTATCATAAAAAACAAGCAAGTTGTTAAAATTTATACTTGTTTTATTTGTTTATTAGTGATACGTATAGGAATGGACGGAGGTTATCAGAGAGAACTTGACTGTCTTTATCTGATCTTGTTTTATTTATAATCATCACTGTGGTTTCACCCACGTTTTTCCCGTTACCGTTGGCATATGGACATTAAGTATAGCCTATGTTACTCAGTGACAACGTAGCTTTTCATTGGTGACGGAGTTTTTAAAATCGGTCCAATAGTTTTAGAGTTTAATCGTTACAAACATATAAATCTTTCCTTTTTATAATATTGTTACTTGCGATTCTGCGCGGTTTCATCCACATAGTTCCCATTCCTGTGGGAATACGGGAATAAAATATAGCCTATGTTACTTAGGGATCTTTTAACTTTCCATTGGTGACAGAATTTTTAAAATCGGTCCAATAGTTTTAGAGATTATTCGTTATAAACAACAAGAATACAAATCTTTCCTCTTTATAATATTAGTGTTGTGTAGAGTAGAGAGGTAGCATCTTACCAGACAAACAGACCTTTTGTGCCAAGCTTGTGCCAAGACACGCCAAATGGGTTATATCGATAAACACGAGACTAGAATGAGACTCGTCGCTGAAGACGACGCATTACATTTGTGTTATCCTACGGAAAGATGAATGATGAAAGCAGGAAAGAAAGAGAGAAAGAGATAGAGCGAAACTTGTAATATATAGCTATAGTCTATTGCACATAGCTCGGGTTCGGTGAGAGTTCACATTTTTCCGTTTTACGCATACAACTTTTTAGTAAGAAAAATAGATGGTTTCAAAAATTATGAATATTTTATTATTATGTCATTGCAACAATACAATAATTGTCGCCTCTAAAATTCTAAATACAAATCTCTGACTATAAATCATAACAAATATAAAAAACAACAGTTAAAAAAGATATCCTAAAAATACGTATTGCGTGGAACGGAATTTTTACTTATAGAGATTGACACTACTTAATTGACATTACTTAATACATAAAATCGATTAATCGAATTTTTTTTGGCGGGAATCCGAAAAGAAGTTTAATGTTTTTTGTAAAATTTTCATTTGGTTGTATATTTTGGGAACAATTAATAATTTCTGTTAGCGGCGATTCAGATTCTACGTTTTTCTCTTATATACTGTTAGAATGGTTCAGAATGAGACCAACAAATATTTCGATATCAATTTATATTCTTGAACAAAACACAATTCCATGACAACCGCCTTCAACCAAAGAGAGTCTAGCTCCTTCCAGCCTCTCTGTTGACAGAACTCTATAACTCCTAGTCTCTGTCATATTTTACTCTTTGGATAATTAGCTGTATTCCATCGTAGCAGCACCATCTCTTAGTTTAAAGCATTAACTCGACGACCAGCGCCATCCATGGTCTGAGCGTAGTACAAATACATGCCGAAGAATAGGATGGCGCATACGTCGCTTCCAATTTCCTTAACAATACCTATATATATATACTAGCTGATGCCCGCGACTTCATCCGCGTGGAATTTGTTATTCCTTTGCGTTTAGAAAATATATCAAGAAGGATAATCTACACTATCTATCTATCTACATTAATATTAGAAAGAGGAAGGATTTGTATTTTTTTATGTTATTAACGAATAAAAACTACTGGACCGATTTTAAAAATTCTTTCACCATTAGAATGTTACATTACCCCTGAGTAACATAGGCTATAATGACGAAAAAGAATTAGGGAAAAGATCTAAAACTTGACTGTACATGCCGGGATTGGAACCCGAGCCTCGCGAATGAGAACCGGGCTCTTTATCGACTGGGCTATCATTGCTATTTATATTTTTGTTATTAAAAACACCCTATATACAACGCGTCACAGAATAAGCGCAATTCCTCATACGTACCCCGATTAGTATACTAACATAAAAAAATGGTGATGCATTCGTACTTTAGTTTTGTCTAACCAAATTGCTTAAATAATGATATTGAATAATAATAATAAAATAATAATAATTGAATAATGCAAGCGATAACAGTACGGTTTCCATATGCAGTCCTAAATTTAGTTATGCTAATTAATTTTTCGGAAAAACTTTACACATATTAAAAATAGCTGAAATCACTAATTTCAGGAATTGCGCTTATTCTTTTACGTGTTATAAAGCTTAGGCCACTCTCTGGATTATGATTTTTGAATTAGTTCTTGATATTAATGGCTACGCATGTGCTTATAATAACAAACAAATTTCCTCAAGGAACCCATAGTGAATTCTCAAAAAAAGAAGTGGACTTTGTATGGAGACTATTAAAGAATATTTGTGCCAAGTTTCAAGTTGAAGATAAGGAAATCTTGTTGTTTGTTTTGAGGAGTATTTTACAATATTTCGAATTGATACACCCAAAAATGAAGGTTTTCCATACATACCAAACTCAACCCCTACTTTCACCGTTTTAGGGGACGATTTTCGAAAAATTAAAAAACACGTATCTCATTATTTATTTCTAAGAGTATTTGTGATAAGTTTCAACTTCATAGACGTAAAAAACAACACGTCTCCATACAAACTCCATCCCCCTGTTTCAACCCCTTAGGAGGGTTTTTTTGGAAAATCCAGAGATACGTGTCGTGTTTTTTTATTTTGAGGAGTATTTTTACAAAGTTTGGAATTGATACACCCAAAAATGAAGGTTTCCCATACATACCAAACTCAACCTCCACTTTCACACCTTTAAGGGACGATTTTCGAAAAATCCAAAAACACGTGTCTCATCATTTATTTCTAAGAGTATTTGTGTCAAGTTTCAACTTGATAGACGTAAAAAACAACACGTCTCCATACAAACTCCATCCCCCTGTTTCAACCCCTTAGGGAGGGTTTTTTGGAAAATCCAGAATCACGTGTCTTGTTGTTTGTTTTGAGGAGTATTTTAATTATGTTTCGAATTGATACACCCAAAAATGAAGGTTTTCCATACAAACGTTCAACCCCTTTTTCACCCACTTAAGGGTTGAATTTCTAAAAATCCTTTCTTATTCCTACTTTACGTCTTAAAAACAATAGTCGTGAAAAGAATCAGCTTTCTGGGTCTAAGGGTTTAGGCTGGGCGTTGATGAGTCAGTGAGTCAGGACTTCTCTCTTTATATATATAGAAGATTAAGATTATAAACTGTGAATTTTATACTATTTAATAATAAAAGTATTTTTTTAATAAACCTTTCTATCAATATTATATTATATTATTATTTTCTATCAATAAATTATAAAATCGATTCCATTTCCTTTAAAAACTTACTCGAAACTTTAGAACAATCGATTGGATTTCACTAGGGCACATCCCTTCAATTGTCAACAGCGAGCTGTCACCGAACCCATGTGGTGTAAAATAGAGTTATAAGTGCTATAGTTATTAAATAAATATATTAAATTAGTAATAGTAGACTAGCGACACGCCTTAGCTTCCCTTCGGCTTACCGCATCAGAATCCGTACATTTAGGAAGACTTAGCGGACATACAGACAGACGCGGAAAGCGACTCTCTTTTAAACTAGGAATCGCCCAGCGTGCCAGAGCGGATCCTGTTTTTCCCCGTTCCCTTGGAAATTTCGCAAAATCCTTTGTTATCCGTCTCCTAGGTCATAGAAGGAACCTAATAAGTACTGTCTAAACAAGTCTTAGCTTTAGTAGTTTCGTCTGTGGGTTGATGAGTCAGACAGGATTTCTGTCTTATAATAGTATAGACTAACTAGGGATTATTATTATCTTAAAACCTGCCTTGTCACAGCCTCTCTAGGTATAACAGGGTCGTGATAATTCCACGTGCCATATACATAATTCAACTAATCCGATGACGTCAGAGTGCGCTGGAGCAGTAGCCGGTCGGAATAAAGTCGAAAACGACATCGACACAGGAGAGAAGGGTGTGGCCTGACTGGCAGCGGGGTGTAATAAGTAATTATATGTTATTATAATTATACACAGAGATCTAGGCGAATTAGTGGGCGCCAAAAATCCTGTGAGTTTTTTTTTATCGGTTATATTTATAACGTTTAGGGGTCCAATATATCTCGTAAAATGTGGGTATATCCAGCAATGGAATACCTCTGCCTACCCCCTCGGGGATAAAAGGCGTGAGTTTTTTTATATTATGAGTAGATCTCAGTCAGTGCATAAAATACATAGTACATCCACCTCTTGTGACTTGTGCTAAACAGCTACCCATTTTACAAGGAGATGGAGACTTTATTTTAATTATTTTTCCACTTCGTTTTACTGCCGAAGGACTGCTACATTTTCTTGGATATACTAGATTCATCACTAGCTCGACGGTGAAGGAAAACATCCTGAGGAAACCCACAGGTCCCAGAATTTACTGACCCGGTCCGGCGATAGGCTCACCACCTATCACGTTTAGGGGTCCAATATATCTCGTGAAATGTGGGTATATCCAGTAATGGAATACCTCCGCCTACCCCCTCGGGGATAAAAAGGCGTGAGATTATACATATATATATATATATATTATTTTTAGTAGTTTTGAATCTAGTAGGTATATATATATATATATATATATATATATATATATACATACTAGATTCAAAACTACTAAAAAATAATCAAAAGTACACTTGGCATAACGAAGAATTTTCTCATTGAGTGACTTTCTTTGAGGCCCTCAAGACTTAACTTCACATTATCACTAAAATTGCTGAATGTCCACCATAATGACACACGGCAACTTAAAGGGTAAAAATACTATATGGCGGGCAAAGTTGAGTCACACCACACACTTTCCATACAAGTTCTTGCTAGATATTATGACACATATAAGTCTAACTGCATCATCAGATTCACCTAATTTCACTCGGATTTTCCAGAAATCTTGTGACTCAACTAGTTTTCTACCATTTTAAGGGTGCTCGCGGTGAGTGGCGCCCCACCCTGCACCTGCGCTTGCGTCACTCGCTGCTGCAGAACCGGTGCGCTATATTTATCTCTCGCACTAGCAACCAGCCCTCGTATCGCTTGTTTATACGAGTTGCGATAAAGTAGAAAAACGATGCTTTTTTCCCATTTGGTGATGGATAAGGTCTTAAAAATATAACGGAATATACAGAGATTTCATTGTATGAGCGCGCACAGCACATATATATATATATATATATATATATAAACATAGAACTCTAAAGATTAAAAAACCGACTTCAACGAGTAACACTAAACAAATACCATCGAATTGAGAACCTCCTCCTTTTTTGAAATTGGTTAAAAAAATCGAAATCGGTTGTCGTGATATTGAGTTATTCGTCCATTTGTCGCGCACATAATATGCAAATATAAGACTTATATAGTTTTCTCATAGATGCCATCGTTAGAACTAGACCAAATTGAAATGGGACCACACGGGAAGCACAACCTTTCGTATAAAAAAAAAACATCAAAATCGGTTCACCCAGTCGAAAGTTCTGAGGTAACAAACAAAAAAAAATTCTTCGTCTTGATTGAAGTCGGTTAAAAAAAACTGCGAAGATCAAACGACATTTAAATGACAATTATGATACAGATACGGATACGGCGGTGTACTTAGCCTAACTTTAACAAGAAAGTTAAGGCAAAAATTGCATATTATCTAAAACGCAACGTAAATTTACACCCACTGAGGTTTTTCCTGTTTTCGACTTAAGTTTCTTTATCTTTATTAAGATTTATATAGTGATTCAATTTAGGATACCAGGTGTCCAGACCACCTGGCTCTTGATCCTAAGTCCCTGACCAGGTGTCTTTTATTGACTTTCCAGAACACGTGTTGACACTCAAAAGACAATTCTCGGAAACCCCATTTTTACGACTTCAAGAAGACAGGTGTCTAACTAACTAGTGTTTTATTTAGATGAATCTATCCACGAAACTGAACTTTAAAGTCAAGGTAAAAAAACATTTATTTTCTATCTATAGGTACAAAAGGTACAATTAGAAACGTCAATGGTCTATAACGAGGCACTCTAAGCTCGTCCATGAAGAAAGTCCACATACAAAATATGGCGATGATCATGTGCGGATCCAGTTTATTCCCGTTCCCGTGGGAATATTCCCTTCATAGTGGTTGCCTACGACAGACACCTACATACACTGAAAAAAATGTCATTTTGGCGTAATCATAAAATAACGTGACGTTGGTCTAAAACAGGTGCATTGTCGTAAAATAAATATTACGCTATAATCGCATTAATAAGTTAAGGTGGAATAGGTATTTATAAGTAAGATTATAAACATAAAACACAATGACACCGTCACCGTACTTATATAGATTTCCTAGTTAAATATGAAGAAGTATCACCGAAAATACGATGAAATCCCAGCATCCTATTTAATATTACAGTCATATTATTTTATGCGCTAAGCATATTAATACATATAAGTGACACTACATAGAACGCGCCAATAGACGGCCGAGTTCTAAACCGCGCTATCGAAGTTTTCTAATGAGTTTGTATAAATACAACTGTCTAACATCAACCGTTGGACCGAGGTCCCCAGGCACGATCACTTCGCCTGGCGGAAGATCTTCCCTTTTCACGATGGAGATTCCACCTCTACTCCTCCATACTCCTCTGACCCTCGACACCTGGACTAGACGTAACTGGATATATGAGGAAGTCATCGGCAAATAGTAGAAAAATAATAGTGGAACACACTAGTGTTAACGCACACGTAACGCAAACAAGTGTTGTCATACGTTCTCGATAGATGGCGCCATGGTCAAATTAAAACGCACTATCGTTTGACTCAGGGTTTAGATATAAGTAGTTAAGATGCATTTGAAATTATACCCACTCCAACATTGATCGCAAGGTTTCATTAGTCGAGAGATAGGTTCCTCGGCTCTTTTGGGAACCTTTGCAATCTGGATCAGGGAATTCACAGGCATATAGTGGACGGCGGCGCCCGGCTCTTTGTCTGTCGAAAACACCTTAATTGAAAAAAAAATCCTAACCTCATGGTTTTTTAGTTTTATTTCACCTCTGCTGACGCCCCATCGAGCCTAGCGTGTTACAATTTTACAAAACTGGAAATATGAGGAAGTCCTCGATAAATAGTAGGAAATATAATAGTTAACTCGAGATATGATGAAAGCAAACATAAATAGTAGTAAACATAATCACATTATGTATGCTCGTCCGACTAAAGCCATGGTGACACGTCATCTTAAATGCAGTTATCATCATCAGACGTGTTATCATCTTTCTTTTTGGTGATATCAGTATACTCCGTCCTTGAGGTGAATTCATCTTACTTAAGCTGATTTCACGTATTTTATGATTACCAGTTTTCTCAGTGTACCGTACTTCAAATAGCGAGCGTATCCAGATTATTCCCGTTCCAGTGGGAATAAAGAACCCTTCATAACGGTTGCCTACGACATATAAGACACCTACATACTAACTCAATGTTTATTCTGATGAAACAAATGTGTTTATTTACTCAAAAATGTAAACAACATTAGCTACTGTGAATTACTTCCTCAAATAACGGGTCTGCTATCTTGACATCCTGCTTGGCACGTATTATCTCATATCCTCGAACTCATCAGTTGTTTGAGGAAGAATCAGCCCATAATAATAATAGAGCAGTGATAGCCCGGACGGTTAAAGAGCCGGCCGAAAATCAGTGAGGCTCGGGATCGAATCCTGGCATGTACCAATGAGTTTTTCAAAAACTTACGTACATATTTATCACTAGCTCGACGGTGAAGGAAAAAATCATGAGGAATTAATTCTGAGGCATGTGTAAATAGACCCGGTCCGGCGATGGGCTCACCACCTATCACGTTTATGGGCCCAATGTATCTCGTGAAATGTGGGTATATCCAGTAATGGAATACCTCTGCCTAGCCCCTCGGGGATGAAAGGCGTGAGATTATATTTATTATTTATATTTATATTATAATAATAATTATAAATAAAATTAAAAATCTTCAGGTCCAGAACGAATTCTGAGACGTAAAAGACCCGGTCATGTCCAAATCCAAAAAATATATTGGTGAAATGTAGATGGTTCCAGAAATGGAATACAGTGCCTACCCCACGGTTCCCCGGTGTCAAATGTGTGAGTGTTTTTAATTATACCTACAAATAATAAAATTAAAAAACCAGCAAAAGTAATAATAAGAAACCAACTTTCCTTCCCTGTAATACTCATGTCATGAGTGTAGAACATAAGTTACCTATAATTGGAGAACTATAAACACCGATGTACAATCACTACATAGTATACAACAAAGTCGCTTTCTCTGTCCCTATATCCCTATGTCCCTATGTCCCTTTGTATGCTTAAATCTTTAAAACTCAGCAACGGATTTTGATGCGGTTTTTTTTAATAGATAGAGTAATTCAAGAGGAAGGTTTTAGTGTTAACATTGCACCCGTGCGAAGCCGGGGCGGGTCGCTAGTTTAAATAATAAATGTAAGAATGAGCAGTGATAGCCCGAACGGTTAAAGAGTCGGCCGAAAATCAGTGAGGCTCTGGTTCGAATCCTGCCATGTACCAATGAGTTTTTCAAAACTTACGTACTTACATATTTATCACTAGCTCGACGGTGAAGGAAAACATCGTGAGGAAACCCGCAGGTCTCAGAATTAATTCTGAGATATGTGTAAACAGACCCGGGGGTCGATTTTTGAATCTCACCAAGTGACTAATTCTCACCGATGTGAGTGATTTCCGAAAGTTCGTATTTTTGAAATTCATCGGTGACTTACATTTGTCATACCTATGATATCGATTTACGAGGGCCCCCACCCACTCGTAATTGAAATCACCATGCGATTGTTTTTGACAGTTGACGTAGTGCCATCTGCCAAAAGGGCCAAAGCATGTTTTTTGGAAGAATTAGCAGCGGGGCTCGATTGTGATATTTTGTGATTGCGACGATTTATTGAAAACAGCGTGTGACTTTCAAAAATACGGCTTTTGGAAAATGGTGACATAAAAGTCATCGGTGATAATTTTAGTCACCGGTGATTTTGATATCACCAATGAGATTCAAAAATCGCACTCCCGGTCCGGCGATGGGCTCACCACCTATCACGTTTAGGGGTCCAATATATCTCGTGAAATGTGGGTATATCCTGTAATGGAATACCTCTGCCTACCCCCTCGGGGATAAAAGGCGTGAGATTTTATTATTATTTATTTATATAAATGTAAGAAATACAAATTAAAGAATGCTCCTTATCCGCGAGGGGGTCGGTAGAAGTATTCCTTTTCGGGAATAACCCACTTTACACCATTAGAGGGATTCTAAAAAAATTTTTTTGACTTCTGTAGCTGTTTTAAGGACCCCTCATATTGTTTTCTTAAATATTTCATATACGACGGTTGAAAGGCTAATTGGTCTAAGCGACATTTTTTGCGATATTGAGTTATATACATATTCGGAATCAGCAAATTTTTCTCCGTCGTTTGAATCAGGTTTCAAATTTTTTTGACAACTTTTTTGGCGCTTAGCACCCACAGCAAAACAGGCCTCATTTCTGAGCTCATTGATCTATACGACACAAAATTAGACAAATTTGAGGACTCTATGACTTAGGGCATTTGGCTTTTTCGCCATGGTTGTGGTTTTGTCGTTTGGCCTATTTTGCATTAAACCAAAATAATAAGCTATGTCGTTTGGCCCATTTTGCATTCAACTACAATAAAAAAGCGTGTCGCTTGAACCATTTTGCATTAAGTTCTATGAATTAAATAAGTCTCTTGACCCATTTATCCTCTATTAAGGATAATGAGTGATGTCACTTCGGCTTTTTTTACCTAAATATCTCATTAGTGTTATGGCATTTGAAACATTTTGATTCAATTCAGTATACGTAAAATTGGCATTTCCATTATTTTATCAAATCGGTTTTAACACATAGGCCGTCCAATAAATTATGAGATTAGCTACTCCTTAGTCGCTTGGGAGTATAAAAAAGTAAAAATTATAAGTTCAATTTATTGCGCGCGCTGTGTAAGTATCCGTTACGAATATCTCACCTACCCGCGCGGACGCGTCAGTCAGCTGTTAACATTAAAGGAACTGCGAAAGGCTTAGGGTGATATACCACCTTCTTCTATCTTAAGGGTTTGGTTTCCGCACTTAGTCCCTAAATTGGACCATTGTACGTGAGTGAGCCATGGCAGCCGATTATTCCAACCAGCCCACCTCCCTACAGAAGCAGATAAAACTTCCGAGTCTACTCAGGACATCCGCAAAGGATTCTAGTGTTCCAAGAATTTCCTTGCGGATCTGGGCAACAAAGAGATGGTAGTGCATGTGCTCTTCGAGTGCGTTGGGCACTCTAGGAGCACATGCGCTACCATTTCTTCCACCTCGATGCACGCTCAGCATAGAGGACTGTCAGTAATACCTAAGGTGTGTCGGTGTTTATTCAGTGAGCAGTGTCCGGTGATGGTCCCCGAAACAATTCATAGGCTGTCTCTGTCCAGGCGCTGAAGGCGTTTACTCAGCTCGTGTCCAGGGATGGCATAGCCTCCTTGGATTGCCTACATCCTGGCGTTGAGGTCTACCATTTCTCCGCTTGCATTTGTGTGTATTCCCTAAACCAGTTCGTAAGCTGGTTAAACGGAATGGGTACAATGGGTTCGGGTTCGATGGCCTTCGTGTCAGAACCTCTCCTGGCGAGTTCATCCGCTGCATCGTTTCCACGCCAGCCAGTGACAGTTGAAGTGTCACTGTATTGTGGTTTAGTACCGTAACGTGTTCTAGTGCATGATGGCACTCCAATATCAGTCTCGAAGTGATCTAGTTTTTCTTTAAGGATTGAAGGACTGAGGCACTGTGGAAGAGTATACGGATATGGGTATCCGTGACTTCTCTGGCCTCTCTGACCACACATTCTGCTTGATAGACAGTGTTGAGCATTCCTAGTGGTCTGGATATTCTACTATTTAGATCATCTGAGTAGACTTCAACTCCAGTTCCAATGTTGGTTTTTGATCCATCAGTGTAGATCCTTAGCACTTTTGGACCTGCTGTAAGTTCTACGTTGTAGTGTTTTACGAAACAGTGTATTTTCTGGGTCCTATCGCTCGGTGATGCCATCACCGGGTGTCGCGAGATTGCATCCTCTTTTAAGTTTTTTTTGTGTTTGATTCTGGAATCTCTTTACACATGCCTGAACGTCACTAGGGATGCTTCTTCCCTTACGACAAGGTGCAGGGGCGGCTACCCCACCATCGCCTGTAGGGCAGCAGTAGGTGATATTAGCATAGGCAAATCTTTGCCTGCGTAACAACTAACAATGACCGGAAAACTGGAAATTTCCGAAGGGGCCCGTCCCAAATATCTCGGTCACAAGATTCTCTCCAGGGTCTTCTGTAGGAATGATGTCAGACTTATTGGCCTGTTCGCTTTGGGTTGTGTGTAATCGGTTTTGCCTGGCTTAGGGATGAAAAGCCATGGTGTGAGGAAATCCACTCCCCATTGCAGTAGGGCAGGGAAGATGCCGTCTAGGCCTGCGGATTTGTAAGGCTTGAAGGCTGTAATTGCCCATTTTATTAGTTCCTCTGTTACTACGGTACGGGCTCTGGACCTTTCTTGGTTATTAGGTATGTGTGATTACTTACTTGCCCATGTATTGTCCTTGGAGAGGCTGCAGTCTAGGAAGTGTGTTTCTAGAAGCAGTTTACTTATTACACGGTCTGATTTAGTGTACTATGTATTGTCTGGGTTTTTCAGCGAGCGAAGGGTGCGGTCTTGATCCGTAAATAGGCTCTTTCTTTTTTTATATAGGTCCATGTCTTCTGGAAGCCTAGAATCTTTGCATCTGTGAAATTGTTTGCGCACCGTTTGCCTGAGCTTACTAAGTTCTGTGTTCCACCAAAAGTTTCCCTTGCTTTTGGTGTTTGAACCTATTTGTTTACAGCAGTCGTGGTACCTATGCTTCTGTTATATACTCTCGGTGTTTTCGAATCATTTGGGCTATCCAGGCACCCAACACCCTTAAACCTAACGGACGGTTTGAGTGCCAGAAGGCGTTTGTATAACCAGGTATGTCGGTTCGGCGTGGGTAGCGTCTAGCTTTGGTCTTTTTTGTGTTAGCTGATAGTGAGAATCGAATCCCCCTATGTTCGGAACAGCAAGGTTCATTAGATACATGCCAGTTAGAGATATGATTCGTTAAGTTTTCTGAATTATTTGTCCGCGAGCTGTGACCCTAGTGGGTTTCGACCCGCGATTTAAGATGTTAAGGTTAGTAGAAAAAAGGTTTATACTATACCACTTTATCTAATACTTTGCTCCAAGACACATTGAATCAACAACTTGAATGATTCCTCTACACAAAAATGTTTTTTTTTATACAAAATATACAAAACACTGTCTAAAATAGTATAAAGTGCCATACCAACCTCAAAAATATCTTATGGACGCTGCTGAATTACGATGGCCTAAGCATCAATATCTACTATAATCTAGTAAGGGTTCATTTTGTTTCATCCTGCAGTCCCTCTAATGGGCATCTGTATCAAACTACTTCACTCTGGTGCCACACCATCATGTTGCTTCGGCTCATTGGGCATATTCTTCTGTCAGATGACTTGGCACTAGATTCATTTTCTCTCGTATTATATTATTCTAGGTCGATGCTTGAGCCAGTTTACTTTCAGCTATTTTATTTACGGTAGGCATTTGAACCATTTTGCCTTTCTCAAAAAAATACTAAATTTGATGCATTTTGGGCTAACCAACATAAATTTTCTAAAATAATACACAATTTTCAACAGTAGTAACTTAAAAAACTTCCTAACTTAATTAGGGATATACCTACTGTATTAAATAAATAAAAGTCTATCAAATAGTTGCATTTTTATGATTTAAAAAAAAAAAAAAAAACTTTGAACCGTCCTCCTGCAAGTTTTACAAAATGTCGCTTAGATCAAATAGCCTTTCAACCGTCGAATAATATGTAATCTACACACATCGGATAGTCACAATTTTACTAGGCACTAGCTGTTTTCGGCGGTTTCACCCGAGTAGTTCCCGTTCCCATGGGAATATGGGTATAAAATATAGCCTATGTTATATCTAGACACGCGGTAGCGTGTCAAGCCAAGTTCAAGCAGGAGAACGGCGAGCAGCACCGTGTGTAATTTTACACGAACCATTTGGAGCCACTTTTGACAACCTCATAACTGAAAAACTATTTCACATAAACGTGTCAAATTGGGCTCATATTATTGATACTTGCAAGATTCATACGTGCTCTAAATTTCATAAACATATCTCAAACGGTTATTTAGATATTAACGTCCAAAAATCTACATTTTTATCACTGACTGACCTATAGACCAAAACTCTAACCCAGTTCCAGGTGACCTAGAAAGTTCAAATTTGGCATGCAGTTATGTAATTAGGTGAATACAAAGGAATAAATCAGAAACTGGTAAATTTGTATAATTTTATTATCCATTTAACTATTATTATGAAGTAAAGTGTAGTTTAGTTCCGCTATCTGCCGATAGATGGCACCGCACGTATGTAAACCCAATTATTATGGAGTGAAGTGTAGTTTAGTTCCGCTATCTGCCGATAGATGGCGCATAAGGCCGCGGTAAAACGTTATACTGAAAAAAATCTAGTTGTAGATAAAAGATCGTCGAAGTTTTAATATGAAAAGAAAAAATTATCGTTTACTAATGGAAATGACATAATTAACAAACTTACAGACAAAATTGGAACGCAGAAAAGGTTAGAAGCTGAAAGAACTGTAAAATGGGTTACTGAGCATCGCAAAAATATACTAGATAATTACTGTAAAGTTTTAGATCGCGTTCAAAGAACATACAGTAGCTTAACAAAAACCATTTTGAATTAATTTTATTATAAATAATTACCTACTAATAATTTATGTACAAAAAGTAATGATATCCCATCAAAAACATAAATGTGAAATGAGAGCCAAGTTCAATATTATGCCTTGGTTGTTGACTTCAACGACAAAAGAAGTGAAATCTAAATGGGTGCCAAGTTCAACGGTCAATCCTGAAATTTATCTATAACAACATAAAATATCATTTCTTCTTATAACTAAGGATAATATATTGTAGCCTAAGGTCTGACTTGGCTAGTTTTCATATACGAATTATTGCTTATTGCTGGTAGAAACTAGCCATTGAACATAATACTTATTATAGCCTCCGCAGGTTCTAAACCTGTTACTTAATAATAATAATAATATAATCTCACGCCTTTTATCCCCGAGGGGGTAGGCAGAGGTATTCCATTACTGGATATACCCACATTTCACGAGATACATTGGACCCCTAAGCGTGATAGGTGGTGAGCCCATCGCCGGACCGGGTCTGTTTACACATGTCTCAGAATTAATTCTGAGACCTGCGGGTTTCCTCACGATGTTTTCCTTCACCGTCGAGCTAGTGATAAATATGTACGTAAGTTTTTGAAAAACTCATTGGTACATGCCAGGATTCGAACCCGAGCCTCACTGATTTTCGGCCGGCTCTTTAACCGTCCGGGCTATCACTGCTCTTGTCGTGTCTTATTTTATTATTCCGAAAATTTGGCTTGCTGGTAGAAACTAACCATCGAATATAATAATTCGTATGTGAAAACTAGCCAAGTCAGACCTTAGGCTACAATATATTATTCTAAGTTATAAGAAGAAATGATATTTTATGTTGTTATAAATAAATTTCAGGACTGACCGTTGAACTTGGCACCCATTTAGATCTCACTTCTTTTGTCGTTGAAGTCAACAACCAAGGCATAATATTGACCTTGGCTCTCATTTCACATTTATGTTTTTGATGGGATTGTATCTAAACAAAAGTCTACAAAATAAGTTTCAAGGTTCTAGTTTTAAAAATGACGTAATTTCAATACAAACTTTTATCCCCTACCAAAAAGTAGCGCATATCCTTTTTCAGGATTTATACTATCTGTGTACCAAATTTCATTTAAATCGGTTCAGTAGTTTAGGCGTGATTGCGTAACACACAGCCAGACGGAGTTACTTTCGCATTTATAATATTAGTAAGGAAGTAAGGACAGTAAGGATGTACAGACATCGGATAGTTGCAATTTTAGTAGATATCGATACTTTATATGGAGCCACAAACGTGATGATAACGAAACCAAGGCTCCATCGACTATATTAGGATCACGTGTTCCGCTAAAACTAATGTTTATTATAATATAAACTTTTATTAGTTTCGCTATGTTTAGATTAAGCACATTAAACTTTCGATGACCGGTCCCGAGTGACGTCAGCGGGCGAGTTCATCATCTGTTTCTGTGTCAGTGTCAAAACAAAAACATAAAAAAGTGCTTTGGAATTTTTTTGGAAGTTTTGGAAATTCACATTTTATAACGCTCGATTTTATTACGAGATATTTCGGCCTGTGACGAGGGTCCAATGTCTTTTCGAGATCGACTCCGCAACTGCCATGACCCCAGACTACATATTTCAAGGCTAATAACCACAGTGAAGCATTAGCGATATGCAAAATTAACTAATATATAAATAAGTATAGGTACAACTAAAAAAGAATCACACTAAAAATTAACCAAAAATGCATGTATGCATGTTTATCAGTTATCTAGTTCTCAAAGTACAGTCTCTGCCTGGTTAGAGACTGAATAACCGTGTTAAAATGTGTCTTACAAAATTTATTTATTCGGTCAAAGGTTTTTAACGAATAAAACTACTTACTTCAAACAGTAAACTAAAAAAAGAAAAAAGCATTACTATTTTAGAAGATTTACCTCGATTTCTCTGGTATACCTCATCATCATCATCGGATCATTATCAGATCCTGGTTTTCTTATCATGCTACTAGCCTTGGGATATCTCCTTCCCAACAAAAAAATAATCATCAAAATCGGTTCATAAACGTCGAAGTTATCCATATATTATTATTAATCAGGCAAGCAGTTTACAATTGATAAACGCCTGTATCAGTTGTATCCTGTTTTATTATATATGCTTACATGTATACGGTCAAATAAAGAAACCTCCTCCCTTTTTTAAGTGGTTTAAAAAAATACATTTATTTACAATATTTACAGATAAAATATGTCACCCAAAGAGGAATCATATTATGGTGGAGTGCCCAGAAGACTGGCCGCATTCCCTCTCTGGATAGCTAGGCTGATCCTTAATTGACAGAAAATTATTCGGTCTGTCTTTATATCACCTTTTTATAGCTAAACTACTGAACCGATCTTAATGAGATTTGGTAAGGATATAGCTTGCAAACGGAGGAAGAAAATTAGTGACTTTTGATTTGTGGAAAGCGGACGTAGTCACGGATAAAAACTAGTTTTCAATAATGAAAGTCACGTAAATAAAAGCCTCTTTACACACGCAGGTGTTACGCATATGACACATCTTGAAACGATATTTTGACTCTGTTGGGATGTAATAGGTTGATAACACCGAGCATACATAATTTTATTAATTTTATTCACAAAAACTTTTGAAATCCGCCGACTAAAAACCCCAATGCCAACCATTGTGACTCAAAAATGACCCATAGTTTTTATGAAGTCCTGGTACTGCTCTATGGAATATTAGGCACTATATGTACCTAGCGTATGACCAGTTCCATTTATTTTATTGACACACAGAACTGACATTGACAAGATGACTCAGTGCCGTGTTTATACTTATACTGCAGCACCCCGCGGCTTTACCCGCGTAGTTCCCGTCCCCGTGGGAATTCGGGGATAAAATATAGCCTGTGTTATTCTGATGTATAAGCTATATAACTGTGAAGTTTCATCAAAATCCGCTCTGTAGTTTTTGCGTGAAAGAGGAACAAACATTCATACCGGCCGGATACCGGCCCGATTAAGACTGCAACGAAATATGTATTCCTTGCACAGCTGTTCACGCGCGAGAAGCTATTAGCGTATCTTCCTTTTTTGCTTTTATCTAAGGGCTCGAGTTAACAGGCACCTTCTGGGCAAGCTCATCCCATCGTAGGTCCCGTCTTTGCCTTTGGGCAAGTCTGGGGTCAAGACAAAGCAAATCTATAACAAAAAAAGTATTTGCCCATTCAATTTGTATCGCTTTCAGGCTCTGATCTAGTTACATTTATCCTTATACGTGCACATATGTGCACACACGTGACAAAAAATTTTAAAAATGGTGTTTTAGTAGATACCAAATCACCACAGTTATCGATGTAGATACATCGATAACTACCGTTAAAATTTTCAAAAAATCTATTATGTACAGACACGGCGCTGTAAGAGTTTAATTAAATGTACAGATTAGTGTACAGATATAGAAGAAGAAGGCGTCACGGGACCAATATTGACCCTGGTGGACCTGTATAACATTCAAGTTAAGTCTATATTAAAATTTACTCTATTATATGCTTAATTGCTTAAGCTGCCCTTGAGTTTCTTGCTGGCTCTTCTCGGGGTACTGCATTTGGAACCAGCAACTCGTCGGCGGAGATGGGCTGCTGTTTACATTTAGCCAACCTCCATGGACGAGTTTAGTGTGCCTTGTTTATATTGACATTTCAAAGTGTATTTTTATACCTACTGAAATAAAATAATTTTGAGTTTGAGTTTAATAAATTATAGACATTGTTATTTTTCAGTTAATTATCTTTTATGCTGCCAGATTTTTTATTTTATTTTCCTTATCCCTATCAGCCACTTCCTTCTTGCACATAATCCAATATTTCTTGAATATACCTACTCTTCCGGTAACCTTGATGCTTCCACGTGCTGTTGGTAATCCAATTAAAATAGAATATCAATTTTGAGCCCTCCACATTAAAAGATTACCTCTCAACCTCTCCGTCCCTGGTACCTCCTGATAGTAACTTACTTTTTACTCATATTTCTAAGTATAAACACCTTCGTTGTTTTTATTACGTATTTAATTGAGTCTACGTTTGTGTTGAGCACAATGGGCACACGTCAAGCAACAAAATAGCGGATAATGAGCGTTGCCCGTCGATTAACAATAGTATCTGACATCGACGAGGTTTTACTCAGTAGATGAGTTTACGTGGACCGTTTAAACAAAACCAGCCCAGTGCCTACCCGCTGTCCAGTACTGTGAAACACGTGTAGTTAACTCACACAGATCCAAATATTGTAGTGCCCCCAGCGCGGCAGCGCCCGGCAAAAAACATCTCTTCATAGTATACCTACTTGTTTTTATCTAACAGAACAAAAAAATATTTTGTAAACATGCTTTGAAAAGACTCACTACCTCACTAAAACGCCACTTTTTTATATTAGTAGGGTGTGTGTATTCTTTATGTACAGTTTGTTAGTTTCTTTTTTTAATTTTTGTAATAATCGATGGTATTTAGTAAAATTGCGTATTAAAAATAAACGTCAATGCAAATAATAGTTTTTTGTTCAATATTTGATCTACACTTTAAATATTTGCACTTGATTTAAAATGACCATGTAGGTATACGACCCTGGCAAAATAGACTCGAAAATATTTGTCAGATTTATCCAACGTAGGTAGCCAAAGGGTTAAATATTTAATTTTAGAAATGACATGTTACTTACATCAATATAATACATACATACATACATACATAATCTCACGCCTATTTCCCAATATAATATTCTGAGATAATATGAATCAAAATGAAGCGACAATGATGTAATTTCGTATGCACTTTTAATCGTTTACTAGCCATCCGCCTGACGGGTTTTTCTGTTTATTGATGGGCTCGATTGCTTCTGGGCTAGCCCAGAGGACACAGATAAGGTCAATAATGGAACAATGTCATCATGTCAAAACAAACAAAACAAAAGAAAAAAAAACCTATAATTTACGTAACTTGAATAGAGTATCTTTGCCAGAAAGTCTGTTTGGCAGAAACAAATTGTTAACTAAGATTGGGTTTATTTATTTTGAATAAATGTTTTTTTTTTATTTGGATGATTCACTTTGACTGATCTTTTGATTTTTATATCGCAGGTGATTCAGGAACAGGCGTTTTTTCGGAAAGCTCCGGCGCGCGTTACATCATTGTTACAGTATTGTATTTATTCCTTGTTGTAGTTCCGGTTGTTGTTTATGTGGTTATCGAAAAATTGTTTTACGGTTAGTTGTTTTAGGGTTTTGTTTCGTAAGTTCGGATTAAACTTATTATAAAACTATAAATGTTCGGTCGACAAAGGTGGTCTATTCCTGGAAATAACCTCTTTTCATCGGTTTATTTTTGGACCACTAATAAACGTGATATAGGTGGTAAGCCCATCGCCGGACCGGGTCTGTTACACATGCCTCACAATAGGGTTGTGTCCTACCTAGTCAAATCAGTCACTTTTTACGATCTGTCAAAACGAAATTTTACTATGGAAAATGTACTGAAATAGCAAACCGTGACGTCATAGTTTGTAGTACTCAATTGCAGCACTTTTTTTGATTGTTTTATTATTTTTAAATTTGCTATAATTGTAAATTGAAAATCGAAATACATATTTTGAGGATTTTTGGGATAATCTTTTTAATGTATGACTACTCGCAATTTAATTTCGATACTGTCAACTACCCAATTAATTCTGGGACCTGCGGGTTTCCTCACGATGTTTTCCTTCACTGTCAAGCTAGTGAAGCATATGTACGTAAGTTTTTGAGAAACTCATAGGTACATGCCAGGTTTCGCATCTGTGACCTCACGCATGCAAGCTCTTTAACCGCTGGGCTACAACTTTTTTTTATAAAGCCATATTACCTATATTACTAGCTTTTACCCGCGGCTTCACTCGTGCAAGTTTATTTCACTCCCTTAAGGATTGAATTTTTCAAAATCCTTTCTTAATGGATACCTACACTGTATAAGCTATCTACGTGCAAAATTTCAAGTCTCTAGACCCAGCGGTTTAGGCTGTGCGTTGATATATCACCAATCAGTCACTTTATCATTTTATATATATACTGGATGTTTTTTTTACCTTCTGGAAAAAAATATCACGTATAAGGTACCTATCTAGAGCCGAACTTATATACGAGATTAATTGTTAAATATACTTAGTCATGTTTAATGCAATTTACAAAATCTAGAAAACTACGCGCACTACTATGTAGCAGCTGGCGGTTGTAGGTAGATTGTGCATAAATGAAAGCTACGAGCCTGTTAATTTTTAAAATACTATTTTAAATATTTCTATATGTAATAATGACTACAATTGAGTAATGTATATTAGTTTAAGTTAAGCAAGAAAAAAAAAGTTAAGTAACAGTGCCAAATGAATCTATTACACTTACCTATCACACCATATTTTTTTCCAGACGGTAAAAAAGTGTATAGATAGATAGGTGATTTTTGAACCTAGCCGATATCTGAACTGCTCTTGCGACCTGGGCTTTCGAGTATCTTAGAGTCAGGCTTAGGTTATCGGCGCGACATTTCCGCGTTATCTGCAATGTTTATGATAGCAAAGTTTTTAAAATTATTTGATTGCGTCATGGAAATTAAGTCTTTATGTGACCTTTCTGCAACACAACTAGTCGAGTCTGTGAAAATTTTAATTACGTAACTTCATATGTACCTATATGTCGTTGTATTACATTATGGCTAGCCGTGTTGAATAACGTATGGCTGCGAATACATTTCGGCGGGTTTTTATTTAGCTGCATTCAATCCGGCTAATCGTTGAACCGCCGCATTGCAAAACGGCCCTGTTTTTGATAACGGCTAGCCGTAATGTAATACGGCGGATTATACAATCTGACTGCGACATATACGTACCCAAATTTCATGAGCATGTATGATCCGAGTAATGGATGTATACAACATGTAACACAATAACCGCAATTCCTGAAATTAGTTTGTTCAGTATCGACTACTTAATCGATTTCAGCTATTTTTAATATCTGCTAGATTTTTCCGAAAAATTAATTACCTAGCGTAGCTGAATTTAGTGCTATCCATGGAAATCGTGCTATTATTTATGGATGTTTAAGAAAATTGGTTAGACACAACTAAAGTTCGATGGCATCGTATTTTTTTATATTAATATACTAATTGGGGTGTATGAGGAATTGCGCTTTTTCTGTTACGCATTGTATATCTGCCTACCCCGTCCGGAAGAAAGGCGTGAGCATATATGTGTATGTAAGTATCTTCATTGCGAAACGATGACCGTAACTACAAGTTAGATACAGATTTTATCTTCAACTAGCCTTCCCGTCCCCGTGGGAATTTGGGGATAAAATATGTTACTCAGAAATACTGAAATATTCTACAGAATTTTTGTAATCGGTCCCGTAGTTTTTGAGTTTATATTTAACTAACATACAAATCTTTCCTCTGTATAATATCAGTGTAGATTAGTGTCGATGTAGATAAATGAGACTAAATAAAAGTAATTGGCCATTATATAAAACTATGTTCGCTGAAAATGAAGTTAAATATTTTTTCTCGTACAACAAGAGCACGGAGAGACTAATATTTCAGTCAGAAATCCTAAACTAATAATAAAAATGCGAAGGTGGGTTTCTTTGTTCTTTCTAGCACAGAAGTAAGGGATTCACGTGATTTTTTCACAGACAGGCTACTTTTTATATTTGGCAAATATATCATTCCCTCGGTAAAATATTTGAACAAATCTAAAAGTAATAGTTGGTAAGAATTTTTTTTATAAAGCATGTGTCCTTTTTACCCTTTTATTTTCACTAGCTCAACGGTGACGGAAAACATGGTGATTGAACCCGCTGGCACCACAATTGATTCTGAGGTCTGTGTAATAGCACCCAGTCATCATTTTGTGGTTTAGGGGTATGTGTGTTTTCAGAAATGTAATTGGGTTTTATCCTGAATACTGTAGCACTCCGCGGTTTCACCCGCGTAGTTCCCGTTCCCATGGGAATACGGGGATAAAATATAGCCTATTTCACTCAAGGGTAACATGGCTTTACACTGGTGTATCTACATAAAAAAATTAGGCGATAAAGCACAACAAACAAAGTGACTTCTCACACAGTCTTCAATAAATAAATATTATAAATAGCAAAGTATATTTGTTTTGTTACGCTTTCAGTATTTTCAGGTAGGTATTATTATAAATAGGTTTGAGTACTTTAAGGTACTAACCGGTTGGTTAGTTCCATTCTTCACTTGTTTTTTTATAACCGCGGAAGAATACAGGCTGAGACAATGGTCACGTATTGGCCGAATGGAAAAACCGCGGCCCAACTGCACGGGATCTTCACAATGAGGCATAGCTGCGGTGATGTCTACCATACGGGATGCATAACAATAAGTGGTCGTGAGAAACTTGCTACGACATTCTGTCCATTTACGAAAATGAGTCATGTTGTGTATAGATACTGCTGCAATGTAAATTTATATGTTTTGAAGAAATGTTCGAATGAATTTTAAAATAGGTTGCGCTTGATGTCAATTCTTATGATGCAGGCTAAATTTTTTCAAGAGAGATTCAGTAGATTATCCGTAAAAAGGGAAATATTTGAAGATCCTAATAGAGGAATTGCAAGAGAATAGATAATTGTAGCATTACTATCATTTTTAAAACAAAAATACACACATACCAACATAATCGTATGCCTATTTTCCATTGAATTAACCTGGCAAATCTCTCGGACTTCATCCACATCCATCAAACGACTCATGCATGCTCGTAGGTTTCGGGTACCCTTTATCTGGCTTTTCTTCAATACATCGCCGATCTGGTCGATGTAGGTAAGTACGCCTAGGTTGTCTACCAAATCGCCCATACACAACACCTTTGTATATTTGTCTCACAATTTGTTTGGAGATGCTGCTGTTTGTATTTAGCCAATCTTCATGGACGAGTTTAGAGTGCCTTGTTATTATAAAATATTGACGTTTCTAAGTGTATATTCAATACCTATAGAAAATAAATAATTTTGAATTTGAATTTGATCACACTACTACACTACGCCTGTCCGGGCCACTACAGACAGTAACATAATTATACAACGCGGAACAGAAAAAGCGCAATTCCTCATACACCCATTAGTATGTTATTAACATAAAAAAAAATATGATGCTATCGAACTTTAGTTGTGTCTAACCAATTTTCTTAAATATAGATAAATAATAGCACGATTTCCATAGATAGCACTGAATGCTAATTCATTTTTCAGAAAAATTTAACACAAAAAATAGCTGAAATCGATTAAGTAGTCGATACTGAACAAACTAATTTCAGGAATTGCGCTTATTCTGTTACATATTGTATATGTACTTACTCAACTAAATATTTGAGACGAGTAAGTAAGTCAGAAATTCTGAAAATGACAACTAAACAGTCGTAATTGTTCATAATTAAACATTCTATGAAAAACTGAATTAGGCTCTTTCATCAAATTCCAAGAAAACAGCTTGACATGTAAGTATTTTACTACCGGCAGCATTAGCTAAATACTTCTTACCAATTAATAAGGCTCAAAATCCAACGACGAAGTTAGCAATATGTTTATTCGGACAAGGCCAGTAATACAAAGTGAGCCTTCCCAGTACTATATCACAAATACTATACAAATACCATGAGTTGGTGACTTCCGAAAAGTGAACCTTGTACCATATCAAACCTTGTGTACGCGGTAATGGTACAGTCATCAAAAAAACAAACTCTAGTGGCAGAATTTTAAACTAGACATACTGAAAATCTATAGTTTTATACTAATGTTATAAATATAAATAAGATTCGTATTTTTGTAATAGACTCAAAATCTACTTTACCGATTTTAAAAATTCTTTCACCAATTGAAAGCTAAAATATCCGTGAGTAACATAGGCTATATTTTATTCCCTTATTCCCACGGGAACGGGAACTACGCTGGTGAAATCGTATAACCGTTAGTCACTAAAAAAACAGGCCTTTTATCCCCGAGGGGGTAGGCATAGGTATTCAATTTCTAGAAATACCCACTTTTAACCGGTATATTCTCTGAACTTCTAAACGTCTGAGTAGGAGGTCCCGGGTTCGATTCCTGCTCGGGGCCAACATATGTGTGCATGGATTTGTGTTGTTTATTAAAGTATGTTTACTTGTTGTTTAGTATACATAATACAAGCACGGCCTAGTTTGTGACTAATAACTAACCAATATTCAAAACAATAAATAAACTAAAAAGTTATGTAGGTTTGTAAATATTGAGGTATCCTGCTAAAGGTCGTTATAGTGTACAACGTCAAAACTAAAACGCAAACCATGATGTCACAAGCTAATAAATATTTTGTTTGAAACCGTGTTTCTTTTGGACAGAAAAACTTGTTTCTTAATGTGAATTTGTACTTATAAACTTTTTAGTTAGCCAATAATCATAAAAAGTCAATATATTCTCAGATAGGATTGACAGATTGTTGAAGCAATAAACTAAGGAGTCAGGTAGGGCATTGTTTTTTAAATCAGTTTTATGTTGAAATAGATACCATAGACAAATTGTGTTCTGTATGTTTATTATCTTTATCTTAAATTTTTTAATCTCAAACTGCCTTCATAAATAACGCTGTACTTCTATGCACTTATAAACTGGAAAGCTGACAAAATACCTTGGAAAAAACCTTTTTTTTTTTTAATAAGCTGTTACTAAAACGATCTTCTTTGAAACAACTTTTACTTTATGCTGAAAACCCTTTATTATTGTATTTCCAAGCTTGCTTATGAAAAATCCCGATCCCGTGGGAATACGGGGATTAAATATAGCCTTTGTGTTATTCTGATGTATAAGCTATATAACTGTATAAGCTATACATGAAAATCCGTTCAGTAGTTTTTGAGTGTATACGAGCAACAAACATCTATACTCAAACTTTCGCGTTTATAGTATTAGTAGAATAAATATCAAATCACGTAACGGAATGCAGACACAATAGGATTATATTTGTCCTCTAACGCCCGTGGAAAGTCGATGCTTAACTGGATTAGTCTTACGATTACGTAAAGGTTTATAATAGTGAATTTATTATAAATATTTGTTTCTTACTTTTTATGTTCAACTCGTAAAACATGACTAGTTTTATAAAGTCTCTTAAGTAATCAAATAATATACATATTAGAATTAATTCGGTATCGTAAGTCGTAATAATAATATACACCAAACTAGTATTTCATGCAGGTGCTGACTGTACCTGCGCACGATCGTCCGCTTTAATTAAATAACGGGTGCGAATTACTAGCTGCGCGTGCGCAAACAGCAAACAGTTTGACGCGAGACGCCGGCGCGTGCGCACGTCTGGCCGACTCAGACTTATTTCGTGCGAGGATTAGCCTTGCTACTTCTCACAATCAACAGACAAGTTTTTGTCACAAATAAAAATACGTTTGTTTTTCTCAGCTTTTGTGATATGCAATAGAGAACCTTAAATCAAGTGACAATGAGGTTCAAAGTGTTGATTTTGACGTTAGCGACAGTTTCGGCGAGGCACATTGACGTCAGGGGACGGGACTACTTTTTGGTCCAGCCCAGCCTGGAGTATGGAGCACAATTTGGAAGTGATCAGAGAGACTTGAATAGAGGACGCATTGGAGGAAGGCAAACTGGCCATCGGAGATTTGAGCCTAAAGTTATCTATTACGAGGTTAGTACCGCGATCTATCAGCGCGAGTTTCACCAACGCAGCAACGATGATCGAAATGACTACAATACTCAATTAAGGTTGAACGACAGGAGTGTAGAAAGGAACAATAGAAGAGATTACGAAAATTGGTTTCATCAAAACAACGAGGAGCTTACCACTTCAAACATTGGACAGTTGACACCGATAGCAAACTACAATAACCGAAATAAGGTACGAGATAGAAGTATCAGTAGCAACGACCAAAGAAATGCAAACGGTTACGAAGGATCCCAACTCGGATATGAAAGAGAACAACAAAACAGAAATGTACAACAGCAATTCGAAGAAAACGTAAACCGCAACTACGAGACGTCAAGCAGACGAACAGACACTCGGCAGTACGACACTAGAATCCACTATCCAGATACTATAATATCAACAACACAATATTATGACACAAGACCCTACAACCCTGGCTCCAAAACCACTATAGACAACGAAGTAAAAAGCAATCATGAAAATAGGGATGGTCAAAGTGGGTCAAAAGGGTTCTTTGACCAGTTGACCACTGTTGTCCCGGAAACAGTGACATTGGACAACAGGGGCGCATTCGATGGGGACCGGTGTCCCACAGGGAAGACCAGAGTTGGAGACATATGCGTGGACATTGATTAAGAACAGAACTCCAAATGTATGGACTTATGTAGATGCAGGTGATAGCTTTTTAGATAATAAAAGCAAAGTGATTCGCGAGTTCGTGTAGAAGACATTTGTATTAGTCTAAGTATGAGGCTATAGTTTACTATTAGAGTGGGAAAAGTAAAATAACTGGTATAACAACGCATGTATCAATGAATTTTGAAGCACTTGTGTATATATTTATAACTGGTTTGACGGTAAAGGAAAACATCAATTGGTGCTGAGGAATGTGTACCAGGGGCCTTATTGTATATTTATAATTGTAATCTTAATCGTCTTTTCAACACACTTGCTCATAAAGTGGCTCTAATTTCACTGCAATTAGGCACATAATGACACCTATAATCAAACTGAGACTTTTTGTTTGCTATTATTCACTAGTGAGTTATAGATTTTTTTTTTCAATTTTGTTGCTAGAGTTGCTTTGTTCTTAAAAAAGTTTCGATACAAAAAAGATCGTATTCAATCGTACTAATAAATTAATACACAAATATGGCTTGCTCATTTCATGCAACTTCGTATTTAAATAGATCATTTCAACTTGTACGTGTTTAATAAACAAAACTTTCACTCAAATATAACTTTGGTTTTCTCTGTAAAAACTTTAAATACCCCATTTTGTACGTGGCTAAAACGCTATCCACGACAAACCAAAGAAAAAGAAACCTAATTTTTTTAGTCCATGGCCGATCGCCATTGTAAGATGCGAGCGCATAGGAAAACGAGGCTGTATGGGCCTAGATCCTTTTGCCTTTTCCAAATTATATAAATAAAAAATTGGAAAACCAATTAATTTTCCCCGCCATTGCGAATGATTATTTTAAAATGATTTTTTAGTATTATTTATTCACAAGTGTGTTGAAAAACGTCGTATGATACACGTGTGTATTGATGATTACCGTCCTCGGCTCTCTTATGACCCTCGCCTACGGCTCGGGTCTCAATGGCGCCTCAGCGGTAATCACCAACTTTACTCACTTGTACCATAATGTACTATTATTTGACATTTGTTACGCGATCAGTGGACTCGATTCCGCAAACCACCTAAAATTCGAAAATTTTAAGTTAGCCTATCCTTCTTTATAGAATACTGAAGGAAAAGGACAGAAACAAACCGTAGATTAAAAATTAATGTCAAACATGGAAAAACCGACTAATTTGATGTCTTATCTATCAATTTTATCCCTGACCTCCTTACATCATTGCTAAAATTGCTAAAAACGTGTATTTGAATGCGTCAATAAGGTTCAATTTTGTTATTTTGACATTTGTGACGTTGTAAATAAATATGGCGCTTATTTCTGTCGCTTTCCTTTCCAAAGCGGTGGAAAAGAATAGAGCTAACTTAAAATTAGGAATTTTAGGTGGTTTGCAGAATCAAGTCCATTGCTTGCTCTTCTTTCACTGGCTGTATTGACAGGTGCACGGAGGAAGCAACGTACGTCAAAATGAAGACCACTGCGATTACAATTGTAAATAAACAATAAGGCCCCAGTATTTTGGTAACATGACCTGTCACAAGTTTAGGGCCGATAAATACACTGTTCAAAGGGTATTTCAAGGATAAATACCTTTGCCACTTTACTTCTGGATAACTGATAAGCATATATTTATTTATAGTACTATATGACTGTTCTAACCAAGATTCTATGATTGAATGCATTACACTAAAATACCTTTTGTGTACCAAAAATTAAATATCTGGTCACGCTGTGTTCCCTCGGGCACAATATATATCAAATCAAAATGTTTTTATTCCATGTACAAGCTTATAAGTCCACTTAATGAAAGTCATTGCGACTCCACCGCTTATTAATACGTAAGCTTTATATTATTTTAAAAGTCAATAGCCTGACCGGATATTGAATTTGTGTAAAGTCAGTGTATCATTTGATTATAAAAGCTGTTGCACGAATTTAAAGATATCTAGCATAAGTAAGACCGATGCTAACACATCGATTCGCCATTATTGATTTGTAAATAATAATAATAATATAATCTCACGCCTTTTTTATCCCCGAGGGGGTAGGCAGAGGTATTCCATTACTGGATATACCCACATTTCACGAGATATATTGGACCCCTAAACGTGATAGGTGGTGAGCCCATCGCCGGACCGGGTCTGTTTACACATGTCTCAGAATTAATTCTGAGACCTGCGGGTTTCCTCACGATGTTTTCCTTCACCGTCGAGCTAGTGATAAATATGTACGTAAGTTTTTGAAAAACTCATTGGTACATGCCAGGATTCGAACCCGAGCCTCACTGATTTTCGGCCGGCTCTTTAACCGTCCGGGCTATCACTGCTCATTGCTGCATTGATTTGTAAATATTGTAAAATATTATATAATACACGCGTTTGTGCCTCTCTTCGTGCTGCCTGTACGATCTAGTCACTCTGAGGCACTTGTTATGAACAAAAATGATTACGGAAGATGAAAGCAAGGTCTGGCAAGCACAGATTGCTTGACGCAGATTCCCGATTCCAATTTTTTTATTTTTATTAAATAGAAATTAATACAACAGTTTTCACGATATATAAATAAGTCAGTATAAATACATGCTAGATTATTATAATGAAATGTCAACATTGTTACGTAATAATCATTATATTCCGTTCCTTTTAACGAAATTGTTTTCAAGAAGTGTTTGCAACCGACTTAAAAAAAGGAGAAGGTTCTCGATTCGACTGTTTTTTTTTTTGGTTGCTACCTCAGAAATTTCGACTGGGTAAACCGATTTGGATGATCCTTTTTTTATTTGAAAGCTGATGCTTCCCGTGTGGTCCCAATTTGGTCCAGTTCTGACAGTGGCATCCATGAGAAAACCATATACCTAAGTTGAAGTCTGTTCTATGTTATTGAATAATCATTCGGCCGATAGAAATTGCAATTTTAAGTCGAAAGTGGTTTTACCGATTAACCTTCATCGGCATTTTATAATTCCTTCAAAAATAGAATAAACAACTTTTTAAATTAAGTTTTAGTTCGAGAAGTTATCTTTGGCGACAAGTTTTTGACGTGATAACGTCTTATAAATCGATGAACTGCACGCACGAAAAAGCATGACTTGTCGCGTTCCGCCTGAGCCGAGCATGCAAGCGAGAGCGCAGAACAAGCGATAGAGAGGCACGATCGGCCTAAGCGTTCGGCTTGTGACGCATCTATCTTCCACTCCAGTATGCAATTTTTCATCAATGTTTTCTTATGACGTTATCACGTAAAATTATCGTCCGTAAACCGACTTTCCAGACAACCAATTTTTTTTGACACAATTAAATTATTCAGTAAATAGCAACTCTTCATTGTACACCAATAAAAATATGTAATCCCTTAGTCAGTGGAGGACCTGTTGCTTCTTCGGTGTTGGCGTACATGGACCCACCGGGAGCCGGTGGGCTCACTGACAAGAGATTGACACAGTGATTTAAAGAGTACAATGCATGGATGATTGTACAAGTAAATTCGATATCATTTTACTACAAACTTCGGCTGAATTTATGATGATAAAGGCTAATTATGTAGTCGGTACGTGTGTGTTTGTGTGTCACCGTGTTTGAGTGTGCGGTGTGCAGTCAAGCGGAATATTACTGTAGCTCCGATACTACAGGGTTACCTACCCGTCAAGGCAAGTTAGCTAATAAAATTTTAAATTTAAGTATATTTGAGTCAGATTCAATATTCAAATAAATATGCCTTCGCTTGTATTGTAATAGTACATTATGATATAAGTGCGGTAGGTTGAAAATTACAGCCGAGGCGATATTGCTAGCCCGAGCCGTAGGCGAGGGTTACAAGTGAGCAGAGGCTGTAATTATCAAAGCGCACGTATGTCATACGACGTTTTATAACACATTTGCGAGGAAATAAAATAAAACTGCGACTATGGTAAACGAATAAAACCAATACAGTGTTAAGAAAAAGCGCGCGGCGCGCATCATCATTCTTTTTTAAGAAAAGGCACAAAAAACAGCCAGTATTACTAATAAAGTAAATTAATATTTTTGTGTTTTTGTTACAGATTAATTGGTTGTAATTTACTGTCAAAATTAATTAAATTAAATAACTATGTAAATAACTATTTCTTTATTATATTTTATCTCCCAAAGTTAATTTTAATCATAAAATGTTGACAACTTTTTTGACATAAAAACTCTTTGCTGAGATTTTAACAAGTACCGTTCGTTTTAAGACGGAGCATATTGATAAACCGTGCGTTTTACTTTACACTTACCGCACTTGGGCGTAATGAGATACAATACGATATTGAAATTGGTGAAATAAGACACCTTTTACGAGCAAATGTGTTATAAATACTTGTACATCACTGTAACGGAATAAGCGAATTAGTTAAGAAAATTTGTATTTATTTGTTGTTATTCTTGTATATAATAGACTTTTGTTCAAGTCCTAGTAATAAGCATTAAGTAGGTAAGTATATAAAGTATAATAAGGTATATAAATATAAGTAATAAAATATCAAAGACATTAGAAGTTTTGTTTTCTTTGTTGTCTTATAACATATACATATAAGTGTATTTACATTTGTACAAAAAGTGTAAATCTTATTTTTAGAATATGACTCAACACATCCAGTATTATTTTCTATAGAAACGGATCTCACAATTAATATTCACTTAAAGATATATTGTGAATTATAAAAATAAATATTTTTAATTTTCTATCAAAAGACCTGCTGGTCGAAATCAATTTTAATATTTTATTATATCATTTAACTATCAAAGAGCATAAAACTGAGCAATTATGTGTAGAGAGCTTTAAAAGCTTTTACTGAACTTATATAATTCAAAGCTTTTCATAGTTAAAATTTATGCATATTCATTAAGCAGCCTCCACACTAAATAAATCATCAATGCACTTAATAAACTTTAAACATTTACTCTCTGTTTGTGTTTTGAAATATCAAGATTGTGGCCACCTCTTACTCCGGCAAATACAGGGCCCCACGAAGTTTTAGATAGGTCAAACAAAGTTTATAAGTTGCTCATTAAAGGGAAACATGTTTCTGTAACAATATACAGGCTTAAGCCCGCCTTTTTTAAGTGTCCAGAGCTAATGATCAAGCTACTTCTTATACAATCGGGGGAGTAGGTAGTATACCTTCTGGACTGGCTTGGTGCGCCTGCGGCGGTCAGGCGATCAAGGATGCAGATAAATAATACTATTGTCACGATCGTTGCGCAAACAGGATACTCGCCGTGTTATAATAATATAAATAATGTAGACACTCATCATATTTACTTTTTTTTCTGCGGTACATGATTAAAATGGTATGCGATGAAATAGAAATACCTAACACTTGTAATTATTATTATTTTAAAACTGGGTACAATTGCCATATTGGACCGTAACGTATACCAGAACGACCCCTCGCTTTAAACTGCATAAGATCAATTAGAAAACGACATCTTTATACGACTTATATCGTCAATCGGCATCTCTTTCAAACATTCTTATGCGGAATTTCGCTACGGATCGTACAGTGTTAGACATAACTAAAGCCGTGATAGTTTCTCATTCGTGAGGCTCGGGTTCGAATCCTGGCATGTAACAATGAGTTTTCAATAAAAATAACATAAGATATCGACCGGAGTGATACCACGGCCTCACAGAAAACCAGCGTAAAGCAATGCTTGCATTGCGTTTCGTTGAGTGAGTGAGGTAACCGGAGGTAGGTAGGTAGGTAGATTTAGACATCTGCATCTGCATCCGCATCCGCAACAATCAATACGGATATTCATGCGGATGCGGATGTAATACAATTTGCGACAAGAAAGAAATTGGGCGGGGCTGGCGAATGGCGTTTGCCGTTCGCACGTAACAATGATCAAAGGGAGCGAAAAACTTAGTGAAAAGAGCAGTGATAGCCCTGACGGTTAAAGAGCCGGCCGAAAATCAGTGAGGCTCGGGTTCGAATCCTGGCATGTACCAATGAGTTTTTCAAAAACTTACGTACATATTTATCACTAGCTCGACGGTGAAGAAAAACATCGTGAGGAAACCCGCAGGTCTCAGAATTAATTCTGGTCCGGCGATGGGCTCACCACCTATCACGTTTAGGGGTCCAATGTATCTCGTGAAATGTGGGTATATCCAGTAATGGAATACCTCTGCCTACCCCCTCGGGGATGAAAGGCGTGAGATTATATATATATATATATAAAAAACTACTAGACCAATTTTAAATATTCCTTCACCAAGGGAAATCTAGAATATCCCTGAGTAACATAGGTTATATTTTATTCCCGTATTTCCACGGAAACGAAAACTAAGCTTGTAAAACAGCCCAGAACCGCTATCATTAATAAAAATGTTAATAATTACTTTATCATTGTATTAATTATTCATTCATATACTTTATTTATATAAGGTCTTAAACATCTGCATCCGCATCCGCGGATGTGAGCCTTAAAAAATCCTCATCCGCATTCACATCCGCAGATGTGAAAAATCGGCATCCGCAACATCCCTGATTTATAACATATAATAACTATTTATTGTATACCAAAACCAATATAATATGGACTAGTAGCGCATCGCGGTTTCACAAGCGTCAGTCCCGTTCCCGATGGAAAATTATAGCCCATGTTACTCCAAGAGCAGTGATAGCCCGGACGGTTAAAGAGCCGGCCGAAAATCAGTGAGGCTCGGGTTCGAATCCTGGCATGTACCAATGAGTTTTACAAAAACTTACGTACATATTTATCACTAGCTCGACGGTGAAGGAAAACATCGCGAGGAAACCCGCAGGTCTCAGAATTAATTCTGAGACATGTGTAAACAGACCCGGTCCGGCGATGGGCTCACCCCTATCACGTTTAGGGGTCCAATATATCTCGTGAAATGTGGGTATATCCAGTAATGGAATACCTCTGCCTACCCCCTCGGGGATAAAAAAGGCGTGAGACTATATTATTATTATTATATGTGACTCCCAGAAAAATAAGCTTTCCGTTGGAAAAAGAAATTTAAGACTCGCATGTGGAATTTTATTACAAATAGCCTAGTGGCGTTGCCCATGTTGGTCCAGTTTGTTACCGTTCCTGTGGGAATTTCCAAAAATACCTTTAGCGGTTGCCTACGACATATAAGACACCGACATACCATATTTCAAATAGTGGGTGCCCAGCGGTGAGTACACGCGGATCCGGGTTATTCCCGTTCCCGTGGGAATTTATGAAAATCCCTTCATCCTACGACATACCTATAAGACATCTATGTACCATATTTCAAGTTTCTTAGGTGTACCTAATCGTTTCGGAATAGTAATTATTTCTCTTTGTAACCAGTTCATATATTTTCCTGTGGGAATGAGATATTTTCCGAGCATAAAAAAGTGCCCTCGATCTTGATCCGGGTACTCAGTTATCTTCATACCAAATTTCATGAAAATCTGTCTATTAGTTTTTGATGCGTGCACAGACGACGCAGCGATTGATATAATCAAATGGAAATAAATATCTCATTATAATCTCTTTTTTGCCACTGAAACTTTGTTTTATTTTTGGCACCTTGTTCACAGACAGACAAAAATTTCAAAAATTGTTTTTTTGGTATCTACGAGTACATCGATAAACTATATACACTACCGCTAAAATTTTCAAAAAATGTTTCATGTACAGACACGGCACCGTTAGAGTTTTATTATATGTATAGATTAGTATGGGTATTAAAATTAATTAAAGTTATATTATGGGCATTCGTATCGCTTAATATATTCAAATAATAATATATTTATATAATTATGGGTTTAAAATAATATAGGTATTAATTAATATAATGGTATATAATTGCTATATTATAATATTTCAGATAACTACTGTACCTAATCATGCGCGTAATCGTCCAATTTAATTAGAAATGGGGTCCAATATATTTGCTGCGCGTACGCAACCATTTTACACTTTGACGCTAGTCGCCAGTGCCTGCGCAAATCCGACTCTAAATTCAGATCAGAATTGTTTTTCACAATTTGCAATAGTTAAGTCAGTCGCAATGAGGGTAACTTTGTTGATTTTGACAATAGCAACAGTCTCAGCGAGGAATCTTGACGGTGTTAGGGGATGGAACTACTTTTGGGCCCAGGATGTCCTGGACTTTGGACCTCCTTTGGAAACCAGTGGACAATTCGCAAATGCTCAGAGAGACGCAGCCATCGGAGTGAGTATAGGAGTCGTTCAAGGACAGTTAACTGGGCCCCAAACATTTGAACCTAGAGTCATCTATTACGAGGTTCATTCTCCGTACTCAGAATTAAACGACCAGAACAACGAGACGTTGAAAGCGGACGTATTGGGCAAAGTAACCTCAGAGGAAAGAAACGTCATGGAAAGCTACGATGAGGCGTGGTGCCCCACCGGAATGGTCAAAGTTAAGGACCAGTGCGTATACAGCGATAGGGACGGAAACAATAGGATCAAGTGCCCCGTCAGAAGGACGGTCAGAGTTGGAGACATGTGCGTAAAAAAAGAAACAAACGGACTTGATGGAGAGGATGGGGACGAGTGCCCCGACGGGATGTTTAAATTTTTAGACAAGTGCGTAAAAGTCAATTCGTACGCAATTGAAAGAGACGCAATCAATGGGGACAAGTGCCCCACCGGGTATGTAAGATTTGGAGGCAAGTGCGTAAAAATCGATAGGGACGCATGGACTGGGGACGTATTCAATGGGGACAAGTGCCCCACCGGGTATGTAAGATTTGGAGACAAGTGCGTAAAAATCGATAGGGACGCATGGACTGGGGACGTATTCAATGGGGACAAGTGCCCCACCGGGTATGTAAGATTTGGAGACAAGTGCGTAAAAATCGATAGGGACGCATGGACTGGGGACGTATTCAATGGGGACAAGTGCCCCACCGGGTATGTAAGATTTGGAGACAAGTGCGTAAAAATCGATAGGAACGCATGGACTGGGGACGTATTCAATGGGGACAAGTGCCCCATCGGGTATGTAAGATTTGGAGGCAAGTGCGTAAAAATCGATAGGAACGCATGGACTGGGGACGTATTCAATGGGGACAAGTGCCCCACCGGGTATGTAAGATTTGGAGACAAGTGCGTAAAAATCGATAGGGACGCATGGACTGGGGACGTATTCAATGGGGACAAGTGCCCCACCGGGTATGTAAGATTTGGAGACAAGTGCGTAAAAATCGATAGGGACGCATGGAGTGGGGACGTATTCAATGGGGACAAGTGCCCCACTGGGTATGTAAGATTTGGAGGCAAGTGCGTAAAAATCGATAGGAACGCATGGACTGGGGACGTATTCAATGGGGACAAGTGCCCCACCGGGTATGTAAGATTTGGAGACAAGTGCGTAAAAATCGATAGGGACGCATGGACTGGGGACGTATTTAATGGGGACAAGTGCCCCACCGGGTATGTAAGATTTGGAGGCAAGTGCGTAAAAATCGATAGGGACGCATGGACTGGGGACGTATTCAATGGGGACAAGTGCCCCACCGGGTATGTAAGATTTGGAGACAAGTGCGTAAAAATCGATAGGGACGCATGGAGTAGGGACGTATTCAATGGGGACAAGTGCCCCACTGGGTATGTAAGATTTGGAGGCAAATGCGTAAAAATCGATAGGGACGCATGGACTGGGGACGTATTCAATGGGGACAAGTGCCCCACCGGGTATGTAAGATTTGGAGACAAGTGCGTAAAAATCGATAGGGACGCATGGACTGGGGACGTATTCAATGGGGACAAATGCCCCACCGGGTATGTAAGATTTGGAGACAAGTGCGTAAAAATCGATAGGGACGCATGGACTGGGGACGTATTCAATGGGGACAAGTGCCCCACTGGGTATGTAAGATTTGGAGGCAAGTGCGTAAAAATCGATAGGAACGCATGGACTGGGGACGTATTCAATGGGGACAAGTGCCCCACCGGGTATGTAAGATTTGGAGACAAGTGCGTAAAAATTGATAGGGACGCATGGACTGGGGACGTATTCAATGGGGACAAGTGCCCCACCGGGTATGTAAGATTTGGAGACAAGTGCGTAAAAATCGATAGGGACGCATGGACTGGGGACGTATTTAATGGGGACAAGTGCCCCACCGGGTATGTAAGATTTGGAGGCAAGTGCGTAAAAATCGATAGGGACGCATGGACTGGGGACGTATTCAATGGGGACAAGTGCCCCACCGGGTATGTAAGATTTGGAGGCAAGTGCGTAAAAATCGATAGGGACGCATGGACTGGGGACGTATTCAGTGGGGACAAGTGCCCCACCGGGTATGTCAGATTTGGAGACAAGTGCGTAAAAATCGATAGGGACGCATGGACTGGGGACGTATTCAATGGGGACAAGTGCCCCACCGGGTATGTAAGATTTGGAGGCAAGTGCGTAAAAATCGATAGGGACGCATGGACTGGGGACGTATTCAATGGGGACAAGTGCCCCACCGGGTATGTAAGATTTGGAGGCAAGTGCGTAAAAATCGATTAAGAAAGGGGCTCCAATGATAATTATGTGATGATAGATGGGTGCAAGAGGTGATGATTGTTTTTTGTTGGATTGGATACATTTTTATTAATCTTACAAGTTTAATAACAGTATGAAAAAAGTAAAAACTCACGTGAAAGGTATAACAGGGCATTTACTAATATTTTTTTCTAAAACTTACGTAACCTTTTATCTTGACTGTAGGAATATATCTCAAATGATTCTGTGACAATAGTACCCTGTCCCATGTTTAGGGGTCCGATAATAAACTAGAAATGACCAGGAATATGATACGTCAGCCAAATTTATGTATTAACCAAATATAAATAAAAGAAACAACAACCACCAACAAAGTGTATATTATTGAATGAATTAAAGTGTTCGCAGGTACATACATATGCCAAATTATTATACAGGAAATATTTATGGCCTGTTTAAATATATATTTTATCAAAACACACCCTAAGTAAATAATGTAAAATGAAAATAATAGTATTCCGTTCCACGACAGACTTGAATCTCTATTACAGATGAATGTGGTGTTCACTCCTACTTGAGTCAAGCTAACTTTTTAGCATGTTACAGTTATGTTCAATATAAGACGTATTCAATTATAAAGTCACTTAATGTAATGTATTAACGAATTTGTAATCAAAAGGAGTGTTTATTTGTTGTTATTTTTATATATTATCAATTTTCAAATACCTTATTAGTTAAACTTGCCATAAAAATGTAAGAATTGTACCGTCATTTATTTCCATCAACATTCGTGTTAAAAATTTGTTATGAAAACCAACGTCTTTACTACAAATGTTATTATTTTTCATTGTATTCAGACGAATACAATGAATTATTATTATATTTTTGATAGATATCAAAAATCATATTACGAAGCGAATATGTATAAGCAGTTTAAAATGTTCATTGTGTGTCTTAAAATAAATAAATATATATATATAACATTCTTGAATTTAATTTCTCTTTATTTATTAGTTATATAAGTTACAAATTATAACCTACTAGCAGCGCCCCGCGGTTTCACCCGCGTACTTCCCGTTCCCGCGTAGTTCCGGTTCCCGTTCCCGTGGGAATATCGGAATAAAAAGTATCCTATGTCCGTCTTCTGGTTCTAAGCCTCCCCACCAAATTTCAGCCAAATAGGTTCAGCCGTTCTTGAGTTATAAATAGTGTAACTAACATTTTTTTTTAATTTATAGATGCCATCGATCAAGAAACTCCACAGTCTTATACACTTATAATAAAACTGTATCAAGGCCGTGTCAGTACATGAAATATATTTTATTGAAATTTTTCGTAGTAGTGTAGTCATTTATGTATCTCACACGTGATACATATTATATTAAATTAGATTGTTTAGTGCGATGCCAAGTCAATCTATTTATTTAGAATATAAAAGATTTTTAATCTACGTAGTCACTATAAGAGGTTGTTAGATTTGATAATTGCGTAATTACTTAAGACAATAGGTCCCTTAGTAGGGACTGAAGAAATTAACCGACTTAGTATTACATGGATCTCACTACTTTTTACGGTAGAAGGAAGGCTTGGGTTTTTGACAAGCTTTGTTTTTAATGGGATTTCACTTCTTTTTGTAGATAGTCTCACTTTTTTCCTTTCGGGTACCTTCTACTTCTTGTATACCAACAACAACTGATTCTTGCTCGAAGGTAAAGGAAAACATCTTGCGGAAACCCCCAGATCCCAGAATTAATTCTAAGGTCATGTTTATACAAAATTTTAGCTCAATTGTTTATCTTCCAGCTCCATTATCAGGCCCTGGATACCATCTAGCACCAAAGTTCTCGTCATGATGAATCAAACCAGCCCAAACTCGATAGGGTTCTATCTATTGCTTTTTGCTAATTAATATTGCTTTTAAAATGAGAGGACACCAGTAAAACGACGCGTAGTTCTTAGCGCACTGTCATTTATTTATCAGAGACTAACCTACCCCGGTATTCACTGATACCGTCAATATTAAATATACAACAGGTTCTAACTATATTATTTAATTGCTGAGTTCCTTTGGCCATCTTACAGCTCCATCATCAGACCCTGGTTACCATCTAGCACTCAAGTATTTGACAAGACTAATCATATGAGCCCAAAGTCGAGGGGTTTACGAGTAGTCATTGAGGAGAGTTGCGATATCCACCTCCTGGTACCATCATCAGATCAGCTCGGTGGTACCATAATATTGCATTGTGACCAAACTTACTTAGATATACCAAATTTCAGCTCAATCGGTTGAAGATATCTGCTTCAAAATTGAGTTGCTAGATTCCACCTGAACATCTAGTTTTGTAATCCTATACAATTATTACAGGATTACAAAGTTATTTATGCAGTTGGCGTATCTAGAAATCTAGACCGAAATTGCAAAATATTTGAGTTTTTCCTTGATTTATACACTAAACCCTAATTGTATTCTAAATTTGAAGCTTCTACGACTGCTAGAAGTGCCTTAGAGTTTAGATGATCGGTCGGTGAGTCAGTCAGTCAGTCAGTGAGTGACACAATTAGGAAACTTTGAATATTTATAATTCTAAAACTACTGTTTCAAATTGGATGAAATTTGAAATATACTGTGTTTATACAATGCATGCTTGGTATCTGAAAATTCAGGATTCTAATTTATCCACAACGAAGTTATAGGGTTTTGAAAATGGCGTGAATGGCTTCGAGAAAAGGATGGTACGGCCGTGCCGCTTTTTGCTCGACTTGGCGGGGGCACTGCCGTGCCCCCAGATAAGCCGTGTATTTGATTGGCATGCATATTTAAAACATGGCAAGCAAAATAGCTAATTGGGTTACGTTTTGTTGAAAAATCGGCTATGTACGTTAAGAGGATAATGATGTGATGATGATGATATGATAATGATGATGAATAGAGATGATGAGATGATGATTATGAGATGGTGATGAAGATTATGAGATGATGATGATGAGATGATGATGATGATGACTACGAGATGATGATGACGAGATAATGATGATGAGACGATGATGATGAGATGATGATGGTGAGATGGTGATAATGAGATGATGAGATTATGATGATGATGATGAGATGATTATGGTGATGAGATGATGATTATGAGATGATGATGATTATAATAAGTAGCATAATATGCAGCTCATAATGAATTTTTTTGATTACCCTCTGACGGTCTTATTAATAAAAATGGCCTATTCCTAGGATAATCAGACGTTACGCTAGAAGTAGTTAATCCCTGAGTAACCAAGTATTACCTCAGTTTATGTCATTAATAAACACGGCGTATCCTCGGATTAACTATACATTCCTAACACCTAGCTTACACTTAGATTACGTCTGAAATGTGGTAATACTGATGAATTTAAAAGTAAAAAGAGAGATAAGAACTTTTCCAAAATGGAAGAAATCCGGCCAAGTGCGAGTCGGACTCGCGCACGAAGGGTTTCGTACCATTACCTATAAAAACGGTAAAAAAATCACGTTGGTTGTATGCGATCCCTCCATAATTTATTCTGTTTTTGTTTTTTAGTATTTGTTGTTATAACGGCAACAGAAATACATAATCTGTGAAAATGTCAACTGTCTAGCTATCGCGGTTCTTGAGATACAGCCTGGTGACGGACAGACAGCGAAGTCTTAGTAATAGGGTCCCAATTTTACCCTTTGGGTATGTATGGAACCCTAAAAAAATGTGTTTCACAAGTGACAGCTGGCTATCTGACATTGGACTCGATTCTGCAAACCACCTAAAATTCCTAATTTTAAGTTAGCCTATCCTTCTTTAAAGAATACGGAAGAAAAAGGACAGAAACAAACCATAGATTATAGAGTAATATCAAACATGGAAAAACTGACTAATTTGATATCTTATCTGTCACTTTTATCCATGACCTCCTTACATTGTTGCTAAAATCGTGTATTTGAATGCGTCCTTATCGTTCAATTTTGTTATTTTGACATTTGTGACGTTGTAAATAATTATTTCTGTCCCTGTCCTTTCCAAAGCGGTGGAAAAGAATAGAGATAACTTAAAATTAGGAATTTTAGGTGGTTTGCAGAATCGAGTCCATTCGTATTTGTGGTTGGTGAGTAGCAAAGAGATTAATAGTACATTATGGTACAAGTGAGTAAAGTTGGTGATTACCGCTGAGGCGCCATTGAGACCCGAGCCGTAGGCGAGGGTCATAAGAGAGCCGAGGACGGTAATCATCAATACACACGTGTATCATACGACGTTTTTCAACACACTTGTGAATAAATAATACTAAAAAATCATTTTAAAATAATCATTCGCAATGGCGGGGAAAATTAATTGGTTTTCCAATTTTTTATTTATATAATTTGGAAAAGGCAAAAGGATCTAGGCCCATACAGCCTCGTTTTCCTATGCGCTCGCATCTTACAATGGCGATCGGCCATGGACTAAAAAAATTAGGTTTCTTTTTCTTTGGTTTGTCGTGGATAGCGTTTTAGCCACGTACAAAATGGGGTATTTAAAGTTTTTACAGAGAAAACCAAAGTTATATTTGAGTGAAAGTTTTGTTTATTAAACACGTACAAGTTGAAATGATCTATTTAAATACGAAGTTGCATGAAATGAGCAAGCCATATTTGTGTATTAATTTATTAGTACTATTGAATACGATCTTTTTTGTATCGAAACTTTTTTAAGAACAAAGCAACTCTAGCAACAAAATTGAAAAAAAAAATCTATAACTCACTAGTGAATAATAGCAAACAAAAAGTCTCAGTTTGATTATAGGTGTCATTATGTGCCTAATTGCAGTGAAATTAGAGCCACTTTATGAGCAAGTGTGTTGAAATAGTACATTATGGTACAAGTGAGTAAAGTTGGTGATTACCGCTGAGGCGCCATTGAGACCCGAGCCGTAGGCGAGGGTCATAAGAGAGCCGAGGACGGTAATCATCAATACACACGTGTATCATACGACGTTTTTCAACACACTTGTGAATAAATAATACTAAAAAATCATTTTAAAATAATCATTCGCAATGGCGGGGAAAATTAATTGGTTTTCCAATTTTTTATTTATATAATTTGGAAAAGGCAAAAGGATCTAGGCCCATACAGCCTCGTTTTCCTATGCGCTCGCATCTTACAATGGCGATCGGCCATGGACTAAAAAAATTAGGTTTCTTTTTCTTTGGTTTGTCGTGGATAGCGTTTTAGCCACGTACAAAATGGGGTATTTAAAGTTTTTACAGAGAAAACCAAAGTTATATTTGAGTGAAAGTTTTGTTTATTAAACACGTACAAGTTGAAATGATCTATTTAAATACGAAGTTGCATGAAATGAGCAAGCCATATTTGTGTATTAATTTATTAGTACGATTGAATACGATCTTTTTTGTATCGAAACTTTTTTAAGAACAAAGCAACTCTAGCAACAAAATTGAAAAAAAAAATCTATAACTCACTAGTGAATAATAGCAAACAAAAAGTCTCAGTTTGATTATAGGTGTCATTATGTGCCTAATTGCAGTGAAATTAGAGCCACTTTATGAGCAAGTGTGTTGAAAAATATATTAATATTTAAATCTTCACTACACTTCGACACGAAACGAAACTCAACGTCATAAGAAAATACTGATGGAATGGATTGTGCCTCTTTGTCGTTCTTTGCGCGCTCTCGCTTGCACTGGAACGACGCATACGTCACACTTTTTCGGGAATGCCGCCGGCTCCATCAATTTATAAGACGTTATCACGTCAAAAAGTTGGCAACATTTTATGATTAACCTCTCAGAAAAGCTCTCAGACCATGAATCACTGACACAATAAATTTTTAATTGTATCTCGGTTCCAATTGGAACCGGCGGTTCTCAACTGATTAAAATTAAGTTTGGGAGATAAAATATAATAAAGAAACATTTATGTTCATAACAACCAATTAATCTGTAACAAAAACACAAAAATATTTATTTACTTTATTAGTAATACTGACTGTTTTTTGTGCCTTTTCCTAAAAAAAATGCTGATGCGCGCGCATCGCTAATTTGTAAATACAATGTAATTTAATATAATATGTATCACTTGTTAAATACATTGGGTTTTCATGCGATGGCCAAGTCAATCTATTTATTTAAAACATAAAAGATTTTTAATAATGATATGGTCACTATAAGATGTTGATAAGTTAGCTAGTTAAATAATTACTTAAGACAGAAGGACTGAATAAATTAACCGACTTGGTATTACATGGATCTCACTACTTTTTACGGTAGAAGAACTGAGTTGCGAGACTTGAATTTTTGGAAAGTTTTGTTTTTGATGGCATTATATTTTATCTCCCAATTTTAATTTTAATCATAAAATGTTGACAACTTTTTTGACATAAAAACTCTTTGCGGAGATTTCAAAAAGTACCGTTCGTTTTAAGACGGATCATCTTGATAAACCGTGCGTTTTACATAACACTTACCGCACTTGGGCGTAATGAGATACAATACGATATTGAAATTGGTGAAATAAGACACCTTTTACGAGCAAATGTATTATAAAAATTATTCCGAGCGCTTTTTCTTAAAGCTGTATTGTTTTTATTCCTTTACCATAGTCCGATTTTTATTTTATTTCCTCGCAAATGTGTTATAAAACGTCGTATGACATACGTGCGCTTTGATAATTACAGCCTCTGCTTACTTGTAACCCTCGCCTACGTCTCGGGCTAACAATATCGCCTCGGCTGTAATTTTCAACTTACCGCACTTATATCATAATGTACTATTACAATAATTATTATAATTAATAGCCTTACATAGCGTCGAGTCGGTTAATGCCATGCACGATGGTCTACAAAATAGTCTGTAGACTCTACTAAACTCTTAGCGTGCTCTTGACTACAGATTACTATGGGTATTAAAATAAATTAAAGTAAAATGGGCGTTCGTATTGCTTATTATATTCAAATAATAATATAGGCATGGTATATAATTGCTATATCTAGACACGCGGTAGCGTGTCAAAGCCAAGTTCTAGTAGCAGAACGGCGAGCAGCATCGTGTGTAGTTTTACACGAACCATTTTGAGCCACTTTTGACCCCTTCATTACTCAAAAACTATTTCACATAAACGTGTCTTTGGCTCATATTATTGAGACTTTGGCTCATATATTTCAAGACACGTATGTTTTTTTTTTTCAAATTTCATAAAAACGTCTCAAACAGTTATTTAGATATTAACGTCCAAAAATCTACATTTTTATCACTGACTGACCTACAGATCAAAACTCGAACCTAGTTCCAGGTGACCTGGAAAGTTCAATTTTGGGGTGTATTCCCGTTGTCCCCATTGACGATATCCCCATTGAGTGGTTACAACGGGAATTGAATAAAATTATTAAAAATACTTCCCGTTGTCCCCATTGTTTTTTTTTTCTCTCTCCTTTTAATGCAATCAGTCCTTGGACATTTTGCAATATTTTGATGAGAAAAATATATAGGTAGTATTGCAAAAAATGGGACCCTTATAATTTTTTTTATATTCTCAGATTAGATCTTGAGGGGTTTTTCTTTTTAATCTTTTGAATGTTTGAGGGTTGCTCATTAGTTCCTTTGCCATTGGATAAGAATGTTATTTGACTCTATTTCTGTATGTGTCAGTTCTGGGGACGTATTTGAATGTCTAAAATTAAAAAACCTAGAGTAAAATAACTTACGTTTAAAATCCCTAAAATCTAAATACCTACGTTATATTATTACGTTTAGGGGTCCAATGTATCTCGTGAAATGTGGGTATATCCAGTAATGGAATACCTCTGCCTACAATACAATACAATACAATAACTTTTTATTGTACACCAAAAACAAAACAATATGGATACCAACATTAACTAAAGTACAATGGGCGGTCTTATCGCTTTTAGCGATCTCTTCCAAACAACCTTAGGATGGACGAAACTGAGAGATTAGAACTAGGGTAGACGGTGTACTATATGTTATTGAACATACTCTTACATACTATTACATACATAAATAAATAAATAAATATCTAAATAATATAATTATATTAAATAAATTAAACAACAAATACTTACACACATTCATACATACTTGAGGATAATAATAGATACCTAATAATTATAACATAAATAAAGCAGAAAATTAATTCACCTCAATGCTTGCAAGATAGTGAGCCTTCAGTCGAGTTTTAAAAATGTGAATCGATTCAGCACTTCTGACACACAGGGGTAATGCGTTCCACAAGCGAACAGCCTGAACGGTAAATGAGTTATTGTAAAATTCAGTTGTATTACGAGTAAATTGTAGAAGATAATATCGGGACTCTCGCAAAGACCGGTCGGTGGATTCACCCTGACGTTTAAAAAGAATTTTTAAGTAGGGGGGGGGGGGGGGTAGAAGGAATAAACAGGACAGAGTAAAGTAGTCTGCCTACCCCCTCGGGGATGAAAGGCGTGAGATTATTTATTTTTTTATTTTAATTCTAAATACCTAATATTTTAATATGATGAGCTCCCACCGTATTCGGCCATGGCGACCACTTCGACTCTTAGTCAGCTTGGCGAGTATGGCTAATGTAGCCAATCTTTGCTACAAACTCCCGTGCGCAGTGAGGGCACGTGAGCACACCGTTCACAAAGTTGTAGGTGATGGCGGCGGGTGGACAGGCTTTTAACTCATCGCGCTTAGCGTCGAGGTCAGCTAAACGTTGATCCTCGAACTCATGGACTCGCCTCTTCACAATCCTACACCATTCCAGGCGCTGTGCGGCCAAATCTTCCCATTGAAAGGGCTCGATGTTGCATCTTTTCATGTGTCGCTTCTGAACATCTTTATACATGAGGAGTTGTCCGCCACGCTTCCGCTTTCCCTCCTCTAGTTCAGAGTAGAAGATGCGCTTCGCTACTCTCTCCCCTGCCATATGCGATACGTGACCGCACCACCGAAGCTGCAGATGCATTAAATATAATGCCTCAATGCCACTGACGTTGGCACGTCGCAGGACTTCGGTATTACGCACTCGGTCGGACCATCTGATCTTCAATGGTCCGAAGGCATTTAAGGTGAAAACGATCCAGAGTGCGTATGTGGTGGCGATAGACACACCACGTCTCGGACGAGTATAGGAGATTTGGCAGCACAATTGCCATGTATACTGATACCTTGGTGGCCAGCTTTAAATCGTGCGAACAGAAGACCTTGGAGCGCAGCTTCCCAAATGCTGCAGCTGCTGCACCGATTCGAATATTAATTTTGGCATCAAGGTCACACCTGGTTGTTATAGTGCTCCCCAGGTAGCGGAATTTATTGACCTGCTTCAGCACATCCTCAGCAACCTTAATGACCAGTGACTCGTGACCATGTGTGTCTAGGGACATCACTTCCGTCTTTTTGACACTGATCTTTAGGCCAAATTTGCAGAAAGATTGGTGGAAAACGGACATCAACTGTTGCAGGCCATCTGGGGATTCTGCCAAAAAGCACAAGTCATCAGCATACATGATCTCCGTAACTAATGCATACGAAACTTTTGTGCGCGCCTTCAGTCTATCCAAGTTGAAAAGATTGCCATCTGTGCGGAAACGGATGCGCACACCTTCCGAGATCCGCCAGCCAAGTCAGACCTTAACTTAAGGATATAACTTAAATAAAAAATAAAAAACTGTATACTATCTAGGTGTATAGCGTATTTGATAGTTGTCTCTTTCAGTGTACAGCGGTCTCATCTCATTCGTCGAGTTTAAAGTATTTGCCATATAACCAAAAATAAGTAGTTCTATTGTCTTTGAACAACACTTATTGTTTTATATTTCTTTTAATTATCACTTTGTATATTTAGAAGCGTAAGACAGCAAACAAAAACTGTTATAAAGTGTACTAAGAATAATTTTAAATTAGGGCAGGGTCTGAAAAGCAGCAATTGTGCTGAGACTCTAGCCGTTTCATTCATATTGTGTTGTTTTCTAGTAACTAAGTTTTTAGTAAAGTCTAGTGTAGCATTGTGTGAATGAATAAACGTCTTATTTATTTATTTATAATAAGTTATAAGAAGATTTGATATTTTATGTTGTTATAAATAAATTTCAGGACTGACCATTGAACTTGGCACCCATTTAGATCTCACTTTCATTTGTCGTTGAAGTCAACGACCAAGGCATAATACTGAACTTGGCTCTCATTTCACATTTATATTTTTGATGGGATTATAATATTTCAGATAACTACTGTACCTAATCATGCGCGTAATCGTCCAATTTAATTAAAAATGGGGACCAATATATTTGCTGCGCGTACGCAACCATTTCACACTTTGACGCTAGTCGCCAGTGCCTGCGCAAATCCGACTTTGACTTCAGATCAGATTTGTTTTTCATAATTTGCAATAGTTAAGTCAGTCGCAATGAGGGTAACTTTGTTGATTTTGACAATAGCAACAGTCTCAGCGAGGAATCTTGACGGTGTTAGGGGATGGAACTACTTTTGGGCCCAGGATGTCCTGGACTTTGGACCTCCTTTGGAAACCAGTGGACAATTCGCAAATGCTCAGAGAGACGCAGCCATCGGCGTGAGTATAGGAGTCGTTGAAGGACAGTTAACTGGGCCCCAAACATTTGAACCTAGAGTCATCTATTACGAGGTTCATTCTCCGTACTCAGAATTAAACGACCAGACCAACGGGACGTTGAAAGCGGACGTATTGGGCAAAGTAACCTCAGAGGAAAGAAACGTCATGGAAAGCTACGATGAGGCGTGGTGCCCCACCGGAATGGTCAAAGTTAAGGACCAGTGCGTATACAGCGATAGGGACGGAAACAATAGGATCAAGTGCCCCGTCAGAGGGACGGTCAGAGTTGGAGACATGTGCGTACATAAAGATACATACACACGTGATAGAGAGGATGGGGACGACTGCCCCACCGGGATGTTCAAATTTGGAAACCAGTGCGTAAAAAAAGATACATACGAGTTTGATACACACTTAATCAACAAGTGCCCCACCGGGATGGTCAGAGCTGGAAACAAGTGCGAAAAAAAAGATTTAAACGTAATAAATAGAGACTCATTCAATGGAGACAGATGCCCCCACGGGATGGTCAGAGTTGAAAACCAGTGCGTAAAAATCGATACGAACACATGGAGTGGGGACGCAATCAATGGGGACCAGTGCCCCACCGGGTATGTCAGAAATGGAAACAAGTGCGTAAAAAAATTTCCGATTCCGTACGCGTCTGATAGAGACTCATTCAATGGGGATGACTGCCCCCCCGGGATGGTCAAAGTTTTGGACCAGTGCTTATACACCGATAGAGACGCAATCAATGGGGACAAATGCCCCACCGGGTATGTCAGATTTGGAGACAAGTGCGTAAAAATCGATACGAACACATGGAGTGGGGACGCAATCAATGGGGACAAATGCCCCACCGGGTATGTCAGATTTGGAGACAAGTGCGTAAAAATCGATACGTATGCATGGAGTGGCGACGCAATCAATGGGGACAAGTGCCCCACCGGGTATGTCCGAGTTGGAGACAAGTGCGTAAAAATCGATACGTACGCATGGAGTGGGGACGCAATCAATGGGGACCAGTGCCCCACCGGGTATGTAAGAAATGGAAATAAGTGCGTAAAAAAATTTCCGATTCCGTACGCGTCTGATAGAGACTCATTCAATGGGGACAGATGCCCCCACGGGATGGTCAGAGTTGAAAACCAGTGCGTAAAAATCGATACGAACACATGGAGTGGGGACGCAATCAATGGGGACCAGTGCCCCACCGGGTATGTCAGAAATGGAAACAAGTGCGTAAAAAAATTTCCGATTCCGTACGCGTCTGATAGAGACTCATTCAATGGGGATGACTGCCCCCCCGGGATGGTCAAAGTTTTGGACCAGTGCTTATACACCGATAGAGACGCAATCAATGGGGACAAATGCCCCACCGGGTATGTCAGATTTGGAGACAAGTGCGTAAAAATCGATACGTATGCATGGAGTGGCGACGCAATCAATGGGGACAAGTGCCCCACCGGGTATGTCAGAGTTGGAGACAAGTGCGTAAAAATCGATACGTACGCATGGAGTGGGGACGCAATCAATGGGGACCAGTGCCCCACCGGGTATGTAAGAAATGGAAATAAGTGCGTAAAAAAATTTTCGATTCCGTACGCGTCTGATAGAGACTCATTCAATGGGGACAGATGCCCCCACGGGATGGTCAGAGTTGAAAAACAGTGCGTAAAAATCGATACGAACACATGGAGTGGGGACGCAATCAATGGGGACCAGTGCCCCACCGGGTATGTCAGAAATGGAAACAAGTGCGTAAAAAAATTTCCGATTCCGTACGCGTCTGATAGAGACTCATTCAATGGGGATGACTGCCCCCCCGGAATGGTCAAAGTTTTGGACCAGTGCTTATACACCGATAGAGACGCAATCAATGGGGACAAATGCCCCACCGGGTATGTCAGATTTGGAGACAAGTGCGTAAAAATCGATACGTATGCATGGAGTGGCGACGCAATCAATGGGGACAAGTGCCCCACCGGGTATGTCAGAGTTGGAGACAAGTGCGTTAAAATCGATACGTACGCATGGAGTGGGGACGCAATCAATGGGGACCAGTGCCCCACCGGGTATGTCAGAAATGGAAACAAGTGCGTAAAAAAATTTCCGATTCCGTACGCGTCTGATAGAGACTCATTCAATGGGGATGACTGCCCCCCCGGAATGGTCAAAGTTTTGGACCAGTGCTTATACACCGATAGAGACGCAATCAATGGGGACAAATGCCCCACCGGGTATGTCAGATTTGGAGACAAGTGCGTAAAAATCGATACGTATGCATGGAGTGGCGACGCAATCAATGGGAACAAGTGCCCCACCGGGTATGTCAGAGTTGGAGACAAGTGCGTTAAAATCGATACGTACGCATGGAGTGGGGACGCAATCAATGGGGACCAGTGCCCCACCGGGTATGTCAGAAATGGAAACAAGTGCGTAAAAAAATTTCCCATTCCGTACGCGTTTGATAGAGACTCATTCAATGGGGACAGATGCCCCCACGGGATGGTCAGAGTTGAAAACCAGTGCGTAAAAATCGATACGTACACATGGAGTAAGGACGGAATAAATGGGGACAAGTGCCCCACCGGGTATGTAAGAGTTGGAGACAAGTGCGTAAAAATCGATTAAGAAAGGGGCTCCAATGATATGTAATGATAGATGGGTGCAAAAGGTGATGATTGTTTTTTGTTGGATGGATTGGATACATTTTTATTAATCTTACAAGTTTAATAATAGTATGAAAAAAGTAAAAACTCACGTGATATGTATAACAGGGCATTTACCAAAATTTTTTTCTTAAACTTACGTAACCTTTTATCTTGATTGTAGGAAAATATCTCAAATGGTTCTGTGACAATAGCACCCTGTCCCACGTTTAGGGTTCCGATAATACACTTGAAATGACCAGGAATATGATACGTCTGCCAAGTTTATTAGATATTAATCAAATAAATAAATAAAATAACTACCACCAACAAAGTTTATTTTACTGAATGAATTATAACTAAAGTGCTCGCAGGTACCTTTCAAAAGTTACATATGCCAAATTATTATACAAGAATTATTTATGGCCTGTATAAATATATATTTTATCAAAACACACCCTAAGTAAATAATGTAAAATGAAAATAATAGTATTCCGTTCCACGACAGACCTGAATCTCTCTTACAGATTGTTAACTCCTACTTGAGTCAAGCTGACTTTTTAGCATGCTACAGTTATATTAAATATAAAGTCACTAATTACTTATTGTAATGTATTAACAAATTTGTAATCAAAAAGTGTGTTTATATTATCAATTTTCAAACACCTTATTAGTTAAATTTGCCATGAAAATGCAAGAATTGTAACGTCATTTATTTATATCAATATTAATGTTAATAATTTGTTATGAAGACCAACTTCTTTACTACAAAATGATATTATTTTTCGTTGTATTCATCTAACAAAAATCATATTACGAAGCGAATATGTATAAGCAGCTTAAAATGTTCATTGTGTGTTTTAAAATAAAAATATATATAACATTTTTGAATTTAATTTCTCTTTATTTATAAGTTATATAAGTTACAATTTATAACCTTTGCCATGGATCAAGAAACTCCACAGTCTATACACATAAATAAAACTGTAACGAGGCCGTGTCAGTACATGAAATATTTATTTAAAAAAATTAGTGACAGTGTAGAAAATGAAATGTATTTATTTCCATAGGTAATTGCTAATTACACTTAGAAAAGTCAATCGTCTAATAATAAGGCACTTTGAACTTGTCCATGAAGATTGGCTAAATGTTAACTGCAGCCCTATCTCCACCGACGAGTTGCTGGTTCCAAATTTCCCCGAGAAGAACCAGCAAGAAACTCAAGGGCAGCTCTTTTTTTATCTCATGTCTTAGTTACTAGTTATTTATCGATTTAAATATCAAAACACATTTTTTTGTTATTTTTGTCTGTCTGTCTTTATGTCTGTCGGTCTGTGCACGTATCATGCAAAAACTACTAGAAGGATTTTGATGAAATTTGGTGTTGATATAACTGAGTAACTGGGTCAACATTTAGGGTACATTTGACTACAGGAGAATATCTCATTCAAACGGGAAAATATAAAAACTGGTTGAAAAGACACGCTGCTCTCCGAAACTATAACACCTGAAATATATAGCAAAATTCCTGCGGGAACGTGAATAACGGGATCACTGGGATCCCGCTAAACAGGGTATTTGGGGCACGGTATTGGCCCGCCAAGACAAGCGCAAGGGTAGTAATAATAATAATAATAATAATAATAATAATAACCAATTTATTTCGACCAATGTAGTGCCTTGCACTTCGCTTGGTTGGCCGTTGCGCTACCGACACATGGGCTTAAGGTGAAAAGTTTATTAACTGTTCATTACTTTTCTGGTATAGTTTAAAAACTACTAACGAAACTAGAGAGCAGTGATAGCCCTTACGGTTAAAGAGCCGGCCGAAAATCAGTGAGGCTCGGGTTCGAATCCTGGCATATACCAATGAGTTTTTCAAAAACTTACGTACATATTTATCACTAGCTCGACGGTGAAGGAAAACATCGTTAGGAAGCCCGCAGGTCCCAGAATTAATTCTGAGACATGTGTAAACAGACCAAGTCTGGCGATGGGCTCACCACCTATCACGTTTAGGGGTCCAAAGAATATCTCGTGAAAAAGTGGGTATATCCAGAAATGGAATATCTCTGCCGACCCCCTCGGGGATATAAGGCGTGAGATTATTATTATTAGTATTATTATTAACGAAACTAGTAACGAAACAGCCAAGCTAAGGTGTAGAGTTTATGAAGTTAGGGGTTGTAGAGTTAGGGGGTGTATAGTTATAATCTTGGCTCTAAACAAATATATTAAAATATAATAGGGCATAGAGGGTACAAACTACGGGTACAAAGCAAGGAAAATCTGAAGTCAAAAACTAGTAAAATAGATCTTGGCACCCGATATTGAATATCTCTTACCCACATGACTGCTATTTATGAATCGTATTTTTAAGGAATATTTCTGTCTATCCCCTCGGGGATAAAAGGCTCGAGTTTATTTTTCAACTGACTTCAAATAAGGATGAGGTCCTTAATTCGACAGTTTTTTTGTGTTTTTTACCCCAGAATATTCGACTGGGTGAACCAATTTTGATAATTCTTAATTTATTTAAAAGGCTGATGCTTCCCGTGTGGTCTCATTTCAATTTGGTCCAGTTCTGAGAATGGCATCCATGAGAACACCATATAAGTTGAAGTCAGTTTTTTACTCTTTAGAGTTATTTAAGGTCGTTTTGGTTCATAATGTCCAAATCCCAAAATGTGGTGCATAGGTAGCGGCAAAATGTCGACCAATCGACATAGTTTTCAGTGTGCAATCAGCAGATGCGTCGATGAGATGCACAAGTACCAATGCTACAGTACTATATTTATATGTATATACTTATTTATCTATTTTATTTTTATTTATAGTACAGTACATTTAGAAAGAGGCAGACAATTCTGAAACTGGACAGATAGTTCTAAGACAGTCTATCCAGTTGCAGAATTGTCTGCCATGAGATTAAAAAGAGCTGCCCTTGAGTTTCTTGCTGGCTCTTCTCGGGGTACTAAATTTGGAACCAGCAACTCGTCGGTGGAGATGGGCTGCTGTTTACATTCAGCCAATCTTCGTGGACGGGTTTAGAGTGCCTTCTTGATTTTTCTAAGTGTATTTTCTATACCTACAGAAATTAAATGATTTTGACTTTGACTCTGCCTGTCTCAAAATGTATAAACGTAACTAAGCGTTTAAAAAATATCTACGCGAAGCCTCGCCGCGAATTGCGGGCGTATTTCCATAAAGTGGTGACTCCAGATCGTACTAAATTAAAGCGCAATCCCAAAATTATTCCGGGCTGTTTTATTATCCCCATAAACGCTGGCGACCGACCGCGGCCTGATAAGCGCGGTCCGGACCCAGCACTATCTCTTTATGCCTCTACACTCATATCATATTGCGACTAAAAAGAAAATATAATATAGTAAAACATACAACTCTAAAGAGTAAAAAACCGACTTCAACATATGGTTTTCTCATGGATTCCATTGTCAGAACAGGGGGTCGATTTTTGAATCTCACCAAGTGACTAATTCTCACCGATGTGAGTGATTTCCGAAAGTTCGTATTTTTGAAACTCATCGGTGACTTACATTTGTCATACCTATGATATCGATTTACGAGTACCCAACTCGTAATTGAAATCACCATGCGATTGTTTTTGACAGTTGACGTATGTGCAATCTGCCAAAACTGCCAAAGTATGTTTTTTGGAAGAACTAGCAGCGGGGCTCGATTGTGATATTTTGTGATTGCGACGATTTATTGAAAACAGCGTTTGACTTTCAAAAATACGGCTTTTGGAAAATGGTGACATAAAAGTCATCAATGATAATTTTAGTCACCGGTGATTTTGATATCACCAGTGAGATTCAAAAATCGCACTCCTGGACCAAATTTAAATGGGACCACACGGGAAGCACCAGCTTTCAAATAAAAAAAGGATCATCAAAATTTTGAAGAACTCTGGACCAAATTTTTTTGAAGTAAATCAGGAGTCAGTATACGAAGGTATAGTTAGGATTAATAAATCTAACTTGGGGCCTACCACCGCCTCTAAAAAACTACCATTGTTCAATAATGTTTTGTTTCAAATTTAAAACAACATTACTATGATTCGTAGGTACCACGACCTCTTATAACAATGTTGTTTTATACCTTATATCCCCTAGGGGGTAGGTGGAATGGAATACCTCCACATAGGTATGTGGAGGTATTCCATTTCTGGATATACCCACTTTTCACCAGATATTCTTTGAACCCCTAAACATGATAGGTGCGAGCCCATCGCCGGACCGGGTCTTTTACATATGCCTCAGAATTTATTCTGAGACCTGCGGGTTTCCTCAGGATGTTTTCCTTCATCGTCGAGCTAGTGATGAAAATGTACGTAAGTTTTTAAAAACTCATTGTTACATGCCAGGATTCGAACCCGAGCCTCACTGATTATCATCATTGGTAGTGACCCTGCCTTCTGAGTCGGAGGTTGCGGGTTCGATCCCCGCTCGGGGCGAACATTTGTGTGCATGAACATGTCTGTTGGCTTTGTGTCTGGTCCTTTAATATTTATTGAAGTATGTTTATCGGTTGTTTAGTACCCATACTATAACCGACTCGACGCTATGTAAGGCTATTAATTATAATTATTATTGTAAACGATATTTATTAGTAAGACATGAGATTAAAAAGAGCTGCCCTTAAGTTTCTTGCTGGCCCTTCTCGGGGTACTGCATTCGGAACCAGCAACTCGTCGGTGGAGATGGGCTGCTGTTTGCATTTAGCCAATCTTCATGGACGAGTTAAGAGTGCCTTATTATTATAAAATATTGACGTTTCTAAGTGTAAATTAAAACCAATAGAAAATAAACGATTTTAAATTTTGAATTTTGAATTTTCATAGTACAGGCCCTGCCTAGTTCGGGACTAAATAACCGTGTGTGAATTGTGTCCCACAATTTATTTATTATTCATTTTCAAATAACGTTGATCTCTTTTGCACAGTGTTCCTAAACCAGCTTAAATAATGCAACTTATTTGACTTGACACAAAAAAATATTAAAACACTAAACAATAGATACTATTTTAAGCTTGTTTTAAGAAATGGTGCTACGGGCCTGCACGGACTTGTGTTTTAAACTTCTCAACGTCATTCACCCACTGGCTCAACGTGCCCCTGCAAAAATTATTCTATGCCAAAAAAATTTCGTCTGCGTAACGTCCTTAAAACTCAATCTTATTAAAAAAAGCTTCCTAAAGTTACGGACTCGCAAGGGGGACCCAGTGTTGCCAACTTTAAGGGAAGACCGCAAATTAATTTTCCTAAGCCGTATGAAAACCGTACGGAATTTCAATTCGTTATAATTAGAACTAGGTACCTATATGGCAGACTTTTATGTACCTACTTATATGGATGCAGCTACAATTGGTAAATGAATTACTTTCTATGAGCTGTCAAAATAAAAATTTACTGTGGAAAATGTACTGAGCACGGACTTTGTGATGTCATCATTTTTAGTAGGTACTTACTCAATAGCATCACTTTTTTATGGTTATTATCATTAAAAAATTTGCTAATTTCAAAATGAAAATTAAAATGCATTTTCAGTGGGCCTGTTGGCTCTGTTGGTAGTGACCCTGCCTTCTGAGTCGGAGTTCGCGGGTTCGATCCCCGCTCGGGGTCAACATTTGTGTGAATGAACATGTCTGCTGCCTTCGTGTCTGGTCGTTTAAAGTATGTTTATCAGTTGTTTAGTACCCATAGTACAGGCTCACCCTTAAGTTTTGGAGTCCCAAATTGGGACTAAATAACCGTGTGATGTTCCACAATTATTATTATTATTAAATATATTCGTTTTACATTTTTTAATATAATTTGAATCAACAGGAATAATGTATTATTAACATAATAGCAGGAAATATCACAAATAGAGGCATATAAATAAATAGCTGTTTTTTAAGCCTGGCAACACTTTCGTGTTTCCAATTTAGGAGGATAATTTAAGCAGGAGTGACCTCGAAAACTCGCCTAATGTATCTAAACACCTTTGAGAGTAAATAAAACGGGCGTGGCTTATCCGTCGGCGATTTTTTTATCCCAAATACTTCATGGGTACAGAGAGTTTTGTAGCCAATCCATCATAGCTGTCTAAGAAATATTTTTTTCATATTCAAAATCTTGTTCTGCGAATAATAATCTCTCTCAGCGGTGCCTGTGGATTCAACATACCTATCTATATTATAATAAAGAGTAAAAAAACCGACTTCAATCTTCAACTTATATGGTTTTCTCATAGATGCCGTTGTCAGAACTGGAATAAATTAAAATGGGACCAATCTGGAACCACCAGCTTTCAAATAAAAAAAGAATCATCCAAATCGGTTCACCCAGTCCAAAGTTCTGAGGTAACAAACATAAAAAAAAAAAAAAAAAAAACATATAGTCGAATTGATAACCTCCTCCTTTTTTTGAAGTCGGTTAAAAAGGTGAAACAGTGTATTTGTTTGTTGTTGGTTGTAATCTGCGCGAACTACTGACCGATTTAAAAAATCCGCTGGTCACCCGCTAGCTACCCTATGTGTATGTTTTAGCCATTTATTTTCTTCGCATTTTTGATTTAATTAAGACTTGTTTTCTTTTGTATTCTCTAATGGATTAGACAATTATTGACGGACGCCACGGCCCTCGGCAAAATTGTAATAAAATAAATAATAAATTGCTTTATTAGAGGCATAGTAACCCATAAACGATTCAATGAAAACAATTAAATTAATATACAGTTACTAACGGAACGATAAAAATCAATCTATGTTCGGGTTTCGATTAAGTGATAGCCGATAAGAGAAAATATTTTAAATAAATTAAAATTCCTTTATAATTTTTTTATTTATTTTAAATCGATTCGCAACATTACAGTAAAAAAAACAATACGTTAACAAAACGAGTGTAACATAGAATTAAAAATTTACAAAATTTAATTCATATTCTATAAAAATAAAAATAAATAATCTCACCTTTTATCCTCGAGGGGGTAGCCAGAGGTATTCCATTACTGGATATACCCACATTTCACGAGATATATTGGACCCCTAAACGTGATAGGTGGTGAGTCCATCGCCGGACCGGGTCTTTTACACATGTCTCAGAATTAATTCTGGGACCTGCGGGTTTCCTCACGATGTTTTCCTTCACCGTCGAGCTAGGATAAATATCTACTAAGGTTTTGAAAAACTCATTATTATATGCCAGGATAATAATTAAATGACAATAATATTTAAATGAAAACATGAATATCCAAATTTTAACATCAACATTAAAACAAAATCAACTATTAATGTTTATGTAATGTAGTATGTGACACTTTAATCGGGTGTCGGCCGAAATGATACGATCCCACGGGACCGCGGCCGGGATCGCGCGTCATCTTTTTTCAGGCACATTGTAAACAAAACGGCCAAGTGCGAGCCGGACTTCCACACGAAGGTTTCCGTACCACCGTATAAAAATGTACCTATATTAAAAGACTCGTTTATTTATATTCAATTCAATTTATTCAATAACAGTAATTATTTATTATGTACTGTGTGTGAACTTAATATAAGTACCTTTCTGAAAAATTGTCACATAATGTAAAATTTCATCAAACATCAATTTGATCAAAGTCAGCTAGGTCAAAGTTCTGGACATGAAAACACAAAGTGCAAAATATTGCTAGACTGAAGTAAATAAAACAAGCATCCATCATAATCTTATACGGAGTAAAAGGCTAGCGGCTAAAGTAAAACTTATGTGCAAAAATCAATGACAAACAAACAGACGAACGGAAAAATAGCGGTTTCTTATTAGGGTCCCGTTGGCACCCTTTGTAAGTATACGAAATTCTCATAATCCGCGATTTGTCAAACTGTATTTAAAAAGAATCAACCCCGCGACTAGCCCGTGTCGAGAGGGTCTGATTTATTTATTGGGCTTTTGTTTCGAGACGTAAATCAAGCTTAGCACTTAAAAAACTAATCTGCTACGTGCTTCAATTACGTAGCGATGCCTGGAAAATAATATTCTATGAAGATCTGCCATATCAGTTTTGTTTACTTTCTCTAAAAATAAATATTGAGCCAGGTTCCCAACTACGCAGAGATTTTCAGAGGATATTATTGATAATAATAAATCATTTCCACAAGATTATTCACGCATATTACTAAACTATTTAAATGACCAAAACAGGTTAAATTAAACCCAATCACATTATATTAAATTTAATTCATTTCATAGTTATTATCTAATAGGCATCTTATCCACGATGGAAAATGAAATGTCAATTAAATCACTTGTGTAAGTACCTGATTTTGTGTTGTCAAGCAAACGTATTAGTAACAATATTCCCAGTTTTTTCCCATGGACCCTAATATTGCTTACAGGCACAGGCGTGTCAAATAAATAACCATTAATAAATAATCTAACGCCTTTTATCCAAGAGAGGGTAGGCAGACGTATTCCATTTCTGAAAATACCCACATTTATATATTCCAGTATACTCTTCGGACATCTTTACGCCATAGGTGGTGAGCCCATCGCCGGACGGGTCTGTTACACATGCCTCAGAAGAAATTCTGGGACCCATATGCAGGTTTCCTCACGATGTTTTCCTTCACCGTTGAACTTGTGATAAATATGTACGTAAGCTGTTTGTGAAACTCATTGGTACATGCCAGGATTAGAAACCGAGCCTCACGAATGAGAAGCGAGCGTGATATACTCTAACAAATTTATGTAATTATTTATTTAACTTCATGTACCAAGAAAATGTACACATGGCGAACTTAATTCCTAAGTCTAATGGGATACTAAGAGAATTATTGGAAACTAGCAACGCGTAGTTCCCGTCCCCGTGGGAATACGGTCATAAAATATAGCCTGTGTATTGATTTGATTGCCATGTATATTGATGTATAAGCTATGAAATTGTTAAGTTTCATCAAATTCCGTTAAGTAGTTTTTGCGTGAAAGAGGAACAAACACACACAAACTTTCGCGTTTATAATATTAATCAGTAAAGAACCTCCGGTTCCAATTGGAACCGAGACACAATTAAAAATTTATTTTGTCTGTGATTCATGGTCTGAGAGGTTAATAGAATTAAATAGATACTTAATGAAAAATTTTGTAACAACATGCATGGCTAAGTAGGTACCATACACTCCTAAAACTAGCTCAGCATACTTAAATTGCTGAGTGCATACTAATAGACTAGGTACTGTTCTTATTGGGGATTCTGTCTGCATGCAGTTTCGCTTCAGCGTTACTTGTAGAATAAAAGAAAGAATAAAATACTAAAATAAGCTTTTTTTTATTATAATAAATTAAATATAATACTGAAGTGTTAGTTAATTCTAACTTTTACGTTCGATGGCCATCAGAAGCGCCGCTTTACATAGCAATTAATCATTTTATGTATTTAATCTACTACTTATCTATACAACGCGTAACAGAAAAGGCGCAATTCCTCATACACCCCAATTAGTAGATATATTAATATAAAAAAATATATGATGCAATCGAACTTTAGTTGTGTCTAACCAATGTTCTCAAATATCGATTAATAATAGCACGATTTCCATAAAAAGCACTAAATTCGGATACGCTAATTTATTTTTAGGAAAAATTTAACACATTAAAAATAGCTGAAATCAAATAAGTAGTCGATACTGAACAAACTAATTTCAGGAATTGCGCTTATTCTGTTACATGTTGTATATTATTATTTTAATCTTCAATGACGTATTTATTTCTGTTTGCAATCCCGTGATAATTTTATCAACATGCAGACACAATGTCCGCATTGTGGGTCCGGTTTGACGATCTCTTTGGTTAATTATTCAGCATTTAAATTATTTAATTAATTATAAGAGGAAGGTGCCTATCAGTAAAAAACCTTCAGTGATCTACGCGGAAACAAGATAATAGATCTCCATCTCTAAATAGTATAAAACAAAGTCATTATATCCGCGTGTCGTCTGTGTACACTAACTACTCCTAAACAACGGATTTTGATAGGGTGTTCACTATCATTTAGATAATTTCTTCCGGAAGATTTTAAGTTTGACAAGAATACAACTTTGAATTAAACAATAGGTAAGCGTGGTCTTTATAGAAGAAATTGGAAGTAATATTTATTTAAAAAAAACTACTGCAAACAGGAAAATAAAAGAGGTCAAAAGCATTAGCCACTACTACGATTTTCGAAGGTTCCCCTTGATTTCTCTGGGATGCCATCATCAGATTCTGGTTCCCTTATCATGGTACCACCCTTGGGATTTAAAGGAAATATCCTTTCCATCAAAGAAAAGAATTACACTAATATTATAAGAGGAAAGATTTGTATTTTTATTGTAACGAATAAACTCAAGAACTACTGAAACGATTTCAAAAATTCCTTCACCATTAGAATGCTACGATACCCTTGAGTAGCAAGCATATTTATCCCCATATTCCCACGGGATAACGGGAACAACGAGGGTGAAACTGGAACAGCTATCATCAATAATATTTAGGGTACTTAGGGAATTATACACAGCCTTCTTTCCACCCTGTTATCAGATTCTCACTTAAGCTGCATGTAATGTTACAGTTTATTTAAGTCAAATACAGTTTAGACACAGTTTAATTTTATGTATATATATTGGACCCCTAAACGTGTTAGGTATTGAGCCCATCGCCGGGCCGGGTCTATTTACACATGTCTCAGAATTAATTCTGAGACCTACGGGTTTCCTCACGATATTTTCCTTCACCGTCGACCTAGTGATAAATATGTAACGTAACGTAAGTTTTGAAAAAAACATTTGTACATGCCAGGATTCGAACCCGAGCCTCACTGATTTTCATCATGTGAAGCAGGCTCTTCAACCGTAAGGCTATCACTGCTCTCTAGGCTAATAGATGGCACTACAACTTGGACAGCAGGATTATTTCTTTTCCTCCAGATGTAGTGATATTCATTGCCCAATACAGGTGTTTTCTCGAATAATTAGGTACAAGGAAGTAAGTAAAGGTTATAATTTACCGCATTGACTCACTACGATTGGAAATGATAAGGTAAAGTCAGTTGTTAAAACCACATAAACGGATCATACATTTATGTTCCGCGAGGAACAATTGCGTGCTCAAAGTATTTTGCGTCGCGTCGAGTGGCCTTATTCAATATAATTATGTATTTGACTATCAGTTTTTATCAGTTGCCTAAAGCACTGGGATTGATTGCTCTACATTATTGCTTTACGGTTAAACAATACGAACTACTAACTAACTATATGTTTCTGTATTAATATGACAAAAAGAAAACATTTAGTCTTTTTGTATGTTTGTAATGATTGGCTCCGAAACTACGGAACCCATTTAAAAAAATATTTCACCAATAAAATAAAGGAAAGCTTTCATTTTTTTGGGAGTAAACTGGGCTTCAATTTTCTCGAGTGAAAACGGCGGGAAACGGCTAGTTAATTATAAACAAAACACTCTTTCTAAGTTGAGAAATTTCGTTACTGTACACTCAGATAACCTACTTACTTAAAACTGTTGCTAGTTATATTTGCACTTTAACTACATCTATTAATGAGAAAGATACTGTGATAGAACCAAAGAGCGGTTAAAGCCAACCAAATCGTAATCTAACGTAATAAAGTTTATATTATACGTGGTACCTCCGACAGGTCGTGTTCTATTGCAATCTAGATAGCTGTACTGACACTGGAGATAAAAGTTTGTGTATGAAAATGTCCCAATAGCCGCTCTATACCCTAGTAGGTACCTAGGGATATTTCAAAGAGATTAAAATATAATAGGATATTAAAGTAGCTTTCTTTATGCAAAAATTACATAAAAAAGGCTACTATAAAATTAAAGAGCAGTGATAGCCCGGACGGTTAAAGAGCCGGTCGAAAATCAGTGAGGCTCGGGTTCGAATCCTGGCATGTACCAATGAGTTTTTCAAAAAACTTACGTACATATTTATCACTAGCTCGACGGTGAAGGAAAACATCGTGAGGAAACCCGCAGGTCCCAGAATTAATTCTGAGACATGTGTAAATAGACCCGGTCCGGCGATGGGCTCACCACCTATCACGTTTAGGGGTCCAATGTATCTCGTGAAATGTGGGTATATCCAGTTATGGAATACCTCTGCCTACCCCCTCGGGGATGAAAGGCGTGAGATTATTCTATTCTAAAATTAAAGACTACTTAGTAGACCAACATGCATGGGATTAACCGACTTGACGCTATGTAATGCTATTAATTATAATTATTATTGTAAACCATATTTACTACTAAGACATGAGATTAAAAAGAGCTGCCCTTGAGTTTCTTGCTAGTTCTCTCGGGGTGGGTGACGGGGGAGATGGACTGCTGTTTACTTTAGCCAATATTGGTGGACGAGTTTAGTGTGCCTTGTTATTAGACTATTGACTTTTCTAAGTGTAATTCTTATTACGTACCTACATAATAAATACATTTTAATTTTCATAGGGCATAGAGGGGAATGGGGCATTTTCATACAAAAACTTTGAAGCTCAAGCGTCATGTCAGTTGGTATGAACGTGAGCTGTCATTCAGTCGAATCCCGGTCGAATCACACTAGACTTTTTCCTTCAAATTTTCCTCGCTTTGTCCCCTCTATGCCCTATTATATTTTAATCTCTTTGGTATATTTAAATCTCTCATAAATGCCATTCAATTCTAAAACACAAATGGCGTGTGTAACTGTCGTTAACGCTCGCACACCGGTCTGCCGGCTTCTCTCATATCACCTGGGGGCATACTCAAACCCTCACAACAGGACATTTTACACGCAGTAAAAGGGAGACAGATACAGCTTGGTATAGCTCCGTCTTGCTCGGTAAATGTCAACAGTGTTATGTATCGGATCCAGGGACATTTGACTCCACCCTTGACAAATCTCAAATGTAACTATCATTCCACTTTCTTAGTAGATAATATTCTACCGACATACAGAGTAGGTACAATCAGTGGATCAATGTAGGTATGTTTAAACTTTCTCTGAGATGTTATTCGCAACCTAAAACCTGTAGGAGTTATTGAAGAATTTAAAAAGTTATCTAAGAAGACTATGTGATAAAGGAGCAGAAAAAATGTTGTGTGTTTTTTTGTGTTCAAGTTTTTACTTTGACAAAGCACTCAATAAAAACGTAATGTTAAATTTTTTACCTCTGCCTCGTCAGGGATAAAGGCGTAATATTTTTTAAAGTAGCTTAAATACCCGGAACCTAATGAAATTTAATAAGTCAGCATATTGGTAATAGATGTATGACATTACAAAAAAGCTGTCAAGTAGGATAGTCGGCAAAAATAATAATAATAATGTCGGGTCCATACATCAAATGATAATAATTGCACACTCGTTTATTATCCAATGACAAGTAAAACATATTATAACAGTATAAAAACATAGATAATTATAAAAAGATTGCCTTAGCTGCTGGTCGCTAACATGCTCCCCCCTGGTGTTAACACCAGTAGATTTAGGGAGCGACTATAGTCCGTGCGAAATAGATCTGGGGGTCGATTTTTGAATCTCACCAAGTGACTAATTCTCACCGATGTGAGTGATTTCCGAAAGTTCGTATTTCTGAAACTCATCGGTGACTTACATTTGTCATACCTATGATATCGATTTACGAGTGCCCCTACCCACTCGTAATTGAAATCACCATGTGATTGCTTTTGACAGTTAACGTATGTGACATCTGCCAAAAGTGCTAAAGTATGTTTTTCGGAAGAATTAGCAGCGGGGCTCGATTGTGATATTTCGTGATTGCGACGATTTATTGAAAATATAAAAAAACCTCTCAATTAAATAAAACAATATCCAAGTTATTAGTAAATACAATTATTAAGTTAAATATACTTGTAAAACATATGCCACTAACAAATGTACATACCTTTTCTTATAAATTGTAAAATCTGTGTTATGTTCTCTTTACTCGTCCTTTTCTAGTGAAATAAGTGAATTTTTCAATTCAAAACTTTAATTTTCGTTTACATGACACTGACAGATACGTTACGATTTACGATTGACCAATTTGATGAATCTTTTTTAAGTTACAGTATGAGAAAATAAAAACCGATATCAAGGGCAACACTATAACATCTGCGTAAAAAGGAACGTAACGGGAAGATTGTCTCTGACTGACATTGTAAAATTTCTGCATGTTGGTAAACATCGTGTGACTTTCAAAAATACGGCTTTTGGAAAATGGTGACATAAAAGTCATCGGTGATAATTTTAGTCACCGGTGATTTTGATATCACCAGTGAGATTCAAAAATCGCACTCCTGGATAAAAGTGCATTGACGCCTCTCTACCAATATACGCCATTTTTGCAAACGATACGATGCAATGTCTATGACAAGTATCGCAAATACGTCTTACCTTGCGTATCGCAGTAGAAGGCGGGGTGAGCAAATGACCTCGCCAGACGTGACAAACATTTTGTATATTGGAATAAATGTTTATTTATTTAGGTGGAGTTGTATAGTAGTAGTATTTATTCATAAACAATGTATATTGTATTCGAATATCATACAAAAAAAAATCTATTTAACACCATAAATTTTATATGTCAACTAAATATAATGTAAAAATAACTCTTCAATAAAAATAAATAATAATACAATATTTTAAACTAATCAAATTAGTCAATAACAAAAAGAAGCATATTATTGAAAATAAACTTCTCAATGGAATATAAGCACTTTTCTACATAGTAATAGTGACTTCAATCTATTTTTAAACATACATTTTATTTTACATTTAGGATGTCATTATTCTTGTCTAGTTGTCCTGAACGGCATTATGTCTAATCTTTCCTCTATATAATATTAGTGTAGAAGTGTATAATATATAAATTTAAAGGTGAGTTTTCTCAAAAAATAATGGGCAGTATTTTAGACAAATATTTTTTATCTCTTTGCACTATCCCCGATGACATCAGTATCAGATATTGCACTTTCAGAACTTTCGGTCGGGCCGGGTATTTAATTGTAGTAATAAATAAAACACATCATGGGGAAGGAATTAAAAACAAAAACGACATGTAATCTAAGCCTATACTAAAAACTGAGAGTTTGAAAAAATCTGTAAAACTACAGATAAAACTAAGGCTGACTACACTGCGACCGAGTGGCGTACCCCTGGCCGCAGGACGGTTGCCAACGTAGGCGCGTAACTTAAAATATTGAATTTTTGAGTTTCAAAAATACAATTGTTAATTACTACTATGTAATAAAGTATTTTACAGTCTATATAACTACGCATATAGAATTGAGGGTTACATTTACAAAATATTTATTTAACGTAACTTAATCTTCAATTATATCAAATTACTGAAAATTGCGGAATCATATGTATATCTAACAACCATATCCACCATAATTTCTGTAATAATAATAAATGTCAAAAAAAAAAAAAAAATGTCATATACCAAAAAAAATCCTGATAAAGTGCAACTTTCGAGGTTACACTTTTCACATTTGCCCGACTTAGGTATTATGACACGCGTGTCGCGTCATGATTAGCGACAAGTTAGCGACAGTTTGTATGACGAGCGATAAAGTACGTAAATGATTTGTGAAATGTAGTAGAGGTTGGGTCAATGCACTTTTATCCAGATCTATTTCGCACGGACTATAGTAGCGCAAGCTTCCTTACATGGCGACGCAAGACACCCCGCTTCGTGGCTACATCCACTACCCTAACCAATCCTGGATCCGCCACTGGGTGTTACTTAAGGAGTTCGTAGGTACTTTGGTGTAATCCAGCACTCGATCATTCGTAGGACATTTAAATACTTAATAAACAACGCTGCATTATTCAAGTGAAATACGAGTAAGCGCCACTCATCTCCCGGGAGGGCCGTGGATCGAGCGATTCACTTTTATGAACGTTCTATTTGTCACAGTACTTACTTACTGTAATTTCTAGATCGACTGAAGTAAAATTGGAGCGTAGTATATTAGAAAGAAGAAATGCTGTATACAGCCCTGGACTTCTGGTAAAACGCCGAAAGTTGGAGTTAATAACACTACATACATTATTAAGTAAGTATCTAAGTACTCTTTATTGCACTATACACCAACAATATGCAATAAGTGACAAAATGATTTAAAACAGAAGTAATACAATGGGCGGTCTTATCGCTTTGATCCCAAGCACGACTAGCCGTTTTGATCCCACGATACTTGATACGATACACAAGTAGAACTCAATAGGTACAGTGTTTGATTTTCAACTCTATTGGTTTTCCTCAATAGTTCAGTAATGTCGGTATTCAACAGTGGTTCTTCGAGTCTTATTTTTAATAGGCAGCCTGTATGACTTCTACAGCTACTTCAAACGTGTTTGGCAAAATTCCCACGGGAACGGGAAATGGTGCCCCTCAGGAATCGTCGCTGGGCCCGGTAGTAGTATAGTTTAATTTATCTTTTAGATATAACAAAATCATTGACCCGCTATCCCAAACGTGAAAGGATGTAATTACATTCCGAATTTTGGCAATCGGCATTTACACTCAATAATTGGCGGCACGAGCTGACCTCGGTCCCAGCGCGGCCAGCTTTTAGCTTCGTCCAGCGATGCAAAATGAAATTTCGAATTCCCGGACCGCCTGGTGAAATCCAAAAGCAATATATTTGAACAGCTTTCTTTTTAACGCGAGTTTTTGCTAATGTATTCTGAAAGGATTTACCTTTCATTTGTTCAAGCATTAAATGGGTATTTATAAAACAAATTACAGTAACAGCGAGCTAAATATGACAGCCGCGGTTTGATGGAGAGAGCATTAAGTAAAACGGCGATGCGGCGCTCCCCGCGGGATCGTTCCGCCGACGGCTCCAGCGACGTGTTATTCTGATTGATTGTTTCTGCACCCCCGTGGTCCTCACCAGGTAACCTCAGTTGTAATGCCTCACATATTGCGTAAAAAAAGAGAAAAAACTTGCATGTAAACCCAACATCTAGGCTTGTATTGCATTCGTATCAGCAAAGCGTGGGTACCTATATTATCAATGAAACCATAAACAAAGGTTTAATGGAGAAAGTTCAACGAAATGGACTAATTTAGCTACAAAGTAGACCTATAAACATACTCTTACAATAAGTAAGTCTTAAATATAACAACAAAAACTGAATAAGTAACATTTATAAAACGTTTCTAGGTATCTACTGAGTTCCAGAAATGGATTACCTTTGCCACCTCCCTGAGGGGCATGGCACGAGTACGTTTTTAGAAAGGCCTGGTGGTTGTTTATTCATGTAATAATTTGATCGAAATTAACTTAATATGTATTAGCCTACACGTCGCTACGCAGGCGGAGCGCTGTATTGAAGACAAATCGAATCAGGATCAGAGGCAGGCTAGCGCCTCGGGGATTACATGTGGCCGCCGGGGCAGCCCCCAGCGCGCCTTGTAGTACCCTCGGATTGTTTTGAGACTTACGAGCTAAATAAGCAAGAGCTACATTAAAGATATAAAAGAACCAACGGCTTTAGGCTACATCGAAAAATATCATATCATAGGATATAATAATAAACAACTTATCAATCACATATTGCTATGATTAAGAGTTTCGAAGTCTGAATTATAATTATTTGTTTACTTTCAAGATCATGTGTCCCACGGTGGGCGCCAATTTCGAAAGACAAAAAGTCATACTATCGAACCCGACGGCAATCGCACCATACGCATAACGACACCATGAATATGGAAATCAGAAGCTCTTTGTTACGTAAATCATATGCAAATAATGGGAAACGCTGTTCTATTACTTTGGAATACACTGAAAAACATTAACGCGAATAAAAGCAATTTCTTTTTCGCTCGCGTCCGGCGACGCGGCGTGAGTCAGCCGGGCCGGCTGGCGGACTCACCGTGGAAATCACTCCGATACTTGGCCGGTGGAATCAAGGGTCGTATAGCACTGCACTCGCGCCGCGACTGCGCCCGCCCTCTGCAGCGACGTCGCGCGGCCGTCGCCGCTCGGTTACAACTGACGCGACACGCGTGTTGTCCTACGCCGCGCATGCGCGCGAAGTTCGCGACACATGAAACGCCGCACCTGCTTGCTCGCCCAAATTCGTCTCTGTGCTGTGCAGTTAAGGTTCTGCAGTTGGAAGGTGATCCAGTTTGTCGTTTTTCGGGTATGCGGCGATTGAATAAGTCGGTATGACGAGGCAGAATCAAAAGTAGGCAAGTACCTACCTACTACGTATTTGATATTGCTATGTAGGTACCTACCTACTATATAAGTAAGGTAGGTACCTACCTACTTGTAATTACTGGAAAATATAAAAACAACACTACATTCACAGCTCCTTAACTCATGCATCTATTTCTACTTTTTCATGTAATGTAAGACCGATAGAGCATGTCTCTATCGCCGTTTGTAACTTAAAATGGATTAATCTTAGTCTCGGTAAAACGTGGTCGAGTCTCTAGTAGGTATCCCTGCTTAATCTAAATTCTGGAATTCTATACTAATACTAATACTCGGTTCCCTCATGCCTTTCCCTTGTCTGCGTAGCTGCATACACAGATAAATCTTTTTGACTGCCTGTCTCACTATGTTTGGAATTTAATTCACCCAATCAGATGTGAAAAAAATGTTGACTGATTACTTCTTTGTAAGGGCAAACGGAAAGAGTAGGTATTGGTAAAATAGTCACTGCTCGCAAAAGCACACTTACCTACTTTATCACTTAGTGAACTGTATCCGAGTTACAAATGTAGAGACAAATGAAGTTGGATTAGAGTTATTCAATCAGTCGCTTTGCCGCCACTTCGTCCGTCTGCGCTGACCCTAAAGCTGAATCATTTTATCCGACTGCCTCAGGGAAATGATTTTCGAGTATATTTTATTAGGAGGTAGTACGTCGGTAGGTCTGAAAGGGGAGTAGAAGTCAGTTGGTACAATGTCTTTGCTGCAACTCTGATAGAGAAAGCAGTGTAGGTACAGTAAGAGCACGTGGAGCTTGACACATTGGATGTAACGTTCTTAAGAGGTCAGACTCGCACTACAAGTGTAAAGCTCCATGTGCTCTTGACTGTACGTGTCAACATCAACACCCTAAAGGAGACCATTTATTTTTAGGCAGCAATTCACAGTTAGACATATCCTTTAGGCAGGCGTTCTTTATCTCACCTCGTAGCCCAGTACTCCTGGCAACAGCATCCCACCTCCACTTTCAAAGTCAAAATGTTTTATTCAAAATAGGAACTTACAAGTCCACTTATTGAACGTCATATCAACTCGAATTACACAACCTGCAAACAGTCCGGAAGTGAGTCACCCTGTTCTGAGAGAGATCCTGGTAGAAGTTCCACTTCACTTAGTACTTAGGTATTTGTTACAAAAGTTCCCGAAGGACGGAATAAAAATTTAAAAATATGCGCCTTTATCCTTTATTGGAGGGCAGAGAGGTATTCCTGGAAATACCCACCTTTCACCAGATTATTTTTAGACCCCTAAACGGACAGGTTTGGTTTCCTTGATTGTCCAAATGAAACGTTATGGGACAGACTCTCTGTCTACAATGTTTATAAAAGACAAGACATCGTTCCATCAATCCAATGAAAAAGGTGGACCACGGGCAATACGATTATCGATGGGTTAGTCTTTGAGTATTAAACCAACCGGAGACGCCACTGACAAGCGTTCCCCTCTGCCAAAAAAAAGTGTCGGTCAACCTGTACCTGTATACCTGTTATATACAACTAGTTTTTTTTATTTCACGGAGTGCTTGGATGGGTCAATGTTTGTTAAATAGTTTTGTCAAAAAATGCGTTTGTTTTAACATTATTTGCGTTTGTTTCCTCGTCCCCCGCGCAGTAATTGCCGGACTTTTTTGCAAAGAAACTATTGTGCGTGACGTCTCCTGTTGGTTTAATACTCAAAGGTTAAAGTCCATAGTCCACCCAGGTGGACTCAGTAGGTGGACCACGGGCAAGACCCGAAAGAAAATGTATACTTATACCATATTGCCGCGCGCCCTCTCGGCCTGCTCGATGCATTCTTGGCGCCTTGTATAGTGTTTTGGCTCTTTGTGTGTTATACATTGTAAATAAATAAATAAATCTTCAATCTTTTAGTCATAAGTCCCAGAATCCAATTACCAACTGCCCAAAAAGTGTTCGCATCAAGTGGCAGGCGACGTGTTGTCCAGTTTCCCAAGCTAGTTACCAAACTAATTCAACAAGTTAATCCTTCGCGGCTAGTATTCGTCCACCGCGTGTGTCATCCTCCCCCCTCCCCCCTCTCCCCGGATCCCAAATAAAAGACAAGATTGCTTTTCTGCTTCATACTCACTGTATGTCTTTATTTCTTTTTTTGGATTTTTATTAATTTATTTTAAAACTTCTCTTTAAATCAAAATTTATATTAATATTAAATATAATATATCTCGGGTGTATTTACACACTATGTACAGGTGTCGTATGTACATTCCTTAGCCGCTTTATGTACAACGCTACATATTACCTAACAATTGGCTAATTACATCCGTACATACAAACAGACCGGCGGGCGCGGGACTCACACACTAATTATTTTTTTTAAATTATTAAATGCATTAATTATGTTTGTCATTTGTTGTTTATGTTACAACTTTTTTGCTGTCCCACACCGGCCGGTCGCAATTTTTTTAAACTTACAATTACAGTACAGTACTTTAGTTGCACTCATTATAATATCTTGATTAATATTTTTATTGTTTTCTTACACATCGGGCGCCGTTTTGTCATTTCAATTCATATCGACAAACTTATCAAACTACCGTCGCCGCGTGTGAACTGCTCGGCGACTATTCTAAGCTAATAAATTTATTTATGGTAAATTGTAAACATGAGATACAGTTATATCTATAACACCAGTTGCTAACTCTACGTCTGTTACGAAAATCACAGCAGTGTGGCGAGAGGTATTCATTGTCTGCTAAAGCAAGTCAGATCATAAAGGCACGTGTAAAGTAATTTTCCACCAGACACAAAAGACAGCGCGGCGCCGTAAATTAAATCAGGGGCCAATTCCACAAAATTTCAACGATTATAGTTGGAAGAGAATGACATGCCAATGGTCAGTCAATGGTGGAGCAAATAACACCATTGACTGACCATTGGCATGTCATTGTCATCCAGCTATAACCGTTGTCATTTAGTGAAATTCGCCCCCTGTATGACGCAAGGGCCGGAGCCAGTCGCCCCGAGCATTCGACAAGGCGAACTCTTCTTAACAGTTAAGACCGAAAAGATTACCGGAATATCCACTACGTATCTATCCAGAGTTCTCATAACTTTTTCATACAAAATGAGACAGTTGCCACTTCGGCAAAAGAAATATTGCTCTATATGACTATTTCTTTCATGTCTACAAACAATTGTGTATTGAATAAATACGCTACATCCCTCAATTAAAAGTAAACCATCCCAATTAGCCCACTCTAAGCTGATTAACCCCCCCCCCCCCTCCCCGCTACTGCTTACTAAATACATGGCTACAATGTATTGTTCCGACAAATCATTTTTACAAAATGTCCAGTGGGCTCAAAATGTCAAATTTTCAAAGTTTGGACAATTTGCGAATTGAAAAATTGCTAATTGGACAATTTAAGATTTGGAAATTGTAAGAATTGGACATTTTGAGCCCACTGGACATTTTGCGGATTGGACATAATGCGCCCAACCTAAACACTTTTTGTTGCTGACACAGGACGCCAACACTGAGAACCGTGGTTTCTGTGTCCAGTAACGGCAACCGGACACAGTCGCTGATTGCTACTTCACTGGTAACAGTTGGACACTGGTACAGTTCGGTGCTTGTTTTGTGTGCAACCCTAAGCATTGTATGGGAATTTATTAATGATAGGCAGGTACTTGTGTCTAACTGACAAAATTTAGTTTCTGGTTGCTTCCACCTAACACTTTTTGATGCGAAATACGTGTGTCTACGTCTGCGCATAGTGGTGGACTTCATATTGACTGTAATAGTCACTGGTAGCTTGTATCCGACACAAAACACAAAAGTGTCTGAATGTACGCAGCGCCTTAGATAAGGCAGGGATACCAGAGGAATTTAAATATTCACTCACGAATTTTAAAAAGTATTTCTAATATTTTTATATATTTTCGCGCGACCCGTGATTTTATTGATTATTTAGGTAATTTTATTGCTAATATAAATTCATATTTAAAAGTACGGTAGGTTTATGTAAAAAGTCAAGACACTAATTATTAAGCGCAAATACATGTACAATTTTCCACGTATAAGTGAAACGTGAATTGCAATAACAAAACGCCGTCGTACAATTATCAAGTAACAAATTTCGTTAAATTATTGTACACTTAGCCGTCGTGTGTAGCAACATGAGCGCCTCGACAAAATGTTGTCAGTTGTTTTGTCTCACTCTTTCTCGTGCGAATACTAGAGAGATGTCGACAAAACTTTGTCACAGCGCTCATGTTTAATATAGGGGTCAACGAGAGCAGTCTGAGGCACAACAGTGGGGTGAAGCATCGTTATGGTAACATTATGATACTGTTGCCTGGTAACGTAAACGACAGTCCGGCACGAACATGGACGTTTCATAGTAAATGGTGATAGGAAGGGACTTAGGGACAATTTGCAACAGGGACGGAGCAGGGGGTAATTAACGATACAATGGCGCTCATCACTTTTTTTTATTACTCTACTCACTTTTCACTACAGGACCCTTTTGAACACTGATCGGTATAAAGTGACAGATGAAATATCGTAAACAAAAGCAAAAAAAATGGTTGTCTGAAAGTCAGTTTACGGAAGATAATTTTACGTGATAACGTCATAAGAAAACATTGATGAAAAATTGCATACTGGAGTGGAAGGCTTAGGCCGATCGTGCCTCTCTCTTTTGTTCCGCGCTCTCGCTTGCACGCTCGGCTCCAGCCGGCGTTCATCGATTTATAAGACGTTATCGCGTCAAAGAATGTGGCACTGACACTGCCTTGTATGAACGAATTCATAAAACCGATATTTTCTTTATCTCACCACGGGCCACGCCTACAGTCCGCTCAATGCCTAATCCTGTACCTAATGTGCAGATTGCCCCTATGATCCTGACAACACAGAAAGTAACTTCCCATTACATGGTAAGGATGAAGATGACGCTGCGTCACCCCATATGCGACGCGAGCGCACGCCGCCGGCTTAAGGTGTCTACTACACCGGCTCATACTATGACCACACCTTGGACACTAGCGATAAAATGTATGAAACACACAGTCTAAGCTCGTGTAGGTGAACGCGTGCCATGCTTGTGTGAGAACGCTGTCTCTCTCACGCTCATGCTCTGCGCACCTTGTCGTCGTCTCGTCCTAGCCAGCCGGTGACTGTGAGGTCACCAAGCGGACAACAAGGCGGCACTTTTAGCGGGAGGCAGGGAGTGGCCATACTGTACGCTAGTACTATTCATTATACTGTGCTATGAACGTAGCAACACAATACGCACTACTATGCAAACTAGAGTGCATAAAATTTTGACGCTCCGTGTACGGCACGCGACGGTCTAGTGCGTCTAGTCTCATACTTTTGAAATACAAAGTATTGTTTTTTGCTTGACACGTTCTTATTACGGTCATAGTATGATACGGTGTAGTGGTTAGAACCTATAAACTATGCGAGGGAGCGTATACAATATGACACGAGTATTCTCACAAGAACAGGATTGACGCAGAATGTGCAATCCTCGAATGAGATTACATTGTTTTTTGTATACCTACTTATATCAATAAAATAAAATGAAGACTTGTCGCTAAGTGTAAATATCGCAGTAGGTGCACTTTTCGTAACGGTCACTTCTCAATAGGTGAACTTCTCACTTATGTTTTATTCAAGTGCACATTCTGCGTCAAACCCTCCATTAAGTATTACAAAAAGTTCATTTTATGATGTACCCAATAATAAGTCAAACCCACAAACACTTCGGGCGGCGGGCGACGCCGATGACGTCACAGACATGTTTGATATCGTAAACTGTACTCTATTACAATGACCTGTTCCATAACACAATCTCTTTACTAATAGTCAGCTGGGCCACTGCCAAACTGACGAGTTAGTGAGGCTAAATGCCAAATAAATTCATGGCTGCAATTTTTTTGCAATACGTCACCATTTAAACATACGGTGTTTCTCTTTATGGAAACATAAATATAAATAAAATGTGGTTAATTAACTACATTTGTCGGCCTCGTGTCATGTCGGTCATGTCGGCTCTAGTAAAATATCTACGTCTTTTTCTATATTATATCTTTGGGTACAGTAATATATTTCACTTGATATTATCCTACGGATAAAGGGAAGAATCTCCAGTACTACGGGATTTAATCAAAAAGCCTTACTCTTCGAATAATCCAGAGACAACTAAATAATAACTGTTATGTAGGGGCAATCTCGTGACGTCATCGTCATAGCAATACCTTACAATACATGCTTGAGTGCGGTTAAGTACTAGGGTCAGAAAGGACACAACACGGTCGATCCAGACGCAGTTTTCTATCATTCGATAATCAGCCTTTTTGTTGTAGTTATAAAGATGAACATCGGGTAATCACGCTCTTTCAGTAGATGTAACAGCTGGTACCATTGATTTTGAACTGTGTGCACACAACATTAAGGCTGATTTTAAATGATTTTCAATAAATAGCTGTCGTATCTGCGGCCGATTTGAATTTCACGTAATAAACAAACTTTAGACCAAAGTTATCGTCATCGAATTAATAATTATGCCGAGTAGAGCAGTCTTACATGACTAAATGCATTTTACATTTTACTTTTTGCGCATAATTTGGTGTTAATATGGTTCACGAAATCGCTTTAAAAATAGTAGGAAAAATGTTTACTTGATTGTTATTTTTTAAAGACCAGCTCATTCTCGTTCACTCGATTGACGTTCTCGACAACTTTACACCTGTCTCGTAGATTTAATATAGAAATGAAATGGCACAACTGGTATCGTCTACGTAGTATCGAAAGAACGAGAATCGCGCAGATTCTAACGTCAACAGATGCGTCAACTCCGGCGCGAGCGAAACAAAAATTAAAAAAAGTAGAGTAAATATATAAAATGTTGTATTATCCCGTTATTGTACTTCAAGTCTACGCACCCTATACTCGCAAATGGATCGGATCGCGCCTAACGAGACTATTATAAACGTTACGCCTAAAACGAAGACTAGCCGGTTAAACTAACCGTCGGTTAAATCGCTACACAACGCTCAGTTACGAAAAGAGTCTTAAACACATTTAAAAATGTGACTAAAACGTCAAACTTCACTAACATTGCTATGGAAACTATGTACGCACCATTTTATTTTTTAACTTTTTTTTATTTTTTCTGTACTTTTTGTTTAGGATGGAATTCCATTTCACTGAAATATAGCACTGGATAAGTCTTAATAGAACTGGTAAATGGAATTCGCCGTTATTCTATGTGATGCAGTACAGTCTAGGGCTCTTTGGAGTAGTCTTTATATCAGCAATATGATATTGCATCGGCCAGCACATGGCCCTTATACACGATGTAGGCCCAGTCACATCCATGCATCCACACTACCCCACTGCTGGGCTAAGCCTACTACTCCACGATTCATAAACGTTTATACACGTTTTAGCCTTAAAATAGGCAGCGTCGGTACTATTGGGACTAAACCTTATTGAAAAAATTGGTTTTCTGTAAAGTCGAGTTTACGGACGATAATTTTAACTGATGTCATAAGAAATAGATGCCGAACCGAACGCTTAGGCCGATCGTGCCTCTCTATTACTCGTTCCGCGCTCTCGCTTGCACGATCGGTGCAGGCGGAACGTGACAATGAGTTATATTTTCGTCACGTCAAAAACATTGTTATACAAATTAGTTAATATTCTATGGCATGGCAGTCAATGTATCAGCACGTTTATAAGCGTCGTGTATAGGAGCCAATCTACTTTTCGCCTCGCGACTCAGCAGTGTCAGTGCTGGGATGTCACTTACATACTTATAAAAGCATAGCAGGAGAAATGGACTTCGTTATGGCTTAAACCGCGTCGGTTACCTATGGCCGGCTATTCAAAATTCAGCTTTAACGTCTTAGATACATGGTTGACATTGGGGTAACAGTCCATGTCGCTCTAAGCTTTTAGGAGACATGTCTTATACCAATTTCATTCGTATTGCTATTGTAATAAAGTTGATTATTTCACTGACTAATACCGCTACAGCGAGGCGAAATAGATACCGACCTCCGACGCCATCGTCATAAATATTTTTTATTCATTTTCTTTTTTTTTAAATTGATCAGAGAAGTCACCGCGGCCAAAGTAACCGTACAAAAATAAAAGCTAACTTAACCTAAGTATACACAGTATATGATAATTACATTATAGTTACATAACAGTCACAGCACTAAATAACAGTGTTATACTCTTATCTACAGTATGTACACTGTACAGGCGCCGTCCACTGCTCTTGGTTCATCGAAATCGGAATCACCAGAATGGCTTTCGGGTCTGTCAAATGAAGCCCATTTTATGACGTTGAAGCAAATTCTGGCTGATTCCGACTGTCTTATGCTACGCACCGAATAGGTCCCATAGGCAGTTTTTATTCATAGGAATATTTGACTAATGAATAACCCAGGTTTTAGCGTATAACTGTGGAGCTGTCGTATAAGTTAAATAAATATTAAATTACGCCTCGACAGATTACATATTCTATCTCGTCTCCCCAACGTCTCTGTCTCACATCCTACTTTACGATATTGCTGAGACACGTCAATTATGTCGATGACGGTTTAAGGTATGTCATTGGTCAAATTTCTGACATTGGATACGTTCAGTAGTGCACCTACGGGTGTGTACCGTTTTAGTTTGTTATATCTCTTATACCGTGTGGCTAAGCAATAATCTGGATATTTGATCCAGAGATTTGACCAGCAACAAACCACCCTACCTGTAAAGCAATAACCCAAATACGTAGACTGTGAGTTACTTCCACCGCCGGGGGACATTCTACTAGCATACGTTAAAAACGTGTCAAGGGGGGCGATGACCCCCATTCGGCTTACTAGCATCCGTTAAAACGTGTCAACGCACACTCTACCCCCGAGGGGTGATGACCCCCGAGCACGGGGTGACCCCTTTATAAGGGGGGCGGAGTTACGCCTCTCGTCTGCGCTGGTTGCTAGGAGCGGTGCGTGTGCGTGGCGTGGTGGGGGGGCACTTGCCGGCGCTTCTTGTGCGCTCGGGGGGGCTCGGGGCGCTTAGGGGGGGACAGGGCGCGGCGGGTGCGCCCCGCGAAGGAGCGGGACGGACGACCGCGGGTGGGGGGCGTCCCGCCCGCCATTGGGCCGGGAGCTGCGCTGCCGAATCGCTGCTGCATCACGCCTGAGGAGAGGTATACTGCATTAGTAAGTACACTAACTTCCAGATAAACTTGGGATGGATGAAACTGAGAGATTAGAACTAGGGTGGACGGTGTAAGTATATCGTCGCTGCGTGCAGAAGAAGCGTTTTGTACACTAGCTAGTAGCAGATACCCTCGATGAGTCTATCTCGAATGTATGCTCGCCAGGGACTTTAAAATAGTACATCACGTTCACATAATTAATTAGGTAAGGCGCTTGTAACTCGATTTTCCGGATACGAGCGCGTACGAGTTAATATAACACTAAAGTGGAGTCCAACTAGTCATCTGAGCAGACAGCCCGAGCGCCCTTATATTGATAAAACGTAACTTATAATTTGTGTTGGGTAATAGATTCTGTAGTCACATTTCTTTAGCACATCGGGAAGTTACTTTGAAATACAAATTTGTACTAAAAATACTCTGACTGTCCCCTCGAGCTGAGTACTCAATCATCATCATTATTGTGTTAACAGGTAGTACATATTGTAAGTCTTATAATATTTTGCGGATCATCTATTAATAACCATCTTAAATGTGGTGTAGAAATAATTCTTGCGTACTGACCGGAGGGTATGTTGTTGAAGTCCGAGTTGGAGGTGATGTGGTGGATGATGAGGCTCTGGTGCGCGGAGACTCGCCGCGGAGTGGGCGAGGAGCACTGCAGCGCCGACAGCGGAGGGGGGGAGGTGCGCGCCGAGGGGGGCGGGGACCCCGACGGGGGGGGCGAGCTGTCCGACCACTGGCACGGGGGAAATACACGTCAGCGGGGAAACTTTTTATTTAATCAATTCTAGCATTGTCATTGAAGAAAAAATTGTTTTAAGCAATAGAATAATCTTGGTTGTAGAAATTATCTTAAATTATTAGATGTTCTAAAATAATCTCTCGCCTTTTATTCCCGAGAGGGTAGGCAGAGGTAGGTATTCCATTTCTGGAAATATTCACGTTTCACCGGTATATTCTTCTAAACGTGGATGAGTCCATCTCCGGATCGGGTATAAGAATGTTCATAAAAATATTACTTTTAAAAATAGATTATTTAAATAAGTATAAGCAAAATAAGCATTAAACATCAAGAAATCAAGGAATGGCAATCAATGACTACTACAACTTAAGATAGTGTTTCGGGGTTCTTTGGATATTGGATGGATGGTTTTCTTATGACGTTACCACGTAAAATTATCGTCCGTAAACCGTCTTTACTGACAACCGTTTTTTTAATTTGACCATCACGAGGCACTCACCTGGTCGGGGTCAGCGTCGGGATCCGAGTCGGAGGGCTCCGGGCTGTGCTGCAGCGCGCACAGCTCGGGCTCCGGCGAGGCGGCCGGTGGGGGCAAGGGCGCGTGCTGGGCGTGGGCGTGGACGTGCACGTGCACGTGGGCGTGGGCGTGGGCGTGGGCGTGGGGCGGCGGCCGCTGTCGGTGCGGGAAGAAGAACGGCTCGAACGTGTCCCGCACCCAGCGGCGGTACTGCAGCACGTGGTCGGTGACTCTGACCACTCGACCTAAAGCGCTGTGCCTCTGCAAGGCGCCCAGAGAGTGCGGGCCCACGGCCTGCTGCAGGATTATGTAGCCGTAGTCGAACGCCTGCGGGGAACATAACCATGTACCTGGGGACTCAATAACAGTCGCACGGAAACTGGACAATTGTAGTTGAACACACTCATTTTCTTATTCTGGGAGTATACTTCCAGTAATTAAAAAAAATTAAATCTTAAATTATTTATTTTCTGCACATACATACAGTGAATTTTTATTTTATTAGTACTAAAACATACATACATTTTTTAACAATCTTAAATTCATTGGCTTAAACTTGACACAATGTCAAACAATTTTGACCATGATGAAGGACGTTCACGGATCAAATAAGTGAAGTCCTTCAAAAAGCTAGGGTCCGGAGTGCGAAGAATAAAAGGGCGTGCATGAAAAGGCTTATGGATGTGAAGGAAGCGAAAGAAGTATGCGAGATCGATCAAAGTGGCGATCCATCGTCTCCCCCTACCTGTGGGAAGAAGGCGTAAGCTGTATGTATGTATGTAATTTTTGCCTTTTGAGCCTCTTCCAAAACACAAGTATGTTAAGGTTCCTTGGCAGCGTATTTACCTGCTTGACCTGAATGGCGCCGTAGCTGGAGCGGCCGATGTCGTTTCCGGCCGTGAGGGGGTCCTCGATGCACAGCAGCGACGGACGGTGACCGTCGTTCATCTCCTTAACAACACCACCACCAATCAACATTAGTAATTATTCATTTAAAACATCTCACGCCTTTTATCACCAGAGAGGCGGAGATGTTCCATTTCTGGAAATACACACTTTTCACGAGATATATTGGACCCCTAAACGTAATAGGTGGTGAGCTCATCGCCGGACCGGGTCTATTTACACATGTCTCAGAATTAATTCTGGGACCTGCGGGTTTCCTCACTGGTTTTGTATATTTGTAATGAATAAACTCAAAAACTAGTAGACAGATGTAAGAAATTCTTTCGCCAATGAAAAGCTACAATATTTCAATTTTGTTTACGTATTCCTACGGGAACGGAAATTACGCGGGTGAAACCATGGTAGCTAGTATAAAATAAAGACTTTGTTTAAAGGTCTAGTAGACAAATTAAAAACTACAAAATAGTATATTACACATTTAGGGAAGTAAAATAAGAATCTTATTTTTAAGATTTAAGTCTTTATTTTATACTAGCTACCATGCACACACACCTCGGGCAGTAAATAAGACAGCCTCAGATCACATGTTTTACATGTGATATGAGACATTTCTCGTGTGTATGCTTTTTTTCTTTTCGACGGAGGCGGAAAGCGGCAACTTTGCTTAGCGCCGCGGGCCGAAATTAGCCACTTTCCACCAGGAGAAATTGAAAAAGTTTGTCAGTCCCCAGCCAAAATCCAATCCGCTTACCTTCGAGATGTCATCCTTGGACACGTACGACCCGCCGTTCTTGACCCTGATGGCGGTCTTCACATAGTTGAACTTCCTGCCGTACAGCTCGAAGAACTCTATGAGCAGAACCCCGAGATTGTGCTGCTGCCTTAGCCTCTCTGGCCTCGGGTGCAGTTGCAGGAAGCTGATGCACATGAGGATCAACGAGTAGGAGGAGATCCCTCCGGTGAACACCTCGTTGAGGTCGCGCTGCAGCAGGAACTGCTTCAGCACCATCACCAGCCGGGAGAGGACCGGGTACTTCTCCTGGGGGAGAATGGGGGGGGGTCATTCATTCATTCATGAAAGCATGTAAAGGGGGCAAGGAAGTCAATCTATACTAATATTATAAAGAGGAAGGATTTGTATTTTTGTATCGTTGTTGTTACGAATAAACTCAAAAACTACTGGACCGATTTTAAAAATTATTTCACCAATGGACCTATATTGGTCTGACTTTTATTTTGAAAATGTCCTATAATTGTAAAATTTTTAGACTAAACTGTGCGTCCGTCTGTCTGCCACCTGCTCATGAACCGTGATAGCTAGACAGTTAAAATTTTCACAGATGATGTATTTCTGTTGCCGCTATAACTACATTCAGAATAAATATTTAAGGCTCCCATACAATAATAACGGAACACTTCGTGCTCGAATCCAACGCGCACTTGGCTGGCTTTTTTTTTTATGGCTTGTATAGCTCCAGTCCCTCTGGGCTTACCTTGAACTGCTTGATGAGCTCAGCGCTCTTAACGCCGCTGCTCATGTTAAACGAGATGTCCACCTGCAACAGACGAGGCGATATAGGATCACGTCATCAAGCAAAAGCAGGCTTCGTGACGAAACAAAAAAAAAGTCACAAAAATCATTAATTTTCTGTAGACCGTACAAAAAGTACACTTAGAAATGTCAATAGAATAAAAAGGCACGCTAAACTCAGCCATGGAGATTGGCTAAATGTGACCAGCAGCCCATCTCCACCGACGAGTTGCTGGTTCCAAATGCAGTACCCCGAGAAGAGCCAGCAAGAAACTCAAGGGCAGCTCTTTTCAATCAACAACACTACAGGGTGATAGGCCTGTCTCCTTGTTACTTGTTGATAAAGTGCCAGATAGTCTATCCGGAACTTTTCTGATATATATCACCGGTTTCCGAAAGGAAAATTAAACTAAAATTTGCTGACATACTGTTAAATGTCATGCTAGCTGTTCTCATTGGTTGAATGAAATCATAACACTTTTCAACAACCAATCAGAATACTTGACATGAGATTTAACAGTCGGTCAGCTAATTTTAACTTGATTTGCCTTTCGGAAATCGTTAAAAGCAGTGTTCAATTTTCTCTTTTACCAGGGTATTTTAAGTCTATAATAAATAAAATTAAAATTGATAATCTTACAATAATTCCATTTCTTGAAATACCCACGCCCGGACCCCATGGCCGGACCGGGTCTGTTACACTAGCCTCAGAATTTATTGATAAGTCTATCTAGTAGATAATCCGAAACAATATATCAGACAGATTTATCCAGCTCATATTTATCAGACATTTTATCAGCAAATAACTGGGAGCCCACCTTGACGTCGGAGTACTTGTCGGTCATCTTGACGATGGGCACGGTGGCCTTCTCCAGCACCTTGATGCTCTCCTTCTCCGCGATGTCCTGCACCACCAGCTCGCGCTCCAGGGTCCACAGCGGCAGTTTTTCCCACTGGCCTGGACACGGTTACACAGATAAAGCAAACAACTAATTGGATTTGGTTAACTCAAATGTCGCTTAATTCAAAAGAAGTTCGTTTATGTACTTAATTTATACCTTCTCGTAACGGCTACTTTAGATGATTATACGAATGACAGCTTTTGCCCGGGACTTTGTCCACATTCCGAGACATAAAGTAGAATATGTATTATTCTGATGCATACGCTAAATGCATGAAAAGTTTCATCAAAACCGTTCATTAGTTTTTGCTTGTAGATCCTTAGAAACTTTCGCGTTAATATTTAAACTGGTCTCTGATATTAGTAAGAAGTAGGAACAGACTTTCTACACAGCGCAATTCGACAGCATTAAATAACATCAATATCATAATGAGATCTGCATATTTTACTTTAAAATACCTATCTACAACAGCATCTTGTTTACTACACGTAGAGACGGGTAAAAGAAATATTTAAATTAGGGCAAACAAATTAATGTGAAGCGTCGTTTACTTCAAAACACATTCTGGCGCAACACAGGAGGCATGACAACATCGATGTTAGCGAAGTATTTTTCGGTGACCCACATTCTCTAATATTTATTGTTTACCATCCTAATATTTACTCCAGGATTTTCAACAATTTATATTTTAATTACATTATCTCACGCCGTATCCCCGAGTGGGTTGGGAGAAGCTCAAGAAAAAAGTTAAACATTTAAATAAAATGAAAAAATGGCATTCCATTTCTGAAGAGTTACATTATAAACAAGACGTTTAAACGCCGACTGAGAATAATAATCCATGAAGGAGAGGAGAAATTCGGAATTGACATACTCGTACAGTAACGCCGTCTAAGTTTGCCGGTCTGAGCTTTGGTTCTAGGTATTCAAAACAGAGAGCGAATTGCACCTAGTCACGAAATCTGGGTAAACGAAAGAGATAGCTATATTCGCGCGGCACTGCCTGCGCGCTGCGCCTGACTAAAATGACGTCATGCTGGCTGAGCGATGCTGCCTGTGCTATGTTCAGAGCGGCAAACTAAATCGACGCGAATCATAATTTGCCGCAGATAATTTAATGAAATAAAAACAATGAACTAGCTAACCACCTGCGCAAACATGGCGGGAGGCCCCAGCCTGAGGACAGATAATGATTTATGTAACAGTGTGTTATCGCGGAATGCACGCACTCGGCCCGTCATGTCGTAAGATACAATTTTTATATCGGCAGCACTGAACAACATAATGTTTTGTTTATCTTCGGTCGCCAATTCTTCGGTCGCCAATTGATAAACTGTTACCCAACGATAAGATTACTGACCAAAACATCATGGATTAAAAAGTAGTCTAACGAATACATTCCTCACTTCTCTTCTTATACTCCATCTAAGTATTACGGATTTTTATACGGCACCCATGCGAAGGGCACCTTGAGGTAGAGACTATATACCTACGTTGAAGTCGGTTTTTTTAGTCTTTCGAGTTCTATGTTATCATATGATTTCGAAGCGCTCGTAGCCCTGCGGTGCCGGTGTGTTTATAACGATCACACTGGTTAAGAAAAGTTGGGTGCGGTCAGTCAGTGGATGGGTGACCGCCTAGTGGCATTTATATTACGAGCGCTTCCGTGTTTCGGAAGGCACGTTAAATTGTTGGTCCCGGTTTTCGTTGTGTTTACTCACAAATGAAGTCGTTAAGCCATGTCAACCCCGCAGTGGGATCGCGTGGGAGATTATCATACTTCCTCATGTGTGAGGAAAGACCCTTAGCTCAGCAGTGGGCTGTTACGGGTTGACTGATTGATTGATTTCACCTGTGAAATTTCACAGGCAATGGTTTTTAATTAAAATTCACACATGCTACTGGAACTATAATTCACATGATTTGCGACCGTATTCCCACGGGAACGGGAACTACGCGGTTAAACCGCGCAGAATTACTTATAAATATATTATTAATTTATATTCCAACAAGGTTCGACGTCTACGACAAAACTCGCAGTTGCTACGCAATTCCGCTGTGGCGCGTAATGTAAACGACGTAGTATTTGTGTTCAAGGATCCAAGAGAAATAAAAATATCTATTAATGCGCATTGCGTGTAGCTACCGAGCAAGCTTTTATGAACATTTGATTCCTGCTGGCCTATAACCTATTGTCTATTCTAATTTTGAATTGTTTACTATTGTCTATTTAGATCCTTAATCTCAAATTCTCAATCCTATTCCTTCTGACGTAGGTACTATCAGTAAAAGTTCTGTCTAATACACCTAAGTGTCATTTTAGGGAGCAGCTATATTTTCGAACTCCAATACTCTTATAAAGTAACAATAACAATTACAAAAAAGTGTTTCTTTTATGTTATTACAATAAACAAGATTAAATTTATTTTAGTTAACTCCTGTATTTGTCTTACCTCAAAAAAAGAAAAGGGATAGAAGATAACCTACTGAATTTAGTCCTGTCAGAGGCTGTATTTTAGTCGTGACTTCTTTACTTATGCACTAAACACGTTATGAAATGCCTTAGTTGACAGGACTAATTTTAATTTGACAGGACTCAATATCTCTCGTCTCTTTTCTTTTCTAGGAGAATAAAAATGACAGGAGTAAACTAAAATAAGTTTAAAGTAAAGCAGAATCGGGGCCAGTAAGTAATATAAATAATAATAATAAATTGCGGGACACAATTCACACACGGTTATTCACTCCTAAACTAGGCAGAGCCTGTACTATGGATACTAAACAACTGATAAATATACTTAAATAAATATTAAACATCCAGACACGAAGCCAACGACACACAAATATTGGCCCCGAGCGGGAATCGAACCCGCGACCTCCGATCCTCCGACTCAGGAAGACCTCCTCCTGCCGGTCACTACAAACTGAGCTCAGAGGCCCGTCAGTCAAGTTAACTTTACTGTTTACGAAACACTCCACGATAGTCTAATGAAAGCCACTCTATCATGGAGCTGACCTCGGATGTGATGCCTAACGCCAGCGAACATTTGTGTCGATTTGACAACATGCCTTTTAAACGTTGGTTTACGGAAGTCCTCCAGTCCCATCACTAGTGGTCTGCCAAAAATGACAAAAATACAAGACCGCGGCTACAGTCTTAGGGTTGCCACCTTTTCGTGAGAAAAATAAAATATATTGAGATCGTAGAATTACAATAAACAGTATTTTAGAAAAATAAACTGTAGAGAAAAAAAATACGGTAAGTATTTCTAACAGACATAATTTTTGGAGCTTCTTACACAATTTAGCAATTTATTATCATCTGGAAAACAGCTTTCAACCTCTCCAACATTTAAATCATCCGTCCCTCGGTAATGATAAAAAACCGGCCAAGTGCGAGTCGGACTCGCGCACCGAGGGTTCCGTACAACCTTGCAAATTTATGGTTTTCGTAATTTTTTCTTTATCTATGCTATAAGACGTTGCTTCGTACCAAATTTCAAGATTCTGAGTTCACGGGAAGCACCCTGTAGGTTTTGATTCCCTTGCAAGTGTCGAAAATTTGCGGCATAAACGGCTGTATCTTTTGATTGCGTTGGCTTAGAAGTTTGATTTTTTCACAGCTTCAAGGGACAGTAGACCTGAGTAATTGATATAAATTTCAGCTTCATACCTCCACGCGTTCCTGAGAAAAAGGGTCTTGACAGACGGACGGACGGACGGACAGACGGACAACAAAGTGATCCTATAAGGGTTCCGTTTTTTCCTTTTGATGTACGGAACCCTAATAAATGAGATTATTTTTAAACACATTTTTAACCGACTTCAAAAAGGAGGAAGTTATCAATTCGTCTGTATTTTTTTTTTATGTTTGTTACCTCAGACTTTCGACTGGGTCACTGGGTAAACCGATTTGGATGATTCTTTTTTTATTTGAAAGCTGGTGCTTCCAGATTGGTCCCATTTTAATTTCGTCCAGTACTGACAACGGTATCCATGAGAAAACCAAATAAGTTGAAGATTGAAGTCGGTTTTTTTACTCTTTATTCTGTACAAATTTTATGGCTCGGGATACCAACGATGAGGAAAACGGACTACTTTTATAGAACAGTAAACTGATAAATATATTCCATATTTTAACAGCATGGTCGGCAACCCTTGCAGTAACAGTAGCGAGTTGCCGAGTGACGCGCCAGGCGAGGCCAGGCGAGGCCGCGCGTCGAAATAGCGAACGCTAGACATATCCACTGCACCACTACACTACACTACGTGCACCGCTACAAGGTACGAGTACACAGTAGCAATTTCTGCGGGAACCGATACTGAATCATACACGGTCTGAGAGATATGTCGGCTGAGGGGGCATCGGCCTTCGCCGGCGGAGATTTTCATCTTATTGATGGGTACAAAGTATGAGTCAAGTTGAAGTTTGACGTGATTGGTGAGGGAAAGTGTGAGAATGGAAGAAATAAATTATAAACTAGTCTGAATAATAGGTTTGTATTTGTCAATGAATTCCGGCAAATAGCCCAAATTACGTTGTTCTGGTAAAATAGATAGAAGTACTTAACTTTTCGGGACATTCTTCCAATTTTTCTTTCTCTTCGGACTATTTTTAAGTGATGCAGAATTCAGTTTTAACCTACTACTACTTTTTCTCTACAAACAAATACGAAATAGTGTATCGCGCACTCTCCATGAATTTATTAGAACATTACGAGTACACAAGTTCCTTGTAATAATATTTGTACATTGAAAAGTTGTGGAAATTTCAAGAACTGCGTAGCGACTGCAAAGTGGGTCACATACATTTTCATAGAACACTGGTTCCAAACGCGTCGGAATTGAGTTAACCCTACCGCCGCTGTGTGCGAGCGACCGCGAGCAGTCCGCGCCCTCGCCTGATTTATTGCACTGAGAACCGTCAAGCGACCGGTTGTTTCATTCACCGTGGCGTTAGGCACGTCTTGTGTTTATTATGCGGTGGAAAATCATCAAATAAGCATGATACACTAGTCGATACTAAGCTCGCTCTAGTGGGGGCGAAAACATTGGTTTCCTCTCACGGTAGTTTTACTTTAAAAAGTAATTATAATTGTATCTTATTTTATAGACTTGGACATTGACTTCCTGTGGCCGAGATGTTGTTTATGTTATGAGATTGTGACAAGTTAAATAAAGGGCAAAAATGTGTACTAAGCCAGCTTTTTGGATTAGACTTAGCCTTAAAATACAAGCTTTATCTAAAATTTCATGAAGATCGGTTGAAAGGAACAGTCGGTAAAAATCACCGAAGTATGCACAGATAACGTGAGTCAAGCCGACGAGTTACCCAATTAAATATTGTTTCTGCGCCATTAGAGAGAGGGCGGAAACTGGGGCAATCGTTTCGGAAGCAGCCTACAACAACGTCACGGTGAGCTGGGATAACACGGCATTACACCGACGCGGGTCACGCGGCCTGCACCCTCCGGCCGGATCATCTGATAACGTCGGCATAACGCGTAATCGCCGGTTTAATGTCAGCCTCCACGGCCCGAAAGTACGTGTTAAATTAAACGCGAGATAAAAGCCGCGGTTGCGGTTAGCGTGGGCGCTGTAACAGTTAACACGACATGCGAGAGCTTTTTGAACAGTTTACGAACGGCAGGAAAAATTCGACGTGTAATGGACGCCTGAAGTGGAATTGAAGTGTTCCGTTTATTTGCCCATTGGCCGGCGCTGGGATCCCCCAATTACCTGACACCTCAACGTTAATATAATAAGTGACAACACAAGACAGACACAAGTGATAATTTGACCTTGAGATACTCAAATTGTGAGAACGTTGACGTAATCAAGCATCAAAGTCTCCAAACTAATAATAAATAATAATCTGACGCCTTTTATCCCCGAGGGGGTAGGCATAGGTATTCCATTTCTGGATATAACTACTTTTCACGAGATATTCTTTTTACCCCTAGACGTGATAGGTAGCCCATCGCCGGACCGGGTCTGTCACACATGTCTCAAAATTAATTCTGGGACCTGCGGGTTTCCTCACGATGTTTTCCTTAACCGTCGAGCTAGTGATAAATGTACGTAAGATTTGAAAAACTCATTGGTAAATGCCAGGATTCTAACCCGAGCCTCACTGATTATCATCACGTGAAGCGGACTCTTTAACCGTAAGGCTATCACTGCTTTTTTAAAGTAACAATATTAAGATACAAATTGCGTATCATAAACAGTGCTTGTGATAAGGGGGTCGCAGGCCGCCGGACCAGCGAGTCACGTGTTCGTTTGTAAATTCGTGAGATTTTCAGACGCCGTGCGAGCGACCGTCAAAGGGAAAGAAAAGGACGTGCCAGATGCTATACTGAGAGCATCGTAACGTAATACATCTACCATACCCTAATTGTAAGAACCAAACAGTTCCTTGAATTTGGACGTTCTCTTCGTTTCTTTAAGGTCTAATTTACGTGGCACCGAAACGGCGCGCAGCCTTGAGGCAGCTCCGTGTCCCGCTATGCAAATCAGCAGACAACAAAAGGAAATAAAACAGATACGGAGACCTGACAAGAGTAATTAAAACTCATCAGGTTGAAAAATCAACAGGACATTGTGATGGAAAAAATTCGGTCCTAAACGTCACCACAATAATTCAAATAAGTGTACACCGCTTGCGATGGCGTAAAACAAGCAAAGCAGCACTAAGTCGACAAGCCAATCTTCAGTAAAAATAGATAACTCTTATCACGTTTCACGCGTCAGAGCTTATTTTACGTGTGACGACGTTACGGGTTACTACAACAACTTGATCAAGGTCAACTGCGGTTTATTTACCAACTCAAATGAATTCATTATGTAAAATGTGGATTTCTCTAACATTTACCCGAATACTGAAAACACTCAACAAGTTAGTGTCCTGCCCTAGTATGGAATCAGGAGTAGGTATTGCATAACAAATGGAATCTGATTAATAACCCTCCAGCCTACCCTACTAATGATTCAATCCCGCTTCAGAAAAAGGTCATCATCATCAACCCGTAACAGCGCACTGATAAGCCATGAATCTTTCCCGCGTCCGAGGAAAACCAGAGAATGATCGGAGAATGTTCTCGTATTAACCGCAATCTGCTGGCGCTGACTCACGCCGCGTCCTCGCCCGGAATTTGATAAAGCCACATTTATCACTCCGCCCCACTTACTAGCTCCAATTTCTAAGGGGCCAATATCTCCTGCGACACTAAACGGACTGAACTTTCGCGATATCAATCTGAAGTGGAGCAGTCCGCATCGCAATCAACTAAGTTCTAAGTAAGCAGACGAGTGGGCTTGAGAAATATTGTGCAATAATAAATACATTAAAGTGTGTGCCGTGCACAGCACTTCGTATACGTGACGTCCTCACAGCAACAATGACTAATAGAGAATCCTAACAACAAACATCCTGTTATTATTAAATTGAATATAACTCCGTGTGATGTTTTCGGTTATTAGCTCCGCTCGGTCGCGTGTAATCAAACCTCTGAATTTAAACAAGCTTACATTAAAGCAGTAGACAGTGTGTGAGCAGGTGACGCACTCTGTTGCCGGACGAGCTCACGTGCGCCACGTACGTCTGCGTCCATCGAAACTTCCACATTTATTACCGAATCGAACGATGTTATTTTACTAAAAACCAATTTTAAATTACGAAGTGAATTATTTTACTCGGCTGCAAACCGGAATGTCAACAACCTCCACTTCAAATCTTAACCATTTATGTTATTTGATCGTCAACTTATCACTATATGTTTTTTCTGGGATGAAAAGTACCCTGTGTCATTCCCCAAGATGTAAAGTATATTGTAAAGTGTCATGCCAAATTTTAACAAATCGATAGTTTCGCAATTGTAATATTAGTGGGGAAGCAGGGGTTCACTGAGAACAACCTCAGTCCAGCTGACTAAATAATAATAATAAAAATAATCTCACGCCTTTTATTCCCGAGGTCTTTTATGACTAATTAAGTCGGATAACAATTGGCATATTAAAAAAATATTTTTTTTTGTTATTTTTCACGAGTAGAGCTCGGTAGGCCACTGGCGAGGTCCTTATATTATGTGATTTAAAACAGAACCGTATTTCAAAATGATTAATTTTTTCACATGATTTGCCCTGAAGTTTGTGATTATTATTATTTTTTATAAGAGAAAAGGGCAAACGAGCAGACGGGTCACCTTTTGATGTACCATGTTTCACGCATATAAAGATTTATCTTATCTTATCTCTAAACTGCCAACAACTAAACAACTAACCCGACTAGTGTTACAGTGGTTACTCACCGATGACGACGAGGTCGATGTCGCTGGTGGGCAGGTAGAGGCCGGTGCGGAAGGAGCCGAAGACCTCGACGCGCGCCTGAGGCCACAGCGCCAGGATGGCCCCGCGGATGCGGTTCACCACCGTCGTGCGGACCAGGTGCTCCGTCTCCGTGGGGGACATGTACATGTAGAAGTGCTCGATCTCCTCGTGCAGCCTGAGGGGGAGGCCACGGGTCAATGTATACGCTATCACAATAAGAGTCCTATTGAATTACAAAATTTGCCTCTTGACAAATGCAAAAATTGGCTACAGACTACTTAGTAGACCAACGTGGGATTAACCGACTCGACGCTATATAATGCTATTAATTATAATTATTATTGTAAACCATATTTGCTAATAAGACGTGAGACTAAAATGAGGTGCCCTTGAGTTTCTCTTCTCGTGGTACTGCATTTGGATCCAGCAACTCGTCGGTGGAGATGGGCTGCTGTTTAGCCAATCTTCATGGACGAGTATAGAGTGCCTTGTTATTAGACTATTGACTTTTGTAATTGTAATTTTCAATTACTTACAAAAAAGCGGTGATAGCCCGGACGGTTAAAGAGCCTGCCTAAAATCAGTAAGGCTCGGGTTCGAATCCTGGCATGTACCAATGAGTTTTTCAAAAACTTACGTACATATTTATCACTAGCTTGACGGTGAAGGAAAACATCGTGAGGAAACCCGCAGGTCTCAGAATTAATTCTGAGACATGTGTAAAAAGACTCGGTCCGGCGATAGGCTCACCACCTATCACGTTTAGAGGTCCAATATATCTCGTGAAATGTGGGTATATCCAGTAATGGAATACCTCTGCCTACCCCCCCGGGGATAAAAAAAAAGGCGTGAGATTATACTTATACAGAAACTAAATACATTTTCAGTGGTGCTCATTGGACTTTGTAACGTTCTTATTACAATCGCTTTAGAGGTCAGACTAGCACTGCAAGCGTGAAGCTTCATGTGCTCTTGACAGTACACTCACACAGTGTCGGCATCATGGAAATCAGGGGGCTACCGCTGTACTCTGATTAACGATATTCTCGGTGTCATAAAGTAACGCGCGTCATAGTAAAAGTGACACCTTGCAAGGTCAATGCGTTAGTAACGAAAATCGGAGTACGGCGTGTCTGCAAATGGTTGCTTGACCGGATAAAGGATATATTTCAAATTGGGATAGGACTCCAAACTCGTTCATGGAGGTTGGCTACGCTGTAATCGAAAAAAATGTTCTGAATCTGATGGTCCGGGCGATGGGCTCACTACCTGTCAGGTTAAGGGGTCATTTGACCTATTTGTAAGAACTAAGCAGTGTGATACTGTTAAACCAAATATTCTAGTGCAGGCTATGCCTCCTAAATATGCTCACGCACATAACCCTCTTTCTGGTGCAGTCTAGTAAACACAGTCAGCGCGCGTTTCGCAGAGACAGGCGCCGATAAGCCACCATGACGCTTATCGGCGCGGCCATCTATGACGTTTGTTTACTACGGTTGCGTAATAATTCGCCGGGGTTCATTCAGCTCCCATGAGCGTGGCCGGTGCCTAATGAAATTATTTTTTTACTTTGTAGAGCTGTACGAAATTATATGTTTATTAGGCTATGCTCGACTACTGTTGGCTGGGCTTGAAAGAAGAAAGAAAATATGAAATAAATAAAATATGCTTAATTCGTCAAGCACCGCGCGGTTCCAACGCGCACCGTAACAATTAAAAATCAATTGTCAATGATTCTTGGTTCGACAGGTTAAGATGGTTTTTTTTTTCAGATGGCTTAATGAATTTTTGAAAAAAAATTAAATAAATAAAAAAGGACGTAGTTATGATTTTTTTAATGTATATATATAATAATATATATATATATATAATATAATAATAATATAATCTCACGCCTTTCATCCCCGAGGGGTAGCAGTGATAGCCCGGACGGTTAAAGAGCCGGCCGAAAATCAGTGAGGCTCGGGTTCGAATCCTGCCTGGCATGTACCAATGAGTTTTTCAAAAACTTACGTACATATTTATCACTAGCTCGACGGTGAAGGAAAACATCGTGAGGAAACCCGCAGATCTCAGAATTAATTCTGAGGCATGTGTAAATAGACCCGGTCCGGCGATGGGCTCACCACCTATCACGTTTATGGGTCCAATGTATCTCGTGAAATGTGGGTATATCCAGTAATGGAATACCTCTGCCTACCCCCTCGGGGATGAAAGGCGTGAGATTATATTATATTTTTAATGTATGCGTAAGAATAATCTCGACTTATTGTTTACTGTCTAGATAGATAGGAGGGTTCCTATGCTTAAGCCGTATCCGAAGGTTAAATGACACTATACAGCATGTTCAATTTGATCTCCGAGTAACCCTTAAACTACGTTTGCAGAATTCAGTCTTACAAAATTAAGCATACCTACTACCTGGTTTACAATTAGCATTCTACAAACACTGTACCTACTATTATGAAACCCAATTACACCGTTAGGGCTTGAATGGGATGCATAGCAGAATGCGCAAGTCGCAAAATGAGCACTAGTGCAAATCGCAGAAGGTGCATGTAGTAAAACGTGCAGATCGTAAAACGAGCAGGTCGCGAAATGTGCAAATCGCAAAATGAACAGGTCGCGAAATGTACAAATTGCAAAATGAGCAGGTCGCGAAATGTGCAAATCGTAAAATGTACAGAAACTTTTTGAAACCTGTTGAACTTATGCCTGCCATTTGTGTGTCTATAGTTTAACTAGTACAGAGGCCGACGGGCACTATTTCAAAGCACTGCTCCATAACATAAGTATTATTTGCTCTTTAAACATAAGGTTACAATAAACTTTTAATCAGTCAAGCACCGTGCGGTTCCAGTGCACACCAGAAGAATTAAAAATCAATGTCTCTTATTCTCTTGACTTAAGAGGTTAAAATAAAAATAAAACCAACCACTTTTAAAAATTTATTGTTATAAACTAAACATTGCACAATAAAATTGCATTTTACGCCAAGGTGACAATCGCTTGCAGATAACATAGAAATACATATAAAGATTAAAAAACCCGACTTCAACTTATATGGTGTTCTCATGAATGCAATTGTTAGAACTGGACCAAATTAAAAACACACGAGAAAGCACCTATTTTCAAAATAAAAAAAGAATCATCAAAATCGGTTCACCCTGTCAAAAGTTAGAAATATATGGGCACCTTGACCACTACCTTTTATTTCATGGCGACTGTACATTACAATAAGTTAATAAAACTTTATTTATTAGATACAATTTGTTCTAAAATTAGCAATTTCATCATATTTGTTTTATGATCGTGTAAAGATATCGATAGGCAACCCAGTGATTTTGTACTTATCCATGGATAACTTTTACATAAACCAAGTTTAGTTACTCTGACACATTTTCTGAAATTTACAGTAAGATCTTATGGGTTACTAGCTGTTCCGTGCGGTCTCACCCGCGTAGTTCCTGTTCCCGGCGGAATACGGGGACAAAGTAAAACCTATAGCTATGTTATTCAAGGATATTGTAGCTTTCCATTGGTGAAATATTTTTTTAAATCGGTTCAGTAGTTTTTGAGTTTATTTGCTACAAACATACAAAATACAAATGTTTCCTCTTTATAATATTAGTAGTGTAGATTAGTATCTCGATTAATATCTTATCTATACTAATGTATAGATAAGATCTGCTTGCACATTTTGCGATCTGCTTATTATGAGATATGTACATTTTGCGATCTGTTCAATGTGAGATTTGCACATTTTGCGATCTGCTCATTATGAGATGTGCACGATTTGCGATCTGCTCAATATGAGATTTGCTCATTTTGCGATTTGCTCATTTTACGTAGCCTGCACATTTTGCGACTTGCACATTCTGCTATGCATCCCTTGAATGGCTAAAACAATGTATGATTGACAGCACTATTAATTGAATAACTCGGTGGTGATTATACAATACTAGCATCGCCTCGCGGTTTCACTCGCGTAGTTCCCGATCCCGCGGGAATACGGGGAAAAAATATAGCCTATGTGTTATTCCGATGTTTATGCTATATAAAGTTTTATCAAAATCCGTTTTGTAGTTTTTACGTGAAAGAGCAACAAACATCCATACATCCATACTCACAAATTTTCGCGTTTATAATATTAGTAGGAAGTAATACTTTGTTACTTAAGATCATAGTATTTAATAAACATTGTATGATTGTTGTCCCAAATTAAATAAAATAAATAACTCGCCGCGCTCGGGAATGCGTACCAAGTGCGTACCCTCGCGGCCGCGGCCTACAGGACCTTTCGCCACGTGCTCGCGGGTCGCGGTATGCTACCGGTTAATTCGCGCCTATTAGCCGACTTCCTTTAATTCTCGAGTGAATGTCTTAGCCATCACCGGTTGGAGCCGGTTCGTAATACGTTAGGTAATAAGACTAATAAGTCGTATTGTACATTGGAATATTTGGAATATACGTTTAAAAACCGTTGACAATTTTATGCTCAATGCAAACAAGTTTATTTCAACGCCACGGAGTGACAGAATTATAAGTGAAACGCAACACCTTTAAGGTTTTATAGAAACTGACGACAGGGTGACAGAATCGAAAGTAGCTAGTTTAAGAATAAAATTTAAAAATAATCTCAAGGAATCAAAAACAATCTTTTATACCCTAGGTGGTAGAGATATTGCATTATTGGAAGAACCCACTTTTCACCTGTTTTATTTCCTGACCCCTAAACGTGACAGTCGATTTCTATTATCCATGATGAACATAGGCTATATTTTATCCCCGTATTCCCACGGGAACGGGAACTGCGTGAAACTGCGCGGAACAGCTAGTGTTTAGCGACTTCCACTTATATGGTTTTATCATGGATGCCAGTATCAGAACTGGACCAAGCACCAGCTTTGAAATGAAAAAAGAATCATAAAAATCGGTTCACCCAGTCGAAAGTTCTGAGGTAACAAACATAAAAACAACAGTCGAATTGATAACATCCTCCCTTTGAGTCAAAGCCTCCTCCTTTTATGAAGTCGGTTAAAAAATAAAAATCATCGCGAGGAATTAAGTTCCGAATATTGACACACACATGGTGATCGAATTCCGATTACGGCACAAAGCGGTATGTAACGTGTGGGGAATGCGTTTGTTTACGGAGCGCAATGCGAGGGTGATGTAACGCGGTGGCCGGCGTGGAGCGGCCACTGACTGCCACTGGCAAGGCCGGCGCATGCGCACGCGAGGCGAACGGCGCAAGCGACTGCTCGAACTGCTGTGATTCGTCCCCCTGTCACACAGGACCTAAGTACCGTACTGTAGGGCAGTTGACAGCATACAAATTATATTGCAAGCAATTGTTAATTTAATTATGTCATAAATCTATTTCATTACATAAACAAGGTAGTTTTAAATTAAGTACAAATATTTAAAGGGTAAACTATTATCGGCATTTCAAAATAAATAAAAAAATAAAAAAGCCTACAACAGTTTGTTTTAGTGCGGTTTATGCAAAGCTTCATTAAATTCTTAATAACAATCAAATGTTTATTCAACAGCACTTGTCATGTGACCAAGATAACATTAAACTAAGATTACCTACTGCTCCAGTATAGAGTACAGTATGGTGTAACAGACGACTAGCTATTTTTAGAGTGGTGTGCAAATTCGCAGCTATGTCAGTGTCATAAGCCAGTTGAGTCAACTCCCTACAACACTGATAGCTAATCGAAAAAATTCATCAAACCTATATACATACAACATATTCGTACTACTTTTTCACTTTTTAGTACTGATTCATTCATTTTAGATTTTACATCATAAGGTGCAACAGTGTTACTTTTGAAATCAGTAGATTATTGACACTTTATAATATTTAACTGCCCTTTATAAATTTATGAGCTGTTCTGCGCGGTTTCCTGTTCCCGTGGGAATACGGGAATAAAATATAGTTTATGTTACTCAGGGATCTTCTAGCATTCCATTGGTGAAAGAATTTTTAAAATCAGTCAAGAATGTTTGAGTTTATTCGTAACATACATACAAAAAACAAATCTTTCCTCTTTATAATATTAGTATAGATTAACAATTCTATTTGAGCATACTTAGAAAAAGATGCCCCTATAACAGTCACATTATGTGCCCCTTCTAACTGGGCTCAAGTGGTGATGCCTACTTTTTTTTTAGTTGTATCCGCAATCAGTGATCTACTATAAGCAGGTTTGATCCCTACTCAAGTTATATTCTGTAATACCATGCTTAGACAGCTACAAGTACTAGTCTGTTGACTATGTAGCTGCCTGATGCAACAAATATATACCTAACTAGCTGACCCGACAGACGCTGTCCTGTAAAAATGTGATAAATGAAGAACCACTCGACAGATTTTGAGCAAACTTTACATAAAATCTGCTAAATAGTCCGAAAAATGCCTAAAAATTTGGCTTGGATAGATGAGCCCGTTCTTGAGTTGTAAAATAACAACGAAAAGTGGCATTGATTTTTATATATATAGAAGATTATGTAGTTTACAAAGGTCATCTACCTTGCAGGTATCTGTTGTTTCTGCCAACAATAGTTGAGAAAATTAAAAGGTATTTATTTCTGTAGGTAATTGAAAATTACACTTAGAAAAGTCAATGAAGATTCTCTAAATGTAAACAGCATCCCATCTCAACCGGCGAGTTGCTGGTTCCAAATGCAGTACCCCGAGAAGAACCAGCAAGAAACTCAAGGGCAGCTCTTTTCAATCTCATGTCTTAAAAGTATGTAATAGATATCTCACATAAAAAATTACAGTTTAAAAGCAAAGCTAGCTAGTTACAGCAATATGTAGGTGTAGAATTCATTCTTAACCTCGTAAGCCAAGAAAATGAGACACAATTGATTTTTAATTTTTCTGGCGCGCATTCAAACCGCATGGTGCTTGCCTAATTAACCATGATTTTTAGATACACTATGTATAAAAGAAGGAACTGACTGGCTGACTGATCAATCAATGCAGAGCTGGTCTAGAACCATGTACTTTTGAAAATTTCCACAGGAATGTAAACAAACATGATCCGGTAGGCAGCACCGATGGGCACCTACTAGTCTTAATAAAAGATGCAGAATAATCCTTAACCTTATAGAAGGTGAAACATTTTGAAACCCTAATGAAGACTACAAGTGTCAAATTATTTTACTTGCAAAAGTTTGAGAAATGCATTTATCTAGAATCTGCAATTGCAACTGCATTGAAAAACTTGCAGGTGAGGTTACAAATATAGGAAGTGTTCATCCCAAGTGCAGTGATATACATGCATCAGCTCAAGACTCAAGAGCTACCAGTGTATTATAAAAACTGAGTGTAGCAAGTCCTGGCGATTGTCCAGGTAGAATCTGCATATCTACAACTGTAGTACCTACACTGGCCACAGTGTGTATGTGGCAAGCACCTGGGATGCTAATGTCATGTCTCTCTCTATCAACTCTTTTAAAATAATGATTGATGACACTGCTGTGGTGTTTAAATTTACTCACAAGAGTTTGAACTACCATCTAAAAAAAAATTGCTTTATAACAAGCATTAGCTTAAACTAGAGAAGTTGTAAAAATTGCAGGGATGGAAAATGATGGTATTCTCACTTAAAAAGTATCATGAATTCATAGTTGTCAACAAACAGAGGTAGCAAAGCAACAACTATCAGTGATGGTTAATTATCAGCAATGATAATTTTTGCAGCTACAACTTTATCATATGAATAGTGTACAGTTGTAGTTTGGTGGACTGTGGACACAGCTCTAACCCTGCACTGACAACAATAAATGAACTAAGTCTATGGCTTAAATATTACACTGCCTAATCATGATTTCCATCTTCTGAGATGACACTAATGATTCTTATCAGATTTTGGGATCACAACATATGACAGAAAATTAGGTCACATAACCTAACCTCAACACATAATTGAATGGCAAATGTATATGTTATTTTTACAATAAACGGAGGGGAGGGGGGCCGTGGGCTGGGCGGCATGGTCGCGCTCTCGGCAGCCGGACTCCTCGCGCGAGCCCGCGGCAGGCAACACCGGCAGCGCTCGCACCGACCCCGCCGCTTATTTTAGCACACTACGAGCGGCCTAGCTCCATTGACGCGCCAAACACGTTGACAGCGCTCGACAGCGTGCGCCACCATCTCACTATCACTATAATGAACTGTCACTCACCCCAGGATGCCCGGCTTGTAGATATAGTTGGGTATCCTCCACGGACACCCTCCGTATTCCCCTATGAGAGCATCGTGATTTTTGTTCAGGTTAAACGTCGAGGCGCGGTTGTCGTTCATTTTCCTCCGCGTAGGGTTGAAGTAATTATTATTCCTACTTTCACCGTTCACATCGTTTATAGGTATAAAGTCTTGCGCTTTATTCACATTAGGATTAGCATTCTCTAAATTTTTTAAATTCATTTTTTCTATTTCACTTTGAGTCTCCCAAATACGAAGCCACAGGCGCTTCGCTGGTCCTTCCTGCTCGGGCTGATACCACGCGACGGCGGGATCCATTCAGCCGGAGCAAAGTTCATCTATATAAGATGACACATAGTGTAACATTTCACATTTATTTGAAAATTATCACAAAACAAAAATAAGTCACACCACATTCGGAACATGGACGACACGCGTAAAATTGACACTTCAACTAGAGGGCGCCATCTTTGCAAAATAAAGTTCTAGATTTTTGGTCAATGTTTGATTGAATAAAATAAATATTTATGAAATAAAATAATTTAAACGTATCAGGTCGATTTATTTTGGAAACTATACTCAATGGTCAAACTATTATTAATTTAGATAAAAAGGAAGTCTGCAGTTGCTCATTTTTGTTTTTTCTGTAATTTTTAGATATAAGCTACAACATCAAAACTTAAACAGCCTAACTCATATACTAGATACATTATGCGGTCTGCCACAAGGATAGTTGTTTTATGTTTTTCTCAATGAGTAGAAAAGTCATAAAAAAAGGTTTACGTAGTGGTCTTACCTTGAAAAGTCAGTCAGTCAAGACGTTTTTCTTTATACTGTTGATAACATTATGTGGGGATACTGGCTGAGATGTGCATAAATAAATAAAACATATAATTAAGTTCGTTTAAGACAAGAAAAACTTATAGATTGGTAAAAAAATAAGTCGGATTTGAATAGTATCCGAATTTTTAAATCTATATTATCAAAAATCTTTACTAACTTTCCCGCCTAAAAATCGACTTGTGTCAAAATATGTCAATGTTTGAACGAAGAAAAGGTTATTTTGATGTAAACTTTACATAAAATGCAATATTTCAATAGTAAAACATATGAATAAGTGGACTAAATTGATAACGCCTTGTAGAATAGCAGTGTCCGTTGTTCAGAGGTCCGCTTTTAGTAGCATTCCTGAGAAAATATGCTGTAAACATTCAACACCAGTTGCCTACAATTTCAAGTATTTTGGCGCACGAACAATGTCGCAAAAGAGCATTACTTCGTTTTTTAAAATTACACCGAAAAAGGCTGCAGACATCAAAGTAGAAGAACAGGACCAGGTGAGAGCATGTTCTCTCTATCACAGTGCATTTTCATGAATGTGATTTTCACTGTAAAGTACCTAAGTCATTGGTTTCAAATGTCAAGGATTGATATTACATTCATTCTTGAATTCCAGGCTGAGTCCCCTACCAGTTCTCCTGTTGAAAATGGAAACAAAATTGAGAGCTTACCTGTCACCAATGGAAAAGAAAAGGTAAATTCAGGAAAAGATCGAAATATAAATTTATTGTTCTGTATTTGGAGTTGGGTATTTTTTTTCTTGCTTTTTTTATCTGATAGTAAGTTTTCAATAATTTGAAAAAAAAAATTCAAAAAAAATATATAATTTTCCTTTAAATTGTTATTTGTAAATGGTTCCAGAGGTCGTCAAAGAGGCAGAGACTGGATAGCAGTGACAGTGACTCTCAACCGACAGCCGCTTCTAAACCATCTTCACCAGTTGGCTCAGACAAAGTAAGTTAATGATAATATGAATAACTCATGAATATTTGATAAAACCTGCCCTTTGCGCTCAGGTGATTTGAGAAAAAAATATTTAGATTTTTTAAAATTCAGAGATTACCTCTTACAAATACACAAATTTGTAGACTTGCAAAAAACTTTGTAACAATTACTTAGAGATTAAATTACAAAATGCAATAAACTTTATATGATTTATCCTTGGACCAATCCTTCTTGAAGGACTTGACTAAAACAGTAAACACCTTTGCCTTTATGACCACAACATATTCTAGAAAAAGAAGATAAAACGCCAACGGATAGAGAGCTCCGGTAGTGAAGAGGAGTTGCCCAAATCAGAGGAGGATGAAGCCCAGATAAAGTTGGAAGTGACAAGTTCACCCAAGACTTACGACTCTCCAAAGAGCAAGAAGAGTAAAGCTAAGGAAAAATCCCCTTTGGTTGAAAAGAATGACAAAACTGACAGTCCTACTGCCAAGAAGAAAGTGATAGTGAAGACAGAGAAGTCTCCAGAGGTGAAGAAAGACAAAGAAGTAAAGGAAGTGAAGAATTTCTTTCTAAAACAAGAGAGTACTGAGGTGAAGCCGGTGGACAATGGGGACGGTGGGACAATTCCAGGTGAGAATAGTAGTCAATGTGTAGTCCATATTTTGTTCCATTATTAACTCTAACCTTATGGGAAGTGATGATGCAGACAACAAATCGAGTAAGACTGACTGACTGAGAAATGTGTGTGCTTTCATTGTAATTGACCTTTTTTCATTGAACTTTGTTTAAGTTTATGAGAAATAGAGCAGGCTTTCATAGAGAGTGAGCCTTTTGCACTGTACTTGCATACATTATCTCATGGTTTCTTCGTATTGGGAAAAGCTTGAATTGGAAAAACTTGCGCATTACCGCACCTTAGGACAATGACGTGTAGAAAGAGGCATCGAGACTGTCATCATCAAATCATCCAGATCATGCTGATCCGGTCTGTCTCCCTTGTCTCACTGCGCAGGTACCTACAGGTAGATCTTTCGTGGTAATGCACTCCTTGTCGGTACATAGGGATGTGATTCCATTTGTAATAATAAGCAATATTTGAAAAATCTATTTATTTTATTAAAAATAATCGATTATTCAAAATCGATTTATTCTTCAAACATTTCTTCATTCGTTGCACAGATGGTGCTACATATTTATAAAAATCGACTAAAATGTGTAAAACTATAATGGATTATTTTTTTTATTTAACAAATGGATTATTGTATTTTCAATACAGAGGAGGAGTACGACCCGGGCAAGGCGTCGTACTGCCCGGTGCGCGACGCGTGCTGGCCCCGTGCCGCGCCCGTGCCCTACCTGGCGCTGGCACGGACGCTGGCGCAGGTGGAGGCCACGTCTGCGCGCACGCGCATGGTGCAGCTGCTGGGGCAGTTCCTGCGCTCCGTGCTGGCGCTCAGCCCCGAGGACCTGCTGCCCAGCTTGTACCTCTGCCTCAACCGCCTGGCGCCCGCATACCACAACCTCGAGCTGGGTACGTTAAAAGAGCTCCTCGTAAAGTGGAAAACTAACTTAGTGCCAGTCAGACATTTGTATGGGAATCCCCTTTTAATTAATTATTTTTGTTTTGGTTCTGTGACAGCCACAGTCAACAACAGTTGAAAATGTCAACTTCAGTTTACTTATATTATTTTAGAGGCACATCTTATGAAACTATTGCTAACATTTACATGTTTTATTAAAGCCTAGTGTTAAATAATTAATTAATAACAATAATTAATTAATAATTTTTACATGTTTTATTAAAGCCTAGTGTTAATTAATTTTTTTATAAAGCCTAGTGTTAAATAAGTCTGCAGAGACACAATAGTGCTGAGCATACATTAAATCATTACACGTTGACTGTAGCCGCCGCGCGCCCTCCGATTACCTCCGATTTAAAAGTATCGGAACTGAAGTCGGAACGGGAGGTGTAAGATCAATCGAAAGTTCCGACATATCGGAACCGAAGTCGAAGCTCCGTAACATCCGTGGTAGAGACATCCAATAGATCTACGAGTAAATGTAGACATTGACACAGATGATAAACGGAGACATTACTGGCAGGCATAGCGGAGACGTACCTGCTGAAGGCGGTGGGGCAGAGCACGGGCCGCAGCGTGGCGCAGGTGAGGGCGGCGGCCAGGAGGGAGGGCGACCTGGGCAAGGCCGCGGAGAAGGCCCGCGCCACGCAGACCACCATGAGGCGGCCGCCCAGGCTCACCGTCAGGGGCGTCTTCGGGGCGCTCACTGACATCGCCAGGATGACGGGTAATAATAATTATAATCAATCATTTATTCAGGAATAAACACAATTTTACAACAATTTTCTTCTGCCAAACTGCAATACAGTTTGTTGGCAGAGGGACTCCCTTAAAACATAGATGGGTAATTGGGTTCGATTCTACAGTACAGCAACTAAACTTAATTTAGTTTATTCCTGTCTTTATTTTACCTCAAAAAAAGAAAATGGATAGAATATAACCTACCGAATTTAGAGAGGCTGTATTTTAGTCGTGACTTATTTACTTATGCACTAAACACGTTATGAAATGCCTTAGTTGACAGGACTAATTTTAATTTGACAGGACTAAATATCACTCGTCTCTTTTCTTCTCTATGAGAAAGAAAATGACAGGACTAAACTAAAATAAGTGTAGGCGCTGTAATGCAGAATCGAACCCATTGGCTAGTTACTTTTATGTACATCTTATTACTTATGGTGTAAATTCATTTTAATTTTGTTTAAAAGAAACTTTTTAAATCTACAGGCTTGCGTTATTACCGGTTAGGCGCATTATGTCCAATTCTCACAATGTCCAATTAACAACTGGATTGATAAGAATTGGGCAGTTGGACATTTTGCGAATTGGACATAATGCGATCAACCGGTCCTACTTTGGGCTCTTGTCTTCGTAATCACCTTTCATCTTACAAATTGTCACTCCTTTAATTATGTTCGTGAACTGTGTGGAGAACAATACAGATTTTTTCAAGTCGAGTCAAGTCAACACATTTTATTGAACGTCATTTCAACTCCACCGCTTCAGCGTGTATGGTTGAGGAGAAGAAGGGCAAGAAACTCCTCAACACAGTGTTATTTTAATCAATTCTTACTTAATACTAAATTGGGTTACATAATTTAGTTCTTTTTTGTCTGTACGTCGTATTGAACATTGTCATTTATATAGTCGTCTAGTTTGTAATACACCTTTCTGCTTTATTTTTATTTATGCATTTATTCGTATGAGGTGGGAACTCTTCCTATAGGAATACCACTAATTATATTTAACGTTTCCTCATGGTAGATATATAAATTTAGAAATCATAATGCTTGCTACTATAAATTACTCAAATTTTAAATCTAATGAAGGTGATCTAAGATAATTCCCATGTAGATCGACTTCAGTTTTAAATTCAGATTGTCAATAAAACTTAAATAAATAAAAAAAAGGTTTAAAATTAAAACTATCCTAATTCAATAAATTTTTTTACAGGCCACGCGTCAGTCAACAAGAAAATCGCCAAAATCCAGACGCTGTTCATCGCGTGCAGGCAGTCCGAGGCCAAGTTCTTGATCAGGTGAGGAACAATATACAGGGTCCGTCACTCGAACTGTTACTAACTCCACACTGCTTCTATTTTCTAAATAATAATGATAGCGCACCAAATTTTGGTGAAACGTTAGTTCGTTTCATTGTTTTGAAGTGGGCAAAAAGAGCGCGAACATATTTGAATTTAAAAATAAATTTTCGCAATGGATATTAACCTTAACAATGTGATCGCTTTGCATTTGGCCGAAAAATCACAATCAGCCATCGTTCGAGAGCTCCGACATCTACGTGTTAACAAAATGTTAGTGATTCGAACCATTAAGCGTTGTAACCAAACCAAGAGCATTGCTAAACTGCATTTAGGCGGTCATCTGAAAACTGCAACATCACGTGATATGGTTTGAAAGGTGATGGTTCGAATTCAAAGAAATCCTCGCCAAAGTGCTGCAAAATTGGCGAAAACTCTGAAAGTATCCGACTCAAGTATTCGGCGCATACTGAAAAAAGAACCGAAACTAAAGCCTTACAAGATACAAAAAGTACAACATCTTACTTCAGCGCAGAAGGCAGTCCGACTACAAAGAGCTCGAGCACTGAAAGTCTTGCACGAACGTGGCGAGTTTGAAAACATTGTTTTTTCGAATGAATTATTTTTTACTGCCCAACAGTATGTAAACAAACAAAATGATCGTATTTGGCTGCAGGGCAAGTCCAACGAGAATTTAGATGATGGAGTTGCCGTTCGTAAGCAAGCGCCTGCTTCTGTTATGGTCTGGGCCGCAGTGACCGCAAATGGTCGCTCTCCACTCGTGTTTATCGAGACGGGCGTCAAAGTCAACCAGCAAGTGTACCAGCAAAAGGTGTTAAATGATGCGCTCATACCATGGGCACGTAAGCAATTCAGTACGAACAGCTTGACGTTCCAACAAGACTCAGCACCATCCCACAAAGTTCGCCTGACTCAAATTTTTTTACAGAACCACGTTACTCGGTTAATTACTTCAGGATAGTGGGCTCCCTACTCTCCAGACTTGAATCCAATGGATTTCTCGGTATGGTCCATTTTGGAGGCTGCCGTGTCAACAAAAAGATATGAAAGTGTGGATACGCTGAAGGCAGCGTTCCGTCGGCAATGGAACAGAATACCGCAGACCCACCTTCGTGCAGCCTGCAATGCCTTTGCCGGAAGACTTGGTACCATCATCAGTGCCAAAGGAGGTTTTATCGAACAATAACAATGGTTTTCTTAAAATTCTATGTTTTTTTTTAGCATTTTGTGACAATTTTTAATAAAACGTACTTTAGTTAACCAAATAACATCATCTTCAATTAGTAACAGTTCGAGTGACGGACCCTGTATAAGAGCAGTGTTGCCTTACGATTAAAGAGCCTGCTTCACGTGATGATAATCAGTGAGGCTTGGGTTTGAATCTTGGCATGTACCAATTAGTCCAGTAAATTTGTCGGTTGAATGTATGGGCTCGTATGCGTCAAATCCGGTAGTTTTGATTTTTTGCAGACTTGTTTATGATGTTGGCCTAATGTATAATCCAAGTTTGTGACCTCGAGCGCCGAACGCAACTTTGTCAAAAATCTAAAAAACTGCGAAAAAATAGTATTTATTTCATTTCATGATATATTGGACCCCTAAACGTGATAGGTGGTGAGCCCATCGCCAGACCGGGTCAATTTACATATGTCTCAGAATTAATTCTGAGACCTGCGAGTTTCCTCACGACGTTTTCCTTCACCGTCGAGCTAGTGATAAATATGTACGTAAGTTTTTGAAAAACTCATTTAGTCCAGTAAATTTATACATTACCGCATGCGTCAAATCCGGTAGTTCTGATTTTTTGCAGACTTGTTTATGATGTTGGCCTAATGTATAATCCAAGTTTGTGACCTCGAGCGCTGAACGCAACTTTGTCAAAAATCGAAAAAAAAACGAAAAAACAGTATTTATTTCAAATTTTGGCAATTATAACCCTAAAGGACTAGTTTCTGAAAAAACTTTCTTAGGACGTTTTTAAAGTAGACTAAATTAACTACAATATGATACTAGAATTGTCTCTGTAGACCCAATAGTTTCTGAGATTTAGCCTTTCAAAGTTTATATTTTTTTTCGAACTTCGCAATATTTTGCATTTCTGTCGTTTTAAAATGTTGCCTGCTACTTCGTTCGCGTTATTTAGGGATAAAAAGTAGCCTATATGTTAATCCGGGTCCTAATCTATCTACCTACCAAATTTCATCTAAATCCGTGCAGCCGCTAAGTTTATTTTTGTCTTTTATCACATATATATCTACACTAATCTATACTAATCTTTAATAGGAAAGATTAGATTTTTTGTACGTTTGTTACGAATAAACTCAAAAACTACTGCATCGATTTAAAAAATTCTTTCACCAATGGAAAGTTAGAATATCCCTGAGTAACATAAGCTATATTTTATTCCCGTATTCCCACGGGAACGAAAACTACGCGGGTGAAACCGCGCGGAACCGCTATTATATTATAGCACTAACGGTATTTGTATCGAATAAACTCAAAAACTAATGAGCTGATTTTACAAATTCTTTCACCAATGGAAAGCTACATTATTATTGAGTAACATAGGCTTTTTTTTATTCCCCTATTCCTACGGGAACGGGAACTAAGCGGGTGAAAACGCGCGGAACTACTATTATATATGATACTAGCGATTCTGCGCGGTTTCACCCGCGTCGTTTCCGTTCCCGTGGGAATACGGGAATAAAATATAGCCTATGTTACTCAAGGATATTCTCACTTTCCATTGCTGAAAGAATTTTTTAAATCGATGCAGTAGTTTTTGAGTTTATTCGTAACAAACGTACAAAAAATCTAATCTTTCCTATTAAAGATTAGTATAGATTAGTGTAGATATATATGTGATAAAAGACAAAAATAAACTTAGCGGCTGCACGGATTTAGATGAAATTTGGTAGGTAGATAGATTAGGACCCGGATTAACATATAGGCTACTTTTTATCCCTAAATAACGCGAACGAAGTAGCAGGCAACATTTTAAAACGACAGAAATGCAAAATATTGCGAAGTTCGAAAAAAAAAAAAACTTTTAAAGGCTAAATCTCAGAAACTATTGGGTCTACAGAGACAATTCCAGTATCATATTGTAGTTAATTTAGTCTACTTTAAAAACGTCCTAAGAAAGTTTTTTCAGAAACTAGTCCTTTAGGGTTATAATTGCCAAAATTTTAAATAAATACTGTTTTTTCGTTGTTTTTTCGATTTTTGACAAAGTTGCGTTCAGCGCTCGAGGTCACAAACTTGGATTATACATTAGGCCAACATCATAAACAAGTCTGCAAAAAATCAGAACTACCGGATTTGACGCATGCGGTAATGTATAAATTTACTGGACTAAATGAGTTTTTCAAAAACTTACGTACATATTTATCACTAGCTCGACGGTGAAGGAAAACGTCGTGAGGAAACTCGCAGGTCTCAGAATTAATTCTGAGACATATGTAAATAGACCCGGTCTGGCGATGGGCTCACCACCTATCACGTTTAGGGGTCCAATATATCTCGTGAAATGTGGGTATATCTAGTAATGGAATACCTCTGCCTACCCCCTCGGGGATAAAAGGCGTGAGATTATATTTATATATTTTATATTCTTACTGGACTGCCCTCGTGTAAATGGCCCATTATGCATGAGTCATGCATAAGTAGCGAGCTCTTTAACTACTCCTGATGCTCTTGATATTACTGTTGGTATACAAGCCGGTCCCCTTGGTGCAGGTCCCTGGAGGGCAAGTTGCGCATCGGGTTAGCCGAGCAGTCCCTCTTGGCGGCACTAGCGCTGGCCGTGGCCCACACGCCGCCGCCTGTGCCCGTGCAGGAACTGGACGCCTCTAAAGGGATGACACCGGAGCGGTTCAAGGTGAGGTGGTACATTTTATTATTACCAACGGGATGAAAGCAACATTAGAATATATATTTTTTTGACTTCAATAATTGTTAACAAACTTTGCCTTCAAACAGAAAACTAAAAAATACTGTCTTTCGTCTTCACCATCAGACCTGTAATGACAGTCACAACCCATCTAGGTTTAAAGTTCTCATCAATACAAATTAATCAAGCCCAAACACCAGGTGATTGCTGTAAATCGTTGAGGAGTTTCCTTGACTGTCTTTCGGCTTCATCATCAGATCTATTCGAGACCTTTATTAAATTAGTGCTTGAAAATTATGAAAAAATTAACAAACGCAATAGTCGCCACTCCTATTTTCAAATGTTCCCCTCGATTTCTCTGGGATGCCATCATCAGATCTTGGTTACCACATTATGGTACCACCCTTGGGATATGTCCTTCCCAACAAAAAAAGAACCATCAAAATCGGTTCATTACGTATGTTTATAGATACTATCGTCAAACTTCAACTGATTTCGAATTGTCTCATCCTTCAGGCCCACGTGGAGGCTGTATCGCTGGTGATAAAGACGACGTACTGCGAGTGCCCCAACTACGAGGCCATCTCTGCGGCCCTCCTGAAGCACGGCTGGGCCGAGTTGCCCCAGCACTGCCGCTTGCAGCCCGGCGTCCCGCTCAAGCCCATGCTGGCCCAGCCCACCAGGGGGCTCAGGGACATACTCAACAGGTTAGGCGATACTAATTATCACTACATAGTATAAAACAAAGTCGCTTTCTCTGTCCCTATGTCCCTATATCCCTGTGTATGCTTAAATCTTTAAAACTACGCAACGGATTTTGATGCGTTTTTTTTAATAGATAGAGTGATTCAAGAAGGTTTAAACCAAAGCGAAGCGAGGGAGGATGGCTATTTTTATTATAAAACAACTTAGCCAATATTTTCATTTTTATTCTAAGTTATTTGGTCATTACAACAAGTAAAAATTGCATAAATAGTGCGTGAGACAACCGCGGTGAACCTGCCTGTCTCAACTCTTATGGGGGCAAAGATGGGAAAGCTCCCCAATTAATTGTGGGACCTGCGGGTTTACTCACGACGATCCCCTTCACCAATGAACTAGTGATAATATGCCACATATCTGTAGTAATACAGTAGGGCCTCGTTAATCCGAGCCAATGCGTCGTCAGTCTTTTGTTTATCGCCTTTCGTGTAGTAAGTACAGTGTCCATTTGGGAAGCGACTTTATTTTATACTATGTAGTGACATGCAAATCGATTCCTCTTTCATTCCGCAAGTTTCAAATGTCTAACTATCATAGTTTAGAGATACAGACAGACAGCGCAGTTAAAATTAAATGTACATGCCTTCCCCAGGTTCGAGAAGGAGAAATTCACCTGCGAGTACAAGTACGACGGTGAGCGAGCCCAGATCCACGTGCCTCCCCTGGAGGGTGGGGTGGGGCCCCACTGGCAGCGGGCCCAGGTGTTCAGCCGCAACCAGGAGGACCACACCCAGAAGTACCCCGACGTGCTGGGGCGCCTCCCGGCTCTGCTCGGGCCCTCCGTGCACAGCTGCGTCATAGACGCAGAGGCCGTCGCCTACGACCTGGCCGAGAAGAGGATCCTGCCGTTCCAGGTACCGGGCACCTCGAATATTTCATCTCTCCGGGCGGAAAGCGTTAACTTTCGGCCCTGCACTATACGAAGTTGCCGCTTTCCGCCTCCGTTAAAAAGAAAAAAGTATACACAGCTCGGGAAGGAAATAAAAAAAAAACATCCAAATCGATTCACCCAGTCAAAAGTTCTGAAGTAACACGCAAACCGACGAATTGATAACCTCCTCCTTTTTGAAGTCGGTTAAAATGCCACAGGCTTCGCCTCGGTCGACAATTACATGTGTTCTTTTTATTATCTTTTATTTTACTTCCCTTGGTATGTACTATACTATTGAGACGGTTTACATACAACCAATAATAAAACATTGATGAAAAATTGCATACTAGTGTGGAATAGAGATAGATGCGTCACAAGCCGAACGCTTAGGCCGGTCGTGCCTTTCTATCGCTTGGTCCAGGCTCTCGCTTCTTAACACATTCTTTATCCTTTTAATAGTGAACTTCAAATGTCTTCATTCGTCGCACAGACGGTGCTGTTTACAAAAATTTTTATATTTTTTATAACGGACATAGGCAGTTTAAATTTGTCATTGGTTTTCTTAATCTCTTCTTTCAATTACATATTCAATATTTGGTGGTAACTATTTGCTCCCTGCCCGTTGAAGTGTTACTATTTTTTAATTTAAGAAAATGTGTTTGAAAAATCTTTTACTAAAAATCGTTTTTTTTTTTTCGTAGGTTCTCTCAACGCGCAAGCGCAAGGCGGTGGATCAGCAGCAGATCACTGTGCAGGTGTGCGTGTTCGTGTTCGACCTGCTCTTCCTCAACGGAAGGCCGCTCGTCAGGGAACCGCTACAGGAACGCCGAAGGCTGCTCAGGGAGCACTTCCGGGAGGAAGAGGGTGAGCTCACGTTCTTGGTCTATGCCCCTGGGGTGCTGGGTCTGTGGGACCCGTAAACAAGATGCTTGGTTTTTACATATTTCATGTGTCAATATCCCAAATAATGAGTTTTTATCAATTTTAAATATTATTTAAAACTAGCAGCGCCCCGCAGTTTCACACGCGTAGTTCCCGTTCCCGATGGAATACGGAGATAAAATATAGCCTGTGTGTTATTCTGATGTATAAGCTATATAACTGTAAAGTTTCATCAAAATCCGTTCGGTAGTTTTTGCGTGAAAGAGGAACAAACATCCATCCAAACAAACTTTCGCGTTTATAATATTAGTAGGATGATATTTCTAAAAAGAAGAAACTCGAGTTGTTTTACAAAGTTTTATAAAATAATAAAAATCGTCTAATTTTACGTAACAAAAATTTACACTTACGTTTAAATCAACAATATTAAACTTTTCAATTGAGATCAAAAATCAGATTTCACATTAATTTAAGGCACAGACAAATTAACTTTCAGACTACCATATTTGAGTCTAAAAATAATAAAGGTTATTCAACCAGCCCATGTTCTTGGTGTTTCAAAGTCTTGTTAGATAACCGATTCTGATGATTGTGACCCTACTGCGATGGTGCGAAGGATATTGGTTTGAATTTTTTTCGTAGGCAATCCTGTTTCCCAATGATTAAACCCTGAGTTGACAACGACAATGGATAATACTATTTAATTGTGTCTGTATCGTGGCACTTGACGATGAAAAAAAAAATTTTTGAACTTGAAATACATCTCTATACTTTGAAGAAAGTTTAAAAACTAATTTAATCATTTATCGCAGAGGTTTTTCGTTCCTGGAAATATTTCTCACTATATTTCCAATCTAGGATATGCGAGAGTTAGTTAGATAATGTTACCCCGATCGATATACCCATATAACTGGAGGCCTGTATCGACGCACGCGCAGGCCAGTGGCAGTTCGCCCGGTCGGCGGACTGCTCGACGCTGGAGGAGGTGCAGGGGGTCCTGGAGGAGGCCCTCAAGGGGTCCTGCGAGGGGCTCATGGTCAAGCTGCTGGAGGGGGACCACGCCAGATACGACATCGCCAGGAGGTCGCACAACTGGCTCAAGGTACCACACCGAACCATCGGCAACTAGCTCTTCAGGTTTTACCCGCTTAGTTCCCGTTCCCGTGGGAGGACGGGAATACTATGAGTACTAAACAACTGATAAACATACTCATGCACACAAATGTTGACCCCGAGCGGGGATTGAACCTCCGGGGGCCAAACTCTTTGCACGACATTACCATCGAGAGGACCTTTGTTGTTTGTTTCAACTCAGTGATAACACTGAAAGTACGAGGACCCGTGACGATTCCCGCGTATCCGCGAAGATATATTTTGACATTTCGTGTATGCACTATATAGTAATCGTTTTAAAGTTGATTTTCGAGTGCCTCAATAAAATCCTCTCCGCTGCGCTTGAAGTAGTATGGGCTATAATCTCCCATGGGAGATGGTGTTTGGCTAGTGGCCACCTAATTCAAAATAACAATGATGTTTGGTGTAAATTTTCTCCAGCTCAGCAAAGCACTAAAATCATGTAACCTGTACTTTGTATTGTATTGATTGTTTAAAAGAATAATGCGTTGAGGAGTTTCTCCCCAACTATACATACCGAAGAGGTGGAGTCGCAATCACTTTCAATAAGAGGACTTATAAGCATTGAATAAAAACTTTTGACTTTGATATAATAACACCTAAAATTCCTCATGAAGTACGTGACTTGTAACGTGTCCCACAGCTGAAGAAGGACTACCTGGAGGGCGTGGGCGACTCTTTGGACCTGGTGGTGGTGGGCGGGTACGAGGGCAAGGGCCGCAGGGCGGGCGTGTTCGGGGGCTTCCTGCTGGGCTGCTACGACCACGAGCTGGACCAGTACCAGGCCACCTGCAAGCTGGGCACAGGATTCTCCGACGAACAGCTCAGGACTCTCAGCGACCAGCTGAAAGAACATATCATCGACCAGCCGCGCTCCTACTACAGGTACCTGGCCTGCGAGTGGCGCGATGGCGTCAGAGTATTCTGGGTCCGAGCGCGCTCGTATAAGTTCTCATGTTCAGAGACAGGCAGACGTCAACATTTTTCTATCTATTTTCTTTTTTTTGGCGTCGCCTGTAGCCTGAATAGGTCGATACTAATAAATGAGATGTCACTAGTTTCTTCTTAACCCGACGGCCCACAGTCGGTAATACATTAAAACTGTTCAGTGCATTTTACACGTAGTCTAGTTGTATGCTCTAAAAAAGTTGGTTATTTTTAAGCTATTGCATAGCTTCTATCGCGGGCCTTGAGCGCGGGGACCGAATCCAAAAATTCCGTAACGAAAAAAACCTCACGCTCCCCACTCCGACGGGCACGGAGGCGTGGCCTGAAGGCCGTGCATTGTCTAACGTCGTTTGTTTTCGGCAGTCTTGTTGATATTGTTTATTGGGCATAATCCAAACCCAAGTTATGATAGTAGATGGATGGATGGATGGATCGATGGACGGACGGACTGACAGACGGACGGACTGACGGACGGACGGACGGACCGATCGACCGACCGACCAACGGACGGAAGGACGGACGGACGGACGGACCGACCGACGGACGGACGGACGGACCGACCGACCGACGGACGGACGGACGGACCGACCGACGGACGGACCGACGTGTGGCGGCTTGAAGGTCGTGCATTGTCTAACGTCGTTTGTTTTCGGCAGTCTTGTTGATAAAGAATGCTATGCAATAGCTTTACCGCGGCAGTCCCCGAGTGCCACACGTCTTTTTTTTTTTACGGACGATAATTGTACTTAATGACGTCATAAGAAAACATTGATGAAAAATTACATACTAGAATGGAAGAGATATGTCACAAACCGAACGCTTAGGCCGATCGTGCCTCTCTGTCGCTCGTTCCGCGCTCTGGCTTGCATGTTCGGCTCAAGCGGAACGACACCTTTTCTCGCGTGCAGAGCGTTCATCGATTTATAACGTCATCACGTCAAAAATAAAACACTCCCTTTTATCCCCGAGGGAGTAGGTATGTTAGAGAACATCCACAAAGCGAACTGTATTCTAGGGTGGACCCGTCACATACGCCCGACGCGTGGTTCAGCCCCGCGTTGGTGTGGGAGGTCCGATGCGCAGACCTGTCGCTGTCTCCCTCGCACCGCGCCGCCATGGGGCTCGTGGCGCCCGACAAGGGCATCTCGCTCAGGTTCCCCAGGTCAGTGCCCACCTTGCCTGCCACTCGAATCAACATTCACCAGCCACCATTCCGATATATCGAATCAGTTGCGGTTTAGAACTCCGTCGTCTATCGTAGTGTCGCTACATCCATGTTTGATGTCGGTGCAGGTTCGTCCGCGAGCGTCCCGACAAGTCCCCCGAGCAGGCCACCTCGGCGCGGCAGGTGGCGGCCCTGTACCTGGCGCAGGAGCAGGTCAGGGGCCAGCCCCAGGGGGACGTCGCGGACGACTTCTACTGATCCAGGGGCCATTGGACCACTGTGTTCTTTTATACAGACTACGAAGGAGCCTTTTTTGAAGACAACAATTTATATACATAATGATAAAATGATAAACTGACTGACTGATTGGGGATATACTATACCAGCCTAAACCGCTGGGTCTTGAGACTTGAAATTTTGTAAATAGATATCTTATGCAGTGTAGGCATCCGCTAAGAAACGATTTTGCTAAATTCAACCCCTAAGGGGGTGAAATAAACGTGCGCGAACGAAGCTGTGGGTAAAAGTCTATAAAAATAAATACGGGGCACTCCGATAGCCGCGCGCGTACTTATTATTTTCATACAATTATTGACCGTATGTCCAAGTATTTAAAGCTTATATTAAATTGTTGTCTTCAAATGCGCTCTTATAAGAGCGCGTAGCGACGGACGTTTTCTGGTCACGAGAATTCAGTGCGTTTCTCTCCAACTTATTGCAATTTGGGTTCTATTCTAATTACATAAACCTTACACTCCGTAAGCGCAGAATACTCAGTGCCACCACGCAATCTACTAATGTACAGGTTTTAAAATTAATGTAATGTGATTAGAATGGCACCCAAATTGCAATATGCTGTGGGAAAACGCGCGAATAGAAAACACGTTCGTCGGTACGCGCCCCAAGACTTACCACAAGTCGGATTTATCACAAGTTGCGTGAATGCGTACGCGTATCTATGCTTAGAATAAGATTGATACTGGCCAATGTCTGTACTGTAATGCTATAAGCAAAGAGGTTGGAAGAAAATCATTCTCTTTCCTAGGAGAGAGAAACATTTTCTTTAAACGTCTTTGGCTATAAGTAATTATTGTCCAACTTCGGGCAAATGAAATAATTTTAATATTTGTTTTTGGATAAAAGCGGCCGGAATAGGGAAATCAAAATGGTAAAGTGCGATTGCTAGGAGAAGGTGTAATAAATATTAAACGACTTTATTTGCACATTATAAAATATGTTTTCATTTCTTTATATCATACATACGAGTACAAATTCATATAAAAACTGTGGAACCCACTGTGTGCAAGTCAGAGTCCCACTTGACCTGTTCTTTAACTATGTGCAGTTTTAAATGCATTAATTACACTTCAATGTTTCCTTTTTACTTTAACGAACTTATCTTGACTAGTTTAGTCATACGTCAGTGAATTGACATAATTAAAATTGATCATGCATTTACTCAAAACCGATTATAACTATCTTGTATCGATTACCAATGGATTCTGAATTGCTTAAGTGGCAGGTATCATTTAAGTTAATGTAAATAAAACTAGTATTTTATTCATTTTCGTTTTATTCATGTCATCCCTTATTCTACTTATCTAGTATACGTTCGCGGTGGCGAGCCGCCCTCAAATTCGTTCCGGTCATAAGCTCGCATTTAAATACATATTTCTTTGACACACAAAATGAGATTCGTTCGTATGCTTAGTTAAAGCTTAAAATTGCTTGTGTCGATCGACATCACAACTAAATTACTTAATATTAAATTTAATTTTGATCAAATAGTATAATGATAGAACATAATTAAGACGTCTGCCGCAACAGACTCACAACACGTGGCATCGATACAAAGTAAAAATTCAAAAGATTCAATAAAATATACGATATCAAAACAAACGTCCACCTCCTTGATATGGCACTGCTTGTACATGGCGCGCTCGTCGCGAACCGAGTATCATTATATCACTATTATATTTGTTCGTCATAATAATCCAATAGGAAATTGTACTACTTAAAATTGTGGGATGCCTCCGAAGGAAAATACATATTCGACTTATAATAACATTTACCTAAGTACACCTACTCACTAACCACGAATATAGCCGCCAGAGTTTCAAAGGCTCACAAAATAGGCAAGTATAAATAGATTGCGGTACACTCCGCACAGGGCCCTACTCAGATGAAAAATTACACTTACAGATATAGATATACCGAGTCGTCGCATTTGGTCGTCGAGATTCAAACTCGCAGAGGAACCTAAAAGTAATGGTCACAGGGAGTATTCTAGAATATAAAGACAGCATAGGAGATCGTATTAAACATTATATAAATTCGGGGGAGACTGAAATGAGCTACTACCATAGGTATGCATGGCGTTTCCCAATTAGTCTCCCTGAATGACGCTAAATAGCGAAGCTGCGCGTCTAGTAGTGTGATAGTCCCTAGAGCAGCGCGGCTCGCTCGGCGCCCGGCGGGGAGCCCTCCGCGGCCGAAAGCAGGTTGGCCTGCTCCTGAAACACGAACACACTCGCTGCAGTATGCACCCACCATCCAGCCTATCTAACATGAGCGACGTGACAAAATTTTATCGACATTTGACTCGTATTCGCACAAGAAAGGGCGAGACATTTTTTTTTTCACACACGTTTATTTAGTCCCAAACTAGGCAGAGCCTGTACTATGGGTACTGAACAACTGATACACAGACATGAAGAAAACAGACATGTTCACGCACACAAATGACGGCCCCAGGCGGGAATCGAACCCGCGACCTTCGAAGCAGGGTCACTACCGACAGAGCCAACAGACCCGTCCCTACAGACATTACAGTAAACAAAAATTTTATCACGGCGCTCATGTTGGCTCGGCAGACATTCACTGTCAGATGGAAAGATACATGTTTATTTTCACCTTCAGGCACAAAAACCAGTCCCAACATCTGATTATGACACAGTCGATGGCAGATATTAAAAAAAAAAACCTTCAGGCACAGAAAAAAAAAGTTAACAACATACGAAATTTAAACTGTACTAGTCACACAATAGGACTCAATTTTTAATAGAAAGTGTGTGGTGCAGGAAGGGAACAACAAGACACTGGTTTTCAGGCATCACCTAGTGCCGTGGCAGTCTAAAATATGCCTTATGTTATCTAGATAGACCCGTGACTGGTTTGAGCGTTACCTCGGCGGGGTTGGTCCTCGGCGGCGCGTACATGCTCTCGTAGACGGGGTTGGCGAAGTGGTTCCCGGAGGTCTGTAACAAGGGCATTGGCGCGGTCAAGCGCGCGCTCGGCGGCCGCCGGTGCAGCGAGCTGAGCGAGTCTAGCGAGTGCAGCGAGCGTACCGCGCGCGGAGGAGGCTCCTCGCCCGCCAGGAACATGGGGTTGTTGATCTCCACGTTGTCCGCCAGCCGCGCGTGCACGAACGTGTTCCTGCAACACGAACGGGGTCACTCGGATGCGAGAAACGGGGGTAATGTAGTCTGAACGTTGCAATGAACAAAGGATCTAAAGATCAGTAAAAGTTTAATAAGTAAAATATCATGGTAAAATTTTCAACTAGCTAACGTAGTGATACATGTGATGAGATTTTCATTCTATATAGGTATGTTACGCAATCATTCCGCTAATTGTAAATCTATTTTGAAGATTTTTTTTTTGTTTGGTAGATCATACTTCAGAGGAAGTCCCATTAAAATTTTATCAAAATCGGTCGAGCGGTTATCAGTAATCAGAAAGTCTAAAAATTGTATTTGATTTTTTTTTGGTGCGTTTAATTCGGTTATTTACTCTTTTTTTTAATGTTTGTTTTTGAAACTCAGAATGTTGATACAATGCAAACAGACGTTACAATCCGTAGAGATGTAGACTCAATAATATCCCGGCCGATCAACATTCTGACTGAAAACGTGACTCCATTTGCGGAGATTGTAGCCCATACTTCCTCGTGAGTGAGGAAACAGCTTAGCTCAGCAGTAGGCTTTTACGGGATGAGCACTCACCGGCGCCGGTGTCTGAGCACGAGCATCGCGGCCAGCGCGAGCAGCGCCAGCCCGAGCGCCGCGAGCCCGCCCACTGCGGCGGAGCCCCACTGGGAGCCCGGGCCGCAGTGGAGCCCCTTGGGGCAGGCGCAGTAGGGCTCCGGCAAGGGCGCGTGCTCGGCGGCCTGGGGCCAGGCGCAGAGGGCGGGCGGGTCGCAGCGCGCCTCGCAGGCGTGGTCGTGCCCCACGTACCGCTGGCAACGTGCCCCCCCCCACGCCGGGGGGCACGAGCACGCGCCCCCCACCTCGAGGGGCACGCAGCGGCCGCCGTGCAGGCACCCGCCGCACGCCACGTCGCCAGACGTCTCTGAGGGGCACATTCGCTTATTGTTGATCATAGTTTAGTCTATCAGTGGGTCTAAAATGGCCACTTTGAGCAATTCCTCCTTTTATGAATTCCCAGCAAATCCTAAAATTCCTCTAAATTTCGTAAAATGGTCCCTCATTTTAGTGATTCACTGACAATTCAATTCATTAGCAGATTCGTATTTGGTGAAAATTTCGAATATGAATCGAAATAGGATCCTATTATGATTCACCCGAAACGGCCTTTTTAGACCCCCAGATCATTGCATAATTTTCGAATATAATCAAAATACTTTTGAACCAAAAATATTCCTTCTTTTTCTCTAGTTATTATTTTTGAGAGACTTAAAAATAGGAAGCAGAACACTACAAAACAACAAACGCCCGACTGAAAGTTACTGCATATTTGTTTTATATTCGCGTTGCAAGGTTGCGAATAGGTCAGATGACAGCTTTATTTGAGACACAATTCAACTTTTATTCAATGTAGGGGTTTATAAGTCTTCTTATTAAAAGTCATTGCGAGTCGACTGCTTCGATATGTATAGTCATGAAGAAGAAGCGGGACAAGAAACTTCTACAAAAATCAATATCACTACATAGTATAAAACAAAGTCGCTTTTGCTGTCCCTATATCCCTATGTATGCTTAAATCCTTGATGCGGTTTTTTTTAATAGAGTCATTCAAGAGAAAGGTTTTAGTAGCATTGCACCCGTGCGAAGCCGGGGCGGATCCCTAGTAATACAATAAATTATAATTTCATTCACAACATCTTATTTTTGTATACTTTCATATATAATCTCACACGTCGTCTCCATTGGGACAGAGAAAGACCACCACTTGCTACAAGCCTGGCAGTTTCATAATACATTGTCTTGATAATATCGTGAGGTCCCAGCGAGGCCCCGCACTCACCGCGCCGGCGCCGCATGAGGCCTCGAGCCCGCCGCGCTCCAGTGGGCGGCCTCCGATCGCTCCTCGACCGATTCGTGGTAATATTCATTCGCAGGCACCGTTCATATATTCGAATGTTACATGCGCTATATGCGCAAGGAAGCGAACACTACACAAGTAACAAAATACACAATCACGCATCGAGTTTTGTTGTTATTGTTTCACTGCGGCAGGTGAGTGGCGCGTGCGGCGGTCAACGCGCGCGACCGGCGAGTGCCGCGGCCTTGGCCATTGCCGCTCTTGTGATTTCGCGGAAAATCAGATGGAAATACCATACGGCAACGCGGGGAATACTCGAAGGCGACATATTGTTGAGTTTAAACAAAGAATCAGAGATTCTTGTTTAAGTTCTAGTCATAGATAGACTATTAAAAATGTAATTGGTAGATATACCCGATACTTTTCTATGGTCTAGGCAGAAAAATGAAATGCCTATACGAGTACAGTGGGAGAAGCTTGCTTTCTGAACCAAAAAAAAATTAAGTTGCGTACTGCTTTTCGTATACAAAGGCCTCGCGTCGGGATTCGAAACGACAAAATTTTCTTATGCATTTATAATTATTATTGTAAACTATATTACTAGAAGGACATGTGATTAAAAAGAGCTGCCCTTGAGTTTCTTGCTGGCTCTTCTCGGGGTACTGCATTTGGAACCAGCAACTCGTCAGTGGAGATGGGCTGCTGTTTACATTTAGCCAACCTCCCCGTGGACGAGTTTAGAGTGCCTTGTTACTGTACTATTGACGTTTCTAAGTGTAACTTTTGTACCTACAGGAAATAAATAAATAAATGATTTTTGACTCTGCTTCCAAAGGGTCAATGACCGCCGCAGCGCTTCTGCATGGAAAGTACTTCCCCTGCGAGCCGCTCGGCGACAATACGGAAAATTTACTCTCAGCCATATTTCTCAGAACTTTTTCGCAATTCATAAACCTCTTAATTTCCTCGTAGATCCACAACGACAAAACCGGTTCGAATATGAGTTATGGGTTATCTTAAAACCGGGAATGACAACATATATTTAGAAGGCCAAAATTGCAGACAGGTTCTTAATAAAACCAGCTCGTCGATTCAATTTGACTTTCATAGTCGTCAAGTACAAACAAAAAACTCGATTGATGGTAGGAAGGAACTAGCGAGTAGCGACACTTTGCACTTCGAAATACGTCAATAGTTTTATATACTGGCTACGCTAAAAAATCTAGAAATCACGTGAGAAATAATCTGAAATCAATTATCATCTTTCACACCTGCTACTCTCCCACTCCTAGTCTGCTACTAAATTTACATTTCCAGTAGCAAATCGTAGTTAAAATGATGTAAAACAAAGTTATTTCATTCAATAAAAAAGATTTAAAGGTACCAATCGTACCCATCCCTGCCTACCAAACACCCAAATGAAAATGTATTTATTTCCGTAGGTGATTGATAATTACACTCCAAGAGCTTGATAACTCGCGGAGTCTTCTCAGCTTCTGCCATTGCGTTCTTCTCGCGAGTGACGTGTGACCGGTAATCCCCTCACTCGGACCGGTCCACGTCCACATTTCATTACCAAATCGGATTTCGCAACATGCGCGCCTCATCGATTGATTAATGGCATCGTTACGTAATCGGCGAGCGATGACGTCACGCGGCGGCCGTAAAGTCCCTAGCTACACAAATAATCCGTAGTAATCATCACCCGCAATCATGAAGATGTTTTTTGCTGCGGTTTGGTCAATTTTCCTGCGCCGGCGCACGCACATCTCGCGTCTCTAAAAATATACTAGACTTTTAATACATTTTTCAGTAAATTTGTCTTTTCGCAGATAATAATAAAAACGGCCAAGTGCCGATCTCACATATGAAGGGTCCAGTACTGCCGTGCAATAAAATAACACGATCCTTGTAGGGCCACAGGAATACACACTATATGAAAATTTTAATTGTCTGCCTATTACAGTTATAAGATACAACCCTGTAGCAGACGGACCGGACACGCAGTGGAGCGTTAGTTATAACTAACCAGTTACTTTTTAGGGTTCCCTACCCAAAGACTGCCTGCGACACACTATATGTGTCGCAGGCAGTCTTTGGGTAGGGAACCCTAAAAAGTAACTGGTTTAACTATAACCCTATTGCTCTAATCGCCAAAAAAAGGCGATCGAAGAGATCTCTGTAAGTTGCATGTTGTTGCGCCGATTATTAAAACAGATGCTGTACAGTCAAGAGCACGTGGAGCTCGACACATTGGACTTTGTAAAGTTCTTATTACAATCGCGTTAAAGGTCAGACTCGCACTACAAGTGTAAAGCTTCATGTGCTCTTGACTGTATGATGATTATTATTTTTTACGGCTATTTATATACAGCATGTTCAAAAACATAAAATAGTCTTTTAAGGTTTAATCTACCAATTGGCGAGAAAAATTGATTTCATTCTTGTTTGAGTTGTTCTCCTCAACCTGCTGAAGTGGTGCAGTTGCAATTACTTTTAATAATAATAATTGTGGGACACACGTCACACGGTTATTTAGTCCCAAACTAGGCAGGGCCTGTACTATGGGTACTTAACAACTGATAAACATATCGAAATAAATATTAAACCACCAGACACGAAGCCAACACACATGTTCATGCACACAAATGTTGGCCTCGAGCGGGGATCGAACACACGACCTCCGACTCAGAAGGCAGGGTAACTACCAACTGAGCAATAAGTCCTAATAAGTACTTTGTATAAAAGCATTTTGATATTTTTTATGATAGTTTTTGTTTCATAATTGCAAAATTTACCTAATCAATCCTAACTAATATTATAAATGTGAAAGTGAGTTTGTTGGTTACGCTTTCAAGCCTAAACCACTAAACCAAGTTTAAACATTATTTCACAAATGGAAAGCTACATTATCAGGAAGTAAAAAAAATTGGTTGCCTGTAAAGTCGGCATACGGGCGAAAGTTTTACGTGACAACTATCTGTCTCTCTCGCTCTTAGGCGGGCTAACCATGCCCGAGTGGAAGGGACGCGTGCCTCTCACTCGCTCTCATTGTGAGCGCATAACGTGAGCGGAGCGTAACGCAGTTTCTTGAAGTGTCACCCGGCAAACCAATTTATAAGACGTTGTCACGTCAATAGGCTACATTTTGTCCCCGTATTCTCATGGAAACAACGCGAGTGGGTGAAACGACGGGGCTCTGATATTAATAATAATTTTCAATTAAAATTCCAAGAAATCTAGGAAATATTATAATTGATAAGTAGGAAATTCAAAGAATACTGAAAAGACAATAAAAATGACCGTTCTCATTACCTTCACAATCTTAATTCAAAAGAAGTAAACTATTTTATAAAATATATTTTGAACATTGTAGAATGTCCGTAATAAAATTAATTAGTCAAGCAATTATGTGGTTATTTATTTGTAAATATTTTAAAGTTTACTTTGAATCCGAGGTTAGACAAATGTTACAGGAAAAATAAGATACAAAACGATTGTTGGGTGATATTTAGAGTTATGACATTGACCATATTATTTATTATACTCATAAGTCGAGATTACAGCCGGACTCCAAAATAAGCTGGTCATAAATAACGGATTACTAATGATATGCCAGGTTTATTAGTAATAATTTTATTACACTATACTATGCATTTAAAATGGTTACTTAATTTAAATTTTAAACTGTATAATTAAGAAGATAATAATTTGTAAAATATGTATATGTCTCATTGATCAGAATTAATTAAATTAAATATATTTTCTCGATTACCTCTACTTTATGTACCAAGATAATGTAGGTACACATGGTATGGTGTGGTATAATTCCTTTGTGGGGCTTTGCATACGCTTTTATAATAAAATACCAGAAGAAGTTTTGAAATTGCCTGAAACTGTGTTCAAAACTTATGTTAAACATGTACTTTGTAAAATGGCACATTACAAACTAGACGACTATATAAATGGCAATGATGCTTGGAACAGATTTCCTCCAGTCCAGCGCAATACGATAGCCAAAAATAACGAAATTATGTAACCAATTAAGTAACACTTGATTAAAAGAATATTGTGTTGAGGAGTTTCTTGCCCCGCTTCTCCTCCTCAACCATACATGCTGAAGCGGTGGAGTTGAAATGACGATCAATAAGTGGACTTGTAAGTTCCTACTTTGAATAAAACATTTTAACTTTGACTTTGATGGCAATTATGCGCCTAACCAGTTTTGATCACTTAAGCCGTATACAGAAAGAAAGCTGACAACTTATCAGCGCTTATAGGCGCCGGTCTAAGCAGGTAACCGGCGCAGGCATTTATATAAACCAGCGCCGATAAGCGCCGACAATCTTCGACAGGCGCCGGTCAGCGCTGGTGCCGCCCGCCAATCATCAACTTCAATCTGCTTGCTTTATGTAGAATGGACCAGCGCAGATAAGCGCTGATAAGTTTTCAGCTTTCTTTCTGTATACGGCTTTACCAGTACCTACATGAAAGAATATAGGGTGGTCAGGTCTTAATAAGTTTTACATAGAAACGGAATGTACTCACGGTACTCGTCGTGGTGGTCGGGGATGAGCGGCGCCGCTGCCGTGGTGGTGGTAGTGATGGTAGCGGTAGTGGTGGTAGTCTTGGTGGTGGTGGGGCCGATGGGCTTGCATCCGGGGCCAGTCCCTCCGGGCGCACACGTCACCTGCTCGCAGCGAGCGCCCGAGTAGCCCGCCGGACACACGCACTGCACGAGCGGATCATGTATACTATTTTATTTTACTACTAGCGGTTCTGCGTGGTTTCACCCGCGTAGTTCCCGTTCCCACTTGAATACGGGAATAATATATAGGCTATGTTACTCAGGAATCTTCTAGCTTTCCATTTGTGAATTTTTTTTAGATCGGTCCAGTAATTTTTGAGTTTATTCGTAACAAACATACAAAAATCCAATAATACAAAATTTTTCTTTTTATAATATTAGTATAGATAGACACTCTATAGCAACCACTATGGTATTTTTTCCAATTTAAGAATACAAACAGTCGTTTATTTATAGTTCGTTAAGAAAAAGTCACATGAACAGATATGGAGATCCAATTACTAAAAATCATGATGTTGATAGTTAGGTCTAATGAGTTAGCAAAAACGTCTAACTTATGAAGGCTGGTTTGAGTTAAAGAACTTAGAGACATTGAAAGCACACTGGGAGTAATTAGTCCAAGCAAGATATAGCGAATGTGCGAAAGAGACCGACCGTGAGCGAGACGCCGTCGTTGCCGAGCAGGCATCGGCCGCGGTGCTGGCAGTGGTGCGCGCAGCGGTAGTGGTCGCAGCGCGCGCCCACGAACAGCGCGGGGCAGTGGCACGTGCCGCGCTCGCACGTGCCCGGCCCGCAGCCCAGCGGGCACAGCGCCCCCCCAGAGCCCCCCGCCGCGATCACGCACTCGCCCCCCGCGCCCCCCTCGCTCAGCCCGTCGGGGCACAGGCACGAGTGCAGGGAGGGGCCAGCGCTGCGCACGCACAGGGCGCTCGGGTGGCACGCGCCCTCCACGCACACATCCTCGGCTGCGACAAAACAACGGTTAGCCTTACATAGGACTCGATTCTGCATTACAGCGACTATTAGTTTAGTCCTGTCATTTTCTTTCTCCTAGAAAAGAAAGGAGACGAGAGATATTTAGTCCTTTCAAATTAAAATTAGTCTTCTCATGTATGGCGTGTTTAGCACTTTTAGCGACGATGTAACAAGGTCATGGATAAAAGTGACAGATAAGCACGTTCAGTTAAAATTAGTAGGTTTTTAGATGTTTGACATTAAATCTTCAATCTATGGTTTGTTTCTGTCCTTTTTCTTTCGTATTCTATGGAGAAGGATAGGATAACTTAAAATTATGAATTTTAGCTGGTCAGTCAGAATCGAGTCCATAGCTTTTAGATAAGCATCTGTATTTATGTTAATTAGTTAAGACGGCTGTTTGTTTTCCTATCAAAATAAAATAAAAAATAAAAATAGTTAACGAAATCGTCATAGACGGTAAAGTTCTGAATCAATCATAAAGATTTTACCTTTCACGATGGAGGACCATTCCACCTCCGCTCCTCTATAGTCTCAATCGAAATTTCAAACGTAGAGCATAGAGACCATTAAGAATTTTGAAATTGCTACATAACAAATAAATAAATAGTTTCACTCTAAATTAGATGATGAGAATCTCTAAAATGAATTGAATCACAGAAGAGGGAAGTCTCTATTTAGTCAATAAATACAAGAAACTCATTTACTACGAGCAGAGTATTTTTATTTGTGGGATCGAACACGACTTTTAAAAGTGCTCATTAGCATAAACTAATAAGCACTTTTTCTAAAAAGTTTACGTAGGGTCGAGATATAGTTAAAATAACATGCAAACATAGCTTAGATTTTAATCGGTATCAAACAAAGATTATAAATCGATATTCAAATACACCATCAATGGTTCTGTTTCCAAATACAGGAAATAGTCCCCTATTAACATGAATCTAATTCGGCGTGCACCTACCGTTGTCGTCCCGGAAGAGCACCGGATGCAGCACCGCCACTGCGGAGAGCCTTCGCCTCGTGCGGGACGGCAGCTGGGCGGGCGCGTGCCCGGGCCTCCTCGGCAGCGCGGCCAGCCCCCTCCGCCACGCGCACAGCACGCCCTCCTCCCAGGCGGCCACCCTCGCGCACTGCGAGGGCGAGGGCAGCAGCGCGGGGGGCGAGGCGGCAACCAGCTCCGCGCCCGACCCGTCCAGCCGCACGCTCTGCAGCGTGTCGTAGTAGCCGTCGACGAAGTAGAGCCGGCGAGCGGGCTCGTGCAGCGTCAGGGCCGAGGGCCGCCTCGAGCGCCTGCGCACCAGCCAGCGCGCGCCCGCCCCGTCCAGGCCTGAGGCCCGCACGCCCGGCTCCGCGCCGCGCTCAGACCAGAACACCTCGCTGCGGACGGACGAATTATTGCTTTTTCATACCATTTATTCGAAAAATGGCGTTTTGGTCCTCAATAAAAGGGCGCAAAATAAGTCTTTTCCGAAAGGGTTTTAATTCAGTGCGATTAAAAGTGTTTTAAATTTAGAATTATAGTAGATTGTATCATAAGCGAGAATTGTGAACTTTAGACCCTTTCATGTAAAGAGCTTTAGAACCAATTTGGGACACCACGGCTTGCTGCCCAGGATATGTCGCGAGCACAACACCTTGTTTCGATCCACCAATATAGATATACTCAATATTTCATTGTCCAGATTTAGGAAGTTGTTGCACGACACAAAATTCAAAATTTAGAGTCCGATTCATTTTTATTAAAAATTCTTTAAAATAACTGTAAGATATCTGCGCATGCTGTGTTTGCCTATAATTGGGGCTACATCTCTAAAGATTTTTATGTTTGTACGTAGTATAGCAATATTCTGATGTATACCTGTTGGCAAACCTTTTAAATAAAAAAAAAAATAAAAAAAAAATAAGGAAGCAAAACGATATTTTTACGGCGAGGGCGTTTTTTGAAATCACGAACATAGTGAATGATTCTAACGTCAAGTAGCAGTGACTGCAGTAATAGTTAAACACCAGAAGATTTTTAAAAAAAAAACAAACAATGTCATCAACAATTTTTCTCATAGAGGTATGAAAAGTAGAGTGTATCATTCGGTCACAAAAATACTTTTACCTTGGGCTATGTACTTTAAACCCCTCACTTCATTTATGATTCAACATTAGATCATTCACTATGCTCATGATTTAAAAAAACGCTCTCGCCGTGAAAATATCGTTTTGCTACGACCAAAGAGATTAAAGTATATCAGTCGCTCGCACGAAAGCTAAGGGAACGCACGCTGCTTTAAACTCGATTTTTCAGTGACTCTCAACTTTTGGCCCGCGTTACAAGTTCTAACTTGCAACATGTTTTCATGTGCACGCTGTGGTGATAGTGCGTCGGATGGCACTGTATGCAGTATTTGCAAGAGCCAATTTGATTTTCAATGCTCTGGCATCACGGAAACCAATTTCCGCAAATTAGGTGAGCGTAAGAGTACTTGGCGCTGTGTGGACTGCAAGTCGACTGCGTCACCTGCTGCCAAAACCCACTCTGATCCACGAGTAACGGCACAACTGGAAGAGTTAAAACTAGCCCTGGAGAACATCACGAAACAGCTATCCCCCCTGGCAACATTAGTGGAGGATGTAAAGACTGTCAAGCTGGAGATATCTAGTCTGAAGGATTCGTTGGAGTATGTTCATAAATCTACACGGGAGCTCTCGGATACAACGAAAACCTTGGAGAAGAGAATTTCTCAGGTAGAGGAGAAGTCGAATTCAATTTTGAATATAAAGGCTGACCTTGAGAAAATCAATTTAAGTCTACTGGAGAAGGAGCAATGGGCGCGAGCAAATAACGTTGAAATTAAGGGTATTCCGCAGACAAAGAATGAAAACCTCTACGACATTGCGAAAAAAATTGGTGTTGCTATTCAGTGCCAGGTCCGTAATGAAGACATTAATTATATTGCCCGTGTTCCGAGTCTGAAGTCTGATTCCGAAAAGTCCATTATAATGGCACTTAATAACCGTTACACGAAGGAGGAATTCATTGCAGCCGCACGGAAACGCAAAGAACTTCTGATTTCTGACTTGGGTTATTCGGGTGATGGTCGAGTATTCACCAACGACCACCTTACTCTGCACAATAAATCTTTATTGAAAAAAGCCAAACAACTAGCCAGTGAAAAGAATTTCCGATATATTTGGGTAAAACACTGCAAAATACTAGCAAGAAAATCGGATTCATCGCCTGTTTTTCGCATAAGTTCAGAAAAGGATTTGCAGAAGATATCTTAATTAATACTATTTTTATATTTTTGTTCATTAACTTATTTATTTTCACTTTATGCTTTGTTTGCTCACACTTCCTCTCACGTTATGTCTCGGAGTGCTGCGCCCGCGACTTGAGAAGCGCTGCTTCTTTTGTGTGCCTTACCGACCGGACAAATACAGTCATTAGCGCTCGACTGCATGCTATTGCTCGCCTTATCGCTATTGCATTTGGGTATGTTTTGTGGTTTATATTTTGGTCGTTCATAATGTTATTTAAAAAAATATTTTTTGACACTGTCGTTCGTTTTGAGTGGGTTACTGATTCAATGTTATTCCATAATGTGTGTTTGCTAATTCAAATACACTATGCCACAATAATTAATGTTATTAATGTTTTTGACATATATTCTAGCTGTAAAATATCAATGCTCTGGTTTCTTGTGGTATATATAAAGAAACATTGCAACAATTATTCTCATATTACCCTCATTCAGATATACATTGCTTATATTGCATCTAGACCTAGGTTCTACCTCATTTAGTATTTACTATCAGAATGCTCAGGGATTGCGAACTAAAACGGCTATATTTAAACGTAATATTGGTATTAATAATTATGACGTAATCTCAATAACGGAAACGTGGTTAATTGATGGGATCGGGGACCAGGAACTTTTTGATGACCGATACTTAGTGTGGCGTCGAGATCGTGATTATGCCTTGACAAATCAAGAGTACGGGGGTGGAGTCATGATAGCGGTGAGGCGAGACTTGGTTGCTGAGGAGCGCCCGCTCTGGCGTTCTTCTGCCGAGGACCTCTGGCTCACAATTAAATTACGTAATAACGGTGCTAGTTTAATGTTGCATTTATGTGTTATATATGTTTGTAACCAGAACGGAGGCAATTCTTTAATTACTCAGTTAGAAAATTATTCGAGTAAGCTATGTGACAACCTTAACTGTAGCCCGACTGATTTGGTTATAATCTTAGGTGACTTTAACATGCCCAATGTCATTTGGAGCACGTTCTCCTCTGGTGCCCCTCAGCCCTCGGGAGCAACACAACGTCAAACCACTTTTCTTGATGCGATTTTGGAATGCAACTTGGATCAATACAATTACATACCTAACAAAAATAATGTATTTCTGGATCTGATTTTTTCAAATACAATTGTCTCATTGCGGTCATGCGGTAGCCCATTAGTTCCTGAGAACCCAAACCATAGATCTTATTGTATTGATTTACCGTTGGTTTCTTATAAGCCATTAGTAGAAAACAAGAGACAGAAATACTATTATAATAGCGGAGACTATAACACAATTAACTCTGCCTTAGGCGACATTCATTGGAACCACATATTATCGAAGAACTCGATCAATGATGCAGTAGATTTTCTTAATTCCACTTTAAATGAACTCCGAGATAAATACATCCCTAACAAAATTATTTCAAGTAATACTTTCCCTAGCTGGTATAATTCATCTTTAAAAAAAGTTTTAAAAGAGAAATTTAAGTTCTTGGGTAAATATAAAAAATATGGTAACCTGGATGATTACGCAACATACTCCTTACTTAGAGATCGAGCCAAAACAATGGAGCATGAGTGTTACCAAGCATATTTGGACAAAGTGGAGCAATCAGTAGCTCAGAATCCTCGGTTCTTCTGGTCCTACTCTAAATCATTAAACAAGGCTTCGCACACGTTGCCATCTGTGATGAATTATAATGATAGTATTGCTGACAAGGGGGAGTCTGTAAGTAACTTATTTGCTGGCTACTTTCAGTCTACTTTTCTTACGCCACATTCTTCCTCAACAGCATCATCGAATCAGATAGATAGTAGCTGTAATAATTTGAATATTAATGACTTAGAAATAAGCCCAAAAGAAGTCTCAAAGCTGCTTAAAAATCTGAACATTAATAAAGGAGCAGGGCCAGATAACATATCACCAATATTGATTAAGCACTGTGCAGAAAAATTGGTTACTCCTTTATGTATAATTTTTAGTCGATCAATTAGGGAAGGCGATGTGCCCGTACTTTGGAAATCGGCATTCATAACACCAGTTCATAAAGGTGGTGATAGGTCGAACGTAAAAAACTACAGACCAATATCAAAGCTTTGTATATTTGCAAAAATTTTCGAAAAATTAGTCTACCGACAGGTATATGAATCTCTGCAATCATTCTTTTCACCAGAACAGCATGGTTTTCTATCGCGTAGGTCAACTACGTCTAACCTTTTAGTTTTTAATGATTATGTGACATCACAGATGGAGGCGGGTGCGCAGGTCGATACTGTTTTTACCGATTTTAGTAAGGCCTTTGATCGAATAGACCATCTGTTACTGCTAGAAAAGCTAATATACGCCGGTATTCACGGAAATCTTTATCGCTGGTTTACTTCCTACATCAAAAATCGAACTCAAGCGGTTGCTATTAATGGTTTTTTGTCTTCTTGGCAACCTATTCCTTCTGGCGTCCCGCAGGGATCCTTATTGGGACCTCTGCTTTTTGTTATTTTTATTAATGACATTGGATCTTGCCTCAGGAACTCCAAATTCTTATTGTATGCAGATGATACAAAAATTTATAAGTCTGTCAAAAGTATCACTGATTGCAATCTCCTTCAAACTGATCTGAACAGTTTTGAACAGTACTGTGTAAAGAATAAATTAGGTTTAAATATCTCGAAATGCTTCGTAACAACTTTCACCCATAAACCGAACCCAGTTGTGTATACATATACCCTTTCTCAAAACCCCCTTACTAAAACTAACAATATGAAAGACCTTGGGATCATGCAGGATACTAAAGTAGCATATGATTATCATATCGACTATATTATTAAAAAAGCCACTAAATCCCTTGGTTTTATAAAGAGATCTACCTCAATGTTTAAAACGTTAAAGCCAATTAAAGTACTGTATTGTTCATACGTACGCAGTATTTTAGAATATGCATCAGTCGTTTGGAACCCACAGTATAACATCCATATTGATCGAATTGAGTCAGTTCAAAAACGTTTCCTTCGATACCTTCAGTTTAAATGTAAAGGAAAGGACCATGGTTATGAGACTAGGTGTAAAAAGTATCATTTTCTACCCTTGACGAAGAGACGAGAGGTATCTGACCTGATTTATTTGATCAATATATTAAATGGTACAATTGACTGTCCTGGCCTTCTGGAAAATGTTTGTATCCATGTTCCCCGTAGTATATCTGTTAGGCATAAGAAAACTTTATTTGTTCCCAGAGCGAAAACAAACTACCGTCGAAATTCATTTATCTTAAGAGTCAGTAATTCACTCAATAATCTGATAAAATTACATAATAATTTAGATTTGTTCTGTTGTAAACCCGTAGAAATACGACGAATATTTAGTAATAAATTCTTTGGCTATACTCGGTCGCGAGCGCAACAACACTTAAATACTTAATATTTAACTATGTATTGCTAAGTGCTATAAATAGTGCTTGAACTTCCTTTTTTTTTTTTTTTTTTTTTTTTTTTTTTTTTCTCGAGCTTGACAGTCTTCATCTAAATTTGTACCTATCTGCGAACACCTGTAAATGGCTTCGTTGATATATTTTCTTAGGTGTTAGTTGTATTTCTTAATTTGCTGTAGGTGTTCCGAAAATAATAAAATAAAAAATAATAAAATAAAATAAAAATAGAGGGGACAAAGCGAGGAAAATTTGAATCCAAAAGTTATTCTAAGTGGAATAAGTCTAGTACAATTTCGACCGAATGACAGCTCGCGCATATTAACTGACATGACGCTTGAGCTTCAATGCTTCAAAGTTTAGTATGAAAATATTCCCAATGCCCCCTCTATGTCCTATTATATTTTAATCTCTTTGGTCGTAGCAAAACGATATTTTCACGGCGAGAGCGTTTTTTTAAATCATGAGCATAGTGAATGATCTAATGTTGATCTTGCTTACGACACAATCTGCTATGAATCTCACCGGGTCTCGTTGCAGACGACGATGTCGTCGGGCTCGGCGCGCTCCTGTCGGTGCAGCGTGACGCGACGGCGGCCGTCGAGCGCGGCGCACAGCACGCCGTCCCCGGCCGTCCAGTAGAGGCGTCGCGCGCGCCAGTCCACGGCGATCCCCCTCACTGCCCCGCCCTGCGCCACCAGCTGGGCGTCCCGCGACACCAGCGCGCCCGTCGTGGGCGGGGAGCGCACCGCCGCCGTCACGTCCAGCCGCAGGACGTCGCCGGAGTCACCGCCCCACCACACCCACCACCGGCCCGCGATCAGGGCGGCCGCCACGGCGTTTATCTCCACTCTGCCGCAGTGTAATGAATTTATTTATTTATTAGTATTGCCAACAGGTTAAACATCCTATCTGCGAACACCTGTAAATGGCTTCGTTGATATATTTTCTTAGGTGTTAGTTGTATTTCTTAATTTGCTGTAGGTGTTCCGAAAATAATAAAATAAAATAAAATAAAATAAAATAAAATAAAATAAAATAAAATAAAATAAAATAAAATAAAATAAAATAAAATAAAATAAAATAAAATAAAATAAAATAAAATAAAATAAAATAAAATAAAATAAAATAAAATAAAATAAAATAAAATAAAATAAAATAAAATAAAATAAAATAAAATAAAATAAAATAAAATAAAATAAAATAAAATAAAATAAAATAAAATAAAATAAAATAAAATAAAATAAAATAAAATAAAATAAAATAAAATAAAATAAAATAAAATAAAATAAAATAAAATAAAATAAAATAAAATAAAATAAAATAAAATAAAATAAAATAAAATAAAATAAAATAAAATAAAATAAAATAAAATAAAATAAAATAAAATAAAATAAAATAAAATAAAATAAAATAAAATAAAATAAAATAAAATAAAATAAAATAAAATAAAATAAAATAAAATAAAATAAAATAAAATAAAATAAAATAAAATAAAATAAAATAAAATAAAATAAAATAAAATAAAATAAAATAAAATAAAATAAAATAAAATAAAATAAAATAAAATAAAATAAAATAAAATAAAATAAAATAAAATAAAATAAAATAAAATAAAATAAAATAAAATAAAATAAAATAAAATAAAATAAAATAAAATAAAATAAAATAAAATAAAATAAAATAAAATAAAATAAAATAAAATAAAATAAAATAAAATAAAATAAAATAAAATAAAATAAAATAAAATAAAATAAAATAAAATAAAATAAAATAAAATAAAATAAAATAAAATAAAATAAAATAAAATAAAATAAAATAAAATAAAATAAAATAAAATAAAATAAAATAAAATAAAATAAAACACTATAAGCTATTGTCAACATACAGAAAAACTTAAAAAGACAGAGTGAAAACCCAATTACAGGCAAACACAACATGTCGGTAAAAACATTTTCGCTTAGGTCTAATATCGCTTAGTGCTATTTTGGAACATTTTCTACTAAATACAATACATATATAATTTTAATAAACTAAAATAATTACTAACAAGCAAACCAAATAAATTTTAACTCTAATTTTTAACAAAAACCAAGTTACTGTGCCTAAACTATTGTACTCGTATTGTCCAAAATGTAATCCTATAGTTCTTTTTTGAATTTTGACAAAGGTAAAGACACAATATCTATTTGAATTCATTTAAAGAGCAAGTTATGCTGTCGGCAAATTCTGGGAATCACACTATGAAAGCCTATGTTTGTGTGAAATGTGTGCACTGCAAAGGGTTGAAAGTTAACTATCCTGGCGTTCATCCTGTGTATTTTAAAATAATTTTTTTCCAATAAACTAGAGCTGTCTAGATAACCTCTTACAATTTTAGAATAGTACTAGCGTACAGTATGGCCACTCCCTGCCTCCCGCTAAAAGTGCCGCCTCACAGTCACCGGCTGGCTAGAACGAGACGACGACAAGGTGCGCAGAGCATGAGTGTGAGAGAGACAGCGTTCTCACACAAGCATGGAACGCGTTCACCTACACGAGCTTCGACTGTGTGCGCAGCAACGCGTTTGTTTCATCATACATTTTATCGCTAGTTTCCGAGCTTTAAACTTTATTAGTTTTGTACTGTACCAAATCGGATATTGCCCACGCTTACAAACACGTACCTTAGGAACATGTATGTCAGTAATTTTATACAATGTGTCGTAAAATGTATTTACCATTTCATCGGTAGTTGTACACTGACCCAATAATTGATCCCAGTCAATCATGTCCAATTCGCGATTTATAGCAGAATAATCTGCTTTAAAGAAGTTATATTTACATGTAACATTCTTTGGTATAAAACATGAAACAATATTATCTATGAAAGAAGTAATAGGGGGGTGAAGTGGATCAACTTTGGACAGCGGAATAGAAGATTCAATGGTACCTATGTGAACTATGTTGCTTAAAACAAGATCAAGAATCCTATTATCCTTATTACGTATCAAATTGAATTGGCAAAAACTGTGTAATGACATAAAATCAGTTAACATTTGTTCGAGATTGGATTTTGCATTAATGAGGGAAGCGGGAGTATAATTTATATTTTTAGTTGGAGTGTGTTGCCAGTTTACTTGGCCAATGTTGAAGTCACCAGCTATGAGTACATCGTTATTACAATTGAGAGCAATAGCATCTGTTATTGAATTCAACTGGCTCTCGAGAGCGCTAACAGAGACAGGTGGGGGAAGGTATACAGCACATATGTCAAGAGGTTTCTTCTTTTTTCCAAATTTGATCGAAACCCACAAGTCTTCATTATTATTGTTATCATGGTGAGTGACTCTGCGGGATTCCAGTTTTTTAGACACAGCTATAAGTACTCCCCCTCCGTCCCGCTTAGCACTATTATAGCTAGATCGATCTTTGCGGTAAACCTGATAATTCTCGTTTAGGATTTCAGCATCAAAAACGCTCTCATTAAGCCATGTTTCTGTGAATATTATGACATCATAAACGCAATTCAGACTAGATAAGTGAAGACTATCAAGCTTTCCACGTATACTCCGAACATTTTGATAGTATACAGATAACTGAGCCATGGTACAAGATACTGTAAACTACTAAACATGAACAATTAAATTCGCAATAAGTTAGTTTGATTGAGACTGGCGACTGCTGAGATTCCTCAACACCTCGCTGTTCTTCACCCATATCGTAACCGATTCGTCGTCCTTCCTTAATAGAACGCGGCCATTGCGGACCCAAATGTATTTGTAATTATTCTCCTTTTTAAAGATGCGGGCTTGAGCCTGTAGAGCCCGGTTTCCGGGAGAGAGGTGTTCCGTGACATAAATTGGATGCCTATCTCCATCAATGCCCAACAGTGAACTGTTCAACTTCTCGTTGGGATTTTCTTTATTGTACTGGTAGCAAGATGCGAGTAAATTATCCCTAGCACGTACGGAGGCTAATTTGATGATGATAGATCTGGGCCTCGGTGACTTTGCTTTTTGTTTTGCCACTCTGGTGATCGAAAGTATGTCACGTTCTTCGATGGTACACGAGACAACCTTAGCAAGTTGTTGGATTGTTGTAGGTAGATTTTCGTTACTGTGTTCGGGTAAGCATTGCACTTCAATATTATTTTCCCTAGACTGTTGCTCAATCTGAGATACTCTAGTGTTGAGTTCAACGAAATTTTCTTGCAACTTAGCATTTTCCGAAGAGAGCTTAGAATTCGCTAAACGGAGCTCCACCAGCTCATTATGCATTTCGTCGTACCTGTCCGACATGAATTGAACAGACTTCATCAAATCCGGTAGCATCTGAATGTCATTACGGATTTTCCCGATTTCAATATTTATATTTTGAATGGCTTCAGTAACAGTAGCTTGGATATTTTCGATTATATGAGATTCGAATTTCTCGAAGCGCGACTCAAAATGGTCCAAAGTGAGACAATTTGGTTCGTCTGGCACCTCCGCTTCGACTGAATTTCCTTTTACTGGAGTATCGTCAGCGTTTCTATTGGTTGTTTTACATTCGGGGCATTTCCAAGAGGACTTAGCCTTCAATGAAAGTTTAGAGTAATTTTGTTTTGTTATGTTGACACAACCATAGTGGTAGGGGCGGTTGCATTGAGTGCAATTTATTTTATCGGTAATACTAATGACGCGATTACATCCAGCACAGGAGCTCATTTTCTATGACCTCGGTATTATGAAATATATCTGAAAACGATACTTATCGCTTTGCTGTCGCAGATAACGTGGTACCGGCAGGTAACAGGTAGCTGTGCACTATTTCAACAAGTGCGTCCTACTAAGCGTTGGCTCGGGCGGTACAGCGGCCAGCGCAGAACAGGAAGTCGCCGGATCAAACCCCACCGGAGATATTCACTTATTTCTGGTTTATTTACACTGGGACACAACACGAAGTATGACCGAGCAGGATGGCGCTCTACAAAAGCAAATATGGCGACCAGCCCATATGAACACTTCCACAAGATAGTAAAGGAGGGACCGACTATCCGATACGCGCAACAGCAATGCAGCAAATAAATCAAATAGAAAATCGATACACGAGCCCAAAACACGTCCGTCACTTGTGACTGTTCTAAGCGAAATATGCGATATTGCGATAATAGCGAAATATATAAATATACATTTAGTATACTAACGTTAAGGATTGGCAATAGATCCAGTACGGCGAGTCCAAAAAGTGACATCTGTGCGTGTAATGGATGTGTGCAAGACAAATAATGCTCTCCCTAAACTTGTAGCTTTCGATAAAAAAAAGGGCGTGTGGTATTGTGTAGTTAATACCTTTGCCAGTAACGTTATCGAAATACGGTTAATCGATATTACGACAATCACTATAAAGTTGAGGTTAGAAGTACAAGAAATTCACGTATTTAATATTTCCCTTAAATCAATACTTATACATTCAGAACATTTATATAATAAAAAGCAATGTTATGACCTATTCATTTGTGCACGATTTGTTTCTCAGTTTTCTATAACCATTGCATTTAGAGAATTAAATCTTTCAATCGCACTTACATGTAAAATGACTAATTCTGTGGATTTTCTTTCCTAGACGAATTACAATCGGTACTGCACACGTAACCATAGCTGTTTACGTCTATTAAACATCAAACTTACTCTTTTTTAATACGCGAAATTTATTTCGTTCATAACTGACGTCGGGCCGCTAGAATCCCTTCGAGTTTACAAAAATGGTCACGTCTCTCTATCTAGCTCTAACACACGAGTACCTATGTTCTTTCTCTGTCGCAATGCCAATCTAAGTATCTAAATCCCCCATCCCCCCCCCCCCTGGCCTCGCCCTCACCCGTGTCTATCGCCGTCGTCCTCGCGGTCTCGCTCGTGCTCGTTCTTGTGCAGCGCCCACAGCCTCAGCGCACCTTCGGCCGCCACCACGACCACCGGCTTGTCCCCTGCACACATGAACCTCGATGAAATTCCCCGTTCCACCACAGAATAAGTAATAGTACTACGTACAGAAGGTTTACTGTTAACAAATTCCCTGTTTAGGTACGTCAAACGTGCCTAAACATGCAACGCGCTCTTTCGGATGCGGAGCCTTAGATCTGGGGTTGCCGGCAGCTCGACCCATTAAATTATACGTTAGTAGTAGTAGTTAGTATAATAGTGTATTTTACCTACGATATTAAGATTATTCTTTATTTAGGTACTAAAGACCACCCAACTAAACAAAAGCTGTGTAATTTGCCTTTAGGTTATGTTATGACTTCAAAACTGCCTGTTTCTGCAAAATGTAGGACGAAGACATACAACTGGGTTATCTGTAGATTATATAATGTAAAGAAAAATAGTTAATTAAAATTTAATATCTATACAACAAATGCGCGGCAACCACTAATAGACCGCCGGGTGGCGGCCGGCCGCATGTACTTGTGGCGGCGCGATGACGTCACGCAGTGTGCCGCCCCTGGTTCCACTTAACCCTCCACCCCTCCCCACTCACCGAGCGCCTCGCAGGTCAGGTTCCCATCGGGCAGCAGCCTCTGTCTGTAGCCCGGCACGCACCTGACGAACACAATCACGTGTTTAAGTGATCGCTAGGTTACATGTAAATACAGCGTGTGGAAAAACGAACATTCGCTGGAAAGTATCATCAGATATGATTTCGAAATTTTTTCGGGTTCTGTAGTCTTGGCTAGGGACACTATTAGAAAATGCCTCCTAAGTTAATTTACTTATTATCACATTTGTTTCTGTAACTTAGAGCCAAAAAAAACTCATATTTTAGATTAAGCTCGTTTCAAACAAATTCTTCTGTCATGTCATGCTGTGTTCACATCATAGAAGGGTACATTCCTTGTAACTTTAAGTGAACTTTGGTTAACGCTACATTTTTAAAATGTACCTAGTTTTATGAACCAAATAAAAAAAAATTAAGAAAATAAAACGACGCTCACTTGCAGGTGTGGTTGTGACCGTGCTTGGGGAGGCAGAGCTGCGAGCAGGCCTGCCACGGGCACGCGGCTGACTCTGCAACACACGGGAGGGTATGAGAGGGGGCGGGGAGGGGCGAGAGGGCGGTCTCAGCGGGAGGGGGGGGGGGGCACGCACCGGGGTCGCAGCTGGCGCCGAGTGGCACGCAGCGGCCGTCGCCGCAAAGAGACTCTCCGGGCAAACACGCCGCCGCCGAGGACAGCCGCCGACCTGCGCACACACCGCTCACATTGCACTATTGCTCTCGACAATGGGGAACTTGCACTAAAATTATATTGATAAATTATCTTAATAATTCAATAATGATAATCGATAAAGTGCATTGCTGAAAAAAAAATCTAAAATTATAATTTTTTTCGCGAAATATTTGAATTCTAAGTAACGCTCCAGGAGACGCAATTTGAAACACCAATCAGCGAAGAGTGACGTCACTCCCAAAGCGAAAAAGAGGTAAGGAAACATTTGTATTTATTTATTTAATGGTATGTTTGAAACAAATTAACTCAAAAATTACTAATAAATAATTTATTCACGCGCCATGAAAAGTTTACTTCATAAGATGACGAGTGACGTCGCGTCAAGCCTGTTTGTGGATGTTTTAACTTTTTTTCTTTTTGGTATCTTCATGTAATCCGTAAATCTTTAAGATAAATTAAAAACGAATTTTTATGCAAGTTCCCCATCATCAGGAGCCGCCTCCGCGCTCCGCGATACGCACACAGCAGCCCGTCCTCGTCGGTGGCGTCCGAGCAGTCGGGGTACACGTCGCACAGCAGGTTGCGCGGCACGCAGGTGTGGTCGCCGCAGCGGAACATGGGCGGGGCGCAGGCGAGGGCGGCGCACAGCGGGGGCGCCTCGTCGCTGCCGTCGGCGCAGTCGCGGCGCCCGTCGCAGCGCCACGCGGCGGGCAGGCAGCGCGAGTCGCAGCGCAGTCGAGCGCCACACGTCGCGTTCTCGGCGCCGGTTTCGGCCGGGAGCGCCGTGCAGCCAGCTTCGTCGGACCCGTCGCCGCAGTCCGCCTCGCCGTCACACCACCACTCCCTGCGGGACGCACAAAACAGATTGCACCTCAAATATTCGGATTTTTCAAATTCAAATTCAAAATCGTTTATTTTCTATTGGTATTAAAATATACACTTAGAAAAGTCAATATTTTATAATAACAAGGCACTCTAAACCCGTCCATGAAGATTGGCTAAATGCAAACAGCAGCCCATCTCCACCGACGAGCTGCTGGTTCCGAATGCAGTACCCCGAGAAGAGCCAGCAAGAAACTCAGGGGCAGCTCTTTTTAATCTCATGTCTTACTAATAAATATCGATTCCAATAGTAGGTAAAGAACCTTCACAAGGAGCTTCACACTTCAGAAATATCAATCACTCACCGGGGCACGCACTGGTTGCCGGTGGCGCAGGCCCTGGCGCCGGCTCCGCAGCGCGGCGCGCAGTCCAGCTCGTCGCTGCCGTCGCCGCAGTCGGGCGCGCCGGAGCAGCGCAGCGATCCGCGCACGCACTCGCCGCTGGCGCAGCGGAACTCGGTCTCGGAGCAGTCGCGCGGCGTGCAGTCGGTCTCGTCGGCGCGGTCGCCGCAGTCGTCCTCGAAGTCGCAGCGCCAGCGGCCGGGCACGCAGCGGCCGGACGGGCAGCGGAAGTAGGTGACGTCGCAGGCGGGCGCGGCGGCGGCGCCGCAGTCGGCCTCGTCCTCGCGCGCCGGGCAGTCCGGCTCCGCGTCGCAGAGCCACTCGCGCGGGATGCAGCGCCCGGAGCCGCAGCGGAACTCGTCGCGCGCGCACGTGCGGTTGGCGCACAGGGCGCCCTCGTCGGAGCCGTCGCCGCAGTCAGAGTCCGAGTCGCACACCCACACGAGCGGCACGCACGCGCCGTTGCCGCACGTGAACTGCGCAGGGCGGGCGGGTGAGGGCGGCCAATGGCGAGAGCGACGGGGGCGCAGGGCAAGGGGCTTACGTGGTGCTGTGGGCAGGTGCGGGGCGGGCAGTCTCGCTCGTCACCGCCGTCGGCGCAGTCTGTGCGGCCGTCGCATCGCGCGGCGATTGGCACGCAGCGCGCGCTCACGCCGGCGCTGGCATTGGCCGCGCACTTCCACTGCGACGCCAGGCACGTGAACTGCGAACACCCGTCGGACTCGTTTTTAACCCCCAGCAAAGACTCAGTAAAAACATTCATATGATATTGCGAGCTGTCATTTTGGTAGAAAAAAATAATTTATTAACATTATTAAACGAGACGGTCGCACCTGGTCACAGTCGCGCTCGTCGCTGCCGTCGCCGCACTGCTGCACGCCGTCGCAGATGTGCGCGGGGTGTGCGCAGCGGCCGTTGGCGCACTGGAACTGGCCGGGCGCGCAGTGGAACGCGGGGCAGGACGCGGGCTCGTCCGACCCGTCGCCGCAGTCGTCCTGCGTGTCGCAGCGCCACCAGAACGGGATGCACTTGAGCGTCGAGCGGCACACGAAGTGCGCCGACGTGCAGTTGGGCGTGCACGAGCACCCGTCGGCGGCCAGCGCGAAGTGCTCGGGGCACGCGCAGCGCGCGCTCGGAGGCCCGCCGTCCGCGCCCGGGCTCATCAGGCACAGCCCCGCGCACGCCAGATACGCGCACTGCGCGGCCAGCGCCGGCGCCGGCGGCTGCCGCAGCGGGTGGAACACGCGCAGGTCCATCGGCTTGTGCACCGTGCGCACCAGCGTGCGGCACTCGAACGCGCCGCCCGCGCTCACATCCGCCTCCGCGGCGCTGGCGTTGGCGCCGGCTATAGCGGGGAACGCGCGACGCGGCCGTCGACGACAGCTCTCCACGGCGCGCGTCTCCCAGTCGCTCCAGTACACGCGGCCCTCCCACACCGCCAGCGCGAACACGTGGTGCAGCCGCAGCCATGGCATGCGCTCTGTAAAAGGTCCGCGCTTGAGCCTCGCCGGGCAGCGAGGCGGGGGGCGGGCGGGTCGCCGTACTCACCGCGGGAGAACAGCACGCGCACGTGCTTGCCGTCGAGGTCGGCGACGGCGATGTAGTCCTCGCGCGCGTCGGCGAAGTACAGCTCCTCGGAGGCGGGCACGACGGTGAGGGCGTTGGGCCAGCCGAGCCCGGCGGAGACGAGCACCTCGCGCGCCGAGCCATCCATGCCGGCGCGGCCGATGTGCGGGTGCGCGCCCCAGTCCGACCAGTACAGCGTGCTGCGGAAAGACCACCGTCAGATGCGGCCGGGGGCGGAGCCGGGGTCGAAGCATTGATCACGTACCCCCTGGCCGGGTGCAACGCCAAAGCGCGCGGCTCGCTGAGCTGTCCGCGCAGCAGCACGCGGCGGTGGCGGCCGTCGAGGCGCGACACCTCGATGGTGTCGGTGCCCTTGTCGCACCAGTACAGGTTGCCCGCGACCCAGTCCACGGCCAGCCCGTCGGGGTTCTGCAGCGTGGCGCCGTGCAGCAGCCGAGGGGGGCCGGCGCCGCAGAGCCGCTTGATGGAGCTGCCGAGGCGCGTCACGTCGCTCCAGTACAGGCAGCCGCCCGCCCAGTGCATGTCCAGCGCCACGGCGTTGGTGAGGTTGTGCACGAGCAGCGTGGTCCCGCCGCCCTCGCCCAGCGCCGTGCGCCGGATGTAGTAGCGGTTGGTGAAGAGCAGCGCGGCTTCTTCGGGGCCCTCGGCCGCGCACGTGGCCCCGTCCGCCTGCAGCCGGTAGCCGGCCGCGCACGAGCACACGAAGCTGCCCATCGTGTTCCTAAAGCACCGAGCGATGCAAATATGTACAAAAATCACTTATCAAGTTTTTAATTTGACTTTAAAAGAGTATATTCTGATTCTGATGAATACCTGTTGGCAAACCTTTTAAATAAAATTGAATAAAACTCACTCACTAAGTATTGATTTAAAAAACATTTTCGCCTCCAAACTCAAACTCATACATACATAATCTCACGCCTTTTTCCCATTGGGGTAGGCAGAGATAATAAAGCACTTGCTATGAACCTATAATTCACAGTAATAAAAGACGTTCAACAAAAGAGTATCACGTTGGAGCACAGCAACTTGTGGAAGTGTGTCCTATCTAACTAGTGAAAATTCTTTATTGTGCATATGTTCGAAGTCAACTTGAATATGCTTCTCAAATATGGAACCCACGCTATCAAATATATAGTGACAGAATTGAGAAAATACAGAAAAAGTTTATCAAATATCTATGTTTCAAAGTAAGACATTCCTATAGCTCACCTAATTATGTTAAAATTTGTAAAAAACACCACCTTATGCCATTAAATAAGCGACGTGAAATTACAGATATCATGTTTTTTCTGAACATCACTAATGGTAGCATTGATTGTCCAGACTTATTAGCCAATCTGTCTTTTAATCTCCCCACTAGATCTCTTAGATATTACCTCCCTATTTCAATTCCTTTCGCATCCTCCAACTATAGACAAAATAGTTTCTTGGTGCGTGCAAGCAAGTGCGTAAATGATTTGACAAAAGAGTTAGACATTGACATATTTAATTGCAACACATCTTCAGTGAGACAAAAATTGGTAAACTGTTTCTTTGATTGAGCGCACTCTTTATATATATAAATTCAAATAATTAAATGTACCTAACTCGTAAGTTATCACTAATAATAACCTATACTCTTTCTTGTTGTGCTTGTGATAACTTTCTGTCTTCAGTGTCAGGTGATATTCTGTTTTCTATCTGTGAAAACCTGTAATTGGTCTTTATGTTTTTAATATTTTTAACTATAATGTTTAAAATGGCTGTTGGTTTTCCTAAAAAAAAAAAAAATAAAAAAAAAATAACGATATTCCACACCCAGATATTATCAAGATTATTAGGAGTGACTTTTTGGATTTACGACGATGGGATTAATCGCGTCGAAACATTATATGATGAAAAGCCGGAGCACCGACCGGCAGCGCTGGTCGCAGGGCTCGTCCTCGGCGCACTCGTCCGCGTCCGCGCATGCGCCGGCGCCGTCCCTGCGCCACCCCTCGCGGCACCAGCACGCGTGCCCCACCGGCAGCTCCGTGCAGTTGTGCGCGCACTCGCCGTTCCGCGTCGCGCACTCCGCCACGTCTGCACAGTGCCACAGAATAACTAATAGGACTACGTACAGAAGGTTCTCTGTTGACAGATTCCCTGTTTAGGTATCTCTTAGGTTATGTTATGATTTCAAAACTGCCTGTTTCTGCAAAATGTAAGACGAAGACATACAACTGGGTTATTTACATACATACATTATACAATGTCTTTACATTTTTCTTTAAAAATAGTTTATTAAAATTCAATATCTATACAACAAATGCGCGGCAACCACTAGTAGACCGCCGGGTGGCGGCCGGCCGCATGTACTTGTGGCGGCGCGATGAGGTCACGCAGTGTGCCGCCCCTGAGAGTGCCCGCCGATCAGTGGCCCCGCCCCCGAGTCTAAGCCCCGCCCCTCGCTACTCACTGCAGCGCCACTCGTCGGTGTAGTCCCCGCAGTCGTCGGCGCCGTCGCAGAGCGCCTCGCGGGGCACGCATGCGCCGTCGCCGCACTGCCAGTGGCCCCGCGGGCACGCGCCCCACTCCGCCACCGCCGCCTGGGCGCCCGCGCCGAACGCACGCGCGAACGACGCTGCCGCACACCGACATCTCCGGTCAATAGTCAAATCACATTCGCCAATGAGGGATTAGATCGGGGGCTCAACATTTATTTTTGTTAATGCAACAGCATATTACCTAGAAGGAAAGTACTCTAAATACTGATGATAATAAAAAAAACGGTTGTCTGTAAAGTCGGTTTACTGACGATAGTTGAACGTGACAACGTCATAAGAAAATACTGATGGAATGGATTGTGCCTCTTTGTCGCTTGTTGCGCGCTCTCGCTTGCACTGGAACGACGCATACGTCACACTTTTTCGTGCATCGAATTAAAAGACGTTGTCACGTCAAAAAACTATAAGCATTCCTTTATTTAAATTATTTTTTTAAATAAAGGAATGCTTAGTTCTTTTTTTAAAAAGAACACCAGATACTACAGATTATTATTTTTTGGCATTATTCTTGGTTTGATTTCGATTCTAAGTGTGTCAAGCATATTCAACGTTTTATCAATGTCCACTCTATATGTAGCGAATCAATGATAGAATAAACTAATATCGGCTCAGACATCCGTGGGTTGCACTCACTGCACGTGAGCGGGTCCTCGTCGCTGCCCGCGCCCCCTCCGCCGCCGTCGAGGCAGTGGTCGCGGCCGTCGCACTGCAGCTCCCGCGGCACGCAGCGGCCCGAGCATTGCAGGGCGCCCGCCCAGCCCGCGCACAGCGCCCCCGTACTCGCATTGCGCCCCTCCGTGCTCACGTTGCGCCCCTGCGTGCTCGTGTCGAGCCCCGCCGTGCCCACTCCGTGCTCCACAGGGCGGGAAGCGCAGCCCGGCGGCTCATCGGAGCCGTCCTCGCAGTCAGCGTCCCCGTCGCAGTACAGGCTCTGCGATGAGTGATATTTTATTATTTACACATCAACACATCGTTCTCTATGAAAAAGCATTGCTTATAATTATATAGTAGTATGTGCCTACAGCAATCAATAATGGTACTCATTAATTGTAGGTACTGTTGTTGCTTACACGTACAATATATTTTGATTTTTATTTTATCTCAATTCAAAGTAGGTAGGGATAAAATTAGTATCGGTGGCGGTGACAACATGACGGACGACTTGGGTTGTGTTGCAAATAAAATGATTATCCCATTAATACTATGAACGCGAAAGTTTGTATGGATGGATCTTTGTTCCTCTTTCACGCAAAAACTACTGAACGGATTTTGATGAAACTTTACAGTTATATAGCTTATACATCAGAATAACCCATAGGCTATATTTTATCCACGTATCTCCACGGGAGGTGAAACCGCAGGGCGCTGCTAGTCAAAGCATACATCAGAGTTGTACACCTACCGTGGGCAGGCAGACGCTGCCGTCGGCGCAGCGGAAGGAGCCAACGGCGCAAGCGCAACCGGCTTCGTCCTCACCGTGCGGGCACTGCGGCGTGCCGTCGCAGCGAGCCGCCGTCGGCACGCAGGGGCCGCGCGCCCCGCAGTGGAACGTGCCCGCCGAGCAGCGCCCGTCGCCGCCGTGCCCTGCGCAGAGCTCACGTCACTCACCGGCTCACTCGTCAGCTTACTCGCCACACCAGAGAGGGGCTGGCACCTACCGCAGTGCGCGCTCTCGTCGGAGCCGTCGCTGCAGTCGGGGCGGCCGTCGCAGAGCCACTCGAGCGCAATGCACTCGCGGCCGCTGGCGCAGCGGAACTGGAACGAGCCGCAGGCGAAGGGTGCCGGGCCGGGCGTGGAGGTCGTCGAGGGCGGCGGGCAGTCGGCCTCGTCGCTGCCGTCGAGGCAGTCCGTGGCGTTGTCGCAGCGCCACGAGGGCAGGTAGCAGTCGGGCGGCCGCGCGCACGGCACGGCATGCTCGCCGAGCGCGGCGCACGAGGCGCTCCCGCAGGCGCGCTCGTCGGACGCGTCCGGGCACTGCACGGCGCCGTCGCAGCGCCCCGCCAGCTCCACGCACGTGCCGTCGTCGCAGCGGAAGCGCGTCGGCGGGCACTCGCAGTCGGCCTCGTCGACGCCGTCGTCGCAGTCGACCCGGCCGTCGCACAGCGCGTCGGCGTGCACGCAGCGGCCGCCCGCGCCGCACGTCGCCCAGCCGTCGGGACACGTGCGCGATGCTGCACCCATTCCCAGTCGGTAAGCACCCGCCCGAGTGCTGCGGAGCGTGGGGCTATCGCGGGGCACTCACTGCAGTAGTAGAGGTCCTCGTCGCTGGCGTCGAACGTGTCGCCGCAGTGCGGCACGCCGTCGCACACCAGCTCGCCGGGGATGCAGCGGCCCTCTGCGCAGGCGAACTGGCCGTCGGCGCAGTGCGAATCGACCGCACGGCACGAGCGCCCGTCAGCCGCCAGCACGCGCGGCGCCCCGCACGAGCACGCCGCTTGGCCCGCCTCGTCCATGCGGCAGTTCTCCGCACACCCGCCGTTGAGCGTGTCGCACGGGTCGCTCGAGCCTGCGCGGGGAGGGGCCGTTAGCGGGCGTCCCCCGGCCGGGGGCCGAGAGGGGGAGAGGCGCGATACTCACACGTCTGGTGGTCCGGCGCGACCGCGACGATCGCCATCGGGCGCGGGACGTCCTTCCGCAGCTGCGCCACCTCGCCGGTGCGCTTGTCGACGCGGAACACCCCGTGCGCCACCCAGTCGGTCCAGAAGACCCAGTCGCCGGCGACGGCCAGGTCGAAGGGGTGCTCGGCGGAGGACTGCGTGACGATCTGGCGGTGCGAGCCGTCGTAGTCGATGCGCTCGATCTTGTCGAGGCGCGCGTCCGCCCAGTAGAGCTTCTTGGCGCGGTGGTCGAGCGCGAGCCCGTTGGGCATCAGGATGGCGGTGGAGACGATCGTCTGCAGCGCGCGGCCGGAGGTGTATGCGCGCTGCACGGCGGGCGCGCTGTCGTTCCAGTTGGTCCAGTAGAGGCGGCGCCGGCAGGGGTCGAGGTCGAGCGCCCGCGGCCTAGCGCCCTGCGGCAGGCGCAGCACGGTGCGCACGAGCGCCCTGCGAGGCGCCCCCTCGCTTGCGCCAAAAAGCGCCCCCACGCGCGCCGCCCTTATCGCCCCCGCGCTGGCGCTCGTCCAGTACAGCCAGCCGCCGCGCGCCTCGAACACCATGCCCTCCACGGCGCCAGTCTCTGGGGGCACACATCAACATGATAAACAACGCATATCAACATGATTGCTGCCACTATGGTTAAATGAACTTCGCATAATTATTTAATAGTTATTACGTCTTCATTCGGAAAAGAAACCGAGGAAAACCAAGCAAAAACTTGTTATTTTAACTCTATTGGTGTTCAAATATAAATTGAAACTATTTGTAATTTCACACAAAACAACATTCTTTCCCATCATTTAAATTAACACACACTTGACAGGCTTTATAAAACAATCTAATGACAGTCTCAACTAAACTGTTTGACCACTTCAATATGTGACCCAACTACAAAGTTACGTTTATATTAGTGTTTAGTTTATAGAACTTTTAGGTCTATTAGTTATAGTATTTAAGTTTATTTGTTGTGTATGACTTACGACTGTATGTTTACTTAAAAAATAAATTTTAAAAAATATGTGACCCTCAACATAAAAGTTACAGTCCGTCTTAACTTGGCAGCTCTGAAGTAGCGCAATAACATTTTTAGCGACCATTTGGTATGAGCCAATGTTCAGAGCAGCCAAGTTAAACCGGGCGTGCTGTAATTGAAACGAGCCTCACGGTCCAGCAGCAGTTGGTGGTGGGATCCGTCGAAGTGCACCGACTGGATGGCTCCCCGCTGGATATCCGAGTAGAACAGCCGGGACGCGTTGTACTCGTAGGCCAGGGCGATGGCGTTGCGCATCAGGGGCCTAATTGTGTAATTTTTATTTGCGGTCGCTTTAGATTCTATCTTTATCCATCTCCATACTATCGTGTCATGTTTGACGGTATTGTGTAAGGATTTTTCATAGAATCTTCTTCCGACTATATGACCGAAGTGAATGCAATTTCTCGGTCTTTTTTTTTTTAATAGTGTGCAGGCTTTGCCTAACACATTGCATGCCTTAGACATGGCTTAAAGCATACTGTGTTGCCAAATTATGAACTTCTACATATTGCGTACATGTAGTTGTCATCTAATAAGGTAAGTAAAATATTTTTTATATGAGTTTGTGTATCATGGATCAAAATTTGGACTTTTATTCATATCAAAGCATCCATACGAATAATGAATTGTCACAATCGTGTTACAAAAGCATCCAAAATGTGTTACGAGAGTATTTTTTGGTAGCCATAGCACTTGCCACACCAGTAAAAAGAAAAAACAATTTAAAAAAACAAATGTTTGTATACAAGTTGATTGAGGTTAACCTAAATTTTAGATAAAAACACAGAAATAATACTAATTATGCAGCTGTTTTCAGTGTAATTCTGAACATGCGTGATTGGATTTCAAAGTAAAACTCTTATTTCATCACTCCAAGGATGGAATGTATAGAAATTGTGCCGGCCGATGTAACAACAACAACGGCCAACTAACTGAGAATAAGAATATAACTCAGCAATTGCAATCAAAATGTTGTGGGACGAGTTAAGGACGCGAAATGTATTGAGATCAACAGGAGAAATATTGCGGAGCACTGGACTAAAGTAAGTATTCCCACCAATGCCAAACTTGCACGAGTCTTATGCCTAATGGACCTTTTACTAGTATAGACCTAACATGCTCAATCTTAGCCATAAAAATAACATTTGTCATGGACCATCTAGGTATTCATAGTCCATCAAGTCGTACACCGAACTTATATACAAAAAGTGTATGAATACCTAAGGTATGAATCCATCATATACCTACATATAATATCTTCTTTATTATCTTGATAGGTACTTAATCATTATTAGAATTACAAGTTTTTCAGCTTCTAAATTAACTGAAAAGTATAAGTCAAACCATGTACTACTTTTATCTCTACTAGATATTTGGTAGTTTCCATAAATTTATAGTTCAGTCCATTCATGTCAAGATTGATAGATATGATGGATGCTATGTTAAACTTAACCACATATTCCCTACTCATACTTTATTTATGTTGTCTCCGAGTTACTAATAATCTTGTCAGTAATAATAATTCTAAATTGACAAAATTACATATTTTTCTAGTGTCATGAGGAAGAAACTCAACTCTCCATGGATACTTCGGTGCACTACTTCCAGTCAACCCGCTAACAGTCTCCACAACTGCTGCGGCTCCCCTAACTAATACCTCCGTTACAAAGTGCTGTCTCTACTGTATCATTATATAATGATTATTTATAATATAATGCTTCATTTGATGGACCTAAAATGAAATCCCTACTTAATATTATAAATGTGGAAGTAACTCAGCCTGTCATGAAACTTCAGATCAAACAAAAAAGCGCCTATGCCGCAGAAAATTGGCATTCCTTAATCTATCTCCCCGAAATTGACAATTGTTTCGCAGTGCGAGCGAGGTACCATTCTTTAAGGATGTTTATTAGTCTTCTGGTAGATTAAAAGGTAATTGACTATGTGAATGTGTTCAAAAATCTTGTGAAATGCTTTTTGTTGGAAAATGTTATTATACTATATTATGTGAATTTATTGACTTAAATTAATTTAATGTTGACATGAAAATATTATTTATAAGTTATTATATGTTTGTCGAATTTCTAATTAATTTATTTTTATATTATGTAACAACAACGAGTTACATTCCCATTTTTAATATTAGTAGAGACATGACAATACTTCTCCGAAGCTATCTTAAATTTATTAAAATAATTACATACATATACACTCCTCTGATTAAATCAATATGAAATATGTATGTGTTTTATTGATGACATATAATTATGATCCTTTCATCGCTAAGATGAGAATACTTTGTTAGAATTCAGTATGCCATATCTATCTGAGAACATTGTCATAGCAATATTGTTAAGGTACTTTTGTTGCTAAACTTTAATGACAGGCGTTTTCTTCTATAGTACGATAAAGAATTTTTATTTTAACAAGGACTAGCTTTAACCACTTGGTTTGTCACTCGGGAATGACTTAGCTATCTAAAAGCATTTTTAAACTTAAGTTTTAGACTACTAGTTACGGTTATTATATCTTTAAAACATAACAACTTTAATACGCTCTGGATTTTTATCACAGAGGGGGTAGGAAGAGTTATTCCATTTCTGGAAATACCCATGTTTCACCAGTATATTCTTTGGAGCATAACTTGATAAGTGGTGAGCCCATAGCCGGACTGGGTCTATTACATGTGAATTAAAATTAAATCTGGGACCTCCGAGTTTCCTCACAATGATTTCCTTGACCTCTAGAGATAAATATGTAAGTAAACTTTTCTCTCATTGGTACATGCCAGGATTCGAACCCAAGCCTCACCAATGAGAAGTGACTCTTACACTACTGGGCTATCAGTGCTTGACTACAATACAAACAACTTTGCCTGTTTATAATCATTTTAGTTAGTACTTATAGATTAGTTAGATTATAAACTATTTAAATCCTTATCTTTAATTTTATTAAAGTACATTTTTTATTATTTTAGTTTCAATATTCTGTCCTATTGTCAACAAAATACCAATATTAATTGGGAGATGACCTAATTTTTATACTACCTCGCTGCTAGCTGAAAAGGTAATGGTAATAATAAACACTTACAACAATCAATTAAATATTATAATGTTATAGTATATAGCTTTAACAATATGTACCTATATTTATAGGATAAGGTTATCAGTCAGGCGTCTTCTTCATCTATGACTTGCCAAGATACTCCAATTTATATTCAGAATTCACCTTCGCACTTAGAGAAATTTGAGTATACCTGTAAGAAATTTAAATATTTTTAATAATATTTATTAATACATACATACATACATATAATCACGCCTCTTTCCCGTAGGGGTAGAGAGAGACCACTTCTTTCCACTTGCTATGATCCTTACATACTTCTTTTGCTTCGTCAACTTTCATTGTTCCTTTCATATTTATTAAGGCGAAGGGGTAAGAGAAAACACGTAAACAAGGTGTTTTTCAGCAAGTGTCCTAGCTAAGTTATAGAATGTGGGACTTTGGAAACAAAACATGCTGTAAAGCATATCTTGAATATTTGCCTAATGGTTTAAAATGCTTGTTTTTCATTTTAATTAGCATTCAAAACTTATTTGAAAAGCCAAGTTATGAATTTAACTAGACAGATCGTGTAACGGTATGTCAAATCCGTTTCGAATGAAACTCGATATACATATTTCTATAGTTCATACCTTGTCCCTGATGGTCAGTTAGTAACGAACATTAATACAAATATGGATTTTAAGCGTATAAACTATTTGTGCCTACTAAAACTGTAACTACGCATTTGCTCGCAAAAAGTCATCAGGTGTTCAGCTGTCCGGGATGCGACGTTGCCGCGCCGCGGCCGGCCCGTCCGCCGCGATCGCGCGACGTTGCCAGTTGGTTCAGCCTCACAGAGTACTTTTTTATTATAATAATAGTTAGTCAGCTTCATTCATTCGCGCGTGCTGTTTATGTAGTTTTTTGATGAAATTGGGTAATAAAAAAGGACGGAAACCAAGATTATCAATGAAATCATAAAAAACGGATATCACGTCTTGCTAATGATAAAAAAGCACAAAAAGCAGGACTACCGGTGCGCCATCTAACCGAAAAGCTCAGTAGCACGATAGGGTAACAGTGACGCACGCTACCTCATACCGCCGCGGCCCCGATAGATGGCCTAAAAAGGGATGGCTCTAAATGTTCAAACCTCCAAGGTCATTTGCCTCACCCTTCGCCTTAATAACCTTATGTAAATGGGATTTCATAGTAAAAATAAAATAGTAAGTTAAATGAATTGTTTCTCTTGTTTATGGACTAATAACAATAATTCCTACACAATTCCTACATAAGGAGACTAGAAGATTATATTATCTACCATAGATTTAGTATACTAACGTTATTATCTACTTAAGTTAGTACATATTTGCTTGTGACTTTATTCACATTTCAAAATAAAAATCTGTCAATATCCTCCCTGGTGATATCGGTAATATTTTGTAACCTTAAATTTTATCAAGAGTGGCTCAGCGATAAGTTCAAACAGACAGACACAGTTATGTTCGTATCACTATGGATTAGATAGTTTTTCCTGGTAAAAAAGTTTCCAAAACCTTTCGTACCTAAAGGTAAATAAATAGTATAAATTATACCTACTTATTTTATATTGGCAGTAGTCCATATGATGGGTATTGAGAAAGAGACGGCTCCTACTTACTACGTGGCCTGGAGCCTAGGGCGGCTAAGACTCCAAATCCGCCACTCAACACAACAGACAAACTCTTTGAGGATAGGGCTGCATTTTATTAGACTTATTTTTAAAATGGAATACCTATACTTTAGTTTTGATCTTATGAGACACATTGGAAGTAAATTACCTAAGTCGTAATGAGTTCTGTAATACCTATCAACTTTTTTGACCACTGATGATCACATCAGTCCCAACTGACCTCTAATCACTACACTTGGATTGTGAGCTCGGTGATTAACAATCGCAGCACAGAGTGATCTTCGCAGGTGAATGCCGGTGTTCTTTCAGGGATATTTTCCTTTCCCGGGCAAGAAATGATATCTCGCTTTATGATTTCAAACACATATATAAAGAAAATTTGCAAGTTTTGAACATCACGTTACTTTGATTTCCCGAATAACAATAGCTACAATAACTTGATTATCGGCACCAGGAATTCATTTTACACTTTTAATTCGTGGAATACACTACACACATTCTTTTTATTTCAGTAAATTAGCTGATTAAACGAGAAATAAATTGAAGAAGGCAGCACATTTGCAACCCATTTCAACTGACAGTTCCCAACCGCTTTCGTGCCGGTTCCAGCTGTCATTTTTCCTTACACAATACCAATTTAGTTGTCAAAACTGTCAAATAGAGCGTTTTAGTTCACTCAATTTACTTCCGGAGGATTTGTGGACGGCTTCCATGCAAATCACGAAATTTGACGTCCGAAGTACATATCATCTTGTTTAAATGGCAAAATGAACAAGATATAATCTAAAGCGACCGCAAATAAAAGTTAGACAATAAGGCTGCAGATCACTGCACGTCAACGACTCGATTCATCATCATCAGCATATCATCAAAATTATATTATGTATTAGGTATATTTATTTTAAAAAAAATAACGAAATAGCACTAGATTAGCGAAAAAAAATTATCTGTATCTTAAGCTTTTATAATCAATTATGTTTTTATGGCTGTTGGTTTCTCGACCTTTAAATTAATAAATAAATAAATTTTGGTGTTTGCCTGTAATGCATTACATTTCATGCATATTATTATAAAGAGGAAATATTGGTATTTTGTATGTTTGTAACTTTGAGTATTAAACCAACCGGAGACGCCACTGACAGGCGTTCCCCTCTGCCAAAAAAAAGTGTCGGTCAACGCGCACACCTCCTAAATACACCTAGTTTTTTTGAGTTCACGGAGTGCTTGGATTGATGAATGTATTTGTGTGCATCTAGTTCAAGCTAGCGTTTAATTGTTTTGTCAAAAAATGCGTTTGTTTTAACATTATTTGTGTTTGTTTCCTCGTCCCCCCCGCAGAAATTGGCAGAATTTTTTGCAAAGGAACTAGTGCGCGTGACGTCTCCTGTTGGTTTAATACTCAAAGGTTTGTAACGAACTACTGGACCGATTTTAAAAATTCTTTCACCAATGGAAAGTTCGGTCCAGTCGTTTTTGAGTTTATTCGTTACAGAAATACAAATCTTTCCTCTTTATAATATTTCTGTAGATGTAGATTATGGTTGATAGTGATAACTCACGCGCTCTGTATGGGCGGGTACGGCGCGTTGAGCCGGTCCTCGTCCCCCATGTGCAGGCTGTCGATGCTCGTCACGCGAGAGTACATCAGGAACGACGAGTACGCTGCACAACACACAGATTTAATTCATGCTTTGGCTAATAATAGCCTGCGCAGACGGACTTTGTCCCCGGAGGACAAAGTCCCCCGAATTGTAAAAAAATATGTCCGTCTCTTTTTGTCCTGTACCACCCCTCGGTGTCCGCGATTATTCGGGGGACTTTTTGTACGCCATGCTTTAAATCCCTCGTGTGCGTTACTCGATACAGTTGTAAGCGTTCTATTTTGGCGGACAAAAAAAATACGGGGACAAAAGTGTGTCAGAGTCAAAACCCGAAATATACAGCAAAATGAAAATTATACAAAAAGCATGACGTCCCTCTTCGGATTCTGGTCCTTCTTATAAATAAAATAAAAATAAGAAGCCGGGTTAGACGTGTTACATACGCGTGCATGTGCGGTTGTCCTTTCCCACGTCCCCGTGCGGGCACGCGCAGCGGGCTCGCTGGCCGAGCGACAGGCAGAGCGCCTCGCAGCCGCCGTTGGACGCGCACGGGGCAACGCCAGCTGGCACCGTTTGCGCCGCCAAGGACCACACCTGGACGACACATCACTTCTCATGGATGGACGAAATTTAAATGGGACCAAACTGGAAGCTTTCAAATAAAAAAAGGACCATCGAAATCGGTTCACCCACTCGAAAGTTCTGAGGTAACAAACATAAAAAAAAACGGGTTGCACTCCGGGAGTGCCGGCAGAAGTGAAAACTTGATTATCGATTTCGGTGTTACAACACTACTCTCCAACCGTCTTACGGTTTTTCGATCAGCACACGTGACCTGACGCGAGTTTCACAGTTTTTACCCATCCCACAAAAGTGCTCAACGCCGCTAAAGAAGTTTTCACTTAAAAAAAACAGACGAAATGATAACCTCCTCATTTTTGAAGTCGGTTAAAAACTGCGATGATCGTAAAAATTACAATTGAATTTTGATATAATTGTATTGCAGTTTTCTGCGTTGAAAATTCTCATCGCGTCGCATATCGCAGGTTGCCTGTCAGATACATCTCTATTAGTTTTGTACAACACTATTAGGTTTTGCTGCCATTATGGCTCGTGATAGTTGATATGAGACTGAAATATTACAATAAGCTTTTGTGATAAATAAATATGAGTAAAACTTAGGAAGCCGAGTTTATTTTATAATAAATCACAAAGCCCGGGACATTACCTTGTCTAAACTATTATAAGTTTATAATATATATTTTCATCTAAAATAGTATTTATAACACATTTGCTCGTAAAAGGTGTCTTATTTCACCAATTTTAATATCGTTACCTATCTCATTACGCCCAAGTGCGGTAAGTGTAAAGTAAAACGCACGGTTTATCAAGATGCTCCGTCTTAAAACGAACGGTACTTTTTAAAATCTCAGCAAAGAGTTTTTATGTCAAAAAATTTGTCAACATTTTATGATTAAAATTAACTTTGGGAGATAAAATATATTAAAGAAATATTTATGTACATAATTATTTAATTTAATTAATTTTGACAGTAAATTACAACCAATCTGTAACAAAAACACAAAAATATTATTTTACTTTATTAGTAATAAGTACTGGCTGTTTTTTGTGCCTTTTCCTAAAAAAAAATGATGATGCGCGCCGCGCGCTTTTTCTTAACGCTGTATTGTTTTTATTCGTTTAGTCGGAGTTTTATTTTATTTCCTCGCAAATGTGTTATAAAACGTCGTATGACATACGTGCGCTTTGACAATTACAGCCTACCGCACTTATATCATAATGTACTATTTTGACGTGATAACGTCTTATAAATCGGTGAATGCCGGCTGCACGCAAACAGCACGACTCGTTGTCACTTTCCACTTGAGCCGAGCGTGTAAGCGAGAGCGCGGAACAAGCGATAGAGAGGCACGACCGGCCTAAGCGTTCGGCTTGCGACGTATCTATTTCATAAGACGTTACCAAGTAAAAGTATCGTCCGTAAACCGACTTTGCATACAACCAATTTTTTCAGTGGTGTTTTTAAATTTTTATTTCGATAATTTGCCAAAATATAAGACACCTTTTTTAAAAGATTTTGTGTTAAGACATCATCTAGTCACCATTTACCGTTGACGTTGCCGTCTATGTAACTGCTCCCTAAAAGATCAATCGTCAATGTTTCATAGAAGATTTTTATGAAACTAACTTGCTTGTGACAAGATGAGGTCACCAGAATACATTGTGATTTTTTGTATATTTTAGAGCAATCATTTACTTTTTTAATTAAAGAATATGTAAATAAAGGCTGATTCACGTTGCATCGTGCCGGGTCCCGTCCGCCGCATCCTTAAGGCTTGAAATGAGTTTTTGAACGTTGATTATGTGGACTTGTAAGTTCCTATTTTGAATAAAACATTTTGACTATGATTTTTAATTACTGCCTCTATAAAAAAAATTTGCATGGCCAATTCAATATCGTAAGATAAGTAAGATATATCCGAGATTCGCGTTTCGTAAGCACTGAGGAGTGCGCCTCACCATGAGGGCCTTGAGGCTGTCCCCCGCGTTGTCTCTCAGCACGCGGTAGTCGCTGACGTTGCTCAGGGGCGAGGCCAGCACGCTGCCTCGGCCCACCATCCTGGGGGCAGTAAGTATTTTCAACATTTTTTACGTGCACGCACGCACTTAAAACCATGACTCATTGTCACGTTCCGCCTGAGCCGAGCGTGCAAGCGAGAGCGCGAAACAAAATAAATAAAATAAATCACGTAAAACTATACAATCAATTTCTTTTTTAATTTTCAAAATAAACATTTTTTTTAATAACAGTATACTGTTATTAAAAAAAATGTTTATTCTTCTATAGAAGAAATTTATTTGTTGTGAAAAAGTGTCCGTCAAACTGCGCTGTGCCACAGTAGCAACAGGGCAAATTTCAAAGAAAATTTTTAAGACACTTTTTGAGCTAGTCCCTCATATATGATTTCTTCTTACCTCTACCCTCCATAAAAGCAGAGAGCGCCCTTAAAAAAATCTTTCCATTTAAACCTACCACAGGCACAGGACGGCCGTTTTAACTTGGCAGCTCTAAAGTTGCACAAGTGGCTGCACAACTTTTTTCAGCTACCATTTGGCGGCATGAGCGGCCGCACTGTACAATAGCAAGCAGTAGTTGTTATCTCACGTGTCTAGCCAGTAGAGGTGTCCCCTGTGCAGCGCGATGGCGGCGACGTGTCTGAGTGGCGCGCCCTGGTGCAACAGCCGAGGGCTGGAGCCGTCGTAGCGCATTTGCCACACGCCCGCAGCCTCCGCCACGTACACTAGCTGTTCCTGGACATAGAGACCCTTTCAGTACTCGAGCAAGGAGATTTTATAGCGAATGCATGTGAGCGCATGAGAGTTTGTCTCCAATAAGCGCCGAAGCTCTGAAAATTTTAGTGAATGTTCCACTTCGATGTCTTGCAAATTAGATTTTAAAAAAAATATACCTACAGCTAGATTGCAATTAACGAACACCTCGCAATGTATCGTAGAAGTGATGTAGTAGGTCTTTAAGTGGGCACTCGAGTAAATATTGCAACAGTCGCACCTGCATGTCTAGCGCGATGTCGACGATGGCGGTCCCGTTGCGCAGCAGGTCGCGCCCTGAGCCGTCGGACCTGGCGCGCTGCAGCCATCCGCCGCCGGCCAGGAACAGCCAGCCCTCGGCCGCGTCGAGCGCCATCCGCGCCACGGCCATCGGCGCCGTGTCGAGCAGCACGAACCGCTCGCCGCCGTCCAGCCGCGCCACCTCCACGAGGCAGCGCCGCGGCCGCGACCAGTACACGTTCCCGGCCAGCCAGTCCACGGCCAGCGCGGCGGGGCCGTCGGCGTCTGTGGTGCGCGCCACCAGCTCGCGCCTCGAGCCGTCGCGCCTGACGCGCCACACGCCGCCCGCCTCCGCGTCCGCCCAGTAGAGCCACTCGCCGGCGGCGGAGTAGCCGAGCGCCGTGGCCGCGCCCACCTGCGCCAGCGGCGGGAGCACGTTCCCGTCGGCGCCTCCAGAAGCGCCGAGCAGAGCCAGCCCGCGGACCTCCCAGCTGCCCGAGTACACGAGCACCTCGTCCATGGCTGCCGAACAAAGATATAAATCATAATAATGACGAGCATCTTCTGCCGAGCCCGACTCGCACTAGCGGGAGTACTTACGCTTGCAGCTGGTCCCTTCGCTCGTGTAGCCGGCGGCACATCGGCACACGCTGGCCGCGGCACCGACGGGCAGGCACAGGTGCGCGCAGGGCCGGCCCCGCGCCGCGCACGGTCCGCCGCCGCGCTGCGTCCGCGCCGCGTACATGCGCAGCGAAGTCACGCCGTCGGTGCCGTTGCGCAACGTGCGCGGCCGCGAGCAGTCGCGCTGCCCGCAGGCGCGCACCGACCCGTCGCCCGCGTCCGCCCACAGCACCTCCCCGCCGAACAGCTCCATCGCCGTGGGCCGAGCGCCCGCGCCCAGCTCCAGCGTCACGGTGCGCCCGTCGCGCGGGTCCACGTACTGGATGCTGGCCGACGCCAGGTTCACCCAGTACACCAGCCCGTTCTCCGAGTCGACGCACAGCCCTGCGACGGAAGGGAGGGAGATGAGCGGGACGCTTCGGACGAGGGGGCTGCGGCGAGGTCACCCACTCACCGGTGACGCCGGCCAGCAGCGGGTCCTGCGCTGCGTCGAGTAGCAGGCGTCTGCCCTCGGCGGCGCCGTCGGCCGCCTCCAGCCGCCAGCCGGCCTTGCCGCCGCGCGCCCAGTAGAGGCGCCCGCGCAGGGGGTCCACGGCCAGCGAGCTCACGTCGGGCAGGTCGGCGGCGAGCACGGTCGTGTACTCGCCGGCCAGGTTGGCCGCCACCAGCGAGGCGCCCGTCGTGTAGTACAGCAGCCGCGCGGCCCAGTCGAGCGCGAACCCCCGCGGCGTCTCCACGCCGCTGTCGGCGAGCACGCGCACGGTGCCGCCCGTCAGCGGCACGCGCTTGATCTCGTTCGTCTGCACGGAACGCGCGTTACAGTGACCGCCAGCACCGAACCCCACCCCGCCCCGCGGCTTCGGCGCCCGGTACCTCGGTATCGGCCCAGAAGATGGCGCCCTCGTCGACCAGCGTGTGGATGACGGCCGGCGCGGTGAGGTGCGGGCCGGAAACCGTCGGGATGATGGGAATGAGTGGTGCGTCCGGGTCCACGCCGCGGATCTCGCCCGCGCGACCGATCAGCAGCACTGTCTCGTGCGCTACACACCACAAGCGAGGGTGAGCTTCGGCCCCGGGGGGGCGGGGCGGGACGGGGGCGGGGCGTACTCACGCTCGCAGGTGCGGTTGTCGGCCGCGAGGCGCATCACGTGCGGGCACGCGCAGACGCGCTCGCCGGGCGCATCGATGAGGCACAGGTGCGAACACTCGCCGTTGTTGGCGCAGGGGTTGATCGAGGAGCGCGGTTGCCGGCTCGGGTGGATGACCTTCATTTAAAAAAGAACACCAACAATATAGTAAGCTATCAAAAACCGATACATACCAACGAGTGAAACCATACCTTGACGTCGAACGGCTGCGTGAGCGTGCGCTGGACGACGACGACGTCGCTGCCGTTCCACTTGTTGGCGCGCACGACGCTGTTGGAGCGCCAGTCGGTCCAGTAGACGTGCGACTCGAACACGGTGATGGCGAAGGGGTGCGACAGGGCCGCATGGCCGCGCAGCACCTCGCGGTGGTCCTCGCCCTCGTAGGTGGTCGTGTGGATGGAGTCGGAGCGCGCGTCCACCCAGTAGAGGCGCCGCGGCGGGTGGTCGAGCGCCAGCCCGTTGGGCCAAGCGCCGCCGCCCTCGCCGAGCGCGTCCACCCGCACCAGCGCGCGCCTTCGCCGTCCCGCCAGCGAGCAGCGCTCCACGCGCGGCGCCGACTGCTCCCAGTCGCTCCAGAAGAGCAGCCCCGCGGCGGGGTCGAGCGCGATGGCCCGCGGGCTGTCCATGTCGCCGGCCACCAGCGTGCGCCTGTGCTGCCCGCCCAGCCGCGCCACCTCGATCTGGTGCAGGCTGCTCTCCACCCAGTACAGGTTGCCGGCCACCCAGTCCACGGCCAGTCCCTCGGCGGTGGACAGCCCCTGCCGCACCACCACCTCGATGTCCGTCAGCGCTGCGCACACAACCGCCCGTCATTACACGCCACACGCAACAGGTTTCATCTCGGAGCCGGTCAAAACTACTGCAAGTATAAAGTTACGGGTAATAGTTTTGAACCGGAACTCGGCCGATAGATTGACCCACCCGAGCCGGCGAGCGTGCCGCGGTAGATGTTGTCCTCGACGACGTCCGTCCAGTAGAGCTGCGTGCGGCCGGCTTCGTCGCGGCGCCAGTCCAGCGCGATGGTGTTCTTGAGCGAGGAGACGAGCGCGCGCGACGACAGCGACGGCAGCTCGACGGCGCGCACCTCGTGCCGGTTGCTGAACACGAGCAGCGGCACGGCCGCGTCGGTGCTCTTGCACGTGAACCCGTCGGAGGCCAGCCGGTAGCCGGCGTAGCAGGTGCACTTGTGGCGCGCCTTCTGCGGGCGGCACGTCTGGCTGCACACGCCCCACTCGGTGCAGGGGTGCGTCGCGCCGCAGCTGACGCGGTCGCGCTGCAGGTGCAGCCCGGCGGGGCAGCCGCACTTGGGCCCCGAGGGCGTGGGGTGGCACACGTGCGAGCAGGCCGCCACCTGGCACATGGGCTCGCCGCAGCGGTCCGCCTCGTCGGCGCCGTCCGCGCAGTCGGCGCTGCCGTCGCACAGCTGCAGCAAAGGCACGCAGCGCGTCCCGTTGTCGCAGCGCAGCGCGGGCGCCGCGCACGCCGCGCCGGCCTCCGTCGCCGGCGCGCTAGTCGTCGTGCTCGTGCTCGGGGTCGTGCTCGGCCCCGCCGGCGTCTCGCACTCCGCCTCGTCGGACCCGTCGAGGCAGTCGATGTGCGTGTCGCACCGGAACTCCTGCAACCCGAGAATCAGTCGTAGTGGGGACAACGGAGAGAATTTCAAATAATTTTATTTTATTATTTCAATGGGGATAGTGGGGGAGAAGGGAGTATTTTTAATAAATTAATTCCACTCAATGGGGATGCCGTCAATGGGGACCACGGATACACCGTCTTATCGTCGGTGGACAGCGACAGCCGGGACGACGTGACTCACCATTCGGATGCATTCGCGGTCGGCGCACTGGAACTCGTGATCCTCGCAGAGATGCCCGCGGTCCGGGTCGCGGTCCGGGTGCCTGCGTCGATAGCGGGACAGTGTGAGAGACGCAAATACACATGTATCATCAGCCACGAATGGGCGTCACTCACAGCGCGTTGTGGGGGCGGGGCCTGGGCCTCGGCGGCATGTCTTTGGCGGAGGGGGCGTGGCAGGAGCGCTCGTCGCTGGCGTCTGCGCAGTCGGCGTGCCCGTCGCAGTGGTACTCCCAGGGGACGCACGCGCCGTTCTCGCACCGGAACATGGTGTCGTCGCACTCCACGCCGGCTGCGGGCGGGGGGGGATATTGTATTACGATTATCAAAATGTGCACCGGAATTTTTGACGGGAATCTGAAGACGGTGTCATGCTTTTTGCTAACTCATATTGGTGACTAGCGGTTCTGCGCGGTTTCACCTGCGTTGTTCCCGTTCAGGGGGAATATGGGAATCAAATATAGCCTATGTTACTCAGTGATAATGAAGCTTTCCATTCAATAAAGATTTTTTTTAAATCAGTCCAATAGTTTTTGAGTTTATTACTATTATATACTAGGCTTAAGTTTTGAAATAAATATTATTATTATATATTTATTTATTTTATATCTTAAGTTAGGTTTTTTACAATATGTATATAAAAGTAAAATATATAAAAACATTTACAAAACAAAATAAAAATTACACATTATAAAAAACCTAACCTAGGGTGCCGCCGGCAACGGGGCAGAGGCCCAAGCATTATTATTATTATTCGTAACAAAGATACAAACATACAAAACACAAATCTTTCCTCTTTATAATATTAGTGTAAATATAATGTAGATTATGTGAAAAGTGTCAAACAAGGCAAGTGTAAATGGAAAATTCTATAAAATGCGAGGGATGGACATTTATGGATTGCTTCAAGAAGTCACAACGAAGTCTCCATTAAAAATGCTATGATTTTACTATTGATAAGCAAGGGAGCGATGTAGAAAGTATTTAAAACACTGAATTTTTGTGCATTGTCTCTGAAGCAGAGCGATTTAACTAAGATTAATGTATAAAATAAAGACTTGAAAACTAAATTACTTGTCACTGGCAAAATAGTTTTAAGGCTAATTAACAACCTAATGGATTTCTGTTGTCCGCAATAAAAAGTTTGAATTGAATTGAAAATGCTGAATGTCATTAAAAAAGAGTGTGCACTATAGAGCGGCCATGGTCTCACCGCAGTCTTGCTCGTCGCTGTGGTCGTTGGGCCCGCAGTCGGGCGCGCCGTCGCAGCGCCAGGCGGCGGGCAGGCAACGCCGGGACGAGGCGCAAGCGAACTGCTCGCTGGCGCAGACCACGCCCGAGCAAGCGCCCTCCGTCTCGTCCGCACCGTCCTCGCAGTCTGTCGTCATTCGTTCATCGTTGCTAGCAGGTTACTCAACACGTACGACTCGTTGTTTTTGATGATGATACATGGGAGTATACACCGATGAATAATGAAAAAGGGAGATGGCATGATGCATCAACTAGCATCTCGCTCGACTACTCACCCAGCAGCCCGTCGCACACCCAGCCGAGCGGCACGCAGCGGTTGGTGTCGCACTGCAGGAACTGCTCCGGCGCGCAAGTCACGTTGGCTGCGGACAGGGGGGGAGGTCAGCGGCGCGAGGGCGGGGGGAGTTTGGTCGGGACTCAGGGTCGGGGCCTACCGCACGGGCCGGTCGGCGAGGCGTCCTCGTCGGCGCCGTCGGGGCAGTCGGCGTCGCCGTCGCACACGAACACGGCGTCGATGCAGCGGCCCCGGCCGCAGGCGAACTCGTCGGCCGAGCAGCGGCTCGGCGAGGGCGGGGCGGGGGCCGCGGCGCACGTGCGGTTGTCTGCGCGCAGCTCGCGGCCCGTGGCGCAGGCGCAAGTTCGCGCGCCCGGGCCCGTCGCCAGGCACAGCTCCTCGCAGCCGCCGTTGTCCCGCGAGCAGGCGTTGCGGCCTGGGGAGAAGCGGGCGGTGAGCGGGGCGGGGCGGGCGAGGGGGTCACTCGGCACGCACTCACCGAGCCGGGCGGCCGCCGACACCAGCCTGAGGTCGTACAGCGGCGGCGGCAGACGGTGCGCCACCGTCGCGGTCCCGTTGGCGGCGAGCCGGCGCACGAGCCCGGTGCCGTGCTCGCTCCACAGCACGGCGCCGTCGTCCAGCGCCAGCCCGTACGGCTTGAGCACCGGCGCGGCGGCCGAGTCGCGCGCTACGGTGCGCCGCTCGCCGGTGGCCAGCGTCAGCCGCTCCACCTTGTCGAGGTAGGTGTCGCACCAGTACAGCGCGCCCAGCGCCGCGTGCAGCGTCAGCCCGTTGGGCCAGTGCAGGTCGTCGCCGACGAGCGTGCGGCGCGCGGCGCCGTCCATGCGCGCCGTCTCGATGCGCCCGTGTGCCGTGGCCGCGCTCGCCCACACCGACCAGTACATCACGCTGCGACAGAGCCGGCCCTGTATAGCTCGCCCCTGTAGGGCTTGGGGGGGGAGGGGGCGGGGTGCCGACGCAAACTCACCCCTGAGCCGGATCCAGGGCGATCGAGCGCGGGTTGTAGTCGCGCTCGTGCACGAGAGCGCGCCGCACGCCGGGCGCGTCCAGCCGCGCGACGCTCACGCATCCGAGCGCGTCGTCCGTCCAGTACAGGTTGAGGCCCATCCAGTCCACGGCGAGGCCCTCGCAGTTGTCGACCTCGCGGTCGATGAACACCTCCCGCCCGCTGCCGTCCAGCTTCTGGCGCACGATTTCGTACCTGGGAAAGGTCACCGGTGGTCACGGGACAGAAAGCGTGGTAGGGTCGGGTGGAGGTCGGGGACGCGAGGCGCACCTGTGCACGTCGCAGTAGTAGAGGCGGCCGCCGGCGACGTCGACGTCGGCGGCGGTCGGCCTCGCGGCGTCCGTGGCGGGCGCGAAGGCCTCGCCCTGGTCGCGGGCGCCCGGCGGCACCGGCCCCGTCGGGAGGGCCTGCACCATGGGCGGCGACCCGCGCACCACCACCAGGTAGCTGTCCAGCTCGGCGGCTGAAAGGCGGGCGGGAGGCGCGGTCAGGGCGGGCCGGGGGGCGCGCCGACGGCCGCGCGGTACTCACGCTCGCAGTCGCCGTGCCCGGCCAGCCGGAACCCGTGCCGGCAGAGGCAGTGCGCGTGCGCCGCGCCGGAGCGGTAGGCCGTCACGCAGATGTGGGCGCAGCCGCCGCGCTGCTTGGCGCACGGGTGCGGCACTGCAACAGGGGGCGGGGGTCAGGCGCCGCGGGGCGGGGGTGGGGGGAGGGGCAGGGGGGCAGGGGGGCGGGGCCGGGCCTACCGTCGGGCTGCCGCTGGCGGTGGAAGGCGAGCGCGGCGGTGGGGCGCGCGTCCAGCCTCAGCTCGGCGCGCCTCCGCTCGCGGCTGTAGCGCGACACCATCGCGACCGTGCTGTTCCCCCACACGGGCAGGTACAGCGTCGTCTCCAGCAGCGACACGTGCTGCAGCCTCTGGGTCTACGGACAGACGGGCGTTTTAGTAGTTTAACTGTTATTTTTGTAGTTTTGGACCAGTTTAGTAAATTCATCTATAAATATAATAAAACCGAAACGAAACAAACAATTTATATTGTACAAAAAATTTTTTTTGGAAAAAAAAACTTGAGACACCCGGATGGAACAAAGTTCCATCATCATCTTATTTATTTATTTATCATCATCATATCTTAAAATGTTGTTATCATCACCATCATCATCATCGTCATCGTCATCATCAACATTATTAGATTTATCATAGAGCTTTAACTCATCATCATTATTAGATTTATCATGGAGCTTCAACTATAGCAAAAAGTGACGGTCGTTACAACTTTTGGTCTTAATTTTTTCTGTCTAACCCCCTTTCGCAACGCGCGATAAGGAACACATTTTTTTTTAATTCTTGTCGTTCTGTCTGTGTGCATCACGCAAATCTATTAAATGGATTGTCATAGTATTTTTTCCCGTGGGGCACCAGACGTGAGCACCCACCACGTATCCTCTTCGCACGGTGAGCCGGTTGCCGCCGTCGTAGTCTGCGCGCTCGACGCACTCGAGGTAGGTGTCCACCCAGTAGAGCGTGCGCGTGGGCGCGTCCAGCGTCAGCGCCGAGGGGTACACGAGCTTGAGCGCGGCCAGGGCGAGGCGGCCCGAGCCCGCCAGGTCGGCGCGGCCCACGGCCGGCGGGGCCGCGCCCCACGCCGTCCAGAACATGAGCCCGGCGGCGGGGTCCAGCGCGAACCCGTGCACCTTGTTCAGCCCGGAGTCCAGCAGCAGCCGGCAGCTGCGCAGCTCACGCTCGCACACGTACAGCGCCTCGCGGCCGCCGTCCACCAGGTACCAGTTGCGCGACACCCAGTCGATCGCCAGGTGCGTCACCGCTGCCTCACAACCGATAAGGTGAGCGGCGGCCCGGCTCCGAAGGGGACCCCAAAGGGGGGCGCGGGCCGCCGCTCACCGTTCACGTCCGGGAACAGCGCCGGCGTCGGCAGCACGCGCCGCCGCGAGAAGTCGTCCGCGTCCACGCACACGATGCCGGACTTGCTCACGTTGTGGTGAATGTAGCACACCTCGCTGCGACACCACGGAGGACTTATTAGCGCGCGAGGGGCGGGGGGAGGGGGGTGGGAGGGCGCTCGGCGGCACTCACTTCTCGGAGTAGAGGAAGTCAACGGCGCGCACGTCGAGCGCGGGCGTGGAGTGGTTGCCGGGCGGCGGCTCCGCGGCCGGCCACGCCATGCGCACGTCCTTGGCGGTGACCAGCAGCAAGGCCGCGGGGCGCTGCGGCGGCTCGTTGAGGGCGGCGCAGCTGCGGCCATCCGGCTGCAGCTTGTAGCCGCTGGCGCAGGAGCAGAGGTACGAGCCGGGCGTGTTGGTGCAGTGCTGCGCGCAGGCGTCCTCGCGGGCGCACTCGTCGGTGTCTGCGGGGGAAGGGAGGGGTGAGCGGCGGCCTCCCGGCGGCCGAAGGGCAGTCGAAGGGCGGCACTCACCGAGGCAGCGGCCGGCGAGCGGCTCCAGGCCGGGCGCGCAGTAGCAGGCGAGCCCCTCGTGCGTGGGCCGGCATCCCTTCCCGCATTGGAGCTTCTCGCACGCCCTCTCTGTGACTGTGGCGGACGACCGTTACAATACGACATAAATTCACTAAAACAAGATACTTCCGATTCTGATAAATGAGAGAAAGACAACTCTATAACCACCGTAATTTGTGCTTTGCTCAGGAGAATGTTAAATGACAATTCTAATAAAAAATACATTAGATTAGAATTATTTAGGACTACTACTTTTGTTGTGAAGCAAATCACTTTAGCATTTTTCGGCTCCAATTTGTGTTGCAACAAAATTAGTAGTATCTTTTATTGCTATGTTATCATTGAATAAATAAATACTACATTACAATCGTTCACTGCCATCTTTAATAAAGCTTTTAATAACGTAAAGGCGCGGGCACGTACAGTTGTCGCAGATGTCCCACTCGTCGCTGCCGTCGAGGCAGTCGCGCGCGCCGTCGCAGAAGCGCTGCACGGGCACGCACGAGAACTGCCCGCCCCCCGGGGTGGCGCAGCGGGCCTCGTTGGCCGAGCAGCGGAAGTCCCGCTCGCCTGCGGACAGAAGTGAGCTCACGCTCGGCCCGGCCGCGGCCCGACGGGCGGGGCGCGGCCGTGGGGCCATCCATAAATTACGTCACACAAATTTCATGATTTTTTTAACCCCCCTCCCGTCCTTGTCACGTTTGTGAGACTCCTTACTGTGACGTCACATAAATTGCATTTCAATTCTTTTTAATAAAAACAACAACAAATCAGAAATTTGAAAAAACTCACAAAATATTAGATTTTGAGATGTCACACAATGTCAAAATTCGTCGACACCCTCCCCCTCCCCCTTAAAGTGCGACGCAATTTATTTATGAACCTTACAGGTGTAGGGGTCCTCGTCGGAGGTGTCTTGGTCGCCGCAGTCGGGCTCGCCGTCGCAGCGCCAGCCGGCCGCGATGCAGAGGCCGCTGCGCGCGCACCGGAACTGGCCCACGCCGCAGGTGACGTTCCACACTGCGAAGGGCGGGTGGATCGTGAGCCTCGGCTGGCCGGCCTTAACGGCACCGAGGCGGCGTACTTACCGCAGTCGAGCTCGTCGGAGCCGTCGGCGCAGTGCGGGCGGCCGTCGCAGCGCCACGTGGCGGGCACGCAGCGCGCGCCGTCCGCGCACGCCCACTCGCCCGAGGCGCACGCCAAGCCCGGACCCGCCTCCCCCGGCACGCCTGCAAGGCCCAACCCCAATTAAACAAACTGACACGCGAGCGGCGGGAGTCATTTTGGCTAATAAATAGTACATTTGCTGTGTCAACGTCAAATGTAGTAAGACGTGAGATTAAAAAGAGCTGCCCTTGAGTTTCTTGCTGGCTTTTCTGGGGGTACTGCATAGCCAGCAACTCGTCGGTGGATATGGGCTGCTGTTTACATTTAGCCAATCTTCATGGACGAGTTTAGTGTGCCTTGTTATTGACGTTTCAAAGTATATTTTGTATAACTACTGAAATAAATGTTTTTTTTTAATCACTATCGCAAGGTACATTTTGAAAAAAATACGTATTTGTTTATTAAGAAAATGAACTTTTGTTTTTCGAATCTATCTACATATTATAAATAGCGCACGGTCAAAAGAGACAAGCGCCTCATGAAAGCAGTAAAAGAGTACATCAAAGACGAGTAGCGTCGATCTGCAGTCATCGTGCGGCCAGACAGACCCGCGCCGCGGCGTATCGCGCGGGTCAGAGGTGTCGCGATACGCCGGTTCGGTGCGCTGGCCGGGCGCCCCTATCGCCACTCAGCGACCTCGGCGACCCGCCGTTTATTCTATTAAATGTATCCTCCGGAAGCCCCCTCTCCACCCTGATCTTGGAGTAGCGATTGGTCCCAGCATCGGCCTGAGCTCGACCACCCAAACTCACCGATACTACGGAACGACACACTACCCGACTAACCGTTTTCAGCGAACCGTTTCAAAGAGAGAGGACTCTATCATTAAGGCCTATTATACAGAACGATCCTCAAGCATGAGTCTGATTAAGCGCATTTAAAAGGGACCGCTTTATGCGACTCATATAGCGGCATCTCTTTCTGGCATCCTCAAGTGGAGTTTTTTTGCATGAAGATCATTCTGAAATGCGCGCGTTTCTACACGTTTTCCAAGTAAGTAAGGAGGGCTGTATTTTGTGAACCGTAACATGTAGCAGGCACAAACTTTTTTCTGACGTATGTGGTAGCAGGTTAAAATGATCGCAAAAGTTGTACATATATCCATATCTGTCGTGTAATTCCAAAATGGAACGATTTTTTACTCTGAAAATGGCAACCAAAGGTTATCAAAGGTTTTTTTTTATTTCGAAGGGCTTGCAAATATAAATATGTTTATAAAAAAAAGAAATGAACACTTTAACGCCAAAAAAAATATTTTAGTTTGTTGTTCGTCATTGATTTTGAGAAGTAATTGTATTTTAAAATAAAAAGTTTTTTGCTGGCCGCTGCAGTGATGTACAAATTACGGAGGATGGAGAAATAAATAAAAAATAATAGAAAAAAATGCGTAAATGCTGCGTGATTATAGTGCAGTCGGCCTCAAATGTGAGTTGCGCAATTTCTTAGTGGGTTGTGAAAATTTGCACATGGCCAGTTATTACCATTTCAAATTGTTACAGAACCTCTCGACGTGACAGCACCACCGATTTGTTATCATAACACTAACTTCAAACATGATGGAGGTTCAAAATTCGATGTGGTTTTTTGAAATATACATATCTATAAATATATTTGTCAGTGATTTCTGAGCAGATTTTAGTGTTTTAATTGGGTCTGAATGATCTATTTGTATTCCAACATCAAATTGATTAAGCTTTCTCTTTCACCAATCAAATTTATTAAGTGTCGTGCTAGCCAACGCAAATGTGCACACACGGGCAGCCGCATTGGCCCCCCTCTGAATTGTTCCTACTTGTCTCGTGACATCCATTACGCGATATTTTTCAATTTTCAATTTGATTACTTCAATGGAATTGAGATGTCTAAATCATTTCATTATTATTACAATGTACAGTCAAGAGTACACTTGTAGCGCGATTCTGACCTCTAAAGCGATTGTTATAAGAATGTTACAAAGTCCAATGTATCAATCTCTACATGCTCTTGACTGTACCTCTGTGCAAAGTCGTTCTAAGTTCATCACCCTTTAATGTAACTGTTTAAACTGTTGATCTGTGTTGTACCTTTTACATTACAGTCAATCAGCCAACTTAGAGCCTCACAGAATCATAATCCGCATTAAGACTTTTCTTGTTCCTTTACTGTGCATTCAGACTGGACTGAAATTTCTTTATTGCCTTTTATTTTTTTATTGTACATCAGATTCTGAATCCGTGTACCACTTGGGAAAGGCCTTCTCCATCGTGTTCCACTCAAGTCTATCATTATAATGCAATTTATTTTCTCTAGCTGTTCCGCGCGGTTTTGTTCGCGTATTGTAACATTCTAAAGGTGAAAGAATTTTTGAAATTGGTCCAGTAGGTTTTGAGTTTATTCGTTACGAACATTCAAAAATATAAATCTTTCCTCTTTATAATATTAATGTAGAAGTGTAGATGTCATCGTGAGCATTGTGCACATATTATTGAGAACATTGGCACAGAACACTTAGCTTCACTAATATTAATACATACCTATGAAACCCATTCATATTGTTTTAAAAATAGATTGGATAAACATTTTAAGCAATAAACACAAGTACTGTGATATATCAGCTCAAGAGCTGCTAGTGTATTAAATCTATATATATAAAATGATAAACTGACTGACTGATTGGTGATGTATCAACGCACAGCCTAAGCCGCTGGGTCTAGAGACTTGAAATTTTACATAGATAGCTTATAGTGTAGGCATCCACTAAGAAATTAATTTTGCAAAATTCAAGACCTAAGGGGGTGAAATAAACGTGCGCGAGCGAAGCCGCGGGTAAAAGCTAGTAAATAATAATAATTTGACACCCACTTAGCCAGTATCCCCAATGTACAATTTAACCCCCCCCTCCATATCAGCCTTTGTTAACCCATTGTAGGACACCATTCACACATGGTTAATTAGTCCCAAGCTAGGCAAAGCCTATGGGTAATAAATTTCTCACAAACACACCTAAATAAATAGTAAACACCAGACACTAAGCCAACAGACATGTTCATGCACACAAAGTTGGTCACGACTGGGATCAAACCTGCAACCTCTGACTCAGAAGGTATGGTCACTGCTAACTGAGCCAATAAGACCATTCATTATTAATTCTTGCATTTGCATTAAAGACAGATAAGCGTTTTGTAACTTATGTATTTAAACCTATTTCAAATTTCAAGTCAATAACATCAGCAGTTGCTGAAACCTTGCTTAAATATAGAGTGCTATCATAAGAGTTTCTTTGTTACAACTTTGTTACAGAACCCTACAAAGATCACATTTATTAACAGCTATGTTATCTTATCATTATCACACAGCACACAATAGGGTCTCACTCAACATCAACATACCTTTATCTTGTGGAGGTCAGTTAGCTGTTACAAAAATAGACTGGAGAAATACTTGTAAACACAAGTGCAGAGATATGCATTTACGCTGCTAGTCCAATATGAGATATTATTATTTGTTTGGAAGCCTCCCAAATAGGTTCAAGCTTTCCAAATAGGTTCTAAGCCGGGGAGGATGGTCGTGGGACTCACCCGGGTGAGGCAACGGCCGGTCGGCCTTGAGCAGCGCCGGCAGCAGCGCCACTAGCAGCGTCGCGACCAGCATCATGCTCGGCCGTAGCCGCTCAGCGGACGCAAGTCGCCATCACCACCGTTGTCGGTCCCGATCTCGACCGGGCTCGATGCAATCGAGTATCTATTTCTGTTTACGCTTCTCGGTTCCTCAAGTTATTTCTCGTTTTCGGGGGCTGGGGGTCCCTCGGAGCGGCAGCCCGGTAGTTCGCGATTTTATTCCTCTCCGTTTCGCTTCTGAACACTGTGCGATCCCGAAATCACTTTGCGTTTCGTTCTTTATTTGAAAATTGAGATGACAACAAACGAACAAAACAAACCAGCGTCCGCCGGCAAACGCGAGTCGCGCTCGCTGTGTGAGTGAGTGTGACCCTCCCTTCGTCCCTCCCTACGCTGATCCGCTCCGTCCCCCGCAACCCGCCCGCGCATGCGGGATCAACAGAACTTGACAGAATAGTTTTCACATAAAAAAAATTTTGCCATAAACAGAGAAATCATCATAATGTAACGTAGCTCGAAATAAAATACATTATTTTTATTATGTAAGAATAAGAATAAAATATAAGAAAATAATATTTATTAAATTATTTATCATTTCATTCTTATTTTTTTCATCAGTGTCAGTCAGTACGATCCCTGAGTGTTTTAATGAAGAAATGTTAGAGTGTCAATAATAAAATTCCAAAATTTCAGAGTTAAAAAATAGCATACTGTATATTTTTATAGTGAACTAGAAAACCCACCCTCGCTTCGCTTTTGTTTTCCTGATAAGTATACAAATCGTTCTTTCTATTGCTGCCTTCTCTCTCAAATGCTTTTGCTCCAAGATGCCTGATGAAAATCACATTAAAATCCGCATGGTTCAGAAAGATAGACGCAGAAAATGATTTCATTTTATGTTATGAGATGGACTCCTTCAACTCCGTGGCTGAGCTGAAATTCAACTAAAAGACTTGTGTCCATGGTCATAAATTAAGATTAAAAAGCAAAGGTCACTTTCACAGGCGCAAGAGGTCACTTTCACAGGATTTTCTTGTCGTGTGTTTATCCTTTTAAGATTATCCTATAAGACCACAATCACCATTTGTGGTAAAGTTATATAGGTATAGGTATTGGAATTCTATAGATATTTTCATTACATAATTTAATCAGTCAGAACTGATGATAAAAATACAGTGTCTGAATTCTTGGTAGATACTCTACAGAAATGGTATAATAGGTACCCAACTGCGCTAGGAGTAAAAGTGTTCTGTGCCCAACTGCCGATCACAGAATGGAAGTAAAAGTTATATTCTGTAGGGATGTAAAAAAATATCAATATTTAGAATAATAAATCAATTATTAATAGTCGATTATTTGTAATAAAATTAATCGATTTTACAAAAGTAGATTACCATTAAAAAGAGAAAAATCTATTTCTTTCAATCAATGTCACATCCCTAAATTCTGTGTGTGTTGACAGCAGCCTGTCAGAAATTTAAAAAAATTGCAATATCTACCACAGACCAGTAATAGATATCTACGGACGACGTTCAGCTGATTTCCTATTTATTTTTACTAAATTAATTTCAAAGCCTAGGTATGTTTTTGACCATTCGCAAAGATCCAACCGCTTATGTTATGATAGTTTTATTATAGTAATCTCGTTAGTGGGAGTTATGTAACTGTTAGGTTATGTTAATGTTTTGATAGCCTCCCTTGTGTTGCAGCGCAGCATGGGCGGGCACGGGCACGGGCCGCCGTACACCGTCCCGCACCACTCGCAGTTCAAGGTGGAAGGGATCCCGCAGCTGGAGGAGCTGGAGCGCGCGCTGGCCAAGCGGGGGCTCAAGGACCCTTGGATAAGGTTCTCACTCTGTGATATTACTAACTTACCTGTGTGTGTTATTTGTTGATATTTCGAAGTGTAGAGAACTTCACTGGTTTTTCTTCATGATGGACCATGTTTAGATAGAAAAATTAAAACATCTGTGTTCAACTGAATTTGGTATCTACAGAAATTATTATACCTATTATGAGATATGTACATTATTGTATTATCTTGTTGAATAGACATTTTCAATATTCTGGCTAAGCGGTTATTTGCATGACATTGACTTTTGCCATGTTTACCCATACAAAAACACTGCTAAGCACTGATTGCTTGCTTCTCATATGCGAGAATCAGGTTCCAATCCTGTCAAAGGAATGCATCAATATAGAGAATAATAAATAAAAAACCATACATACATACAGCTCATGCTTTCTTCCCACAGGGGTAGGCAGAGACGATGGATCGCCACTTTGCCCGATCTTTGCACACTTCCTTCAATAAAAAACTTACATACTTACTTATCGCTAGCTTGACGGTGAAGGAAAACATCATAAGGGAACCCAGCAGGTCCCAGAATTGATTTTGAGCAATATGTAGCAGCACCTCAGTCTAGCAATAGGCCTTCACCTTTAAAGTTTTGAGGTGTAATAAAAATACTGGTCAAAAGTGGGTATATCCAGGAATGGAAAACCTCTGTTTACCCCCCTCATAGGATAAAAGGTATAAGCATATTTCTTCTGCTTTTTACCCACTCAGGATAACATTGACGCAAAACATAATTAATCCATCTGAAGGCTCCAATCCAACACAATCATTTTTGGATTGGATTAAAATGTGGTAAAAACTCTACATAAACTTCTTTACCAATCACTTAACATTTTATACATATTAAAAGTATTTAAAATATTGTGTATTTTGTTTGTGGAAAGTTTTGTTTAATATTAGATGAACATAATTCCAGCTAAACACTGTCACATGATGAAATGTGACAGAATTAGCATATTATTACACACAAATATCTACAATGTAGATTAAATGTCCATTGAATGAACAAGCATCTTGTTCATAGTTTGATGCATTTCAAAAAATAGATCTGTTACGTTTTTGGTAATTGCAGTTTGGCTCTATGAAAACTACTGTTTATTTCAAATGTTTTAAGAGTGGTGTACTCTTAGCACCTATATCAAGATTAGTGTTCCCTTGTACATGTTTTGATGCAACGCGGGCATGGGCAACGTGAATGACGCGTGGGGTGTTGCAGGAACGAGGCGTGGCGCTACCACCCCGGGTTCGGCACGCGGCTGGCCAGAGCGCGCGCCCTCTTCGGCCGCGGGATGCCGCTGGGGCTGGGGCTGGCGCTGCTCACCGTGGCCGTGGGGAAGGCCTTCGGAGGGGACGACCACGGAGACCACCACTAGACACCTGCTCCGTTACATACTTATTCAGTAGTCTTTAATTAAATATATATACAATAACGTTCGCTTATTTATTATGATGAGATACTGCGACATAAAAAGGATCGCAAAATGAAAATGGCACATCTTAATCACTGTTTATTATCAGTCTTAGCTGTAATTTACATAATAAAACGATGACTGCTTTGAGTAGCCATTTTATTTACACTCGACCACATAGCTCGTAGCCGGCGTGAGCCCGTTCACGTGGAGCGCGGCTTCAGGTCCTCGAAGCACGGCCGCAGGTAAATGAAGTTCTTCTTGGCCGGGTTGAAGTGCTCGTGCCCCTATCGGAATCACAACATTAGTTCTTTCTGAAAATCTCATTACAATATAGAAAGAACATAAGAGAAGAAAAAGTAAATAGAAGAACTATGCCAAAATTGTTTTACTAAATTAAATTATTTCAAGGACTTATTATTTTGCGATTATGTGTCAACACTTTTGGTGCGCAAGTTACTCTGACATACAACCCGACATTTCGAGTAGGTATAATTATTACAATTAAGATTACAATGAACAGTGCCATTTAATTTTTACTATTACGCACTGGCGTAGCGAAAGTGTGGACGACTGCCCTCAATAAAAGTACCTTCTATTATATTAATTGTAAGCTATCATTTTGTTATGCAAGTCAAACTAAACACGACACATCTAACTAAATTGGGGAGTGAACAAAAGTGGTACCTTTGACCAGTCGTAGCCAACGGCGTAGGCGAATATCTGCCCGCTGTGGTTGAAGGCGCACTTCGTCAGCGGCTGGTCGAGCGTCTCTGAGGACTTGAGCTTCGTGCGAGCGTCTTTGTCCCAGAAGGAGTAGGAGCCGTCCGAGCCCACCGTGGCCAGCGTGCCGTGCCCCGGGTGGAAGGCGATGTCGTTCACCGCGTAGATGTCCTGGGGACCAACCATTCCTATTACTCCAGACAGACACAACGGATTAGGCGCACAATGCCACATTGGAATTTCGCAAAATGCCACATTGTCAAAACACCACTTTGCAAAATGCAATTTTCGCATAATGTCACATTCTCGAATGCTTTTTTAATGTTTATTTTTTAGTATTAATTTGTAATGATTCATAATTTCAGTTTAAATTTTTAATTTATTTTATATTAAAATAAATGGAAATTAATACAGAATGTAATTAAATACTAAAATAATTACATTATGTTTTATTTTCTAATTCATAAATCATCGGTCTACTTCAAGAAACGGAGTTGAACAATCTTGTTATTTTAATAATATAGCACTTTGTTAGTGTGGCATTGTGCTGTGTGGCATTTTGCGAATGTGGCATTTTTCGAATGTGGCATTGTGCGCCTAATCAGACACAACATCACATCTGAATTTATCAGCTGAAAATTAGCCCAACAAAGCTTGTTACCTGGTAGGCACCGGTGGTGCCGGAGCGATGGCACTTGAATGTGAAGTTGTCCTTGGGGTTGGTGGGGTTGACGTACTGGATGGCGACGCGGCCCTCGACGCTGCCGAGCGCGAAGCCGGCGGGCTGCTTGGTCTTCTTGTCTTTGAAGACGGCCACGCAGCGGTGCTGGTGCTTGAGCGGCGTCTCGATGCGCTTGAACTCGGCCGGCTTGCCCTCCAGCGTGTAGAGGCTCACGAAGCGGTCCGCCGTCGCCACCACGGCCATGGGGTAGTCCACGTCGGCGCAGTAACAGCGCTCGGACAGGGTCATCGCCATTATAGGCGCCGCGCTGCGCGTGTCCCAGAACTGGACCACACGAGACACGCAACAAACATCAATTGCAAATGTCACTTTTAATCCTACTAATATTATAAACGCGAAATTTTGTATGTGATGTATGTGTTTGTTCCTCTTCCTCATAAAACCTACTGAACGGATTTTGATTAAACTTTACAGTTATATAACATACATCAGAATAATACATAGGCTATATTTTATCCCGTATTCCCACGGGAACGGAAACTACGCGGGTGAAACCGCGGGGCGCTGCTAGTGTTAAATAATTTCGCCTCAATGGAAACCATAAAATGTGTTTATTGAAATGTATATGTACTATGTAGTCTATTCGAGTTCACCTACGACCTTTTGTCTCTACTAGAGCCCCGACGAGGTGCGTCACACGCCCTGGCAAACTGGAATGGGATGGCTAGCAGTAATGAGCACCTGCATCTAAGGCAGAAATCTAACCTTGAGGGTCTTATCCCAGGAGGCAGTCATGAGGCAGGTGTAGTTGGGCGCCTTCACCCAGTGGCACGTTCGCACCGGCGCGTCGTGGGCCGCCACCTGCGCACGCGCGTGCTTGCTGTTACTTCATGTGCTCAATTATCGTTTCATTCCAATAGTCAACTAAAATAATGATGTTACTGTAATGCCACAGAGGCGCTCTAAAGTTTGCATAACACTGTACTCTTAATTATTTTTTAACATGGTCAATTAAAGTCTATTAGGCTGCCAGTGGGATCCATTCTGGCTGACCTGCTAAAATTGGTAATTTTAAGGTAGCCTTTCCTTCTCCATAGAATATGGAAGAAAAAGGACAAACAAACCATAGATTGAAGAGTAATGTCTAACATGTAAATAATAACTAATTTTAACCTTATCAATGTGCTTATCTGTTACTTTTATCCATGACCATAAAATTGCTAAACATGCCTTAGTTGACACGACTAATTTTAATTTGACAGGACTAAATATCTCTCGTCTCTTTTCTTTTCTAGGAGAAAGAAAATGTCTCTCAGTATTCCAGAGAATATTTTTAATCAATTGGAGGGTAAAGTAGATCTACATGTTAATACATTCTGTCATCATCATAATTTCATTCAGGTACAGGATATCCACTGGGGAACATTGTCTTGCAAGAGGTTAATGTTGTTATCTCTACTGGGTATATTATGAACTTGCCTGCACTGTCTGATTAGCTGCGAGATCCCAGCACTTCACACTTTTGTCCGTTGAAGCCATGAACACCTTGGAACCATCCTGAAAATTTTAATTGTAATATATATTTTAGAGGCCACAATCTCCCATGCAAGCTCACCATAGTTCATGTTATAGAATACAGTAGAATTCAGTAAGTACTCACATCGTGCCAGGCTACGTCGAGGATGGGCCCATCCATACCTTGTGCTGCCTTGGGCACTGTCTTTCCCGAAGCTTCAACTTCCCAGCACCGCACCTGGAAGAATAAATGAGCTTCGAATTCGATTGGCCACTCCAAGCCTCGGGGCCGGCGCGAGTGCGCTCAGCTCGTCTCACCCGGCAGTCCCAGCTGCCCGCCACGAGGAAGGTCTGCGGCACGCTGGGCGGGGAGAACTCCAGCGCCGACACCGTGTCGTCGGGCGGAGAGGCCACCTCCACGTCTTTGTTGGGGTTGGCGGCGGCATTTCCCAGCTGGTTGTACATCATACTGTCCGTTCGCTACTGCCTCTGTTAGATTGTCACACTGGGCCGTCGTACTGTGCACACGCAGTATGCTGCTTCACTCGGATCATCTGAAGAAATAACACAATTTGTCGAAATGTATTTGAAAACTAAATTGTAAACACAACACAACAACCGTTGTTAAGTTAGGTTACTTTTTATTTTTTTTTATTTTCTTGGCGTTGCACGACTTGTGCATTTGCCACATTTAAAAAACTAGGAAACATTTTTAGGTAATAAGAAATATGTATAGAAATGGAATTTGGAATAAGAAGAGAAGGATTAGTAAAGGAAAGTATTTTATTTGAAGCGAAGAGAACGAAAATAGCAAAGAGAATTAATTTTTACAGCTATATGTTTTTAGTTCAGCTATTGTTTGTCATTAATACCAAATTTAACCCTCGAAAATTATTAATATATGGTATGTACATAAGTGTGACATTCTTGGTAGACCAATGTATAAAATGTATTATATGCGGATGGGTAAATTGCTAATACAATAAATAAAAAACACGACTTGACAAGTTGACACAGTGACATTGACAATGACACAATTCAGGTGATTGGGCTTTTTGGCGGGAATCCGAAGAGGGACGTCATGTTTTTTGTATAATTTTCATTTTGCTGTGTATTTCGGGTTTTGACTCATAATAGTGATAGTTTATTATGTGGCAAGTGTCCGTGAAAGTGTGTAGTGAATGGGAAATTCGATAAAATGCGAGATATGGACATTTTTGTATTGCCTCAAAAAGTCACAATAAAGTCGTCAGTAAAAGTGCTATCATTTTACTGATAACCAAGTTAGGGCACGTTAGGGTTGTAGAAAGTGTTAAAGACACTGTATTTTTGTGCATGGACTCTGAAGCAGAGCCATTTACATAAGGATATCATTAACTAATGACGAGGCTGCATGGCGTAATGCCTTTGCCTACCCTGTAAGGGGTGAAACAACAAAAAAAAAAATTCAGGTGATTGATTGTCACAGGTGTCACTGTCAGTTCAGTCAGTCAGTTGTGTTGTGTCATTGGTAAAACACCAAAACACAAATTAAGATGAGTTCAAACACAACCGAGTACGTGCAGATCAAGGAGCTGAAGCCGGGCATGAAGAACATCAACGCGGTGTTCATCGTCCTGGAGGTGGGCCCGCCCACGCTGACGAAGGAGGCCCGCGAGGTCCGCACTCTGCGCGTGGCCGACGCCAGCGCGTGCGTGAACCTGTCCGTGTGGGACGCGGCCGGCGCGCTGCTGCAGCCCGGAGACATCGTCCGGCTGACGCGCGGCTACGCGGCGCTGTGGCGGGCGCAGCTCACGCTCTACTCGGGCAAGTCCGGCGACCTGCAGAAGGTCGGCGAGTTCTGCATGCTGTTCAACGAGCAGGTGAACATGAGCGAGCCGCAGGCGCCCGCCCCGCCGCCCGCGCCGAGCGAGCGCAGCAACGGCGCGGGGCCCAGGCCGGCCGGCGCGGGGGCCGACAAGCAGCCGGCGCCGCACAAGACCTACGTGCGGGGCGCCGCCCGCGCGCACCAGCGAGGCGCCTCGCGACGGTAGCTTTTGTCCTGCCGGGTGATCGAGGGTCCTTCACCCCAGCATTGATGACCAGGGTTGGAATATCATACCCTATGGTTTCTGATGTCCGTATTTTAGGACCACAGCAATTTATGTGATGTGTGATATTCTTTAATTTATATGTAAATATGTTAGAGAGAAAATCACAAATTTTGATGGGACCCAGCCTAGATTATTATTATGAGTCTGGCCCGACTGGCCCTCTTGGTCCTTCCATTGAGCAGACTTTAGTCTTGTGGGTGAAAGTGATTTCAAATTTGTTTGCAACTATCCCCTATTTATATGATACTGTACAATAAAATCAATAAAGCTGTACATATTACATTTTATAGGAACTTGACTTGTTTAGAAAATATCTCTTAGTTATGTAAGTTATAATATTGTCATAGGATAAATTTGAATAGACAAAGTTAATAATTAATTTAAATAATAAACTGATGCCAACATTATACAAACTGCCTTTTTTACTTGCATTAGTTAAACTATGCAGAAAAACAAAAATACTTGTTAATAACAAAATTCTAATTGCAAGAACACTGATACCCATCTATTGGCCAAACTTGAATACTACTTACTAGTGGGTATGTGTAGTTTCACCCGCATAGTTCCCCTTTCCATGGGAATGTGGGGATAAAATAAAGCCTATGTTACTCAGGGATAGCTTTCCAATGATGAAATATTTTATATGTTAGCTGCCTATGGTTACAATAATTACAATATAAAGTAGTATTAAAGATATTTTAAGTTATTTTGTTATCATGTGTGTTTTGTATGAATTACCAGTTGGCGGTTTAATTGGGCTTAGGAATGTTAGGAGTGAGTATGTATGGTATGGTATGGTATGGTAACGCGGGCTTGTTTCCGCAACTCGACGTCATTTTTGCGCCTATTTTGCGTGATGGTGGGAATGGCTCTACTCTTGCCATCCCAGCTCCTCCAGGAAGCCCAGCAGCGACTTGACGTCCTTGAGGGCTTCGGGGAGCGACTTTGGGGATCCAAGGTGCTTCGCCCGGTATTGAGCCACGCCTTCGCACTCCAGCAGCACGTGCGCAGCCGTTTCTTCTGCCTCCATGCACGCTCTGCACAGGGGGCTGTCGGTGACACCTAGAGTAAACAGATGTTTGTTAAAAGGACCGTGGCCTGTTATGGCCCCAGTTACCGTACGTAGCTGTTTCCGGCTCAGGTTTATCAGGGTGCGAGAGAGACGCCGGTCCAGGTGTGGTACCGCAGATCTCGCCTGTCTACACTCACCCAGGCCGGTCCAGGCCCGTTCCTGTTCAGCCTGAGCACGGAGTGAGTAGAGATAATATCAGCATCGCAAGATTAGACCTACCTAACTCTATCTCTCACCCTATATTGTAGGTGTGTGAAGTATGAGAGAAACCTCCAATTCACAACTAAAAACAACATTAAGTATTCAAAAGTGTGTTATTTTTAACATATTTATATAATTAGGTAATTTATGAGGACCGGCATTGGTGTGCTAAATGTGAAGGTTATCTATTCACAAACTATTTCAGATTCATCACAAATGACAACGTGTAGGTAGGGTAGCTTCCTATTTACTCTATTAGGCTTTTCACATAACTATTTTGCGTGGCGTGAGCAGAGACACATGCACTACATCAGAGAGGACACCGCAAACAAAGTGTTATAGTAGCTCATGGGCTATTACTGTATAGAGTAGTGACGTCACGGACTGCGTACTTTTCTATGAAAAGTAACAACTGCGATTGCTATAAGTAATGCCTCTTTTTGCAGTAGCGCTTCCTACATAATATAGGCAATAAGTATATTTAGGTAGGTATTCAGTTTGCGCTCTAATAATCTAAAATCTAACTAGGTACGTCAATCATACTCAAAGTTCATAGTGTAGAGCACTGTATTTTCTAAAAAGTACAAGAGTGCAAAAAGAATAAGGTTTCCCCTGATTTGTCTTAGTTTAGAGGACATCCGGGGAGCTTCCGGGTTTAAAAATTAAATAAGTCGCCGGCTGCTACACACACGCACTGTGCCCGCACTCCGCGATCAACCGACTCGCTAAATTCGTCGAAAAGATGACTAAACATAATTTTATGGTCTGAAAATAAATAAAAATGTGATTAATTTTCAACTGCTTTTTTATTACACTATGTTTAAAAAACCTGTTGACATGTCCGGGTTCTGGGCTCTAGAATCCGGGGTTTTCCCGCGTCTTGTCCTGGTTGCCAAATTTTAGAGATGGCATCCCTAAATAAGAACCACTTACCTTATATGGTGTGGTATGTAGTGATCCTCCTCTGCCATGTTGATTCCGTAATGAGGCTGACATTTAGCTCTAGCAAAATACTCGGAAAAGAGCAAGGCGGAGGTCCGTCCCCGCGAATCTATACTAGCGAGATGACCTCGCGCGAGGCCGCGGTCTACCATTCCATTGTATTTGGGAACCTGACGTGCATGTAACATAATTAACGATGTTATTTATCGGTCGGTACACAAATGGACCCGCGGGCGAGGTCGGAGGTTACATAAACACGCCAGCCGCCTCTGACGCGCGATTCTTAACGCTTTCACAATCAAATGATCATCGCAAGGCATTTTTCGCGGTTGGCGTGTGTCTCTAACGTGAGCTTACATCTGTCCCGATAAGGGTATCTACATAAATGAGAGTCATAGGTCAAAGTGCGACCTCCGGTACAAAGTGTTTGCCACATGGTCTTTGTGACGTCTAAATGGTATGGAAAAGTATTGTACGCACTACGAGGATCATTTGACTCTGAAATATAGGCACCAGCGGAGTCTCTGAGCTTCACGGTATATAGGGAGTACTGTAACCTAGCGTTGGCGTCCGAAAACTAAGAACATAAGTACCTAATCGTAGTTCGTAAAAATAAATGGATTAACTTCAGCTAAATGCAATTAATCATTCAAATCAAAATCAACAGTTATTCAATGTAGAGGCTCATAAGTCCACTTTTTGCAGCTTCATTTATTTCCACATACTTATTTCATATTCTCAACCGTCAACCGTCGCAGTTCTCAATTCATTACCTACCTACTTCGTAGTACCTAACTCAGTCTATGGTCCCTTCCATAGTCAGATAAAACCGCAGACTCAGAATCTTGTCTTTCTGTAATGTGGTTAAAAGTTCGAATAGAATAGAATACATATTTTTTGTTCGCTATAAATAAAAAAAATAATAATATAATGTCACATGTAATTAAGTATATTACAATTTATTAAAACTAAATTTAGAATACATTTACAATTAAAATTAGTATTATTGCAAATAATTTATACATTTGATATAGGTAAGTGTGTCAAAAATATCCTAAATAATTATTAATATAAAAATCACAGTCAATATTTACTGGCAAAAATACTCATTTTTTTTAAATTATAGAATCGTTTGTAAGTATTTATCTAAAATATTCCTCACGATGATCTAACGTTGTAAAAAATGTCAAGTGCCAAGCGGAAACACTCGACAACCACGAACGGCACTTCTTTAGCACCGAGTTTATTGAAAATTTGACTCGTCAAGGTTAAGATATTAATATAAAGCTCGGTCTTATAATATAATTATAAACATGAGAGCCCTGTTGGAGGTGACGCCCGAGTTCGATTCCGGGCCAAGGCATGTATAAAACTAATTAGTTTTGTCAAAAAATTACGTAGAACTACGGTACAATAAAACTTTGTATTATATCAAGACGGCGAAGGAAAATATCGTGTTGGAAGCCCGCAGGTCCCCCCGACCGAACTGGTTCTGAGGTATGCGTCCGGATGGACTTTCCACCTGTAACGTTTTTAAGTCCAAAAACATACTCTACAATAGTATATTATGTAAGAACTTCCACAAATTGAACACCTCTGCCTTCTATGATAATGTATCAACATGTGTATGCCCTAATTGCAAGCGCTTCCTGGAGAGCAAGCTCGTGGAGTGCCTTGACTGCCAATTAACCGTAAATTAATATTTAAATGGTTAGTACATTAGCGCCGCTCCAAACTATTAATCATGTCATGATCATGAGTGGCCGTCAGTCACGATAAAGATTGCTCGCTACACAAAACCCATCACATTGCATTATTTCAGTGCACGCAGGTCTGCTGCCAATCATTGGATGCATGGAGGAAGGCCACGGCCAGACGCGAAAGGCGGCTGGAGTGAGCCGCTTCGTTCTTCTCAACATCGATTGTCGCTATATATGAGAGTTTGAGAGCTATGCCAGATGTTCAATAGAGAAATACATTACATGGACCATTCGCACAGATGAGGGACCTCGGCCTGGCTGGTTTCCGTTTAAACCTCGAACATTTTGTATAAAGTCGACCTCACACACTGCGCCGTGATTCTCTTTTTCACTTCTATCAGAACACGTTTTTTTTTTAAATATATGAGGACGACCTTGTGCCTCCGTTTGGCCCCACGGCAGTAGCCGCCCGGGATATCAACATTATAGGTATTAGAGGTGGGTCATAGTAATATTATGTAATGAATTTCGATACGTACCTAACACCTGCTACTCTCCTTCACCTAACCTGCTACTTACAGGTTTCTACCGATCATTAATAATTAAGCTACTCTAGTCAATCATAATTGGCGCATTGTCTAAAACTTACTTCGAATTCTATCCGGATTCGATGTTGACTCAGTCAGTAATTGCCGCCTCTTATAAAAAACAGTGCATTATACCCCTCGCGTTTACATTACACCCTGCGCCTGCGAGTCGCGCGTTGAAGTCTTTTGTATGGGAGACTGGGCGCGAGGCACGGTCGCGCGGGATATTAATCAATTTCCTTAAGGGGTTGTTTTGTTACAATCAATATGGACGCATTACATGATAAATAGTTAGTTGTATGACAATAACCATTCTTGAAACATACCTAATTTAAAATTTTATCGATATCGCTACAATTTTATGTAACAGTGTTCATTTAAGTCAAGGTTACGCAAGGTTATTAATTTATAAATCATCATATTTTCCATATTATCGTAGAAACAGGTTGTCAACGTGTTTACGCAAAATGGATATTATTATAGGCCTTGTCCCCCCCTGTCACTTGCTTTCTGTAGGTCCATGGCCAATCGACGATTGATTTAGTAATGGTGTGATGTAAGCGCAACTTGAACGTTGTGATGGAGGCTTTGAGAATACTAGGGGAATTCCATAAATAGTCGCCTATGAAGACGTCATGCCCCAGACAACAGCACCATCTGTCGGGTCCAATTTTGAATCTAAGATATTCAGGGATCTACTCAAATACACACGAAAAACTTCACTCTTTGTAAAGTAATGCATGACTTGAAGTTGATTGAGTTGAAAAGATTTAATGTGACATGATTAATTACATTTCAGTGTTTTTATTTTACGTAATCTTAATTTTAATTAAGTGATTTTGTTTAAATGTATTGACATTCAAATGTATTAATTTATGTTTTTTTTTATAATTGATTGTTAACTTATACTAATTTGAAATGATGTAATTTTTGGAAAGAGCGGTGATAGCCTTACGGTTAAAGAGCTTGCTTCACATGATGATAATCAGTGAGGGTTGGGTTTGAATCCTGGCATGTACCAATAAGTTTTTCAAAACTTACTTACATATTCATCACTAGCTCGACGGTGAAGAAAACATCGTGAGGAAACCTGCAGGTCCCAGAATTAATTCTGAGGCATGTCTAACAGACCCGGTCCGGTCATGGAATAAAATACCTCTGCCTACCCCCTAAGGAAAAAAAAGGACTGAGATTTTTTTCAATTTAATTTTTGGACAAATATGAGTCTGAAATAAAAGTACTTATTTATCGACGGCGTCGTCTTGGGCGCTGCTCGTCGAGTCCTCGGCTTCAAGGGCGGCACATCAGCTTTGCCGCCCCGGCCCTGCTCTCGGTTCGCGGAAGAAGTAAACCGACCTCTCGATAATATTTTGAGATTACGAAATCTATTAACACACACTGGTCAATGATTTGGACCGAATGCCAACTTTCATATCGTTTAGTAGTTAAATACTTTTTAGTACCCGTCCGATATACTCACATAAATAAAGATTTCTCAAACTTCACCTTTGAGAAGTATGTTAGAAAGTAGTACACTATGTAGTAACTACTGGAGCGATTATCTCATTTTGGTGATTGAGGAGCTGAGGCAACCTCGGCCGCAGGCGTCGGCCGCTCTCAGCTGCCCCGCCGACCGATGGTACATCTTCTCTTGCGCAACGAGATCGATGAATATGAATGAATTGTTGAGCGCACCCACGCGCTCTGGGGGGAGACGCGCGCAGAGTGGGTCGAGTGCGGCGCCTGCGCACTCTCTGAGCACGCGCCGCCGCACGCGCTCCACTCCCGCCGCAGACGCGCGTCCCGCCACTCCCGCCACTCCCGTCGTCCCGCCGCTGCAGCATGCGGGCCCGCTCTGCCCCCGCCCTGCTGGCGCTGTGCCTCGCCGTGGTCGCCGCCGGTGAGTGCCGCCTGGCACGGGGAACATAAATGCGGATTAGATATTCATATATCAGTGTTATCGAATTAAAACAGGCTGAAAAAAATGTGACACTAGAAAATGTGGCCCTATTGGCGAATCGATTTCCCAGTGCTAAAAATAAAATATAATTAGAAATTACATATAGTTAATAAACCTGTGTTCTAGTACAGTAAGGAGCATCGAGAAGATCGAGCGGTGTTATGTTGCAGAATTAATAATAAATAATCTCACGTATTTTATCCCCAGGAGGGAGGGTAAATTCTAGAAATAATAAGTGCTGCACTGGCGAGGGGATAATAAATCGTGGGATATAATAGAGCCGCAACAGACCTTTTTGATTTAAAAGAGTTAAAAACTTCTTCACCCGGTATTGAAGCGAAAGTGCGAAATAAAAATGAAATTATACCTAGCAACATAAAAAAACCCGTTAAGTCCGAGTTCCGTGCCTGATCTAAGATTATTGATACCTAAGTATTATTAGTACACACTTGTACGCCTAGCTAAATATGTAAGTAAAATATTATTTTTGATTTAAAAAAAATCATCATCATCATCATCAACCCGTAACAGCCCACTGCTGAGCTAAGGGTCTTTCCTCACACATGAGGAAGTGTGGGCTATAATCTCCCACGCGAGCCCACTGCGGATTGGGAGATGGTGTTAAGCTAGTGGCCACTTAACAGTCAGAATTTTTCAAGCCACCCAAGGGTATCTGACATGGCTTAACAACTTCCATTGTGCGTAACACAACGAAAACCGGGACCAACAATTTAACGTGCCTTCCGAAACACGGAAGCGCTCGTAATATAAATGCCACTAGGCGGTCACCCATCCACTGACTGACCGCACCCAACTTTGCTTAACCAGTGTTACCAAACACACTGGCACCGCAGGGCTACGAGCGCTTCTAAAAAAAAATATGTTTTACCAATTTAGACAAATCTTTATTTTTTCCTGTTGTATATTTACATAAACATCTATCAAGCCTAATTATTCTAGATTTTTCGAGATAATTCGAGAACTACGCGGCATCAAAACGTATAAAAATATATTGTGTAACGTGAAAATAATGTCCTTTCACCATTTTCTCTAGGGTTACTACCTGCATACATAAAAATCTATAGTTATAGGGGTATAGTTTCTACTAATTGATACTACTAAATTATTAGTAACTAACGGTTCTGAGCGGTTTCAACCGCGTAGTTCCCATTCCTGTGGTAATCTATATATATAAAACAAAGACGGGTTTGTTACAACACTTATAACTCGAGATCGGCTGGATCAATTTTCATGGTTTTTGTTTCGTTGGATTTGTCTCCGCCCTGAATAGCAGAATACATTTTAAAAACAATGAAAACTTGACAAATACATAATTATTAAATAATATTCCCACGGGAACGGGAACTACGCGGGAACGGGAATGGGAACGCGAACGGGAACGCGGGTGAAACCGCGCGGGGACAGCTAGTACGGGAATAAAATATATCTTCTAGCTTTCTATTAGTGAAAGAATTTCTTAAAATCAGTCCAGTAGTTTTTGAGTTTATTTGTAACAAAAATACAAATCATTCCTCTTTATAAGAATAGTATAGATTTAATTCGTACCAACGTGACCCTAAAACAATTGTAGTTATCTATAGTGTGCTCTCCAGTGTTTAACTGGAGCGTAAGAATAAAATGTTGTCATCGTTGGAGAATACTTAAAAATTAAAAAAAAATGTGAGGAGAATACTTCTAGGTTAAACAAATATAATATTTGGGGAAATTATGTGCTTCTGAAGTGGCTAATTAATTATATGATCGGTCCGGTTATGCCCTCCTCTACTCTCACACATTGCGATGCTAGGATGTCGTATCTCATTGCAGTCTGTTAGTGTACCAACCAACTGTGGCATAAACTCAGTATACCCTTCCTGTGCGTAGGCCCTGCGACGCACGAAGCCCGCGAGGCGCAAACGGCCGCCGCCAGCTGGCTCGACATCATCTCGCGTGAGTATGACCCCACCCCACCCCCCCACACCTTCCACACCCCCCACACCCCCCACTCACCGCGCGTCTGTCCGCAGAGTACGCCCGCGCTACCGGAGCCGGCCGCGAGCCCGCCAGCTGGCCGCCGCGGCCCTTCCCCCTGCAGCTGCCAGTCGGTGAGACCAGCTCGGTGCAACGCCGCCGCAACGCTCCCCTCCTTGTACTAACGTGTTCGCACATTCAACAGGCGAGGGCGGCAAGGTGACGACGCTGCCGCTGCTGGTGCTGCCGCTGCCGGTGCCGGTGTACGTGCCCCGCGAAGGTAGGCCCTCCCCGCGCTCGGACTAGAATCGGCGGGGCTCTATCCGCCTCGTCGGGGTTCAATCGAGTGCGGCCCTATGATTTCAGAATGTTCGGCGGGAGCTACGGGGGACCGGATCCATGCCGAGGACCGCCTCGGGGCGCACCGATCCCCGGCGCTCTACCCCGGGGAGCACTCGACCGCGCTTGATCCACAGCAAGTTGCAGCATCGTCCGAGAAACTGGTCGAGGAGTTCCGCAGACAGCAGCCGAATGCGCCGCACTTGCCGCCCGCGGTGCTGAGCCGCCCGCGCCGCGCTGCAGTGCCACCGCCGCAAGAGACGCACGCCGAGCCACCGCCGCCAGCGACCACAGTCGGGCACCCATCCTCCCCGTCCGCGGCACCGCAGCTGCAGTTCGACCGTTCGCTGTTCCTGCGGGTGCGCCTCACGGTGCCGCGCGCCGACTACACCGAGACTTACGCCGTCAGGTTTGCACCGCCGACCGTGACCGTGGAGCCCCTCGTTGCCTCCCTCGCCTCTGACCCCCACCCTTACCCTCTCTATGCTCGTGACTCACAGGTGGGACGCCAGCGGCCGGGCGCGCGTCGACCATCACGACGGTGACACGGTCACGCTGCGGACTCCACTGGCTGGCGACCGCGTGCGCCGCGTCGCCGTGAGCGTTGACCGGAGTGGCGAGCGGGACGTGCGGGTCTGCGCAATCTCCGAGGACCGCGTCGGACCCGCAGACGGCCTGCCGCCGGGGCTCCCCGATCCGGCCGCGTTCTCCTTCGCCGGTGAGATGAGACGCCGACCCGGTCGAGACGCGGACGCAAGTGGGACCTCTTTCGCTGACGCCCCCGGCGCTGCATTTGCAGGGATGGCGGCTGAAGCGGGTGCACTCGTGGAGCGTTGGGTTCAGGTGGTGACGCCGGGCGCCGGCGAGGGCGGAGCGGCGCGAGGCGAGCAGCTCACGTTCCGACACGAGCTGAGGGTGACCCGCCGCGCTGACGGGTTCGCCGTGCCGCTGCGGTGAGTGACTCCCGCCGTTCCGATACCGCCCGCGCCGGTCCCGTCCGTCCCGCCGCGCGCTCTCACTGACTTGACTCTCGCGCAGGTACCGTGTGGAGGTAGATAGCTCGGTGCTCGGCCTCGCTAGCGACGGGTACGAGCATGTCTACGAGGAAGCGCGCGCACAGGAGCACGAGCCCGCCGTGTTCCACATGGACCTCGGTAGGTCTCGAAGCGCGCTGGGGCCGTCCACCTGCCTTCAAGCCGCGGTCTGAAGTCCGACTACGAGTATCCATGTGTGCAGGGACCGAGTGCGACGTGCGCGAGGAGATTGGCGCGGCTGAGCCAGAGCACGCAGCGCGGCTGGAGCCGCTGCGCGAGTTCACGCTGCCGATGCGGGATCCTCGGCACGAGGGGGCGCTGCGCCGGTATGCGATCGCACGCCCTCCTCCCGCAATCCCCTGCCTTTAGTTTCGATGACCCAATATGATTTTACTCATGTACAGCTTTACGACCGAGTTCGAACGGAAATACGTCGACCAGAAGGAGGAAGCCGTCCGCACGAATCTGTTCGTCCAGAACCGGCGTTTCATTTCATCAGCCAACCGACTGGACGCGCCTTTCAAGTGTGGCGTCAACTTCCTGGCGGACCGGCTCGACGGCGAGCTCGAACAGCTGCTCGGCGTGCAGTACGACTCCGACGAGGGGAACCCCGATCCCTTCCCCTACTCGGAGCAGGGAAGGTCCCAGCTCAGCGCCAAGCTGCCGAAAGAGTTTGATTGGCGGAAGCGAGGCGGTGTCACACCTGTACGCTGTGCGTATCGTTCCGCGTGCCTCGAGCTGCTTAGCCCCCCCCGCTCCACTTAAAGATTCGTATGTTCACAGACCAGGGATCGTGTTCCTCGTGCTGGGCCTTCGCGGTAACGGGCGCTGTGGAAGGAGCGCATTTCGTGCGCACTCGCCGTCTCGTGTCGCTCTCCGAACAGTGTCTCGTCGACTGCGGTTTCCCGTAAGCATCTGCTTACGTCTGCGCGTTGTCTTTGACATTCCACTTGTCACTCGTCAGTGACATTTGTGATGCGACAGGTACGGCGCGCACGGCTGCAACGGCACGTGGCCGGTCCACGCCTACGAGTACGTGCGCGAGCGAGGGCTGCCGGCGCTCGACGAGTACACGCCCTACCAGGACAAGGTGACGCCGTGCCGCGAGAGCGTCGTGAAGCCCGTCACGCACATCTCCGGCTTTGTCGACGTCCCGCCCCGTAACGTCGACGCTCTGAAGGTACGTACTACAAGCACAATAGTGCGTGGCGTTTAGCAGTATCGAGAGACATTCGTCTGACGAGTAACTCTCCGTTTTCGCGTGACTACAGGTGTCGATCCGGAAGAACGGGCCGGTAGTCGTCGTCATCGATTCTCGGCCAAAGAGCTTCGTGTTCTACACGCAGGGCGTGATAGACGACCAGCGTTGGTGAGTATGGAAAAACCTTCGGGTAAACTCGGTTAGAGCAAATTGATAGAGAAAACGGAATCGGTGTAATGAGAGGATTGTTTTCACAGTATCAAGGGCCCAAAGAACAAGCTGAACCACGCCGTCCTGGCGGTGGGGTGGGGAGACCGGCGCGGCCAGTCGCACTTCATCATGAAGAACTCGTATTCGGATCGGTGGGGCGACGAGGGGTACGTGCGCATGGACGCGGCCAGCAACGCGTGCGGCCACCAGACCGTGCCCTCCTTCCCCGAGCTGCGGCTGCGAGACGTGGGCCGCGCGCTGGGGCAGCCCGCGCCAGCCGAGCCCGGCGACGACGAGGACGATGACGACAGTGGCCTGCTTTAACCACTGCTAGTTGGCTACCTTAATTAATTACTGTATTTACAAACATTAAACTAAATATTCCAAAAGTGTTTGTTTCCTAATTTAACCGATGGGTAGAATGGAGGTTTGCACATGCATAAACTACAAAGTCAAAATTTTACAACATAAATAGTAAAAAACCGACTTTTTCTCATGGATGCCATTGTCAGAACTGGACCAAATTGAAATAGGAACACAAGGGAAGTACCAAGTTTAAATAAAAAAAGAATTAGTAATCAAAATAGGTTCACCCAGTCGATAGTTCTGTGCTAACAAACATAAAAAAAACATACAGTCGAAATGAGATCCTCCTCCTTTTCTTGAAGTCGTTTGAAAAAACAAGTAAATTATGTTAAGATTTTTAAATTCGTGATATCTTATAAATGGAATGTCCGATTTCAAAAATTCTAAAAAGTAATCTACATACATAAATATACATAATTTTTATGTATCACATTTTAAACTATAAATTAAAAACCTCCAAAGCATCTAAGTATATATCTAGATATTAAGCAAAAATATTTGTAAAGTGCGCAACGCCTACAAACTGCTCCTGCAGTTTGGCGACTTTAAGTTTCTGTAAGTGTAGATATATAAGAAATGAATAAATAAAAAAAAAAATAAAAAAAATAAAAAAAAAAGGTATTGAATATAAAATGACTTATTTGCATAAGGATGGGTATGGTAGGGATATTATGGTCTGATATTGGTCGGCATTTCTATCAACTTGTAAAATGTAATAAAGTAGTTATAGTGACTTATCTACAATAGTTAGAATATGGTATTGCAAAGTTGGCGTGATATGAGTTATACGTCCATTTGTCACGCACATACTTAATACAAATTAAGACATGGTTTTTTTATGGATGCCACGGTCAGAACTGAATGAAATAAATTGCGTCCAATCTGGAAGCACCAGCTTTCAAATAAAAAAGAACCATCAAAATAGGTTCACCCAGTCGAAAGTTCTGAGGTAACAAACATAAAAATAACAACATACAGCCGAATTGAGAACCTCCTCCTTTTTTCAGACAGTAATCGTCACTTTTGACCAGTGAAATTACCATGGGAAACATTAATTTTAAATTTATTCTAAATTTTTACACACGAATATAGTTTTTTTTTTTGACAAATTTGCTAAATTTCTAAATCCGGCTGGTCCCGTTTTTCTACATAGTCCTCTTCTATTCGACAAGACCTTTCAAAGGAGCCCTCGCGCTCTCACCTGGGACACAGACACGCAAAAAAAATTAGTTTTTTTTAAACTTAGGATTTTTCTACTCTATGTCAGTCTAATTTATTGGCTAGACCTGGTGTTTGTGATAGATGAGTAAATTAAAGGTCGCTGGGTTCCTTGTGAAAATATTCTAATTAAATAGATGAAATTTACAGTTCTGTATAAAATATCTGGTGAAGATAAAAAACCAAAAAGACATAGAACGATAACGATTAAAAAAAAAAATTAAGATTAAAGTTTTCCGGGAAAAATAAGTAAAAAAAGTACCTAAAAAACGGTAAATACAGTCCCACTGCTAAGTAAAGTAAAACCGTAGAGAAATGTTATAAAAAAAATAAAAAACAAAAATATCCCCTACTAATTAATCCCAAACCTAACAAATCCCAAACCTAACATATCGAAAACCTAAACAATGCCAAACCTAACAAATCACAAACTTAACAAATCACAAATCTAACCGATTTCAAACCTAACCAATGCCTAACATAAGTAATCCCCTCCTAACCGCTCCCAAACCTAACAAATCCTAAACATAACAAATCACAAACCTAACCAATCCCAAACCTACCAAAACCCAAACCTAACAAATCCCAAACCTGCTATATCCCAAACCTGCCATATCCCAAACCTAACAAATCCCAAACCTAACAAATCACAAATCAAACTAATTTCAAACCTAACTAATGCCTGACATAACTGATCCCCTCCTTACCAATCCCAAACCTAACAAATCCTCAACATAACAAATCACAAACCTAATATATTTCAAACCTAACCAATGAATAACAAAACTAAACCCCTCCTAACTAATCCCAAACATAACAAATCCTAAACCTAACAAATCCCAAAACTAACCTAACCTAACCTAACAAACCACAAACCTAACCTGTTTCAAACCTAAACAATCCCAAACATAAAAAATTCCCTACTAATCAATCCCAAACCTAACCAATTTTAAACCTTTCCTATCCCAAACCTAACCAATCCCAAACCTAACAAATCCCAAACTTAACATACCGAAAACCTATACAATGCCAAACCTAACAAATCCCAAACTTAACAAATCACAAATCTAACCGATTTCAAACCTAACCAATGCCTAACATAAGTAATCCCCTCCTAACCGCTCCCAAACCTAACAAATCCTAAACATAACAAATCACAAACCTAACCAATCCCAAACCTACCAAAACCCAAACCTAACAAATCCCAAACCTGCTATATCCCAAACCTGCCATATCCCAAACCTAACAAATCCCAAACCTAACAAATCACAAATCAAACTAATTTCAAACCTAACTAATGCCTGACATAACTGATCCCCTCCTTACCAATCCCAAAAATAACAAATCCTCAACATAAAAAATCACAAACCTAATATATTTCAAACCTAACCAATGAATAACAAAACTAAACCCCTCCTAACTAATCCCAAACATAACAAATCCTAAACCTAACAAATCCCAAAACTAACCTAACCTAACCTAACAAACCACAAACCTAACCTGTTTCAAACCTAAACAATCCCAAACATAAAAAATTCCCTACTAATCAATCCCAAACCTAACCAATTTTAAACCTTTCCTATCCCAAACCTAACCAATCCCAAACCTAACAAATCCCAAACTTAACATACCGAAAACCTATACAATGCCAAACCTAACATATCCGAAACTTAACAAATCACAAATCTAACCGATTTCAAACCTAACCAATGCATAACATAACTAATCCCCTTCTAACCGATCCCAAACCTAACATATCCTAAGCCTAAACAATCCCAAACCTAACAAATCCCAAACTTAACAAATCACAAATCTAACCGATTTAAAACCTAACCAATGCCTAAAATAACTAATCCCCTTCTAACCAATCAGAACCTATCAAATCCCAAACCTAAAATGTCCCAAAGCTAAAAAATCCTAAATCTAACAAATCCCACACCAACCTAACCTAACCTTTTTTTTTTTTTTTTTTTTTTTTTTTTTTTTTTTTTTTTTTTAACCAGGGAAAATGCATTACTGCATACGCACCCGACCCGGGGGGGCCGGGGGTTATGTGGGGCTCTGCAGCCTAGTGCTGCCATACCCACTAAAAACCCTGGTGTGTTCCTCCTCGCCGCTTTGGACCCAGCCATGGCACCGCGGTTGTGCATCCGCAGCTGGGTCACGGCCGCCCGCAACACCGATTGCGGGGCCTCCTCGAGGGGGGGTCGAGCGAACCCCCCCCTATCTCCGCTTAAGGCGCCCCGGAACACCAGGGGCGCCTTCCAGCACGGGACCTCTCTACGCGGGTGACGGATCCCCCGATCACGTCACCCACAGGTCCCCTCAGGGCGGTTGGTAGTAGGCGGCGTAGGCCCGCCTACCTCGCCCTTGTCGCCTGCGGCGGATAGGGAGCGCGTCGACATCGTCTTCCCGCTCCCGCTCCGCCGCCTCCTTCTGCGACATGACTTCGTCACAGAAGGAGGCGACCGCCTGCCAGGCCTGCTCACTGCCGATCATGGCGTTGACCATGTTCGGCAGTGTCAGAGCCTGCACGCCGATGGCCGCGGACAGGGCCGCGCGAGGGACCGCCCAAGCGGGGCACTCCTCGCGCGTGTGTCGTGCCGTGTCCTCGGCCATCCCACAATGGTGGCACGCCGTTGACGGCTCGCGGCCCACCACTTGGCACAGATACCTCCCAAAGCAACCATGCCCGGTCAGCATCTGCACCAAGCGGTAGGTCAGCGGGCCGTGCCTACGCCCCAGCCAGTCTTTGAGGACTGGCCGGACGGCGGCCACCAGATCCCCGGCTCCTCCGGGGACCTCCAACCGAGCCGTCCACTTCCGCAGGAGGACCTCCTCTCTCCAGCGAGCGACCTCCAGCGGATGGAGACGGCTCCCCTCTCGTGCTCGCCAATACACCGTCGCGAGTACCTCGGCCTCGAGGTCCCATGGCGGTGTTCCGGCGAGCACGCACGCGCCGTCGAATGCGACGGTGCGGTACGCCCGAGCCACCCTCAACGCTATGACCCGCTGCGGACGTCGCAGCAGGGGTCTGATGCGAGCGTAGAGGGTGTCCGCCCATATTGGCGCCCCGTAGAGCGCCATGGAGCGTACCACGCCGGCGTACAGCCGACGGCAGCTCCCCCCTGGCCCCCCCAGATTGGGGAGGAGCCTCCCCAGCGCTCCGGCTGCGGCCACCAAACGTGGGGCCAAGCGCCGGAAGTGCTCCGCGAACCCCCATTTGCCATCGAGGACGAGTCCCAGGTACTTCATCGTCGACCCGATGGCAATAGGGGTTCCGCCCACCACAATCCTCGCCCCCGGAGGTGGCGCACGCCGGGGCCCATGAAAAACCAGGGCCTCGGACTTACTCAGCGCCACCTCCAGACCCAGCGCCCGGATGCGGTGGACCACCTGGGCGACCGCTGCTGTCGCCAGCACGGTCGCCTCCCGGAGGGTGCTGCCTCGGGCTGCCACCAGGGTGTCGTCAGCGTAGCAAATCACGCTGACCCCCGGCAAATTGGCCCCTCGCAGCACCTTGTCGTAACCGATGTTCCACAGGAGCGGTCCAAGGACCGACCCCTGTGGAACACCGCACGACATTACCCTCCTCTCCTGGCGGACTTCGGTCGGGTAAGCTACTGCTCGCCCGACAAAGTAGTCCGCCAGGACCCTCATGAGGTACTGGGGTATATTGTGATACCCCAGCCCCTCCATCACGGCCTCCCAGGGCAGGGTGTTAAACGCGTTAGCGATATCTAACGATACCGCCAACAACACCCCGCCCTCTGAGACCGCCTCCTCGGCGAGGTCCCTTAGACGCGCGATTGCGTCCACGGTCGACCTCCCGCACCGGAAGCCGAACTGCGCGTCATGCAGATCTGGCCCCCCGTCCCTCAAACACTCGGCGATGCGAGCAGCGAGCACACGCTCGAAAAGCTTGCTCGCCTCGCCGAGTAAACCTAACCTAACCTAACCTAACCTAACAAATCACAAATCTAAACTATTTCATACCTAACCAATGCCTAACATAACTAATCCCCTCCTAACCGCTCCCAAAGCTAACAAATCCTAAACATAACAAATCACAAACCTAACCCGTTTCAAACCTAAACAATCCAAAACCTAACAAATCCCAAACCTGCTATATCCCAAACCTGCCATATCCCAAACCTAACAAATCCCAAACCTAACAAATCACAAATCTAACTAATTTCAAACCTAACTAATGCCTGACATAACTAATCCCCTAATTACCAATCCCAAACCTAACAAATCCTCAACATAACAAATCACAAACCTAATATATTTCAAACCTAACCAATGAATAACATAACTAAACCCCTCCTAACTAATCCCAAACATAACAAATCCTAAATCTAACAAATCCCAAAACTAACCTAACCTAACCTAACCTAACCTGTTTCAAACCTAAACAATCCCAAACAAAAAATCCAATACTCTAACCTAACCTAACCTAACAAATCCCTAACCTAACATACCGAAAACCTAAACAATGCCAAACCTAACAAATCCCAAACTTAACAATCACAAATCTAACCGATTTCAAACCAAACCAATGCCTAACATAACTAATCCCCTTCTAACCGATCCCAAACCTAACATATCCTAAACCTAAAAAATCCCAAACCTAACAAATCCCAAACTTAACAAATCACAAATCTAACCGATTTCAAACCTAACCAATGCCTAAAATAACTAATCCCCTTCTAACCAATCAGAACCTAACAAATCACAAACCTAGCCCGTTTAAAACCTAACCAATCCCAAACCTAACAAATCCCAAACCTGTGCGCTACCTTAAGGACGCAGTGCTGCTCATTGAGGGTGCGGTCGAGACACTGCAGAAACGCTCCGTCTCAGTGGAGACGGCAAAGCTCCAGGCGGACAATGTCCGACTCCGGTCGGAGCTGTCCCAGCTGCAGAAGCAGTTCGGAGAGATGCAGGCCGATCTGAGGCGAGTACAGCGGGAACCGAGATCACCGGCTCCCACCGTTGAAGTGGCAGTGCCGTCTGGGGAACTGGATGTGGAGAGCATAATTCGAAAAGCCTTGCTCCAATTGGGGGGCATGATGAATGCACGATTTAGCGCTATCGAGGACAGGCTTCTTCCTGAAAAGCGCGTCCGGCCTCCTCTAGCCGGCGATAGTAAGAGGACCATGGAGGCTTCGAAGCCCCCTACCCCTGTTAGTACGGCGCCTCCAAGGGCCCCAGCGCCCAGACCTGCAGCTTCACAGCCCCAGGTCCCCGAGGTTCCCCAGGTGGCGAGCGTCGTCAGTCCTCCTACTAAGAAGAAGAGGAGGAAGGGGAGGAAAACGATGGCTGCCAAAGAGGCGGCCAAGTCAATGGAGCCACCGCCCGCATCCACGTCTCTGAAAGAGGCGTGGAATGTTGTGACGGCACGAGGGACAAGGGCACCAGCCCGACCTCCAGTGAAGGCCAAAATAAAGAAGGTGGTACTCCAAGCCCCTCGCTCAGCTGCGGTTGTATTGACCTTGCAGCCCGGGGCGGAAGAGAGGGGCTTAACCTACGATTCGGTCATGACCGATGCCAGGAGCCGTATCGACTGGCCTGGCCTCGGAATTTCCGGCATGCGTTGCAGGAGAGGGGCTACTGGCGCTCGGATTCTAGAGATCCCGGGTGCCGACAGCGTTGCAAAAGCTGACGCTCTGGCGAATAAAATAAGAGAGGTAGTCGGCTTTGCGAGTCTGCGAGTCACCAGGCCGATCAAGTGTGCGGAGATACGCTTGACCGGCTTGGACGACTCGGTACAGGAGGACGAAGCAGTCGCAGCGGTGGCCAAAGAGGGTGGCTGCGATGTTGCTGTGATTCGGCCTGGCAGGCTGACGTGCGGTTCTTCTGGCACTGGGTCTCTGTGGCTCAGTTGCCCGGTCGCGGCTGCCAAGAAAGTGGTGGAGAAAGGCCGGATCCAGGTTGGCTGGATATCCGCGCGCGTCACTTTGCTGGAGCCCAGGCCTCTAAGGTGCTTCCGCTGCCTGGAGGCGGGCCACTTTGGCTCCAAATGTGAGTCGAAGGTTGACCGCAGTGGGCTGTGTTTCCGGTGCGGAAAACCAGACCACATTGCCAGTGGTTGCACGGCGACGGAGCCGCACTGTGTGGTGTGTGCTGTTGCTGAGAAGCCAGCGACGCACCTTTTGGGAAGGGCTTGCGGTGGTTCCAGCACTGCGGCTAAAGCGGGTCGAAAGGCCCGGAAAAGGGTGGCGAGAAAAAAGAGGGCGACTGAGCTGCCCCCTCGTCCGGTGGTGGAACCAATGGACGCTGCAATTTAATGGCTCTCCAAAGGTACTTGCAGGCAAATATCAACCACACAAAAACAGAGGGATAGACATGGGAGGGAGAGAGGAATTCTTCTCTCCTTCCAAGATTACAGGCCATGACGTATCGGGTAGGGAAGAATTCTTCTCCCCTACTCCGACTGATGGATCTGGGGTCTCAGCCCCATCTTCTCCCTGCGCAGAAGATGGGGGCTCGAGAAGAGCACTGCCACTAGCCCTACCTGTGGCACGTGTATTGCTCTCCCGGATCGACCCGAAAGAGACCCAGGCGTCGACGGACGACGTTCTGTCCGACGCATCGCTGTCCCTTTCGGCACCCGGACCTGAGTCCGAGCGTCGAAAGCGACAGCGAAATGATGAGGGAAGTGAGCCGGAGTACTTGAGTAGTGACTCCGGCTCCGAGACACAGGTGAGGCCCAAAAGATCTGGGCCCGCCAAAAGGGGGAGGGGCCGGCCGCCGACCACGGCTAAGTACGTGGGGCTGGCCCAGGCAAAAGCGGAGCTCATGGCGCTGCGGCGCGAGGAGCTCCAGCTCGAGGCGGAGGAGGAGGTCGCCGGATTGGCGAGGCAGGCGAGCCAAAGAAGGGCGGCTCGCCTCTCGGAGGCTCCACTAAGTAGCGACGCTGAGCACCCCGGCACTGTCGAGGCCCTGAATCAACAGGTGATCGACAGTGTGGGAGTCATACTCAACGTCGCTACTAAGTCAAAAAACCTAAAGGGCACCTTTCAAGGTGCCCTCAAGAGAGCGGCGGCCTCAATCAGTGAGGCTGTGGCGGAACTGCGCTCCCGGTCGGTCTCGGACGAGACGACAAGGCTCCAGGCGGACAATGCTCGCCTAAAAGCGGAGGTGGCGGACCTCCGTAAAGAAATAGGCGAGCTGAGAGTTAGCCTGGAGCAAGTCGTGCAGCAGGGGAAAGCGGCCATGGAACAGGGGAGAGAACTACCACCTTCTCTCCCTTCCCCTCCTCCGGCTTCACAGGGACTCCAGCCCGCAGAGCTTGAGTACTCAATCATGGCAAAGTGCGGGGCCATGTTGAGTGCTCGCCTGGAGTCCCTAGAGGAGAGGCTTCTCCCCGCTAAACGGGTTAGGCCGCCACTAGCCGCGGATAGGGTGGCTAAGACTACCGAGCCAACCCCAGGGCGCTCAGATGCTGTCGCACCCCAGGCGAAAGACCCGGTCCCTGTTCCCAACCAAGCGATAGTTGGGAAGGGGGCCAAGAAACGGAAGAAGGCGAAAAAGGGGGCAGAAGCTGTCCACCCCGCCGCCACTTTAAAATCAGCACCGCAAGTGCCCCAGCCACTGCCACCAGCTCCACCAGCTCCAGGAAGAGGGCTGGTCGACAGTGGTCAAGCGGGGCAAAAAGAAGGGTGGCCCTTCCACAAAGGCCCCCCCAGCAGTCTCCAAGCCCCCCCCTCAGGCCAAAACACCTGGCCAAGGGGAGGGGGCCAAAAAGAATAAGAAGGCCCGGAGGAAGCGTTCCCTCCGTTCAACGGCCGTCGTCCTCACCCTCCAGCCTGGAGCGGAGGAGAGAGGCGTGACCTACAGGTCGGTGATGACCGAGGCCAAGGCTAAAATTAGCTTGGCACATCTCGGCATCACCGGCTTGAAGTTTAGGAAGGCGGTAACGGGGGGGACAGTGCTGGAAGTCCCCGGGGCCACCAGCGGCGACAAGGCCAACTCCCTCGCTACAAAGCTGAGGGAGGTCCTGAATGAGGCTGACGTCAAGATCGCCAGACGCAGAATTGCGCATTTCCGGTCTGGACGACTCAGCCTCGGCGGAGGAGGTCGCCGCTGCAGTGGCGAAGCGCGGTGGGTGTGCGGTAGACGAGGTCAAAGTTTGCCAACTCTACTACACACCCCACGCGCAGTGGTCCGTGTGGGTTCGCTGCCCGGTGGCAGCGGCCCAGAAGGTGGCTTAGGGTCGGCTCTCGTGCCCACTGCACGCTCTGCGCAGCAGTGGGCAAGCCTGCCGGGCACAGCGCAGGGAGCAAGGGGTGCACGGGGGCTAAGGCCCCGAAACGTGCACCCAGGAAGGCGGCCGCAAGGACCCCGGCCGCCAATGCTCCCGCGGCTCTGGCCGCTCCAAGGGGAGATCCGATGGTTACGTCATGATCAAGACGAACCATCGGATCCTCCGGGCGAATATAAACCACTACGCCGGTGCGCAGGATCTCCTCCTGCAATCCATGGCGCAGTGGTTGATAGACGTCGCGGTGGTCGCTGAGCCGTACTTCGTCCCTCCCAGGGATAACTGGGTAGAGGACCAAGACGGCTCGGTGGCCATCATAACAGCGTCAGGGGCAGAAGGCATACTGCCCCCTCCCACCTTAGCGAGGGGCCGAGGGTACGTGGCGATCCGCTGGAGAGAAATTGTCCTAATTGTGGCATATTTCTCTCCCAACAGAAGTCTCGCCGAGTTCGAAGCGTTCCTGGACCGGGTAGGGGCCCTCATTGGGCAGACTCTACCCTGTCCGGCGCTCCTCGTGGGCGACCTCAATGCCAAGAGCACGGCTTGGGGTTGTCCCGCGACGGATGCACGCGGCGAGACTCTTGCGGAGTGGGCGACGATGACCGGCCTTACGGTTCTCAACCGGGGGTCGGTCAACACGTGCGTGCGTTGGCAGGGGGGGTCCATTGTGGACGTTTCGTTCACAACCCCTGCCTTAGCACGCCGTGTCCGGGACTGGAGGGTTATGGAGGATGTGGAGACAATGTCGGACCATTTGTATATACGGTTCGACATTGTCTCCGCGTCCCAAGCCCCGGACACGCATCGTCGTCCCAGCGGCCACGCTTCGGCTTCCCCAAGATGGGCCTTGAAAAGCCTAGATCGTGATGCAGTGGAATTGGCTTCCATAGTCCAGGCCTGGAGTAACACCCCTTCCAGGCCTGTGGAGGTCGAGGAGGAGGTATCTTGGTTCCGGGGCGCCGTGTAGCAAATCTGCGACGCGGGCATGTCTCGGGCCAAGCCTCGACCTCCTAGGCGTCAGGTGTACTGGTGGTCTCAGGGGATCGCTGAGCAGCGGTCCCAGTGTGTGGAGTTGAGACGCCAGTACACCCACTACCGTCATAGGCGTGTACGTGACGCCGACGTGGAAGCACAGCTGCTTGGGGCCTATCGAGAGGCTACCAAGGCCCTGCAGCTGTCCATCTGCATCGCGAAGGCTAGTGCCAGAGCGGAGCTCCTCGAAACTCTGACCCGTGATCCGTGGGGAAGGCCGTACCGTGCGGTCAGGGGCAAACTTCGCCCCTGGGCCCCCCCACTCACGGAGAGTCTCGAGCCTCGACTGCTGGGGAATGTTGTTTCGACCCTGTTTCCACACAGGGCGGAACAACAACCCCCAGCGATGGCGCCCCCACGACACCCTGTCGTGGATGCGAGCGCGGAAGTTGAGGTGCCTCCGGTGACGGAGGCAGAGTTAGACGCGGCTGTGTTGAGGCTGAAAGCCAAAAACACAGCTCCGGGACCAGACGGGATCCCGGGACGCGTCCTGGCTTTGGCACTCAAGGCCCTGGGGGAGAGATTCCGCGGACTACTGGACGCCTGTCTTCAGTCCGGCCGGTTCCCTTCCGTTTGGAAGACCGGTCGGCTCGTTCTACTGCGGAAGGACGGGCGTCCCGCGGAATCTCCCTCGGCCTACCGTCCGATCGTTCTACTCGACGAGGCCGATAAGCTGTTCGAGCGGGTCATCGCCGGACGGCTTATCGTGCATCTCCGAGTGGTAGGTCCCGACTTGTCCGAACACCAGTTCGGATTCCGAGGGGGCAGGTCGACCGTTGACGCGGTCCTCCGCGTCAAGGCCCTCTCGGATGAGGCGGTCGCCCGGGGTGGGGTGCTGTTGGCGGTGTCTCTCGACATCGCCAACGCGTTCAATACCCTTCCCTGGGCCTGCATCAGGGAGGCACTGAAGTTCCATGATGTGCCTCCCTATCTACGCCGAATAGTCGGGGCCTACCTCTCGGAGCGATACGTTGAGTATCCGGTTCAAGACGGTAGGCAAGTAAGGTGGGAGACGACGTGCGGTGTTCCACAAGGCTCGGTCCTCGGGCCGCTCCTGTGGAACATCGGGTACGACTGGGTGCTGCGGGGGGAGCTCCTCCCGGGATCAAACGTGACCTGTTATGCGGACGACACGCTGGTCACGTCCCGGGGGACCTCGTACCGGGAAGCAGCCCGCCTCGCCACTGTGACAGTAGCACAGGTGGTGAGGCGGATCCGGTCGTTGGGACTCGAGGTGGCGTTGCCCAAATCCGAGGTGCTGTGTTTCCACGGCCCTCGGAAGGCGCCACCGGTCGGGTCCCACATCACAGTGAGTGGCACTCGGATCGAGGTCAAGTCCACGATGAAATATCTTGGACTCGTCCTCGATCCCAGCTGGAGTTTCCGGGAACACTTCGCCCGCCTGGCCCCCCGTTTGATGGCATCGGCCGCCGCGTTGAAGCGGTTGATGCCTAATATCGGGGGGCCCGAGTCGGCAAGCCGCCGCCTGTACATGGGGGTGGTGAGATCGATGGCCCTGTACGGGGCCCCGGTCTGGGCGGAGACCCTGACGGCCTATAATATCACCCTCCTGAGGAGACCTCAGAGGGTGATGGCCGTCAGCGTCATACGCGGGTACCGCACCACCTCCTTTGAGGCGGCGTGCGTACTGGCGGGATCCCCTCCCTGGGACTAGGAGGCGGAGGCCCAAGCGTCCACGTATCAGTGGCGCAAGGACCTCCAACTCCGCGGCAGTCGCCTTGCTCCCAGGGAGATGGAAGTGCGGAAACTCCTGGCTCGACAGTCCCTGTTCGACAAGTGGGAACAGAGGCTGGCCGAACCGTCGGCCGGCCGTTGGACTGTCGAGGCAGTCCGTCCAGTCCTGCGGGAGTGGACGGAGAGAGAGTGGGGGTCGCTGACCTTCCGACTGGTGCAGGTACTCTCGGGACACGGTTGTTTCGGGATCACTCCCCCCTGTCCCGCAGAGGAGGGCCTACCGCCCGGCCCGCCGACGTGGCTGCGGACGTAATGCTTCGGCCTCCCCGTGGTCACGTCCCTATGGCGGAGCGGAGGAACACAGTGGGGTTTTAACCGGTAGGAGTCCGGCATAACCACACCACTCCCCCTGGGGTGGTGTGTGTATCCGATGAAGGATTTCCCCACTTAAAAAAAAAAAAAAAGGTTAGGTTAGGTTAGGTTAGGTTAGGTTAGGTTGGGGTGCATTGGGGGACACCCGCAGTCTTGGCTTCCTCGTAGCGTTCCCCGGGCAACGTCGTCGTCGTCGTCGCACCGGATTGGGAGAGAGGAGAGCCCGGCGTGCCACGACTGCGGCGCAGCAGAGGACACGGCGCAGCACACCCTCGAGGTGTGCCCGTCGTGGTCCGAAGGGCGCCGCAGTCTTGTCGCGGTGGTCGGGCCGGACCTCTCGCTTCCCAACGTGGTGAGCGCCATGTTGGGGAGCGAGGAGGCGTGGGCGGCAGTCACCTCCTTCTGTGAAGACGTAATGTCACAGAAGGAGGTGGCGGAGCGCGCGCGGGAGGATGATCCTCTCGCGCCACTGCTTCGCCGGCGGAGGAGGGGCAGGAGAAGGCGGATGCACAACCGCCTTCCCTCCCCTCGGTGATGAGCAGCGGGCGACGGGCGCGAGCGCCCTCGCCCGCATTGCACTGCTCGTCACCCAGCAGTACGAGGATGACTGGCTTATCAGTCGTCCTCGGGCCCCTCCCATTCTTGGGAGGGGCGTGAAGGGCCCACCGTGGAGGTGGGCAATCGCCGGTGGAGGACTGGAAGTGAAGGCTCTGCCAGTTTCCCAGACCCCCACCACTAAAGGCGACGTGGGACAATTAAAAAAAAAAAAAAAAAAAAAAAAGTTGGGGTGCATTGGGGGACACCCGCAGTCTTGGCTTCCTCGTAGCGTTCCCCGGGCAACGTCGTGCTTGTCACCGTAACGGAGTGGCAAGCCGGCGGCAAACAGAGACTGCAAGATCGTGAGATATAAGTGCGGGATTCACGATCGTCGTTGATTGACATCATGTCAAAACCTTTGCGGGACGCCTCCGGGCGTTTCCTTCCAAAAGGCCCTTCTCAGGGCCAACCCCAAACGGCCCTTCTTAGGGCCAACCCCGATGACGCTTCGGCGTCGGAGGCTAGCCGCGCACCATCTGCGGCCAGCCTGTTTTGCAGTGTCGAGGACTTCTCGGACTCCGAAAGTGATGCCATTATGGTTGAGCAGTCGGGCCGACAAGCCAAGAAGCGGGCCTACCTGAGGCAGGGTTCGGAGGGCTCTTCGGACTCGGCCAAAGGTAAGCCCAAAAAGAAAAGCAAGGCAAAAAAGTCTTCAACCCCTGCCGTGGCTAGTACCAGTCACGACGAGGGTTTGCCGGACGCCCAACGCCAGCTCAACCTGGCTCACAGGGCGCAAATCCAGCTAGAGCTGGAAGAGCTGGTCGCCGCCAAGGAAGAGCAGGCACGCGTCAGCAGGGCCAAGGCGGGCTACGGCGCGTCAAACGTCCTGTATGCGGACCACTCCTTGGCGGAACTCGAGAGGATGGCTCAGGAGGACCAAGAGGAGATTGTTGTGGTCGCCTCGAAGTCCTCCAATCTGAAGGGGACCTTCCAGAAGGCCCTCAAATGCCGGGCTGCAAGCATGCTCGGTATCGTCCGTGAGCTGGTGCAGCGCACAACCACCGACGAGGTGAGACAATTGCAGGCGAAGGTTGATCGCCTGCAGAGGGAGGTCAACGAGCTTCTTGTGAAGCTCGCTGACTTCCATCTGCAGGCTGTGACACAGCCTGTCCAGGCCTTGCCGTCAACGCTGGCAGTAGGACCCTCCGACCTTGAGGAGACCATCCGCAAGGTGGTCATGGAAGAGAGGGTCTTCACGAGATCCTGCTTTGCAGGTATAGAAGACAGGCTCCTGCCAGAGAAGCGTGTTCGACCGCCACTGGCAGACAGGACCGTCTTCGCCTCAGACTCGGTCTTGATGGCTCCTCCCCCGACCCCGAAGCCCTCCAAGGGCAAGGGAAAGGGGAAAAAGTCGTCGGCGGCCCCACCGCCGCCTCCAGTTGCGGAACGGGAGGCTGAACCGGCTACTGAAAACGTAGCCCAAAGGCCCCAGACGGAGGACGCCTTCCTTCCCTCCACCACCCGGTCCAACGAGTCGTGGACAGAGGTGGTTAGGAGGAAGAAGGGAGGCGCCAAAAAGGTAGCGCCGGCCGCCGCCCCTGCCAAGGCCCCTTCCGGCCCGTCCAAAGTGACGGGTAAGGGAGGAGGGAAAGGTAAGGGGAGTAAATCGGCCCCCAAGCCGGGCGGGAGGAAACTCGTTCCTCCCAAAACAGCGGCCGTCGTAGTGACGCTCACTGCGGAGGCCGCGGATAGGGGCGAGACGTACGAGTCCGTTCTGAAGCGGGCTCGTGCCAATGCCAACCCCGCCACATTGGGGCTTGGCATAGCAACATGCCGCCGGACCCAAACTGGAGCTCGACTCTTCGAGTTCCCAGGGGTTGAAGGTGGCACCAACGCGGACCTTTTCGCAGATAAGCTGCGAGAGGTCATAGCGGACGTGGCTACGGTGGCCAGACCAATGAAGTCCGCGACCTTGGAGGTGACCGACCTTGACGATTCGGTCACCAAAGAGGAAGTGGTAGCAGCGGTCGCAGCTGCGGGATGCTGTAATGCGGCAGCGGTAAAGGGCAGGGACATTAGGTCTGGCCGTGGTGGTCTGCTTGCTGTGGTCCGGGCGCTTGAAGACCGGTCTTTCCGCTGCTTCAAGTGCTTCGGACTTGGGCACACCAGAGCTCTGTGCCCGTCGCGAGTAGACAGGTCGGAGCTCTGCTACCGCTGCGGGAAAGCGGGGCACAGAGCTGAGGCTTGCAAGGTTGCATCGCCGCGTTGTGCTGTGTGTACCGCCAGTGGCCTCCCAGCTGGTCACGTGATGGCGGGGAGGAACTGCAATCCTCCCCCAAAGAAGGGTCAAGCGCAGGTGCCAACCCGGTCTGCTGCTGCCGCCGCCGCTGAAGCCGTCGAAGGCTCACGGCCGGCCGACGAAGGAAATGCGATGGATTTATAATGGGAGTCGTCCATCGCATTTTACAGGCGAACACCAACCACTGCAGAGTGGCTCAGGATCTGCTAGTACAGGGCATGGCCGAGTGGTTGGTGGATGTGGCGGTTGTCGCGGAGCCGTATTCGATCCCTAGCCACTGGCTAGGAGATAGGGACGGCTTTGTGGCGCTCGTGGCGCGGTCTTCCACGGACTCTCCTCCCCTCTCGCTCTTAGAGAGGGGACCGGGATACATGGCCGCCGCGTGGGGTGACATAGCCCTCGTAGGGGTCTATTTCTCCCCAAACCGCTCACTGTCGGACTTTGAGGATTTTCTCGAAGTCCTCGCTGCAGTGGTTGGCAGAGTGGCACCGCGTCAGGTCTCCGTCTTGGGAGACCTAAACGCGAAATCGGTGGTTTGGGGAAACCCAGCCACCGACGCGCGCGGGCGAGCTGTCGAATTGTGGGCGGCCTCTTCCGGTCTCTCCCTTTTGAACAGAGGGAGAGTTCACACGTGCGTGCGACGGCAGGGTGGGTCAATTGTGGACCTCACTTTTGCCTCTCCCGCACTAGCCGTACGTGTGGAGAACTGGCGGGTGGACATGGTGGAGACTTTCTCGGACCACCGCTACGTGAGGTTCGAGATCTCCACTCAAACCCCCCAAGGAGTGGCCCCTCCGGGCCAATCCCCGTTCCCCCGGTGGGCTCTCGTCCACCTGGACAGGGAGTCAGCCATGGAGGCGGCTTTCGTCCAGGACTGGCTTTCACCTGCTGTAAATGTCCTGGACGTGGACGCCGCTGCGGCCCAGCTAAGAGGGTCACTGACCGAGGTATGCAATTCAAGCATGCCTCGGTCTCGTCGTCGGCCTCCCCGACGTGCCGTCCATTGGTGGTCAGAGGAGTTGGCGGGGCTTCGGGCTGCTTGTGTGGTGGCCCGGCGGGAGTACACCAGGAGCCGGCGGCGGCGAACACGCGACCAGGCGAATGAGGACCGCCTCTACGATCTGTACGTAGAGGCAAAGCAGGCCCTCAGGTCCGCGATGTTCGTCGCACAGGACTCTGCGCGAGCCGAATTGCTGGAGGGTCTTGACAATGACCCTTTCGGGAGGCCATATAAAGCGGTGCGGAATAAACTGCGTCCCTTTGCCCCCCCGGTGTCAGAGACCCTCGAGCCGGATTTGCTGGACGAGGTGGTCCGGTCCCTGTTTCCCAGCAGGACCAATTTCGCCCCGCCGGCAATGGACCCCCCGCGGGGGTTGGCTCAGGAGGAAGAGGAGGATGACGAGGAGGTCCTTCCCCTCACAGAGGCCGAATTTAGCGCGGCGGCACTTCGCCTTCGTGCCAAGAAGACGGCCCCGGGACCAGATGGCGTCCCCGCAAGGGTGGTGGCAATCGCCGCCACCCAAATGGCTGAAAAGTTCCGGGATCTCTTCGACGCGTGTTTCGCGTCGGGGAGGTTCCCGAAACCGTGGAAAGAGGGGCGGCTTTGCCTCCTCCGAAAGGAAGGGCGTCCGGCAGACTCCCCCTCGGCATACCGACCCATCGTTCTGCTCGATGAGGTCGGTAAGATGTTCGAGGGGATCATAGCCGCCCGTCTGAACAACCACCTGCGGATGGTCGGGCCGGACTTGTCCGACGCTCAGTTCGGTTTCCGGACTGGGCGTTCGACGGTGGATGCCCTGGCCCTATTAAAGGGTCAGGTGAAGGAGGCCGTTGATGCTGGGGACGGAGTGTTGGCTGTGTCGTTTGACATAGCCAACGCTTTCAACTCCGTTCCCCACTCAACAATCCTCGAGGCGCTTCGGTTCCACGGAGTGCCTCGGTACCTGCAGAGCCTCCTGGCCAGCTACCTGGAGGACCGAACGGTCCTCCTCGTGGACAAGATTGGCCAGCTCCGGCGATACAGCGTCGAATCCGGTGTTCCACAGGGCTCGGTCTTAGGACCTCTTCTGTGGAACATTGGGTTCGACTGGCTGCTGAGAGGAACCCTCCTTCGCGGCACGAGTGTTATCTGCTATGCAGATGACACTCTCCTTACTGCCCGGGGAGGAAACTTCAGGGAGGCGGCCAATCTGGCCTCGGCGGGCGGATCCTTAGTCGCAGGGAGGATCCACCGTCTAGGGCTGAGGGTGGCACTGCACAAGACCGAGGCCATGTTCTTCCACGGCCCTCGGCAGCGTCCCCCCTCTGATGCCCACATTTTTGTGGAAGGCGTCAGGATCGACGTGAAGGCCCAGATGAAATATCTGGGCCTGACGCTTGACAGCAGGTGGCGCTTCAGTCCGCATTTCAGCGGTCTGTCGTCGCGCCTGCTGAAGGCGGAGAGGGCCCTCTCGTGGCTAATGCCAAATCTGGGAGGGCCAAGAGGGAGGTGCCGGCGACTGTACGCCGGCATCTTAAAGAGTATGGCCCTGTACGGGGCGCCCATCTGGGAAGACTCCCTCCATAGGAGGGAGAATGCCACAGCCATCCGGGCGCCTCAAAGGGCCATCGCACAGCGGGTGTCGCGAAGCTACCGGTCGGTGAGCTTCGCGGCAGCGTGCACTCTGGCGGGAACCCCACCTTGGGAGCTCGAGGCGTGGGTTCTCCGTGGGGAAGGCCGTACCGTGCGGTCAGGGGCAAACTTCGCCCCTGGGCCCCCCCACTCACGGAGAGTCTCGAGCCTCGACTGCTGGGGAATGTTGTTTCGACCCTGTTTCCACACAGGGTGGAACAACAACCCCCAGCGATGGCGCCCCCACGACACGCTGTCGTGGATGCGAGCGCGGAAGTCGAGGTGCCTCCGGTGACGGAGGCAGAGCTAGACGCGGCTGTGTTGAGGCTGAAAGCCAAAAACACAGCTCCGGGACCAGACGGGATCCCGGGACGCGTCCTGGCTCTGGCACTCAAGGCCCTGGGGGAGAGATTCCGCGGACTACTGGACGCCTGTCTTCAGTCCGGCCGGTTCCCTTCCGTTTGGAAGACCGGTCGGCTCGTTCTACTGCGGAAGGACGGGCGTCCCGCGGAATCTCCCTCGGCCTACCGTCCGATCGTTCTACTCGACGAGGCCGATAAGCTGTTCGAGCGGGTCATCGCCGGACGGCTTATCGTGCACCTCCGAGAGGTAGGTCCCGACTTGTCCGAACATCAGTTCGGATTCCGAGGGGGCAGGTCGACCGTTGACGCGGTCCTCCGCGTCAAGGCCCTCTCGGATGAGGCGGTCGCCCGGGGTGGGGTGCTGTTGGCGGTGTCTCTCGACATCGCCAACGCGTTCAATACCCTTCCCTGGGCCTGCATCAGGGAGGCACTGAAGTTCCATGATGTGCCTCCCTATCTACGCCGAATAGTCGGGGCCTACCTCTCGGAGCGATACGTCGAGTATCCGGTTCGGGACGGTAGGCAAGTAAGGTGGGAGACGACGTGCGGTGTTCCACAGGGCTCGGTCCTCGGGCCGCTCCTGTGGAACATCGGGTACGACTGGGTGCTGCGGGGGGAGCTCCTCCCGGGATCAAACGTGACCTGTTATGCGGACGACACGCTGGTCACGTCCCGGGGGACCTCGTACCGGGAAGCAGCCCGCCTCGCCACTGTGACAGTAGCACAGGTGGTGAGGCGGATCCGGTCGTTGGGACTCGAGGTGGCGTTGCCCAAATCCGAGGCGCTGTGTTTCCACGGCCCTCGGAAGGCGCCACCGGTCGGGTCCCACATCACAGTGAGTGGCACTCGGATCGAGGTCAAGTCCACGATGAAGTATCTTGGACTCGTCCTCGATCCCCGCTGGAGTTTCCGGGATCACTTCGCCCTCCTGGCCCCCCGTTTGATGGCATCGGCCGCCGCGTTGAAGCGGTTGATGCCTAATATCGGGGGGCCCGAGTCGGCCAGCCGCCACCTGTATATGGGGGTGGTGCGATCGATGGCCCTGTACGGGGCCCCGGTCTGGGCGGAGACCCTGACGGCCCATAATATCACCCTCCTGAGGAGACCTCAGAGGGTGATGGCCGTCAGCGTCATACGCGGGTACCGCACCACCTCCTTCGAGGCGGCGTGCGTACTGGCGGGATCCCCTCCCTGGGACTTGGAGGCGGAGGCCCAAGCGTCCACGTATCAGTGGCGCAAGGACCTCCAACTCCGCGGCAGTCGCCTTGCTCCCAGGGAGATGGAAGTGCGGAAACTCCTGGCTCGACAGTCCCTGTTCGACAAGTGGGAACAGAGGCTGGCCGAACCGTCGGCCGGCCGTTGGACTGTCGAGGCGGTCCGTCCAGTCCTGCGGGAGTGGACGGAGAGAGAGTGGGGGTCGCTGACCTTCCGACTGGTGCAGGTACTCTCGGGACACGGTTGTTTCGGGAAGTATCTGCACTGCATAGCCGGGAGGGAGGCGACCGCTGAGTGCCACCACTGTGGCTGCCACGAGAACACAGCGCAGCATACACTGGGGGAGTGCCCGGCATGGGCGGAGCCGCGCTGTGACCTCGTCGCAGCGGTGGGGAACGACCTCTCCTTACCGGCCGTAGTGCGATCTATGGTCGGCGACAAGAGGTCGTGGAAAGCGGTCCTCTCCTTCTGCGAGACAGTCATGTCGCAGAAGGAGGCGGCGGAGAGGGACAGGGAGGAGGACCCCTCTTCTCTCCCGATCCGCCGCAGACGCACAGGCCGCAGGAGGAGAGCTTATGCCTCTCTCCTCCTCCCCACCTAACGAGGCCCGGGCGGTGATGCGGGGGCATCACCGTCCACTGGTTAGGCCTCGTCGCGAAGGCGCGCGTGGTGTTCCCACGCGCCTTCGGAGCGTCCGGGACAGGGATCACTCCCCCCTGTCCCGTAGAGGAGGGCCTACCGCGCAGTTCCTGCGGTAGGCGGCCCGCCGACGTGGCTGCGGACGTAATGCTTCGGCCTCCCTGTGGTCACGTCCCTATGGCGGAGCGGAGGAACACAGTGGGGTTTTAGCCGGTAGGAGTCCGGCATAACCGCACCACTCCCCCCGGGGTGGTGTGTGTATCCTATGAGGATTTCCCCACTTAAAAAAAAAAAAAAAAAAAAAAAGGTTAGGTTAGGTTAGGTTGGGGTGCATTGGTAGTCGCCTCCTCGTGGCGCACCCTGGGCAACGGGACTGGCGAATCGACACAGGGTTTCTGTGTCCATTCCCCAGTCGCGGCTAAGACTACCTTAGGCGTCTCTCCGCGTGTCCCTCTGATTAGCAGAGGGCACAGTGGAGTGGCAGGGGCGGGCTCGGTGTGCACTTACACTGCCTCCGAGCAGGCCAGGGGGAGTTCCTCTCCCGGTCACCGTCGGTATACCGTAATCCCGCTTCCGGAGTGTCGTGGTCACGTCTCGCGGCTTCGGTTGGGACCGGGGGTCTTGGCTTAATCGCCCGGACCGCGAGGAAGGACACCTCTATAAAAAACTACTCAAGTTTCGGCGTTGGGGCAACGTGGCGTCGAATGCCCTCGGCGGTGTCATCATCTCCGAGGGATGGTGGAGAGTATATTCCACCACCAAGCGGCCAACACGGGGAGGATTCCCGCCCTCCTTCGGTGTGTTAGGGTTATCCGGGTACAGGGGGCACTGCCCGGATGGACCATTATTTCCCCCATTCTCGTGGGAATAAAAATGGAAGAAAAATTAGCAAATTTACACACCATCTTTAAAAGGGCGACACCAAGTAAAAGCTTGGTTATTAAAAACAGCGCTCGCAAGAAAGGGGTTGGAAAGGAAGAAGGATCGGTCGGTTGGAAAGGTAATATTGCCTCTTTCTCCTCCAGCCCCATGGATATTTCGGAGAGGGTTACTGAACCTGCGGTGCTGAGTGTGTCGTCGGACTCTGGCGACACACTGGAGACCGTTGGGTCAGGGCGGTCGCTGCAGTCGTCTCCGGTTCCTGGTGTTTTGACCAGAGGCCGGGAACGACTGTGGATGAAAAATCGCGGAATAGATCAGTCTGGAGGTAGAGAGGAGTTTTTCTCCCCTTCCAGGCTGACAGAACAGGACCAGTCCGGCAGGAGTGAGTTTTTCTCAGCAGCCGCGACAGATGAGGGATCCGGGGATTCAGCCCCATCTTCTCCACGTGCAGAAGATGGGAAACTGAGAAAGGAGCTGCCACTTGCGCTACCTGTAGCGCGGCTGCTACTCCCTCGGATCGACCCGGACATGGAATCGCAGGCGTCGACGGACGATGCTCCGTCCGACATTCCGTTGTCGTATTCGACACCCGGATCTGTTGCCGAGGGTCGAAAACGACAGCGGAGTGACAACAACGAGTCGGAGTGCACAAGTAGTGACTCCGGCTCAGACACAAAGGCGAGGCCCAAGTCATATGGGCCCTCCAAAAGGGGAAGGGGCCGGCCACCAACCACAGCTAAGTACGTGGGGCTGGCCCAAGCAAAGGCGGAGCTCTTAGCACTCAGGCGCGAGGAGCTCCGTCTTCAAGCAGAGGAGGAGGTCGCTGGCATGGCGAGGCAGGCTAGTCAGAGGAGGGCGACGCGCCTGTCTGAGGCATTGACGAGCGGCGACGGTGGGGACACCCACACTGCCGAGGTCCTGAATAAGCAGGTCTTCGACAGTGTGGAGGTTATCCTGAACGCCGCCAAAAAGTCGAAAAACCTGAAAGGGACTTTTCAGGGTGCCATCAAGAATGCAGCGATTGCAATCCGCGAAGCGGTGACAGAGCTGCAAACTCGCACCGTCTCTGAGGAGACAGCACGGCTCCAGGCTGACAACGCTCGCCTACAAGCCGAGATGGCGGAACTCCGCAAGGAGATGGGCGAGCTGAGGGTCAGCCTGGAGCAGGCCTTGCAGCGAGGTGCAGCGGCTGCGGATAACATGGGGGGACGACCACCTTCCCCCCCTCATCCTCCTCCTCCAATCATTCAGGGGCTACAGCCTGAAGATCTAGCGCGCTCAATCTTGGTCCAATGTGGGACCATGATGAGCGCGAGGCTGGAGTCCCTTGAGGAACGTCTTCTCCCGGCCAAGCGGATTCGTCCGCCACTGGCCGGAGATAGGTCAGATGGGGCAGCCAAGAAAACTTCGGGACGCCCCGCAGTTCCAAAAGCCGCGGCGTCTGTAGCCAGTGGTGCAGCCGGTGGAGGAGCTGGTACCGGAGAAGGATTAAAGGGGAAAAGGGGGAAAAAAGCGGCAAAAAACTCCCATGCCGCTGCCGTTGCCCCCCCTAAACAGACCCCCCCCGGTTTGCCAAACCCACTGCCACCAGTTCCTCCCTCCATGGGGGAGGGCTGGTCGACAGTGGTAAAGCGGGCAAAAAAGAAGAGTGGCCCCACTGCAAAGGCCACCCCAGCAGCGCCGAAGCCCCCCCCTCAGGCTAAAACAACTGGCCAAGGGGAGGGGCCGAAAAAGAAAAAGAAGAGGACGAATAAAAAACGTCCCCTCCGGTCGACGGCCGTCGTCCTCACGCTCCAGCCCGGAGCAGAGGACAGGGGCCTCACCTACCGGTCAGTGATTGAAGATGCCAAGTCCAAAATCAGCTTAGAAGGACTTGGCATCCCGGGTGTGAGGTTCCGAAAGGCCGTCACTGGAGGGGCGGTGCTGGAAGTTCCCGGGGCCACGAGCGGCGATAAGGCCAACTCCCTCGCACAAAAGCTGAGGGAGGTCCTAAATGAGGCTGACGTCCGTGTAACCAGGCCGGTTAAGTGCGCAGAATTGCGCATCTCCGGTCTGGATGACTCAGCCTCGGCAGAGGAGGTCGCCGCCGCGGTGGCGAAGCGCGGTGGGTGTGTGGTAGACGAGGTCAAAGTTGGCCAACTCTACTACACACCCCACGCGCAGTGGTCCGTATGGGTTCGCTGCCCTGTGGCAGCGGCCCAAAAAGTGGCTGAGGGTCGGCTCCTAGTGGGCTGGACGTCCGCTCAGGTAAAGCGCCTGGAGAGCCGACCCATGAGGTGCTATCGCTGCCTGACGGTTGGGCATGTCAGGCAGCAATGCACCTCAGAGATTGACCGCAGTGAGGACTGTTATCGCTGCGGTCAATCCGGCCACAAGGTCAGAGGGTGCTCGGCCGCTCCCCACAGCGCGCTATGCGCAGCAGTGGGCAAGCCAGCCGGGCACAGCGCAGGGAGCAAGGGGTGCGCCTGGGCTAAGGCCCCGAAACGTGCGCCCAGGAAGGCGGCCGCAAGGACCCCGGCCGCCAATGCTCCCGCGGCTCTGGCCGCACCAAGGGGGGATCCGATGGTTACGTCATGATCAAGACGAACCATCGGATCCTCCAGGCGAATATCAACCACTGTGCCGGTGCGCAGGATCTCCTCCTGCAATCCATGGCGCAGTGGTTGATAGACGTCGCGGTGGTCGCTGAGCCGTACTTCGTCCCTCCCAGGGATAACTGGGTAGAGGACCAAGACGGCTCGGTGGCCATCATAACAGCGTCAGGGGCAGAAGGCATACTGCCCCCTCCCACCTTAGCGAGGGGCCGAGGTTACGTGGCGATCCGCTGGAGAGAAATTGTCCTAATCGGGGCATATTTCTCTCCCAACAGAAGTCTCGCCGAGTTTGAAGCGTTCCTGGACCGGGTAGGGGCCCTCATTGGGCAGACTCTACCCTGTCCGGCGCTCCTCGTGGGCGACCTCAATGCCAAGAGCACGGCTTGGGGTTGTCCCGCGACGGATGCACGCGGCGAGACGTTAGCGGAGTGGGCGACGATGACCGGCCTCACGGTTCTGAACCGGGGGTCGGTCAACACGTGCGTGAGTTAAGGAAGCTACTACATCGGCGGCCTTGAAGAAGACTGATGTCAGCTTTACTTAACACATGTTTAATTGTACTAGTTTTAAGGAGGTTGCTACATCAGCAACCTAGTAAAATAGTAACCTCAACTTTAATCTGTGTTTGTTTTAGTGTTATGTTAGCATTTAATTAGATATAAATACTATTGTAATTAGGATTTAAGTGTTCTTACTCATCGGAGTTATCTCTAATAAACATTACTCCCATAAGTCTGCCTTTCACTTGTTCTTAAGTGGCGCAGCCGGTTGAGCCGTCCCAGTAGGCACCGTCGTAACGCTGTACGCCAGGCAGAATGGAGGACCTCCGAAGACGCTGTCCTGACGACCGTATAGCCTCCGACGGACCAGCTCTACGTGTGTTTCGACGCTTTGGGGACGGACCACGAACCAAACAAATTCTTAGAACCAAGAAGAGGCGGCTTGAGGAATGTTAATTACAAGATACACTCTCCTGAGAAGATCCACGTAGGGGAAAACAAGAATGAAGGTTATGTGAGTAAATACTTGTCACTATCCTTTCCCATTCCTTTCCGTTTATTTAGGGAACTATATTTTTTTTTCTATGTTAAATATTTGCTTTTATTTTAGTAATAATGATCATAAAACTTAAAATAAATAAAAAAATATATATCAAATTTATTAAACGACAATTTTGTAAGTTAAAATAAAACGCGACTGTAACAAATTAAGTCTATGTAGGGATCCGTATAGGTACATCTTCGTAAAAAACCAAGGGACCGTATTATACTGATTTAAAAGACACCTCGCTTTTATTCTTTATAATACCCAAAATAAATCTATTTCTTTGTCACGAAAGACACCTCGCTCGACTGGCAATTTAATAAATACATTAGTAATAATAAATAAAATATTTAGGGATAGGTATTATATATAATTAAGGACACCTCGCCTTGGTATTATATAATACACAAAATAAAATTATTTCCTTGTCACGAAAGACACCTCGCTCGACTGGCAAGTTAATAAATACATAGGTAATAAGTAAAAAATATTTAGGGATAGGTATTATATATAATTAAGGACACCTCGCCTTGGTATTATATAATACACAAAATAAAATTATTTCCTTGTCACGAAAGACACCTCGCTCGACTGGCAATTTAATAAATACATAGGTAATAATAAATATTTAGGGATAGGTGTTATATATAATTACGGACACCTCGCTTTGGTTTTATATAACACACAAAATAACAATTATTTCCTTGTCACGAAAGACACCTCGCTCGACTGGCAATTTAATAAATACTTAGTATAAGATAACAAAACTGAATAAATAGCTAAGATAAATAAATATTAAAGAATGGACGAGACATTAAATCAATTATTAAAATTATACCAATACCTAGGTATACAAGATCCCTTATCTCTAAGAACCCTATTTCCTAAATATCCATATCTATTAGTGACAGGTACGAAATACATACCTGTTATACGAAAATGTATGGACATAGTTGAGCAGCTGTTTTTGTGCGAAGATGACAACCCTACGGAGACATATATGGAGCAACTCATGCTTTTGACGAACGAGCTAACTGAATATATGTATATACCTCTACAGACATTACTTTAAATTTCAAGATAAGTTATGGACAGTAATTTTATATGTAGGTTTTTTTTTTATGTTTGTTATACTCATAGTATATATAATGTATACCTATATTTTTTAATTTACTTCGGTTTTTTCTGAAACCTATTCTAGATTCTGAAAAAACCTGTATTAGGGATGGAGAAGTTAAGGAAGCTACTACATCGGCGGCCTTGAAGAAGACTGATGTCAGCTTTACTTAACACATGTTTAATTGTACTAGTTTTAAGGAGGTTGCTACATCAGCAACCTAGTAAAATAGTAACCTCAACTTTAATCTGTGTTTGTTTTAGTGTTATGTTAGCATTTAATTAGATATAAATACTATTGTAATTAGGATTTAAGTGTTCTTACTCATCGGAGTTATCTCTAATAAACATTACTCCCATAAGTCTGCCTTTCACTTGTTCTTAAGTCGTGCGCTGGCAGGGGGGGTCCATTGTGGACGTTTCGTTCACAACCCCTGCCTTAGCACGCCGTGTCCGGGACTGGAGGGTTATGGAGGATGTGGAGACAATGTCGGACCATTTGTACATACGGTTCGACATTGTCTCCGCATCCCAAGCCCCGGACACGCATCGTCGTCCCAGCGGCCACGCTTCGGCTTCCCCCAGATGGGCCTTGAAAAGCCTAGATCGCGATGCAGTGGAATTGGCTTCCATAGTCCAGGCCTGGAGTAACACCCCTTCCAGGCCTGTGGAGGTCGAGGAGGAGGTAACTTGGTTCCGGGGCGCCGTGTCGCAAATCTGCGAACGCGGGCATGTCTCGGGCCAAGCCTCGACCTCCTAGGCGTCAGGTGTACTGGTGGTCTCAAGGGATCGCGGATCAGCGGTCCCAGTGCGTGGAGTTGAGACGCCAGTACACCCACTACCGCCGTAGGCGAGTTCGTGACGCCGACGTGGAAGCACAGCTGCTTGGGGCCTATCGAGAGGCTACCAAGGCCCTACAGCTGTCCATCTGCATCGCGAAGGCTAGTGCCAGAGCGGAGCTCCTCGAGACTCTGACCCGTGATCCGTGGGGAAGGCCGTACCGTGCGGTCAGGGGCAAACTTCGCCCCTGGGCCCCCCACTCACGGAGAGTCTCGAGCCTCGACTGCTGGGGAATGTTGTTTCGACCCTGTTTCCACACAGGGCGGAACATCAACCCCCAGCGATGGCGCCCCCACGACACGCTGTCGTGGATGCGAGCGCGGAAGTTGAGGTGCCTCCGGTGACGGAGGCAGAGCTAGACGCGGCTGTGTTGAGGCTGAAAGCCAAAAACACAGCTCCGGGACCAGACGGGATCCCGGGACGCGTCCTGGCTCTGGCACTCAAGGCCCTGGGGGAGAGATTCCGCGGACTACTGGACGCCTGTCTTCAGTCCGGCCGGTTCCCTTCCGTTTGGAAGACCGGTCGGCTCGTTCTTCTGCGGAAGGACGGGCGTCCCGCGGAATCTCCCTCGGCCTACCGTCCGATCGTGTTACTCGACGAGGCCGATAAGTTGTTCGAGCGGGTCATCGCCGGACGGCTTATCGTGCACCTCCGAGAGGTAGGTCCCGACTTGTCCGAACATCAGTTCGGATTCCGAGGGGGCAGGTCGACCGTTGACGCGGTCCTCCGCGTCAAGGCCCTCTCGGATGAGGCGGTCGCCCGGGGTGGGGTGCTGTTGGCGGTGTCTCTCGACATCGCCAACGCGTTCAATACCCTTCCCTGGGCCTGCATTAGGGAGGCACTGAAGTACCATAACGTGCCTCTCTATCTACGCCAAATAGTCGGGGCCTACCTCTCGGAGCGATACGTCGAGTATCCGGTTCGTGACGGTAGGCAATTAAGGTGGGAGACGACGTGCGGTGTTCCACAGGGCTCGGTCCTCGGGCCGCTCCTGTGGAACATCGGGTACGACTGGGTGCTGCGGGGGGAGCTCCTCCCGGGATCAAACGTGACCTGTTATGCGGACGACACGCTGGTCACGTCCCGGGGGACCTCGTACCGGGAAGCAGCCCGCCTCGCCACTGTGACAGTAGCACAGGTGGTGAGGCGGATCCGGTCGTTGGGACTCGAGGTGGCGTTGCCCAAATCCGAGGCGCTGTGTTTCCACGGCCCTCGGAAGGCGCCACCGGTCGGGTCCCACATCACAGTGAGTGGCACTCGGATCGAGGTCAAGTCCACGATGAAATATCTTGGACTGGTCCTCGATCCCCGCTGGAGTTTCCGGGATCACTTCGCTCGCCTGGCCCCCCGTTTGATGGCATCGGCCGCCGCGTTGAAGCGGTTGATGCCTAATATCGGGGGGCCCGAGTCGGCCAGCCGCCGCCTGTACATGGGGGTGGTGCGATCGATGGCCCTGTACGGGGCCCCGGTCTGGGCGGAGACCCTGACGGCCCATAATATCACCCTCCTGAGGAGACCTCAGAGGGTGATGGCCGTCAGCGTCATACGCGGGTACCGCACCACCTCCTTTGAGGCGGCGTGCGTACTGGCGGGATCCCCTCCCTGGGACTTGGAGGCGGAGGCCCAAGCGTCCACGTATCAGTGGCGCAAGGACCTCCAACTCCGCGGCAGTCGCCTTGCTCCCAGGGAGATGGAAGTGCGGAAACTCCTGGCTCGACAGTCCCTGTTCGACAAGTGGGAACAGAGGCTGGCCGAACCGTCGGCCGGCCGTTGGACTGTCGAGGCGGTCCGTCCAGTCCTGCGGGAGTGGACGGAGAGAGAGTGGGGGTCGCTGACCTTCCGACTGGTGCAGGTACTCTCGGGACACGGTTGTTTCGGGAAGTATCTGCACCGCATAGCCGGGAGGGAGGCGACCACCGAGTGCCACCACTGTGGCTGCCACGAGGACACAGCGCAGCATACACTGGGGGAGTGCCCGGCATGGGCGGAGCCGCGCTGTGACCTCGTCGCAGCGGTGGGGAACGACCTCTCCTTACCGGCCGTAGTGCGTTCTATGGTCGGCGACAAGAGGTCGTGGAAAGCGGTCCTCTCCTTCTGCGAGACAGTCATGTCGCAGAAGGAGGCGGCGGAGAGGGAGCGGGAAGACGATGTCGACGCGCTCCCCATCCGCCGCAGGCGACCAGGGCGAGGTAGGCGGGCCTACGCCGCCTACTACCAACCGCCCTGAGGGGACCTGTGGGTGACGTGATCGGGGGATCCGTCACCCGCGTAGAGAGGTCCCGTGCTGGAAGGCGCCCCTGGTGTTCCGGGGCGCCTTAAGCGGAGATAGGGGGGGGTTCGCTCGACTCCCCCTCGAGGAGGCCCCGCAAGGTGTTGCGGGCGGCCGCGACCCAGCTGCGGATGCACAACCGCGGTGCCATGGCTGGGTCCGAAGCGGCGAGGAGGAACACACCAAGGTTAGGTTAGGTTAGGTTAGGTTTTTTTTTTTTTTTTTTTTTTTTGCCTACTCTCTCTTTCCTCTGACGGGGTCAGAGACCTTTTTATTACTACTTTCTCTTTCATACCAGTTCTCGCTTTTATGCCTCTCGTACTTTCATTCTACATACTATTTCTTTCTTACATCCATCATTTCTTTCTTTCCTTCTATTGGTGGGTTTCCAGTTCTATCTATCCTATTCTTATAACATTTTCCTTCACGTTTTCCTATTTCTAGCTTGGTTCTCTCATTTCATCTTTTCTTATTGTATTACCACAGGAAGGATTGGGTGGGTTGCTTTATTACAAATTTTTCCATTTTTACTTTATACATTCATATTATACATTTCTTAATTTTGGTAAAATTTTCTACATTTCTAATACTGATTAAATATATTATTCTAGGTTATGTGTACATTATATTCTTATTTCAATTATAATTCCAATTTACTTACAGTGTGTATGTATTCTATAAACTTAATTACTAACATATTAATTACTCATGTAAATTTTACATTTTTACATTGTAATATCTAGTGACATATTTTCTATTTTTATTTACATACTGTATTTCATATTTGTTTTCACATTATATTTATATACATAGTTTATTGTAAATTGATTCTAATCCTTTACCTATTTTACTGTGGCAATTCTAACTTCCCTCTGCTACGAACCACATTTTGGTATCTTGTATTATTGTTTATTTTTATTTAGTTTCTATAAGTTGTTTCTGAATATTTTACCTATTGTTGTTGTGTATGTACTACTATTTGTTATACTATTATATATATTCAATATACATAATTGCATATACATGTTTATGTTTTGTTTGTGTTGTGCAAGTCGGTCCGGTTTATCACTAAGCCGAGATCGGCTTGCAGCGCCTGTTTTGTGTGTATTTTAAGGAGCTGTGTGTCCACTGTGGCGCCCTCAGCAGTACGCAACGCGTGCCCGTGCTATGTTGTCCCATTTCTGACGAATGGGACAACCCGCACTGAACGCGTTGTGTACCGCGTCTTTCGATTTGGCCGACTGACAGTTTATGCAAGACGGTGGGGTTCCGTCTCGCATTCCGTCGCATTGGTCGCGCAAATGACTACCACCACAGTGGCTACACCTCTCTTCCTGCTCTTTGCAAAATTTTTTGCTGTGGCCGTAGCCCAAACACTTTGTGCACTGCACAAGGGGCGATTGGTCTTCTGCTCGTACTCTTTGCATATCAATTCTGAGTTTCCCCTTGTGCAGCATCCTCTGCCAGATTTTGGGGGAGACCGACAGGATAATGTGCGACATGTGCGGGTTCCTCGTTCTTCGTCTGTACTTGATTACTAAGTTTGCGTCCTCCTGGTCGAGACCATGAAGAACATCTTCGTTCTGGCGGCCAATGGCTTGGATTATTTCCTCGTCACTGAGGCACGCCAGAACATCTCTTAATATAATTAGCGGGTCTTTGTTCCTCATGTCCTCGACATGGAGGACGTCCTTTGCTGCTCCTAGTCTTTCTTTGACTTTTCTCCTTTCTTCCAGGCTCCCGCAACTCAAGACAACCTTCTGGTCTTTAGTCTTCCGCACCCTGTCGATCTCCACGCCTCCATCTTTGGCCATCACTACTGCCCTAATCCTATCTAAGACCTGCTCTCCAGTTTCCAACTCATTTGTTGATGTCACCACAACCGAATGCAGCGCAGTCCTTTGCGTCTTTTGCTTCTGCGTATGGCCAGCTGTGATAGCCGCATATGTATTTTCGGGCTCGCTGCATCGGTTCTGCATGACCGCACTCTTCAGTTCTTTCATCCTTTCGCTATTCTCCTTCCACAACCTTTCAGTCTTCTCCTTACTTTCCCTTAACATTTCCTCTATTCTTCCCATCCTTTTCTCACAGTCATCCCCTTTTTCCTCTCTTCCCTCTTTCATCTTTTCCATTTCCTCATTCATGGCTCTAATCTTTTCATTCAAACTTGCACACGTTCCTTTCACTCCTTCATTTTCCTTCTTCAGCTTTTCATTCATCTTTTCTAACTCTTTCATTCTAAGGACATCTCTCCGTATCCTTTCAATCGTCTTCTCTAGCTCTCTTATCTTCTCCAAATTCACCTTGTCCTTCTTCTCCTGTTCCTTGATTATCCCTTTCATCCTCTCCACTTCTTCCTTACTCGTGCTCTCCTTCGTTTCATCCGTTCTTCCCACATTTAACTTTTCCTTCCTTTCATACTCCTTAATTTTCTTCGCTTGCTTACTAATCTCTTCTTCCATTCCTTCCACTTGCTCTGTGTACTGTGCTAGCATACTCCTCATATCCTCGTCAGTCTTGCTCAAGGCTAATTGGAAAATATTAGCCTTGTCCTCACTTTCCTCCCTTGCTTTCTTCAACCTTTCAATCTCTTTTTTGCATTCATCGTCACACTTGTTCTTACTTCCATTCATCTCCTGTTTTACTTTCTCCTCTTGCTCCCTTATCTTCTTCATTAGTCTTTCTATTTCCTCTTTCATACCTTTCTTCTCATTTTCTACCTTTTCCTGATTCACTCTAAATTCTTCTATGTCCTCATCCATTTCCCTTACACTTTCCTTGTACAGTAGGGTCTCTTCCTTACTTCTCTTTATGGCCTTCTCCAGCTTCTCTATCTGTTCTTTGTACTTCCCCACTTCTCTCTCATTCTCCTCCGTCTTTCCATCTTCTTTCGTTAATCCCTTGCTTTCTTCTTCCGATTCCTTTACGAGCTGATAAAGTTTGTTGATGGCTTTTGTCACACCCTCCTTTATCTCCGTCTTCAGGTTGCGTGAGTCCCCCAAGTACTTCTTTGCTGACATGAGAGAACGTTTTGCCTCTTGTAGGCGAGCTGTCATCTTGGGGGGGCTCACGGTCCTAGTTAATCTGCGAGCGGGGGGTGCGGTTTGTTGGGACTGGCTCTCCCATTCGCCAACACTCTTCCTGACGTTGTTCGTCTGGCTAGAGGGGCCGGCCCTCTCTGTCTCGTCCGCATCAGGCGCGGGTGTTTTGCGCGCTGGCGCCATGGGAGTGCGCACAGTCGCCATCAACGTAAAGTTTTTTAAAAAGTGTTTTTTGGGTGTAAATGGCCCTATGTACACTGGTCAGCTTTGTAAAGAAAAATAATTAAATAAATGAATGTGTGTCAGAGGAGTGTCAAAATTAAAATAATAAAATCAATAAAATAATATAAATAATTCGTCAAAATAATAGGGTTCAAATTCTTAACCTAAGGCCTATACTAATATCACAGTCATATAATAATGTGTCTGTTGTGCCGTTGGTGTGTCTGGTGCTTCTGCGTGTGGGGCTTACTTACTAGCGCAAGTAAGCGTCAACTAGAAGCCCGGCGGTGTAGGGTGGTTCTACTTATGTAGAGCCTTGCCCAATCGTCGGACCCACGCTAGCAACGCTCCAACGATGCAACAGAAACCAACAATAAATTTAGCCTAAGCTCTACCTTATTCAAGTAGAGTCAAACAATGTATGTGTAGCCTATGTTAGGCTACCATGTCTAGCTAAAACGGAATAAATTGAAAAATAAAATTTAAAATAAAATTGAAAATAGAATTGTTTTTCAGGCTTAAGCTCTATATATAGAGCCTGTCTATATATGTATATTTAGGCCCTAGGTAGGCACACGTGATCCTAAAATAAAAAACTAAAATATAAAAATAAATTGTCCTAAACTCTATGTTTACTCTATGTAGAGTCGGGAGGGTCTTGGCGAGAAAGAGTGGGCTCTGCCCTGTCCCTCGGTCCAAACCACGTTCTCCTACGACCTCCGGGAGCCGAGATATACGCGTTTGAAACTTTTCAAGATGGCGGCCAAGATGGCGGCCAAAAGTTCAAACACGTATATCTCCCCAACCAATGATCGCAGGAGCCAGTGAGAGGGCTCCCCGTTGTCGCCCCGACCTGCCCAGGCTGATACCACTCTCAGCTCTACCTAATAGAGCTCAACTCCAAAACCGGTTCCTATCACGTGGGCTGGGTAGAGGACCCTCACCCTATGTCAATAAAAGAAGCCCCGTCTCTCTACGACTATCTGGGGCGGAGTTATTGGAGTTCGAGTAAAAACAAAATGGCGGACCAAGATGGCGTCGCCGCCTTCGAACTGCAATAACTCGTGAACCACACGTCGTAGAGAGGCGCGCGAGGGCTCGTTCTTCTCGCCCCGTTGAGCGCTACACGGTCCAATAATCAGCTCTACCTAGTAGAGCTTGAATTTTAGATTTTTTGCTCTATGTAGAGATAGTCCCCAATTTGGATGCCAATTGCCAATGCTCTAAAATTTTGATTCCCCTGTTCGAAAGTTGTTGCTTATTTAATAATTTTGAAACCAACTTTTCCCCTGCTCTACATAGAGTCTTGGACTCTATAGGAGAGTTGTAGCTCTTCAAAAAATATTAATTTTGGAAAAAACCCCGTTAATTTTGACCCACCCCGTCCAGAGATAATGAATTTAAACGAAAACTGTAATTTCCCGCGTCGTAATTTGAAACCAAAAATCACCCCCCCGAATTTTGAATCTAAAATTTTGGAAAAATTACAGTTAAAAGAATTTGCCGAAAAAATATGTTACCTGGTCGAATTTTTGAAATCCGACCCCCCAGTCCAGAGCTACAACCCCCCAAAGTTTTGAAAATTTTCGTGATTGGAACGGTTTGTTTACTAATCTAAATCTTAATAACTAACACAATGTACAGGCTAAAAATCTAAAAATTTAAAAAAGCTAATGTGAAAGGACAAGATTTTCAGTTTATGAAAAGATTTTTTGAAAAACTACAAAAACAAGTCAGTTATACTTGTATAAAAATACTAATTTAAAAGGTCCAAAAGTTTTTCCGATTTTTCTTTAGAATTTTGTATCTCCGCCTGTACCTGTCGGATTTTGACAAACGAGGTGTCCTTTTCTTTCCCCCGGCTGGATCTAGCACCCTGCACCCTCAGTTACGTTCCAGGACCGCTGGGTCCAGGACCTCGTGGCCACGTGGTTTTCAGTTATAGAAACTTACTGGCCACGTTTTCCACCGGAAAAGTCTGGTTTTTTGGTGGCGTGTGGCGGCCACCAGGGCGGTTTACTTTTTCACCAAAAAAGTGGGGGGCCCCTTGACTCAGCAGGATTTGCAGGCACTTTTACTTAAATTTGAGGTTAAACTTCACTTTTAAAAGTTATTGTTGCTTACTTGCGTGAGTTTCCACGAGAAAAATCCAGGACTTCGGTGGCCTGTGGTGGCCACCGAGGCGCACCCAACGGCACCCAAAAAATGGGGGGTCAGGCCGATTAATCGTGATCCGCACGCACTTTTCACTAAATTGAGGTTATAAAAACCTTTATCACCTCACTTCACTGGGTAAACTTTGTCCGATTTTAAAAATTCTTTCACCCACGTGTAGGCCGCACAAAACTGCACAATTTAAAACTTTTCCCGGGAAGATCCGAAAACTTTTTTCCACTTCGGCGATTTTTGGAGCGCGGAGCGAGTTAAAAATGCTGCGATCGCTGCGGGGGGCTGCGCGCTACTGGTTAGGTTAGGTTAGGTTAGGTTAGGTTAGGTTAGGTTAGGTTAGGTTAGGTTAGGTTAGGTTTTTTTTTTTTTTTTTTTCTTTTCCTACTCTCTTTTTCCTCTGACGGGGTCAGAGACCTTTTTATTACTACTTTCTCTTTCATACCAGTTCTCGCTATTATGCCTCTCGTACTTTCATTCTACATACTTGTTCTTTCTTACATCCATCATTTCTTTCTCTCTTTTTATTGGTGGGTTTCCAATTCTATCTATTATATCCTTTTTACATTTTCCTTCACGTTTTCCTACGTCTAACTTGGTACTTTCTTTGGTCTTTGCTTACTTTATTACCACAGGAAGGATGGTGGGTTCCTTTATTCAAAAAATTTTTCATTTTTATTTTATACACTCTATACATTACATTTGTATTCTGATTTAACATTATTCATTTTAAAATTTTCTACATTTATAATACTAATTTACAATATTATTCTAGGTTTTATATACATTATATTCTTAACAATTAATATTCCAAGTTGCTGACAGTGTGTACTTATTCTATTTACTTAATTACTACCATTTTTAATTACACATATAAATTGTACATTTTTACATTGTAATACTGGTGACCTATTTTCTATTTACACACTGCATTATGTATTTATCTTTTCTTACTTTATTTATCAACTCTTAATATATTGAAACTATTTCACTGTGGTAATTCTGCTTTCCATATGCTACGGACCACATTTTGGTCTCCTGTGTTTTCATTTATTTCTATTAATTTCTGTGACTAGTGAGTTTGTTTATTGTGTGTGTTTTTTATACTTTTATATATATTCAATATATACAATTGTATAAACCTGTGTGTGTTTTGGTTGTGATGTTGTGCAAGCTGCTCCGGCTTATCACTAACCCGGGACCAGCTTGCTGCGCCTGTATTTTGTGCTTTTTTAGGAGCTGTGTATCCACTGTGGCGCCCTCAGCAATACGCAACGCGCGCCCGTGCTATGTTGTCCCATTTCTGACGAATGGAACAACTCGCACTGAACGCGTTGTGTACCGCGTCTTTCAATTTGGCCGACTGACAGTTTATGCAAGACGGTGGGGTTCCGTCTCGCATTCCGTCGCATTGGTCGCGCAAATGACTACCACCACAGTGGCTACACCTCTCTTCCTGGTCCTTACAAAATTTTTTACTGTGGCCGTAGCCCAAACACTTTGTGCACTGCACAAGGGGCGACTGATCTTCTGCTCGTACTCTTTGCATGTCAATTCTGAGTTTCCCCTTGTGCAGCATCCTCTGCCAGATTTTGGGGGAGACCGACAGGACTATGTGCGACATGTGCGGGTTCCTCGTTCTTCGTCTATACTTGACTACTATGTTTGCATCCTCCTGGTCGAGACCATGAAGAACATCTTCGTTCTGGCGGCCAATGGCTTGGATTATTTCCTCGTCACTGTGGCACGCCAGAACATCTCTTAGTATAATTAGCGGGTCTTTGTTCCTCATGTCCTCGACCCGGAGGACGTCCTTTGCTGCTTCTAGTCTTTCTTTGACTTTCCTTCTTTCTTCTAGGCTCCCGCAACTCAAGACCACCTTCTGATCTTTTGTCTTTCGCACCCTGTCGATCTCCACACCTCCATCTTTGGCCATCACTACTGCCCTAATCCGATCTAGGACCTGTTCCCCCGTATCCGTTTCGTTGGTCGATGTCACTACGACCGAGTGCAGCGCAGTCCTTTGCGTCTTTCCCTTCTCCGGGTGGCCGGCTGTGATGGTCGCGTAACTCTGCTTTGGCTCGCTGCACCGGTTGTTCGTGACAGCAACCCTCAGTTCCTCCATCCTTTCATTATTCTCTTTCAACATCCTTTCGGTCTTCTCCTTGTTTTCTTTCAGCATTTCTTCTATTCTCTCTATCCTTCTTCCACATCCATCCTCCTTATCCACTCTTTCTTCTTTCGACTTTTCCATTTCCTCATTCATTGTTTTGACCCTTTCGTTCAGACTTGCGTTCGTTGCTTTCATTCCCTCGTTTTCCTTCCTCAGCTTTTCAATCATTTTTTCCAGTTCTTTCATTCTTAGGACGTCCCTCCTTATCCTTTCATTCGCTTTCTCTAATTCCCTTATCTTTTCCAGATTTACTTTGTCATTCTTCTCCTGTTCTTTTATCCTTCCTTTCATCTTTTCAATCAGTTCTTCCATTTCTTCCGCTTGCTTTGCGAGCTGTGCCAGCCTATTCCTCGCATCCTCATCTGTGTTGCTCAAGGCTATTTGGTAGATATTGGCTTTGTCTTCGCTCTCCTGCTTCGCTTTCCTTAACCTTTCAATCTCTTTCTTGCATTCATCGTCACACTTGTTCTTACTTCCATTCGTCTCCTGTTTTACGTTCTCCTCTTGCTCCCTTATCTTCTTCATTAGTCTTTCTATTTCCTCTTTCATACCTTTCTTCTCATTTTCAACCTTTTCCTGATTCACTCTAAATCCTTCTATGTCCTCATCCATTTCCCTTACACTTTCCTTGTACAGTAGGGTCTCTTCCTTACTTCTCTTTATGGCCTTCTCCAGTTTCTCTATCTGTTCTTTGTACTTCCCCACTTCTCTCTCATTCTCTTCCGTCTGTCCTTCTTCTTTCTTTCTTCCCTTGTTCTCCTCTTCCGATTCCTTTACCAGCTGGTAGAGTTGGTTAATTGCTTTTGTCACACCCTCCTTTATCTCCGTCTTCAGGTTGCGTGAGTCCCCCAAGTACTTTTTTGCTGACATTAGAGTCCGCTTAGCCTCTTGCAGGCGAGGTGTCATCTTGGGGGGGCTCACGGTCCTGGTTAATCTGCGAGCGGGGGGTGCGATTTGTTTTGATTGGCTCTCCCATTCGCCAACGCTCTTTCTGACGTTGTTCGTCGTATTAGAGGGGCCGGCCCTCTCTGTCACGTCCGCCTCGGACTCGCATGTTTTGCGCGTTGGCGCCACAGGAGTGCGCACAGTCGCCATTACCGTAAAATTCTAAAATGTGTTTTGGGTGTAAATGGCCCTATTCACACTGGTCAGCTTGTAAGTTGAGAAGAGGTATGTGTCAGAGGAATGTCAATTTTAAAATAATGGAATCAATAAAATAATAGTCAATATAAATAAATTCAAAATTCTTAATCTAAGGCCTATGCTAATAATAAAATATCACAGTCAAGGTTGTATGTATGTTTGTTGGTGTTGTGCTTGTATGTATTGTGTGTGTTGTGCCGTTGGTGTGTGTGGTGCGTGCGCGTGTGTGGTTTACTTGCTAGCGCAAGTAAGCGTCAACTGATAGCTCGGTGGTTTAGGGTGACTCTACTTATGTAGAGCCTTTCCCAATCACCGGACCCACGCTGGCTACGTGCCAACGATGCACGTTTTCACAAAGAAGACAAACAAATTTCTAGATAAAATATTAGTTTTCCAACTTGGGCTCTATGTAGAGTCGGTCTAGTTGTTGACTAGGCCTATAGGTAGGCCGATCTGAATACACAAATAAAAACAATTTTTGCAATTTTAAATATAAGTAATAAAAAAAAACTCTATTGTAGAGCCGGTCTAATTAGTATATAGGCCTTAGGTGGGCACACGTAACAAAGATTATCCGTAAAACAAAAAACAAAATAAAAGTCAAAGATTTTTTCAAAAATACTTTTCGGCCCTATGTAGAGTCCTGTTAATGTAACTCAGCTATAGTCCTTATCCTAACTTAGATATTACAAGTTTTTTTTTTTTTTTTTTTTTTTCCGTCCCGATCGGACCGGTATTTCCGGAGATATCGCTGTTTCTATTTTTCCAAGATGGCGTCCAATATGGCCGACTAAATCTTAAAGGCTGATATCTCCGTAAGTATATGACCTGGAGCCACGGGGTTTTGGACATAAATAATGGCTCTCTCTTGTCCTTACCTCCGCCCGGTCAGTTTAGGTAGAAAGTTTCCGACTCTATATAGAGTCGGTACCTAACGCAGATGGTAGGGGGGGGGAGGGGAACAAGTCTGGAGCAAGTCCCGATGTTCTAGCCCCAGTGGTTCAGGAGTTATGGCTCTTTTAGGTTTTCCAAAATGGCGGTCCAAGATGGCGGCCTTGGCTTTATCCTTCAATATCTCCTGAACCCCTGCTCCTACGGAACCGTGCGAGGTCTCGTTTTTCAGCCCCCGCCCAGGGCTATCGAGTCCCGGTGTCGGCTCTATATAGTAGAGTCCAGATTTTGGATTTTTGACTCTATGTAGAGTTTGTCCCCAATTTTGGTGCCAAATCCGATGTACTACAATTTTGAACCACCCCGACCAAAAGTTATTCCCTACTTAAAAATTTTTATGCCAACTTTTTATCTGCTCTACATAGAGTCTGGAGCTCTATGAGAGAGTTGTAGCCCCTTGCAAATTATGAATTTAGAAGAAAACCCCGTTAATTTTGGCCCACCCCTTCCAAAGTTATCGAATTTAATCGAAAACTGTAATTTTTCCGCGACGTAATTTCAAACCGGAAATCACCCCCCCGAATTTTGAGTCTAAAATTTCGAAAAAATTACAGTAATAAGAATTTGCCTAAAAAATAAGTTGACTGGTCGAATTTCCTAAGTCCGACCCCCCAGTCCGGAGCTACAACCCCCCCAAGTTTTGAGATTTCTAAAATCTCGTCAATTTACTTACAAATCTATTTCTTAATATCTAGTGCAATATGGCGGTTAAAAATCTGAAATTCAGCACTTTGGCAGCTTAAGAACTAACTTTTAAATCTAAGAAAAAATAATACAAAAAACTTGAAAAACAAAGAAGTTATAATAAATTTACCAAAATATATTTTGCGTGCGGAAATTAAAACTTATAAAATTAAAACTAAAATTAAAAATATTACTTTTAAATAAATTTCGTTGAAATTTTTAATAATTTCTTTTCTAGGATTCAAGAAATGTTAGAGTCTATTAGAATACCTAATTTCCTAATTTCCGCTTAAGAGAACAAAGTGCCAAAGATTTTCCGCGAATTTCCGCAGCGCGCAGTTAAATTTGTACACCTTATTTTCTAAATTTATTAAAAACTACTTAAACTAAAATTATAGATTTCGGTATATGGGTACCCTTAAATTAACTCTAATAAATTATAAAATAAAATAGTCACATTAATTTGTAAAATTTTTGGAAAAGTCTTTTCAAAAATCCGAAAACTTCAAAAATCAATAAGTCAGCTCGTACTTATCGGATTTTGACAAACGAGGTGTCGGACTCCTTCCCCCGGCTCCCTCCAGCGCCCTGCACCCTCAGCCACGTTCCAGGTCAGCTGGATCCGGGACCTCGTGGCCACGTGGTTTCCAGTTATATAAATTTCCTGGGCTGGATTTCCACCGAAAAGGTCTGGAATTTCGGTGGATTGTGGCGGCCACGAGGGCGGTCTGCTTTTTCACCAAAAAGTGGGGGGTCAGGTGACTGAGAGGGATTTGCACGCACTTTTAGTCAAAATTGAGGTTAAAACTCACTTTTAAAAGTTATTGTAGCTTACTAGCTGCAGTTTTCACCGGAAAAATCCGGGACTTCGGTGGATTGTGGTGGCCACCGAGGCGCACCCAACGACACCCAAAAAATGGGGGGTCAAGGCGACTCAGCGAGAACCGCACGCACTTTTCACTCAATTGAGGTTATAAAAACCTTTTTCACCGCACTTCACTGGGTAAACTTTGTCCGATTTTCAAAATTCTTTCACCCACGTGTAGGCCGCACAAAACTGCACAATTTAAAACTTTTCCCGGGAAGATCCGAGAACTTTTTCCCACTTGGTCGATTTTTCGAGCGCGGAGCGAATTAAAATTGCTGCGTTCGCTGCGGGGGGCTGCGCGCTACGGGTTAGGTTAGGTTAGGTTAGGTTAGGTTAGGTTAGGTTAGGTTAGGTTAGGTTAGGTTAGGTTAGGTTAGGTTAGGTTAGGTTAGGTTAGGTTAGGTTAGGTTAGGTTAGGTTAGGTTAGGTTAGGTTAGGTTAGGTTAGGTTAGGTTCCCCAAGCCGGGCGGGAGGAAACTCGTTCCTCCCAAAACAGCGGCTGTCGTAGTGACGCTCACTGCGGAGGCCACGGATAGGGGCGAGACGTACGAGTCCGTTCTGAAGCGGGCTCGTGCCAATGCCAACCCCGCCACATTGGGGCTTGGCATAGCAACATGCCGCCGGACCCAAACTGGAGCTCGACTCTTCGAGTTCCGACTCTTCGAGTTCCCAGGGGTTGAAGGTGGCACCAACGCGGACCTTTTCGCAGATAAGCTGCGAGAGGTCATAGCGGACGTGGCTACGGTGGCCAGACCAATGAAGTCCGTGACCTTGGAGGTGACCGACCTCGACGATTCGGTCACCAAAGAGGAAGTGGTGGCAGCGGTCGCAGCTGCGGGAGGCTGCAATGCAGCAGCGGTAAAGGGCAGGGACATTAGGTCTGGCCGCGGTGGTCTGGGTGCTATTCGCCTGGAGTGCCCGGTCGCCGCGGCAAAGGCCGTTCTGGCCAAGGGGCGGCTCCCAGTAGGGTTTGGCGTGGCTGTGGTCCGGGCGCTTGAGGACCGGTCTTTCCGCTGCTTCAAGTGCTTCGGACTTGGGCACACCAGAGCTCTGTGCCCGTCGCGAGTAGACAGGTCGGAGCTCTGCTACCGCTGCGGGGAAGCGGGGCACAGAGCTGAGGCTTGCAATGTTGCTTCGCCGCGTTGTGCTGTCTGTACCGCCAGTGGCCTCCCAGCCGGTCACGTGATGGCGGGGAGGAACTGCAATCCTCCCCCAAAGAAGGGTCAAGCGCAGGTGCCAACCCGGTCTGCTGCTGCCACCGCCGCTGAAGCCGTCGAAGCCTCACGGCCGGCCGATGAAGGAAATGCGATGGATCTCTAATGGGAGTCGTCCATCGCATTTTACAGGCGAACATCAACCACTGCAGAGCGGCTCAGGACCTGCTAGTGCAGGGCATGGCCGAGTGGTTGGTGGATGTGTCGGTTGTCGCGGAGCCGTATTCGATCCCTAGCCACTGGCTAGGAGATAGGGACGGCTTGGTGGCGCTCGTGGCGCGGTCTTCCACGGACTCTCCTCCTCTCTCGCTTTTAGAGAGGGGACCGGGATACGTGGCCGCCGCATGGGGTGATATAGCCCTCGTAGGGGTCTACTTCTCCCCAAATCGCCCACTGTCGGACTTTGAGGATTTCCTCGAAGTCCTCGCCACAGTGGTCCGCAGGGTGGCACCGCGTCAGGTTTCCGTCTTGGGAGACCTAAACGCTAAATCGGTGGTTTGGGGTAACCCAGCCACCGACGCGCGCGGGCGAACGCTCGAACTGTGGGCGGCCTCTTCCGGTCTCTCCCTTTTGAACAGAGGGAGAGTTCACACGTGCGTGCGACGGCAGGGTGGGTCAATTGTGGACCTCACCTTTGCCTCTCCCGCACTAGCCGTACGTGTGGAGAACTGGCGGGTGGACATGGTGGAGACTTTCTCGGACCACCGCTACGTGCGGTTCGAGATCTCCACTCAAACCCCCCAAGGAGTGGCCCCTCCGGGCCAATCCCCGTTCCCCCGGTGGGCTCTCGTCCACCTGGACAGGGAGTCAGCCATGGAGGCGGCTTTCGTCCAGGACTGGCTTTCGCCTGCCGTAAATGTCCTGGACGTGGACGCCACTGCGGCCCAGCTAAGAGGGTCACTGACCGAGGTATGCAATTCAAGCATGCCTCGGTCTCGTCGTCGGCCTCCCCGACGTGCCGTCCATTGGTGGTCAGAGGAGTTGGCGGGGATTCGGGCTGCTTGTGTGGTGGCCCGGCGGGAGTTCACGAGGAGCCGGCGGCGGCGAACACGCGACCAGGCGAATGAGGACCGCCTCTACGATCTGTACGTAGAGGCAAAGCAGGCCCTCAGGTCCGCGATGTTCGCCGCACAGGACTCTGCGCGAGCCGATTTGCTGGAGGGTCTTGACAATGACCCTTTCGGGAGGCCATATAAGGCGGCGCGGAATAAACTGCGTCCCTTTGCCCCCCCGGTGTCAGAGACCCTCGAGCCGGAATTGCTGGACGAGGTGGTCCGGTCCCTTTTTCCCAGCAGGACCAATTTCGCCCCGCCGGCGATGGACCCCCCACGGGGGTTGGCCCAGGAGGAAGAGGAGGAGGACGAGGAGGTCATTCCCCTCACAGAGGCCGAATTTAGCGCGGCGGCACTTCGCCTCCGTGCCAAGAAGACTGCCCCGGGACCAGACGGCGTCCCCGCAAGGCTGGTGGCAATCGCCGCCACCCAAATGGCTGAAAAGTTTCGGGATCTCTTCGAGGCGTGTTTCGCGTCGGGGAGGTTCCCGAAACCGTGGAAAGAGGGGCGGCTTTGCCTCCTCCGAAAGGAAGGGCGTCCGGCAGACTCCCCCTCGGCATACCGACCCATCGTTCTGCTCGATGAGGTCGGTAAGATGTTCGAGGGGATCATAGCCGCCCGCCTGAACAACCACCTGCGGGTGGTGGGGCCGGACCTATCCGACGCTCAGTTCGGTTTCCGGACTGGGCGTTCGACGGTGGACGCCCTGGCTCTATTAAAGAGTCAGGTGAAGGAGGCCGTTGATGCTGGGGACGGAGTGTTGGCTGTGTCGTTTGACATAGCGAACGCTTTCAACTCCGTTCCCCACTCAACAATCCTCGAGGCGCTTCGGTTCCACG